>OY754335.1:74580921-75960808 GCA_963573305.1 Pyrrhosoma nymphula | reverse complement strand
CTGCACTTCCACCACTGAGAAAACGAATCCTTGAAGCCATTTCTCGGTGTATTTCTTGCATGTTATTTATTACTGTTCACAAATTGATTAAATTCAATTGATCTGGTCTATGATTATCAATTTCCTTCGATAGTTGACATGCAGTTGATATTATTTGAATGAGGCAGAGTTCCTCGCGTAGCTCTTCACACTTCTTCAGAAATATAACATACTCCCATCGTTTTAATTCTGAGTATCGCCTCCATTACCCTTTCTCAATGATCATTTATATTATTTTTCAGTATCACTGTGTACTTTTATTTCTGCTCATTTCCTTTTTCCTGTTCAGAGAATCAATCACTCACAACTGAAGTCGGATTTTGCGCCTGGCCACTTCACTAGCGTCGTAAACTCTCTCAAAAGCCTTCCCGCTTCAGCTACAAAGTTTATTCAGAACTCAAAATATCTTTTTAACCCTCGTTGTTTCCCATTTCATGCCTGCATTTCATTGTTTTATTTTCACTCCATTTTCCGATTCTCCTTCATCCTCAAACGACCCTAACCCTTTCCTGTTCAGTTTCCATCGTGTCTTTTTATTTCTCACTCTCTCTCTCTTGCACCTCTTACTAAAAACTATCCGCACTATTCCACTGAAAGGTTCCTCTCTTCCTTCTTCAATGAATATGTCCCTGTTTCATTTTCACCTTTTGAGAAGGGGAAGGGCACGAGGGTTTGCTCTTTCGGGGGATGCGACCCACCTTGAGTGAGTCGGAGAGCTTCTTCCACCATCTTCCTCGTATTATGAATGCCCCACCCCAGCAGAACTCGAATTCTCACCGGTGCGGCGTGGGCACTCCTCGTAGTCACAAAAGATTCACTCCCTCCTCTTCATCCTGAGACTCGACTGCTCGTGATTTCTTTCTGGATGCGCCTCACTTCCTCACGGAACTTGCTTAAGGGAATGGGGAAGCCGATGCCTCTCTCCTTTTCCTCCCCTGCTCTCTGAGATAAATGACTGCCACCTTTGGTGGAACCACGTGGAAATGGTAGGAGCCAATGGTTTGCGCCGTAGAAGATATTTACCATTTTTTTCTCCTCCCTGTCCCACCCTTTTCCTGTGCATCCAGTTTTGCTTCGTCTTCATTTCCGTGAGAGATGCTGTGCTCCCAAACGTGGAACTTTTGAAAAGTCAGGATGAGGCTTGTCACGGCGCGGCCGGTGCAGGATTCTCCCTCTCATTTCTTTCTCTGTTTGGTCACGACTGCGTTAACATTCTGAGAAGGGAGGGGTGAGGTTTGAGACCGCGGGAAGGGAATAGTGTAGAGGAAAACCTATGCCGCATCATCCTCAAGGTTGTGTTTATTACCCAAACTTTTAAAAACTTGAGTATGGAAGAGGGTGTTTGAAGAAGGTGAGGACGTCGTGCAAAGCACGGAATTACCAAAACCTCTGGAAATATTTTAACGCCAACTCTTCAGTTTCAAATGTGCTAATGAAAAATGGGGGAAGTACGAGGAAGGGGTAGTTGTATTAAAAATATCCATTCCCAATTAATGGACCTTAGGAATGCTATTGTCCAAAGGTTAAATTTCATATTGCTTTACTACAATGTATTATACATGAGCACTAATTACGAACGAACTATTATGTGACTCGAATTTTGCACTAAAGGGGCTCATAAGGCTTACTAAAAGATTCCTATCAATGGTTCTAAGGTGGGTTAAAGATTGATAATTACAAAAAAATTCATTTTCAATTTAGAATATTACAGTTTAATTGAAAAACAGCTTTTATCTGTTTCCTAAATTCAATAAACAATGAAAATATAACTGCATCAATTGCTTAACCAATTTTATTGCAATGAAATTTGACACAGTATTGGCCTTATGAAAGCGGGAAGGATGTATCAAGGATGCCCCGATCGGCTAGACTTCATTACGTGATATTAAAAGACGATTTATTGAGGCTCTGTTTAATCATAGGGACAACCTACGCGTAGTCCGTTATAATTGTAATGCCCATAGTAGTATTGATTTCAATAGGAAGAGGAGCAACGTACTGCGATTGAATTAGGTTGTGGCTGCCTTCAGAATGAAATAAACAGTTTTCCATAGAAATCAATGGGAAATCACGTTTCTGCTAATGAATGTTCGGAACAAATTATCTTCTGAATGTATGGTTCCACAGTTCATTCCTTCTATTATTAAGGGGAAAATTTTCTATTTGTCTTGTGCATGTGCTCCAATATACCGAACTCCCAAAGTTGAAGTGTCTATGAAAATATGATCTAAACGTTCTGATGGAGAATAAATAGTCCTTCCTCCTACTGCGAGATTAGACCTTCCTCCACGAGGTTGCATCAAAATTGCCCTTATTCACCCTCTATCCATAAATAAAGAGTCAGCTTTGCATGCTCTAATTTACGGCCAGGTTATATTCGAAGCAATTATCGAAATTCGAGTCAACTTTGACCCCGAAACAGAGGTGTTGAAAGTTACCAGAAAAATATATTTTATCTTCGATCTAGCGGCATTAAGACGTGCGCAGGTCCAGAATAAAATTCAATGAACACTCAAGATTATTTGTTTATAGAAAAGGAAAGTATTATTGGCTTAGCCACCTGAAATTATTGTCCTATCATTACAGTACACTGAGCTGCAATAACCTCCTTTACTGTCTACATCTAATAATATTAACGGCGCTTGCCAAGTTTTACTTTGACGTCTTATCCTTGCTCTGAACGGCATGACACAGTTGTCATCTCTGTAGATTCTAAATGGCCTTTCAGGACTGATAAAATGAATGAAAATATTTGGATTATACATTTTTTAAGCAATGCTCGTGAGAATGCTGGGAATTAGATAATGCTCCAGTGTCAGGACCTAACCTAATACACTAACATTATTTTCTGAAAGCCCATTTGACGGTTACTTAATATTGTTAAACTAGACTATTCTTGAGATGGGATATATATTCCCATTCCTCGGGTAAAGATGTCTGATCGTCTTCCCTTTGCTCTGACTGTATGAGTTTGTTTAACTTCTCAAACGTCTTACTTTGCACTATTTTTGTGTACTCCTCTACTACTCAGCGTTGTTTCTTCATAAACTGGAATAATTTCCATAGTAGATCCCCAAAGTTTGTGTGCGAATGTTAATTTTCTCCCACGTTGAGTTCACAAAGTTCTTTATCGTCCTTCATTTATCCCTGCGGTTTAAAAAAATGAATATATTGAATGAGTAAGCTCGTAGACTTGAACACTTTTCATGCTGTGGAAACCTCTTGAGCGGAAAGCGAGGCATGAAAGAGCTAGATGCTGAACGGAGATTTTAAAGGAACTCATCCTTCCTGCTGAATTTTTAACAGGAAGAGGATGCAACGAGGAAAAAATGTTAGTGAGAACTATAGGGGATATAAAAATTGTGTGCTAAGAAAGTCTCACCTCCATTCTAAATAAATTATGCATGGTGAGTAACGTAACGAGTGAGCAAGTAAATTTATTGTGGTAGCGTAACATGGTGGCAGTCGTCGTTTTATGGACTCACATCTTTATGGTCCAAACTCATAATTTACAGAAGAACGATCTAAATGAAATTACCGGTTCAATTGTAGGGATTAGTGTATCTAGCGGACCCGGCTGGACGACGGGTTGCCACTGAGATTGCCACTTTTCTCTTTCATAGAATTCATCGTAGCCAACGCTAGTGGTCAAATGCTGTTTCGCGTTCCGTTTTCCCCTGAGCCTACATATGACTCTGGGGCCGGAATTTTCCCTTTCCCATAACCTTTTTTTTAGCTACCTTTTTTTCCTTACTATTACCACAGCCCTTCCATGCCATCGGTCATGAGCGGAAGCTCGCATATCGAGGTGTCCTGCGCGGAGAACCCGCTTATCCACTGAAGGGATTAGTTCATCATTCGTCAAATTCATGGTGTAGATCAATATACATTGGTATATTATGATGTACGAAATTCATGTAATAAAACTGTTCGGCCATAATTGATACCTTGGACCCCCGCTGGAGTGTAAATCGCGGCGAAGAAGAGAATTTAAAGGTCCCAGCACTGGATAGGAGCAGTTTAGGTGCAAGGGAGTAATCATCCACAACAATCCTCGTTTGGTGCCTTGAGGCGTAACCGCTGAGATATCTTGGAAGCCTCTTTGAAAGGTGGAACCCACTTAGAAGTGCTGGGTCAACGGCTTGGAAAGTTCCCTTCTTTTGTTATTTCTTTCATATGTGAAGGTAAGCGAAAGCTGAAACACGTACTCCCACAGACACACAACTACAAGTTGTCATCGCCATGACAACATCATTGAAGGAATGAAAATGATGAGCCACCATCAGGGGGGTTATTTTGTAATCTCACCTTTTTAGTGACTCTTAGTGGAAAGGCGTGAGATCCGTTTCTCTCTCTTAATGATCGGCTCACGAACGGTTCGTGAATTGTCGAAGCTTCAATTACCCTATATCAAATAAAAGATGCCGAGACTAGCGAATACCCAGATTGCTCAACATCTTACGGAAGATATCTTACACTGTACATACCACGAAAATCTAAATACAGTCAAAACTACAAGTGACATGTAAGCGATCACTCTATATTTAAAAAAAATTAAGTGCATCTAATTAGTGTTCGATTCACAAGCACGGGAAATATCTACCAAGAACGTAGATTTTAAGGCAATATTTGTTAAAATTATGAAATTATGGTATAAATAACTAAATTCCATTCTCCATACACTGGCGGATAGGCACACGAAGACAATTGTATCAGCAACATTGTTTGGGAAATATTGATACGAAATATATACACAGATAATTCTAGCTAATAATAACATAAGCATTTCAAACAAAGCACACCTTCAAGTGCCTAATATATTGGAGTTGAAAATGCTGAAGTTCTTCACGTTTAGCATATTACAACAATATGATTTAAAATTGTTTGTATCTCTCGCGCCCTTGTTTATTTTCCAACTCAAGCTTCAAGTGGAAACTATGGTGGCTCCATGTCACGTTCTTTATGACAGGTGAGATGGAACTAATGGCAGGCGGAGATAATGAAACGGATCAAGAGTTGAAAGATACGGATCAGAGCGGATGAATCGTCTAAAAGACCAGCACATGACCGGCAGTTCACCGCTTGAGATCCGAAGATGGTCACGCCGCCTGGGTAGCGGAGTTGAACTACGAAAAAGTGACATTTTATGACGCATTCTCACTAAAGTGAGATTAAAAAATAACCCCCCAGGACTACTGAGTACATTCATCCCCTCTTAGCGTCTTCTAGTTCCGTATGAAATTCTATTAACACTAGGAATACCGGACTTGGCACCCCTCCTAGAACTACCAAATGGAGTCATTTTGACTCCCACCTTTTTATTGTTTATTTTTGCAGTTTATTACTGTTTTTATTGTTAAACTGCTTTATTTTATTATTTTTGTTAATTATTATAATATTTCATACATGGTTTTAGCAAAAAATGATATATTATTTTCTATGCTATATCTGACAGTATTGCTTTGACAATCTTTTTTCTTACATGCTATATTTTTTTAATGGGATTATCAAAAATGAACCTAATAAAACAATAATAAAATATTTGCGCGCCATTTGGTCTACGACATCTACTCCATAATTAGTTTCGTTGTAAAAATTCACCGTTCCAGGTGTTTTTTAGCGAAATAAAAGAAATGACGACATCTGCATGGAGGAAACTAAGAATTATGACATTCTTGTTTGGTTTACCTTGATGTACAGTAAGTGTGAAATCATCGCTGTTTTCAAAAACTTTATAGTTGTACAAGTCTTCTTTCATTGATTTGATCTCTATTGGTACTTATCGTGTTTTTCTATTTACCGTTCCCACAATGCTAGTACCTACCCTGGATTTTTAGTTGTTCAGCGACTCTGACTGAAGTAAAATTATTATCTATGGTAACATTTCGCCCTTATTTCAGAAACGGATGCATTAATTTCAGTACTGGTCAGCTAAATGGCAATCAGCATGACGTAAATTATCTTATCCAACATAAGGGAAGCCAATTGCAAGATATTTGCTATCCTTGTCTACAGCTAGCCAATATTTTTAGCTGTATTTTTCCCGCCTAGAAGGTATATACTGAGTGAAAGGACACCTAGTTTAGCTGGAGAAAATTTGATCATCAACCGTTATGTACGAACAATGTTTGTAACAAGCAATGCAATTCTCAATGAATCTACCCCACACTATTGAAAAGATAGCAAACTTGTCAGCTTTGAGTCGCTGGGATCGAATAGACTTCTTATCAAATCTTAGATAATACAAAATGTTTGCAAAAAGGTTCCTAGACATCGTCGTTTTACAAAATTGTAATTCCCAGTCGTTTGACCAAATACTTGTAATAGAGTGATAATTTGTGCCTGATATTCCGTAGGAATAAAATATGGCAATACATGCATCTAGCTCCTCATCGGAAAGAGTAAAATCTTCATCATTTTGCCTGAGTGCTTCCGGAATTGTACATCGCTTTATGTGAGTCAGGATAAACGAGTCCATAAATAATCGCCATGCACTCAAAGGACTATCACTAGTTATATTTCTTCTCGCGTGTCCTGTAGGTCCAGGCGCTTCTCTAAGTATGTTTTAGTTTACATGCCTACCAGGTAAGTGTTCTCCAATCTTAGCGGTTTCGATCGAATTCCATCAGCTGACACAAGCGTTCATGGAGAGTCATCATCGCCTACTGTGGTTGTATTTCCTCCATCGTCATTACCGCCGCAGTCATCTGTTGAGGATGCAATTTTTCGTCGTTTGATTCACCTTCCGGTATAGAATGCTAAATAGAAAAGATTTCTTCAGGCTGTAGCCTACTTCTTCAAGCCATATTCCCAGTCAGGAAAAATGAAGGCCGTGCTTCACAGGGGTTGTGCAGTCCACTCGAGAGTTCACTGGATTCACTAACGCAAATCAAGGGCAGAGCACGGTTGTCCTGTGCGGCGCCGGCAGGGCCAAATATGCTAGGGCAGTAACTTTGCTTCATTCCATGATTTATGTTCCTGGTACATCAGTATATAAATGGAAGGATACAAAGTTACTTTTTCACGTTTGAAAATTAACTTCCACGTAGTCGAGGCTGAAAAAATGGAGCATGCTAAACATTATGGCGCTGCAGCGAGACTGATGGTCGACTAGAAGGGAGGGGGAAGGGAAGCGAGGCAGACACGACGGCTTCCAAATACACGAATTTGAAACCGTTTCTTGTGGATGGCATATTCACCACTTTATCGCTAGGTAAAATAATATCAGGGCATTCACATGGTTTGTAGTTCCATAGAACCCGTAAATTAGAAATGCCTTCAAAATCTCGCAAATATTTGCCAAAAAGCGTACCTAATAATTATAGATTTAAGCCAACAATTACTTTAAATTAATTACGAACATAAGAAAAAATAAAAACTTGAACATATATTAGTATTTGGCGAAAATACTAGCAAAAAAAACAACAAAAACAGTAGGGAGTCAAAATGACTCTTTGGTAGTCAAAGGTAAATTTAAAAAAATGGGTACTATATATTTTTATTTTTTAAACTATTTTCATCGCAAAGCCTTCTTTTGTATCTAAAATGAGTAAAAGTCACGGAATATCAAATTGGAATTGGGAAAATATTAGTCAGGGCAGAGAAATAAAAATCGTGAGGAGTCAAAATGACTCCATCGGTAGTTCTAGTGTTAACACAATTTCCTTTCCTTAATAACTCTGAATGCCTTTCCTTCCTCATTTCGCTTGAAAGTTCTCAGATTAATCTGCCGCGTCGAAATTTTCATTCAAAACATTTCTCTGAACCTCAGCGGCTTCGGAAAGAAGACCGTTCTCATGGAGTATTCGCTTTTTCAGTGTGCAATGCAATCGCTTGATTTAAAACTGCTTTAACTTCACCTCATTAGTACCGATGAAGTATATTTGCATGAGTGGTGTTTCCTTGTTCCACAATCTAGAGCTCTAATCCTCATGCCACACCGGCGATGATCTTGGTCTTCTGTCTCCCTTGCTTTGAGTTAAACTCTTTCACAAAAATTTTAGTAAAGTTTGTGTTGATACTTATGTTGCGCTTACAACAGCTAAGCATCCTTACGGAAGAAATGAAACAGTCCGTAAATCAACTGATTACGGCAATATTACGCAGAAGATACTGGGGCGCAACAACCCCCGAATCGTGGGGGGGGGGGGGCAAACTCCTTGAGAAATCTGTATAAGCTAGCTAAGGGTGGGGGGGGGGGGGAAAGAGACTGTGCAAATACATTTTCACCCAAATCGTAAAAAAAAGTTTACGCAGCCTTCAAAATCAGAGCGGAGTCGCTGAGGATGAAGGCGCAAATAATTTTGCAAAGCGGGCAGTGTCCGTTAAAAAGTGAGTCACGACCTCTGATTTCTGGGGGGGGCTAGCCCCCCTCCCCCCCTCACAGTCGTGCTTGGTGGGGGGCAATGCCCCCTCTGTTCCCCCCCCCCCCCGTTGTTGCGCCCCTGAGAAGAAATGGATATGATGAAAAATAAAACTGCGTACCTACTCTTGAAAGGTGTGAAGCCAAAAGGAATTTCTCATGATAAATAAAAAGTCCATTTTATCTATTACTTTTTGCTAATCCAAAAAACCTGATTTTTGTTAAATGTTTAACAATTTGATCCATTAAATTCAGTCTCAAGTAATATTTGGGAGCTTCGAGGATACGCGAGGTCTGTCAACTCTTCATATAGGCATTAAAAAGTTCAGCGTGGGTGATAAAAAAGTAACGCCAGTCACTCATTTCTTAGTGTGAAAGCGCAGTTCCGTGATCATTCTTAATCAGTGTATATGGATTGTTCAAAATTCGAATTGAGTACACGATTTAGATCAATTACTAGTTTATTGCAATTTTCGCAACAACTTCAGCAAGTCATAGCTCTTCTCTATATTATCTGATCTCAAATGGAAGAGTCATGGGAGTGTGCCTCTTGCTAAAAGATAATAAAAATGTTTAATAACTTATTCTTTTTATGGCAACAGAAGCTACATTTCTGGATTGACTAAATTACCATGTCATCAAGTGGCATCTAGTAGAGAAATTAATCCCTCGATTTAAAAGAACGTCTTGTAAATACGGTGCGGGTCTTCGGCTATTTTCGAGAAATAATTCAACCTTAGGTTACTGAACTGCCAATGGAAATATTTACCAATTTATAATTCCACATCCCAACGGAAATTGAACTGCAGGTAGGCAGAAAAATATCACTTTCTTCCGTATTTCTGAGACTACTTCCGCTTCGTAATTGCTCACTTATTTTTTTTTTCATTTTCACGACATTTTTACACAGTTTTTATCGTGTGCAGTTAAAAAAGAAATGAAAAAAGATCGGAGAGTTTTAACAATGCATGGTCCATATTTCATTGGTGGTCCCACGAGTAAAACCTGCTCAATTATCTACTAGGGGGCGTCCATTCTTCCGGGGATATGATTAACCGTTCCTTCGCGTTCTTCCGCTTTTATCGTGCCCTCTCCGTGTATCCCTAATTACATTTTGTTCTCCTTATCCTGTGTCGTGTTTTCTCCTTCAATACGTGGATCACATGATATCTCTCATCTTATCTCATTCGTGCATTGCCATACGCATACTTCATCACGTCCCTTCGTTGATCGCTTTTTCCGTTAATAATCTTTCTTGCTTCATTTTTAACGAGATTTTAAAGTTCTCCTCTCTACTTGAGCCCTTTTTCTGTACTTGAAGCACCCCCCCACCCAAACGTTTCTCTTTCTCCATCAAACTCAACTTCTCTTCATACTTCTTCCATCTTCAGTAGTGACTACATTCCTCGTACGCACGTCTACCATATTCTGATATCCCTAATCCGAGACATATCTCGTTTTGAAGAGACTAAAACCTGTAAAAAAATTAGGTCATAAATAATTTGCCTATAATAGTTACAGCTATTTTATAATTTTATTTATTTATTTATTTATTTCAGTACCACCGAAAACAGCACATGTTGGCCTTTACATCGGGGTATTTTAACAATTAACAACGGACAAGCACAAACAACCATGTCCTGGGAAGTGAAAAATCCTCCACAGGCGGGATTCGAACCCGCGACCTTTGGGTTAGCAGGCGAGGACGCTACCCCGCCGCCAACGAGGTTGATTGTAATTGTAAAATATAGTTATAAATTGCTGCTATTGGTGGCTTATTTCAGTAACAAACACATAGAGTATCAATTCAGAATCTCGTTACTAACTAATCATCTTCGCTGCCTAAACTAACTATCAACGCTGGCTAAATCATCGTTGGCCACCACCGAGTAATTACTCTTGAGCCTTGGGGAAATGTTGAAATATAGCGTTTGTCAGTTTGACTTATATGGCAGAGGCTTTTCCTTTCAACCAAGTGAGAAACGCTCAAAACTCGGTTTAGAGCGTGTGAGGATTCCATACGAACATTTGTGTGGAGAATGGCAATTTATGGATCGGAAACATGTACAATTGGAAGAGCAGACCAGAAGAGATTAGGGGCTATTGAAATCTGGTGCTAAAGACGGATGCGGATGTCAAATGCACAGATAAAATGAGAAATTAACAACCATGCGGAAGAATAGAAGAGGAAAGTACCATTAAGGAAGGTATCCGACCGTTTTCCCGAATCGTTTTTTCCGAAGACCTTTTTCCCGAAAGTATTCTTTCCCGAATCGTGACGTGTCCTCTTTCCCGAATGCTTTTTTCCCGAAATCCTTTTCTCCGAAACATTTTTTACCGAAAACCTTGTTTCCCGATTGTAAAAAAATGAATTCTTACTTTTCATATCCAAATATATTCACAGAAAATACATAAATATTTCTAGAAAATTATATTGTGCGCGATAGCTCCAATAAACTCAAGGGAGTTCCTATCGTTCTTGTAATATTGATATTCTTCTACAACAGCTTTCAGCCTCTCGTGGACGTCGTACCACTTCTTTTTTGGCTTGCCCTTGATACTTTTCCCAACACTTAATTCAATCAAGGCAATCTCTGTGTCAGCCTGTTCTTTCTGCAGCTCTTTTAGAGCTGAGTACAGATCCAGGAGGTTTTTCCCGACTAGCAACCTAAAACGGTTATTCCATCCTTCAGATGCATTATTTGGTGTCGCATGACCTGCTTTTGTAGCTTCATGTTGATTCCATAGACTAGGTGGATATCGAGGAGGAATAGCGCGTCTTCTGCCAACAGCTCTTACACCAATAACGTATGTTTCTTGAAAATATTTCATGATTGGCTCAAGTCTGGGAATATTTTTAACCGCGTATTTTCTTAGAAGCTCGAAAGTTGTTTCAACGTCTTCTGCCACTGGAACAAACGCTACAGCTGCCATCATATGAACTTTAGTTTTGAGGGTTCTATCCGTTGGGTCATTGTAACGGGACTTGTAGTCCCACTTGTTGAATTTTTCGAAAAAAATTCGGGAAAAAAGACGTTCGGTAAAATTGACTTCGGGAAAAAGCTTATTCGGGAAAAATGGATTCGGAAAAAAAATTCGGGAAAAAGGTCGTCGGAAAAAACGATTCGGGAAAAGGGTAGGGAATCTTAAGGAAGGAGTGCATTATGGTGCATTGGTATTAAATAACATAATTGGAAAGAAAAGAATTATCGATGACTATAAACGGTTAGTGAAAATGTTTTCTTGAGTAGAGAAATAGAAACAGAATGGGAATTTAGTAGCACGGAATTAAGTGAAAAATATGACTCCAGTAATACTTGGTTTAGTACTAATTCTGACTCGGCTTGCAGAAAAAGTTTCAATGATGGTAATTTACATCGCTCAGTGTTGATGATACTTCATTTATAAATATATTTATTATTTAGACAATAATAATAACTAGAGTCAATCATAAATGTTTATTGTTCTTGTATTTGATACACCCTGTTGCTAACTATTATTCTAATATCTTAGTTGCCTTAATTTGTTAAACTGATTGAAAAATTATTTTCTTGGCTTATAATTCAATCATTTTGTTGCTTAATCTTGTTACTACGTGTACCGCGCATTCCTGTCGTTAGGCACTATGTTTCATCGGACTGCTTTTAAAAAAATACATCTGTCTAATTAATCCAGCAAGAGAGAATTGATTCGAAATGCATTAATGCGTCAAAGAGGTATTTCATTATTACTTTAAGAACAGTGCGTCCCGTCGTCTTATTTCCTTTCGATCAGATTGAGTCTCCTGCGATAGTTTTGATGAACGCGGTGTGCATCGTGGGTATGCTAATGGCAATGCTGCTCAGACTGCAGAAAGTATTAAAGTGAGTGCACCCTTTCCTTATTTCCCTTAATTTGCTCCTCATCTCTTTTGAAGCACTTAAGGCGGCTCGTCTTCCTCTGAGTGGCGCGTCCTTCCGCGCCCTCTTCATAAATACGGTCGCTTTTTAAATTGATTCATTTCCGCAGAGTGAACGAAAAGTTCCAGTCTCCCTCGTTAGCCTGCGAGATGGATTTTATCATTTTCCCATCCTAATCCCTTACATTTTATATTTCAGCCCATTCCCAATGCATTCCTTTGATCCTCGCGTTAAAGGAGGGAAAGGAGGGTGTTTGCCGCCGTTTTGCATCTTTCAGTCTTTTCTCTTTCGCGTTCTTTCGTGCTTGTCGGTTGATTACCGTGGATTTCTTCCTTCATATCGCTGACCTGAGAAAAATCTACGACCTCTCTTAAGAACATATTCCGAATTCTTAATCTAATTTTTCCACCTCAAGCCATGGTGATGAAAAGATAAGTTTTCGAAGCGCTGGCAAGTTTACTCATATGATATAATTTATTGAAGAGCAAGTCTCCAGAAAATATCCTTTTATAATTAAGTGGTCATTTGCTAAGTGTCATCAACTTACGTATAGTGGTTTAGAAAATTGGTGCCATTAATCAGGGGAAGGCCGGCATGTGTTTGTTCAGCTAAAGAGCGGAGGTGAGTGATTCCAGCATAGTCGCATTTAAATTTGAGAGGGCGAGACGGTGTCAGCACGTTTCACGCTAAATGTTACGATAAAAACAAAACTGGGTCAAAATACACTGATATTATTTGAAACCACGACCTTAGTTATAAGGTCGTACTCGTAGCACATCGAAGAAGTTCGTAGGGAATGGACTCTTCCGCTAAAAAGACCCTTCCTCCATATTTCGCTACCACTAAACGTTTGAGAACTTTTCCTTCCGTATAGGTCGAGTTTTCTAAGTCCGTTTTTAATGAAGATTATATTTGCACACGTTGATGTACTGATGTTGCGAGAAAGTGGGCACGGACAAATATCTCGGCCTATTTTCGCCTTTCGTTCATGCATTCGCATAGTCATCCCCGCTGTACACGACATGCATACATGTATAAATCAGATTGTACAGGATAATGCCTCGTGTGAAAGGGCCTTAGAGGATATACCCCCATACCCCTCTCGGTCATTACAGTAAATGCCGCAATTTCGCTCGAAAAGAATCTCGAGCGATATTTTTGAACACGGCGGAAGTTGAAATCTCTACTTCCTCTTTTTTATAAAAATATTTCGGCCTCGTCACACTCTTCAAGACTCTCCTACAATATTGCATCAGAGCGCAAGAATAGGGTTTTTATTTTTGTGGTTTTTATGTGTAAATAACCATTGCCAATTGGCTTTGCACGCCAGGGGTATTATTTTTGATGTCTTTCCTCGTAACTATTTATAAATTGAAAATGTTTTTGCCTTTTCTTACTATAGTGCTTCAAATTTTATTTTGAAAACTCTTCTCACTGCCAGTCGTAATTCTCTGAATTAAATAATTCCAACTTTTTAAATGCCACTAATAAAATTCTTGCAATTACGTCAAAATTTAGGAATGTTACGACGAATGTTTATGTATATGCAGATAAAACCTAAAGGGGGATTGAGGAATATACAAGCAGATAAAACATAAGACATGCTCATGAAACCTAATTCATGCACATGATCAAAAACGGAAGAAATGTTCATATTTTGCATCGGTTGGTTTTAAAAACTACTTCGCTAGGAGATTTGCAGCCCAATCTTTCTTGTCGGCCTAATTATGATGAAGGAATACCAGAGTTTTTCTCCGCGCTAATTTCCAAATTATCGATACACAATTCTTAACATATAGCCTGCAAGAATCGAAAATTGTTCTAATCAAATGTGGCTATTGGTGACGCACGAACCTCTTCATCAATCAGCGAATAAATATTTATTTTTTCTTTATTACTGTGCTTTTCAGTCGAGAGTGGAATGGGTCTACCCATTATGGATAACAATACAGATATTGTGGCTCTAGTTATACTATATAATTTTCCTAGTGGTATTTGTACCTGATATGTGAATACTGGCTGAGTCAACGCCATCCTTCAATACATGTGGAACATTCGACAGAAGACATGATACTACTCAAAGATAGACACTACAATTTGACTTATCGTTCGTTCGTAAAATTCTAAATTTCGTAAAATTATCGTTCTTCGATAAGTTGTTTATTTTCTTTCTACCTTTAAGTTAGTGAAGTTATGGCTGATGCTGACTACCCTCCCAGAACTGACTAACATAACCACCCAATTACTCTGGTCATGAATTTATTCACGCAGATTTTACTTGCACTGCCTCTCTCGCATGCTCTTGAATTAAGTCCATTCTCTTAAGGGGGTAGTAATAAAATCAAATGCCTTCCACTCCTCAAGCAAACTGCTTTTCGTGTTTCTTTTGGAGTATCTTTGTGGGTTCCATATTTGTTTTTCCACTTGCTTTCGTGTTATTTTACGACATTTCGCTTCCCTATGTCACTCGAAATATGAGCTTTCTCTTCATTCTTCGGAGAAAAGTAATGGAACATTGGGCTCGTCCCATTTATTTTGGTCGGAGGAAAATGGCACTTAGAGGGTATTTTTTCACAGCCGTAGTAAAACAGGACCTCAGAGAAGCAGAGCCCAACGAAAATGGGCAGCCCTTAAAGTTTTGATGACGCGAGACGTAAATGCTTTTTGGGCTCTTAGTACGCCACTAGTGTAGCCCGGATTGGTCGCTTAATTCATTCCTCACAGTATTTGCTTGCAAGAGTCAAAAAGGGGAGTTTCATGATCGGAAAAAAATTATCCTGATTCATTAAGGTAGTGTATTATTCTTGGCAGCCCTTGTGATAAAATATCATTAGTGTAGCCACAAAACAGGAATATCAAAGAATGAGAAGCGTAGAGGCTGAGCGTAACCCTATGGTAGTACCCTTGGTTTTAACGAGGTAATAGCGTGCTTGCATAATCTTCTTTTTCGAAAATGAGTACGATTATTTATACCCCATCAAAAAGTAAACAAGATGCTTTTTTTGCGAATTATTTTTATCTTACCAAATTTCTCTGTCCCTATTCATTTCATTTTTAGGTGTATGCAGCAGAATTTGGTCGAGTAAAATCAAGCAAGAATGATAGTTTATAATGCTTGTAATCAAAACTCATGGCTAATGAGTGGTGGTCTTATTGGACCCTCATATATAATATAAATATAATAATATTTATTCTTCTATACATGTATTATTACAGTTATTATTTACATTCAAGAAAGTAAGGTAGCCTAAAAGGCAATAAGCCTGTAATTAGGCTAACTTCAAAATTCTAATATGCGGATATGAACAACCATACGAGGACCAAAATTTACTCGTAGAACCAAAATTGACTTATTGTTAGAACATAAAGAAAACATTGAAAGTATCTTAGTGCGCAAAGAAAATTGTTACTTTAATGGCTGGAAAATAGGCATTACAACACAGAATGTACCAGAAATTTGACTTAAAGCATAATATACACAATACACAGGCCCTTTACAATAACGTTTCGATATTATCATTAGTTATTTTCCATTTATGAATCAACCTTTTGGTATTTTATTACTTTGGTATTTTATTTGGTATAATATTAAAACAAGTTGTTTATTTGATTGAATTAAACAGGGTGCTGTACAATTTTGGTCCCATTTACAAGAAACTCCTTTTGAACAGCGGTCAATTCGGTTTAGGCATAAGGACCCAGAAACCCCTGTGAAAATTAAACATCCTATTGCTTCAAATAACTTTTAACTTATCTCATCATCTCAAGGTAAATTCTTTTCGGGTTTCCGTCTGGGTTAGTGGCTCCATTGAAGTTCGACGCATCAAAGGAAGACTTATCCTTCATCATCATTGATACAGGGTGTCGTGGTGCTGTGTTTTTATAGGAAGTCCCTCAGGTCACTTCCCGCCATTTTCAGGATTGAGGTCCAGGTCCTACTCAAGTGGAAATCTTCGTCTCTGTTGAGGTTTTGACTCTCAAGTCGGATTTCTATTGCCTCCTTGGTAAGCCGGTCCCAATATCCTTTAGAGTGGCCGATCAGTGCCGTCTCTTTCCACTGGATGGTATGGTCGAGGATAATGGTATGCTCTGCGACTGCCGACTTCGCAGGTTGACACAGCCGGAGGTGCCGCTGGTGTTCCTTTATTCTGGTTTCGATGGTTCGACCAGTCTCGCCAACGTACCGACATTCGCATATGAGTCCGTAAGAAATATCATAGCAAGTAATGACTTCAGAGACCTAATTGTCTTTTATGATACGTCGGAAACATGGATGTACTTCGTGAAGTGTTAAATGTGAATAATTAATACTCTTAGAAATAACATATACCTATTAAAACATTAAGATTCATGTTGCCTACGTTTTTACTTCACTATCCATCATCCATAGGGAACTATTGTAATTGGGGTTTTCCATAAAAAATATTTCTTGAGTACACATTTAGTCAATGCATAAAATTTTGTTAGCAATTCGCATTTTTCGATTGGTTTTCTGTATCACACTTTTGTAAAATACCGCCTGCTTTATACAAGAATCAGCATAGGATATTATTGGTTAATTAATTCATCAGCACATACAGTTTGCTCGTGCTGTTACTAAAAAAAAGTCACTTTTTCGGAATGAGTCACTTTCAGAGTCTTGATAGGGAATTAAGCAAATGATACCCACCACTTCGAGGGTAAAAGAAAAAAAGTATTGTTTTTTGTGTAGATCATTATTAAAGAGAATGGCATTATTAACTTAAACATGAAATTCACAAAGTACGGATCTTCGGATTGTCTCCAAGACATTATTTTGCATTTCAAAGAAATTAGTACTTTTTGTCGTTTCAAAGAAAAGCGTTGACATGCATTCTTGATAAATACAACTGTCAATGCTAGTCATGTAATAAATAACTTCATAATACTCTTGTTTTTACCACCCATTTATTTTATATTGCGAGCTTGGCTGTCGTGCTAAGGTGTAATTACAAAGAAAACTTTTCAGGCACTCAAGTTCAACTTTTTATCCGACTTTGATGACTGTTTCACGTAAAAACAACGCTTTCAAGAATCTATTTAACCATAGAAGTGCATGCTTACTGAGATTATCTTAAGTGCACACTGAGGTCCAGTAGACATGACAGTTTAATTTTTTACGCCACAGTCTTGCTCTGCTTTGTCTGCAAAAGTTGCTCATAGAATACTTGGATATCTTTTGAATATCCAAACAATATTTTTACCAGTTAAAAACATTTTTGCAAAAATAATAATTTTTAACAACGTTAATTATATTTATTTTAAATGAAGTTTTAGAAAATATCGTCAAAATTAAAGAAATTTATTTGCTGTCCTTCATTTTTTTAAACCCTTAAATTCCATGCTGAATGACTGTGTATTTCGGTTATAGGGCTATATTCAGAGTGTAAACTATAATGTGAAATACTGTAATTGTTGATATTTATTAATGGAAAAGCTGAAGTACTTTCAATGATTCCCAGCATCCCTTAATTTTGTTTTTCTTTCTCAAGGTATTCTCTTTGAACCAGTCAACGCCAATTTCGGGCAATGCCGCCGGTGTAATGTTCAAGGGCTCAGCAGACTTAAAGGGATCGTCGAAGAATGCAGACACTACTCAAGGTACGTTCAATTTCATTCCTTTGCGCGTGTCCTTTCCTCTGATCTTTTGACCTCCCTTTTATGTTTCCTATTTACCATCAAAGAATGCTCGGCAAACTTCGAAGAAATTAAGGCAAGGAGGTCTTTCTTTTAAAAACTTCGTGCATTGTGGACACTTGTTTTTTTATCATTCATCTCCTCCCGGCTCACAAAGTCTTTCAAATGTATTTCTTGATTTTATTTCTTATCTATGAAGATGTTCTTTCTCTCTGATTGGAGCTCCCCTTATACTCTCTGTTACTTGGAGTATAAAAAAATCTCGCAAACATAAAACCCCGAGCGACACGAAATGATCGATGAATTACTACTTCAAACAGAACTTAAAGTGACTAAATATTTTTCTATCAATTTGATAAATTCTTCAAGCAAGGATTGCATTTTTCATTACCTTTTTCTTTGGCTAATATTCCATTCCATTGACTAATGACTGCTCCATCATTAGGGAGTTTTCGTATTAGTGCTTTAATCAATCAACTGTGTAAAATATTTTCTTGTATTTCATTACCGACAGTAAATTGACAGCATCATCTAACTCTGTGTGTGCACTGTGGTATATATCGTGGAAATATTGATATATTTAAATTTTTTTATTTCAGAAACTTTAATTCTTAGGTATCAAACCATTTTATGGTAGGTACATACTTCTTTTCGCCATTACATTAATTTCCCCGAAATATCTTACTATAGGCTCTAGGAACAGTAATCTACATTTTCACTTTAGGCATTGTCTCTTGGAAATAAATATGCTTTAAGATGATAGTTTAACGATGGTTCAACTAATGAATTCAAAAAAGATATGGTACCTTTTTCACAGATTTTTATTTCAAGTCGACCGGTTTCGTCGCATAGGCGACATCATCAGGTACATGAATATGGCAAAGTGGCAGTTATATGAATATGAATATATGAATATGGCAAAAAATCAAGTGGCAGAGTATATACAAATTTTAAGAGGGGGGGAAGAGGAGGGAGAGGGGGGGGGTGGAAGAGGCAGTGGTAAGGGGTGGGGGTTGGTGTGTGAGGGAACGTGGATGACTCGATGGGAGGGGGGGTGGGGTGGTGGTGGTGGATGTAGGCTAAGTGGACGCTTGGTCAGGTACTCTGTTCACAGCGGGGGTTGTGGCGTCAGGTACAATATCCAAGAGGGGGGAATGGCTCACAAAAATGTTCTCGTTAGCAATTTTTCCTGCCTTTAATTGCTTCCTAATCTCCAGCTCCTCCAAACAGTCCATTCCTCTTCCCTTTTTCTCAAGGTGAAGAATCTCCGGGACAAAGTCGCTCTTGTGGCCACCTTCCCATAGATGTTTGGCAAAATGGGATCTGTTTAACTCACCTGTTTTTGATGGTTTAACTATTTATGTTTACCAGTCTAGGCGATTCATACATTCAATCCACTTCCTCCATTTGTACCTCATTAGTGGCTCTCTGAATTGAACGGAAATTTACGTTTCGGTATCAACCAGTGTTTCTCTTTCTATTCACGAATCAAGCCTAAAGTGACTTATACTAAAGGTTTGACGCTAATCTTTACTATATGTTGGAGAGTATTTTTCTTTTTATCGTTTTCCTTAGGAAGAATGCTATTGATATTCCAGTTTTTTCCATAATTTCTTTCAGGCTGTGCTGAAATGAAGAAAGCATGCATTCCGTTTAAAAAAACGTTGTTTGCTTAATCTTTCATCACGAAATTACCAAATTACCATCTACTCGTACCCTGATCACTTAAACTTGACTTTGACATAAAAAGTAGGAATTGGAGATTCAAATTAGGGTTAAAATTAATATATCTTACGCTTCAGGTAAACGCTAACGGTCTACAAATACGAGAGTTTAGGGATGTTTTTTTTATAATTTATTGGGATTATTCTCTACTTCATGCTGCGGTAGAATGCAGTGTTTTCTCGAGAAAATTCTTTACTCCTTTATATTTATACCATTCTGCCTTTTTGGGTAATTTCATCAGTTTACTGAAAAAAAACAACTCAATATCTCGCATTTTGAAACTTATCGTACCTTAACAACAAATTTTTGCGTAAATAAGTTGCCAGTTTTTATTGGCTACCACTCTGAATTGGGAAATGGTGGATTTTGGAACATCAAATAGCTCGTGAGTTACGGCGTAAATGGAAATTGAAGTTAATTGAGTCGTAAAAAGCGTTTAACAAATGAGTAGGTACAAGCTTTTCAGTGCTTCTTCAACAACGTACTTTTTTAATAAAAAAAATAATTATCAGGTATATCAATGGCAGTATATGTTACAAATACTTATATCGCTAATTTTAGCCATTTTATAATGCATGTATAATATATTGAAACAACGTCTAAGAAAGAAACTGATTTACAGAAAAATTTACTTCCATGTCACAATTAATGTTTCAATGCTTCTCATTTTAAATTAAATAATTCTTTAATAATTTATAGTGGGAAGAGGGAATACTATTCATAGATATGTTATACGGAGGAAATAGAGAAAAAATGGTTGATAACGACTGGTGTAGAACACATTATCTTACAGTGGTACTCAGAGGTAAAGTGGTATTCAGAAAGAATAGTTGAGAAAATAACATTTCTCCTGATTCGATGGAGGTATCTTCACAGAGAGTGGGTGGTTAGGCTGGAGAGAGGTCATCTCGCGGGATAGCGTAACATAGGCTGGATTTCGCTTCTATCTTCCCTCTCATCAGGCAATTGCTTTCCGTTTTGCGGAATCTCATCCCTACAGTCACGTTTTGACCTCATTCTACTGTCTCCTACTCTCACGCATTCATCCATTGATATTCCCCCTACCCTCCTCCCTGCACACCCCTACATCCTGTTTAGCTTCCATCTGACCATCAACGGAAAACGATATTTTCACTTTTCGAATCAAACTCCTTCCCATCCCTCAACAGGATACACATCATCTGTGAAATGTTTTCTCAGAGGCAAAATACCTCACGCACTGCGTGTGTCTCCCCAGAAATTAACGTTTTTACTCTCGTGAAAGAAGAAACAGAATTATATTTATGTGCTAGGCAAAGATCTTTCTGCAGGGTGTATTTTCGCTCCAGTACTCTCTCCTTCTGCTACTCTCTATTAATTTTGCTCCTCTGACAAAACTCTTACCTGAGATGATTGCTGTTATGGATGGCAAGGCATTCAGCCTTCCCAAGAATGGAAATTTGGAGGCGTTCGGGTGCACCAAAAATATTGGTATGAGAAACATATAGGTACTTCAATACACCAGGTGTACTTGTTGAGTTGTGGATAGACTTATAAAATTATTGCATAAAATTGACCCAACACTCTTTTGCGGAAAATCTAGAAAATTATTTTCCGGAAAATCCGTTTTAATAATTTAAATGTAGGAATTATTTTGAAATATTTTTCAAAGTGTTTCCTATTTTTTGCTTTAGATTTTGCTGAAATTTCAATTCCTCTCAATTATCTGTAACAATTTTATCTTTTAATCTTTTAATAAACCAACGAGTAAGGTTTTTTACAGCACATGCACATTTATCAAGGGCTCGTCATAAAAACATTTAGAGGAAACAGGGTACCTAGACATCCACTCGTTATGCAATATACGATAACAATTAGTTGGTAGACCGCTTAAAGCTTTTCTGTAATCACCTCTCCCATGCACTTGTATTTATACAATGAAGCGGTTGGTAACGGCAAGTATTTATTATTTTTTGTCGTTTCTAATATTTTTCGTTTTTACCAATAATTGATTGGTTTCTGCTGAATGGTATTTTTTACGTTCCTTTCCTTAATATACTTTTTACTTCCACTCAGAGAAATTGTCTGACACTGAAGAATTTCTCAGACCCACCTCCACCCTCTTGCGTTTAGATAATGACTTCGCACCCGCTATCAAACTAGCATCCAGTTTACTGGTGCAACGTCTGCATCGAGTCGTCAAGAAAACAAAAAAAGGCACTCTGCATAAAATTTGCACACGATGAGTCTTCTGCACCTATCTGGCTATTCATTCTCCACGATTGCATTGCGAGCATACAAACGAGAATATAATGCGCCGCTGTCATCCAAATTGTCCCTTCCTCACATTAATCCTGCTGTGCAACGTCCGTTAATCTCCTCTACGTCCACATCTCCTGAACCATTTGTCTCAGCATGATTAGCCCCGGACACGAACACGTTTCGGAGATACATGAAAGAGAACTACGTAACGTTTCATATTCTGAATTTTCAGATAGTGTTAAAATATCGATGATGCATTATGAAATACGATATGCAAAAATTCCCTCTCACGTTCGCGAGATCTGCACGATTCGATAATTGCACGATCCCAACTAACCGGGGATGTTTAAACGTCGATAGAAAAGCTCCGCGTCGGTAGATATGAAACTTTTTATGTTCTTGAACATGACGCGTATGTCGCAAAAGTAAATAAAACTTGCAAGCCGAAAAACTGGGCATGCGTCAAATACTAATTTCAAAATTTTCCTTTTCTTCTTTCTCTATGCCTAACCGAAATTAAAGAAACCTTATGAGTGGTGCTTCATTTACTATCTGAATGTCTCGGACTCTTCGTTAGCGTAGCTCTGCCACGAAGTGTCATTTCTGATTAGGAATGTTAGTAACATATCGGAGTAGCCATTGTTACACAATTAACTATTAGTTGCTGATAAGTAGAAACGAGTAAATGTTTCATATATTTTCTTCTTATATTAATAATCCCCATGGTGAACTTTCCTCCAGGAAATGACACGGTGGATGTTGAATCATAAAGAAAAGTACTGGTGGTCATCATTCCGTTGACAAAGCAAGAGTAAATACTCAGCTGTAAATTTTTGCTATATTGCTTTTTAAATATTTAAAAATCACAGAAATATGCGAATATATTTGCTTTCCAATTTTGCTCTTTTTGCATCGAATAAAAGTAACGATTGAAATGAAACTGATAAAGTGCTCTTTAAGATGTTAATATGTGTTTCTGACGGACAGATAAATTTATACTTAACTTATGCCTTGTCTGACTCTGATATGGAGAGTGCTCCTTAAACCTTTGCTTTGCATATTTTATTGACTGTGCTAACTAACACTTGATTATTTTATCGGCATTGATACCACTTCTGAGTCACCTTCTGTCGGCAGTACATATTTTTATCCAGTAGAGCTAATTTGGAATAAAATTTTTAGATCTTTTTGCGACTTATCCATGCTAATTACCCTCGTCTGTATAGTTTTCCTTTTCATGTGCAGTTGCTTAAAAAGGGATAGGAAAATAATTATTTCGTCGGAGATAAGTTTTTTAACACTTACCGTTTTGACGCATAATTTCACGTCGGAAAATCCTGTTCGTTTCGTGATTTCATCGAGTGACATGGAACAAAAATGAATGATTGAACCCCTGATTGGATGATATTGATGATACTGGTGCTCTGGTGTTAAGATCCTAAGTTTGACGGTTAGAGAAATGGCGACATTTATTGTAAAATAGTTTTCTGAGCAATGAGTGCTAATCCTTTACGCGTGATATGGTGGTTTTTATTTTACCCAATGATCCTGAAACACTATTTTAGAAGGCTTCAGTAACGTGTTTGTTTAAAAATCAGAGCTGACTCTTAAGTGTCTGATCCTATCTTTCTACATGGTAATTTTGAGGACGACGTATGAGAGAAGCCTGATGCAGAATTTTCTAACTAAGCAAGGAAATCTGTAAACTCTTCAGGCATCTGATATGTAAATAAAGTAAATAACTCCAGGAAATCTTGATCAGATGACAAATATTTGTCATCTGATCTGTATTTTTGTGGTTTTTGGCTGTTCCCTAAGAGTCATTCGAAAGACGACGGCACAGCGGAGCTACATCCTAAAATAAGCCTTAAACCGATGGAGGGATCGCGGTACTTAGCGTTTGGAATTAGAAAAGGCTTTTTTTAAAGGAAGGTAGGTATCAATATGAATAAATTGGAAAGTCTTGTTTTTCCCAGGCCCAAGGTAGGATACTTTTTTAAATGACCTCGTATCTTGGATATTGTTGTACGAATACCCCATGTAAATAATATTAAAAAGTCTATTTGATGCTTGCATTTATTGTCACAGCGAACGGCCGTCGTTCCGGGAATCCACGAATGACTTATCAACTCCCTCTTACCCTCAGCGCCCTCAGCATATCACTTGATTTTTTTCTCCTCGTAGATTGGAAGTCACACGCACCCCATTATCGCAAAGCATTCTCGCGCCCCTTTGCACTGCACTCAACACCGCAGTGGACACCTGAATCGAATGTCCATCCGTGATGGGGTTTAACGACCGCAGTCAAATCGAGGTCAGCGCTTTTGTGTCTCTCCTTCCTCTCTCTCCATAGTTTATCCTCGCCCATACCTCACCGCCTCTAGAACTATCTCTCTCTCAGAATTTGAAGGGGTCTCTGGAGAGTTTTCGGGAGCGTTGTTTTGTCTGCGCCACGGCGTGATTGGGTTACCACTGTACGTGGAATTCTCTCCCGCTTGAACGGCCGCGGTCCTTCGGGGATTCCGGTGGTCCGGGTATCGGTTGAAAATTATGTTCAAAAAATTACCCGCAATACGAGCATATCCCTGTGTATTCGATTTTATCGCGGTAGAATCCCATTTCTCGTCGACGACCTATTTGCTGAAAAATTTGAGTGGAGATTGTCTTCGGTGATTCAAATATTTTGTACCTTTATACTTCTATTCGACAGCCAGGTTGTGCAAGTACTTGACATTAGTGATGGGTCATTTTGGAACGATTCGTTCCTTTGGAACAAATCCACAGATGGAACGAGAAGGAACTATTCCGGTTGTGGAAATATTCTCGTTCCAAAGGACCGATTCGTTCCACAGGACCGAAAGGAACGAATGGACCGAAAGGATTTGAAGGACTTAAAGGAATCAAATCAAGGAAAGATTCATAAGAACGAAGGACCCTAAGGAATTCGAAGGACCGAAAGGAATCCAATAAGGAAAGGATTCATAGGAACGTAGGGAATCAATTGAATGACGGGAATGCAATGTGAACAAAAATAATCAAAGTAAAGAGAGGACTCAACCAATTCGCAGAGATGACAATGATGATACTTTGAAGATGAGGATGGAATGACGTATGTTAATATGTTATCGGCATATGACGTAGGTTATATGTTAACATCGAACGGCAAAATATTAAAAAAATAAACGTTGGCTTACAGAATAAATATATCGGAGGTCCTCAAACACAACATTTAGTGAAGAATTCCATTTTTTGTGCGGTTTTTTACAATGGCTCCTAAACTAGGATTCTTATCTGAAAACTATTTTCCGCGGGCATTTGGATCTCATCGTTACCTACAACTTGGTGCTTTTTGTTTTTTTTCTATCTCTTATAGTACTCTGGTAGCATGGTGCCAAAGTCAATTTTGGTAAAACTGTCAAATGTTTCTTTCCTTCACGCCTCTATTGGTGGGGATACGACCTTGAAAAATGACATGCGCATGCGCCTTGACATTTTTTTCACCAATAATAAGTAAAAACCAAAATTATATATCGTTAAACCGACTATAAAATTGAAAATGGCGGCTTTTGGCACTTCTAAAACGAGACTTTCTGTTTTTTCTGCTCCATATCTTTTGAACGGTAAGTCGGATCTGAAATCTGACGACATATTATATTGGAAGATTAAATATTCTACCAGATTTGTTCAACCCTGTTACATCTGTGCTGCGTAATTTTCCCACCAGAGGTACTCACACACGAAATTTAATAAACCATTTCCCAGTTTTCCACTCTACCTTCCAAACTTGAAGTCGGATCTCAAATTTGTTGACGGTTTTTTTAGATGTCATCGAGGTTTACAACTGTATGCCACTACTTTTTCTCTTACACTAATAGTTGGCTGGTAAAATGGAGCCAAATTCGGAATTTTTGTGAAAGTTGCTGATTTTCGACGGTAGCTTCTGAACTAGAATTCGGATCTCGAATCTGTTTGAATCTCATTCAGGCCTACAACTTTATTCTACTCGTTGTTTTCCTTTCCTTTTAGTTCTCTGTTAATATGGTGCCACAGTGGGCTTTTCGTAAAACTCGTGGTTTTTCGATTGTAGCTTCTAAACTAGAAGTTGGATCTCGAGTCTGTTGGGCGGTTTTTTTAGATCTCATGCAGGCCTATAATCCTCTGCTATCCGTTTTTTTTCATCCCTCGTAGTTCTCTGGGAGCATGGTGCCTAAGTGGGCTAATTCATAAAACTCTCTAATATTTATTTCCCTCACGCCCTTACCATTGTAGATACGACCTTGAAAGTCGGCAGGTATGCGCCTTGACATGGTCTTTACGGATAATTAGCAAAAACCCGGGTTCTCTTGTAGTTCTATGGCAACGTGGTGCCAAAGTGATATTTTAGACTGTTTCTTTCCCTCACGTCTCTTAGCTGCTAAACTAAGAGTCTGATCTCGAATCTGTTCGACTGCTTTTATAGGTCCCATCAAGTCCTAACATTTATGCCAATCCTTCCTCTCTAACACTTATAGTTCGCTGGAAACATGGCGCCAAAGTTGAATTTTTCTGTTTTTCCACTGTAGCTTCTAAACTAGAAGTCGTATTTCAAATCTGTTGGGTTGTTTTACCTTGATCTCTTCGAGGCCTACAACTGTTTGTCTATTCTTACTCTCTAACACTTATAGTTTGCTGGAAAAATTGTGCCAAAGTCGGATTTTCCGTATTTTCGACTGTGGTTTCTAAACTAGAATTTGGATCACGAATCTGTTGGGCGGTTTTTTCTAGATCTCATTCAGGCCTGCTACTTTCTGCTATTCGTTTTTTTTTATTTCTCGTAGTTCTCTGGCAACATGATGCCAAAGTCGGCTTTTCGTGAATCTTTCGAATATATCTTATCATCTTGAAACTTCAGAGGCTCATGCGCCATAACATGAACTTTATGGATAAGTAGCAAAAACCCGTACTCCCGCGTAGTTCTCTGGCTACATTGTGCCGAAGTGAAAAAATGTTTGTTTCTTTCGTGCATCCACTGACTAAGACGTTGGGGACGCAGCCCCCTAGCGAGCAAAGTGAGTCTCTCTATTACTTTCCAACACACGGGTATGTTTCTTACATTTCTTAAATGCGCATTCCTTGCACTTTCACTTGGTTACGTTGTCATTTTCACCATTAACGGGAGTTTTTCACAAAAAAGATATTAGCTGGAGTGACGGATGGCCAGATTTACCTTCATTATTTTTGGTAGGTAGCATGATTCTAGCCCATAATGGGATACATAGTGGGCCGTGGTCGCCATGGTTAAGTAAGTATCACCTCTGCATTTCTTTTGCAAGTGTCATATTCGTATATTATTTAAATGATTCGAAGCAACGAGTAATTGACGAGAGCAAATAGCACGAATAAAATTGAATCATATCATTGACATGTAACCTATTCCCCGTATTCCCAGATGCAACTTGAAAAGAAACGAATCTTTAAACTCGTTCCTTTTATTGAACGAGAACGAAAGGAACGAGTCCGAGAAAGGAACGAAACTGCACATCACTACTTGACCTTCTTTCATTCTTGTTTTTCTTCTAATCTTCAGTCAGTCCCTGCAGCGTTTTATGTGCAAGATGAATAGACTCTTATTGATAAGGCTTCCTTATGTAACGAAATCCATATGGATTTTCACCATGAAAGAAAATGGCAATAGATATCCCACGTGTTTTGTGTAATCACCGATAAATTTGCCTATAAATGAGGGAGAATTGGTCGAAGCTCATTATTTATGTAAAGAATACTGGCCTTCGTAAATTTGACATTCAGACTAGGATATGTGCAATTCTCATTTTTTATCCATCGAGGTAAGAAAAATCAAGGATAATTAGAGATAATATACAATTGTATTTTATTCCTTTTTTTGGTTGTCATAAAGTATTTTCCATGTAGCCTAATTACCTATAATTCTCTTTTTTTGCAAATTAGGAAATATTCAAAGAAATTTACATATTTAAATTATATACCTACTTCAATATCTATGTCCTTCTTCATTCCTTGTTGTAGCATAAGTGTGGAATTGCTATCTTGAATAAATTATTAAATCTGGAAACATTTTATTTGTATTCATTGGAATAGTCATATATACGGCACTAGAAATTGAACCTGGTGAGGGTACATATTTATTTGACGACGACTGTGTCGTAAAATCTTTATGATGACCATTTTCGCTTAACAGAGTGGATAAATAGAAGCCAAAGTTTAATTTATAAAAGATTTTGTAGACTAATCTTCCAAACAAATAGTAAAAATTCCAATCAAAATGAACGCATCTCCCTCTTTTACACAATTTTGCTACCTACTATTAATTTGTAAATATAAATATAAAAAACAGGGGAGCGATTTATTTAAAGGTGAATGTAAAATGATGAAACAAGGATTTGATAGAATCTTTTGAGGCAGAGTAAAAGGATTTTGAGGCAAAATCGCCATTTTGCTTCGTTTTGAATGCCTTGAATATCTGTGGCGAACTGATGAGTGAAGGATGGAAGGGAAAATATTTTTCTATAAGGAATTTGACCTCAAGGATTTGAGTTTAACCACCCCTCATATCGCCGTGTTTATGAGTTTCTGACGCCTGGTCTCTTCTTGCGCCATGTGATCTCTTGACAAGACGGTGATACCCTGTTACCACAAAACCGTGTTTCCAATGCAAGAGGTAATCGGAAATCTGGCCTTCATGGCATCATAAAGCAAGCATATCTTCTTCTGTCTCCCATCTACTTTCGCTTCCTCCCCCAGTTCTCTCTTCCCCATCCTTTTACTTTCTCTTTCTCTCTTCTATCTCTCCTTATTCTCACTGCAACTGCCTAACCTCTTTACATAAGTCACTTTGTCACTTTTCCATAAGTTGAATCAGGAAAAATAATATGTGAAATAATGGAGCAATTGGAGCTCTTATTGCTCAACGGCTGTCAGTAGAGGCAATATTTTTTAAACGAATAGACCAAGGTTATTTTTATTCCTTTTTCACGAACGCAGTGGTCAGCCCTGAATTAAGTCTAGAGCGTCTTTACTTTCAGGTAAAATAAACATTCTATCTGAATGCGGAATGCGAGCTCATGATATCTACATTGCCGAGTCCAATTGTTCTGATGTCATCTTAGATTCAATGATCATTTCCCATATAGGAGTAGTAAGTATGAGAGACGATGCATTTGGAAAATATAACTGATGCTCAAAGCGATGCTTGCCCCAAAGTAGGACATCACTCAACAGGTTAGCGAATATAGTTTTATTTGGGTGTTTTGTGAGAGTTGTTTTGGGTCATTTCCGCGAGTCGTCCTTCCCTCCAAACGTGCATTAAATTCCTCTCTGAATCGCTGTGTTCGAGCGCAATGCCATCGTTCCCTTGATCCCATTAGTGAGGATCTAGTGACGAGATTTCGAGTACTTTGCTCGTGCACCATGGCCAGTCATTAAATAGGGAACTCTGTATCTATTGTCATTTGAAGGCCAGGATTTAAATAAGTTACGTGAGGGAGAGACATAATGAGAGGGAGTGGGGATAAATCTGTTTGCTTCTGTTCGGAGGTATTATTCCAAACAAATAATGTTTTTTTTTAAGGACTCCGGAGGAGAATTTATTTTCGAGGATAGCGATCAAGGTTGGGAGCACTGAGAAAGAATACGCCCGTTTAATCTTTTATAGGGTACGTATAGAGGCCAACTCAGATAAATCCAATTCCCCTCTTTTTCCCTTGTCCACATGGGGCAAAGCGTGGAACGTGCCTGGCCCTCCGTTGAATTTGAAGGGAGTGTATACTGGTCGAACCGCCAGAGAAGGTTTGGAGGAGGAAGAAGGATAGCCAATGAATCGGATTTATGCTAGCAACAGTTAGGTTTTGATGTGGGTTTGTAAATGAATGGGTCCATCGCTCGGGGATGCGTGAATATCTATTCAGTCTCTCACTTTGACGATGGGAGCAATTTTATTTCACGCAATCAGATATATTTTCATCCCGGATTCATGGAAATTACGATTTTGGTGTTTTGCAGATTTAGTTTTTTTATGATTCCTGAATCACTCAAGCGTGATTCAGGATCCATCAGACAGTGGAGGGTGATTTCCTCGTATCTTCTACCTCTACTGAATGAGATTTTTATTTCCCGTCTAGTCCGAGAGCGTTCCTAAGCGTACCATCAATCCTGATTAAAAGGCAGTAAGCCAGCAGAAAAAGGTATACCGCAATAGCTTGCGGCAGTGGAGAGAAATTTATATCTTCAGACGGGTTTAACTCCGGGAGTAACTTAGGTTCTGAGGCATAAAATAACTGGTAAAGGAAGAGTGAGAGAGGAATTAAATCAAGGTACCTTTCGCTTTTTTTTTACTACCATCTTGGTGTTCTTATATTCCGACTGTAAAATGCCTCCCTCCCAAAACTCTCTCCAGATAAAGAACAACGAAAAATCATCTGCGGTTGGAAACAAAATGCTGATTTTTTTTTCTTGCTTGGATAATGCTTAATAGGCCGAAAAGGAGAAGTTATTGAGGAGCTACTGACTACGTGAAATGCGGGAAAAGATGTTTCGAAGCATTTCCAAGTGATGGTTACTGATGTAGCCAAGCTTCGTGTTAAAATGTAAAGGAGAACAGCCACCTCAATGCTTTTCTAGGTCTAATTGCACTCAGTTTGAATGTGTATTGTATGTAGTAATGCTATTTTGTAAAATTTTGTTTGCTTGTCCATCATTTTAATGCGCAATTCTACCAAAGAAAATATAGCGTTCATAAAAAGTGTAGGGTATGGAAATGTTTGCATTGATTCGCCCTCTTTACATTCCTTCCCATTTGGCATACGCATATTTAACGCTGCTGAACTTGGTGTAATTTATTCAAACCTGCTTTCTAATATTTAGATGATAGCTTTTCCTTAAGTCTTAGACCTTATTCATTTCACTTAATGTACTTTGAGCGTTACTAATTAATAGTTGGACTGTTCAATTATCCGCTATTATCTACCTGTTCCTCTCTTGGTTCCTTCAGATAATCGTCCATCCATTATATGGGCCATCCGTGGCACTCCCATTTCATTCCATGCCACGAACTCCAATTCTAAATATCCCTTGGCCCAACTTCACTCAGCGTTCACCATCTGAAGTGAAATTATTAAACCTTCACTACTTATTCCACGTACCCTCGACTGCCTTGGGAATGAATAGAATTGGCACATGGGTCTACCGTCGCTCTTCCCATAAGTAACTACAATTTACTTCCTACAATGTTCTTCCAACAATATCCTTTCTACATTCCCTGACAAGCCTTTTTCTCTTTTCCTTTTCTCTTTCTTCCTTTTCCAGTGAACTTCATCTTAATCGCAAACCTTATTGACTTGGGGGAGTCTCACATTTGGGGGAAAGACACAACACGCCTAGTAAAGCGTCCTAGTAAGTGTATTTAAGGTTTGCAACGTCAGCTGTTGTTTTGAGTCTAATATTTACTCCTTGTAAAAAAAGTCCAAATCTTCGTTATAGAAGTGTGAAATTCAGCAAAGGAAAAATCATATTTCTTGAGCAGGACTTGAACCCTGATTCCTTGATATCGCGCCGAGTGCTTTTGACGGTTAGTCTACGTTTCATCTATGTTTATTTATTCACATGCATCCAGAGAAAGAGATGAAGATTCAGAAGTTGACGTAATCCAAAAACTTAAAAGTGGTCATGACAATTCAATATTGCCTTTTTAAAGAGGTAATTATCATCATGAAAACATGTTTTATGGTCAATACATGATTGATACTCGGTGTAGGCGTGGGGAGCCTGCTCCAAATCAATTTCTGTAACTTCTGTAAGCCATCTCACCATGTTCTTACGCCAACGGGGCTTTCTTCTCTCCTGGGGATCTTTGATTGCTAATGAATTTTCTTTGCAAAATTCCGCACTACTGTGCTCTCTTGCGGGTGACTCCGTAAAGATAATACCGTGGATGGTCCCTGTATCTTCAAAATTAGTCTTAGAAAAATTGTGGAAGTTCCATTTCATTAATATGTACAACTTTTCTACTCTTTAGTTAATTTATAGCTTCAATGACGTTAAGCTTATGTTCTTTTTGCTGTCAAATCCATTTTCACAGCAAAATGTGTCTTATAAAGCTGATATCATAAGCAATCCGACTAGCATCGAGCACCGGACAAGCCATTCTTCACCTTGGTAAGCGCTCGATTACTCCTTAGTTACCTTGTTAAAACGTTGAAGCCCTTTGTGAGGAATGTCATTTGCTGCGGTTTTGAGGCAGTTTTCATATTTTATTTATTTATTTATTATTTCACGTTTTCTTAGTTTCGAAGGTGACTAGTTTCGAAGGTGACAGCGGCATCAAGTTTTTTTTCGTGTCGTTCATCCCACCGTCGTGTCACGTTCAAATTCGATGGGAGGGAAGTCTCATCTTTGAAGGAATGGATGAAAACATGATAAAAACGCGTACACCCCTTGAGGTCCATTCCAGGTGATGGATTACACAAGGTGGGTCCACATTACTGGTGGATACTTCGGGGAGCTACGTTGGTCCTTCTATATCCTTTCATTCGGTTTTAATCTCGATATTCCCGTCTTTCCTCTCCTACGAAGAGCAGTCAAAGATTCGGCGGTCACAGTGTTACGGGCGGGGAATACTCTGCAGCAAAGTATTGGCATATGGCACGAGATGGCAAATTTTATCCGTTCCAATCGATTTCAACTGTCATGGCAATGTTAAGCGCAAGAGATGATTTTTGAAAGCCCTCATGGTACAGTTTTTAGTCTCAGAATGACATTCGTGGACATTCTTTTCCGTATCAGCCCTAAAAACATGTTTCCCATGTATCGACCAAATACGAATATGACAGTTCGTTTTTTCAAAGAGAATACTTGAGATTCAAGTTTTGTTTTTGACCGTTTTTCCATTAGTCATTCCTTCCTTCACGTGCGAAATATTGTCACATGGTAACAGCTCGACGCTTGTTGCGCTTTAGTGGTTATTATTTGAACGTTGACGATTATTCGCCGAACCAAAACAAAATTGCTTCGTCCACGGTGAATTTTCAATATTTGGCGGCTGTTACGCATTAAATTTACCTAGCACAGGGCAAATTTGTTTTTTTGATCATATAATTGTGAAGCCGATTGGCAGTTTATATTTACCTAATATGATGAATAAGTATTGATTACGGCTACATGTCCACGTGATATGAAGGTGGTTTAAATGTAAAGGAATGTCTAATTTTTCCACTTAATTTCATATTGGCCTAACTGCCAATACGAAATAGTTATGTATGCTCAAATAATACAAAATCTTTACATCTAATAGCCATAAGTATTGATAAAACAACGATTTTGGTATATTCAAAATGTACGGGCAAATGCTGTTACTAGACTTTCTTTCATCTTCATATGTTAAGCGACTAATTAAAATAAATTACATTCTGCAGTAGATACATGCTTAACACCGTCAGTCCGTAATCAAATCGGTAATTATTTCACATCCCATATTTTTTGTAATCCATACTTTCCAAAAAGATTGATACTAGTTGCGACTCATATTTACATTTAAATAGGGAACATTTGTTTTAGCCTCCAGATAAATTTAATATTTATTCATTTATTCAAATTTACATTGCAAGTAGGCAAATGCTTGGTGGCGATGAAGTTGGCATTCATAAAATAATTTGATGGCATACATGACTACATGAAGAGAAAGAAAAAAAAATAAAAAAGCATAATATGGATGGATTAACATAAGTTACAATATACTTGAACATTTATTGAATCTCCATTCTCAGTTGGAAAGATTACATACTCTTAAACCTAGCATGCATAAGTGACATTGCAAAAAGTTTGGGTCGTTGGATTTTATCGACTACTCGAAGCAAATAGATGATGAAGTTTTGGTTTAGAGTTTCACGGTAGTTTTGGAATTCTCGTAGCCTACGATTTAATTATTATGACTTATATTAATATGCAACATTTTCGGATGCCTGGTTATATAAGAGTGTCTAAAAGCTTCATAATCCTGAGTCAAGAATGCACCGCTAGGAGTTAGAAGTTGAATCAATTACCCCGCATGGCCTATTACTGTACAGTTTTTTAAATTGTTTTCGATCTATTGTCGTAATTTTCGTCAATTTTGGGTAAGGTTCCTACTTACGTAAGTGAATATTAATGTAAGTAGAGGCCTACGTAACTCGGGGACTGCCTTTATAGCAATATTATGGCATGCATTTTTCACTCCTTTTGTTCAAGCTCATGAAACTTGATTGAAGAATATTATATCCGAGCAACATTTCTAAATAAAGTTTTACCAGAAAGGCCATTTCCAAATATGTACTGCTTAACTTAATGTTTAAAGTCACAAGTTAAATGACAGAGACCGCCAAAAAGAGAAAATTCACGTTTTAAATGTTGAAATTCGCGACTGAAATGTTGAAATTCGCGATAATACACGAAATTCGCGGTTTCGCGGGAAAAAACCAAGAATTCGCGTAAAAATTCGCGTTATCGTATTTGCGAGTTTTGCACGTCCTTATTCATAGCTAATAATAGAGGCAGTGAAAACCGTATGGATTTTAATTTAATTCGCACAGGCGTTTGGGCTCTAGAGAAGTTCATGTTGGTGATTTCTTGTATCGTAACCGAGTCCATAGATCAATATTTGAAGTGTCCTAAGGAATGGGAGCTTGATTTCGCATTTTGAACCTGTATAATTATCACTTCGAATACGTGTAAAACCATTTGCCGCGTCTTTTAATTTTTTATAACTAGTTACTTTCTATTCTACGTTGGCTTTTTCTTTGAAAGAGGTTTCATTTTTAAAAGAAGCTTTTTTGAAAATTAAGAATATTGCTGGCTTTTTTTACAATATCATTACTTTGCGATATATTTCTGTACAAAAAAGGATTTGGGAGTGAAAATGGAACGGTGCCGTATCATTTTGACTCTTTTCGAGTAATTTTTATTATTTTATGTGGTTTATTTTTTCTCCCTGGAAGATGGGGTTAATAACGCTCAAATATGTGGGATGAGAAGATAGGGAGGATGAAAGGAAGATGATATAACCCCGGGATGTGGAGGACGTGATGAACGGGCAAGTGGAACTGGGAGAAGTACCTCTCTCTCGGCGGGACGGCTCTCTTCATTTGTTTCAACGTGACCGCCGACTTAATTCTGCTCCGGTGGGCCTTTGGCTCCTGCCTAGACCAAATAAAATGAGGGACTGGGTGGAGGAATCGTGGGGAATAGATGGCGAGGGAACGGGAGAGAGAACTATCATTTTGGCGAAATGAAGAGAGTGTGGGACGGAGGGAAGTGGCACAAGCCGTTCCAGAATTGGCATTCTCGATTGGAACGTAGTGTGTAGAGGAATAAGACGTCTTCCAATGTACGCCCTATTGGACCAATTTGGATTGAGTGCTCAAATTTAAATCATTTGGGTGAAAATGCGTGGCGATCCACATATAATTAAGTAGAATGCAGATCTTATAATGAAGCTAAGCGTTTCATTTCCAAATCACTGCGATTGCACAAATGATGTTGTACGCAGTTACGCTCACGGATGATAAGATATACGCCAAAGATGGTAAAATTTACCATGGCCCGAGATTTGACCTCGGATCTTTCAATTGCTCCCAATCTTAACTCATGGAACAATTTCGGTGGGAGATGAAAAAGTAGTTCTCGTCCTCAGTCTACATTGTGGCACACGGTTTTCTTGGAAAATTTCTCTCACTTTGGTGTGCATCTTTGCACTTGTGTTTTTTATTTCGTTCCACACCATTTATGAAATCAAAATTTTTCGAAAATTTGCCAGAGGTTAGTTCTTCGAAATTCACACGCCAGTGGCTTAGTCTGGGGTGAGCTCTACCGTAAACTATCCAAACCAACCTTCGGGTTGAATCACTGAGTGAGTAGTTCGAAGCGACTTTGTTTTTTTTTCTCCCGTGAAAGTGGTATATCTACTGTCTCTACCCACATCTCCTGTGCAACAATATAGACTAAGGGCGAGAAGGGAAAGTGAAGAGAGAATTCCGGCGTCCGCATTAACCTACTCTCTGCGGAAGGGACCACTACTGTGTAACGTCTCATCTGACGGGTGGTGTGATATACATGAAGTTCTCTCCACATTGGACTTAAGTAGGGATAGGAATTCCATCAAAAACTTTCTATCACTGCATCGATTCAAATATTGCGTACTTGAGGTAGATATTAGTACTCTAGCCACCACTATAACCCAATCCATGGACGTTTCACGATGATAAAATAGCTGAAGTCACAGTAGGGCTCAGACATAAAGTATATTGCGTGAATTTAATTTGGAATTAAAATATGGAAATAATATTACAGTGCTGGGTATCAAAAGAGGCGTTTTAATCTCCTAGTTAAAATGAGGTTGTGTAAGTTTTTAGCATAGTTTTTTTCTCGGTCTAACTTTTTTACTCCACGTAATAAATTTAAGATCCTTTTTCTCGTATTACTCTCAGGATAAGGATCTAATTGCGCTCTCTCAAATAACGTACCCTCTCTCCCTATACGGCTCTCGAAATACGTTGAAATATCTGGGATCGTGTAAAACCGAACCAACCTGGCAGAATGTACTAAATTTATTTTTGTCGCGTCTCAATTATGAGTCATGGAACTCGGTTTTAGCAAATACCGTCCGATTGTTCATTTTATCATATATATATGGAGTACTTTATTAGAGTATTTTGCTACTATATGGGTGTATCAATTTTTATTACTTCTGTTCATTCTTTACTTTGTTAAAACAAGGTCTTATAGATGAACGTAGGAAAATCATTCATAATGCATTTTTCTTGTGATATTTATGACATTTGCAACAGACGTTTTAACTAATATTTGAGCCGTTTTTTTTCTTTCATAAGGTTGAATACAAACACCTTTGAGAAGGAATTTAAAATTGTATGAAAATTGTTGCGTTAAATTCGGTTTAAAAGAAGAGAAATGTAGCGAACCAATATATTTCACCGAAGTTGATACGATTTATTCAAAATATTGAAGGGTAGTTATTCCATTGGATCGATACATAAGATTAAAAAAGATATTTTTAAAAATTACTTCTAGATTTAAATAAAGCGCCAGTTTTCTACCCATCCGATAGCGCTGCCTGCGATCCAGAATATATGCTGCGTCAGAGAGATTTAATTTTTCATCCTTCTATATAGCTGTAACCAATTAACACCTGTCATTGGCAGTATCCTCGAAAACATTTCGAGGGAGAATAGGGATTATCCATATCTTTTCGGAATGTTAACCTTTTGCCTCTTTCTTCTCTGGATTTTTTAATTGATAAATGAATACTTTTGAACCATACGGTTTAACGAGTAATTAGATAATTCGGTATGACAATTTTTTCTTTGGCAGTGTTTATATAAATAAAGGAATTCATGGTAAATTTGTTCTTTGTTATTCACTTATTTAATTTATCAGCAAATATTTGGGCCAAAGTGTACTCAATACGCTCGTTCCGATGACTTTAACTATTTTCATGCACCTGGATGAAACTCATGCATCTTGGGTGCTAAGAATATTAATAACAAATGCATTCCAACATACCTGCGATACCATCAGCTCGCTGGGTGAGGTCGCTTTTGAGTCACGGGATGTTTGTGTCAAGTTGCTATCCCTCCAAGATTTCTGGTCTTCCTTCCTTTACTCTCTTTAAAGGGGAACACTCTCTCAATCGAGTAACGCAGATATTCGTAGTACCTTTGAAGCGAAAGTCTTGTTTTGATCCGAGAAGTATGTTTTTGACTCAACAGATATTTGAGATTTTGTATGCCGCCACGGATAAAATAATTTCAATAACTGTATAAACTAATTTACACCTCGTTAAGTATATTCACTCTTCCTTGAACTACGACCTTGACGTGGTGGAAGGGCTTGTGCGTTCCAATGACCCCTAGAGCTGAACTGGCAGGAGCAAGTACATTGCTCCTGGTAGGGCCACCCATGCCAGATAGGTCGAAGGGTAGGAGCCAGACGAAAGGTAGTTCCGTGATGGTGTCACGTTAAAAATACCGTTGAGTCGCGTGGGATACCTCTCAACTATCACTTCCCAGAACATGAAAGTCATCCAAAGAGATCTGATTCCTGGCAACTACGGGACGCCGCCCACTAGGGCGGGTGTCGTGTCCGGCAGCGGGGGAGGCAAGGCCTCCGCGGTCGTCATCACACGAAATCCTTGCACAGAATCATCATCAGAAGATACAAGGGAAAGGAGGGAGAAGAAGAAGAAAAAGAGGAAGAGGAGGAGGAAAACATTGGTAAAAATAGGAACTTGGAACGTAAGGACCATGATGAGGGCCGGGAAGCTTGAAAATATGAAGTAGGAAATGGAAAAAGGAAAAATAGATGCTTTGGGATTGTGCGAGGTTAGATGGAAGGATAGCGGGGACTATTGGAGTGATAACTACAGGGTGATCTATAGTGGGGGAGTCAACGGGGGGTAGGCATGGTACTGAACACAAAGTTGGGACTGAGGGTGGTAAACATTGAACAGGTGAACGACAGGATACTAGTGGTAGAAATAAAAGCACGCCCGACGAATTTCGTACTGGTCCAGGTATACATGCCTACGAGCAACCATAGGGAGGAAGAGGTGGAAGAGGTGTACGAGCAAGTAGAAGAAATAATTAGAGAAGTGCCGGGGAAGAAAAACCTGATAGTGATGGGTGACTAGAATGCAGTAGTGGGAGAAGGGAGGGACGGATTAGAAGTAGGAGGGTTTGGGCTAGGAAGAAGAAATGATCGCGGGGAAAAGGCAGTTGAATTTTGTAGAAGAAATAAATTAGTAGTGACAAACACTTGGTTTAAACATCACCCCAGGCGTAGGTACACATGGAAAATGCCGGGTGACACTGGGAGATACCAAATTGATTATATAATGGTGAGGCAGAGATTTAGGAACAGTGTAAAAAACTCTCGTAGCTATCCAGGGGCGGATGCGGACTCAGATCATAACTTGGTGATGATGAAGTGTGAAGTTAGATTCAAAAGGCTTTGTAAAGGTAGGGAGATAAAGAGGTGGAACCTTGAAGCATTGAAAGGGTTGAAAAGGAGGGAATACCAAGAGCTAGTAGAAAAGAACATAGGTGAAGAGAAGCGGATGGGAACCATAGAGAAGAGATGGGAGGTTATAAAAACAGGCATCGCAAGAGCGGCAGAGAAAACAATAGGAACGGTGGAAAAGAAGAGGGTTAAGAAGCAGTGGGTTACAGAAGAAATGATAAAGAAAATGGAGGAGAGAAGGATATGGAAAAACGTGAACACCGACGTAGGGAAGAGGAAGTACAAGGAATTGAATAATAAACTCAGGCGAGTGACCAATCGGGCAAAAGAAAACTGGTGGAAGGGACAATGTGAGCAAATGGAAAAGATGCAGGAGGAGGGGGAAGTGGGCGCTTTGTACGCCAAGGTGAAAATGTTATCGGGTGGTAAGAGAGGTCAAGCGATACCAAAGGTTAAGGACAAAACAGGAAAGATATTAATCGAACAGGAAGATATCCAAGAAAGGTGGAGAGAATACGTAGAGGAGCTACATGACAGCGAGAATAGACCCCTTAGCCTAGATCTAGAGGACGAAGGAACAATAGATAAAGATAACCTCGGACCAGAGTTACTTGAGAGTGAAATAGAGAGGGCACTTAGAGAGATGAAGGGTAGAAAAGCCGTGGGAACCGATAACCTACCTTCGGAGCTACTGAAGAATCTAGGTAGTAGGGGGAGGAAATCGTTTTTCGAACTTATTCGCAGGATCTACGAGGAAGGAGTATGGCCAGAGGATTTCGTGAAAACAGTATTAATACCTATCCCGAAGAAGAAGAAAGCCTCAGAATGCGAGGAGTATAGAACAATCAGTTTAATTTCGCACGCAGCAAAAGTGTTGCTTAGAATACTAAATAGAAGGTTGGAGAGCAGAGCAAAGTGCTATTTAGGCGATGACCAATTTGGGTTTAGGAAGGGGAGGGGAACCAGAGATGCGATTGCGGTAATGAGGACACTTATAGATAGAAACATAGAGCATAATCAGGATGTTTTCGCTTGTTTTGTAGATTTCGAAAAGGCGTTTGACAGAGTAAACTGGGAGAAATTAATGCAGATACTGGGGAAAATAGGAATAGACTGGCGCGATAGGAGACTCATCCGAAACTTATATATGGGGCAGAGGGCTCAGGTAAGGGTAGCGGACGGTGAATCAGGGTGGGCAGTTATAGGTCGCGGGGTGCGGCAAGGGTGCCCGTTGTCGCCTTTACTTTTTAACATCTATGCTGAGGAAATGGTAAGAGAGGCATGGGATGAGCTAGACGTGGGAATGAAAGTAGGAGGCCAGTGGATAAAGTCGGTTAGATTCGCAGACGACCAGGCGTTGGTGAGTCGGTCATCGAAAGGACTGCAAACTTTAGTAGATGCACTGGAAAAGCAGTGTGAGAAATACGGAATGAAGATAAATAATAGGAAAACAAAAGTAATGAGATTCTCTAGGACAAAGAAAGCAAAGCTGGTGATAAGAGTAGGAAGTCACAAACTGGAGCAAGTTGAACAATTTAATTACTTGGGTAGTACGCTAGAAGAAAGAGGACATAGTAGCAAAGACATTAGGAGGAGAATAGCGCTAGCGAAGGAAGCGTTCAATAATAGAAGGGAGCTGATGACGGGGACCTTAAGTAAGGATGTAAAAAAGAGGCTAGTAAAGAGCTTGATATGGAGTGTGGCGTTGTATGGGGCGGAAACGTGGACCTTGAGAAAGGAAGACGAAAATAGGCTGAAGGCTTTTGAGATGTGGGTGTGGAGGAGGATGGAGAAGGTGCGTTGGACGGAAAGGAAGACAAATGAGGAAGTGCTTGACATGGTGGGCGAGGAGAGGAAACTTATAGATGAGATTAGGGGAAGGCAGGGTAGGTGGCTGGAAGGGGTAATGAGGGACGATGGTTTGCTGAAGGTCGTGATAGAGGGAAGGATGTTGGGTAAGCGGGGAAGGGGAAGGAAGAGAATCGGTTTTATGGACGGGATGAAGAAAGGTAGGACTTATGCTGAGATGAAGAAAGAAATACAAGAGGTAGAAAGGGCACAGCACGTGTAAGAGTTCGTTGGATATTCTCTGACTTTCATCACAACCTACCTCTAACCGGTAGATTACTGTAATGAAGTATATTCAATGATGAATTCCTTATTTCCAAACCTTATATAGGTTGGTAATATACTTTGTTCAGATCAAATAATCAGGGTCAAGGTACCTACCTTTACACCAAGCCGATTTATTTGATCTAGTTCGCCATAGAATAAATGAATGTTCATATGCTCATAGATACGCATTTTCTTGCATGATTCCTACCTTTACACCAAGCCGATTTATTTGATCTAGTTTGCCATAGAATAAATGAATTTTCATGTGCTCATCGATACGCATTTTCTTGCATGATTCCTCATGACCCTGCAATGGAGAGTTTGAGTATCGTTTATTGTGCTTAAATAAAGTTTTTATAGTAATAATTCAAGGGCTGTATATTTGTTTATCCATCTCTCACTTTTTCTGTTGGATAATTTGACAAAATGCAGTGAAATATACGTAAGTTATCGGAAAAGCCACCTGAAAAATGTCGGTTTTAGTACTGATGATAGCATTGATAGTTAAAGAAATATGAAAAATGAGTGTTCTGCAATCTTAACATCAGTATTTTTGCAATTTTTTCTGTTAATATTTGATATAAATATAGAATTGAAAAAATTAGGCTTCCAATATGGGTTTGAAATACACATCTATTACCTAAAATGATCACAAAGTGAGACAATGCAGTTTCCTTCGAAGGTGTCAGGTCTTTTGGGACCACTCGGCTACTTCAAACGACGTATTCTAAACTTTATTAAACTGACTACTTCCCGTAATAAATCCTGCAACTTTTTTTTTACCCAATTAATAGCCACGGGGAAGGAAAAATACTCCCAGCTCATTTCCCGAATTTCTTCTTTTACTCTTAGAAGGTGAACCATCTCACGGTAGAAAATAATATAAAAATTAATGAGAGAAAACGGAGAGGAGTTTCGTTATTCTAGGTTTCAATGAGGCTTCTCCTTTCTCTTCTCCAATTATTTTTACTACCACAAACCTTTACGAAATCACCCCAGGGAACTGGATGGGAGAGTGAAGTCAAGCGATAGAGAGCATGCACGCCGTAGAAGGAGAAAAATAAAATTTTCATATTCATCCCTCAATTGGCGAAGTAGGGAAAAAAGAAGGGGTGGATATGAGTGGGATATACCATCGGGGTCGATGGAACATGATGGCAAATATGCTGTAGAAATAACACGCCTTAGTGCTACCGTTTTTTGGGGAGGCGAGCGGCAACTGAGTACACTTGAGCAATTTTGTACTGTTACATTGGCAGGAAAGTATTAAATGGGGCTCGGAGGAAGGGTGGAGAGAAATGTAAACGAAATGACACAAAGTGGTTTGCGTCAATGGTTGAATGCACGTCCTATCCGGCATACGGAGGAACTAAACTTAAACTAATAGATTCCCACGTATCACTATGCAGTCATCAGAATTCCATCAGAAAATATTCTCCTTTTCGAGGAATTGAACTCGTGTCCCAGGATGGAAATAACGTGCATTATCGATAGCGATAGATTACGCTGGACGTCATCTCTTTAGGAGACATATTTGAATGTATTTACGACATTCTCAGTGGAAAAGCCATTCGCTGGAAATCACTCGGTAATCCTTGTTAGACTGGGGTTCGTATTCAGATCCTCTGAATTTACATGACTTAGATTTCACTACAAGGTACTGGGCATCTAATGACTCAAAATAATCTCTTTCTCTCGCATTGCACCACAGTCAGTAAGTTTGGAGCTACCTTTCGGCCCAAGAGCGTTTTATTCAGACAAATTTCAAAGAAGTTAAACGTATAACCAAACATTTTCTGTCTAAATAAGAATAATCTGCATACGATTTTTTTAAATCTGTAGCCCCCTTCAGATTTAAAAAAATATGTAAACCCTTGATTTAACCAAGCGTGGATACAATTCTATTTTATGAGATAAACAAATATATTTGAGTTTTATTTGACATAAAATGGGTGACCAGTAGAATTTTGGAAAGTACCGGGATTTGAACCAAGACGGTCGAGATGGGAAGCCATCGCAGCAACTTGAGCATCGCTATTTTTTGCTCATCCGGCTGCATCCATAAGCAAAAAGCTCTGGGTTGGTTGGGCAAGTAGGTTTGTATTTTTACTCGCACGGAAGAGGAACGCGAAAGGTATAACTAGGCCGTGTTAATTTATTCCTTTTATCTCCGTAGGAGAAATGGAGCGGAAGACGGGAGGAAAATAATAATGTCCTGGGGGGTTGGCGGAAATTTTAAAGTGAAAAATAACAAAACAAGTGAACGGAAGATAGTCGTGGAACAAGTGAACGAAGGAAGGAAGGATAAGTTTAACCTCATGGTGCGAGAGTGATTTTAATCGATATAACCATCCCATTTCGGGCTAACACACAAAGGTTTCAGTTTTGGGTCTTGAAAAAAGCCCCTTGAAAATATGCAGGCAACAAGAACGCACAAGTAGTTAAATGTATTGTCCATAGATGTCAAGTGAGCAAAGTTTGACAAAATACAAGCTGTATAGGTGGCACGTGGAACTGAATGAAATAATAATGGATAAGGTTTGATGAGTACCAAACCTTGATATACCTAATGGTGGGTTCGATTATGTAAAATAATGATATAAGATGGTGACGTCGACTGCCACAAAGTCACTGAATCCAATCATATAAGAATGTTTTGTTGGGGTCAAAGGATATGTGGAACGTGTTAGGCCAGAAGTTCTTAAAAGTTCTCCTGAATAATATTATGCTCCAAATTCACCAAAAAGACTTCTCAATGTTAATGAAAAGGTATGCACTCTACCAAGCTGGACTCTGATGGGTGGTCATCAACTTCGTTTGGCTGCCGCAGACCCTTCGTCCTAGACGTGGCAAACAACCGAAAATCCCCTTGGCGAAGTTTTTATGTTCTTCTTACGCTCACACCGTCACATCACCGAAAAGCCATAACAAATGTTCCTCCTGGCTTCCTTTCGGAAAAAATTGTATCACAATTGGAGCTTTATATTCAAGGGGTTAAGGCCAGTGCAGGTTGGAATAGATCAGCTCACATGAACGTTGTGCACTGCCAAAACGTAACCTTCCTTCCTGGTAACCTTCCGATTGGTAGTATTCTATTTACCATAGCCATAGCCGTTTTTTATATAGATATCGAATTCATAAAAAATAAGTATTTTAAAAGTCGGCAACAGATCACAGGAAAATTCAAAACTTTTGGTATCCATGTTTTACCCCTCTTCTGAAAATAATCACAAAAACACCAATCGCGGATGCGATAATTGATGTTTTTAGTTGTTTAGTGCAAATCTAATCTTCTTCCAATCTGTTGTGAAGTGCACTGCGTAAAGTACGCAGGTTCTGAAATGAATGGGAAGCAAATGTGTTGTTGGGTTACGAAGTGAGCAGCGCACATGAGCGAATGGAAAGCACGATATTCAAGAAAAACATTCGTTGCGTGCGTAACTCTCCGTCTCTTACTTATCTGGTTGTCCTCGTCTCACCTTCCAACCTTTTATATTCTCCCTCAGTACTCGGTATTTTGAGTTAGTCCTCGACCCTGCCCACCACTGGTCATTCTCATCTCCTTTAAAGTTGATTTGATAACCCTCCACCGGCTACATATCCAATTCAGTATCAAACGTGAGTTTTTTATGGCATCGATGGAAAAACACTGCCCAATAATTTCTTTTGAAGTCAAGAAAATAGAGATATTCAACGGGAAATGACTTATTAACCCTGAGGTTTTAGTATGTAATGCCAGACGATAACATTAATTTTGCCACGCTGATTTTGTCAACAAAAACTCGCAAAGAAATATATTGCATAACGTTCTATATTATTTTCCATGGAATTATTTCAGACCCTTGGATGAAATTATCCAGTGATAATTTACCAGCTACGGGAATGTGTATGAGAAACTGATATTTAATCGTGAATTTTAGAAAGTCATGTAGTCATGGATTCTAAAGGGTGAACATTACATATCCCACCAGAGTTGCCTGCTGCCAGTAAATTGATTAAGCATGTTGATAAACATTTACCTTGGCTTTAATGGAGCGTCTCGTGTTTCATCTCTTCATTCCACTTCTTCATTTTCTCTTCTTTTATCTTCAAATGGAAGCGAAAATCACAGTGTGCAAAAGTGTCCTCCTCCCGACGTTACTCCATGGTAAAGGGTGGTATGATTATCCTGGCACACACTCCACCTGTGTGTGCCAGGATAATCATACCAGTAATATAAATGCATTGGGAATGCGATACCTGAGAAGTGTTTGCTGAATAAGTAGAATGGACAGGTTTGGGAATGAGTGGGTGACTAAACAATTTTGGTTGGGCATTGGGATATATATGAAAGGAGTGTGCTTCGTTGGTTTGGTCATGTGTATAAAATAGGAGAAAGTCGACTAACGAAGCAGGTATATGACAACAGAGTGAACGGTGTGATAGGGTGGGGTAGATCGTGAAAGTCATGGGTGATCGAATGTGGTCGAAGAGACTCTATTGAGGAGGAACATTAGCAGTATTTAGCTTTTCACTGAGGACGCTGTATTAAAGCGACGCAGATATTTCATCTCATTTGAACGAACGTCGTTTATAAATGGCATAAAAGAGAATGAACGCCGTGTTAACACAGCTTTGCGGCCAAGCAAAGAAAAAAGTCCTAGTTGTCATCAGGGACCCATTTCTGGTGGACACGGGGTCCTACCCTCGACTTGCGGACGAAGATTTTCCACTCTCTCTCGGCTACAGTTCCACTCACGGCATGAGACCGCGGTCAGCTAATTGTTTTCTCAGTGGATTCTCTGAAAACCTCTTTGTGGCTAACTGTGAATATATATACCCTAAAGTTTGTTTCTTATGTTCAATTGATCGTTTTTTAAATTTATTTCGAAACTCAGACGTAATTTTTAGCCAAGTAGTTGGGAGTGTCCTAAAAAAATATTTGGTGTAGAGTTTCCTTTAAAACTTGTAAATACACCGCGAAACAAAGGAGTACACAGCTGAGTGTACATATTCCGAGTATGGAATAATTGTGTTTTTATCGAGTTACTGAGTAAACAAATATTTGACCATGGACTGGTACTTGGGTGAAAGGTCGAGATTACCCACTGTCCAAGGAAAGGGTTTAGTGTTTTAGGAATTTAGGTCCCAAAACGGACGAAAAATATACCTGTTCGATTTTTTACCACGAAAGTGTTCCATAGGGAGGAGTAGAGTGAAATGCTCTCGGATCTCACAGGGAAATAATTTCCCACCGCAAAGCTCCGGCGCGCGAAAGGGTTAAAATAGGAGAGCGTGTATGAAGCAATACATGAGTGTAAGAGAATCGTAAGAGTTTTGCAAGGATAGGCCATTATCGAGGAAATTATTGAAACACATATGCCTATATTTCTAGGCCTAACGGGAATAACTAACCCCGAAAGGAAATGGCATGACACGCATGCATATGTGGTTGTACTGAGAGATCAATAATGTATGTTCCACCAGAGAAATCTATCACCAGAAAGTTGATTGAGAAAGTTGATTAACGCCTTTGTTTTGAAGAATCGAATTTTCTTCTTTTTCATCTTCAAAGGTCTCTCTTCTCAGAACTTTTCTCTCACCCACCCGCCTATTCTTCCCATGAGTTTTATTAGAGCACGATATTCCATATGAAATGGGCATCAATGCCACAGATGACTAATTATTGAAATCCTCTGGTATTCTCTTTCTAATTCAGATTCTGATGCGTGCACTGCGTCGTTATGTAAAAGGAGGCGTCGTATCATGGTGGTATAATTCATAAAAACTTAGGCTGAAATTGTTTACCAGCGAACATTTTAAAATTATTTTATCATAGAGTCAATGTCACGCCTAATTCATGACTCTTTGGGTATTCATCAACCTGTCACGGAAAATCTCTTTACTTATATATTAGTAATAAACTCCCGTTAGTGTGTTTTCGTTGAATTGTAAGGGATTAATGCTTTGATTTGAAGAATTATTTGCAGTTTTCTTCAGCTTCGTTATTTCTTCAATCGGAGGAAGTCATATATGTTGATAAGTGCACTGACTATTCAGACACTGATCGCTCCGTAGAGTTTTGTTACCTCTCATTTCATTGCTGACAAAAATGAAGCAACTAGACAGTACTTTTGATGATTTCGCTAGGAATATTAGGTAAATATTGACTTTTCTTCTTCAATTTTTTATTTTTGCGTAGAAAAAAGGACGATTTTCGACGTGTTGTACATTCAGATGGTCTACAATAGGTAAGTAACATTACATAAAATTTAAATTAAAAGTATTGATATTTAAACCGCTGTTCGCTTTTATGATTTTAAAATTTCACCCTATATGTTATGCTACCATTGTATCACCAAGCATTTCATTGGAAGTTAAGCATTAGGGAACAGGGGACGTTATTTCTATGAATATTTCATGTGGTTTTTAAAATTATTGTTGGATTTAGTAGTAGTTTCCATGTAAAGTAGTTAAATTAAATGGTGATATATGAGGCTATAAGCAACGTATCTAACAATAAGTTCCTGCTGTGAAAAATATCATGAGTACTTCTAGGCTCAGATGAGATTTAACCGATTGGCGATTATCCACTGTAATCTCTTCTCCCGATTCCACATTTTTATGTAATGAAGAAGCAATTTCAATTCACTAAGTATTCTGCGATTAGGGGAGTATTTTTACAGCAGAGGAAGACAAATAAATTTGCGCAAGTCAATATGGACTACGATAATTCTTCAAAATGAGCTTGAAAAGGTCAAATTCCGTTAGGATAAAGCAGCAAATTAGCAGTATGAGATAAAATGGTCAGAATATATATAAAAGGACATATTTTCAAAAGAGCGGCTGAGCGTGAAATTTTATTCCAAAGGTTTATGAATTCATTAAATGTAATATAGAATGCTTTGGTGATGAACCCGACGTGGATGGTAACTTTCATGTACTACGTTAAAAAAGTAATAAACTCCTTTTTTTGAGAGTGGCGCACGCTCAATTCTGATTATTAGGGAATAAAGCCATAAAACAGTGGATTTAAATAACAATGATGCTAGCCGAACCTCTATTCATGTGCCATTTATCGAATTCAAAGGTTGAGCCATATTAGTCCCTAGGGGCAATGGATATCAATTATTTAGTTTATTTATTTGCAACTTCCGTATTTTTTGGGGCGCATTTAGCTTATTGTAACCTATATATTTTAATGATTCTATGTACACACTGAGAACCTAATGCTGATGGCTCCAAATTTAATCATATCCATTTTCTCTCTCGCTCATTTCCTTATTGTGCATACACTTCCTCCCTGCCATTAATTATTTATCATTCAGCTGTCAAAGGTATTTGAATGTATAATATTTAGAGTAAGATTCCTGGTGGTCGGATAAACGAAACACATTATATGCATTTCACAGAGAACTCAGAATCGGAGGCTGTGAGATTTTGGCAATAGAGAATATTTGGTGATTTCATATTTTTTAATGCAAACGAGTAGTTTTAACTGACAGTCATTCAATGAACTTTTTAATTTCATTCAAACCTTGCTAATGTTGTTCCTTAAACTCTTTATTAATGAATCATGATCTAAAACACCCTAGGCTACTTTCACCCAGTGAAGGTTTGCCAAGTTTATTGCTTCCATGGGAAGAATTTAGTTTCCTCTGCTAGTATTTTAGTCCTCAAGTAATTGCTTTCTAATGAAAAACTCAAAAACGGTTACACAGAAGTTGAACTACCGCAATATGCGTTTGATGGGAGATATCTATGGTTAATTGACCAGGCATAAACGCTCCCTTTGAACCAGCTTATTTTTCCGTAACGATTTAATGAAATGTAAATTCACTTTACTTAGAACTTTACTGTGATAATTTGGGAACATGGCAATTTTTAACTCTGTAATCTCTTTCTGGAGTGTTTTCAATGTTTGGCTTCTTCATTTGCTAAGATAGTTAATTGTCATAGTAGTATTGCTGGAGAATCGGATATTTTAGGAACGATCTGAAGAAGCCACAGTTAGTACATATTGGGAAATATGTAAACCATAAATTCTTTTGGTAACGCAGAAAATCATAAAAAGTGGATTACGGACTCTCTTCTTAAAAGGATTCTCTTCTTAAATCTAGGATAGCGCTTTCTGGCTAGAAAATTTTATGTTCATTTTCATCTATATCTTTCGTGAACTATTCGCGTAAATATGGAAGAATTTTCGGACGTTTTCCCCACATTTCTGGGTGATATAGTAGATAATCAGGCATAGGGAATTTGACGGGAATTGTCATGCTCTCCGTGCAAATTGATGAAACCCTATGCCTGTAGCGGTGGTATGGCACATTGAATCCACATTTTGGAATATGGCAGAACAAGAAATGAAAATGCTTTCCGTCTTCACGTCCACGGTGGAATATGGACTGGCATTGAGATAAGGAAGGGCAGTGAAATTCACATCCCTGCGTTTTCATTGCAAGTGGAATATAGGGTAGGACAGCCGTTTGGTGCAAAAACACCAAGGGTGGGCAAGGGTAAAAACACTTGGGATGTCACTACCAGTCATTGGATTCATTGTGCAAATCGAGGTCGGAAGCCATAGACAGAGCTTATTTACGACATAAAGGGTTGCCCTATTTTAGAGAATCTCAAGGCTCACCATTTTCACTCCGTCCGGCCAGAGAGCGAGTTAGTGACCCGCATTATGCTTTATTAATCACGCTACCCTGCTTCCGATAAAAATGGTATTGTTTCCTTCCTCATTTGAGGGAAAGTATTAATTATTGAGAACTAAAAATGATTCGAATGCGAAAAATTGTTTTATATCTATATTAATTTTAGCTCGGACTCCTTAAATTTTTATCTTCTGAAAAAAATGTCTTACACTTTCCTGATATCTTTAAAAAATTAATGATTATATTATAAATAAATTAATTGCTTGGATGGTTTTCTGCATTTTTAATGATTTTCATTTCAATCAATTAACCTCGGGGGCAAATTTATGGATAGGGTTAGCATAATACTGTAAGCATGTTACTACTTACTGTTCTAGCCGGCACCAGGTTTTATTGCATTATACTTCCCTAGCTACCGACAATACCTGAGCAAAGCACTTTAGTTTGGTGGAGTGCATCATGCACGCCATCCGCTAGTGAGCGATCTTATGCCAATTTCATTTCATTTATAACGGCTATCAACGTGGATCGAATTTTTGTTTATTTTGTCAAGGCTTTGTACAGATGAATTTTAACCAAGCGAGGTACCTACCCCACCATTTAAGTCTTTAGCCATTGATGCCATTTTGCCTAATGAATGCCTCTTTTCTTCATCTCTTCGTAATGAATGCTTCTTAACTGGCGAAATTGGAATGTGGGTAGCAAAACGCGTAGCTAACGTAAAACTAGACGTACCTTATTAGACGCATTCATTAGCCTAGGAAACTGCTCGCCATTTTGAACCCATACAATTTTGACGGAGCAAATTAGCATGGACTATTATTCCTGTATCAAGTGTTCTATTTTGGTGCATGTTCCGCGTGCAGATATATTTTGCAGGAATCTAAGGTTTTTTCATTCACTCGAACCTCTAATATTCAGCCTCTGGCGTATCTCGGAAAAAATAAGGTCTTATGTTCTGGAACGAAATCCCGATCTGACCTCCATTGATAAACATCACCAAGCATAAACCATGCATTTATACCAATTTATTTTTTAACGATTTTTTCAAAATCACTCCCATTTCCTCTGAGGGGAATTCTTCTCCAAGTTTGAGAGAGAAATTTAGTTTATCAATCCTAATCTGGCACACTCAGGAGCTGTTATTTAAATATTCTCTTCATAAAGTCTTTGGACTTAATCCATTAAACTATTCAAAGAATGTTACATTCCGAAATGAGATGTACGTAATAATTATGGAGATAGGTTTCCAAATTCTTCTCAATATTTCATTTTTGTTTTGCGATTTCGTGGTTCCGATAGACTTTAAACGTTTGATTAAAAAAAAAGAGTTAAGACTTTCAATGCAGGCGACGCCGAAACGGTTGTTACCTGGTTTTATTTTTTCTGTAAGTATAATATAATTTGGCTGTACATCAATAGCTTCTTTTTGTCCTAATTAGTATTGTATTTGCAAATCAAACATGATTTTGCAACGTTTATAACATTAACATTCCATGATAGCGAGTAAAATGTTTTTGATAGGGATTTTACCGGAAGGGGGTAATGAGCGGTGTTACCAGAATGGGCAGTGGTGGATTTAACGGTGAGCGACTGGGCGGCCGCCTTGAGCTTTAAAGCACAGATTCCCAAACCGAGATATTAATTTTTTTTTTCATATTTCATTTGCATAATAATTATTATAAATTTATTCTGAATTTTTATCGAGTGTGCCATGCATATATTTTGCACGCATGATGACAATCCTTGTATGTGATTTTCTACTTGTGGCTTTCAACTTTAATATTTTTTATTTTTATTCATGAAATCTTTGGACGTTTTCAAACGTATAAACAAAGTATAATACGATTGTGATTTATTTCTACCTTATGCCTAGGTTCTTAATATTATAAATTAAAGAAAAACTTAAAAGTATAGTAATTATATACGTTCATTGCTATGAATCTTATAAATGGTGTTGTAGATTTATGAAGTACATTATGTAGGGCCATTTACTTGCTCTACCTCCCAAGGCACACGAATACCGAAATCCGACTCTTTAGAAGGCATAAAAGGTTGGAAGGGATCGTTGAGACAATGCAGAGGCATCAAACTTTGCTTTTTGATTGGCACGTGAATAGGTGGCCTTTTCAGTTTCCGGGCTTAGTGAACTATGCGCTTGTGATGGAAATGCTTTGTTGCGATAAGAACCAAGGCATTGAAGGTTAGGGTGGAGGGGGATGGATATGGTGTATTTAATCAGCAAGCGGGTTGAACACGGACAGTGTGAATGTAGCTAGAGAGAAAGTGGTGCTTTTTGTTTCCAGGCCCACTGGTTTTCCTACAGCCGGTACGATGGGAAAAAGGATAAAAATAAGGCTTAAGAAAAAATAAACATGTCGGAGTACAGAGTGCTTTATCGGTATCGTAGGTTACATGGAAGAGGACTTATAAAGCAGGTTTGGCTATCGGAAAAGGGATAAATACTTATTTTTTTTTATTCTCACAAGATCTTATTCGCCTTGCCAACCTATCTTGCGGCAATAACGTTCTTTTGAGAAGAAAGGTTGAAGGAGTATATTCCAACACGCTTCAACCCCATGCGATGGAGGATTTTCATTTTTTCCATATTTTGTATACGAGATGTATTCCTGCTGATGACGTTGACGTCGGGGAAGAAATAGGTGGATGTAGAAAAATGGTCTCCCTTCATAACCTCTCTCTCATCACCTCCTTCTTTTTGCTTATGTGCTCCAATAGTCAACAAACTCCATTTTCACCACATATTTGAAAAAAGTGAAAGGAATGCGTGATGAGGAAGGTAATCATGAAAAAAAGAAAGAGGAAAGGTTGGTTCGCAGGCGTGTTTTTCTCTCGCTACTAGTTGATTTTTATTTGTTCATGCCTTTTTATTTGTCATGCGATCCCATCATTCCATTAGAGGGAGTACGAAGGACAAATTAACATTCCATATTTCTTTGTGGGATGAATGGGGAATACCCAATCACCCATCGGCAATATTCGTTTTCTTATTGACGGCAGCCGGTGACATTATTTCGCGCGGGTATGTGTAACGTGAATAGCGCCCTTTGACCCCGTAGTAAGCTCATAAACATGAAAACATGTCGTCAATAATGTCGCCCGTGCCCACTTAAGTCCACAGATTTTACATTCTGCGAATTTCCCCCCCAGTCCCCTAAAGGTTGTCATCTACATGTTGATAGGTTGACACTGGCGTGGGTACTTTTTATTTTTAGCATATGGATTCATCACAAGTATTGACTAAAGCGTAGTTTATGCTGATTCTAGTTAGCTTGATATGTATTCATGATTTTTTTGTAATGCACCTTCGTCAATGAGTACCTATCGCCGAATTACTCTCCATATTTTTAAAAATATTTTTGGCACAGACTGACTTACTTAGAGAAGCCAGTTGCTTGAGTATTCAAAGGAATACATAGTTAAACCTTTTGACATTATTTTTAACTTATTTGAAAGAAGTTAAGTCTTCATAGCAGTGTGCAAGTAAATATAAAAGATCGGTTTAAATTGTATGAAGATATCATCAACAGCAGTCATTAATTCGAAGATTGATTTTCTGCAGCTCTCCACTCTACTCTCCTATAAGCCAATCACTTCATTCCTGCGTAATTTATCACTTTGACGTCCTCCATTTTATTTTCTGATGCATTCAATCATTGGTATTCCTCTGTATTTCTCTTCATCTATTTCTTCTTCCATTATTGGTATGAATAAGCTATTATGAGAATATGTTCTAAATATAATAAGTTGTTAAATTAAATAAACGTCTGTATGTTAAAATAAAAAATAAGTTTGTCTGTTCTTCTCCTCAGAGTTTTCATTATTCTTATTTTCTCTGTAACTCTTCGTATGTCTTCTTTGTTGGTTATTCTCATTGTCCACTTAATCTTCATCATTTTTAAATAGAATCACATCTCCATCGCTTCAAATCTCATTTGCTATGCTATTTTATTTACTCATTATTTTAAAGCCCTGTAATTCTTTTCCTTGCCCCAGGAGAAAATGTCTGAAAGGTTATTGTTATATTGAACTAAGGGATCTGTAAATGAAAGCAAGATCCCCCTTGATACTTTAGTTTATGGCTGGCAAACGCCAAGACCGGGTTCCACTGTTCATCAATTGCCTTATATCAGTGGAGTAAATAACATTAGTTTTCGGCCACCTTTGCAAACAGTACACCGAACTAGTGGGAAGAGAAGGCACTGATTCAATGCCAAAAGTAAATGCTCTAAGATGTTTTTTGTTAGCGATAAGGTACAAGAAAGATTAGATATTAGTTTCAATAAATGAACATGTTGTTTTCTCAGTGACAGTTATGAGAGGGGAATTGTTTAATTATTAGGTTTTCGATATATGGTGAAGTTGAATCTTATGACGCTTCCTTGGTTCCAATGTGTGGTTTTGAACATGGAAGAACGAAACTGGAAATAGTCCTAAGTGAGTCCTGATAAGTACGAAGGAGGTAGATTTTTAATTAAATGAGGACAGACGTTGCCTTTAAATGCGAAGATGAGTTATTTAAGGCATTTCAATGAATTTTGAAAGGGGTTCTTCCATACTTGCCCCGGTATATACCCCGCCATAATCCCCTAATATCCCTAGTGTTAATATTCCACCAAATAACTATCGAGATCAGACTCCATATATTCATAATTTGGAACGGGACAAATTAGCAGTCATACGCTTGCATGAAAAGAGTTCTTGCAAGGACTGCCTGGCAAAGTCTTAACAAAAAGTTAAGTTGGGCTAAAAGATTATATGAGTTGTTGAACTCAGTTGTCTTTTCATATAGCGATAGAGATGCACGAATGTCTACTAATGTTTTTGAACTCTTGATTCTTTTCTCATTTTATAAATCTTTGTATCGTATAATTTGATTAAAATGTGACAAACACGGAAGTACGCATCTTGGCAATATTGTCTAAGCTAAGGTTATCTTTATCTCTGTGACTTGCTAATTCTATGAAAGAGTGAATGCAGACATAAATGTATTGATTATGCTTAAATTACGATTACGATTTAATTATTCTTAATATTTTCAGACTTGGGTTCAAGACTAATTACCAATAGCCATAGCATCTACTGTACTTTATTGGAAAATTGAGATATATTTACTCTTTTGCTCAAAAGACAAATTTTACGTTATATTTGTTGATAATTAAGCCTTCGGAATACCATATATTCATTTGTGAGCATTTGTCCCATTTTGTATTTACTATAAATCGCAATTGAAATATATTTTTCATAAATATTGGAATATTGCATTTTAGTACGTCATCTTCTATTAAATTTGACACTCTTTAATTCATCTCGTTTCCCGTTCGGTTGATTTATTGCGGCATGACTGAGCAGTAGCATTGCAGATAAATTCGGAGAAGAGCAGGAATACCAATGTCCTCGCAAAAGAATGACGTTATATATGAGTGCTTCGATAAATTTCCCCTGGGATTACATATCTTTTTTATTCCATATTCTATTTTATTCACATATATTATCGCCACGGATACCGAAAAGTGTCGCCATCAAAACATTAGTGGAATGGGCCTTCTCATCTCCTATGTGATGTATTCGTTTGTTGCTCGATCACTTTTCCTTGACATTTTATTTAGGTCCTATCGCCCCCAGAGCGTGCTTTCAATTTCAGCCACGTGTAGGTTTTCTCCAGTGATAGTATCATTTAAAATAAAGAATACACAAAATAAGGCTAGTGACATACGGAGGGAGAGGGACATAACTAGTTTTGTATTTATTTCCTGCTATGAAGAAAATAATTAAATTTTGTGTTATCTTTGGAAATTTAGACCTCTTAATTAGCGTTAGCCTTGAAAATACATGGGTTGTCATTATATAGCATCCAGAATTGAAGAAAATTTGACGCTCCAAGTCTTAATGAATCCTGTTTTTGCTTTTCAAGCAAAGAATTTGAGGAAAGTAAATTGGTTAATATAGTAGATAGTCTACGTAGTAATTCTTTGCACTCACTGATCCAGGTTTTGTAATAAGGGCTCAATAAGATCATTATCACTAATATAAATTATATAATAAAATTGATAACTTATACGTACGAACTTGTTCCGGCAGTCTGATAAATGTTGTTATGTATAACGCTAACCTTACCTCATTCTTCTGAAATGGAGCACCACTTAGTGACTCGTAAAGCACCAAAGCTCTCTTTGTCCTGTAATTTTAAGTCTATTTTAGGGATTCGGCTCCGTAACTTATAATTTAGTCTCTCACCCTTTATGACTTTAAAATGCATTCTCGTAACTTTTAAAGTAATTTAAAATTGACAACATTTACCAATTGATCTCAACTATTATCGAACAGATACTATGTGAAATTCTGGTTTTGCATCAACTTAGAGAACGGTTTTTTAAGCCGATAAGGGGAATTGTGCATTAAAAATGCTGGTTTCCTTTTGTGAAAAAAATAATAATATTATTTCTTCTTTTATATAAATTGAATAAGTTATGACAATTCTATTTGATAATGTAGTGATGGGATACTGAGATACCTAATCTATGTTAAAATAGCAGTTTAAATCGTTTGACACCATTTCGCTCATTTAGAGCATTTAATACACTTGAGTTGGCATACTATAAGTTCCGGTATTATGTAGAACGTTATCTAGAAATAATATGCCTATGCTAATCGTAAGCAACCTTACAGTACAGCTCAAATTAATTTTCTAGCCTTTATGCCTAGAAAAATAAATTTTACAATATTTAAGATTTATTGCAGTGGAAGGAGGATATAGTTGGTTGCTATGAGCAAATGATGTAGGACTTAGCCTTACTTAATTGTCCAAGCTAATATTTGGTAATTATGAAGACAGTCGTATTCTTAATCATTTTTCAAATGCAACGTTCCACTGATAATGTGGCTGAGTGTTAAATATGAATTTAATAAATTTACCGTTGATTATTCGCTCTTTTCTTGTTTTCACTATTTTTTTCATACTAAGAATTTGTCTTCGCAACTTTGTCAGTGAATTACCTTTATGATGGTACTCTTGTTCGATTTTCCTCTTTCTTTCTTTTCCCTCTGATGTAGCGTTCTATTGTAATTAGGCTTCGTATTAACTCACCAGCCACTGCCAGCCATTAGTTTTGTCACTCAAGATGAAAATCTTTTCTTAATGTATGAAGAATGTAATTGTATCTCGACCCATCGGAGGTCGTGTTTTGCGCTAAAACTCAGAAATAATACCAGTCATACAAAGCACAAGATTCACCAGCAATTTTCTATTCATCATTCGAAAATATTCAAAATTATTTTATGGATTTCGACTAAATCTTGTATTTTTCTTCTTTTCTGGTGATAATCATTTTATTTTAACGGATAGTGATTGTAATTTTTGTATGCTTCGTTGGATATCTTTTTGAAAATTTTTAAAATTTATAAATGCTATAACTGATTTCCGTAGCTAGTGCAGTGTTGCCTTCACTTTGCCCCTAAACTGTACCAAGATTTTAGGTCTAGATTTATAGGAAGGAAGGAAGTCCGCTGATTTGTATTGAATCTATAGCTTTATGGGGATGCATTAGTTTCGTTGTCCTCAAAGGAAGTTTTTATACCCTTTTTACTGTGTCGCAACTCCGTTCAGGATCTTATTATATATTCGCTGACTATATAAGAAGAGCCTGTACACCAACACCAAAACTATGCTTGATGTCTGTGTAATGTCTGATTAGTATAATGCCTGGTAATACATATAACTCAATTTCCTAGCTTACATATAGGATAGGAAACTTTGTTTACGTAAACGCTTACAATACAATTTATGAGTTCAACATTTTTCGGGTGACGTCCACGTATCTTGTTTAAGGCTCACAACAGTTTCGCCAGCTATCTTCAGCAGTCCTCGGGTGAAGGATTGCGAGAAGGAACGAACGAACGTGTTTAGCGCCATCTGGGACATGGCCCCCGGTGTAGGATTACGCCTCTTCAGGGGAGGCTTGTCCCTCACTAGTACCCAGCACATCCAGCCACCTCAACAGATAAGGACCGAACGCAGCAAGTGATGGACCGGGAAGGAGTAGCGTCAAACCCGCCTCAGGGAACCCAGACAACCCCGGAAAACGCCAAGCCTCCCACCCGCCGCCCGGCCCGAGGAGGAAGAGCCGAGCGACCCCCCCTCCCCCACGGGGAGACGCGCTCGGGTGCCGACCCCCACACTCATGCCAGACGAAGACTGCAACCCCCACCATCGTGCCCGACCCGAAGCCACGAGACCAGCTGGATGGATCGCATTGCCTCCAAGAACACCGAATGACAGCTCGAATGAAAGGGAAGGCATATGGTCCGGTCACCCGAGATTCGGTCCGGTCTGGGTTCTTCCTCTAGGTCGGGTACTGTTGCTGTTAGGCCTCGTCTATCATTTTTCCGGAGATAGTGGCGAACCCATAGCTGCGCCTCCCGTCTGTTCGTAGTGATATCCATTCCATTGGAAAAAGGAGTTCCGAAGACAATGCTCCACCAATGCCGGGAAGTCCTTTGGGATACCACGCGAGGTGAGTTCTCTGATTATCTCCAACATTTCTTGGATGGGCACGTTGGTGAAAAGCGAAGCTACGTCGAAGCTAACTAGAAGATCGTTTTCGTGGATAGAGACAATTTTTATGTCAATGAAATTTGACAAAACGTTGTTCTTGACAAAAGTTGGTGACTGTCCAACGTGATTTTGCAGAGACTGCGCCAGATATTTGTCGTCGATCTGGCTCACAATAGGTCTGAGAGGTATGTCCTTCTTGTGCATTTTGGGTTAGCCGTACATTGTCGGTGGTTTGGCTGCCGTTGAGAGTAGGCATCGTTGTTCTTCTTTGGGAATTGACGACAGCTAGATGATCACCCAGGTGCTTTTTTCTATTTTGGCCGTTGGATCAGTTTTCAATTTCCTATTTGTCGGGCTGCTGATAATATGCAAGGTTTTCTATGATGATATGACCGTTGCGCTGCCTGCGCTGACTACTATTAGAATTTAACGGAAAACCTTCTCGCAATCCTTCACCTCAGGACGCCAGCAGGATAGCTGGCGAAACTGTTTTGAGCCTAAAACAACATACGCGGACGTTACCCGAAAAACATTGAACTCATCTAATCAACGCTGCGGAAACCTGGGAACGAACAATGCAATCTATGTTCTCTTTTCTGCACATAGTTGTATTTTATATATTAGAAGATATTTTTGCTTATGTTTCATTTAATGAAGAGTTCAATTGCGTCTGGGTGGACTATTTTTTCCCAAAGTAGCAATCAAACTTCAGTCATTAATTTTTTGCCTGTTTTTCACTGTGCTGCTTGATTGGTCCAATTACTATTTCAAATTATTAGCATCAGGTTAAAAAGTTTTTATTGCCTCTTGGTATTTGAAAATAAGCTTCAAAAACGAACATTTCATCACAGTATAGGTATAAGTATGCTTAACTCGTGTTTCTTTCCCATCTGCGAAAACATTCCTCAAATCGCTCAGCACAAACGGAGATTTTAGAATGTATTTCCATCGCTCTGCTTGTCACAGGATAGGTGTTATCACTCTATGGTATTATCCACGATAAGCTACACGGGTAACGCTCTAGCGAGCCCCCTTACCTCTATACCCATCGATGAGAGTCTTTGGAACATGCATTATTTCGCAGGAAGATCCGCGTAAAATGGAAAAATCGTGGAGAGAAACTCTCTCCAAGTCTAAGTCGACCAGGCAAGGAAATGATAATTGGAGCGTGTGGATGTCCCTGCGTTTCTCAGGAGATATACTTACAGGTAGAGGGAGCTATCGTTCTAAAATCATCCTCGAAACAGTAAAGGGAGAAGTTTGAGCGGATGGGACGGTGAGAGCTGCAAATGTTGGAGGATCCACGCCATCCAACTGGTGCATGTTGAAAAAAGGAAATTAAAGAGCTCGGTCTATTCAAGTTGTTATTGCGAGAAACTTAATTATCTGAGTCAGAGACTTCAGGGGCAAATATTTACATAGTAAGATCATCTTCCTCCCAGTCGAAGGGATTTCTGTTAAAGCACTCATGTCTATTGCCTTTTGAACTATTCTATTACATTATTCCAACTATTCCATTTGAATCGTGGGTTCATTATCTTGACCTTATTCTACTTAACAAACGTTCTATTTCCATTGTTCTTGAGAACTAATTAATCAAGAATCACGTTTATACATGAGGGATAAACATTTCCTCTAATATTATTTTGCTTGTGCTACGTTTAGATTAACATTATGCAGTTTTACGATGTCATTTTATTCGAAAAAAGCATCGTATATTTAGTATAACTTTTAGGATCATGTCCATTGTGGTAGTTTCGTCGAAATTTCAGCCATGGCAGTCACCTTTACATTGAACACATATGAGTTGTGCCTGGAGAGATTTTATTTTTTCACCCTGTAGTCACCTGTAAGTAAATAATGGTATTATCCTACCTCGATTTGCAAATCTCTTTTTATACCGAGGTCAAAATTTATTTTCGTGATCTTTACTGTAGCATGGCCGTCATTGGGAAGATGGCGAGCTTTTAAAGCATGAAGTAATACTCCTTCCTTAGTTAAATAAAGCCATACTGTATTACTTTGCTTCGATGCACATCCTATGGATATGAAAGATACCACCACTTTGATGCTGGAGTACTTTTTCCTTTTTATATGAAAATTATTGCTTTTCGAGGAAAGGCGGAAAAACATGGGTACCGTTTTATATGACTCCATTTCCTCATAAGCCCTACTTAATTTCCGATGACTGATTATCAATGATTTTCAATTGATGATTTTTGTTGTGGGATAGAAGAGTCACTTAAAGATTTCTGGAATACAAATATAAGTATGCAGTGACAGTGATACATATTCCCTAAAATGTACAAGCTGAAATAATTTCATTAGGACTCTATAATTCCACGATATAACATTCTGGAATGTTTTCCTCCATACAAGCTGAGGGCTAGTTTCCATTATTTCTTGAAAGTTATTTTTGCCTAATTCCATTGGTTACTTATAATAAGATTTTAAAATATTACCTCATACTTCTATAGAACATAATGATATTTTACGAGGTCGTTATCAGCTATAGGAAATCATTTAATGATCAGGACAGGGTTTAAACCTTTTTATGAGATACTTACACACATTCAGCGATAGTGTACCCTTTAGAAGGATTGAATTAAAAATTTTATTGTTATTTCGAAAGCAGTATTTATAACTGCCGTTTTTAAGTTTGGATAACCAAACGTGATAAATTTTGATCGATTGGCAGAATAGGGAAAATATTCTATGTAATCTGTTACCTTATCCGAGGTTAGATATAGGATGGATTGATAATGCCGAGCTTAAGCTTTAGTTGGATCTTTAATGTTTTTTGCCTAAAGTCACCCTTCACATCTAACTACTATCGGCGCAAAAAAGGTAGAACGCTGAACTTGAAGCATTTGTATGAAATTCCGCCGGGGCTCCATAGAGTCGTGTAATATTTCGTTTTACACCTTGTTTATTTAACTACAAAATGCATTAATTGAAAATTGTTTAAATGTAAACGTTTAGCTTCTACGGTCGAAAGAGTGAAGAAAAAAACGCGAAAAACTAGGAAAACGGCGAAACGGTCGTCTTATTTATCTCGTCACGGCCAAAATATTTGATTGGTGCTTTTCATTATATTTTTACGAAGAGAACGACATATCCGGAATACAAATATTTATTTAAAATTATATTTTACCCATTTTTTATTTTTAAAATGACCAAAAGCTATATTTCAATTTCCGAGATGTAGAAAGGTATATCCATATCGAAGTTAAGTATGCTTTATGGGAAAATATTGCAAAACTTTTCATGTAAGGAAATGTTGATATTCATCTTCTTAGTTAAAATAAACCACAAAGAAGAAAATCGCCCCGCAGCAATGCAGACTATCATTTTGCGCAGTTGGTAATGGTGAAACTCCTGAACTGAAAATATCATTAAATCTTTTAACTTGTTTTCATTAAATCTAAACTATTTCATCTTCCAATAACTTCAAAATATCTGGGATTTTTGCACTACTAATAGACATTTTCACCGAAATATATAACGCCTGTTTACACATGGGGTGACATGGCTTAGTGCTCCATTGATCACATGGGGCACGTGCATATCATCAGTAGCCTTTCATTAAGCAAAAAAGACGTTATAGTTCACTGGATAATACAGGGTTTAAGTAATATTTATTTTTATTTTATAAATAAAAATGAATACTTCAACGCTAGTGGTGTTGATGTATTCCTCCAAAGAGATATTTATAAGCATTATGAGGAAATAAGGCACATACGTTAAGTGAAGAACTTTATCACATATAAAAATATATTAAACAACAGAGGAAGAGAATGGAACTATCATAATTACCATGGAAATGATACGATATTAGAAAATAGCGAGAGGCTGCGTAAGAGGGAGCAACGATTCACCGAAAGGCCAAAGAGATGATGGAGCAGCATGATGAAAAAGCGTCAGGAAAAAAGAAATTACTGATGGTATAATTGTAGCTATATATATTTTCTTTGACAACAAATATTCAAAATTCCGTTGCCTGAGCCTGGATTGAGATACATAGGCATCACGTGTAGTCATCTGGCAAATATTGTTTCTGCACAGAATAATGGATTGTAAATCTGGGATGGACATTTATTTATACCGAAGGATCACGATATCCATTCTGAACTAAATTAATTTATTACAACTATAATTCAGCGACTTAGATGAGAGTAACTATTTTGGGTCACATAAAACACTGGGAATCCACTGTGGTCGCTGGACATCAAAGAATTAAAGTACTGCGTTTCGAGAAGCCCGCGCCATAAAACGCCCATTACGTTAGAGAATGTGTAGGGAAAACTTTCTGCATGGGTTTTGTAGGGCTTTCTAGTAAGATTGTTTATTTTTTGTTTCCTCGAGTCCAGGGACGAATGATATACCCTATTTTGATCGCAAAACCAAGAACATAAATACACAAATAAACAGACCGCATCATCATACAGGCAAGAGTTTTTTTAATAAATGGAAGCAGTTTAGTTTTTTTCAGGAATATCTAACAATTCAGCCATGTCACTGCACCATCGAATGACGTGCCTACCCGTTAAACATTGCAGTTATACGGTATAGACTAATATAGTCAACCAAATAAAGTAAAACAGATTTGGTTCAAAGCCGAGCACAAATCGCATTAGATCATCATAGTAGGCATATCCCTCCCCACAATGCTGATACAAAAATGTGGTCAGGTATATTTGCTCGCGTTATAATAAATAAGCGCAAAATAATGTAACGCCGATGGTTTTTATTATAAATGAGAAGGTATATTTACAATTTTCCAGTTAGGATAAATCATATGTAAACTTGCTCAAGGTGTCTATGTTCTGTCCATTTGGTGCAAGAAAAAATTTTATTCGCATTGCATGTGTTCGTTAGGAAAGCTAAAGGCTACCTGTATCAATTGATTTTATAGGTGTGGCAGATATGTGTTACCAATTCTCTTATTTTAAAAAATACTGCTGAAAGCGAATAATTTCAAGGGGTAAATTAAATATTATGATCAATGTTTTAGATGAGTTTCCCCAGTTCCACGAACGACGAATATTAACTAAAACTGCTTAAGTTAAGAGACCAATTTTCAAACAGCGTTGCTCTGTTGAAATAAATGTTCAAATTTGAACTCTCTTAGCTGCCGAAATAACTTGAGACGATCGCAAGTAAATTTAGATGTCGATTTTACAAGGCACCGCTCTAAATCTGGGCGTAGCTATTCAGACTGCTTGTCTTTGAGATGCATTTTCATTAGACTGAAATGCGAGATACGTCAGAGTCTCTGGAGGAGACGAAAACTGTCTCGTAGAGTGCCTAAGGCAGAACTATAACGAATTATCTTCAGCATCTACAGCTGTTTTTTTCCTATATTTCTTACTTAATACCTCTTCACTGTTGCACTTAATTGTATAGATCTTTCAGTTGTTCTGTGGTGGCATGCCATTAGAAGAACAAGGAAATATCATTTATTCAAAAGTAGGGATTTCGGCCATTCCACCAGCCGCTGAAAAATAGATGCAAGCTATCTTCCTCAGACATTGAAATCGCTCTTTTCACGAAAGAGGGCAAAATGTATGCTTTGATTTCTCAAAAGTGCCACTTACATATATGCTCGTCTAGACGGGAAATCTTGAAGTCACTTGCTTTGGGAGAGATAGCGCTATATAGAACCTTTAAGGTGGCAGTAATTTAGGGCAATTTATTTGGTATCAATTATGGATAAGTTTCTGAAAACAAATCGATTACTTGTACCTAAAATACTTATATTCCGGTAAAAGAAGGGTGTAACTTACCATGAATTTGTAATTGTTATTTTAGCCTCTCGAACAACGACTACGACTCAGCTGAATGGAATCGCTCCTTTTAATAGAAGAATGAAAACAATAAGACTAACTTCTTCGCCAAAGCAAAAAAAAAAGATGAAATGAGGATTTTGTGCTTGGATTTTGAGTAAAATGGACGTCGTTATAGTTATACTAACGAATATTTATAACTAGCATGAATGCTGAAAATCAAACGATGATTTTCTCGCTAGCGTTGCACGTCGTCATCAGGTGACGTCACCTGATGTTGATGTTCAACGTCGAAACATAGGTCGTTTCCAATAAATAAATGTGGAATTACAAGTTTACTGCTTCTCATTCACAATGCTAAGCAGATTCCATCCAGTCAAGCCTGAGACAACAGAGTTCAGCTATCAGTTGCCACTGCACAGCACAGACCGCAGCAGCTCAGCAGTGGAACAATCACAAAACTAACGTGTTGTTTGCAACAGTTATTTGAAACAGTTGCCTGGCCGTTTCGCTCCTACAACTCTTTATTCCACTTCTAGTCTGCGCTTCAATAAGTGAAAAATAGAAAATAGTGATTTTTACGCTCTCAGTGGAGCTTTAAATCGACCTTATAATGATTGCAGCCGTAGCTTAGGTTTTAACTTGTTTTTTTTGCGCTTCAAGGCTTATTTAGAGCGAAAACTTGCTCTTTTATGTACTTGAGCGCACTTACTTAAATATTGGTATTTGTGTTCCAATATCTACATGGAATTGAAGAGAGTTTTTAGATGAACTCGTTTATGTATATAGGAAAGTGTGATGAGGTGATAGCTCCCTTACATCGTTCTGGCACCTCTAAAAGTAATTTGTAACATTGTAAACGGCGTTGGTATCTATTTATTAAAACTAAAAATATTGGAATTTGAAAACATGCTCTCCCAATGAGAGAGAATAATTCTCCCTAATTTTTCACTTTTTGACGTCCATGATAAAGAATTTTGGACTCGTATCCATGTGATTTCATCCGACCACTTCCACATAAATTATCCCGCCCCTTTTCTCCGGAGACCTTTGCTCAACATTCCCGTGGTTTTTCATATCCTCAGAGTAGTATAAAATGTAAATTTTGCGGTTGAAAAAGTGCCTCACGTGTTTATTTTGTTATTGTTTTCTTCCTGCGTGAAACCACCGTGGGCATCACGTATCCCTAAGGGGTACGTGTGCCCTAGGTTGGGAACCGGTGCTGTTAACAAAACTAATTTTATTTAATCCTCTCTTTCTCCATTAAGACATCATCATATGGAATCCAAATCAAAACCAACATTCGGGTTGAAACACTCACCATATTACGCGATAAGGAAAGAAGTTTTAGGAACAAGTTTTATTACGACAAGGTGGAGATTTCTGAATAAGTAAATTTAACACTTTTTCAATTCCCACTCCAATGTTTTGTTTTTAGTTTCAACTGGGAGTAATATTTATCGTGTACAATAACATCTAATTTTTCTGGCCTTAAGTCCACTCATATATTAATTAATACTGTTTGATCGCAATTAAATTCTATTTGATGTGATCTTATTGTTTTTAGCAATGGCAGACTTTTATTGAAAAATTCATGTTACACGCTGTCGCTGCAGAAGGTGGAATTCCAGATTCAGACTGTCTCTGCAGGCATACTGGCAAATGCCACAACACAAAAAACTAACACCAGAGTAAGGAAATTTCTTTCCAATTTATTTTATTTCCATATTCTTGTCTTTCCCGGCATAACACCTACTGAACACTCCCGTTGAAGCATGCAGAAAGCAATTAGAAGATTTAAATTAAAATTTTTTTCCGGTGGCTCGTCACTTTGTGTTTCCTACTTGCCTTTCTCTCACCATCTTCTACGCAATTTATCGGATCATTCCTTCCCTAAAATATCCTCAGCCAGCTGCCCTCCTTCAACCCTCAGAAGTTTTTATCAATCTTCCCCAATGCGTCAATTTTCTAATGGTTCATTACGCAAATGGAAGGTTATTTTATGCGCATTATCGTCTGATCTCAAGTGATGTATGAGGGTCATTAATGGTGGGAAATTACCAATTCATGGCCAAGCTTTTATGGCTGCAAAATGGTTATGAGGCGCACTTTATCTAATTATCTCGGCTCCTAATTGATCCTAAGTTACGCAATGATTTTGAGGTTTTCGATTTATCCCTTAACATTTCATGCTCTACACGGTTAGTTTAATCAAGATATATCGTTCTTCAAACTTTTAGCTCCATTTCTAATTAGGAGCCTTTTCAAGCGCTTATTATTAATGCAAGCCTATTTATGCCACTTGTAAGCTTACGTAAGGCGCATTTAATAACTCACGGACTGGCTTGAATGTATGGTTAATGATGAAGTTGACAGATGGAAAAGAAATTTCCATGAACCAAACAATGTGACAGATCACACATGAGGATAGTGATCCACATTTTAGCTTCAATAAAGATCTCACGCCGAATCCCAGCTTATCCCATCTTATTCCTTTGACGCATATTTAAAATAATTTGCTATATTATGATGTTTATTTCTATGCATGTTGCTATCCATAGCAACATGTAAAGCCTTGTGAATTGAAATTCAATTTAGGAATGATTCAATCCCTGAATGTATTATTTCTTTTCCGTTTCAATATCCATCAGAGACTGACTAATCTGAAATCTTGAGTAAACTGAAATAAGAATCAAAGCCCCTGTTTAATAATCCCTGGTAAAATATTTTATTGGCATGAAAACGGATTTTAATACGATTTTCGATCAATAACGCTGGCATCAACTAACCAACAATCTGATGTAATATGCCTAGCCTTAAATGCAGAGCGTAAACGATCATTTAATGAAAAGGTACCATAAAATCTACGTCATCTCGACGTAAACGTTAACCAGACTATAAAAGTCGGCCCAAAAGACATTTTTTGGATCATTTATCAATCCTAATTTAGTTATTGCACGCGTTATGTTGAAGAATAGGAACGGTGCATGTTATGTATCAGAAAAGATTAGGCTCTTTTGAATTTTTTTTAAGTAAAAGGTCTAGTCATACTTGGGCGGTAGTTGAATGATTATAAACTAGATTTATTTGTCGTAGTTAATTAATCATTGCATAAGTGGAAATAAAATGAGATTAATATCATTTAAAGATTATTTTAGGTGCTATGAAATGTAAAGCGGAAATATTAGATACCTCTCCTATCAAGGGTAGTGAAACATTTTTCGGGGTGTAAAGAAATCCAGTATCAGCGATACAATTTAATTGATAACCAGTGAATGTAATTCACTATTGATTTGATATTGACTAAAGATTGAGTTTTATAATAACATACTTTCCCAATACTAAAAGTATAATTTCTCAATTTTTTAATTTTCCGTAATTGTGTTTTCAAATGCTTTCATCATTAAAAGAAGGAAATTCATTCATCATTATTGAGTCAATTGAAAGCAGTCTTTGTGTTGTATTTCAAAATTTATAGTCTGACTATTTTAAATTACATTATATCTATTGAAATTATGCTACATTAAAATTTTGCCCCTCATTTAGCCTACACTCATTAGGTTTATTTGTTGGTAGTCGAGGGAGAGCTTTTTAAAAACTGTAACAGCCTATGTGTCATTGAAATTTACGAGCCATGAAATGTGTGGAAGAAGCTTGTGAGTCACAGCGTGTTCTCAGTTACGTTTTCATATTAATAAGGGTAGGGGAGATTCCATGTTGGTGATCTAGGCACGTTTTGCTCGGAAATCTGGCCGCTATCGCACCCTGTTCTGTAGGCCAAGCGTGACTGAACGGTACAACCACGGAACGCTGGTCGTCCACTTGTGGGTCGAAACCGTTGGAGGTCGTCCAGCTCTTACTCCCACGGGTGTTTTCTCCGCAGATCATTCATCTGAGTGGCCTCATACTCTGGCGATGGGCTGCTTTTTCAACCAAACTGGCCGATATGTCAAGTGATAGTTAAGTTGGCATTTCGCTTTGATTATGGGTCATCACCGATTCGTTTGCATCAGATTGTACGACATTGTCATTCCCGAGCACTTGGCACTGCCTGTTAAAATACAACATGACAAGTACGCAACTCTTGACGGATATTCCCTTCATATATATGATGTATGTTTCCTGTGATATATGATTATTTTTCCTTTCTGGCCCACCAAAATTGCCATTAAAGTTGCCTTTGAGTAAAAAACATTTTTAATATAGATTTTTGTTGAAGAAACAATTGCTTTAAAATGTATTTAATTGAAATAGAAACTGTCACTTGTTGTGAAATTATCCTTTTCAGTTGCAACTTGCCATCCCCATACTATATTTTCATTATTAATTCCGCTTCTTCACACAACTCTTCCACAATCCTTCACGTCTTCCTTTAGCTTAACTTTTTCAAATTAAATGAAGATGTCATTTTTGTAATTAAATTTCTCTCTCTATTTCTTCTCACGAAATAGCTTTGAGGTTACGAACTATGGAATTTTCATATTCCCGGCTCCATGGATCTACATTTTTTTAGCGAAATTTATATGGAAAAGTTTCTTCATACAGTGATTTTTTAGTAAAATGTGTGCGCATGGAAATTTACTTGCGTGCATCCGTCTTTGTCTGGACCAAATTCCAATTTTTAGTCAATATTCCATTTCCGTAAATTTAAGGAACGGGAGAAAGGATGAATTGGCCAGGGTCCGTGGGAAAAAATGAAAGGAGTTAGGATGAGCACCGGATGGGAATGGGTTGAGATGGTTTTGGCATATAACCCTGTACAACTAAACCAATGATTATGAGGCTTTGAAGGAAGGCAGGCCCCTCATTGGAGTCCCCTGATACGCCTCTACAATCTTACTTCTGCCATAAGGTAGCACTGTAACCGAGGGAGTTATTGCTGGTTAAAGCCTGAATCACACGATCATTTTTTCCGTCCCTTGTCAGGGAACATTTAAGGGACGCTTTTCGCGATCGCTCTAATGATAGGGAAAGTTATAGCTGAAGCCATCATTTTCTGAATCACACGATCATTTGCGCCGTAACTGAGAGAGCATCATTTCCTCACCCGAGATTCTCTTTTCTCATTCATCAAGATTAGTCATATGAACCATTATTGCGGCTATTCAAAACTAAGCAGCTATTGCTCTTTCAGTATAATAGAGTATTGAATATTATGTTATTTTAAACCATTATCTTATTAATTAACCGGCCACGATATTCTGTAGTTTTATTTGGCCAATGGGCTTTTCATTAGTATTTCTGGGAGCTTTTCTGTTTTCTCAAAAAAAGTAAACTGTCATGGTGCCTAAATGTAGGTTTACAAACAAAAAAAAACACGATAAATTCAACTAATACTGGAAATTTGTAAAATAGAAGCACCTGCATTTCAGCCGTTTATTTGGCTACTTCTGTCAGCTAATTTGGCTGATAGTTCATTTGCGTACTTAGCATTTGATTACGGCTGCGAACTTTGATTTTGTATGCCTGGGGGGTACTAAAATTAGTTTCTAATGATGAACTCAATGCGTACCATCGAGTGGGCTAACATCAACCTAAAGACTTATTAGCAAACTTCAGTTAACGCTTATATATATGTGTAACATCCGCACTTCATTGAAGATTTTATTCGCTCTCTTCACCGAACTGATTACGCGAGGTATACCTTTTTACCTTCACTTCTTGCGTCCTTATTCCAGACCAGAAAGGTTCCACACTCGTCACAATTTCATCCGGGCTCTTTATCCTTAAAATTTATTATGGCAATGAGAGGATTTATTATTACAAAGGTGGTCATATTTTCACTTTTCAATGAGAGCTGTAATTACTTTCACTATTCACGATGTGGGATTTATTGCGAGACATTTTACAAACGTTCCGCGGTCCTCTAATGTTTATAATGCTAGTTTGATTGAAAACCACGGGTAGTGTAGCATTCATTCTTTTAAGCCGTGCACTCTGATTGCCTAAATGACGGAGTCAGTGACTTTGGAGAGGATTTGTGAAAGTCATGAGCTCCAGGAACGAGAGTTGTAAATAGTTAAGTGCTTCATATCTGAGGTCGCGGTGAAGCCATTCTCTCTGAGAGAGATAGAGTCGTGAATAAGGGTAAAAGAGAGTGTTTGAAACATGAAAAGGATTACATATGAGGAAAGGAATACTTTTGTGAGCATTTATACTTCTTGTCTAAACGATGGAGATCCCCACTATTGCGGCTATCTCCTCCAATATGGGAACAGGTATTTGGACACTAGTTTCCAGGGATACAACTCGATCTCCTTCTTGCCTTCGAAAGCAAGCAAAACCTGCTTTCCCTCTACAACTCCTCTCTGCCCACTTCCGATCCACCAATTTCGTCGCCTCCACCTCCCGACGGCGTTGAAGCCCGCTTTTTTAAGACGTGAGTGGGCATCTATTGGACTGAAGAATTATCCTCTGCCCTGGAGGAATACGAAACCAATTGCACAGGTTTTGTGTGTGCCGAGCGAACTCGCCAGTGAATGACGATCTGCGTTTATCGAAAATTATATCTGTATCTGGAATCCTTCAAATCTCTTGAGCAATGGGAATAAATGTGTCTCGTATATTCTTGCTAACACCCTTTTTTCCTTCAAATCAGTCATGAATTACACAATAGAAACTATTGAAATCAGTTGGCACACTTTGTTGACAAACCAATATTAGATTAGGGATACGTCATTGGAATGTCGCTGTTGGGGAAATACGATGTGTGCTATTCCTGCAAATCCTCCTGCAGACTCATACATGATGTATTTTCAAGCGCCAAATGTATTTGAATTTACACATCAAGAAATTTATCAAATGAGTTGTTAAGGTCAACTTTGATTTATGGCGGCAATGTGAGAACAATGGTAGACATGGAATGTTGATTCGTCACTTTTTCTGTGGTGGATTACTTCTAACGACCTAGTTATTAGTGTAATTAAAGTAGCAAATTAACATGTCTACAAAGTATACTGTTTCATTTATAAACTTAATTTTTCCTACACCCTTCAATTTACCTTGACATCGAAATATTGGTGAGAATATAAAAACCTGGGTAGATATTTTATTTACAATGGCAATGGATTCGACTTTTTTGTAACGTGGTGCTATGGTTGGAGCACATCTTGAAAATAGTTTGGCCACCTGTAATAAATGTGTTCTAATATTTACAAGTATTTTGTAATTGGTTAAAGACTGTATAGATTAGTTATTGTCTCTTTTCTGAATTACTCAGTTTACTGAAAAACATTGGATGCAGTTTTAATTCAAACTGCTTTTTAAAGAAAGTCATGCTAGCATTTTGTATTATTATCAGGTTTATAGGGTAGTTAAAGTTGACCATATCTTCTAATTATATAACCGCACTTCTAGTTCCATTTTCTTCACTTTCTCGTTGAAGGACATGAATTTTCCTCCGGTAGTCCAAAGGTGTTCATACATTTCTTAGCAATTACTGGAGCAAGAAGGGTAATTAGGCTATGATTCGGATGATTAGACCTGGTGATTGCCATACACAACACACACGTTGCAGTGACCATGGTAATTGATCCATCTGGAATTATCTAATCGTCTCGTAGGCATCGCTTACTGATAGACATGGTTCCACAGTTGCACACATACATCAATTGTCCCCTGTTCAAGACCAGGAAATTTACTGATTAAACGCAAATAGCTCCATACCTGAATTGATTGCTTGTCCCAGGGCAGGGTTCACGCAAGGCTGTGTCCTCCCTGGTTTTGGCTTGGCCCGTTTACTTCGCCTGATTGGCATGGACTAATAGCTGTCTGTATTCATCCACATCTAATTGGAAACCTGATGCTGCCCGGGGATGTTTGCTAATCTCACAAGCCGGTCGCAGAAGCAGGAAACTATGTGAAACTCAAAGTTAACCTGAATATTTTTTTTGTTTGGCCCTCTAAGCGTAGTACATATAAACTAGTATTTAAGTCATGTATGTTAACAATTTTCTCCCTATCACATTGAGAAGAACAACGTTTTCCCATCATATCTTTTAAATATGAACTTATTTTTGTCAATTATGGAATCTGAAAGTAATTTAAATAGTGCTTGTTTGATATAGTGTATAAACAAAATAGAAGTGTATAAACATTTAATCATTTCCTGTTTAAATATTATTCTCATTTTGCACCCAATTGTAAGTCAGGTATTTTCTTGGTTATTACCTATGGTTCTGGTTACATGGCCTGTGCTCATCGGTACGTTTCTGAGAAACAAATTTCTCTGAAGATCTCGGGAATTTTGTTCTCGAGTTTCTACATAATCCGCTACAGTTTCTCGGTAACCACAATGAGAATTATTCTAATTTTTTCAGATAGTACGAATGAAGTGTATAATTGGAATAAGTTTTACTGTTATAAGTTTTCCATATAATTTTATTTACTTTAATTATTATAGTTGGGGAGTGTGATTTTTTCATTGTAGTCTCAGGGTTCCAAGGGTTCCTAATCTGAATATGTTTTTAGTTAAAGACTTGAATAGTTTCACTATTCAACCCTTAGCTATAAGTACGCAAACATCTTTCCCAGACTAGACGGTGGTCTATAAAAAAAGATGGGAAGCAATGAAAGTATTTATATTGCTCCCATTCCATCACGGCTCCGATTGCACACTAGTTACGTGGACTAAGGGCTCAGTCGGCCAACGGCAGAAATGAATGCTAACGTTAAGCTCTACCACATAGTGTGACTTTTTTCCCACCCCTTTTTCAATTTCACTGTTGCCATTCACATAAAAAAGTCTCTCTTTTTTCTGGTCCATTTCATCTGCAGAGCAGTTCAGCCGAGCGGGATAGCCGGCCAATGAGACACCCCTCGAATGCGTTAGCTAAAGGAACTAAAAGTAGGTAAATGACCAGTATTCAGCCCGGCAGTATCCATTTTGAGTCTAACTCAGGACTTTGCACGATGAGACACCGTTGTTTTTTTATAATTTTATGGTTAGAAATTAAGAGCTTTTTATTCGCAAAAACTCAACGATGCTTAAAAAATATAGCGATGATCTTAGACTATTTATCTTTAGTATAATGCGTTCCAGAATACATAAATTATTTCAAATGTTTTTTGATTTATCGGCCTTCAATTTCATCCAAAAAACTCAAAAATAGACTTTTATTTAAAGAGGGGTTGCTATGAATCATTTTATCTTTTAATAAATTAATGAAAGGTGCATACGTAATAGTCGATAGCTTAAACGGAGAGTGAAGAGAAAAAAAGTCCCATGATACATTGACGTCATTGAAGTGATGGAGATTTTATATCATCGGCTACTGGCACCATGGATAAGGGAATTTTGTTGATATAAAATATGACATTTTAGCTAATGGCCAGTGGACAGATACCTGCATTACAAAGTTACATAATCATCTATTTTAATTTTTAATTACTTTATGTTCGAGAAACTTAGGTGATCCAGACCTAAATAAAGTCCCAAACTGGAGCTCGTCTTTCTCCGTCCATTAACGTAAAAAAATGAGGTGTCATAATACGAAACATTAACAATCCTGCACTTATTTTATCTTTCAAATCTTAACTTAAGAGTTTTGGTGGATATACTCCAAATTCTCCCCTTAGATCACCATTAATCTATCACGTGGCTTCCTCCATTAGCTTAAATGTTGCCTCCGAGAGGGTAATGCCATCGGATACATTCTTCATAAAACTATAGAACATGTGTACTCAGCATTAATTTTCCTTTCCACTCTACTTTTACTGTAAAGCACCTTTCCACTCTACTTTTACTGTAATTGAACATACAGAGTATATTTATATTATACCCATCGTGTAATAATCCGAATTAGTATGTTGGAAATTCCTGAAATAACTGCGATGCCGTTAATTAATAATGGTTGCCTGGTTTCCGTCTCAGTTATGTGGTCAGGGTCAGGGATGCTTCGGTAGACGTGACAGTCACTTGTGTTTGGTTCTACCCACATGGATGGTCGAGTCGTTTCACGAGGCACTAGAGTATGAAGATACTATTACTTCGCTGTTCAAAAGATATACTTCGCTTTGACTGATGTAAGAGAAAACAACCTCTTTTTATACTATGACCGAGCTGTAGACAATACTTATCGGTTTCAAGTTAGCTAAAAATACTTATCATTAGAAAATATCGAACTTCCCTTCCTGATGTGAAATTGAACTTTGAATCGCCATTATAAATTGAATAGGATGTAAATTCTCAATCATATAAACATTGTATTAAGTAATCGAAGCTCCAATACGCGTGACCTTATAGTTGAAATATATTACTATGCATATTGTTGTCATAAAATAAGTGAATTCAGTGTGCATATTGTGACTTTAAATATAAATATTAGGGAGACTAAGCGGTATCATGTAACATTAATAAATTAGGGTATGGCCTCAGAGCTCGTTAAGTATCATATTGAAGCCTATATAATTTCCATTCTTATGGTTGTATATGTTATTTTTCTGTACTTGGCTCAGTTATTGACTAAGAATTTAAGTAATTTAATTCAGCCGCGTGTAGGAATGAAGCATTTTGGTGATAGAATAGAGTAGTGAAGAGCTACAGAATTTTTAAAAAATGTATGGCTACTGAAGATATTGGGAAATCTTTTTGACAAAAGTATGGATTAAAATGTCAATTTAAGTCAAGAATTGTATAAGTATAATCAGTGTTAACACGACACTAAAATTAATTTATAAATTTTATGTATACTCGGTCCGCAGAAAAAACTCAATATTATTTTAAAAGAGCCTCAAAATACAACAAACGATGATTAGTGAGGGTACATATACGTTACCTCACCACTTATTTTTGCTATGACGTCCAGTGATTCAGTGCTTGACTTTACTGGATATCTTTGAGAATTAACGGCACGAATAGGGCCTTGAATTAATTTTATTTTATCAGAAGTTGGATGGGCGCTGTAGATTCTTATCCATCATGTTAATCAGCTTTAGCTAAATAATTGTTTTCAAACTTCGTCAGCAGCAATGGTTGCCACTGTTAAGTTGGAATGACTTCTTAATTACTGTAATTTAATTGTAGATAGTCAAGAGAAATAACGACATAGGTATTTGGGAGGTGATAATTTCAACCCATCAAGTGGTGAAAATTCACATACCTCCCGTGACGAAGATTATTCAAACTCCACCGAGCGAAGAACGTCCGTTGTCCTGAACCGAACAGATGCGATCTCTCATGGGGAGCATCCGAGCCTGGAAAACATTTTTATCGCCATTTACGTCCCGTTTGCGCGTTGCAAAAAAACATCGATGCACGGAAGAGTGCACCCAACGGGGAATTCTATTCATTTTTTGTGCTCAGTGTACGTTTCGCTTTTCGAAACCAAGCCAACGGTTTTTCCGGGCTGTTTGGACCGAGACCGCACTTTAGTGCGCTTTGACTTTTTTCTTTTATTGCTTCCCTCTCTTTCGAATCTCCGCATATCTCCCTCTTGCCCATTTCGGCTTTCGGAATTCATGCATGCGATATTAGAGAGTAGTAAAGGTACCCGCTGACCCTTCTCACATCCTTTCCTACCAACTGGTTTCCCCTCTCCTTCCAACTCCTTCTCTACTTCCCCTTCAACAGATCACTCTTTTTCGTTCCATATTAAACTCATATTTATCGGTAGGGCGAACCGTTTGAATGTTTCATTCAAGTTTGAAATATGAATGGAAGAGAGAGAAATCGATCATTTTCCAAATTGTTTTACCGATGGGGTCAACCGCTTTGTAGGTGTACCTACCCTATGTTCTGCCTGATGTAGGCCATTTTTGACAGATCATTTATTAATTTCTACTTTTTAGTACATTTTTTAGTAACCACCATGTTATTTGAATTTTTAAAAGTTATTTTATTTGATTTATTTTTTTCCTTTCCTAGCTGTTTATTTCTTCAGTTTTCATCTGACCATACTCGCCTGATACCACAATCTATCCCATTCCATTCCCACGATCAGTTCCCTCATTGAAGTGTATGTAGTGACCGGACCTTTCGTGTTCAAGCTCTCCCTTTCAGACCCTTGTGTCTAGGGCCCTTTTTTGTTTCCCTTCCTCTTTCTCACGTACACAGGCTCCTGGTACTTACTTTTACGGCCAAATGCGTTCCAGCAGTTAATTTTTTCAATTTACTAAATCATTATCACTATAAGTCTGCAAAAAAGTCCTGCTGATTATTACCCAAACCACTAAGTGCTCTAAGCTATTCTCTTCGTAGAAATATAAGAACTTCAAAATTATAGTCCTTAATAGAACCTATATATTTTCCCTCTATTCATGACATTTAAAATGCCCTATCTAATCCCCCATCAATCACACTCCACCGATTTCTACTTCCTACTTCGAGTGCCTTTCTATAGCGTCTTTTCATCACCTAAAATATTCAATAATTCCTCATATATTTTCCAATTCTTCTACGCTCATCTTTAGCTTTTTTAAGGCCAGGGTGATTCCAATATTGACATATTCTAGGAGATACTTTTAGAATTATTAATTTTTAAATCGTAATTGCAATTATTAGGTCTCAGTAGCATATCAACGTCTATCCCGCGTCACTGCAAGCCCAGCTGCCGTGGAGCATAGCAGCGTGATTGATAATACAATTTTATTTTCTGCGGATGTCTCCTTTAAGCGATAAACTAAACTTTAAAAATAATACAGGACTTTTATGACATGTGTATTAGTAGTTATTAAGATATTCAATATTGTTTTCTTTCAAATTTTCCATCCTGTGATGTTAATAAAACCGTGAAAACAATACTAATCGCATTCTTAACATTTGGGAATGATTTTTCGTATGCCAAACTTGAGATTATTCAGAAAATACCATGTGTTTATTGCTGAGGCAAGTAACAAATACGAAGTATATTTGCCAATCCTAAGCCGAATCCTAAGGTTCCAAGGATTCTTGAGGATTCCCACAAATCCAAACATGTGGATGCGAATAACCAACATTCCTGGGGGAGTGGCCTATCATAAAGGGATGCCCATGCCAAATATAAAAAAATGCGTGGGGCACGTCACTTGCTCGTGTTTTGCTACGGATCATGCAAATATTTTTCTTAATGCGTTTTCCAGTAATTTTGCTACGAATTGGGGGCGGCGCATCGTTAACATTGTGAAGGCTATATTTTTTTGACTCACCCGTAGTGTTGTAATCGATGTTATTCCGGTGATGAGCTCTACTTTTACGATGTGTGTGTTGCCTGAACTTGAGGATGCTTTGTTTAAGAAAATATAACTTCGGCTGTCCGCGCCAAGAGTTATCTATGTCTCTCGCGTTGCTGGGCACGAATTAGTTGCTTAGATTTTTCGCTTGTTTATACTCAAAGTTGACAAACTTAATGTCATACAGCAGGCGAAGACAGCTGACTACAAATGAAATTTTCGGAAGAGTGTCTGAGAGCAGAAGTAGTACGGGAATGCAATGAAGTAAAGTGAAGACGATTCCTTCGAACATTTTCTTTAAGGGGATTTGAGATGAAAATGAAATAAGACGAGAAAAGTAACCCGTAAGTAAATAAAAATGTCGCAAAAATAAATATAGTCAATGAAATACAATATTTTGAATGAGTATGTATAAGGATTTGTAGTTTTGTAGAACGCTTAGCGCTTATAATTGCTTGCATACATTGGGATCATATACATTTTGCTAGTTTACGAGCGGCATTTTCATTGCGTAGTAACGCCAAGGTCACAAGGTTAAATTGTTTTACTGAAAAACGAAAGAATAAAATAACTTTCACGGGTCACAATTTCCCCTTAGAGGTTGTGTGGTTGTATGTGGAAGTGGATGATAAAAATAGCGCTGCTAATAACGAAGGTAATAATATTCCTGACAACATTCTTGCTATAAATTTTGTAGGTGCAAGTATGTTTTTAGGAAGATCTTCTTGTTGGTAGTAAATCTGGTATTTACGAAGAGTGCATTTTTTGTTAGCAATTTGGAAAAGGTAACGGAGCTATTCCCTTTAATAATCAAGAAACAGAATGGAAAACGTTCATGTTATTCCGAATTCATTAGTAATAAAATGCTTATTAATTTTGTTTAATTCACAGTGGAAAAATCTTTCGCTTGGATCGGGATTCAAACCTAGACCCCTCGATTTCGCGTCAGCAGTTACGTTACCCAGGCTCTTCCAGCGTGAATTTAATGTAGCAATTTTTTAAAAAAATCTAAGAAAGCTAAATTACTTTAAGAGAGAGGGTATTCCAATGCGGATGGCATTCATGGAATAGTCGGCACGAGTTTTATAACTCCAATCTACCGAATTATTTATCAAAATATTTTTTGTTTCATATTATTGTTATTTAGGCAAAATACTCGTTAAGTTAGGTTTAATGGAACAGAAAACGAATTTATAGATTTTTACAAGCTATGGCTCCTATCTGCCAACACGATTTCTTAATCATCTCAGTATACGTCCTACTTGCCGCATAAAGCCTATTCTCTTTCTTCTCCTTCACCGGTGACCAAACATCCTGCCCTCTAATACCCCTTCACCTCTCATAACCTATTTAAAAACTCCTACCCTGCCTCATAATCTCTTTCAGAGGTTTAACCTACTCACCCACCTTAAGAAATACATCCTTCATACGACTTCCTTTCTGTCCACTAATGTTTTCTCCATTCTCGTCCACACCAACAACTCATACTCCTGCAGTGTATCGTCATCCACTAATCTCAGAGTTTTGGTACGCATGAAACTTTTTCTTGGGTAAGCGTGAGGTAGCTCAAAATACATAAAATAAGATACATCCAAATTTAGGCTATAAAAGAGGGAGTGGAAAAGAGGATTTTTGTGTTTGGTTCAATTAAGATCGAGTAAGGGAATGCGTAGCGAGTTTTTCAGCAGGTATTGGTCTTGGCCACCCGAATGGCCTTTCCCCTTCGTCTCTTCATAGTTGAGAGTGGGATGTGAGGCTGGCGGGAAATTAAGAAAATGAAAATTAAGGGTAGTGGCCAAGTTCCTTAGCGGTTTATCGCGGAAAACGTCTTACCTAACCCGCGTTTCCGGGGCATGGTGTTTTTAGGGTTGGCAAGAAAAAACTTGCATCATTAGTTACGGCGTTTGCTCGACTGGAGATCAACCCAACTTGTCAACGCTGTCTGATCCTCCACATTCGGTCGGCTGCCATCTTCATGGACCCTCCTTTTGATCCCTCATGCAGTCTCTTTCACTTTGTAATCGTTTCCGACACTTATTTGCAAGCAATAATCCTGTATAAAGTGGAACTAAAGAGAGTATGATACACATACAGTTTCCTTTGAAAGGTTTGAACTTTCCATAATTCTAATTAATGAATAAGAGCTTAGTTTGATGCCAATTGGACCGAGCTTTACAGCTATTGTTAAATAATAATGCGGGGGGATTGATGAGGCTAGATAAAAATAGGCTCATATTTATTTTGTAGAACATGAAAAAATTATGTGAAAACAAATACAATAGCTTAAAAAACCAAATAAAAATCTTCTTTATGAGTGAATTTAGGGGGAAGCAAACAATCCTTATTGAATAGAAATTCGAAGAAATTAAGCGACCCTAATTGTTTCTTTTCCAATTCGTAGACATTTACTCAGTGTTGAAGGCATTCAGATTAAATATGCCCTTTTCAATGTTTAATATTCATGATCAACCTAATTTTTCACATTAACAATCATATTTGCCAATGGTTCTTATACGAAGGATATTAGAAAATACGAGGTGTGATCAAAAAGTAACGGGAATTTTTAAATTTCTTGGGCTTTACGTTTCCGATTTTCAATAAGAGTATTTATTTTTCATATTATCGTACGCTCAATAAGGAATACTACCTGGACATTATGCACCGTTTGCGCGAAGCAATCCAACGAAAACTCCTAGAATTGTGGCAAAACAACTCGTGGCAACAACAAAGTGCACCACGATAATGCTCCCGCTCACACTTCACTGCTTATTCGTGATATTTTGGTAAAAAAACAAGCAGTAATTTTTTCTCAGCCACCGTATTCGTCGGACATGATCCCCTGTGACATATTTCTATTCCCGAGGCTGAAGAGAACCATGAAAGTACGATATTTTGTTGCTATTGATGAGATAAACACAGAATCGCTGAAGGAGCTGAACTCTATACCAGAAAGTGAGTTCCAGAAGTTCTTCCAAGATTGGAAAAGCAGCTGGCACAAGTGTATTATATCTAAGGATGATTACTTTGAAGGGGACAAAATTGATAGTGATTAATAAATAAATATTTTTTGAGAAAAACGAAAATTCTCATTATTTTTTGACCACACCTCCTACTTCTATTGCATGCATTGCATTTAACGTTTTGCTCTTTACCCTCTAAATCATAGCTAGTGGAAAGCATCATAAATACGAAGAAAAACTTTTTGCTAATTGTTTTCTTCTCCTTTTCGTGAAGGGTTACCAAGCCAAATATTTCCTTAGACACCACATTTCCTCCCTTGATCTTTAACATCTAAGAGTTAACGTATTTTATCTATTGGGCGTTAGAAGATTAAAGCCTTCGTCAATATTTGTACCCACCTCGTTGTTTCGATTCTCATCTACGCAAGGACAAGTATCAGTGTGTGAGTCTTCTTGTCAACTTAACCATATTTCCTTTAAAAATGTGATCTTGATGTGATGATATGATTGGGCACTGATTGAATATTGCAGTTTGATTTGGATTAGAGCGAGAGTTTGCATATAAATTTTGGATAGTAATAGGCCTTACTCAAAATTGGCTATGACAAATTTTATTTTCTGTGCGCTAATGTTAAACTATTGACCAAGAGTAGGGTTAGCGAATTTTGTTATAAACGTAACAGGTTAACTAGGTACAGGCATTATTACGGACCTTCTGTAGTATAGATCTTATTGCCGGAGCAAATGTCAGAATTTACCACTGACCTACCTACAGCTGTTGACCCTGGGGTACTGAACTATAGAGCAACGTGTTCATACTCTCTCACTACCGCGCCAACTTTCGACGAGACACGGATCCAAAGCGGACGTTGTGGGACGCCAAAAAAATCTAACTCTCACAACCGAATGAAAGAGATTTACAACCACGTCCACCAAATTTCCAGTTGAAGTCACTCCAGCGATAATGCGAGCGCACGACTAATGAAGAGCATTCAACATTCGTATCCAGGGATTCACCGCGCTGCCCCGTAGCGAACTCGGATGGCTTATCACTTCCCCTTAGTTTTTTTTATCCCGCGGTCACCGTATCTCCTCAATGATGTGTGGTCTTCTTTTTGCATGAAAATAGTTGGAGACTTGTCGTTTCCATGCATTTGAGTTCCGATGCGCTTTGCATGGCTGAAAAATGGTCGGTATTGCTCTCCGCTACGTATCCAGAATCCCCATTCTCCCCTCCATTCAAACCTTCAGCCATTACTGAGCATGCCTTGGAGGGAGCACTGTATGATATCCTATTCCTCGATTCAGATGTTCTCCACAAAGGAAAAATATACTACCCATATCTCATTCCGCATGTAGAGGGTATTACAAAACAGGACGAAAACTTAAATACGACGGCTGCCCACTATGTTATGCTTGTAGTTTACTCGTTTCAGATGATTCACGGTTTATTGGACCAATCAAATACACACAGAAGAGAAAAGAGCGGAAATACTACTCTACATGAGGCATTAGGTCTTATCCAACCGTCACGTCGCGTCGTCAACTGGACATGACGATCCTTGACGGTTAGCAGACGAAATATTTTCCAACAATGGAACACCTAGATCCTAGAAATCCTAGAAATCAGAAAATCTATCCCAATCTATCCCAGAAAGTCCCATGGAACAGCAATTTATTCACTATATATTCCTCACCATACACATTTGCTTAATTTTCTCACTCTATATTTTCACTTCCTTTTGACGAATAAAATTTGTTTTAGAATCAATACTGAACAATATACCGTATCATCTTAAGACTCATAAAATTGAGACGCTGAATTATTTTTTGTATAAAGTAGAGCTGCCGATATGATTTCTCACGTGAAGTATGTCTTGCATTCGCGTTCAAACCCAGGTGAAGTATTTTTTGAGTTATTGGCACATTTAGCTTGGACTATTGTATGAGATGTGATTTACAAAGAAAGTAATTAATCTTTTAGAAATCGCATAAAAAAAAATAGATAAGCATTTTTGTCAAATCACACTGTCTCCATTAGCGTTTTTTATTCTAATTAGTTCGTCACATTTTTAGGCTGAAGGGACTCTTCTTAAATTCTTATTACTGCAGCCGAAGGGTATGCAAACATTATACAATACCTCAAGTCGCCACTTCTTTGCCTACCTCTGCGTACTGTCGTGGGAAGCATATTGAAATCGAACTCAGTACACAGAATTTATTAAAATACCGGAAATTAAGTGATGGAAAGGAATTGCTTAGTGAAAGTTTGTTAAATGAGTCGTTCATACATTTTATTTTTAAACAATTCCTTTGCGATAGTAAATAAAAGTGGATAAAATCCGTGTCGACCTAGTTTTTATTCGACGAGGAACATTGCAGGCACTTAGAATAGTCCTAAGTCGGATGGAATAATGCTAATTTCAGGTCAGGAAGCAAGGGCGATGAATAATTGGTCTACCTCAGTGGGGTGCGATAAACATGGGATCTCACTCTCGTAAACTTTTCCAGGCGCGAGATAAGACCAGGAGTAATTGTGGGAAGTTGTTGGAGGAAGAGAGTGTCATGGTTGGGACAGAATAATTAAGGTAGCCACAATGGCCAAACAAATAATTCGCCGGGAGTGAAAACTGAGAATACTAAAGGAGTGCAGAAGGGCAGTGAATGAATGGGGCGGAGGATGGTTGTAATAACCATTATAATAAGGTGGCAGAGCCAAAACGACGGCTAGTCGTAACTCTAAAAGAGAAAAGAAAAAGGGTGTTTGTGTGTATATGTACGCACTTGGTTATTGTGGATATGTTCATAAATACATGCAGGAAATTTTAGTGAAAGACTCGCTCGAAAACCTTGAAGAGCTCGGTTAAATTTTCCTTGGAATGAGGTGAAACTTTCACCTCTTTATTTTTCCCGGTATCTTTCACACCCAGGTTCAAGTTTATTTCATTCCCTCAAAAATTATTCCGCGTTATTCTTTCTTTTCCCTCGCTTCGTCGTTGGCGCGTAGTTATTTGAGGTAAGTGGAACGAGCATGGGGTTGTGGTAGGCCTGGGTGCAGAAAGAGAGTTGAGTATATGTTTTGGAGATTCCTTGGGACGTTGAGAAAGACAGAAGGGAGAGCTTGGGAGAAAGTCTTTCGGAAGGGGGTAATGGAAAAGCAAATTAAAAGAAGGAAATAATTAGATAGAAATATGATAATGGTGACGCATTCCACATGAGCGGATCTAGTAGTCGAGAGGAATTTGGCTGAATTGGGGTGAATTCCCGGAGTCAGTGTTCATAAAAAGACACGTTGCTAGGAGAAAAACTGAAATACTTTCTCAACTGGAAAACTAAGTTCATGTGGATATTTTTTTCTTTGCGACTCAAGAGGATGGTGATGCAAATTTTATATGAGGATAAATGTTGCATAAAACTTAATACTCAGTAAAACGTCCTGATTTTATGTGAAAATCTTTGCATAGTAAAACAGCAGCTTATAGAATGAATATGACAAAAATAAAGACCAGGAAAAGAGAAAAGCAGCAGAAAAAAGAGACTGCGAATGTTGAACAATGATGAGGGCAGAGAAGCTAAAAACAATACAGAATCGGAAATGAAGAATGCTTAAGTAGATGTTTTGGGCCTGTGCAAGGTTAGACTGAGTACTAGTGGAATGATAGTTTTAGGTTAATTTAGAGAGGGGGCAAGTGAGTTATCACATAGCTCTGTAGTTTGTAGCTATGATTTCGCATATAAAATTGAACGAGAATATTGCCCATCAATAGTTTATACCTCGTGTACCTTTATGTGCCCGAAGGTTTATGGAAAGTGACAGAACGAAACACCTTTACGTTTGAATGCGACATGTTTAGGGTAAAATTGTTAATAACGTTTATAAAGAGCATTTCAGTTAGTTTTATCGCACGTTTAACTCAATATATTCACAAATTTTGAGGATACCGGGATTAGCCACGGTATAACCTCTAACGGAGTCACTCGCAAGTGCACAATAGTGAAAGTGGAGAAATCATTCGCATTGACCGGGATTCCGGTCAATGCGACAAGACGAAGTGTTAACAAAAAAGGTTTTGGCGTTTTGTACATGTTGTTTCTTGATTAAGGCCATTAGGAATAACCTTACGACTTTGCATGATGTGGTGCATCATATTAACAAAATATTTTCCTTTCACCCCCATTTGTGGTCAAACATCCAACTCTGATATGACCAACCAGTTTGTACTTTCCTGGTCTTATACAAATGCTCTAGGTTCCAATTCAATGGACGCCAGGTACAGCATTACCAGATGCAGTAATTCCTTTATCTTAGCACCTTTAAGTCCATGTTCAGATATAACATTACCTATTGGCAACTCCCACTGGTGAAGAAGTCCCTTCACCAAATACACTCCGGCACACTTCCCCAAACTTCTTTCCAGTTCTCCCAAGATGTCCCGTTTCCTCATGCCCCTATATTTAATTGATTTTACATGATCAAATTAAGATCCATTTTATCACATTCATCAAGCTTGAATATCTCTCATGAATTGGTACAAGTTTCAAAGCATAGCTTCGTGAAAATTGGTGAACGCCATATTTTTCATCGTCAGTTTGGATGGTGCTAGTAACAAATGTACTAGCTCTTGCGACAAATGGCATCCCGCCTATCGCCGTCGCTGTGTTATCATTCCATTCCTACCCTGCCTCGTGTGCTCCTTCCGTTCGTTCTCCTTACCTTAGTAGTCCACAGGGCACATGTCAACGTGGCGAATGGAACGATATTGAAAGGGTGGAGAAGCCATTACGGAAGCAAATGACTCCGAGGTGTCTCTTGTTTGCCTTTCAATCACCTGGCATTTGTTTGAACGCCAGTTACTGTCCCCGTGGGGGTGACCTTTTCTGAGTGATTTCAGCAGTCATTTTTCACGTCGATATGTGAAACTTGTTTCGAACGCCTAAGGTGTGGAGGCTATGGAAATTTACTGAAAATTTGATGACTGTATTTGTCATCACTAGTGCAATTATATTGCACCCTGGAGCTTTTACTGCAACCTGCCTTCAGGTATTTGGATTCATACGAGAGAACTAGCAAATGGTAAACAATTATTAGTTCTACTTCATAATAAATTGTATTAAATTAAATCGGAAGCACGAATTTAAATTTCTTTGGAAATATTGCGCAATTTTACAAAATACATTGCAAAACTCTCCACCCTGATACAATGACATTTGCGTATGATAATGAGTCAAAAATATGGAGCATGTCAATTTTTTTCTAAGAAAGCAATGTTTCGCAACTGTTTTATCACATATCTAGTTTACGTTACTTACATGATAAATGCAGGATTTCAACATTTTTTCCGGCATTTCCGTCTTAGCTGTGCCATTTCAATATCTATTATGTAAAACGATGCACTTTTAAGGAGTGAAGCTTGCTTATCACATTATATATGGATTTCCTTGTAAACCATATTTGTGAGCGGAATCATTTGCCTCTGCCCGAGGGTACTCAAAGGAAGCCTAGAGGTAAACTGCTTGCTCTTTGTTGGCTTTAGCATGCGGAAAATTGGACTTCGTATCTCTTATTTATTCCCTTTTATCTCCATAAATCCTTGTCTACATGATAAATGCATATTCATTGAGATATTTTTTTGGGGATATGAGATTCCTCATCTGATGAGATACGTCTCCTTTATTTCATATGGGCTTTTCAATGGATCAACCTCTGACATTTTAAATTGACTTAATGTTTAATTTTTTGATAAATCAACCAAAATAATTGTATAAAATAACAAATGTTTATGGTGAAAATCAAAAGTGGAATTTCTTACCGTTTTCCGCTAATCAATTTTGAATACGACTGGTTTAATTTTTTTAGTTTTGTGACTTAAACAAGACAATTTAACGCGCTATCACGTCGAAGGTGCGAACTACAAATTTCCGCCTCCATTCAAAGTGGCTGTCAGTCTACGTTACGCCGGCCGCCAGTAGGTCTTTGCGTTGTTGCTTCTCCTACTTTTGGTGAAGTAGGTAATTATATATTTGATGTAATGAGAACACATTTATAGTAATAACCTTTTTGTCGAGAAGTTATATGGTCAGAATCAATGAGACTGCAAACGATACATAGGCCGTCCTTGGACCCCATTTGTCGGTCTGATTTTAAAGACATGTTCACTACAAATTGATTACCCAAAGTCATGCAGATGTCACTCAACCGTTACGCAGTAGTATTGATTCTAAAGCTTTGTTAATGATCCACCAAGTATAACATGAAATAGTTTCCTTCTTCCAGAATTGTTTTCTCTTACAGCAGTCACCCGCAAAGCGATTCTATCATAGGTCTTCCTTCGTGTCTGCGGTCCAATCTTGTGAGGATCAGACGGGCGATGTTTATGATTTTTTATAAATGATGATAAGAAGTGATCCCCATGCAATAGACTACCACGTCGGGATTGGCGGGAACCATATTGCGAATTATCTCAGTCCGCACGTGCTAACAAATACAACATTAAGGAAGGAAGGAAGGAAGAGGAAGAGTTAACGCGGTGGTGTGGGAGTCTTCTAGTGTACTCTCTGTTCAAATGTTTGGTTCGAATGTTCTCTCTGAACCACCTTTGGTCACAGGGAAAATTATAATTTTTTTAATCGGTATGACCAAACTGTTTCAAAAACGATGTTCGTTATTAACCTTCAGAGGAGGCATATCCTCCCCGAAACCGCAAATAATTTCGCGATAGTTAAAATTTGGAACATTGTCTAAGGTAAGATTAAGGTTTATATTTCGTAACTCACGCAACTAGTGTTAAGATTAACGTAATGCAAAGTTTCTGAAGGAAATCGAAATTTATTTTGCACCAATTTATTACTAAAATTTTCAGTGTCTTTTTCTCGTTAACTAGGCAGATTTCAGGTGGGAATTCCGTGGATGAGAAGTTTTTAATAATTCAGGCTTTCAATTTTATGGCTTGAAATTTTGGATGGTTCTTATAAAGCACAGAAATAAGTCATGTCATTGTGTGCTCCTCTGCAGTTTGCAAAAAAAATCATTGAATCTGAAAAGACTTTGCTTGCATAATGACATGACGTTTGCTGACGCATATTGTAAAAAAACTAAAAAAAACTATTTCCAACGATAGTTTATGAAACACCTACTCTAATTTTGGATAGCAATCAGGTATCTGGCATTGACGTTTGTAATATCAGTTGCTTGATATTGGCCGAGGATTTGGTTTTCAAAAGATCCATCTTGTAAAGGGAGAATTGGTTCCTTACCCGAAGAGTTTTTTTCCCATCATAATTGCTTATGAAAAGCTCTCTTTCTTAGAAACTAATTGGTAGTTAGTGGTAGAAGTGCTTAGTGACAATCGGCTTACCTCTAGGCTATTCATTTAACAAGGATTGGCTTAGATGGGAGAGGAGGCTGTCAAGAAATTATTTCGAAGAGAGTTGGATGAGAGAATGGAGAGAGAACGAAACGTCAGACGCACTATTAAGATGGCACCACAATCTCGCAGCTCCTATAAATCCAATTGAATCGAGTATGGCTCGAAGAATTGTTTGGTGCGATCAAAAAAGTTAATTGACAATTAACCCTCCCATAATATGTTCTCGTCTGCATTGATTTTACTTCCTGCGTGATAAATCCTGGGGTGGATATTAATTTGCAAATGCGTACGAGGATTTTGGCGATTACCCTGGAGGTCTGGAGTGGAATGAACTGTAAACTTTCGGTAATACCTAAGGGGTTTTCTACCGAAGATTATTCAGATAGAAATCGTTTCGGTACACGCCACTTTGGTAAAGTTATCTCCGAAATTAGAATGGAAAATTAGAGTTATGGAGATATTTGAGTTGTATCATGACGTAAAATGCAAAATATGTCATGAAACTGCTCCCTGAAAAACATCTCCAGAAATTTAATTAAAAGAAAATTTAACCTCCAAAACGGAGAGGATGGAGCATCATCCTATGGATAATATAGGAGAGCATGCGTCGTTAAATTTAAGACGTGTTAAGAGTTACTTGGTTTTCCCAGTTTTGAGCTTAGCTACAGTCATTACTGTACCGAAGTCAGTGATTTTGAATCTGCAGCTTCTTCTTACTCACGAAGTGGTCTGTGTTGCTCTTAAATGTTTCTCATTAGTTTCCTGAGAAATTTTCCCAAACTAAGTCCAAAAACGTTACCCGTCATCTCCTACTCCAGACACTATCAACTAACAAAATTTTACTCACATAAATTCAGTATCCTTCCCTTTACAATTTGAAATGGAGACAAACAATGCATGTTATAATTGGTAACCGGGAAATTGAAGTTACGTACCTATAGTACGTGCCTTTGTCATTTTTGGACTTGATGTATTTTCATTTATGATTTTAATGTTTTTCATTCATTTATGTCCTATGTATGCCCCATAATATATTTTAACCCCTGTGGCTTAGTCTGGGATGAGCTCTACCCTCAACTATCCAAACCAAACTTCGGGTTTTATTGCTGAGTGAGAGAGGTATTCCAATCCCAATTTCATTCTTTGCATTAGCTAAGTAAAAGAAGAATATAGAATGCACTGTTATCTCGTAATTTTATGTTGTGTGTCTTGAATCTGGATAACAGAATTTCACGCGGCTGAAAATTTTAGCAACGTTACTGAAAAACAACGGAATTGCGCGAAAGTTTGGTGTCAAATCAATCAGCGTTTCAGCGGAATCACGACTATATTTGTTATTTTTTTAATTAATATTGAATAAATGGTAATACGTTTAAAGTAATTGAAATACCCAGCTGTGAGTCATTGCGTATGACCATCTATTCCACAGCCCCGGCCGCGGAACGGAGTTAAGGCGGGGTAGGGTCGGCTACCTGCCTCATGCTCCACGACGAGTCGAATTATCCAATACGGCTCGGAATGACATTTTTACGCTGAGACGCTATGTTGGTCATTCTGCCTGCCACGCGCTCAATTTCCCCTCCGTTCCTTTACTTAATCCCTCCCACACATTCGCTCGGCATAATTTATTTTCCAAATGCACTAAATGCACGCTATGAAAATGCATTTTTATCAATTTTTTTTTAAAATAGCCTTGAAAAAGTGTATAGTTTCAAATATATTTGAAAAGCATTGAAAATTCATTTAAATGCTCTTAAATGAATGCATTTCTTCTCATGCGGGATGGTTTATTTTCAATTTGAAGTTGATGAAATTATGCATTATTATGTTCTTTCTTCCTCTTAATTTTTCTTTCACATTATGTAAGTACGTATCGAGGCGCCAGATATTAATCGACGGTCTATTGTAGAATAACACCATGCTTCTGATTTAGAAAAAAATTATGTGCGTGTTGCAGCCGTGTTATGAATGCATAATTGACAGAACTTCGTTAGGAATTGACCTTACTTGGTGAAAACTCATTGGAGCAATATGTTATAATCTGTAATGAGCCTTTGTTTTACGGCTATTGGAGGGTATACATAATGAATTGCTTTAGCTCACTATTATTTCTCAAGGTTGACCAATGTATTTTTTCTGACAATTTTCTGATATCTACAAGCAAATGTACCAATAAATATAATATACATTTCAATATGCTTTTAATTGTTCATAAACTGAAAACCATTTCCGCATCGATGAGCTTACACCTTATACCGGAAAACAATTTACTGTGCCTAAATTTGGAAGTTTCAGATACGCATGCTGTTACATATTAACCCATTACCGCCCACCGTAGCCATATGGCTACACCCTGCCGCCCGGAGCGTAAGACGCTGTTTCCGAAGAGTCACTTACATAATCGCAGTCAAACTGTATAAACATTGTTGTTTAAGGTCACGCTCGCCTATTCCACGTGTTTGATTGCTTCGGAAGCCAGTCAGTGCAGTTATCTACGAGCGGAAAAAGAGATGTGCGTTTCAGAGGAGCAAAATGGACGTTCGCTTCAGGTATGTTTGTATCTTTTTGCTGTGTATTCTTTTGTCATGAAGGTAAAATATGTTTTCCTTACTTATTAGGAATAGAGTTGTCATGTGACTACTTTGGTTTGTGAAATTATGAGATCATACGACTTTGATAGAAGACTGCATGTCGCCGTAGCCATATGGCTACGCTGGGCGGATATGGGGTCATTTTACAGAAGACGGGAAATTCATTTTTTTTTATTTGGGGTTACTGTATTTTAAACGTTTTCTACTGTTGGTTGCGTATTTAAATATAAAATTGAGGTTTTTTTCTATGGATTATAAATAGCTCTCTGGTTTGAGACAACATCAACGATATTTGACTTACCTACCTGTCGTTGAAAATTTTTAGTTTGATTCGTGCTCAGTTTTCCTTGAATTTTAGCGTGAATAAAAATTAATAGCTTTGTGAATACCTATCGTAACTTCTACTTAATTCTTTTCTTTCCGCAGGAATCTGACAGTGCGAGATATTTTAAACATTTTGGAGGATGATGCTGAATCATGTGATATACAAGGCGTTTACATCGAACCCCCAGAAATAAATACAGTTTCTGACGAAGACTCCGGCGATGAAGATACTGGCGGGTTAGCTGATAATCTCTCCGGCCGTCAACTAAGGGCTTGCGTATCGTTCTAGTTTGCGCAATCTACTGAAGAAGATGAGGGAGATGACCAAGACCACATTTCGGACGGCGCGGACTCCGAGTCCTCTAATTATGAACCCGAAACCAAACGAAAAGGGAAAAAAATCTCTCTCTCAAAAGGGGAGGAACCTGCACTAAAGAAAAGTGTTTTTGGAAAAAAGACACCAAAAGAAGCTAAAGGAAGCGCAATTGCATTTAAATGGGAGAAGAAGGATCTTCCACAACATGAAACTGGTATATTCCCAGAGCCAAATTACACTGCTTTGTCCTCTTTATCCTCTGTAGATTTGTTTGAATTGTTTTTTGATGTAGAAGTGATCGATTTCCTGGTAACTGAGTCAAATAAGTACGCCGTATTCAACAACGAACCCCAACATAACTCCAGAAGAAATGAAGGCTTTCCTCGCTATACTACTGTTGTCTGGGTACGTACAGCTTCCGGAAAAAAGAATATTCTGGGAGGAAGCTCCGGACGTGCATAATATCTTAGCTAGCGATGCAATGAGAAGAAATCGATTTTTAGAAATATGTAGATTTCTCCACTGTGCCGACAATTCATCTCCCCCTCCGATGGATGGTGACAAGCTGTGGAAGGTTCGGCCACTTATAAAGAAACTCCAACAACGCTTCATGGCGCAATACATTCCAGAGCAGACCTTAGATTATGATGAGAGTATGGTAAAATATTTTGGCCTCCATAGTTGCAAGCAATTCATACGTGGAAAACCCATACGCTTTGGATATAAAATTTGGCGCCTGAATACACAATCTGGATACCTTGTCTCCATCGAGCCTTACAGGGTAGGGGTCCGGCCTGCAATTAATTCTATGAAGACCTCTATGGGAAGGCGGCGGCACCCTTACTGGTTATGCTTGATGATCTACCAGACGGAAACTTTTTTTCGACAATCTCTTTACTAGTGTAAAACTTCTGGTCGATTTGAAAAGTAGAGGGTATGGAAGTACTGGAACAGTACGACAGAATAGAATTCCTCGAAGCTGCTCGATCCGTCCAGTCAAAGAGATGAAGAAGGAAAATAGGGGATCTTATGACTTCAGCTTCGACGAAAACAGCAAGGTATTAATTGCACGCTGGAAAGATAATAGTGTTGTCACCATGGCATCTACTGCATATGGAGTTGAACCTGTTACAGATGTGCCTCGTTACTGCAGATTATTGAAAAAGAAAATAAAAGTCAAGCAACCACATCTCATTAGAAAATACAACCAAGGAATGGGAGGAACAGATCTAATGGACCAAGACATTGCTACCTACGCAATCAGCATTCGTGCCAAAAAATGGTGGTGGCTATTCTTTTCTTGGCTGCTCGGAGCAAGCGTTCACAACGCCTGGATACTGAGCCGAAAAACTGGTAGAGATGAGTCTAAAATTGAATTTCTTCGTACCATTGTGCAGACGTATCTTGTGCGGTATAAAACACAAAGTCGGGGACCTGGCCGTAGTTTGGCGGTCGGTAGTTCTGCACGGAATCTTCTCCGTTTTGATTGTGTGGATCACTTTGTCGTTCAGAACCCAGCCAACAGGAGGTTTCGGTGTGCCGGTGAGTACTGCAGCAGCCAAGTGCAAACGTCATGTTCAAAGTGTCTCCGTTGACTTTGTAAACCATGCTTCAAAAACTTTCACACAAATAAATAATTCTAGCACTCCTCTGGCAAAACTTGGACAGTGCTGTCAAGAATACGTTTCCTCAAAGATTACAATTTTTTCAATATGTTGTAATACAAGTATTTGTGATAATTACATACTTTTTATGCAACGTATGGTTTTTTATTACTTCTAAATCAAAAAATATCTTTGCATAGAACATAAATCCATTTTCTCGAACGTCTACGTTGAATTCACAGAACGCAATATTTTGACCCCGCTACCGCCCAGCGTAGCCATATGGCTACGGGTCATTTCACGGAAACGGTATGATATATCTCCGAAATATTTAGCATGAGTACTTACAATGTCTATAGGAGTAAAATACCAAAAAATATTAAAAATCGCAAGCAAAAAGTTTTCTGGGCGGTAATGGGTTAATGCACTGTTAACAAAATCTGTAAATTTGTCTTATGTACCGAAAATCTATTAAATTGTATTAACTACAAGGTTAAATTAGTGCTGTGTCATTACACATTGGTATTACGAGGCCAAAAGCCTTATGCTGTCTGTTTTAGAGACAATCTGATCCTTAGATGATAATACTCTACGGGGATATAATTCCAGCCCTGAAAAAGAGCCAGTGGTAATTTAAATGAAAATGTAATGCGTGCAGTGAAACTATGAAGCGGAAAATGCACGCAAAAGTAAACACAATGACTGGACAGGTGTTATTCAGGCCCAGAGATAAGGAAATGACCACGATCACTTTGTGCAAGTCACTTCAAGTGCTAAAGATGCTGCTATTTTTGTTTGTCCACTGCATCGCTGCGAATGGTGACGTTGCTATTATTATTATGATAGATTTGGCGATTTCTTGGTAACGTTTAGATTTTGTATGACCGGCCTTCATTCTGATCACTTTTATTTTTATTCGTAACATAGTTGATTGTTTATTTTTCCTCGTTGTTTGTTATTATTTCAGTGATCTGATGCGCATGTTACTGTAATTTAGGTGGCATAAAAATATTCATCAATTGAACTTCGTTTATCACAAATATTTGATCTTCTTAATCATAGATTTCAATCATTACCGAAAACTATTAATTCACAGTAATAAAATCACCTCCTTGCCCTTATCCAGGTTTTGCGACATCCAGAGGACAGTGCCGTAGCAGTGGTATACACCGTATACTTATAAGTGGCCAGCAGTGCTTTTTCCTCCATAGTAGACGGTGGTTACGACGATTTTCATCACTTACACCAAATCGTCACCGGATATGCAGGACTGGTGGTGGCCTTCGAATTCATCGCCGGTGAGTTCTGACAACTTCTGCAATAATTATTTCTTCTGCAACTTCTAATCTATTTTAGATACTATAGTTACATTCCTGTACCTAGAGGTGCTTAGAAAAAAAGTACAGTAAAATATTCCCCATATTTTAACACTAACTGGTCGCGCAGCCGCATCAGAAGTGACTAATCTCGGTATTACGAGACGCAGGCGTGCGCTCGAACTTTCTCTGTGGCTGCGCTCGCGTCTGTCCGCATTCCGCCATTTTGTGTTTTATTGTCAACTGTCAGTCTGCTGTAGGCATCAGTCAGTACTAGATGAGGTGTTGTTCCTGTGTTAGTACATGACTGTTCTCTTGTCCACTCTTGTCTATTTAATTAGCAACATGTGCTTTTTCATTAGGTGTTAGTGATTACAAGTGCTAGTGTATTGCACAGAACGTAGGAGTAGGTGTAATAACTAGATAGGATTTTGAATGCCCTACATTTGACCACTGGCGGGACTTATTAAATAACAAGCTATAAGCACATGAGGATGTTCTCCCTTGTTGCTGTCAAGAGAGAATCAACTTGGCTGTTGAGTGTCTCCTTGTTAAAAGTAGCCACGACAGTTGCATAAAAATTTAAGTGTTTGTATAGCAAGGCTTCTATCCTAACAGTGACGGAATACAGAGTGGTCCAGCTTATTAACGCTTACAATGAATCATGTTGTAAGCTGAGAAAATCATACAATCGTGACAAAAACAAAGCAACATTTACACTGAGACTTAACACATTAAAAGGGAAGGGTTCCTATCTTTCTGACATTACTCTTACTCCTGTGGCCATTGAAAATCTAGGAGGTCTTTGGCCTCGCCAACCACACGTCTCCACGCTCTACGGTCGCCTGTCACTTCCAGATGTGCTCCCATCCTTCTCATATCCTTCTCTACTTCGTCATTCCAGCGCATCCTTGGTCTTCCTAACGGTCTTGTACCTTCTGGTTTTCCTTTTAGCACTTGTTTCATCATTGTTTCTTCACTTCTTCTATGGACGTGTCCCAGCCACCTTAATCTCCTGCTTCTGATAATTCCCACAATATTTGGTTCTTTATACAATTCTCTTAACTCTTTGTTTTTTCTTATTCTCCATGTTTCACCCTCTTTAATGGGACCAAATATTCTTCTCAATACTTTGTTTTCAAACGTTATGAGTTTCTTTTGTGACTTTTTGGTACAAGCCCACACTTCAGAGCCATATAATAGTATTGGTATCACTATTGTTTTATAAATCCTAATTTTTGTTCTTTTTGATAGGAGTTTATTCTTAAATAACTTTATTAAGCTCCAGTATGATCTGTCAGCTGAGGCAAGTCGGGCGTTTATTTCTGTCTCTTCTTTGTTGTTGTTTGTTATTAGTACTCCTAGATATTTAAATTGGTCAGTTTTTTTAAACTTATGGTGCAATACTGGTAGATAATTCTCTTCATCTTCATTTCTGCTTATTTTCATGTACTGTGTTTTGCCTACGTTTACTTTTAAACCTACTTTATTCGCCTCATTTAGTAGCACTCTTGTGAAGTTTTTAAGTTCTTTCTTATTTTCAGCTACTACTGCTACATCATCTGCAAATCCTAGTAGGTTAATTTTTTCTGGAATTTTGGCTCCACCAGGTGTATTTCTGGTTCTCTTTAGCGCCTCTTCTATTGCTATATTGAAGAGCAGTGGAGAAAGTGCATCTCCCTGTCTGACGCCTGTATTTATTTCAAACGTTTCGGAGTACTCTTTTCCCACTTTTACTTTTCCTTTGGACTCTTTTATACACATTTTAACAAGTTCAACAAGTTTAACAGGTATTCCAAAGTTCTCCAACCTTTCCCACAGTTTTTCTCTGTTTATTGAGTCATATGCTTTACTAAAGTCTATAAATAACACAAACAGATCCTTATTGTATTCCCAATACTTAGAGGCTACCTCCTTCAGGATAAATATTTGGTCAGTGGTGGATCTGTTTTTCATGAATCCCGCTTGGTGGTCTCCTATCTTCTCCTCTACTTGTTCTTTCTGACATTACTGCATGCAAATGTCAGATTGTTGTTAACGACTGCACTTGCAAGAGAACTCCAGATGCCTGTGTGTGTCCAGTAAGTATTAATTGCATGTGTGAAAAAGAAAAATAAATCCCTGCCCTGGAGCTACGATTTATGTGTATCTATATCTATCATGAATATACGAGCTATGTATATATTTACGACTTTCAATCTAAAAATGACTTATCACTTACCAAATTAGAAGTGATCGGATGTGATGACACTGTTGTGAGCTGCATGTGGGAAGACATTTGGAATGGAGTATTTGTCTACTTCTTTTCAAATACTCAGCAAAGATCAATTGTTTTTACTAGACATATCAAAAGTCATCCAGTCAGGGCAGTGTTTTGTAGATTTTTCAATCCGTGACCATGGTCCTATGTCACACTGAAGGTGGGTCACAACCGCTAACAGGGTTTTGCGCCTATATATTAGTCTAAAGAGTCCGGAAACTATTAGACAAATAGTCACTCTTATTTTAATGTCTTATAGGCCTATGTGGTTTTCCATTAAGGTAAACAAGACTTTCACTGACGCACCAAAAATATTTATCAGACCATTCAAACAACGCGGTATCTGCTACAAGAGCTGCTTCATGTTGTAGACTCTGTTATACAACGGAATTCTTACTTTGCCCATCCCGAAAATTTACTTTAGGCGATGGTTATTGATGATAGAAATCACATTCGAGAGCTTGGTTACAGATGAATCTTGATGGCAAGGCAAGAAACTTCTAAAGATTATCATATTACACCTTTTATGCCACCATACCTAAACTTTATAGCTACAGACTACACCGAAATTATACAATGGGACACTTGTAGTCTGACTAAACCACCTTTGTTACGAGCACTGACTAATGACGAAGTAATACAGTATGTTTACAGAGACTTAAAACTTGTTATGGATTTAGAAAAAATTCCATGTCATACACAATCTGTCGAAAGGTGCATTTAGCTTGTTTCATTTCAAAGGTGCATTAAGTTTCCTTTTCCAATCGGCTGCTTGACAAAGACACCTGCCAGTTCAATACTGACATAGTTACACAGTACCTTGAAGTAAACGGAATTTTTATTTGAATGTGTTCCTTAACCCTTAAGTAGGCACGTGGGGTCTTTAAAGACCCCATGGGTGTAGCAAACGCAATATTTTATAACAAAAATTGCTTTCGAAGTTGACCTTTTCAGAAAAAAGTAATAGGAAAAAATTAAAGGTACGTAAGTCGACTTATCCAACATTCAGTATCTACCGTAAAATATAGCAATGTAAAATAAACAAATTTGGCGAAGTTGTAAAAAATTCCGCATGGGGTATAAAAAATTATTACCCCACGCGCCCACTTACGTCAAAAAGTGAGGTGCGCCTACTTAAGGGTTAAACATGGAATATCAATAAGGAATTCTGCTGGAATTTGAAAGTACTTAACATGAAAAGATCAAGAAGGATTCTGCCTAGGATGCATTTGCTGCAAATAATGTATGGTGTATGATTCCAACAAAATAACTTTATCCTCTAATATTAATACATGAAGCATTTACTCTCTTGACAAAGCCTCTCCTCGCTAGGGAAGCCCTTGCAGTCTAAGGAAAAGCATATCATACTCTGGCTCTATGTAAATTAGGTTATAGACTTTTTGGGTCATACATGGTTAGCACTCATTATTTTGAGGTCAGTACTATGTAAGATATCATTTTGAAAATAGCATCGGCAGAGGTAAGACTTTCCACCACTAATGTCCTATCTATGCAGTTTGGTTCTTTTATCCTGGCTTTCTGTATTATCACAACTCAATTCTTGATACTGGAAGTATCAGTGTAGTGAATACACAACGGGATGGAAAAGGCCAACAAATCGAGGAATGTTTTTTTCTTTTGTACTCGGGGGGACAATTCATGCCACCCACTCTGGTCAAAATTCTCCCACCAAACTCAGGTAACCACATATGAATTCCACAAGAGTACCCCTTCCATCTCCGCATCTCTGTACTGCGGTCTCTGGTCACACACATAAACTACGCAGTTCAAACGGCTTATCAGGGCAGCGGAGGTCGGTCGATTTCATTCGGAATGAACCATAACCCAACTTCGTTTCCTTCCCAGTCCCAAGTCCATGTGTGAGTGTATGTTCTTTCACCGACTTGATGCCTGAGGTTTGATCCGATCTCAACTTTCAGAGGACGTCTATTTCTACCTTTTTTTAGTCAATTTAGCCTTCTCCCTTTAGTCCCTCTTTGCCGTTTTTACTTCCCTCAGTTTTCTAGTCCTTCCACCTTCATCTTCTAATGTATCGCTAGAGGTGAAGGAAAACCCTCACAGGAAAAGTCGACTGAATTGGTGGCATAGGCGGGAAAATGTACGGGTTAAAATACGTTTCAAAGCTACATGATGTGCAAGGCAAGAAGAAAAAGACATTTTTTGCTCGCTTCTTCATTCGTACATCATTTAAATACCTTATTTTCGGCATTTGAGTTTTTTTCCCAGGAAAATGTCCATGAAAACGTTTCTTGCGTCCTAAATGGTCAGACCAAACACAAAATGTATAGGAGGGTGCATCTTAAAAGAAATTCAAGAAAAAATTATTTTTTGTTATTTAAATTAGGACCACTCAAATAGGACATAGGTACTAATTAGGTGGGGGTTTTTGTTGGGTGGGGTTGTTCTCTAACTATTTTCACGTGAATATCCCTTTAAAATCCGAACGAAAACTTCTATTTTATTGGTGATCGATTCCTGCGATAACACTTCGTGACTAATGATTAGATTGAAATGAATGTTATCTCATTCGAGCGGGTATGCGTCTAAGATACAGACAATCACCTTGAGTTAATTCAATGCATTCCGCGACTACAATACACTTGCGTGCGGACTTTGGTGCAATACGGAAATTGACACCAAAGGTCGTTGAAATCGATCAAGTTAAGAAGCAATTGTCACTTATGGCGAGGATAAAAAATACTTGATAAATTTCCTGACTTGTTTATTGTTTTGAACTGACTGGGTTTTATGGTTTCACATTCAAAGTAAGGTCATTCTGTCAAGTTGAACCATAAAATTTATTTCGTACAATTATTTTGTCAACTAATTTTTTAAAATCGATGTTACTTCAGATGATAGCCCATACTCACCGAAAAGCCCAAAGTTAAATCAAGCTAAGTCATCTCTTCGGGAAGGTCGTCTAATTTACCATCTATAGTGTTTTGCTGGCCTTGGCCGATGCTCCAACTTCGCTTGGCGTAATTATGCTAGCACGTGGTTGAGTGTAATTGCGGATGCTTGAACGTGAGGCGTTGATGACGTAGAGGAAGCATACAAAACCCGCTCAGCAAGTCTGCTGAATAACTCGCGATGTGCTTCAGCCTAGACTAGATACTATATACTGTTCCATGCTAGATATTTGAATAGGCTTTTGCCGTCTTCGATAATGAGACAGGATGTCAAACTATGCTTTGTTTTCGCGATGCCCCCATGTCGGCCACAGCTATTATATCCGTCGAGGAATAATCGAGACGGCTCCGAAAACATCAGGTAGTAGACGCGGTGTTCGTCGCTATTGACTGAGCAAGCCCATTGACGGCCACCAAGTATTGCCAACCAACGCCGAATAAATCATGTAAAACTCACGGCTGTGATCTAGATCTAATTCCTAGGGCGCGAACAAGCATCTCACACAAGCGGTAACACAAACATCTATTGCGCTTGTGTTACCGTTATTTTTCCATTGCGCTCACGGGAGAAAAAGCGGGAAGGTGATTCATCAAATTTGGTCTTGGGCTCGAAACCTCTAGTTTTAATTGATGGAGTGTGTTTTTAGGACTGTTGCTGTGAGCAATTCCCTTCTAGAGCGGTTGGCGTTTTGGATGACAGTAACGACTACGAGAAAGAAGAAACCGCTATCCAACCAATGCTCTTCTTTGATTCTCTCCTTCTCGTTCATTTTCTCTCTTCCACAGGACAGGGGTGAGGCAGAGATGAGTAAAAGGCAATAGAATATGTGAAGTTGGTGCTAAAATAAATAGGTTGGTGGAAGTTTTTCTTATTTCAGGAGAAAGGTTCTTCGTGTATTTTCCTTTGATGGCAAGAGTAAAACGTAGAGAGTCGGAGGGAGTTTCTTGGCAGGCGATTGGCAGTGACGGGAATGGAATGAAAGAAATTCGGGGGAGAGGGAAGCCGATCGTTGGACTAGCTGGGGCTGTAGCAATATAACCGACCTTTCGGTGCAATTGATTGGAAGAAGATTGGGACCTTCGATCTGGCGAAAGTTCTTTTGTTTGAGTGTTGACACTGAGGTTTTGACCTGACACCCGAACCGTCTTGAATTAAGGGCCGGACTCCTTTTGAGCCTTTCTTGGCTCATCTAGTTTTGTGTTAGAGATAAGAGTATTTATTTTTTAATTTACTTGTAAATTTCAATTGTCATTCAATTTAAATTGTTTCAAGAATTTACCAAAGTGTGGATTTTCATCGATACAAAATAATGCATATTTTCCACCAAGTTTGTTGTTTTAATCTGATTATGTGGCTCATCTATTTTGAAAATACAAGAACTGAGGTTTTTTTGCTTAATATAGCGTTGTAAGCAATGATAAACATATATAATGGGTCTGCCAGTAAGCATATCTAAGGATTTCGTTAGAAAATGATGGAGGTATGTATTGGACGATCGGCCTCAAAGCTTATCCAATGGTTAAAATCTTACGCAAACTTCCGATCAGTTATAATTCCTTGATAATATCACACCCTTATGTTTAAAAAAATACGTTTTAGATCATGATCAGCTTTTTGTTTAATACTAATAGTAGCTTCAACCTTAAAAAGTTACAAAAACGTTACAATTCGTCTACCTTTAAACCTCGTTCTCTGTCTTTTTCAAATGCTATCATTCGTGACATTGAGGTAAAATACCTACAATTGTATCAAACTATTCTGATCCGAGGTCAAAGAGGAATAGGAAATTTTACGAAACTACTTATCTAAAATATCTCAGGGCTTGAGCACCTTTTTTTTATGAACGCGTGAGGGTGTTCGGTGTTAGTTTAAAAGGCAATATGTACCGGGTTTCCATGATATGAGTCATTGTTTCTGTACGTTGACATTGAAGAAGAGGGAGCGGGGTGGGAGCTTAAGCATCCCCTTGCATTCTTGATGAAATTGCCCAAAATAAATGGATAAAAATGATAAGGTTGTGAGAAGAAAATTTCGGCACTGCTTGAAAAGGAGTTTTTTATGGTGCAGGGTGCCTGAAGATGCAGCGACAATGATTGGTGGGGGTGTTGGGATTTTTTTTTGGAAATCTTTTGTGAAAGAGAGGGTTTTATCGGGGTGGGTAGAAAATCCTAGGAGAAGTAAAGTTTATGGAGGGATAGGCCAAAGCAAACGCGCATTGAGGTGTTGGGGAGAGACTAGGTGAGAAACTAGGCAATGTTGAAGCTGCTGCTGAGATCAATTAGTGGTGTCTTCTTCCCTATTCTTGAACCAAGCCTAGGATGGAAATGGACTCGAGACAACTGCAGTCTATCTGGTCCCCTTTGAATGTGGAGTCTACATCGGTAATGTCAAAATGTTGTCACTGTCGTGACTCGGAAATTCCGACGCCATACCGAATAACCTTCCGGGCTCAAAGAGTATCAACAGTACCTTAGGCTGAGGCAAATGGAAAAGCCTGCCGATGCCGGGCATAGTTAGCCGTGACTACAAGGTTATTAGGGAAAAATAAAATGAGTTTTTTAATAGCAAATACTAGAATCGTCTTGTAAAAGAATCCGAGACGCAGCCCGGTAAAAGAAACTAAAATAGGGACATTAGGTGCTAATTGAGCAGAAAATGGAGGCATATTCTCAAAAGTATATAAAAAACGCGGATACATCTTATCTGAGGAGGATAGTGTAAATTGACCAACCAGTAGGCACCTGCTCTCTTGGAACTTGCACATGAGCTGCCACAGTAAGATATCAGGAGTCCTAGCAGCAGTGAGCGACTTACCCATAGAAGGCAAATATAAACTATTCCCGGTGGGTAACCCGAGAATAATTTATTTTCAATTTTCGTTGAGAAAGTACTATCTATAGATATTCTCTGATCTATAAATAGATCTCTATAAATATTACTAATTCACCAAAGACTGTCTGTCTGTCCGTCTGTCAGTGAATCCAGTTTGAAGGACTTCTGGGTGACCTAGAAAATGGACTTTGGCAGGAATTCAGGTATTTTCCTAAAATTGACCGTAAAAATAGAGAAATCTCCAAAGAACAATTCAAAGATATTGTTTTACTACATATCGTTAGTTTTTGCCCAATTCGATGAAGATTGAAGCGACGCAGAGGTTTATTTTTTTTGTATTACTTGAAAATAAGATTGAAGAGGTTTAAATTTACATTATTAGAAAGCTGAAAAAATACAGTTTCAGTCAAAAATATAGTAAAAACAGAAAGAAAAACTTTTAAGGGATTGTGTTGCGGTAAATGAAGGACGTCATTTAAATGAACACGTTAATCATGCATGTCCGATGGTCCACTGCGCATTAAAAGGAAATTTTTATTTCACTAGTTATTTAACTAAGTATAAATCATTTGTATTTTTAAAAACGTTAAATAAAAATGAGGCAATAATCTCAAAATCAATAAACGTGACCAATCTATGGTGGCCAATAACTTTCCGACATACCTACCAATTTTCATATCTGCCATCATACGTCGATGGCGATTGCAGAGTAGTGCCAATAGAGCCAAATAAATTTGAATTGTTGCATTTTTTCAGTAGTTACTCTCTGACAAACATTTAGTTTTGATGATAGATTATCACTTTTGAAAAAGCATGAAAATTATGAGAAATAACAAAACGTTCCCGTAACAAAAGTATAATCCCTAAAACTCCAAATATTTTTAGCCTTATTAATGTTGCAGTCAAGTAAAATCAGTTATATTCGGAAATTATTAACAGGGTAGTTATTATTATTTTGGTAATGCGACTGTTCATGTTTGTTTATACTCTTTTTTAACCTTAATTCAAGTAAATAGCATGCACTACGTTAATGAAATTCTATATGTTGCCAAAAAAAGTGGACAGTCGGATATACGTTAGAGAGAGATTTTTGATCTTTTTTTCTGGTAACCACCGCTGTTGTAAGATATATGAAAGAGAAATTGAGCATGGTATAGAAAACAGTGAGTAATCTAAAATCTACATGATAGAATTTGTGGGCATTATTCTATGATAAAATGGTACCCTAGTGCCTTGCTTACCGGCAATGTTTTATGAAAGAAGGGCAAGATATGGAATGCCATTTTTTGTGTAATTATGGTGATGAAATGAAGAGGTAACTCTACTAAGTTTAGTGATACATGTTCGTTCAGTTTGATAGTAACGTGTGAAATCATTCGTCTTCATCCATGTTAAAGCGGCAAAATTATAAAACATTATTATTTTAAATCCCGCAACCAAAACCCTCGTTTATGTTGAACAAGGCCTGTAAAATACAAGAAGATCCAAGTCGGGGAAAACTTGAATGTGATGGGATTTTAGGAGGAGGTGAAGAAGATTGCTGAAGGGCTTGTTGAACTGATTTATGGCTTTACCTTTCCTTAAGTTGTAATCTCTGGATTTCTTTGTTCTCAAATCTCAGAGTTTTCGGGATGAGGGGAGAGGGTGACGGGAGTTTATTTTCCCGTTTTATACCTTTACTTTTCAATATCAATATCTCCTTCTCTAATGTTCTTTTTACGATCCATAAAGTAGAGATCTACGAGAACACGAAAGCAATTTTATTGCTTTCAATTTGAGTTGTTATACCGGCTCGTTGAATGTTAAAATCGAAGCTGCGTAAAGCTGAGTTTATTGACAAAAATTATTCGAGGAAAATGTAATTTATGTTACGTTGTTTCATATGGGCAATGAAAAATCTTAGAACTATCGTTATTAAATATTTTATACCCAAATTAAATTTTAAAAAGGATTTTTAAACATTTTGGTACACCCCATCACCAGAGGCAATTTTATAAATAATTGAAGTTTAAGAATAAAATGGTTCCAGTTGAATTAGAGCTGTTTTTGCTTTTAATTCCATACATTTTTATTTTCAATTCATGTATCTCATTGAAATGCAGACTCTGTAAGCAGTTAAAATTAAGCTCAGTTTAAAGGAATGGGAACTTCGAATGCCACATCACGCTCTTTGCATACAACAGCTTATGGAAATAGTTGGTGTAGTACGTATTTTAGGTTTTCACACAAAAAAGTGTTTAACTCAACAGAGAGGTATCCTAGGGCTAGGATTATGATAACAGTTTAAATAACTTTAATTTACTGCTCTAAGAATGAGAAAACATTTACCAGACTCTTCAGTAACTTTTTGCATTAACAAGGTGCATTTGCATTTTGCTAACAGGTGAAAGTAGAATCCGCTAATTTTTCATTGCGAATTTTCTTAAATAAAGTTACTGGGAAGAGTTTCGTTGTGGTTGTAAATATATTATAAAATTCATGAATATTAATAAATAAAGCCCATTACTACTATAAAACTGATCTAATTTCAATCAGCTTCAGCCGCATTGTGATCAATGTCAAACTTATCGTATCATATTTAGGAGTCAAAATCATTGCTATCCTTATTTGGTTGGGTAAACCATTGCAAATGCATATATTTTTTTTAATTTACACCTTTCTCTGAGAGTGGAATCAGAAATTTAATGCCGCTTTCCTCGGGCGAATGAATGTAAAAGTCAAAACTGAATCAACCGAACATTATTTATCTATAATCTTTCTCTACCATCAAAATGCCGGATCGGAGAATGAATCCCAAACGCTATAAAAAATTCATGCCTGCCAAGATAAAATATTCACCGAAAACGTTCCGGATGAGTAAAATCTGTGGCTTTCAGGGGGAATTGATACCCAAGGAGCCTGGTATCAACGGAAGAAAGGCATGCGAAGAAAGAGAAACGAATTGATAAGACGCCGGAGGAGGAGATTAAACCGGAGTCGCCGACAGGGTCGCTTGGCGATGAAGTGTTTTCACATGGTAGTGAGTTCTAAAAGTGAATGTAAGATCTTGGGAATAAGATAGGCCGGTTGGAGGATAAGTTGTGAGAAGGAGAATGAATGAACAAGATAGGATCATTCTGGAAAGAGCGCTCTGATAGGCTTTTCGAGTGGCAGGGTAGAATTTAAGGATACGGGCCGAGTGAAAGGGGGAGAGCTTAGAAATATGTGCGCATGCCTAAGGAGGGATCAAGTGCGGTTCCTCTCCAAGAATCGGAAATTTCGCTTTCAACACGACGACGTCTGAATTAAGTTCCACTCGGCCCTCAATGGGACGATGGGTGGAGAGTGTGAAGGTAATTAAAGTTTCTAAGACATTCCGAGAAACCTTCGAAATGTTCCCCTTGGGTGGGATTAAAACACGTAATTATTAATAAAGGGTCGTTCTGAGTGATAGATCATCCCATCACCCACCCCTGTAATGCTTTTTTGAACACAGATGACTACTACTCATGCTGTAGTCTTAATGAAAAATTATTTCACTCTAATATTGCTCTTTGTTGGAATATGAATGTGACGAAATCGTTGTAAAATTATTTACGTTAGGAAGTGAATGAAAAAAATTAGATAAATTTCCAATCATTTTGGTTGCACTAATGATGTAATATGCAGTCACGCGTACAAGTGAAAAAAAAAATGTTTCACCCTCTTGGCAGTATAAAATCTAGCTGTGAAGTAGCGTCTGTAATTGTTAATGACCTATGTGCATAGTTCAAATGTTATTAAATTTTTCTGAAAAAGAGAGCTAATGGTCAAAATAAAGTACAATGCTTCCTTTAAACTGGCTCGCTTATATTTACCCATCTGCGCTCAGTTATGGGTATGAGATGGGAACGAAATAATTCTTCAAGGTTGGATAGGATTTTGAAATAATTGAGGCATTATCGAGACAATATACGTTATAAAATAAAATTCTGAGCAGAAAGAAACTAACCTATGGAGAATTAAATTGAATGGGCAGAGTCAAGGGTTGTAAATGGGAAAGAGAAGGTTGGCCATTAAAATGGCCTAAATTTATTCAAAGTATTGTCTTACATTGTATGGCGAAGAAATAGGACTTCGCGACCTTCAAGTGGAGAAGGATGAAAACAATCCTAAGAATTAAGGTGGACAAATGCTTAAAAGAGAAGAAAAAGAAGTGGGCGGAAAGGAAACGTCTGGGCGAGATAAGGAGGAGGTGCAGTTGGCGGAGTTAATGACGAGAAAAGGGTAGTTTAAGGCTGTAATAGACGGGATAGCCGTGCTTACCGACGTACTTACGTCTTTAGGCCCAAAACACCGTGGAAACGCACGTCCGTACAGCTGTTACACGTGCCAAACTTGGTTGGCGCTTGTGTTTTGGGGGAGGAACCGGAAATATGAAGCGCGATGCTCAGAAAAACGAACTCAAAATATATAATGGCGCGATTTAACCGTGTTTTATAAACAGAGAAGAGTTTTAAAAGCTTTTTAGTCCATTCCGAATACAGCAAAAGGTATAATGAGTTCTGGAATTCTAATTTCTTTTGAAATTTACACAAGTAGGGTTGGTACGTGTGGCTGTTTTGTAAACGGAGCATAAACGGGGAAGGGGAAAGAAAGAGAATGTGTCAAATGGACGGGATGAAGAAAGGTAGAACGTAAGCTGAAATAAATAAATAAAATAGATAAGTAGATAGAGGCACATCTAAAAACTCTTGATGATATATATTCACTTTCATTTGAACCTTCCTTAACCGGCGGATTACTTTAATAAATATTAAAAAGCATTTCCGAATATTTTTCATATTTAATACCGTGAATATACAGCTGTGAGGCGTGTCTGTAATGAATTTATTTTTCTATCCTTGGAAATCATCTTCTCTGCAAACATATGTAACTTCTCATAGTTAACCTACTTAGCCCTAAAAATAGTTTTACTTATCCTAAGGTAGATGCTTGTCTGGAGGAAGATTTAATCATGCTTCGATATCAGTTTATTTTGAGAAATGCATGGAATACTCCTTCAAATATATAGCCGGGTGTCGTTTATTTAAAAAAACGATAGTGCTCTTTGCTTGTGCAGGCTGGCATCGGCCCGTGCATTAAAAGGGTTCATGATCATCATTTCCTCTCGATTCCTCTCTCCTATCAGCTAACAGGTCCATTCCTACAAAATTTATTCTTTTTAGATCCTTCATAATTTTACCACGTTTTTATTAGTTCGGTTTCCGTCATGTCTGTCTGTCTGTCCGGGTGGAATGTTGCAACCGAGTTTAAACTAACTTCCTGATCAGCTAGAGACTTGAAATTATAACCATAGCTCAGAAGTGTATGACAATGCAATATTATTTATCTATTATAACAATTAATTGTTTAAATAATTAACAATTAATTAATTAACATATTTCCTGTTTGCTAGTAGAGGCTTGTAATTTTAACCATAGTTCATAAGTGGATGACAATTCAATATTAGCTTCATTTTATAATCATGAATAAATTAGTTAACGATTAATTAATTATTTCAATTCCACACACTGTCAGCTGAACAGAATCTGAAATGCATCGGGAATTTCCTATGTGTCCCTGTCAGAGTCTCATCAAGATGTATAAAATCGATTGGAAACTTTCACCCGGGCATAAGACTAAAGAGCAGAAAATAATTAATTTTATAAAAAAATTAATAAACCTCGTTTTTAAAACGGACTAAAAAGTATAAAATAATTTCCCCTTGGCACTTATAAATTGTGGAGGTTAAATTTTTAGTGGCTATGGAGATATTTGTAAGACTTGAAGAGAAAAATGTGGGGCGCAGGCATTAGATAATAGAAGTAGATAATCCGGATGAATTCACAACCAATTTCAGTGAATTGCAAATGGTATTAATTGTTGGAGTTTGCTCAACGACACCTGGTCCCTTTACTCCTCCTTAATTATCATGGGTTGCCTTCGCCCCACGTTTTTCTCTTCAACTCTTACAAATATCTCCATAGCCACTAAAAATTCACCCACAAAAATTTATAAGGGCCCAGGGAAAATAATTTTATACTTTTTAGTCCGTTTTAAAAACGTAGTATATTAAAAAAATTATTTATTTAATTAATTCTGATGTATTCCATTGTATATCTTTCTTTGTAATTATTGCCAATAAACTCCCCGTTCTTTTGAAGTTTTCAGCTGACTGCGAGTGTAGCAAAATGTGCCCGATAAGTTCGTCTCTTATTCTCAGAGTTTTCATAATACTCCTCTTCTCTCCAACTCTTCGTAGGACTTCTTCAAAGGTGATTCTCTTCTCTTATTTGAAATTCTTCGTTCCTCGTTGACAGCATATCTCCAATTTTTTATTTGTAATTAAAAAGGGCTCAAGGAAGAAATATTTCGAGCCTACGTTGCCCAAATATATAATCTCAATTACTGTGGCATCTTTAAAGGTTATATATCGCCATTTATTATCCGACTTCACTCGGTCCCATTGCCTCCGTTCTGTCTGCCTGCGATGGATGACTTATTCGTGTAACACGTCCATGCCCTTCAGAGTCTTGGTTGATCGGTGATTCGAAATGGGCGGAGCGCCCCATTAAACAAATTTGGCGAGACTGCAGGTTGGCTGTGAATTGGTGGATATTTGGCTGAAGCTTTTTTTATCCTCGCGGAACACATTCGAGATGAAGTTGGAGCGATACTCTATTGGATCATTAATACTAATCCCGAGTCCAAAGTGTTGCAAAGTATGTACTATGGTTTCTAACCATGGTGGTTTTTGAACAAAAGGCCTTTTCAATGGAAGATTCCATTTATTACTTGCTAGCTTTGCAGAGGTGACGAAGATAGTCTCCGCAGTTGGTTACCAGGGTATCCAAGACGGCAACCAAGATTTATTACAAAATTCTAAATGCTCAAATTTGCCATTCACATCAACTTTCCAGTTTTCTAAGCACCTTAATCCAATTGGGTAGATGGGAATATCCAACAGGTTGCTAGCAATGTAACCGTATATTGACCCAGCTTGGTTATGATAGTAAATATTTTCGTGAAACGCGGTACTAAAACTTTCCACTCTCAACTTAAAAAAAGCTATGTTGGCATCGTTGCCTAACATTTTCTCCATAGTCGACTCTGTTTGAAGGGATCTAGTTTGTGTTTTGGCTAGAGTTATATTTTTCCATCCCTATGGAACAGGTGTGGTGTCATATCCCTAGTCCAAGCGTTTGCGGATGTTTTTTTATCCCTGTACCAACCAGAGTGTGGTGAGGAGAGCATTTCAAGAGCAAAATACGACTCCCAATGAGAACGATAAACTGAGTATACCTTGGCGTCTATCGTTAAGAGCATGAAGACTGGTTAAGGATATTTTGATACGTTCCCGTCCATTATCTTTCTCGATTTTCTGGCCATAGGCTACATACGTAGATTACCCTTATATATTTTTCTGGGATGCGACATTATCTGGAAATCATGGTACGAAAACATTGTTTTGTTACTCTTAAATAAAATTAAATAAACATTTCCTTTGGAGTAAACTGTTGGTGGCACTCCTCTTAATTAAGTTTTGGACGGAATGAAGCAGTTCAAAAGTGTGGTATGCAAAGAACGGGAGAGCTACTGAAAATTTTATGGCATTGAAAAAATGTTCTTTTATTTGTGGCGACCGAACATTGCAATTTGAAAAGAGGGATGAAATTTGTGGATTTCAACCCACTGACTTCAGTAATTAGAGTGCGCAGCAGATGTAATTATTCGATGTGACTTAAAACAAACCTATTATAAACAAGCCTAGAACTCTGTAGGACCACTCCAAATATGTCCTCTGCTCAATTTATTCTCAAAACTCCTTTTAAACGCTAACGTTTTATTCATACTTTTTTTTCGATCGGTACTGCTTTTTTATCTTATCTGCTTCTTTCACCTCCAATAAATTGATAAAATATAGCAGCAAAGCATATAGCGTGTACTTTTTTCTTTTTCCTTAGTTTCCTAGTATAACTCATATTTATTGAAATAGAGCTTTTGAGTGCCTTATTCGATCTACTCCATTTTCCATCGTAATTACTTCGATCACTTCCATGTGATGATTTTAATCCAGCCATTTCCATGTTTTTTCCATGTGATCATCAAAGTGGTGGGATCACTTATTTGATTTGACCCTTAGAATGATCAATCTTGTTATGGTTTATTACCGTAAAATCAGATGCACCATCCCTCTTACTGATCGTATATGGTAGAAAAACTAATGCTTTGGGAGGAACATCAGTCGAAATATTTTTTTGTCGAACTTCATCATTCAGACTTCCATATTTTTTTCGTTTGCCGGCCATCCTTGTTCGATCATTCTTCTTTCCTTTCCGGGATGAATACTTGACGGGTGGATCCCCAGTGGAGGGCAGCAGATGTGTAGAAGAAGGAAGCGAGCGAGGTTGATGGAGAGATGATTCCTTGATGGGAGGATGGGGGTGGGGTGGAAGATGAGGGGCAGAAGAAAAGGCATGACGATTTACTCTCAGTTGATCTCTCCCCTTCTTCCTACGTACTGTGAATTTTCCTCCCTTCGCAATGTCTTCGCGGATTTCATTTACTTTACATCTTCCTTACCACTAAAAGTACGGACCCTGGGTCCCAGGAGGCCCAAAACTTTCATTTTCAAATGTCTTGAAATAAATTTCTGCTAATCCAAGCATGTGGCGTTTTATTAGATATTGAGAGTTTGAAATCAAGTATTAAGTGATTTTTTAATTTATTTAATCGAAATTACGTGAGTCAGCATTAGTGAGGAACCTCGTTTACTCTCCTATCCGAGATACGTGATAAAACTACTTTCGATATTCTGTTAAGGCATAGAAAAGCCAAAACATATTTTGTCATACTCTACTCATCATTACTGCATTAAGTAAGCAATCGCCTTTACTGACCCTTTGTTACTATATCATGGATTGAGTATTCCTAGTTTTTGTCAAACTCCAGGGATCTCGATTTTGGTTTCTGAGGCGACAATGCAATTCAAATGTGACAGCTTTGTAAGTAATAAACATTCCACGAAATTGCATCAAATATAATTTATATAACTGATTTAATTTACTCATATGAATACTTTTCTGTTAAAATTCACCTTTGCAAGCAAATTGACATACCTTCCGTGACAAATGTTGGTTTTCTTCCTAGATAATCATAAAAAAATAGAAAAATACTTCTTTATACAACTTATTGCTTTGTTACCCATTCAGTTTTACGTTGTTGCACAATTTATGGCCTAAATAATTGCGTGAAAAGTTTCTTACCAATTTTTTACTCGTTTCATATTATATACTTTAATTGGATATTGAAAATCTTCATTATAAAATGACTTAATCGGGAAAATCTTAAGGAGCCTGACTCCAAACTTGGTGTGGTACGTGATCAAAGAAATCACCAACTCAGTGTTATCGCCCAGCCTTTCTTTCACCCTTTCTTCTCCTTCTGTTATCACGCGTGGGTCAGAGATACGGAACCATTTTTTGACTCCGGATAGGTGGAGACGTTGGGAAAGGGACAGGGCAATGGTCGGAGCGGCAGCCGGAAAAGTGGGTTTCAGGGGAGATTGGGTCTTGTGTGAAAAGGGACTCCGTTTCCAGTGAAAGATGTGCTTCTTCCATCGCGCGGGGAATCGATCAGCTATTGAGGAGAGCAACAGATGCGCGGAAGGGAGATACTGTTGGAAAATATGGTTTCCTGGCGAGAGAAAAAGGTCGAAAGGGGATTGGGAGGGGGAATGAATTCGTGACGATTTTTCTCATTATATCACTATCCTTCATTCTTCCACAAATATAACCAATTCCTCTTTATTAAATCCTCCCCCCTCAACATTCCTTTCTCTTCCGCTTTCTTTACTCTCCTCCATATTGTCACCCACACTCCTTCACTCTGGTCTGCTCTACCGTCCTACCGCGGTCGCGGGTGAGTTATTGATGAGATCTCACTTGATTATGGTAAGGTGGATACGGTGAATATAGTGTAAAAGGTGTCAATTGGACAGGCTGTAGGAAAGGTAGGCTTATGAAAAGACTGAAAAAAGTTTGATTGAAAATGGTTTTACCTACAACATGGGTTCATAAGTTGTGGGGAATTCCCTTTATGGGAGAATGGAACCACTATTCAAGAAAATGTGATATAGATTGTGTGAAAACTGTGAAATTGCAGCCTGTTTTAATTTACTCTATGGATTATAGATTTCAAAATTTAAAATTGGTTGTTTAGCATATTCATTATTTTTATATGCGGAATTAAATTATTATTTAATACTTTTTATTGGGAATTTGGGAAGAACGATATTCTGAACTATTGTGAATGGGGTGAATTGAGCAACATAGTTTGAGAAACACTGACTTATAGCGTATGAGATCAAGTGAGGAACCAATTTGCTATCTATATTACAAAGAACCTTTCAAAATATGGGACCATTTTTCTTAAACTCTTCGGTGACATTTTCTTCTTCTGTACCTTTACGAGGCGAAAGTGGATTCTTATCCTTTCTTTGGCGGTTCTGTTTTTTTAACTACGCTCACTCTCCGCTTTCAGTCCACTGGAAACAGATTTGAAAAATTGACAATGACATGGTTAATGTTCACTATAAACATATAATTTTTACATAACTTTATTGGCATTTTTTCAGTAAAAGATTACGTAATTACTGCTTTTGGCGGAAATATTTTATCATCAATTCAATTACAATCTTCAAATTCATATCAATTACTGTCTTTACTGTTTAATCAACACTTCTCAAACACATACATTATCTGTTAAATGGTAAAATATTGTTTATCATGAAATGAAAATTTAATCAATTTCATTTAGTTAAATCAATCAATATATCCCGCCTATATTGACGAATGCTAAATTTAACATTAGTAGCGGAATGAATACTATTATGCAACTGACGTATATTTCCCCTAGTTCTTATAAGAATATTCGTAGGAGCTACACCGTTGACAATTCTCCATCCCACCTATTCTGGTCACGTACTGTGTACACTTGCACCCGGACCACATTCCCAAAGTCACCGTGCTCACCGATTTCAAGACGAGGTGGAAGAGTGAAGAACTGGGGCAAGACGGCGTTTTGGGAATCGGAAGGGATTGGGCGGAAAGATTGGAGTATGCAAGTCACATCCATTCCACGACTGATAAATAGGCTATATGGATTGTTAACACTATAGTAATGCACTGCATTAGACGCGTGTCGGAATCCAATTGCTTCTGAAAAGCCTTACAGACTCCTTACTTCTCAGTAGGACAGATTACACTAATACACAAAAATAAACTTTTGGTGGTTATCTAGGTATCCAACATGCTTACTAAGACCAATGGTCCATACTGATTCATAATTTGCAAACCATTTGTCTCTATCACCCACCGTTCTCGAGATATTTGACATTAACCTTTTATCCAGTAGCTTTGCCAGGGGGGCGCTAGAACACAGGGGGGGGGCGAATGCCCCCCACCCTGTGTTCTAGCGCCCCTAAGTCAGTGAATTTTTCCACTCTTAAGTCCAAAATACGTACAAATAAATTTGTGAAATTCGTTGTCAATAGTCATATTTTGTAAATTAAAACAATCCGCCGATTGCATGGTCGAAATTTGTAAAGGTTAGTAAACTGGTTAATTTATGAGTCCCTTCAAACATTTTTCTGCCAACATGGCTGCACTCTATCGACCCTGACAACTTTACTCCATTACTGGGATGTCCTAATGAAATCGTTCACCATGTTCGTCGCTGACTTAACCTATGTTCACAGGGAAGAAGGCAAGAGGCGAGTCTATTAGATGAATTTTGAGGAAAATGTTTCAGCCCAGCGGCACTTCTGTACAACATTCACATAGTTATCAGATTTATAATTTCCTAGGAAATTGACTACAGCTGACTTGAACACCACCCATGCATCTCCTTCAGTACCACCTTGTATTTCTTGGAAATGGGTGTCAGCAATGATCTTTCTTATTTGTGGATCTATGAACACTCCTCCTTTCACTTTCGCATAGCCCAACTCCGGAAACTTTTTGCTCAGATTCAGAAAAGCATCTGAGTCGCTGTCAGGGAATAAAAAGTTCTTCATGAGCCCCAGCTTAATATGAAGAGGTGGCATCATAACTTGTCACGGTCTACCAACAGCACACGAACGACGTTTTTACTTCCTGGCTGCATTCTATCTCTGATCGGCCAATTCCTCTTTTTGTAGTGGTGCTTCCTGTCTCTGCTGTCCCACTCACAGAAGAAGCAGTAGTTCTGGGTGTACCCTGTCTGCATTCCCATGATGATAGCGATTACTTGCATAGAACACTGCAATTACACCAATTGTAATTCAGCAGCAATTCAGCTTGACCTTTTATAGTGTTAGGTCTAGCACCGCCGCCAGTCATTGTAACGGCGGCCGCCGCGGCGGCGGCGCGGCGCAACTTGTATTTTAATACCAAGTCCTACAGTCGAAAAAGTACAGACAAATTGTTGGAGCAGATGCGTTTTGCATTGATTTCCGCTTCCACGATAGTTCGTCTTGTCAACCTTTCAACCTTTCCTCTCCCATCCCACTGCCAACCTCATATGTCCGCTCTGCTGCCTGGCTGAGTTTGGTTTCGATAGGTTTAATTTTGCACCAGAGTTTGGCCCAACGAAAAAAGAACGAAAGAAAAGCAAATCTGGTTCATTTCTAAAACCTCTGGACGCCATTATTTCCACTGTCACAGAAATTAAAAGAGAAATAAATGAAAAGACAGTAAATCCTCAGAATACGCAGTGTCATAAGACGCGATTTCATTAAGACGCGGTTATATTTATGTACCTGATTTTACAAGACGCGATCGTTCTTCTCAATAACACGCCGATTCCGATGCTCCATTATAACGTACTTGGGAGTCACACCCGATCATAATTCGCTACATCGTTTTAAAGAATAGGATGAACGATTGAAGTAATAAACCTGTCGAGTCAAACCACATTGTGGGTAGAGCACGTTATAATACATGACATTTACCACGCACTCATCGTTTAACTGCGACAAATTTAACTCTTTGCCAACTTTTGGAGGAGACGGCATCTGCATGATACGCGTTCGATGTTACAGTGCACCACATGTTCTGCGAGTCATCCCTTCAGTCATTCCTTCAGATTTTCGTGGGAGGAGGGATGCATGAGAAACTGGCGCGCGGCAGGTTGTCTCGGAAAGAATCTTTTCCCCAATGGATCTCTGGGCTCTAACTATTCTACATCATCTGATTGACAACTGATTCTATATCATCAACAAAGATTGACTTAAAATGCACAAAAGATGACGCTTAGCTCAGAGGGAATTGAATCTTAGAGTGAGTCGGAAGAAGAAACCAGAAGAAACAGCATTAATTTCAACGCTTCAAAAAAGTAAGCTGTATTATTTTTACGATCCATGAAAATTTTAAATCTCTTTATCTTGAGGCGCGGCCTTATCCGCCGAAAATGCTGCCTTGAGTTATTTTGTTGTGATCGTTTTTCATTTTAAGGACCCTACGCACTGTTCGATGAAATCCAAATTAACATGGATTTCATTTTTATTACAAATAGAGGGTCGGGTTAGCAGCATCAGCTAATCGTGCCCCATGGTCCTCCGTGGTTCCAGGAAAAGACTAAATGCATAAAGTCTTTAGTTGAATCCATTCCAGTTTGTTCTGAAGACGTCCTAATGCGTCAATGAGATCTATAACATTGAATTTTTTTATTTGAAGAACAACATTCTTGTTTGAAACTAATATTTTGATTAAACTGAACGCCTTAACTAAAAAGCAAGTATACAACGAAATAAATTGCGATTAACAACTAACAATTAGTAAATTATTTCCCAAAATGGAAGATCACAAAATTTCGTGCTGAATTAATCATAAGGTGTTAAGATTGAAGAACGAAACTCAGTATTCTCCATATATTCTTACTATTCTCTCAGTATTTTTCGTATAATACGATTTTAATAGACGCGATGATTTCAAGAAACGTTACTCCTGTAATTTTATGGCTTACTGTAAAGAGATTTACAAATTATTTCGGCGTACACATAAACCGTTTGCAAAGGACGGTTTCTCTGGAGTTCCAGACAGGACACTTTAACATAAAATATAACTCTGTTCCAAAATGATGACCAAACGTTAAGCGTAGCATGAAAAACAATGAAAAACGACGCGGAGAATAACTTTTGACGAGCGGTGTTCCATGAAAAATATTTTTTTATTAAATCTCCAAAACCTGACCCGATAGAGAAAAACGGTTTTCAGATTTGAAATCAGCATGAAAAACTACATTATAAGAAGTAAATATCATACCAGATATCTACTACATATATATAAGTGTTGTTTCTGATGCACATTTAAGAAAGAACGAGAAAAAGTGTATTACATCACTTTCGATGGATAAGATGAATTAGTACTCCGTGATTTAGCCAGGAAGGTCAGGAACATAAGCACTACTGTGCGACTACGGTCGGACGAAGATTTTTTTTCAGTTGACCACTTCCACAAATGTTATTGTCCGCAGTATCAGAGTTTAAACTATCGTATTCGTCTGTAAATACTATCGCATGGATCAGGCCACGTTCTTATTGCAATATTCTTTTTTTCAATTGTTTTCTGATGTCATATGATAATAAAGGGCACGGAATTCTGGTTAAAAGTCTGTAAATATCATTAGTCATCAGTACCTTCAAAATAGCTTTCAATGTAATATATATTTCATGGAGTTGCAAGTTGTATGAAACCTTACACAAGTAGTTTCCGGGATGGCTTGCCACTCGTAACCTATAAAAAATCGAAATTGGGATGAAACTACTATTTCCTCAAGTATACTCAGTTTTAAGTAAGATGTATTTCAATCCGAGTTAACCTGCATATGTGCATGGTTCTGGTGCTGATTCATCTAAAATCACAGCGCAACTTCCTCAATCGGAAACATCCTCAATCGGATTTCAATTTACCTCACTCAATACCCATACTCATCTGCTGTCCTTCGAGATGACGATAATGCCAACTATTTTACGTAACCTTTATTCCACCTTTGTGTGCTATAATGCCAAACACTGATGTATGTATTTCTACAAACGTGTGCTTTCGAAGAGTATTATTTCATGTGGACCTTGTACGGACAAGCACATTGCATTCGGGAGTTTAATATAAATGAATATTTCAAGAATATTGTCAGTACTCTTCTTTTTATAATGAGAATTTAATTTAAGAATTATTGGTGAGATTTATTTATACTTTCCCATCATCTTCCTTGTCGTCTCCACTCGATCTCTAAAATCGTTATCAGTTGAACAAGCCGCTCGTTGAAAACGGCAATTTCTCGGTCCGCGTTCTGTGGTCGCAGTTTTTATTACCACCGTGACCCAATTTCGGCCTTAACCCTCGGCCATCTTCCTGTCCTCCCCCAAAGAGGAATCCCAGGGATCCAGGGAATCGCATTAAAGGGGGTGCACGGGAAGAGTCCCCTGTTCTTCCATCGTAAACTTCCCCTTCCCCCATTACCTCCCTTCCTCTCCAAACTTCCCAAGAGCTCCCAACCACTCTCCTCCCTAACCTCGTCCTCATCTTCCATCTTCCTCTCCCCCGCCCTGCCCATTCGCCCACAAGCTCCCGTCTCTCCCTAGTGAGTCATGAATCCGCTGCACTAGGGTCCGTCTGTTGCCCCATTCCGATTCGATGCATGAATACAGAGTGCTTCATCCCCGCATTAATGCTCTAGCCCTTCGCACCATCCTTGTCTTGACAGATTAATCCTGCTGTGGGCACCGACTAAGGTTCCTTCGGTAGCTTCTGTTATTCATACTGTGTCCTGGTTCAGTCTTCAGGTAAAATACTTATGTGGTGCTTGCATGAATTTTCCTTACCTAGATGGTTTGTGAAGAATGTCATTATTTTCGTTTTGTGTGTAGGTACGGTACACTGAAGATAGGGAGATAAGATAGGGATAAGATATATACAAGGGAGTTAAGAGGCAGATCGAGAGATAGCTTGGCAGATGATACCAATATTGAAGAAAATAAGAAGCGGCAGAATTTATGCGGAAGTTAAGACATATATTATGGTGTGAAAGTAGTCTGTGGGAGCAAAGAAATGAAGTTTGAATTTATTGTACTCTTTAAGCTTTTAAACTTTGTAACCCTCCGTCTCAAATTAAAGTCACTTGTAGGTACGCTATTGCTTATGTGTAATAAAAGCCTTGTCATTAAAGAAAAATATTTTTTCCTGAATTCAATATGAACAAATTGCGTGAAATTGTGTAAAATGAGAATTAGCATATAAATATGATTACATTCTGTTCCAAATAGCCCACAGTGCATTCTTTGCTGGTTAAGGAGCATAATTCTAGCCATTTTGAATTCCTCTTCACAAATAAATCGACCAACCGTCTGCAATTAAATATAATGAAAAAAGTGACAATGTGATCGTAGCACATTCAAGAAATGATAGTTCTAAAATGGTTGGCATAATGTGCAACGCTATCATTCATCCAGTGTACACTTCTTACTCGAATTCTACAGACTTCCTTTGGAGTTTTGTGACAAGTACTACCATTGGCGTCGTCAGCATCAACACTTTGGGGGGGACAAATGGGGGGTCCGGGGACATTTTAGAAAAATTGTGACCTTGAAATGACGTTTGAACACTAATTTAAACCCAAAATCTTACATTTGTACAAGCAGGTTTTTCATTGAAACAATTTGTATTTAACCTGAAAACATGTCTATAGTTCGTTTTTTGAACCATTGGACTTGACAACAATGGAACGCCCTATACCACACGCTTGATTCCAAGTCCAATCGTTCAAAAAACAAACTATAAACATACAATTGAAAACTCATTCTAAAATGTATATAGTATATAGGTATCAAATAAAAACTCATTATCAGGTCAGGTTTAATATGCTTTATTTTACACACACTACTTTTATTACATACGGTCTATCACATTACAACGTAAACATTAACTTTAAAATCTTAGCCTTGTTTCTCTTTACAGTACATTATAAAAATTCAAATTGACCTCTTGCTAAACGGATAGTTCAAATTGACCTCTTGCTAAACCTCTTGATAAACTGGAACTGAAACAACCCCAAAGTGGTTTATTTATTATCCTTTACGTAACCAAAATCACCTCTTATAGTTTCACATTTTGAAATAAACAGTTTTGCAACATTTTTTGCTTCTACCTTGTCCAATATTTCTTTGTGAACGTAACAAACAGCAACATGATTCAACTTTTTTTGAGTCATGGTTGATCTTAGGTAGGTCTTCAGTTTACGCAGAGCACTAAAACTTCGCTCTGTTTCACAACTTGAAGCTGGACATACAAGCATTAGTCTCACCAGGACTTCAACATTGGAGAACAGCTCCCTGACCTCTTTCATCATAGAGGTCAACACGTCCTTGGCGTCTTTTAAATTCTTTATCTTGTATCTTTGGTGGAAAAGCTCAAGTTCTGACTTCAACATTTGACCGTTGATTTCCGGATATGGCGCTAGCACATTGACATCATAACCTTCTCTTTTTAGCAAGACTTTCTCGAGCTGTACTTGTTTTTTCATACCAGCCTGTTCAAGTATACGAGTTTTGAGACCATGCACAGCCGTGTCAATGACTTCAAAATACTCCCGTCTAAAGTGTTCTTCTGTTGAAGTAAACTCGTAGCCATCAGCATTTCCCTCAGATATCTTTTTAGGCACTTTTTTTTGTCTTGGGAGTCTTAGCTCTTCTAGGCCCAACTCAACTATGTACTTGTTACACTCTTCGAACACAGAAGAAAACTGCTGGTTGGTTCTGAGACTTTGTAGGCCATCAACAATGTGTTTAACAGATTCACATAACCCAGCCACTGTTTTCTTCTCGCCTTGAAAACTTTTGTTCAGTAGTTCCAAAAGTTCAACAACTTTCCTACCCATAATCAGGCCTAAGTATGTGGTCCCATCTTCAAACACACTCAACAAACCACTGGCTCCTTCGTACTTGCGTTCTGTGAGTTCATTCAAAGTTTTCAAAATCAATGGATACTTGTGCAAAATTTCATTGATTTGTCCTTTCCGGTATATCCATCTTGTGGGACAAAGAGGTTTTATTTTTGCAATGTTACTGACTGGACCTTGAGCTGCATCTTCAACTATATGTTTGTATTCATCATTAGCTTTTGTGTTCGAAAACAATACTCCTAGCTGATGAGCCCAATCCATGGCGTTTTTGACAGTTCTTGAAGTCTCACAGCTTGCTTTCATTACTAGATTGACACAGTGAGCACCACAATGAATGTAGTCAGCGAGTGGTTGTTTGTCTATTACTACTGACTGAGTTCCCTTATGGATACCACTCATGTTACCAGCTCCATCGTAAGTTTGCCCACGAAGATTGGACAAAGGGAGCTGCAATCTAAGCAACACGTCAAAAATAAGAGCTGCTATATCTGTTCCACAAGTATTTGCCGATTCATAAAAGCCCAAAAAACTTTCGTAAGGCTGGAGATCAGCATCAACCCACCTGACACAAACACTGACCTGCCAGCAATATCTTGCGTCCCATCACAAATGACAGAGTACATCAAAGGGTTGCTTAACTTAATGCTCTGAACTATACTGGACACAATTTCGTTTCCCAATATCTGTATGATTTCGTTTTGTATGGTAGGGTGAATATAGGTAACATCTTTTTCTAGCCACCGTTTCAAAGACGGCTTGTCCTCACACCGAACTTTCAATAGTTCCATTAAGTTACCTTCATCATTTTTGTGACCTCTTACTGCCAGACCTTGTCTAACGAGATACTTTACACTACTTATTATAGTCATAAGAGATTCTAAAGCAAGTTCTTGTTGTTCGAGTTTATCATGTGACAGTTGTGACTCAATAGGTGCTTTTAACTGAGAGTAGCTTAAAACAGCTTGGGAATGCGCATCACTCATTTGGTGGTTTCCAAACTTTTCAATAGCTTTTTTCCAGTTGTTGAACCCTTTTTCACTAAAAGCCTTATCTGCTTTGGTAGCTAGCGTTTTGCCTGGGCACAATTGAGCATATCTTGCACAGTAAAAACAGCTTACCCCTTCAGCTCCAGCCACATGTAGCCAAGGAAATCTCTCGTACCAACTGGTCTGGAATTTCAGCACTCTTCCTGGAAGTTTTTGCAGCGGAAAATCCCCTGGTAGAATCTGAGGTTGATGAGAAGTGTGACGAACAGAGCAGTCCCCTGATGCCACTACTTCTTGGTTGTTTCTTCCATCTTGCTGTGCTTCAGTTGAAGGATAGCAAACCGATGATGATACAGCTTCAGAACTCGGGATTATTAAATAAGTCGCGCATTATAAATCTGGCTCTGGTCTAAGACCTGGGATTGAAGGCGAGAGGGGAAGCTGGGATTGAAAAAATGCTCATCCGAAAACATTTAGCCTATATTATAACTCAAATTAAATGTAGCTGTTTGGTAATAAGATAACATGAGTCGCGAGTTTATAGATTGTCTTAGCATAGTATGCAAAGCGGTTAATAGCTGCAAGGTCAGAGTTGGATTTATAATGTGCGACTTATACATACCAACGCGTTCAATAGTTTAATAATTGTTAGAATAACAAATAACAACACCAAGATCTCTTTTTAAATAAACTTTAAGACACTATGGCCATTTCAGGTCAGTAAACCCTTCATCATCGAGGGGACAATTTGTTTCTTTTACTCCCCCCACATGAAATCAATTACTATCTACAAATTCGCTTTTTCTCTCACAAAAATATATAAGCTTTACTTACCATTGTCCTTTTTTTGTTTTTTAAAAAATGACAACAAATTTCGTTGTCCCTCTGCTCGCTTCATTTTGTCCAGAAACACATCAACGTACTTCCAAAAAGTATCAACTAAAACAACTATAACCGTTGGATACAACACATAATGAAAAACAGTTTAACATACATCTAAATAGTATGAACCATTGTCGACTAAACACACACAAGAAGACCGAGCCACGTGGCCGCTGGAACTGCAGGTGCAGTGACCGATGACTTGTGTCTCTGAGACAAAAATAACCCACGCATGAGCAGTAGGGGCGGTAGGGTGGCGGTGAGAGGGGAGGTAGGGGTAGTGTGGAGCGGCGAGGAGAAAGGCCAGCACCGTGCTTGCTGACAGCGGCCGATCGGGCGGGGTTGCGCGCCTACTGTGTTATGTATGCAATTAAACAAAAATATTACGATTTATATTAAATTTTTTTATACAATTTAGGGGGGGACAAAACTGACTTTTCAAATATTGGGGGGGACGCGTCCCCCATGTCCCCTATGGCGGCGACGCCCGTGAGTACTACGAAGAAATTGCACAGCATCATTAACGATCCAAATTGTAAGTGTATATTTTTTACACATAAATTACAGTACAGTTTCTCGAATTCTATTGGTAGGAAGTTCCTGGTAATTAATAAATTCATTTTTCGCGTAATTCCATTTTCAACCATCGCAGAAATTTATAACTAAAAAAAATTCCTCATAAATTAGTATCTAATTAAAAACAAATTTCTACTCCAGAATATGCTGCTTATTCCAAAGCCTTTCATAGTAAAGATACTTCAAACATGAAAGTAAAACTAGAAAAATGTCGTCAATTTTCTGGGAAAGAAGCTGCAAGCAAAGTAAAACGTCCGTCCTCTGTATGAATGAGAAAAAAGCCTGTCAACGGCAGACAGCAGAACGTCATCCAAGGATTTATCCTCCGTTTACCTCAACATTTCCTTGAGATCCCTTTCCTCTAATTTAATTCACCTCTTCTCTGAGAGAGACTATAGTCGGTTGTTTTTTTTATATATGTACCATGTAACTACGCGCAAAATTTCTACATAAGCACCTCATTACGTCATTCCTTCCGAGGTTAAATGCAAAGAAGTGATTTGGGGACTTAAAGCTGAGATATTGCCCAGGCTTACAGTTTTGGAGGAAGAGGGAAGGAAATCAAGGCTACAATTTGAGCTGGCTGTGTGACTCGTATTTTCACTTTTCCCGTGTTTCGTTTTTTTTCATTTGATCATTTTTTCTTAAAAATAAGGATCGACTCGGGTGTTCCTTCGGAAATCATATTTTGATAACACTCGAACGTAGAAAATATTTTTATCAGTCATGATTTTCTAGATTAAAGTTATGTGAGTGGGAATTTGGTGGGTTCGATAGATCATCTTAGATATTATACCTATTCATCAGTAAAAAGAGCATTTGAAAAGTAATTTTGAAAAGTTTCTGCCCCGAGGTCCACCATGTAAGAATCTTTTTTATTTATTTTTCTTTAAAAATACGTTAAATTTTCCAAGAATGAGGGTCCATGGGCCCTCCATCAGGCTCACCATCCTGGTGAGGTGAGAGCAGGATCACCATCAATATAAAACATAAGGTATAAATTGTGAAAAGAAGAGCCCAAGAATAGAAGACATTCCTCCAAGAGAAGGATCTTCTTACAGGCCTGGAACTAAGAAAGCACTTCATTTAAACATGTATTTGGAGCTTGATCTTAGTTTAGCAGAGAAACCTGAAAAATTAAAGCTGAGCAGCAAAAGAGAGTAATGGAAATTTGGTTTTGTCGAATAATGTGAAGATCTAATGGAAGAAATCCTACGAAGAGTTGGGGAGAAAAAAGGTAAAATGAAAACTCAGTAAAGAAGTGAAAAAGATAGGAGACCAACTTATTGGTCACATTTTGTGACACACTATTTTATGGACGCCGAAGTGATGAATTAAAAAGAAATAAGGCTCTTGGTGGAGTGGACAGTGGATTGGATAGTCATTAAAATAATTTTCGGAATTATGAATGCTGATGACGACGATGTGCTTCTGCTATCCTTCGTGTCAATTTAACTTGCAAACATTATTTTTTTATTCTGAGGTTATCCAATCAAAAATATTCCTTCTTTTTGATGCTATATAAAGATTCATATATATTTTTTCACTGTACCAACCTATACGCTTTATTTCCTATTTTGATGGCAGGAGATTCGTTTTACTACGACTGTAATGTGCTCTTCATTATACTCTAAACCAGAAGCATTTTACCAGCTAATCAGTTTCAGTTAAAAAATTTAAAAAAATGTAGGTCCGCTGCATCCAATTGTACTGTGGGCACGAATTTTCCTGTGTAGCCCTTTAAGGAGTTCACTTATTTCTTTGACCTTGTTCTTTACTCTCGCTGGGCATCCCGCTGTTCCCCCCGCGGCAACTCGATTACCACCCGCCTCGATTACCCACTTCCTTCCTTCCCCCTCCTCCACCACCGCTCTTCCCAGACTCGTGGATCTTCCCAACCAGCAGTTCCAACCCAATTTCCCGCGGGACTCATTATTCAGTTCAAGGGGAGAAGAAGCAGCGGCAACACCCGCCCAGTCTCCCCTAATTGCCGCCCCGGCTTCGGAATTCTTCCCTGCGGCATTGGGACACCCTTTCTTCCCCACAAAACTCCCTCTGAGCCCTTCTCCGCCTGCTCTTACCACCATATATCCCGAACCACGTGCTTACCTTCTACTATGGCAAGAGAAACCCTCACTACTTCGTTCACTTAAATTTATTAGACGGGGTGTCGTGTTACCGTGGTGCGCTGAAGTTCTGTGAACGTGAGGAGCTAACCGTATACGTGCTAGAACGTGCACAAGTAGGTGTTAGCATTCCTGGAATGGAAGAAGTGGAATCATTTGCTTTGGGAATGCGTTTAGGTACGGTAGCGGTGCATGGTCAGGATGGAACGAAGTTTTTGGAAGTTCTGTAATCTTCGCGTGGCTAAGGCTGCTCTACTTCTAGTAGGCTTTCAATTATTAGTTAATCACAATGTTATACATGTGTATTAAACGCAACTCATAATGACTCACTCAAGTGATATCGCTATCGCTAGGACCCCTGAACGTATTTCAATGAAATAATATAATAATAATATAATCTTTATTGTCGTAGACCCATATCGGTCTTTCAGACATTTTGGTACATTAATTGTCATTAACACAAGATATTATTTAAATAATATAAAAATACTTAAAAGATAGTGTTTACACAAAAATTTACATAAATATACAACATAACTAAAGGCTTTTGGAGTTATCTAGGAAATCTTTTTAAAAACTAACAACTCTGAAAAAAACATTGAAAGTGTATTGCTAGTATTTCAAATGGGCAATTGCTTGGACAATTATATGCTAAATTATTTTTCACTTCTTACATTCTCGACTGGGTGTTAGCAGCATTATTATCCTAAACATATTGTTTTCAGATGTCGAAAAATTGTAGAAATGTTAATAGAAAAATAGAAAATACGACAATTATCCCAGAATATTTTTCGATTATCGTTGCCTCGAAATGACCGGCTTAGTTTACTGTACTGTCATATATTTGTCATTTGCTACTCTGAGTGTAAATAAATTATATTTAGTATAAACCAGGCTAGAGGTCTTTAAAATACATTCCAAAGGTGACAATTTCTAATGAACAATGATATCTAATAAAAGTCTAATACGTTTGTCGCTGAAAATCTCTTCGACAGGGTTGAACTAATGAGCTGCGAGGTTTTTAAATATTCATTCATTTCTGTAATCTTCCTTCATTGACGTCTGCAGTTTTTTTGTAAATATCTACCATCCAAATACACGCTGCAGCGGAGCTACAAACTCTTCGCCTTTCAGGTGCATGGAAACCTTTAACTGGTTTAAATTTTGCTTTTTGCCATAAGATGCAGAGCAATGAAACGACGAAACCAATAAAGATTGAAGAAGCTTAACTTCATATAATTTTAAAAAGTAATTGCATTACTATGTGAGGGTTAAAGACGCTGATAAAAATTATCTCAGCACATATCAGATGTGTGGAATATCAAATTTTGCAAGCAATCTCCTGCGCATAAAATGTTACTGTTAATTTTAAAAAGATTATCTTTAAAGTCTTATGTAATTCAATTTTTCTCTGTTGGAGCGCAAACTTAGCACTTTTTAGTCCATTGATCGTTCCCATCCAACGATGGAATATGAAAAAAGTGCAGGAAGATTTTTCTTGGAGTCTATTCGTATCATCCTCCACATTATTAACTCGCAAGCATGATTATTTGCAAAGGCGAACTTGACTATATTATTTGAAATTTACCAAAAATAAAGGGATAAAAAGTTAGGTTTTCACTGTTATTATAGCGTTTAAACTGCGTTGCTTAAAGTAAAAGTTATTTCATTTATTGGTAGCACCTGCTATCACTTATGGATAAATTTCCATTTAAAGAAAAGTCAACCTGATATTAATATTGATATCGATAGGAGTTCCACCAATAAGTCAGTCATCACGTATGGGTACTCTTTTATTTTTCTTGTACTCACGTAGAAGAAACCAATTATTTTTTTGCATTTTTTCCAGAGTAGTTTCCTCGCTATTATTGGTGAAAATACTTCCAATATTGGTGAAAAGATAATTAAACCCTATGTTATGATATCATTAGGCAATCCCTCATTTAATTGTTTTAGATGTCATAGTAAGTGCTTATACGAATTTGCAGCAATTGATAGCATATTTTTTTACTCAGAGGAATTTCTCTCACGCTAATTTATTGAAGCTTTTGTCGTGGATAAGCTATTTTCAGAACTAAAACTTCAATTTTGATTTGAACGCAATCACGTTTTTACCTTTTGTGTTTTGCATTAACAGATGTGTCGTAATTGTGTAATTTGATTGTGATCTACTCCTACGAACCCAAGTACTCGTCAAAAATCCACATACATATTTCAGCGCTCTTCCTATGGATAGTTCTGCGTCTAAAGTAGCTAAATTTGTCCGATAATTGGATATGTTTCATGCGAGTTTGAAAGCAATAATCTATTGCGCTCCACATGTCTAGGTATAGGATTCTTACTTTAGCACTGCATTTAATGCACAATAGTGCCGCCACTTAGGTTACAAAGAGACTGCAATAATTCTAAGCGAATATTAAAATGCCGTTCAAGCCTAAAAGAGATCATTCGGGGAGAAAATGATACTTTTTAATTCTATTTTTCCCGTTTTCTAAAACTTAAAATTGATTTTGATGTTACCTGCATCTCATCGATACCTTTGTGTTTCCTAACTTATCTTAACCTATCTTGGGACTTATATATGTGCTTATCTTTATTTCCCATCACCTTTAAGTTATGCCTTTACTTCAAGATCCACGTTAAAATATTAATGGTCTTTCGAGAGGGAGAGCAAATCTTCAAATTTTGCCTACCGAGCACTTACATTTTAGCATTCATGATTTGGAGGGAAATATTTAATCAGGCCACGTCTTCCCAAGCCTACCGTACGGCTCAACCCTTAATAAGGATTTAGGGGTTTTCCCTTTTCTCTTCCTTGAGACTTAATGGGGCCCTGAGGTTAGCAGTAGTGTTAACGGTGTAAACGTGGGTCATAAAGTATTAGAAGCCATACATCCAGTTGGAAAGCCGCTGCGGGTTCCCGGGAATTAACGTAAACATTTAAACTATTTTAATTAAACATATATATCCAAAAACAATACATATAACTACCATTTTACGGAAATAGAAAGAATTAAATTTAAGTAGGCAAGCTGGCAGGAATCATAACTGGCCGATGAAAGGCAAAACTATATAATGCAATAAATTGTTTAAAACAGAAACTGATGGTTACATAATGTAGATACTATTCCTAATGATTGACAATTTTTATTTATGAACTCAAATGATTCGGAGCTGATTAAAGTTCGTAATTAGAAAGAGAAGATCTTTTCCAAGTGATTTTTTCCAAGACAAGAATTCCACCAGCCAAGTGATAAAAGATCCGGGGTGTATTAGGTATTGCATTTTTTTCAGTAAATTTAATATATAACGTAATACTTTTTAATGAATCAAAAATATATATTATCTGAAACAAAATATTTATTTTTTCAGCCGCAAACTATACATTTTTCTTGGATAAAGTTCATTGAATTGTAATATTGTGATACACACTACAAAAGAACTCCAATTAAGAACAATCAATGCCTCAAAATAATATAAAACTGACAAAAACCAGGAACTTGCGGCTCTTGTTAAAATACGTAGTTTTTGGGTGAATGTTAAAAGTCAGTCATACAATAAATATCACTTAGGCCTGTAAGCTTATAGGCGCAGTGGGAAATCTAAGAACTCGTAGCGTGAGAAGAAAGGAGTTGAAATCACTCGCATGCCAGATGCTCTCAATTCATAAGTCAATATTTCGCTTCCGCTTGCGAGTCGAAATTAAAAGTACGAAGTTCAAAGGAGAGTAAAGAGAAAGGGTACTATAGCGCCGCCTGTGAAATTGATAGGTGAAAGCGTCAGGAAGGTGATAAAGGAAAGAGAATCTTGGATTTCTCGAGAGAGGCATGTGAGTGTTAAGGGTAAGGGAACTGGAATTTGGTATATGTATTCATTTTTAGGGCGAGGGGACTATTGAGGTAAAGGAGAGACGGAAAGTAGCAAGCAAGACCTTGAGTGGTTGATTGAAGACTCAACGATGAATATTTAATAATTTCCAGGGAGACGAATTTCTGACGCCATTGAGTGTTTGAAGGTGAAAGGATTTGGATTTTGCATTGGCGATAAATGAAATGGGAAGGAAGAAAAGAGACAAAAAGGGACCGGATGAAAGTGGCTAGAGAAGGATATAGGATTAAAGTAAAACTGGTCGAATTCATGAATTTATATTTCATAGTCAGTTCTTTCTTTTGTGAATAATTCAAACAGCCGACGTTTTCTCCGACATATTTCAATACCACTCACGCTATAGCTCTCTTGCATTCAATAAACGCAAGCGAGAAAGCTTGGATAAAAATCTAATGTCATAATATAGGAGAATAGGCATCTATTCATCATGTGAAAGTGCTTTACAGCCCACAGAGACAAAGTAACTATCTACAGCAATTATCGGTCATAAAAAGATTATTACTTTTATTATATAAAATATCCGTAAAAATTGATACGCAGCCCGGTATAAGTCTAGTTGGGAAAGTTATTCTTTCCCGATAAAAGTCTAGTTGGGAAATTTATGATATTTCTGTCATCACATTATTCATTTGCAGAAGCTATAGCACAACTCATAATGGTGATTTCATAATTTATATTTCTTACCATGATTTCATGACTTGTCTAACAGTTGAACATTTGAGTTTTACTTTCAAAACTCCAATTGCTGCATCTCAATCTTTGGTTTACGAGGACAGCACTTCATTAACCAGGCAACTGAGGTCGGTAGCAACTTTTTGAATAATGATGAAATTTTCTCATGCCACTTATCTTAAAAAAGTTAACAGAATATCCAAAGATATAAGCTAGGAATACAGAACGGGAGTTTTTTCTTGAACGGGAGTCTTGGAGGGCCATTACACTGTGTGGGAGTACTTTAACTAAGTAAATTTTCTGTTCAACGTTTGTCCTAGAGCGTATGCAGTAGTCTCTTGAAATAAGTTTTAAATCATATTCTCTATATTCTTTAGTGAATGAGTATTCTTAAATGCATCCTGGCAAGTGGTATGAAGTGAAATAATGGCGATAGTTTTTGCGGTCCCATAGAAAGGTCCGGCACTTATAATACAATTGGTAACTAGCATTTATTGATATAAACATTATGATTCCACATTAATTAAGTTATTAGGTACTTTATAGCGCTATGACGGCATGCGACTATATTTTTACCAATTTATTTACAGTGATATTAAAGAAGTTTGCTGCTGGAGCAAGCAAATTCAAGCATGAGTTTTCTTAAGACTATTCGATACTAAAAGGTAAATTATTTGCTGCCTCATTGATTGTTAAATTCAAAATAATTTGAATGGAAGTGTTATGTTATGATTTTGCTGTTGTCAGTGTTATCTACATCGTCCACGTTCAGTTACGCATGTGCTAATTTCAATTAAAAAAGAAATTAATTGCAGTCCCTTTTAAGCCACTCGTTCTTTATGTAAAATCCCTAAAGCCTGTGTCTTAAAATCTCCTTGAAATGTCCCGCAAATGTTACGCCTCGATAGAACTTGACTCACCTCAGTTCTTTTAGGTTAATCAGCAGGGCAAAAGATGTAAGGGCAAGGTTAGCGCACAATATCACATTCTGAGGGCGTTTGTGTATTTATGCTTTCTGATAATTTAAATACAGAGAGGTGTCGGGTAGTGAATGGCAGGCCTGAATAGAGCGCCTGATTTCTCATTTGGAGAGTGTACGAAGATAGAGGATGAAGAAGTACGAGAATTCCGTGAGGACGAGGTTGAGAAGAAAGGGAAGAAAAGAAGAAGGGAGAGCCGTCTCATAGGCGAGATGCTGGGATTGATATTAAACTTTCCATGAAAAGATCCTGGAAGAAATAGTCCGATCGCCCGAGCGTCTAGTTACCATCAATGGAGAGTTGTACTCGCTCCAAGAAGGTATTTTGCGCTTCCTTTGCTTTCCGACCACTCTCCGAGATATCCGAATCCCAAACGCACTTACCGAACTCTTCCGTGAGAGTGTACGGAGAGTGCCTTCAAGCTTCGTTGATTCCCCGTACCCTCCATTAAAACCCTCCAAGCTACTATTGCTGTAGATTCTTATTAGGTTTTTGTATATTTACCAATTTTTTCTTTTCACCCCCTTTTCCGCAATAATTGTTTTCATAAATGTATTCATTACATCCTTATTGTGATGGTGCAGGTTACGTTTTAATGCGATCACGTTGGCCATAGGGTAAGGACATTATCAGGTTGGTACCGTTAACTCATTATTAGGAGAATGAGAGGCCGGCAATAACTGAAAGTGGTGTGGGGAGGGAGATTTTGTTTGACAGAGAAATTAGTGAGTGGGCATTGAGATTGAGCGGTCCGCGTTAGGCACTCGGAGAATTCGGCTGAAAGTATTGAAAAGGTGCAGTGATTCATAAAAACAGTGATTCATTTGCGGAGAACATCACAGCAACAGAACAATTGCAGATAGTTGGGCAGCCTGAGGACTACACGACTGCGCGAGTTGTACTACAGGTTCGGGACAGAACCATCCTCGACTTAATGCACCAGACGCCTGCCGTAAATATATCTACTTGTGCAGTCAAAATAGTCCTACGGGACATTTTGTATATATTTTCAATATAATTAAGAAATATATATATATAAGTAAAAATTGAATTAGATTGTTGAAGTAATTACTTAACAGAAGGATATTAATTGCATAAAGGAGAAGCCGGTAAAGTTGTTAAAATTTTGTTAAAACTGCCAAGATTATAAATTACCTTTTGATATAGGCCTATGTCTTAACTTGATTAATAATTAAATGTTCATTTTAAACTAAGTATATGTCTAACGAAAATTTCTTTGCCCAATGAGCAGCCATGGCAAAAGGTAATTACATAAAAGTGAGTAGTAAAATGAATATTTTACAACATCCATGAAACAAGTTTCATGAACGAGCGTACCTCGATATTACAAGAGTAGGAAAAAGTAATGAATTTGACGCTCAGCTGTCGACGGCCTGAACGAGAATTTTTGTTATAAATAATCTATATTGCATAATCTGTACTTAAACAACAACTATCGAAGTTTTACACAGTCTACTAGCCTATGAATAATCATTAGAAGGTAATAATTACATCCTGAATGTCAACTGAATGAATTGCATGAACGAACATACTTGCTCACAGGAATGCACATAGAAATTCCAACTTAGCCGTTCCCTAGTATCAATGCTCGATTTATTGATCAGATCATAACAGGTGAAATAACAACTTCTGTACACTATTATTCTACGTCTTTCATACAGTGAAATAATATCAACAATTTGCCCATATCTACGATGTGAAGTATACTAACCTTGAAATAATATCTCGCTTTGGATATTCCATTTTTTAAATTCTACCGACCATTTTCGACATATAATGTCATTTTCAAGGTGGAAATTAAAATTTGATAAATTCCTTGAATTCACATTGTATATTGAAACAATGGTCGATAAAATAAAAGTGTTGAATGTACAAAGTGAGAAATTATTTAATGTTTAGCGTTTCAACAAAGTTGAGCCTGAAACCGTTAACTATATACTAACCTTATTTCAACTGGTGGTAAAGATGGCGTACTTAAATAGCGTTTTCTTCTCAAATTGTCAAAGTAGAGTCTAGGAAGGGTATGGCGCTTCGCCTGGGCGCAGATGAACCAATCATTTTCCGTGTTTTGTCTAAAATTTACAACTGGAATTTGGTATATGTATTCATTTTTAGGGCGAGGGGACTATTGAGGTAACGGAGATACGGAAAGTAGCAAGCAAGACCTTGAGTGGGTGATTGAAGACTCAACGATGAATATTTAATAATTTCCAGGGAGACGAATTTCTGACGCCATTGAGTGTTTGAAGGTGAAAGGATTTGGGTTTTACATTGGCGATAAATGAAATGGGAAGGAACAAAAGAGACGAAAAAGGACCGGATGAAAGTGGCTAGAGAAGGATATAGGATTAAAGTAAAACTGGTCGAATTCATGAATTTCTATTTCATAGTCAGTTCTTTCTTTTCTGAATAATAGTTACTTATAATAGTTACTTATACACTAACCTTATTTTAACTGGTGGTAAAGATGGCACACTTAAATAACGTTTTCTTCTCAAATGGTCAAAGTAGTCTCTAGGGAGGGTATGGCGCTTCGCCTGAGGAACCAATCAATTGCCGTGTTTTGTCTAAAATTTACTGAGTTCCCTAATTTACAGATATTCACGGTTTAATTACACACGTATACACAGATCGATTCTTAAGTGTATTGATGAATTATTCATGGATAAATTAAGGAAAATTAAAGGAAAAATCTCACGGGAGCTGACTCATAGCTCCAATTACGTTTCGTTTGCACTCGATAAGGACGCAAAGTGTACTCCCGGATAAAATTAATCGTTGACGAGTTCGCTGTGGAAGTTATCCATCACTGTGGAAATATCCATAGTAAATGGAAATATTCTTTCAAGTATTGCAATCAATTTTATTTATGTTATTTTCTCGACCGGTTTCAAATTTTAGAACGTATCTATAAAATGAAACTTAAACAAGAGGCGGAAGGATGGCACGCGAAGGTGATTGTAAGGTAGGAGAAGAGGGGGGAAGTACACGGATGATTATTAAATTTGGGTGGGACCAAGGTCAGTGCCATGAGGAATTTATTGAAAATGTGGAGGAACTGGCTCAGAAAGAAATTAGGAGTGATCTACAAAGAGAATATTTCCTTTTACTCTCGGATGTTTCACTCTACGCTCCCGTGACTCTCCATTTGCCTACCTCACCAGGGAAGGGGATAGATAGAGCAAAGTGAATAGGAAGAGGTAGAAGGAGAAATTGAATTGCATGCAGGGTCTCATAGCCTCGCTGTTTTTTTCTATATCTAAATCTACATAGTTCCCTGCAAGCTGCCGCATATGTATATGGCAGGGGGTGTTGGGACACCAGCCGCGTAAAGGTGTTAAGGAGAATGTTATCGGAGGAGAAAAGGTGAAGTGTATTTCGGTAGTGTTTCGAGGGGATTTCAGTTTTTATTCTGGTGACTTATTGTGTATGGAAAGGACGAAGTTTTATACCTGCCTGTTCAGTAATGTATTTGTAGATATTATTATATCTTTCCTGTCCTGCTTAGATAATGTGGCGTCAACATGATATTCTCTGTGTCACACTGAAACACAACTGTTCGGAATTTCTCAAGCAATCTAAGCTTACCGTGTAGCCACTGAGTCTCTAGTGGTTCCCAACCTACTCCCTCTAAAAGAAGTGAAACACTCTTTGTTCGCTCATAGCTCTGAGCTTACCTTTGTATTTTTTATTTTTCGAATTTTTTCTGTCCAGTGTCCCAAATTCTCGCTGCGTATTCGAGGTGTGGCCTAACCAGAGTGAAGTATCATCTTCTTTCACTTTTTCATCCGAGGACCTTCCTACTGTACGCTTGATAAATCCTAGTTTTTAAGGATGTGCCGCATATATTTAACACTAGAATGCCTGAAGGATGCGCACCCCATTGAATGGCTAATGGGTCATTTCTTACCCCTTTTGTTTTTTGATTGAATTTCTCAGCGAATGCGTCATTTTTTAGTTTATTATGTATTATTTTTATGCCTTTTGATATTTTAACGGATGATTATGACAGTTTTCGTAAAGGGTTAATTTAGGCTTAGACTCAACAAAACATATGATGAAAACTATTTATTTCCAAAGTTACAAATAATTCTGCGAGACTTTGTAGGTTAGTAAATTAGAGTTTTAACAGTGAGGTATTTGTTGGAAAAGGATAAATTACTTTGCACTATTCCACTGGAGAATATTATTTATTGAGCCAACATATTTAACTGCACTGCAGCATCATCAGGACTGCAGTGCAGTGAAATATGTTGGCTCAATAAATAATATTCTCCAGTGGAATAGTGCAAAGTAATTTATCCTTTTCCTACAATGGAATTCCTCAATGTATCGGCCGCCACCAATAACTTCAGAGGTATTTCTTGCTTATTTTTATATAAAAATAGCCTTTCCCTTTAAATTGTCTGGAGTGTGTATTTAATTGCTATTATTCGGCTGTAATGTGAAATGCCGAGTGATCGTTCTTTGTAAACAGCTGTTAAGTGAAACCTTACATGGACCTTTTAAGTTTCGATGAAATACAGGATCCATAGTGGATGTCTTGGTGAATGTTTGTGCTATAATGGTAATGTTATGTGAAATACCAAGTGATCGTTCTCTTTTGTTAAGTGAAACCTTACATAGTGCTTTTAAATTATTTTCAATTAAATTTACAGGATCCGTAAATGGATGTCTTAGAGATTGTTTATGTTGTGGATTAAGGAAGTGAAAAAAGTGAGATTGAGAGGACTCAGTGTGAATAAGTCCAGTACACATAATTTTTAAATCATTAATTAAGAAATTCAAGAGTGAAATTTAGTGGCTTCTGTTTTGTTGGCGCTTTTATATTTTAAATAAAGGTCAATTCTGAACTAAATATGCTCTCTAAACATCTTCCTCATTTCATCTCGTATTTGAAATATGTCCATGCCAAACAAGGCTTAATAAATTAATTTACTAACATTCTCATTATTGACTAAGCTCTTTTGGCGTCAAAGTCTTGTCTCTTTTTGCCTAGGATTCAAACAAATTTAATTGGTGGAACTGAAATGAAATTCTTTGATATGACAATATCATATTAAGCCATTGTCGTCAATTCGCTATTCATATTGCTGAGTTTTCCTCTCCAAAATTTGCATTAGACGTATTTGTTGTTAGGTACCTGTGTAATTGGATCTATTTGTGTTGGACAGTGTCCATCGTCTAGGTACTCTCCTTTCAAATTTAGGTTAGGACCTTTTTGAACTGATTTTATTTTTTTCTAGCATGCCTAGTATTCAAGATCATGAGGAAGAGTAATCATGATAAGGTAAACTGTAGGAAAACGTAGGCAATACCAAGTAAGAGGCAGCGATATAAAAACATAGAGGTATTAGACCTCAAACCTCAGCATTGTCTCCAGCTATTAATGTCGCAGTATGTATACCCTGTGAAATTCGTTCACTCAAAGTTGCCGTATTAGCCTAGTAGCTTAGGAGATTGGTTTCCATTCCCAAGGTTATAAGATCGATTCTCTCATCAGTTTTATTTTTTCTTTCCAAGTTATTCGTTTTTGTTTTATTAATGATGCTCTTATCATCGGTACTTCAATGAAAAATGTTTTGGGTCAATTTTTAAAATTATCAATAGGATTACATGAAGCCCAATAGTCATTATATTTCATGTCTATAGGACTTCAGTGATTATATATAAGCACTGTTGTTGCAAATAACTAACTATATGCTATATTTATTAAGTATGTTTAATATTTTAGACAATTTATTTCTTTCAAGAGTTACGATATCACGTAGTACATACATGAGCGTGAGAATGAGATCTGACGAAGCACGTAGCTCACATGGTGGGATCACATGTTCCCCCCGCCTTAATAACGTTACTCATTTTTTATCTAGCGTGAGGCGCCAACATTCCAAACATTACACCTTCCCACACTTTACAACAAAAATTTTACATCCAAGTCTCAAGCAATTACAGAACTCAGTTACAAAACAAAATACATAATATAAAGATTCCATTACAAATTTAACTTAATAATAACTGATACCAACTCAAATATCATCCCCTTCAATCAATCTCTTTGGTGGCCTGATGATTCTTCTAGGCCTTGACTCTGCCAAAGAGGGAGTAGACATTACATTCCTCCTTAGACTTTGTTCACGTGTAGGTGGGGTGTTTGATTCTGAATATAATTGATCATTTACATTCTTTCCACTTAGATCATCCTCCACCTCCCTGCCATTTTCCATTTCCCTATCACTCATTGGCAATGACACATTATTAGGTAAAACTGTCGGTCCCATGGTACCCACAACCTTAGTTCTTAATTGATCAGCATGAATAAATCTTTTTTGATTTTCAACTTCAACAATGTATGTATTTGATCCAACACATTTATCATTTTTACCAGGTAACCAATTTTCATAACCGTGTTTCCTAAATGATTTGACCCAAACACTTTCACCCTCATAAAAATCTCTGATAGCAGATCTTCTATCCTTATAAAATTTTTGGTACATTTGATATTTTGACTCATTATCACAATTTGAGCTTACCAATTTTGAAAGTTTAGTTTGGGGTACAAACTTAAATAGCAAATCCGACGGAGTTTTCTTAGTGACCGAATGAGGGGTGTTTCAATAGCTAAAAGTTAAACTATCTAATCGATGCTGAAAATTATCATAATCTATATCTTTCTGTTTCTTTAGACCCTTCTTTATAATCTGTACCATTCTTTCTGCAGCACCATTCGATTGTGCATGGTAAGTTGGACCACATACATGTTTGATGCCATTTTTCTTTAGAAAATTTTGGAATTCCATAGACTTGAATTGGGGTCCATTATCTGAAACTAACTCATTAATTAATCCAAATTTAGAAAATATGTTTCGCAATACACAAATCGTATTGAAAGAATTTGTGGAGCTCATATGAATTGCATCCATCCACTTGCTGAAAGGATCGAAGACAAATAAAAAATTTTTACCTTCAAAGAAACCAAAATCAATGTGTAATCGTTGGAATGGTCTGTCCGTTTTAGGCCAATAAGTCAGGGGCACTGGTGGAACATCACTCCTATATGCTTGACACAAATCACAAGCGTTTACAAATTTTTCAATTTCATTAACAATATTAGGAAACCATACATATGTTCTTGCCAACGACTTCATTCGAACAATATCAGGATGTTCTTCATGAAGTAATTTTAAAATCTTATCCCTACAATTTAATGAGATCACAAGTTTATTTTGCTTGAGTAAACAATTTGATTCAATTGAAAGTTCATTTCGGACATCAAAGTATGGCTTTAGTGCATCTGAATCAGAGTTTAGATTTCTGGGCCATCCAAATTTTACATGACCACCATACATTTTTTTGCACCACTCGACTAAGAATATGATCTAGCAGTGTTTGTTTAACAATTTCCTCATGATCAATAATAATTTCCTGAAATGCAAAGTAAAACATACAATCATCCAAAGTATTTTCATTTCTCACAGGTATTCGTGATAATGCATCAGCCACTATTAACTCAGACCCTTTTCTGTGTTTGATTTCATAATCAAAATTAGAAAGAATTAATGCCCAGCGCTGAATCCTAGCACTCGCCATAATGGGAATGGGCTTGGTTGGCCCAAATAGAGTTGTTAAGGATTTAGCGTCAGTTTCTACAAGAAATTTTACTCCAACAAGATATTTGTAAAAACGTTGGACACCAAAAATAACTGCTAGGGCTTCCTTTTGTATCTGAGAATAATTCTTTTCAGCTTTTGACAGTGTCTTACTGGCAAAACAAATTGGCCTCACATCACCAGGTCCATACATATGAGACAAAACACACCCCACACCATTGTGAGATGCATCACATTGCAAGATAATCTTCTTGCTAGGATCAAAAGAGACTAAAACATTATACTTTTCTAGCCAAGACTTGCTTTCAAAGGTGAAAGCCTTTCAGCCAAATTTGGAATGAACTTATTATAATAAGTAAGCAAACCCAAATAACTTTTCAATCCAGACACTGTTTTTGGAGTGGGGACATTCCTTATGTCCTCACATTTTTCTGTAAGAGGGTGGAGCCCATACTTATCCAAAATATGTCCAATACATCTAATGCTACTTTTAAAGAATTCACATTTGTCAAAATTCACTTTCACATTAAAATCATTTAACCTTTTCAAGACAACTTCGGTCTTCTTTATACAGTCTCCTCTAATCATCCCCTTAATTATAACATCGTCAATGTAGCACGCAACAAAATCTGGTTCATTTAGTATTGAGTCCATTGTCTTTTGAAATAGAAAAGAGGCAGATTTTATTCCATAAGGGAGTCTGGAATACCTTAAGAGTCCTCTAGGGGTATTTAGTGTTAACATGTCTCTTGATTCCTCTCCAACTTCTAATTGATGAAATGCTTTTGATAGATCTAATTTACTGTACACTTCACCACCACCAATGGAGGCAAAAATGTCTTCTTGAGAAGGCAAGGGATAGAATTGTGTTTCGGCATATCTGTTGACAGTTTGAGAGAAATCTCCACAGATTCTAACCTTTTTATTACCCTTGGTATCAATTTTAGCCACTGGGACGATGGGAGTAGCCCACTTAGAATGCTCTACCTTATAAAGAACCCCATCCTTAATTAAGGCATCTAGTTCATCATTCACTATTTTTCTCAAGGCAAATGGAATAGTACGTGCTTTACAAAACACTGGAATAGTGTCTTCCTTTAAAACTATGTTCACCGGAGGACCTTTAATTTTAGTTAATCTATCAGAAAAACAACTTGAATACCTCTTTTTAAAAGTGGAAATTAACTTGGCATCACATTCAGAACCATAATCTTTAGAAACACCAGTGTTTACATCCTCCTTTAGTGCATTAGCTTTAACTATATTCACAGTTATACATTCATTTAGATCAATACTCAAAATAGAAATCCAGTCTCTACCCATTAATGGCGGCATTTTAACAAATTTGCTATCTTGGACAACAATCACAGGCAGACTGAACTTCTGGCCATTATAAGTAATTGGAACCTTAAATTTACCCTGTACGTCTAATTTTTCACCAGAATATGTTTTCAAAATAGGCACATTTTCCATCATTTTAAGTTTATCTGTAGGGATTTGAAGATCTTTAAAAAAGTTAGAGGGCATTACGGTAAATGCACTCCCAGTGTCCACCATCATGCTGACAATTTTCTCATGGAGTTGCACAGGAATGAAGTACTCTGGGGAAGAATCTTGGTTTTCAGTATAATTCAGAAGGTGTCCGAGGTGAAATTTTCCAAGGGAACCTTCGAAATCACAAATATCTAATGATTCTCCACCGTCAGAATTTTCATTAATACAATTTGACGTCGCACTTCTACACACTGGAGCTATATGCCCCTTTATATTACATCGGTAGCACGTTGCATTTTTGAAGACACATTCATTTTGATGACGTTTTCCACAATGCCTGCACTTTGCTTTCACGGCACTATAAGTTTTCGTATTGGGTTTCGAATTATTTGAACCAAAATTTGGATTAGCAGATGTACGTTTCAATTCAGGAGAAACCCTTTTCTTAGTTGCCCCACTAATTTTATTAACTTCAAAAAGGTTCCCATCACTAGCAGTGAACAATTCAGAGTGCTTTACGGCTAATTCAGTTGCCACAGCCATTTCACACGCTCGTTCAAAACTAAGATCAATCTCTGTCAAAAGCTTACATTGCACATCCTTATCTACTAATCCACACACTAGCTTATCCCTTTGTGCTTGATCTAAAAAATTTCCAAAGTCACACGAGCTAGCCTGTTTTTTAATTTTGATCACGAAAGACAACACATCTTCATTTTTCTCTTGTTTAACATTGTGAAATTTAAAACGTTCAGCAATGATAGACTTGCGTGGTGTGAAATGTTTCTTTAATGCGGTCACCAATTCCGAATATGAAAAATCCGAAGGTTTCTTTGGCTCTACAACACTTTTGATTATAGAATATGCATTTGACCCGACACTCGTTAGAAAAATGGCAAGTCTCTTTTTGTCATCTTTAATATCATTTGCTTCAAAATAAAAGTTCAATCTTTCCACGTACTCACCAAACGATTGAGTCTCGTCAAGTTCAGATATTTTTCCGTAACTGGAGCACATGGTCGATCTCTTATGGTGGCGTTTCAGTTTTCAATTTGTTATCCAAATACCAAAGCTTTATCCTCGTCGCCAATTTAATATTTTAGACAATTTATTTCTTTCAAGAGTTACGACATCACGTAGTACATACATGAGCTTGAGAATGAGATCTGACCGAGCACGTAGCTCACATGGTGGGATCACATGTTCCCCCCGCCTTAATAACGTTACTCATTTTTTATCTAGCGTGAGGCGCCAACATTCCAAACATTACAGTATGAATATTTCTATAGTATTTTTTCTAAGGGTACCCCGTGAGCACTATAGTAGTATATTTTATGCTATCGTATTTTCTAAACGAATAAGTGAACCGAATCGCCGTAAGTAAATAATCGAATACGATTAAGTTACAATTGTATTAATAATAAAACTATTACTAGCGAACTTATAATATTTAAGCGCTTGAAAATGTTTATTTTCCTATTCATGGCTTATTCATTATAAAATTATAACTAGCGAACTTATAACATTTAAGCGCTTGAAAATGTTTATTTGCCTATTCAAGGCTCATTCTCGCCTTTTCGTCTGCAAACAGCTGCCACTCCAAAGTCCACTCCTCTCGTATTGGCTGAAATCGATGACGTTAGCGGTGCTGACGTCACTTCCATGGTTACAGAGCCGAAGTTGCCCGAGCCTTATCACGAACGCGAACGCAAAAATCGAGAATGGGAGACGAACGCAATATGCGTTACGGGGAACGCGTGATATCTTGTCCCGCGACAAGAACGAGAATTAGGCCCCTGGTCACATTATTAACATACTGGGACATCAACTTCTCAACAACATAATCAGCCAGACACTGGTCATTGGCATGTATTTCATCTTTTCCAAGGCAAGGAAACGCATTCACCGTGTACTTGGAGTCTTAGTCAACACACAACCAAAACGTTTTCCCATATTTGTCAGGTTTGACGGGCATGAACTGAAGGAACCTGCACCGGGTTTTGAAAGGTATAACTGCTCATCAACACTTATGTAAGGCCCTGGGATGTAGCAGGTTTGAAAATTTTCAATAAATTTGGTCCAAACCTTGGAAATGTACCGGCCACAGGGGCGGCGGGTTAAAGTCCTCGCCTGCCAATCCAAAGTCTGTGTAGGTTTCACCCGCTCAGAGCACGGATGTTTGTGATTGCTCAAGTTTATTGTAAGAGAGGACCTAATGTTCCTAAATACGCTTGACTAAATAAAGATGCTATTATTATTATTAGGAGAGCAAACTTGTCATTCTGCAAGCGATTGGGTCTTGTGGACCTGACGTCAAATAGTAAGAACCTCAGAATTTCTTCAAATCGGACCCAAGACATAGCTTTCTGAGTGATAGGAAAGTCATATTTCGAAGACCAGAGAGATGTTCGCTGCAAGGAACGGGCACCAGTCACTGGGAAAAAATGCTGGATACTGCCAAGTTTAATAAGCAAAATGGGTCAAAAATGACCCCTCCGGCATCGAAGGTAAAAGTACAAATTTCTTCGAAAGGGTGGGGCTACATGAAATATGTTTTGAGGGAATACTCATCGACTGAAGGGAATAAAAGTAACAAAAAAAAAATCAGTTTTAAATAAGATTGGGGAAACAGCCACGTTGAAAAATTAAAAGGGGTGTTAATGTGTGTTCTCCACGATAGGTTTTAAGTTAAGGTAATTCCCAGATACTTTACTTCGTCAGATGACTTTATGTTTACTCAACCCACAGTGGCGTTGTTGTGTTGACTTCCGCAAGAAGTGTACTACGGTGCATTTACTAAGATGTAGTTCAAGCCCCCACTGTCACCACGAGCTATCGCTATTTAGGTCCGATAATAGAACTTCTAAGTCCGCATCTTCGCCGATTTCACGGTAGATGACCGCATCATCTGCAAATAATCTAAGGTTACTACTAACTGGAGAACTTGGGTCACTTATAGAAAGGGGATTGTCACGCTTCTTTTTGGGACACCGGGTGTCACTTTTACCATGCTAATACCGTCAATAAATACGTTTTTTCTTGTGATCACTTAGAAAGTCAAAAAATTCAATTCACAATTTTTTGGTTTAACCCACATGATTTTAATTTAAATATAAGTTTTTTGTGAGGAACGTTTTGGAATTATTTCTCTAAATCAAGGAATCTGTGCGCAAACTAGGTTTAGAAATATCTACCCTTTCGGAAGCCGTGCTGACTGCCGTAAGATGTTTCGATTGTCCAAGAAGGTCATAATATTGCTAACAATAATGTGTGAATGAATCTTCCATAAAAGTGATGTTAGAGTTATAGGCAGATAATTTTCTGGGTCATTTCTGTTTCCTTTTTTAAATATTGGCGTGACGCTGGCTATATCCCAGTCTTGGGGTACCATGCCTTCGGATAATGACTTGCTATATACGATTTCTAGGAATGCTGTGAAAAAAATTATACAAAATATGTATGGCTTAATTTGATAAAATCCTGAGCGCCATAAGAGCAAGTACTTCTGAGCTGGCTTTATTTAAATGTTAACATATTAGATTTTTTAAACTTATTCATATTTAGTTACAATATTTTCCTCTTGATAGAAGAAAACGTTTTTTAATTTCCAAAATGAAGCCCTAACCTTGTACTTTCTTACTTATTCATAGTAACTTATAGTGGTTATAGTCGAATCATCTATGTTCAATATAGTTGAGGAAAAAATTTGGATACATGAAAGGAATGCTTATAATGGAGAATGAGGAAATATGGAGGAGAAGGATATAATGATACAAAGAAAATGGGTGGAATAAAAAGCCAGAGAAAGTGAATTGGGAAAGAAATGACTGGTGTGAGAAATGAGTGGAAGGGATTCCAAAGGGCTCGGCGTAGGATGATACCGTGATAAATTTGGCGCTGAGGAAGATTTCCACAGAAAATGAGGGTTTTTTATGCTCTAGGGATGGAGGAAGGTGTAAGAGGAAGCTAAGGAATTTGGTGGTTCGCAAATCAGAAGGGATTTTAAGGATGGGAAAAAATAGCCCTTATTTTTTCAGAGATGGATGAAAGAGGCGACAAATGGATTTATTTTTTTAGCCTAACCGTGGTTTGATTGTCCCGACAAGCACTCCATTTGCCCAAACAATGTTCATCTTAATTTTTTTCTCCAATGTACATGTATAGAAAAAGTATGTTGGTCAATAACTTAAAGTATATTGAGAGCATGAGCTGATGGCATATTATGCATTGGCACTTGAGGTTATTCATAGTCAAATAAGGGCGAAAGCCCTTTTTTCATTTACCTTGTTTTCTACTTACGCAGCATACATCTGCAAAGTTATGTCCTGCTCCTTGGAACTAAAAAATCTCCTCCTTCAGAAAAATGAGGATGATGGAGACATTTCTAGATTTACGAGGAATAGAATTGTAGTTTATGATCAAATAGGCTGATTGCTTTACTCAAAGCTATGATTTATGGGATCCTTAATGATTATGTAATATAATAATTGCAGATTTAAAAAAATAGAATTTAGCCTATCATAATGTAAGTATAGACGGAATAAAATTAAAAGCAAGGCCCTAAGAATGCAGTGAAGCCGATGAATTATTTATCTCGATGATTGAGGAAAGACTGACTGCATTTACATTTTAGCCCAACTTGCACATTTTATCTGTTGTGACGGGAATCATTAATCAATTACTGACATTGATTTCAATGCTTTTTTCTAGGAAAAAAACGCATTGATTTCTTTGTAAACGATGTATATAACACTATTAAATTGAGTTTTTAGGCATTAAATATTACTTATCTCTTCTTAAAGACCCATTCTGTACCCCCGAAAAACCGTATAAACTTTTTGCAGTGGTGTTTAAGAGATACTAATTATTGTGCATGTTCTAAAAAAGTAAAACTTTTTTCATTCAGCAATGCTCAATTTAATTAGTGATTCAATATACAAGAGGCCAATTTCCTCTGCGTGGGCACTATCTTGAAGTATCGATCTCTTAGACTCGTCAAACTATTCATCTTTTTATTCGTTAAGCTGAGTTGTGAATCTTGACTCATAAGTCACAAGCGAGCTCCACTCAAACCGCATGAGGCTGGCCAACCCGTTTAGTGGGTCTTCTTGTCAGAAATATTTTGTGTAGATTGGAGAGGTGGGCAAAGGACGGAAACAGGTAATGAACTAGATGGAATCTAGGAATTTTGTATGCCTAAGTAACGGAAATAGTTATAATTTTCCTTAAGATTGATGGTGAGTGAAAAAAATCTTTATTGCTATTGCCCTCGTTTCCTTAGGAGTATTATAAGTGTGGTTTTTAAAAAAATAATATAGAAAAATATAACTACCTAATCATTTTAAGCAAAGCCATTTAAGGATATAAATCAATAGGGGCAAAATATAATTGCTATGAGTTGGTTTTGGTGAGTAATAATAGCGAAAATGTATGCAGAAAATACCGCTTATCTACGAGTAAGCGTAGTAAGATATCAATTTGTGTTTGGCGTGAGGCTTAAAATGTTCAAGCTTCATTAAAAATACAAACACTGGTATATGTTGTAATAATACAGTTTATTATGATTACAGGCAGAGTTATAAGGTGCGATATTCCGCGGGTTACAGCTGGTTTAAAATTAAAGAAAATTCATGGGTTATAGTTAGAACATATAGGGTCAAATAGCCAAATATTATCATGTGTTTTAAGTCAAGATCAAATACTTCAAACCTTTTGTATCCTGTACCTCAAAATTGGGATTTAGCTTTTGAAGCCGTTAACACTAGAACCACTGGTCATCGAAAACCCCCTAAAACTGCGACTGGGACAAAAATGTCCCATTGGTATTTCGACATTTTCTGGGTCTGTGAATTGTCTCATTTCTTGAGGAATGATTGTATTTGTTGGAAGGAAGTTTTCAATCAAAGTGTTTGTTTAGTGTATTGCTGTGTAAATTATGCATGTGCATCGTCACCGAGAGCGAGTGTGTGTGTGTGTGTATCAGGCTAACTGCTCGTATTTTACTCAGCTCTTGAAAATGACGAGATCAGTACGTTGAAACCGGTTCAGTGATCAATAAAAAGTGTGGAAAATTACTAAGTTCTCTTTATTTTTATTAAGATGAACTTCCACAAAGTTAACTCGTCTACCATTGATCTAATGATTTGGCTGTTGGAAATAAATCTCTTCTATGTCCTGATATCAGGGCAAACTTGTCATTGTTCAAATGCTCCGAGCGGGTTGATTTCACATCAAACCTTAGGAACCACATTATTTACCTGAAGCGATCACATGACATCTCAAACTTACAAAATGGTAGAGTCCATTTCTCGGACCTCAGAAGATCCACTTTTTTCCATTGGATTTAGTGGCACCCCTAAAATGCAGAAGGCCCAGAAATGCATCGAAATCTTTCAAAAGCATAGACCAATCATCGATTCCCAGCATCCTATGAGCCTCTGTTTCAGTTCATTCCAGTATGTGCTTTAGAGTTTATTCATCAATGAACAAACGCCAGTTACTTGGTAAAAGACCGGCGATAACATGCCTTTTTACGTAGTGATAAGGACCAGAAACACGTATGATGGAGATATCTGGACTCTCGAGGTCATCTTCTCAGAGTTGTCTGAAGAATCTGCTGTGGACTCTATCGCATAAAAATCATAGTCGCAAAGTCTCCATTTTCGCCTTCTGATCTATCTTCCGAATGATCATTTAGCAAAGCCATGATACCCTCAGGCATAATGTCATGATGATGATCCATGATGTACTGATTGGGAATTCCCTTTGGTTACGCTTCTATAGCATCTAGAGACCACTTCGGCATGTATATACACTATCGTAGACAGAACGTAGTACAAGCAAATGAGATGGGTGGGAGGAAGAGACAAGTATGAGTGATGTGACACCATATCGCGATTTGTTCATCCATCTCGCTGAAAAAGTGCTACTATTAGATGCCTCTGGCAGGAATATTGTTACAAGTAAAGTATCACGGTTATCGAAAGTATTTGCATTGTAACAACTTGAGTGGAGACTACAATGCAACTGTATAGCCTCGGAAACTTACGTGCAAACAATGCTTCTTTGTGACTACAAAACACTGAAATATTCTTAAAATTTAATAAAATACCAAACACCGTGTAAAGTTATTTTGAAAACCCATATTCAAGTTTTCCAAGAGAATAATAAAAAAGTCAACAACCACTAATTACATAAAAAGACAAACTGAGCTACTTGCCTTTATGGGACAAAAATAACCCATCGGCGGTTTTAGGTTTTCCTGATTTTTCCTCAGAAGCTACTAATTCGAAGATGACAATTTTTTTCCCAAGTATTCTACTCCATGAATAAATAAATTTCTAATGGTCCCAGGTTTACACTAAAAATATTAAGAGATCTATGGTTGATTAAAGTTTGAAATGGGACAAAAATGTCCCGTCAGCGGTTCTGGTGTTAAAGTTAACTAATTTCTCGCTGTGGCAAAGCAAAACTCAAATATGTATTTCATACAGCTATTTTTACATAAAGTTTGAACCTATAGGGCCAAATAGACCTAGACCAAATAGAGTTTTGATTCACTTCAACTTGGTCCTCAATTATTCTGCAGTGTGCGTATGGAGGCAGGCTTGGTTCACGGAGTTAAAACAAGTAAACGAAACATTGTGCTTAGTGGGTCTTTCAAATACATTTAGGTAGTGATAGTGATTCGATGTATGAAGATTCAAAGACAAAAAATGGTTATTATTCAACGTTTAAGTCGCTATATTAAAATGTACTTAGTATTTAAGCCCTTATGATAAGGTTCTTGGAGGAAAATATATTGAAAATGTGTTTTCATTTAAGCTTTTCAGTGTGTTGCTTGATTAATAGGGGTTACCATGACGAGTGTGAGGCTAGACGAGCTTCACCTGACCAAATTACGAATATGTTTTCCTTTCTCAGCTGCCACTCGAGTGGTAAGGCATGGACAGAGCCTCAAATTAAAGAGAAATGGGCGAAAAGCGCGAGGACATAGAAGATCGAAACCTGGAAGAAGAGATTAAGTCTGACGGACTTTGATCATTTTAAGCTGGGCAAGGCGCTTCAGGTACGCAACAAGGTCCGCACGAAAGCTTACTCCACTATCAAGAAGAAGCAAAGCGTTAGGTTATTTTCAAATAAAAAATCTGACAAGGTGAGGGAAGATCTAAGAAGACTCAGTAAAAAAATAAAAAAGCGGAAGGCAAGAACCCGGTCGCAAAGAAGACCGAAGGAAATAAAATCAGGAGGAAAGAAAGCTGAGAAAAAGTAATTACGGAAAAAGTAATAACGGAAAATTTTAAGTTTTGCGCTTTATAAAAAATATACTCAACGTTACCGAAAGCAAGAATATTAAAATGGAAAAATTATTCAAATTCTAATAAATAAATTGGTTTTTCAAAAAACTACTATTTTTTTAGCTCTATTCCATAATACATAAATGCATTCCCCCTTGTATGCCGTGTTTCACATGTTTGGTACCATTCGTTCGTTTACACTCGTGAGTAGATTTCCGATGGAATGAAGAGCCTCGCAGTCATTAAAACGCGGTGGTTCTCGTTGGGGTAACAAAGAGGAATGAATGTGTTAGTTCGCAATGTCCTATTCGTAACCGATGCAACAAATTCGCTCGTTAGCGTTGAAGAAAAAAATAGGTTTGTACGCAAGGATAGATAGCTGCCATTCGTCTAGGAGTTTCCTCTGGCTCACAACTTACCAAGTATTTTGAGAACATCCTCCCCCTCCCACCAACCTTTCCCTATCCCAATTTCCATCCGCCTCGGTGTTGTTTATCGCCGTGGAAGGGACATGGGAGAGGCACTGAGAATGGCTTGGTCTCCGCGACGACGAGCCGCATGAATAAATCATCACGTCAATCCCCTCCACTGATGCTGGTCCATTCTCGTGCTGTGATGGCAAACGGTACTCGCCCGTCAACCATCCAGCAACATCACCGCAAATACTCACCTCCTACCCCTCTTCCCCTCTGCATAAAACAGGGAATCATCTCCCACTCCTATCCTCTATCACATTGCAGGAAACCACCCCCTGGACCGCCGAAATCCGTCTCCACCCCTTATCTTTTCCTACCGCATCCTCTTTGACTTTCCATCCATCCAGACGTTCCATCTTACCCCTTCTTTCCGAGAATCCTTCATCCGATATTTCCGTACATGTTCGCACATTTTATTTCCTCTCCACCCTCTTCCTTAAAATCCTTAAATATTTGTACACGATCTGCAGTGCACTTCTAACGAAAGACATCACACCCAGACCATATACAAAAAGTAGGAGGGGTATATATATGTAAAGACAAGTGAGATGAAGTGAAATATCTGGGAATCAACGTAACATTAAACCTATAGTCGAGAAAAATATGAAGCACACAAAAGTGAAAGAGAGATGATACTTTGTCCTAGATAGGCCACATCTTAACACTTTGAAGCCCAAGCCCGAGTATACCACGGGTTGCATACTTTCTGGCAGGGACCCAAGCCCGAGCGTAACTCGTTTTCATGTTTGCTTTCGTACATATTTGCAGCTGCATTTTACTAAGGTATGGGCTCTTTGGCCGTCTGCCGTGCCCACTGACTGTCTGCCGCTGGACAGTGACGCCGATTTAAATTCATACATGCACTGTTTGGTCATTACAATGTGAATGTCCCAAAAAAAACCAAAACACCCCCGGGTTTCGTCGTTTGAGCCGTACCGTTACGAAACCCCCGGGCTTCAAAGTGAATACAAGAGTTTCTATACATCATTAGTTATTGTAACGAAATCATTTACGTAAAGCATGCCGTTAATATACAATTCACCTCTGCCCTCTCCGCCTTCTTTTTCCATATTTCCTCCTCTTTTACAGCTGGTAACCTAACATCGCCTGCCAAACTCCCATACGGTGATTCTCAGGGTAGTACTACGATGTAGATCCTTTTATGGAAATCAGCCTTTCTTATCAGGCTTTTCCCTTTTTATAATTCGCGTTCTAAAGTACAGTCTCTTAAATTTTGCTTACTCAGAGGTATTTAGGGTATTTGAATAAATTTCGAGAACTTTATTTGATTCAAATGTGAGCACACTGAGGAATAAATTAACTTGCCTCCAGCCTATGTTTGATCCATCACTTACACTACACAATCATTAACTTTGTATTATGTAGATTTCGTAGGTTTTTTAAGCCCCCATTTACATTGGGATCTGCATGCACCAATGCCAGAATCCGCAATTTTATTTACAGTTGTAAATATTTATTGAAATTAAAATACGACAATGTGGTTAATTCTCGAAGTCTTCCATCAGTTTCCATAAGATGACGCACTATTCACCTTTAACAATATTTTACAAATCTCCTAGTCAGCTAAAATCATCACCCCGTGGTGTTGAATGGGAGGCTTACCACCACTTCTAAACACGTGTTATTTTAAGTGTGAGAAATCTTTATAAACATTACTTTTCTATCTGCCGAAATATTTTTGTGTCTGGGGCTTGTTGGGAGATAAGCTTCTTAGATCGCATATCTTACTTAAATAAAAAAAGAAATTGTTTGACTTTTCCCGGTCCAGTCAACTCGAATTTTGCAATATCATTCCGTCTATACTGCCCGAACATTCACGCGAGGTCTTGCCTAATTTTGACGAGATCAACGTTTCTCTTTACCCATTTGAATTCTGAATGCATTGGTAATTGCCAAAGACGCAGGACTGTAGAAAGGGTTCTTCATCTTTTGCGCCCCAGCCGGCATAAATGAGAATGTGAAGGAATGCGGCGAAGAACGGCTTTTTGTGTAACCCCGAGACATGAATGTTTGTACTTCATGTTGACGCTCGGATCATCAAAATTCATCGAAAAAGCAAATTTATGCGCCGAATTATACCTCATGGTATGAAGACGTTTTTTATTGGAAATTTGTGTTAAATAATGAATGATGTGGAACAAAACGTGAGAAATAAGCTGGATGGTTTTTCCTGTACTAACTTTTTTTGCGTGAAAATGTCTTGGTGCGTTTTCCTATGTTATTAAACATTGGCCATGGAATAACACACTAAAAATCCTTTAAGTAATATAATAAATGTAATAATTACAGGAACAACACACTTGCAGTTTTATCCTTATAAAAGTTTTAATACGACTAGCATTGATGTTAGACAATTAAAACTTGATGCTGATGTGGCAACATCGACACTAGCCGTATTAAATCGTTTATTAGTGGAAATTGCAAGTATTTTGCTTCTGTCATTATGGTTCCACTGCATCACACTTGAATCTGTGTTTTGTATTCCTAGGGAATCAACTCAGTAGATAGTTTCTAATCATGTAAAACCATTAGGTTTTGTATTATCTTGGCTCTTCAGATAAGTAAAATTACTTATCTGAAGTCTACTGTGCTTAGCTCCTATATCGCTACTTTTTCAGTTTAAAATTCTCAAAAGAAGATTTCCGTTAGTTTAAGAAACTTTGCTTCTATCGCTTAAAATTAGGTGTGTATAATATTGAAATATAAAGTTTTTAAAAGGAACAAGTAAAGTAAAGTAAAGTTTTGTGGAAGTAAAATGTAGAGACAAGAGTTGGTAAATAGAGGCTTTATTAGAGATTTAGGGGCTGGATTGAGACAGTGGCAGTATGGGGGCATGGGAAACGTTGATGAATGAACCTACCTCAACCTTAGTTTCGTTTTATGAAAAACCTCTATAGGGGTTTCTTCACCCTTGGTAACTGGGGCACGCCGTTCCATTAATGATTCCTCGCGCAGCAAGTGAGAAGTGCTCGGAATTCCAAATTGAATATTCATGCCGTGTCTGAAATCAAACATCGGCTGGAGGCGTCTGGAGGGTAACTTTATCGGCTCCAACGCGCTGCTTATCCACTCAAGACACTAGTCTATATCCGACAGTATTCCTCACTATGTAATCACTGATATATATTACTAATTGATAATCATGGAGTTGAATTTAAAAATTAATGCAATGTTGATTGGAATGTTTTATAAGGTAATTATGTACTACGGTTTTCACTACAAGTACCCTCGTTTTTGTGAATGAAAGTGTAGTGAAGAATGTTGCTTTTCTTTTCTTACTAGCATCTCACCAAGTTGTTTCACATAATTTTAGTAAATTTACATACTTAAATCGATTTTCTGATGGGATGACTGCACGCAGTTTTTTTTTACAACTAAATGATAGGCTATAGGTAATGTATGCCGGAGAGATTGAATTACGTGTTTTATATTAATTATTGATTTTCTTCTTATCGAAAATGAAATTCTTTAATAAGACATTGGGAGATTTAGTAAAAACTGAGATGTCAACTAAAGAGGAAAATGTTTATCTCGATCTTAATATCTTACCTCTAACTTATGGTTTACCGGAATGAAAATGAATTTGCGATATTAAATGTGGGAAAATAATTTTTTCTAGCTCCAAAATGTGATTTGATATTAAATATAGTGATGCTATATGATGCAGATTGGGCGAAAGGAATATTCTGGTGGACCTCGAAGCGCAGGTTGTAACATTTAACTCGCCACTGTATTCACGCCACTCATCATTTTCATAGAGATTATATTTATTGAACAAGCCACAATTTGTTTGCTTGTATCAAATAATTTTTCCGTCATTTTCCACTTAAGCCCTCTAATAGTTTGTAATGAGTTCTTTTAGTAAAGTGAATAACATATTTAGTAGTCAGTTTAATGAGAATATTTCCATCATTGACGAAGTGAGCTACTCTCAAAGGTGGGTTTGGTGGCGTAGGCAGTGTGAATGCGCAACACTTAAGAACGCTTCGGAAACCGCGCTATTTATTAGGGAGTGATATTTAAGAGTAGTTATTGGTAGTGGGAATAAGAAAGACGATTTAGAGTAAAGTCGATTTACATATGTATAATTGTTAATTGAATGATGATGTTGACAGATACTCCAAATAAGGTATAATTCATAGTATTTTGGTATTTATGTAGTGTATGTATATTGACGTTTTTAAAAAAGTTACTTCTATTTTGTATCATAAAATACATTAAAGATTCTACGTATGACTTGTTCCTTGTATGTAACTGAAGTTTTAAAATCTATCTTACATATGTGTGAAACGTAATATTTGGTAATAGATATATTTTTTTGAACCCATATTACTCGTAATTCACTCATATTTAAACGTGATTTCAGGCGGGGTATTTTGTACCCCAAATATTCCTTGTGCACTTAACGGCTTTCACATTGTATCTGCGTATAGCTCGTCACATTGTTTCATATAATTAGGGCTCATTGTTATGCGTAAAATGTCATTTACGTAGATATTTGCACACTGACCTATGTACAACACTTTTTAAACCTTAAACAGTTTTAGAGCTCTGAGAGATGTCTGGGGTTCCAATGAGCTCTAGGTCCCCAAATTACTGTTCTGTATTTAGACTTGGAATGGAGGAAGTAATGGGTCGTTTAATTTTAAATATACTGCGTCGGTACTTGAGAGTTATGAAAAAGACGTAAGTCATTTGTCAAAAGCCCTAGGGCCTGAAGGACCGAATTTGGGCCCTCCAAGATTATAGACAAAATACAATTAATTTGAGTACTTTTACTCCAGGCTTCTTACCTTTTACTCCTATTAGAAATACATTGGAATCAGTGCAGATTTACAGGACGAAAACAGGTTTAAGGGTATCTTGGTTATCTTTCTAGCTGGAGATATCTGACAAACGCTACTTTTCACAGCTAACGGATATATTGAATGAAATTATTGCTTTCCCGAGAGGGATATATTTGCGGAAAAGTATAATAAAATTAAAACTTACAAATTATATAAGAGCAGAGCGTTTTAAAGACGTCAATGCGGGAGATTTTGCTGTCCAACTTCTGCACCGGCAGTGGGTCTCTAAAATGCCAAATTTCGCATTCTTCTGGTTCTTTAATGCATGGATCTTTGCATTGAATTCGCAGCTTCCCGAGTGAAACCGGGTTTCCCTAATAGTCTATTATCTATGCAATAACATATATTAAAGTGTGGTGCTACTCAATTGCGCAAAAACGATTACTTTGATATTTTGCACTGTGAGCAATGGAGTGGTCTTAGACGAAAATAGGCTACATTTAAATAGTTACATACTATGGTTAAATTTTATCTGGTTAAATAAATCATTTAAAAGGTTACATACAAAATAGGTTACATACTCTGGGTCCCGGGGGACCCTAAACGGTCCTCTAGATTTTACATTCATCAGAAAAGCATTGGAATCAGTGAAGAATTAGCTTTTTTAAATTACTTACACTCATGATATAGGATTGAAATTTTGACTTTCGGATAACTGAAAGAACGAAGTATTACATTTTTACATTTTAATATGTTTTACGTTTTGTTTATGCAATTTTCAATTTACAAATTATTATTAGTAGTCCTATTTCAGCAACTTCACACTAGGCAACCTGATTAATGGCTATGAATGGCAAAGTTCGCTCGGGTTTTTGTGGCTTACATTAAATTGAATTAATAATCAAAGCAAATGTCCGCGAGTTTTCAGTTGGGGTATTTTTACGTGTGTGTTTAACGGCTTTTACAGAGTTTCTGCATTTAACAAATTACATTGATCTTATAATCGCATATAATATCGGCTTTCATATTTTTTAGCTCTCGCTGAATTTAAACTGGCACGTTCATCTAACCCTTATTTGCATTATTTATGTCCACATTATTTAATAAAATTACGAAGTAGTACATTTGACATGTTTCTGCTGCTGGAATGTCTATAAAATATACCATTAACATAATATAGGAATTTTAACTTAAAATTGTCGTGAAAATCGGACGAAAAGAGGTCGAACCAGAGATCAATAGTAGCATGAAAAGTATCTGATATCTATTCATGGAAGACAGTTGATGATCCGTAAAGTTTGCAAGGAAGGCATTTGATATTATTTTTGAGCTTGAAAGTTCTCATACGTTAACGTTTTTTATTTTAAGGGGACATACAAAAAAAATACATAAACATACATATATTGTACATTATTTTTTATTTTTATGAGTTACTTCTGTAACATTCCCCTTCGAGTCCCCGGCATGCTACAGGTTTCATTGCCGTCATATTGGCCGTAGACTCGAGAGGGGTTGGGCAGTTTTCGCAGCCATGTCCGATGGCCTTATTTATATTACTATCAATACATACCTATAAGTGAATTTCAGTGAGAGTTTATTGTGGGTACTTTTCACTCCAAAGTCCCCCAGTGCAGTTAATTGCTGATAGAGAGTACCTGCATTTAGAACGTCAAATTGATACTTTTAATCATATGATGATTACTCCCGCTAATATTCAATGGGCATCATCTTGCCCTTGCTAATGTTATTTAGCATTATATATTACCCCAAATGCTAATATTCTTGCCAATTAGGTGGCTGTTTGTGCTCTTTGTTCATTCTAAGCTTCTAAATACCTATAGAATATTTCATTATAAATACTTACGAAATTGAATCTCAAATTTTATGTCACGTATAAATTTTTAGCAGAAAAAATGTAAAGCGCTAAACAACCTTTTCCCTTACGCACAATCTTTTCCCTCTGTTAGTAACATATAAAAGTAGTGCCTTGCAAACAATAGTGTTTATGATAAAGGAGTACCAAAAATTTGAGTTTTAAGTATAGCCTGTCTTTTCAATATTTTCTAAAATATATGTCTATAAAAATTATATTTCTAATATTAACATTAAACTTCTTCTGCTCCGTGAACTCTTAAATTGGTCGAGTGGTTTAATCTTCTTATTTAATGTGATATACATTTCCAGTGAATTAGGCTATTGATTCTTACGCGTACCGTAGGATACTGATGTTTTAATATTAAAAACTTTCCTCACCTTCTCTGACATCATTTACCACTAAGTTGCCTTTTGAAGGCTGTAAAGTGATATAAATCATATAATTTGCAAAAATCAAAGGTTAACTAACAAGCCTCTTCTAATAACCGTGAGATCTAAGTATAAGCTGTGATTCTTGTCAACGCATTGTCCACAAGCGGGTAACAGAATGTCTATGCGATATCCCCCTTCGCTGCTGGGGAGATTTATTTCACTTACCTACCTTTTTTATTTTCGGTAGGAGAGACAACAATTCCCTACCCATCGTTCACCTGGGCCATAAATTCTGCCGTATACTCGACGCACGCGGGCTTTTACCGGTGCTTAAATGGATTCCGTCTCCACAGACGAAGCTGCACTAAAACCTCTGGTATTTACAACCGTTCCTCTTTGCGAATGGAGCATCCGCCGTTTATTCGCGCAGCGAGTTACCGCCTGGTTCTTGCCGAACTCAACGAACTAAAAGGTAGAATACAATTATTTGTATCGACTGGGTGTTCAATTTTCAGCGGGAATTGCCTAATATACCTTGATTGGTCAAGGTATATTAGGAAATCATATATCTTTCTAACGGAATAGATACATTATATTGACAGAAGCGCTAATGCTTGATCTCAAAATGGTTATGGCATGCCTTCTGGGTGTGTGTGTATTTCCAACAATTTTAGGTATTTTACGTCGACAAGGTGATTCTTTGGGTATTTTCGATAAGCTTTTTGCGAGTAGTCACCAGTTGATATCTTATTAGTTTAGTTAACCTCTTTCATTAATTACTGGGTTAGGAGGATCAAATATATCAGAGTAGAACGTCTTGTCGGGTACAGTGCAGTAATACTTGTTGCAACTACCGAACCCTTTATTGTTACAAACAATTCTATTGGTACATATATCGAGATCTCAATTCAATGACAAAAATTTAAATGGCCATATTCCAACATATTTCAATCGGCCTTAATCATGCCGAGGATGGGGAATGAGCTCATAATGGAAATATTTTTAAAATTTGATTTGGGTAAACATAGAGAGACCAAATTGGGCTTAATGTGAGATTCTTAATTAATATTATTTATGGAAGGAATCATTCATGATATAAATAGAAAAAGCCCAATAAAATGATAAAGCGTGGTATTGACGTTTTTGGTATATTGATGACGGCGGTTGGAGGCAGAACGTTGAAATAGTAAGGATAAAAGAGAATAAAATAGCTCTTAAAGTGGATTGAAGTGGGTGTTAAGTTTGAGGAATCGCATTTAAAATCAATGTAAGACGTTCCTACAATGCGTTGTTAGACATGCCTGATAATTCCCAGTTTTTTTAAATTATCATAGAAAGAATGATGGATTTTAGATATCTGAGGACAAATAAAGGTGATAGACTGAAATACTTGCGTTAGTATTCATTTGATGCATATTTTTTATGATTCGAAGCTCATTTTATAAATTTAAGTAAAAGTGCTCAACAGTACTTTTTCCCCATTTTTTATAGTGAAAAGCGTAAGAAAACAAGATTTATGGTGCTTTAGGCTCCAAAATTATAGTTCTCATTTCTTTTTTCACTTTTTCACATTCTAACTTTTATCACTGGTTGCATCAGTTTAATTATATTTTATTTATTTCCTAGTTCCCTCAAGTGGACATTTTCACACTGAAATTAGGACAACAGCATTTACACAATGTTCTTGGCTTTTTTTTACATTTGGAATTTTAACAATGGCTAATATTTAAATGTAAAAAAAAATATTTCTTGATTGACAAATGATTAGCTATTCTTAAAACAATCATGAAAACTGTGTATGAGCCCCATATTAATTTTTTACTATGCTACTTTATTTACTCTTAAAAGCCTTTTTTAATCCGGTATAATTTGGTCTTATGCGTTGAAATGCTACTGAAAACTTTATCATTGATTACTAACAGTTAGCTAAACCATATTCACCCTGAGCCATTACTTCTTAAAGGTACTGAATTAGGAAGAAGGTACTTTAATCTGTTGCTCTATTTTAAATACTTTAAAACTTATTTGGAAATTAAATTCCTGTTTATTTTCTGTACCAATAGGTACAGCCATATGCCTCACAAGAAGTTGGCATAGTATAAAAATCTTCAAATACTCATTACTATTACTCAGTTTTAACCAATTTTATCTTCATAAACCTGGATCTCATGATGCACTCAACTGCATGTATTCGCTGTTTGCATTTTTTCTTTCATGGTTTCCTTTAGTTCACTTGACTTCAGTTTCAGAGCACTGTTGCCTGGAGAGTAGCTCCTCATGTATTTACTCCAGCTCGATTGGATGCTTCCTTACGCTCTGAGTTCTTTGCTCCACATCTATTGCTGTTATGGTCGAACATCCACGGACATACATTCCGATCGTGAGCACTTGATTTGATGACATGAAAGAGAAACGCCTAGAATCCGTGCCATTCATCACGTTATATTTCGTCCGGAAAGCTGAGCGCTTGTTCGTTGGTTTATCGGGTCAGATACACGTGATAACGGCCCATTTATCAATTGCTGCGGTGCAATTGTCACGGAAACAAAAAAAAGCACCTCTCCCTGCTTCCTAAGTTCAGGACCTTTTTTCTCCTCACTCTCATTCGTCCCTGCTATTTCACTCACATTATCACTGGAGCGAGTTGGTTCATTGGCATTCAGTGACGTATGGCCTGTGTGCGGTGATACATTGGATTGTAATGGAGACCAGATAATCCATAAATACCGATAAAACACGTTCGCACTCATGCTCCATCAGCAACCTATCGAGTGATTGCGATTTATTCCACCCAAAACAGACAATGATTAGTAGATATCCTGAGCTGGCCATTCAGTCAGTTTCATTGATTCCTCACCCACAAGTATCACTTCTTTTGCGTTATGCATCCTGGTAAAGAATTAGTGGATCCCTTAAGGTAGAAATACATGGATGAATGTCTCTTAAAATGGAATGAATTTCTCTAAAATAAGTAATCCGTATAAAGTGCCTAAACAGCCTAAGGTAACTACTTTTAATTATATCATCGCCCTTGGATACTATTTGAATATATTCAAATCAAGTAACCACAGTCTAACACTTGACCGTGGCTCACCCCGTTTGTTTTACGCAATCATTTCATGGTCGTTGTTCTCTCCCCTCTCACAGCTAAGGACCGTTATTCATAGCAAACTCCCCTACTTTCCTGGTACTATATAACAGGAAACCACTCAATGCTAGTTTCCTTGAAAATGCTATAATATGCCGAGAGTGTGTGTGAAAGTGTGGAATCATATATTCTTACCTATTTCAATAAGACAAAAATCTATATTTCTTCAAGCTAACGCCGGAGACAAGTATTTTACTCATTATTAACAATTATTACTTTATCTTCATTACGAAACTATGAAGCAAACGTCATACAAGCCATCATGCATCTTCTAATTAAATTATGTACTACAGTGCAATGATGCTAAACTTTCTGTCCCCAAAATAACAAATCATTTGTGTCGCTGTATCATTGAAAAGACAAAAACCGTGGGTAACACATTTATTCTTATATTTTAAATAGAAAATGAATACATTTCTCTTCAAAACTCGTCACGCAACACAACTAGAAAATGAATATAACGAGAGGAACTCACTGAAATTCCGTCCAACTCGGTGATGATGTAGCATTGAAAGGACACCATTATAGTCAACAGTAAAATGTTAATGATTGTTTATGGAAGAAATCGACGTGTATCATGCACACCTTTCATTTCATGAATTATTTCTGCAAAATAATTCCAGCCCCAAATGGGGCTGTCAACCAAGTAAGCTGACAACCAACTAAAAATGTATGTTTGATAAAAATTGTTTGTTCCGTGCTTCTTTACATAATTTCTTCTACCAATCGATAAAATTCCAGTGAACTTATCATTAACCTACGTCAGATTTTCCTGATAAATATATCTTCAGTCATCGTGAAAAACTCCGAAATATTCGATGCTTATGAAGCCTGGTGAAAACGTGTAAAAAAAGTCAGATCAGACCTTTAAGCTTGTTTGTGACATGAGTGGTCCAACGCCCACCTTGTCTTTGAATGGAAAAAAGTGAAGTCAGGGCTTTGATTGCATAAAAGATGGGCATAATGCGACTACATTAGCGGTTTTTTCTTGAACTCTTATATTGTCGAATTCAGGTATTTAATGATAGTCATCTCCAATTTCCTTGGCTGAGCATTTCAGTAATCGGACATTACTGTCCCCATACTATTGATAATAAATCAAATTTCCTCACGTATATTTAAATAGTGCTCTAATTTTATAAAATCTCTAATTCGTTTTCAAGGAGCATGCTATTTTTCAGCAAGAAAAACGCTCTCTGGTTAATTCAGATAAGATAGCTTATTCCTGAATACGTACTTTGATCTAAACTATTATTTATTGATTTCAAATACTACTAGTCAAATTATTCCTCGCACTTGAGCAAATATGACTTCGTATTAATTCTAAGTTCTTGTTGCTGGCTTTGATATCGCTATGGCCCCCTCCTATTCAGGTGGTCCGTGACTTACATTGGCTACAAATGTAGGGACTACATTTAAAATTCAACCAAATAAGAAGATATACATTTGCGTGTTACCACCTTCTCCAAAATGTAAAGCTCAAGGTAGCTACTTCACGAGCTAATTAATCGATTTAGCTTCATTGGAAATTTCAAAAGTGACGTTTACCTTCAAGTCCCGTGTGCTAATTTAGAAACGAGCTGAATGTAACCTCATTCTGTATATGACACAAACGATAAAACAAAACCAGCTATTCTCCGATATTTAGTAATTTCTAAGAAGTTTCGGTGTCCAAATTGATTACAGCATTCGCTCATTGACTAAATACATGAAACGCATGAATTTTGAGAATTTAATAAACACTATCAGGTCTGTTTGAAAAGTTAAAGCTAAATTTCCCTTTCTATAAGAACGACGTCATGTCGATGACTTATTCTTTCTTCTATGCAATTCGAAACGCTTTGTATTTCGCTAAAAGCTCAGCCAGTTAATTTGAAAGATAATTACAAATATGATTATTTTCGCTGATAGACCACCCATGGAAAACGCTAGACTGGATATGAAATAATATTGGGAAAGGATAAAAGATCACCGAGTCGCTCACAAAGTAATTTCCAACAGATTCATGGACTACATTCCCACCTCAGAAAATTCTTACCTTCTTTAGTCATTGTGCTTGCTCGGAAGCGAGTGACGCGATTTAGTTTCCAGCAAACACGTGGTTCTCAGCCCCAAAACCAAACTCAAACCAGACTCAAACCAAATGTGAAGTGCCATGAATTATATAAAATATGGAAAAGGCGATTAGGTTCGCGTCAGCACCAAGTCTTGCATCCACCATTCATTGCTCTAACGTTCTCTTCCTCCGGGCGTGTGTTGCCTTCGTATCCTGCACATGCGCTATTATGAAATCAGTTTGAAAAAACGATGCATATGGAGAAACAAAGTGAACAATTCATGTATTGTTACAGGGATTTTATAGACCGTTCATTGAATTTTCTCAACTGTTCATACAAAATAGCTGATAACACCTCTGCGTTGGTTTATTTGTATTCGAATCGTAAAATTATCGACTATTCTTCTGATAGGAAGCTTTTTTTGTGGGAACTTCACTCGTCACGAAAGAGGATTTTGGACATAAAATGAGCAATTGATGTATTTTTACCAGAATATTATAGAACGTTCACTGAACCTTCTCAACCTTTTAATGCTAAATACTTGGTTAGACCTTTGTGCCTCATTTTATTTGTCATCAACTTGTAAATGTATCGACTATTTTTCAGATAGGAAGCTTTTTTGGCTGGCACTTCTCTAGTTACTATATTTTTATTACTGGTCATCTCACTTCCCATATAACAAAATTTCTCCTTGATTTCCAGTTCTTGCCTGCTCAACTCTCATTGTGATATTGCGATCTCGTTTTTTTTTCTCAAACCATCATGATATCTTTTTCAATACCTAATTTGTTATTATTCACTTATTATTTTATTATGCCTTTAATAATCCTTAAAAATAGTTTAATATCAACTCCTTTAAAGAGATTTGTAATGCTATTTTTAAAATCTCGGTGGGTTAAGTATCAATTTCTCTGCATTTGAATCTGTGTGTGGAATGTCCGAAAGGAATTAAGTTGGAATTTGTTTTAAATTCCATCTCTGTTTTTCATAAAAAACGACCGAGTTCGCCTTTGTAGATCCTAGTAAAGGCCAAGCCTCCCTGCAAATGACAGGTAGGGGAAATAGGGATTTTTGTTGAAGTGAGCGCCGCGTTTTGTTCACCTGAAATCACCAGCAACGAAAGCAATACGACGTGCACGTTTCGTTGTACTAGTGGTAGTTCTCCCTTCTTTTTGGTCTTTTCTTCGTGATTGGCGTTGGCGAGGTACCTTCTCAGTGCGCCATCCACCTCGTGTTCACGTGTAGATTTGAGTTGCCACTGACATGATTTTGAGATGAGTTTTGACTTCCCCCCGTTCCCCAACACTGAAGGATAGACAATACTTTGTATTTGTGTTCGAAAAGTAGGAGCTGAGTTGGATTAGAAGCTAAGATTCTGTCTTTTCACGCAGAAGGCCTGGGCTTGAGCCCTTGTGGAGGCTGAGAATTTTCAGCGATGAACCGATTCTTAATTGGGTGAACGAAAGGAGCACTAAAGGTAGAACCTGATCGTTAAAGTACTATTTTCGTCAGATAAAATAAGTCTGTTTGAACATGACTATATTTGAAAATGGTATTGATATTTAGAAAAACAAATTTCTCAGCATTTTTGTATGGTAAGAGGTGTCCTCAAAATAAAGTGAAAGTGTATTACAGGACTTTTATGTTGACACAGTTTTTAAGAGCATATTAACATTCTTGGTATGAAAATACAATTACGTAATGATGAAATAAGCAATGACATGATATAATAAAACCAATAAAAGCTTTTGCTCTTTTCATATAAGCATATGCTTTATAATTATGAGGTTTCAGTTATACTTAATTATATTTAAAATCGTAAAGTTGAAAATTATTGTTGGTGTTAATCGTGACAATACTGTAGACAAAAGCATGGCATTACTTATTTAACAATAATATTCCAAATAGCATGAATGCTCTACACACTTCTAGTGATACATGTGCTACGGCAATATTCGATCAATTCATAAAGATGTTGACAAACTTTCCAAAATGGGTTGCCTATCTAGGTTGAGGTTTTTGGCTATGGAACGGAAGTATGTCTTGTTTATTCCTGTCAAATTTTAAATAAATATAATAGATAATTAATAATGATCGTTAAAGTTCCCCGAAAAAATTATATCATATACCTTGTAAATTTAGTGACAGAATATGTGATTTTTAAATAGTCTAATCAGAAAAGGCTTTGAGAAACAAAACATAACAGGATCATTTAATTAGAGTATGAAAATGGCGTTTTTCAAATATTGTTTTTGGCTTTGAATGATGGATTACCTGCTATAAGTTTTTAACAGCTTCACAGGGAAATTGTTAAGTCAAAACTTAATCCTTAGCCAAACCTTAGTAAAACATAGAAATGTACTTTTCTGAAGTCAGCATGGTGGTTTTCCTTTAATGAGCGTTGTTTTGTCTTATTAATTTGATACTGAAACTAAGTATTTTTAATGTTAAAAATTGGAAACATTAGAGTTAACGAAATAGAATTTTAACTATTGTTATCATAATATAACCTAAGTCTTGTTATATTCTGTTGTCATTAAATTGCATGAATGGCATTTTAGCTTTTCGGCCGTACACACCAAATTATTTATTCAAAATCAAGTTTTATGCTATCCTTAACGAACTTGAATACGGAGGAAAATCTGCGTGTACTAACAGTATGTAATTTATAACGTGTTTATACTCTGCTTAAGAATGTGGACTTGTACACTGTGAAGCGAGAGAGTAAGACATTGATTGCCTTGTCGGAAATGACATCACTTTGAATTCTCAATTTCTCATCGTATCACCTATTTTCCTGTCAAGTAATGAATATGAAGGAGATTATGGGGTAGGGAGAATGGTCTGCCAATCATTCTCGCAGAAGTGTGTGGATGTCTGGGAGTGCAGTCTGTTGAGTGCTTTCCGTTGTCTTGTCAAAAAAGGAAAGAAGTAAAGAAAGAAGAAACATAAATAACCGTTGAATTCCGCGATCCTTCGAAAATATTTAGCCAATATGAGGGAAGAGACTCAATAATTTTGTTTTTTAAATAAATAATCATCGTCCTCGGATTATTCATGAATGCCATTTTATTTCATATTTCAAGCCACCTATTTTGAAAAGCCGCGCTGAGAGATGGAGAAACGAATGGATGAATAATTTGAATTTTCGGGATGCCGGTGAACAAGTCGGAAAAGGGCAAGGAAAAGTTCCACAGATAGCGTTTTATTTAATTCCAGGCAATATGCTGTCGGAGTTCTTCATGTGTTAGTTGTAATCAGGGGTGGCGTGGGTGGTCAGGGGCCCGGGCCACCGCACGTCCAGAGGAGCCCGGTTTTTGTGACCCCCGCCTCCCCCCTTCTGAAAAATGAATGCGTTAAAAACGCGTTTCAGGTCGTTAAAGGCAAGAGGTTTGCAAATAATATATAAACGGCATAAAACTTTCAATGTGACAAACGTCTTATTTTATATACGTTAAAATCGGGGCCCTACGGGCCCCGGGGCCCAGGCGAGCAACCCCGCCGTCCCGCCATGGCCACGCCGCCCCTGGTTGTAATTAATATACTACCCACCAATAGTCATACTTTTTAGATAACCATTGAATTGTCTAGTGTCTGTGAAATGATGAAAAAAGACGGTAAATTTAGTCCATTAATTTGCAACCTCTGTAAATCATAAGCGCCATGAAATTTCCATGTATCTAATAGATGTTTGCCATTCGTGAACCTATTAAAATGCCTGGATGAATTCTCAACAGTTATAAAACTTAGTTTTGTACCAACTCTCTAATTTATAAATTGATGTTACTTATTATGGTAATATGAAAGCTAAGAAATTGAGATACCTATTTAAGTCGATCCTATGTGTTAAATTTAGGAATCAATCTAGAATCTCATAAATCATTACTTTGCCACTGTCATAACAGTTTTCATAACTATATATTAAGTTCCTGGGTCACTTAATTTCCAATTTATTTAGTCATAATATGTGTGAAAATCGGTTGGTGTGTATCAGGATATGAATGCAGGATATTATTGTATTTTTTATAATATTAGAATAGTGAAGGGATTGAAGAAACTATGAGAAGAAATATAAAATATATGGTGAGTATTTTTGGAAACTTTTTTGGAGCTTTATGTAATACCCTCATAATGGTGATACTCATCTATAATAAACTTGAAAAATGTTCAAAACAGTGTTAGTGTAAACTAATCATCATCTCTGCATGTAACATGAGTTTATTAAAACGAACATCAGTACTACTAAGAGTAATCAGTTTTAACGAGTGTTTCTGAGAAGTTTGTGGACTCGAAACAGGTGTGGCAAAGACGAGGAAATGGACAGAAATAAATAGCACGGGAGGCAGGATACATACCCTGAAATGTATCCTCAAGCACGACGAGAACCTCATCAAGTTGACAGAGAGTGATTAAAAATGTTTATTTCCACCAGGGGAGACATGGTGAGAGCTTGTCAGGAATCAGATAGGGGAGGAGCTAGCTAATGGATCCCGGTATTAAGGATCTTTTTCTCAATTACGGTAACGACACTCGGTGTGGAAGATAAAATGGGTAATGTCGAGATGGCGGAGATGGAGAAGAGACAAAAGGGGAACACTCAAATGGAACCGTGAAGGGGCAATAGGGTGATAAACGATAGAGAGGAAAAATGAGTCCTAATGACTAGACGTCCCACAATCCTCTATCCGCGATAATTACAAACTAACGGCAGTGCCCGTTGAGGGAGAGTCGCTTGTTGCAAACAGCTTCTGTCTCCCCCTTACTTTCTCCTTTTTTTTCATATCTCTCAATCTATAGTATCTTTTAAAAGAAGGGTTGCCTTTAGGACACTATGAAAATCTTACTAACGTAGTTTCAGCAAAAATATTATTATTATAAAAAGTGCAACAAGTTGTCTTATTGCCTGGTCGTAACAGTCAAATAAAATTACGTATTTTAAGTACCTAATCGATTTCCACCACCACACCATATGGCTTACCTGAAAAATGTACAAAATGTTTTGAAAATCGACTATACAAAATAAGAATCAGTTAAGACTAGATAAAGTTTCTGCGCCTCTTCTTAAAAATAATAATTTTATTAGAAAAGGGCTCAAATAGTTCTGCGGGAAGATTTACAATTCACAATAGCCCTGTTGAGGGTAAATTATTTTCTAGTCACAATATAAACCATATTCTAATTTCATTTTAAAAGTTAAGCAATTACAAAGAGTTTTACGTAAAGATGGCTATATTTTTATGCAAAAACTTAGTTTACTCACTGAAATTTTCTGCTTTTAAATATATATGCATATTTAAGGCTTGAATTAGACTTAATTGTTTCGTGGTGCACGATGTAAACCCAAACAGAATGAACGGTTTTTGTGCATTTTTATAAATAATTGCACGAATCGAAGAAATATACGAGCTAATCATTGTTATAGTCATGACACGAACTTTTTGTCAGATTCTATTCATTATTTCCTTTAATCGAGCGTGAATCCGTACCGTAATCCCTTAAAAATGCAATCGACTGGTAAGGCAAACATGTATAAAGGAAATAAGTGGCTAATATTTTGTAACATGAAAATATTAAACTCCACTGTATCTGGCGTTACGTAGTGGAACACCATTTCAGTAATTGAATTATACTGCAAGAGTTGTACTGTCCACTTGTGTTTAATTTAAAATATTACACAACATGTGTTTCGACGCTTAGAGCGTCATCATCAGGTAAATAAGTGTTCTATAGAATATACAGTTATACTATTCTATAGATACCTAGTCATCAAAATGGGGCTACAGAATTCGTGTGCCAGCAAACAGTCAGTACAAATAGAAGGAAAATAAGGCAAACTAGAAGTGACATATTTTGCACCTCAATGGTACAAATTTGTTTTCTTCATACAATCGAAAATATTTGAGAAACACATCTGACGGTTAAACCCTCCATAAAAATAAGTAAATTGAATTTTAATCCTCAGGAGAATGCCAACGGCACACGATGATGTGAGCCATTAAACCATATTTTTGCGCAGTTTGTGTGATAACGCGATAGTTAGCGTCATATCGTGGTTATATTTGACTACTGGGGAATGCTCTGAACCAGCGGTACACTCGCTACTGGAGGTGACTCACCTCAATTTCACACGAGCGAACCACCGTCACCACTGACGGATATATTTGCGAAGGAATGGAATTAGCTTGACTAAGAATAGCAACTGACAGGGTTCCTTTCCCCCTTCAATACCTAATCTACTTCCCCACCTATTTCATAACCGTAATCACTTCACTGAGTTAATGGAAATCCGCAATGTATATCCACTTTCCGTGACTCATTATAATTCTCTGCAATTGACCACAACCATAAGCTCTCTGAGCAATTTACTCTGTTTAGTTATATAATAAACAAAATGTATACAGAGTTGTTTGTTATGTGTGAAGAACTTTTCTCAATAAATTGAGACTTTCAAGACATTGACACTGTCGTCCAAATCTTCTTCTCCCGCAAACCGTTGTGACTCAAGTCATTTTGCAAGTGTGGTAAGTGATGAAAGTTTATATTTTATTATGGTTAAATTGAATGCTTTGCGGAGGGTGATTAAACCATCTAAATGAGGCTTCGTAGGATTGCAACACTATGCGGTCGAGCAACGCCATTGTTAGGATCATGGATGCTTTGCGAAATAAAGGTATTCAGTATCCGATGCAATGTGGTATATTCAATACTTGGAGATACAATGCTTACGGCACGGGTGTTCGTTCGAGACAGACTTCCGTCTAGCACCGCACACCACGGAAGGAAGGAAGTATAATAACCTCCAGTGCTACCTATACGGGTTTTCACCCTACTAGTTATGGTCCACAATTCGAATACTAGCATAGCGCTTACAATCCCCCCCTTGAGAAATATGCGCCCAATACAAAGTATAATTCATTCGATTAACAATAATGAAATTTCAAACCCATATTATTTCTGAAAATTTTCAGCTTTGGGTATGGTAGAAACTTGGTCTGCATATCAGCCGTCGGCAGATGTCTCATCAGCAGCTCCCTTTTCTTCAGCACCTCACTGATGAAATGATATCTCAGGTCTATGTGTTTTGACCGCTGATGGAAAACTGGATTCTCCTCCAGCTGAACCGCTCCCTGTTTATCACAGTGCATGGTGATATTCGTCAGCTCCTCAAATCCCAATTCCTTTAAGAAAGTCTGCAAATAGACAGCTTCTTTCACTGCATCAGACAAGGCCAGGTACTCCGCCTCGGTGGAAGACAGGGCTACAGTCCTCAGGTTCCGTATCTCCCAGCTGATGGCAGCTCTGCCCAGTAGAAAGACAAATCCGGTAAAGGAACGACGATCAATGTTACATCCATCCCAATCAGCATCCATATATGATTTAATCAACTGGTAAGACCTTCTGAAAGAAAGACAAAGATACGAAGTGCCCTGTAAATAGCGTAAAATTCTCTTAGCTGATTTCCAATGTTCCGCTGTGTGACAGTCATTGAACATACTAAGCTGTAGTATTTCCTGCAGTTTTCTCGGAAAATCTTCCTAAGTTAGTTGATGGTGAAGTTAATGAAGGACTTTTATGGGATAAAAATGTTATTATCTGTTAACATAGTACTTTTTCTTTACAATTCCGTAGTTTTAAAGAATTGCTTCGATACAATCTTGCTCTGCCGTTACAAAATGGCGGACGCTGTTTTTAGACAAAAATTTACATTAAGTAGGAGATTCAAATGGGTTTTTGTAAAAGTCACGCAAAGTTACTTACATCAGAGTATTATTTGAAGACTTCTCCAGGTTTGTATGCAGTTAACTTTGAAAAATGTTTGCGACGCCAAAAATAAATTTGATTTTTCGATCGCGCGTCGGGGTTCGTCTCCGCGCGCCGGGAGCTGGATTTGCCGCGACGCGGTAAGGTTATTGAAGTGATATGGTTTTTAATGCTCAGAATTCTCCGTTTTTTAACCTGTGCTTGTGGGCAACGATCCCCAAAGAATTTATAATGAAGAACCGGAGGGACTTTCAGTCGAGGTAATTGCACGCGTAATCGAAGTTAATTTAGTTTTCTTAGGATACTTTCGGGAACCATGCCTTATATTCAAAGCGTTCAAACCTTGAAAAAGTGAGTAGTTTTCCTCAGACCCATACAGAAAAACCTCCCAGAAAGACACCAGCTGGGATTGTTATACCTTCCCTCCTCCTCCATCATTAACCCTCAGGATTCTAGCGCAAAAATGGTCGTTTTATGACACCGCGGAGCCTTTAACGGTCTTAGCCAGGCATTTACTGGGGAACTTCCACTACTTTTTTAAGATGTGCATCCTACACTCAGTTCTAGTCCGACTGTGGTGAAGAAAAGTTGAGTTCTCGTGAACGCTCAGAATTTTTGAAAGTGGTTTTAATTAGTTTGTGAAGAATGTAATCTCTTTTGCCGTCATTACCTGGTAACCGTCAGCGGTGTGTTTTTGTTTATACATCTGACCTTTATTTCAGGTATGCTATGTGTTTTTATCCTTTGATAAGCCTCCAATATTTTAACTGTCATGTCCGCTTCGTTTTTCGTAATATTTCGTTATGTGTTTTAACATTTTCCTAAGATTACTCATGTTTGTGATACATTTGCCGCGCGTTTTTCCTCGTGAACGTATTAGGAGTAATAATCAGCTAGCCTCGGATTCTATCAATGGAAACTCTATTTTTAGAACATTTGCGCAGGCTTCTTCCGTCATTCAATGGAAAATGCCTCCTCATGAGTTTACACGACTAGTCATCCATAAAATAATAATGAAATCGGGGAAAAATTCAGTGATCCAGAAAAAACGAAATTTTGCTGGAACTTTTTATCACGAAAGTTAAATTTAAGACAAAACGATGTCGCTCTGATAGCTCTCAGTGATTTCCTACACAAACGCATTTTATGGCCTTACCTAAAGAGATGGACAGAGAGTTCCCAGAACAATAAAATATGTATGTCAAGATACAAAAGGTGACTCACGGAATCTATTACTTTTCCAGAACTTGTAATTAAGCACTTGCCCGGTACTTCTACAAGGGCCGGTTTGTATTTTTGTATAAATGAATCCTCTTCTAATAGTTTAGCTCAATAATTATCCAACCTTAAGCCTTGTTTGACAAAATTTCATAATTAATTTACCAGGCACTCCCGGGCGGTCAAAAAAAGAATTTCACCCTTCAAGTGATAGATCACGAAGAAGAAATATTCAAACCTTAAAAACTACTTCCACTACTGCTGAGCTTGCTCTCTCAGCATCTACGAGTTTGAGAGAGGAGGGAGGTACTCCAGCAGCTAAGTTATTTACGGAAATAACAACAATGACACCTACTCGGGCTAAATGTCTCTCTGTAGCACAGCTCTGAGCCATGGTCACGAATTATATCCCAGCTATGACTGAATAGTGCAAGCAAAAATGGCGGCTTACCGGAAGGACTAACAATTAGGTGAGCTTTCGGAAGAGGCACTTGAGGCCAGAAATAAAGACACTAGAAAATTCCACGAGAAATTTATTAGGAAGCACTCCAGGGTGGCCACCAACGAGGACATTTTCAAGAGGCTATTAGTTACATTCGATCCTTTACTTTCCTCCTTCACACATTTAACGCCGAAGAAAAGAAGGAGAACGTCAAAAGAATTGAGAGACTTATTAATAGTGGATGAACAAGAAGAAGAACTATTGGAGGTTGAACACGATTATCTGGGGCCAAGTATCAGGTAGCCGCAAGTTGGGCGGGGCCCAAGCTCGCGAGGGTCCTAATCCGCAATCCTTTCCCCAGCTCGGAGACACAACGCCGACCTTTCTCCTCGACCCACACTGTGGGAGGCTCCCTCACCAAAACCAAACGTGCTCACTACAATTTAAACTTTAACAACTACGTGATATAACAACAAATGAATATTTTCATCGACCTGCCGATAATTGTACGAGTGATTCCAGGAAATTTAAAAAAAGTACGAGCCTCTGTATCTCAGTAACGGGTAAACACTATGCCAAATGAAGTACTATTCCAGATACATGAATCATTTTTGAGTTTTTATGCGAAGTTTCAAGTACATATCTAAAAAACAAGCCATTTTGGAATTTTGGCCAGCTTTTTCCGATTTCCGACCACTGTGCAGCGCTGACTTCAAGTAGACAATGTAATGCTGGTTGCGTAATGTTAGGATAAAGAAATATAAAATTGAAACCATTTAATTTTAGTAGATTAACTTGGTAATTGGTGAATATAATGATTGATTCATGTACTGTCATCAAGAATAAAGACGTATGCAGATGTTTGTAAAGATTGAACAACGGAAAGGGGTTCAAAATTGGGTAATAGATATGCGATTAAACTCACGAAAAAAGTTATTATAAGATCAGTAATAATTAGTGGATCAACTAAGTAATTAGTGAATATAAAGATTGATTCATGTACTGTCATCAAGATTAAACATGTATGCAAAATTTTAGAACGATTGAACAACGAAAAAGGGTTCAAAAGTTGGGTAATATATATGCGATTAAACTCACGAAGCGAGTTAATATAAGACCAGTAAAAATAGCTGTGAGTTGTAAATTTAAGTCACATAAAATAAACAAAAAAATTACAATACATAAGAAATAAAGGGATTTTTCTTTTACGAAAGAGAACTTACTATTTGAACCACCCTCGTACTAATCTTCCACTGGAAGAGAGGAATGGTCTTGTAGCAAACCTTCAATCTAATCGGGTCAGTGACTCTAAGTTACCTAACATCAACGTTTTTCACTTTAGTTGCTTATTCTTACTCTCCTCTCTATACTTTCTCACATTGAATTTCCTATCATTTTTATAGATGATGGTATTGATTTCCTCTAGGAATAGGATGTCGTGGTCCCTCGCAGTATCAGTGGGTTATGACCCAGGATCTTTTTAGCGGACTCACTGGCCTACCACAAAGTGATTAGAAGGAATAGGAAAACTATTATGAGGTGCTGAATAGCTTCTGGCGTTCCACCTCGCTGTTTGTCTGGTGATGACAACAGTTTCGTCCACATTCCATAGGACGCATTCGGGTTGAATTAAATGAAGTTTACTCACCTCATCATGATACACCACGTAAACCTACCTTCAGGAAAAGTACTACACAAAGCATGAGCAAAGCTAAAAGCCTGTTGAGAGTTTTTTTTCAAGTTACTCAATGCAGTTACTTATCAGCACGTAAAATTCAGATATTTACGTGCCTTGTGATTAAACAACCAACCTGTAACATTAATACCAGTCTTAAATTAATAAAACTGTTAATTTAATGTGAAAACTTGGGTTTATTGTTTCCTTTTTATTCTAACAGCGGATTGGCAGACTTAAGTAGATGATGACTAAGTACATGTAGCGGCACAGGAGGCTGGACTGTCATTTAAAAATTTCACAGTTGACAAGGTTGTTTTATTTTAAATTTTACCATGTGTTGCAACTTTTCTTATATCATCCCATGCCGTGTAGTCCTGTTCAGGGTGAAACAGGTTTGAATAAAATAGCTTTATGGCTGCCTCTATTTATACCAATATATGTGCCATTACCAAATTCTACCAGTGTGCATTTATTGTTGACTTACAAATTTTATCATATTTTTCTATTAATCGATTAGGTATTATGCAATGGCTGCAACATTATTTACTAAATATTTTCATGATAAATTAAAATTAACTCTCTGCATTGAATTTCATGGTAGTTGGAATTGTTCTTAGGCACGGAATGAATTCTAAAATAAATTTAAATGCATCCTAAATCTAAGCTAATCCAATGCTTCACATGTTTTTCTCAAAATTATTTTAATAGGAGTGCTTTTTAAATACTTTTATCAATCACAATACGGTTTTTATTATGCCGTTAATATCTAATGAAGGATTTTTAGTGGTGCATGTATACTGTTAAAGGCAGAGCCTAATTAGATTATGCGTGCCTTGATAAAAACTAATGCCAGGTACAGTGGCCTTACATTCTTTTCAATCTTCTATTCTGTGCATCTATTCAATTCCCATGTCTTCGCTTGAGGCCTATTCAATAATTTCTAAAGGTAACGTTTGCAGGTGCAGATGTTTTTATCCTATCGCTTTGCTTGACAGCACGCATGCAGTATCTTCAGCATCTTTCAATGACACAGTTGCGTTTTTACTAAGCCAAAATGAAAAGAAAGACTAAACTTTATGATATCCAAGCCTCATTCTCATTTCGATACAGGTAAACGTCCTCTAAGTGCGTTATATAGAATACTTTTTCTCCATAGCATTAGGAGACATTATTATTTAGCCTCAGGAGAGCGTCCTCCAAAGATCTTCTTTCCAAGTATTTCCTTTCTTTTTGCTACGGGCTAATGATCCAATAAATGTTTTGGGTGGTTTCTCATCGCAGGAAAAGCAGGATGGATGAGTGTGCCAGTACACTGTAATCACTTAGGAGATAGGTGGATTATAGGGACGTTGAATTAACGAGTACTAATTTCTTGCCCATTTACTCTAGCACTCTTTTGGTTCCTCAAGCTCTTCCTCATCTAGTTTTCACCCACACCCACGCGGCTGGCCCATGATGGAAAAAAGTCTCATTCTGGCAAGGCAACGAAGCGTCAATCCATCAAATTCCTTGGACTCTGTTTTCGACTGTCATTTATTGTTTTTGGGTGGCATCCGACTTCTCTTCCGCTACCATTCCTCGCCGTCACCCCAGCCTGCCTCGTTAATCTAATTTCCCGAGTGATTTTACTTTCGGGCCATTACCCCCGACTCAGCCAATATTTCCCCCATGGTAATCTTAATTCCATCGTGATTGGTGCGCTCGTGTTTTAGGGTGCCGTCAGAGGTCTCCTCCTCTTTAGCCCACCCTAACCATTTGTCCCCTAGAGAGCACAATATAATCTCATCCCAGGTCCCTATTTTTACTTGATAACGAATTTTTTTCTGGTGGAGGCTTCACATTAAACCCCAAATTATACCTTGATTTCAGTCCACTATTAGATAACCTATAGTGTATGTGTGGCATACAATTCACTATTTTACGTGCTATGGAGATTATCACTAAATAATTTGGAATATTCTGAACCCGAGAATCTTGCGATGTGTTGAGTTTTCTTGCAAATGGTGTTTTTTCTAGTTGTATGAGACGATATTGAAACGAAAAGAAATACAGAGCTTTCTTTTCGTATTTTTATCTATTGGCCATGCTTGGTGACATACTTCAAAATAGAGGTTGTTAAATTATTTTTATTTATATTGAAACTTTAACATACTTTTGGCAATGTTCTGAATAAAGTTCATCAGTGGTCTCGTTGATTGTGCTATAACAAAAATTTCCGATGCTTGTAAAAAACGTTCCAGGCTTGTGGTCTTCCGTAAATCTTTCTCGTCAAAAGGAAAACTAGGTGAATAAGTAAGATACTAGTCACTAAACGAAAGAAAAACTTTATTCATACTTAGTATCTCAAACAGTAATGCCAGTGCACGCGGCAAATTTTCCACGAACAAGGCGAACTTTATCTGCAGAGGAAATATGCCTAAGCAACCCCAGCAATTTTGGAGGCAGTTTTGAAGGCATTCGGTTAGGATACGCGTAAAGGAATCCCAGGCGAAACATTCGTCGAGGAAAGGAAAGTTGGGACTTTGTGGAATAAGATTTGAGTTTTCCTTATCCCTACAACCATATTGTTAACCCTTCGCCCGCATCCGAAGAGGGATCCTGTGAGCAACGCGAGGGTCGGGTGGTAAAATATTATTCCGAGAAGGGTATTCTGGAGGACGGTGAATGATTTTAGTTCCAGGGATCAGTCACCAGAAAGAAGAGATTTCGTAGGCGGAACCCCGTAGGAGATAAGAAGAGAAGAAAGGAGAGGAAGCGACAAATATGAAGGAATGAAGAATGAGAGGAAGAAGTATAAGTATGTTAACAGAAGGAGCGGGAGGACTAAGGAATCATAGAATAGGGATTTTTTCCCTTCCGTCAATCATCCTAATCGATCTCCGTCAATGATCGAGGTGCAATGGGAGGAGAATGGAATTTTTTTATCCCTCCGAGGGAATGGGTGAAATACAGGAGGAGATGATTGGATCGATGGTTATAGGCGAGAGTGGCTGGAAGAAGTATGTCTTGGGGTTTGAATGTGGAGCAATCCGGATGGGAGCGGGTGGCGTTGTGAGGGGTGAGGGCCACATCTCGTATGGGTTGAGAGCACGCTTGACGCGGAATGGAGATAGCGGTATAGTAGGATGGAGTTGAGGAGAACGCCCACTCTGACGAGGATGGAGATGTGCGAGTATGACGGATTAGCATGCAGAGGACAAGGAGAAAAAAGATTCACTCGGTGGCAATGGCAGTTTTTTTCCCAGAATTCTGGGTTCATGCAGTCTGTCCTTGTGAGAAGGTTTGAAAAGAAAGGAAGGACACGTGTTTTCATAACCCCTGTCTAGTAATGCACTTTCTTATTTCCTAGCTAATAATCATTTTGATTAGGTAGATATGGTATCTACAGAACGTGATATATTAAAGCCGTGCTAGAAAATTAATGCTAGAAAGCCGTGGAAAAATACTTACTTCCCAAAACTTGACCGAGAAAGTATGACTTGCGCAAATGTAGTGTAAGAGACTTTTTTACAGGAGAATGTGTGAATGTGTGTGGAATGTGGAACAAGTTTCGTGGAAAACGCAATGTATGATTGTAATGGAAAGTAAAGATGTAGGCAAGGATAGGTCAATGTGGAAGAATCTACTAAAAAAGAGCCAATTTTCTTGGTCTAGCACCGAGATAAATGCTCTTTTGACTGTGCCAACCACAAAATAGAATTTCGTGATATGCATGAGTAAGTGTGTAAAAATCGTCAGGCGTGGAAAAGGAGCAGAAAGATGTTGATGTTCAGTGGACGAGTGGAAGGTACGGGATGTCATGTTTAAGGATGAAGGAGAGGAGGGGGAAGTCCCTCCATAGCATGAAAAAGAGCGGGGAGGATGTGAGCCGGAGAACGTGTAACAATATGACTGGGGATGAAGGATGTTGAAACGCCCTTTGGGTAGAAAGTGGAAGGTGGATGAAGCTCAGGGAGAGCGAGATACGTTTATACACTCGTATGCATGGAGGAGAGCGAAGGGATTTGCGAGATGAAGCCACACGGAAGACAGGAGGAGATTGATGCATCGATATGGAAGGTTTTATGACGAGGGGCGAGTACAGGAATCTTTCATCTTCCGTACTCCCTTATTTATGTCGTGGTCGTAAGTATGGCTACCTCACTGCCATTTTGGATAAAATTGGCCACGGCGAGGTTTTTTTGGGCGGATCTCTTGTTAAGATCTGTTTTATGAAAATAGGCAAAATATGAAGGAAAGCTTGTGCTGAAAATATTATGGTGTTCTCGAGGCCTTCTCAGAAAAATATCATTCTTTCAATCATTTTACTGGATCTTTATTATTTATCCTAGATTCACATGGTTCGTAGCCATGTATAATTGTCAACAAATAGGTGATTTGAAACCTTTTCTAAAACATCTTAGCTGCAGAAAATATTCGCTCCTTGCATGTACTTAAAACACTTTTTCATATCCTAGCCTATATGTGAATCTGCTCTATTTGTACCTCCACAAATTAGAAACCACATTTCTTCACGCTCAGAACGCATGATTGTATTATTGGCTTGCCTTTTCACTTCATGGTGTAATATTACTTTTAAGTTCGAAATGAGAATAATTCTAGAAATATTCTAGAGATGCGATGGTTTTTGAATATGAACAAAAGAGATTACTGGTGGGGTGAGATTGCTGAAAAATATTACCCTCGTTTTTCTACATTCTCACTAGGTGGCCAACGATTGCTCTGAGAATGAAATTACCAAACAGTAATCTGTATCACCTGATATCCATGGCAAAATAGAGCGTAGGCCGTATCTAAAGCTAATGCTGGCCGGTTCGTAGACTTATTTCATGGTATTGCAACTCGGCGATCTAGAGATCTTGAACCTACTTTGTACAGCTTAAATAACTCATGGAAATCACCCTGAGAAACATTCAGGCACTCACTTCGATTCGATTTTGGTTTGCGGGGCCGTTTACGATAGTGAAATCACCGCCTGCGCGGTGACCTCGCGGTATCGTATCAGATTATAGGCTCTCCGATTCCAATGACTCACGTTCCAGTGAGAGCGAAGAACGGAGTCTTTGGTTCCGAACGATATTAGATATCTCTGATAAAATTGCGATCGCGCCAGGGGGAGAAAGTGAGAGTTGTGAGAGAGGAAGTTTTTTAACTCTACTCAACATAGGATATTTATACTGCTTAATTGACCACGTTTTACACGCTCATGGGTTGATTAGGCTCATGTACTAAACGGCTCAATTAGATTGCCATATAACCGAGGAGAGGAAAACTCACTGAAAAACAAATAAATCTGGCGACCCAATGCAGGTATATAAAGTTCCCGTCACTGGTGCGAATCAGTAAACGGCGCGGCGTGGCGGGTGGAATCTTATTGAAACGAGAGAAATACGGAAGAGTATCCGAGACGTAAGTCGTGTCCTGTCATGATTCCAAATGGATATCGATAAATCCCATGCTACTCCATGAAAATCTCTTTAATATATGTATGTTTCGGCTAAGCCCTTCTTATATTTCTGTTTTTTTTTACCTCTTCCTTTGTAGTAGAGCTTTATCCCTTTCATGCGTATTCCTTATCTTGATTTTTTACGCATACTATGTTATTACGTTCAATTTTCATTTGCCCCACTAGTTTGAAATTTATGATAAATTTCTCATAGTAACTTGATCATGCGTCATGATTTGTTCGTCAATAGATATTTCATTGCGAGATGAAACAAGCAGCGTTGAACTTTTTTGCCGTTAAGGTGGGGATTATTAATACTATTTATTATTGATTATTAATACATTTAAAGTGAGATATTTCAAAGAGGTCTTTGCCTGTTCTCCTTGCAAATTCGCCTCTTGTAAGTGATCAGAAACATTTATATGCATGGGAATAATTTTCTTGCTTTCCCTCTCGGTGGTTTCAAAAGCCCGGTAAATTTTGTACCTTTACGGCATAGACACAATTTCGTCATCTTTAAACCCAGGTTAATAAGCGAGCATTGGGATAATTAGTTGCGGAGGTCTCAGGGTATACGGAATACTGCTGAGCGGGCCAAATGATCCCGGACCCTTCAAAACTGTTTTCACAGTAATTTTTAAAAATCCAGTTTGATTGTCGTCAGAGCTGAATTGAATTTTTTACATCCATTTATTTAAATTTTACCTAGAAATCGTTTTAAAGGTAATTCCGGGGATTTTACTATGGCAAAATACTAATACAAAGTAAACATTATTAACGATAGTCAACACCTGGGGTGATAGGTCATGTAAGAGCAATTTGGACCATTTGGACCATGTTCTCATTTTGAATGTAAATATATTTGATTAAGAAGGCACAATTATGAATTTAGTAAATCAAGCTACAGTTACAGCATCTGGAAGAATGTTTGTTGACCGTCATTTATATCAGGTCGATATTCATGATGTAGCCCTCAGTTTACAGTGGAAATAGTTCTTCTATTATTGGGCTGAATATGTCTTTTTTGATAATAGTCCACCATGAAAATTGAAATAAAAATAAATTGTATTATTTTTCATTTTTCCAGGTACTATTAGGAAAGGATTTTTAAATGTTTCATCTTTTCAGGATTTTGAAAATACCAGTTCAAATCCTTGTGAATTGAAATCTTTATTTATAATTTCTTTCATTCAAATCATCATTCTACGCGGTGAATTTTTGTGCCTTATTTTGTGAACTGGATTCATTTATAGTCAACAATTATAGACCTCTTTTTTATTTCTATGATTTTCGAGCCAGGAATTTTAATAGCTATGGATTGAAGTTTGAATTGAATTGAATCTTAACGTTTTAGCTGTTGCCCGTTAGTTGAGAACAAGCTCACTAAATAATTTATTATTTTTCAGAGTGCAACATCATATACGTAAGGTTTTAGGGTATAATAAAATTTGATTAGTTTGAACCTGTATCAGGAATGCCGAGCACAATGAACATCATGTTAAAAATTTTATTATTTCACTTGCACCCAGCGTTTCATCTTTTTGCTTGAAAAGGTCAAGAAAATAACCTTTTTGTTCATTCGTATAATATTTCGGGCGGGAAAGTTTGTAAATGGCAACTCCTGAGGTAATAATTTCGGCATCGACAGACTTCACAGAGAAGGAGAGTGAGTGACTTGGACTACTTGCAGCCACCAAGCACCCTTATCACTTTCGCGGGGTACATGCATAACTTTCCTCCTCCACTCAACTCCCTTTATCCCAATCTTTCTGCGCACACTTCACTTCGCCATCGTCATCCTCGAGAAAAGGTTTTACGCGAAACCGCAGCGCATGAAAGGAAGTCGAGCCTCTCATGGTGGGCTGCGGCAAAAACCCCTCATCTCCCTTCATTCACCATCTCATACCCTTATTCACGACCGGTCCCACCCTAGACCACCCTCCAGAACCCTTTTTAAAACTGCATCACGCATCAAAAACGCCCGGGATGAACACATCCAGGGTTCGCTTGAGTCCTTGCAGCGGCGGTTAAGGAGAGAGGTTATGAAAGGGTTGGTGAGCGTAGGGATATGCGATATTGTGAACGTATCGATGCATGGATATCGAAATAATAACAAAATACCTAAGTATCTATAATAGTATCATATAGAAACAAAGTATCGATACCACCCAATATAGATTAATATAACTACCTGGGCGTGAATTGGGATAAGGAGAAATGAATTTCCGTACCTTTCAGAAAGCTATATTTACAATTTATTTACAAACACTTCTTCTCTCTTATGAAAACAAGGTAATAAGCCCAACTAACAAAACAATAGTCATTTTACATGCTAATTTTTATCCTCCTTGCACTCAAATTTCTTTTGCGGGTACCTTCTGAAAAATTAGGAATGTTGACTTTAAAGTACCTACTTACTTGAAAATACAATGAAAAATTAATTTCAAAAGTTACAGGCGAAATTGTACTTAAATTAAATTATCAAAGCAATTTAACAGTAATTAATTAAAAATGCTAAAACACATTGGGATTATAATTCACCATACAATATGTATTAAACTTTTATTTGTTTTCACAATATTTAAATAATTAACATGGTCCTGGCAAATCTCTTTGAGTTCGTCGGAAAGTTCTAATGTTGTTAAGGCAAATGTTTTTTTTACTTTTTACTTTATAATTTGTCACAGCCTTGAGTAAGACATGTTTTTAAACACCTTCCGTACAAATATTTTGTATGCATGAAATGTCACGAATACAATATATTTTCTTTTTTACCTTTTGCAGTGCATTAAATTTACCCATTGGTCATTGTTCTAGGTATGACTTTATTGATAATTTAACATGACTGATTTTCTCGTAATTTCTCATACTTTCCGGTAAACTATTAAAAGTGCAAGAGCTATCCCGGTGTTAATATAAATAGTGATATACAATGCTACGCAGTGCAGTCATGGAGAAGAAGATATAACTTATACCAAGATGGACCATGAAATTGCTGAAGGAAAAAGATAAAAGAAAAGGATTCTCCACAGCCGTTGACAGAAGTATGGAGAGTGAAGGAGAAACAAGCACCAAATGAAGATGGGATGAGTTATGGAAGATAATAGCTGATGTAGCAGAAGATCCACTGGTGAATAAAAGAGCCGACAAGAAGAAGACATGAATTAAGGCAAAGATTAAGGAACTTATAGACGAAAGAAATAAAATACAAGAACACAAGAAAAGAAAGTTATACAACCACTATAAGAAGTTTAGGAACCATGTCATTTGAGAAGCAAGAAGGCAAAGGAGGATTGAATAGAAAGCTGCAGTGAGAAAATCAATGAAAACATGAAGGAGGGGAATACAGAAAAATTATAGAAGCTAGTGAAGAGACATTTCGGAGAGAGAACGAAAGCGAACGAAAAGCATCAACATCAGGGTTCTGAACGGCAATAAAATGATAGAAGGTGAAGACATTGGTAATAAGTGGTAATAGGTTATTCATTGAAGAACTCTACCAAGGGCCGAGGTCACTGGAATAAAACCTATTGAAAGACGAGAGTGAGGTGGACGAAGAAGAACGGGGCCAAGACATATTGAGAAGAGAATTTGACAGAACATTGAATGATCTAAAGAATAGCAAAGCATCTGGCGCATACAATATCAATGGAGAAACTTAGGCTCTCAAAAGGAAAGCAAAGAACAACACGTAGTAAATAATCAAATATTGCTACGAAAGCGGAAGGCTACAGGTGGATTTTGAAAGGATTGTAATAATTGAGATACCAGAGAAGACAAGGACTTAGAAATGTGAGGTGCACAGAACCTTGAGTTTGGTTTCACATACGTCAAAAATAATTAGCCGAAAGATGGAAAGGACAATTGAAGACAGCCACTAGGAAAACCAATTTGGATTTAGAAAAAACTGGAGCCAGGGAGGCTATATTTGGCCTGATATTAATGGTAGAGGAAACAATGCATGTGAACAAGCCACTGTGTATGGAATTTGTCAACTTGGAGAAAGCCTTCAACAACGTTGAGTGCAACAAGTTGTTCGGGCCGCTGGAAATACTTGGAGTGAATTTCAACGACAGATGAATGATCTACCAACATTACAAGAAACAAGTCATCACAATGCGAATGTGAGACGGAAAAAATAGATGCTAAAGTTAAAGAAAAGATTAGATAAGGATGCAACCTCTCCCCAGCGCTGCTCAACATTTACTTGAAGGAAGCAATACGAGAATCACAAAAAAAGGGACTGAACGGAATTATGGTTAACAGAGAAGAAATAATCATGCTCCGCTTCGCAGATGATATCGAAGTAACAGCAAGAAATCGTGATGATCTTTAAAGATCAGTGAACAGAGTGGATCAAGTTCTTCAAGAATATAGCATGAAAATAAATAAGAAGGAGACTAAAATCCTGGTATGCGGAAATGGAAGCTGAATGCAGAAGTCACGCAAAGAGGAGAGACAATATAGCAGGTATCCATTGAATTTTTCCGGGATTTCTTCGGCGTGCGTTGTTTTTCGGGAGAATAGTTTCGCTGGCTATCGTGCCAGCATCTTCACCTTCGACCTGAAGACATTGACAGGATAGCTAGCGAAACTTGTCCCACAAAACAACGCACATGAAATAAATCCCAGGAAAATGCAGAGATCATTCTTCCAGCTCTTCGAAAAACTTTTAAAAAGCAAAAGTATATTTAGTTAGGTCTAAAATAACTGGAATATATTTACACCTGGCAATAAGTATTCAAATTGTCAACAAGAAGGAATCGATATCCAGAAATTTTCTCAGAGCTCTTCTAAAAGGATTTCGTCAAGAACTCGAATCGTATTGGTATTCTGTTCCTTTTTCTAAAATATTTTGTATTCTTATTTCCACAAACACTTATAACAGTTGCACTTATATTTATTTTTCTAAAAAATATTGCGAAAATACTAGGTCATTTTCTCATTTATGTATAGATTTGAATTATTTTAATTATTTTTCCTCCCTTCTCTTCTAAGGTTGGATTTGTATTACAAATAATATTGTATATCATTTCGTGGAAAACGTTACAATTTCCTTGGATTTTCTCTCTTGGGTTTTACCGAATATAAATTTATGATATCTTTAGTAACACTCGTTTCACCAAAAATTTCAGTGCCCACTTTTATGACTTATTCCTTAAACTGTTCCACTGTTTTTTTTTGCAATATGAGCCCAACTGTTTCTGTATCATTTTGTGATTCTCTTGGCTATAGCAGGCAAACTTTATGTCCATATTCTATCTTTTTGTTTTGGTCTTTCTATTCACTCGTCAGCTATTCGTTTACTCTATGAATTTAGTAACGTTGTCATTGAACTCCTAGTAAAGGGCTTTCGCATTCATCACTCAGGTTTGTGAGGCTTACGTTTATATCCTAAAGGTTAACCACAGTTTCATCTTTGTCGTCGCCTGATTCAGAAGTTTTCTGCTTCCAACAAGTCATGCATTTCCATGTCTTCCTTGTCCTGTGGGACATCATTCAATAGGTGTAATCCTTCAGGCCACAGCATTTGTGGTGAAAATTCCTGGAGCATGATTTGCACGTATCAAACTCTCCAACTTTAGGAAAGCGTTCTTGTCATTGCGCACAATTTGTATAAGAAATGTTCACATCATAAAAATACCAATTCAGAAATTACACGATAGTTTGAGCTCGTAGAAGGCAAAATTGTTGTCATTCTGTTTGGTTGTCCGCACTCACAAAGGTAAAACATAATTAAATTACTCATTATGTCCCATTATTCATTTCCATGTCACCTGCCAATAGTTCCGGTATTAGGTTATAATTTGCTTTTGTTTTTAACTCCAAAAAAATCCCCAGGGAAACAAACGCAGTCAGTATCTTTTCCTTTTAAACTGAGACGAAGTTCAGAGGCAGTCACATGAATTAAATGAATAATAACTTAACTACAGTATTGGTCAAAATGTGTAGTCAATTGAACAAAATTACTTTACTTACATATTTTAAAATACTTTAACATTGTACTTAGATGCACTCATGTCAATCTGAGATGTCTTGAAAATATTGATTTTAGTAAAATAGCAATCGATATCTAAAATAATCTAAAATATCGATACATCATCAGAACATCCGCGGGTGTGCGTATTTGTCTGCAAAGGGAAGCATTGAGTTTTAAGGAGGGCCCGACACGGGCAAGGAGTTGGTTCGCCAGAGAAAGTAAGTGATCCTCCAGCCCATTCACTCGATCCATTTCCCTTCCCGCATCAACTCGTTACAAACCATTCCCCGTCTGCACATCTCCCCCCTCCTTTTCCTCTTCTCTCAAATCATCCGCAGGCGAACACGATCTCCTCACATCGCCGGATCTTCAGCAGGCGCTCTCGGCTGTGCCTACACCGCAGGGTGCCACCCAATATTCTTCCAACAGCTTCTCTCTTAATTCTCGCCGCTTGAACCCTCTCCCCGGGTAAGTCTCCCCTCAACCCCCGCACTTCTTCTCAGTCTTAATCGTCTCTTCATTTCACTCCGCCAGCGGTTATTTTACGGATAGGCACTTTCTTTGCCCTTTCTTCACTCAAAGGTTTCCAGTTTCTATTGCGAACGCTGCAAGTAACACCTATCCCTGAAACTAAAACTTAGGCTACCCCTTCGCTTTGGTTTTTTCTCTCTGCTATTTCTGTACTTTTTACCCAATGGTAATTCATTGTAATACTCTGTAACTGCTTCTGATAATATCTAGGTATTTGCATTACAAGCTCTTCCGAACATAACTCTCGCGTTTGAATGCTTAAATGAAGGTTTTAACGCATAAGTTTAAGATTCTCAAGTTGCAAGAAAGTTATTTGATATGAACGTTAATCTTCATTACCAAGTCCTTTCTTATTTCTAAGATCGACAATTCAACAATTTGTTATTTTTTTTCCGATTGAGGAAAATTTGTTCATACCCAAACGAAAGGTGTCTATATAGCGCTAGACCCGCAAGGAAATTTTTTGAGTGGTAGGTGTTACCACAATAGACCTTGAATATAGGTAGACGGAGCATGACGTCATTAACATGAGGGGGGAATAAGCCAGGGCTTGGTCACGTGCTTTGTGGCAGATCTCGTCAACTCTCGACGGTGAAACACGGTTCACTCCTGCCATGATTATGGTTGCAAAGAAATATTTGTAAAAGGAACCCGAATATCTTTGCACAGACGAACTAATCCCTCTAAGGTCTATAAGCCATGTACATTTCTTTACGAAAATGATTTCAGAGAAAAATCGCGAGAGTTTGAGTTATATATTTGTTTACAGTGCGAGGATATCGTGAAAGATCTTACTTGCTCATCTGTCTGATTATTATCACTTGCCGGATTCTCTCTTCACTCATGTATTATGTCTTTCACGTGTAATATTTTTCCTACTGACGAAGAACTTATAAGAAAGTGAATAGTTGCTTTGAAAAGGGATGCGTTCGTGCCAACGGTCTATTCTAAACTTCGTTCAAAGTATTTTTCCAGGCATTGTTTTGTCGAAGAAGGCCAGTTGCAAAAAGATGACACTAAAAGGAGGCAAAAAATATTGCAAACAAGATGCAATGACTGGAATTTGTGGTCAAGCTGAATTTTGTTACATGAAACTTGAGGAAAGTTTTATAGAACAAGTCATATTCAGAGTGAAAATGTAATCGTGCAAATATTGGCAGACCAGTTGCATACACCAAGAGAGGAGTTTGAGAGATTTAAATTACATTCATAGGACATATACATCTACAAAATACCCTCCCAGCCACCTCAAAGGTGCGTGCGATTATCGAAAGCCTCTGTGCGATGCGAGAAAGCCTGTGCGATTATCGAAAGTAATCGATATCGATCAATTATAAGAAAAATTGGAAATTTGGTTGATTCAACTGTCGGGAATTGAAGAAATTACAATTAATTGAAGTCATTCAATTAATTGACAAAGGCCAATTAATCGACAACGAAATGGGTGGCAATAAATTTTCATTGCTCAATTAATTGACATCTACCAATTAATTGACAGAATTCAATTGGATCGTGCTTTTCAAACGCTTTCCATTGTCAATGAGAAGAATGAAAGAACTAATTTGAAAAAAAATCAATCAGTTAGCTTTTATTAATTAATAAAAGGGATAGATCGCTATTTGAAGACAGGCAGATCCTCAGCGCGTTCATCCGACAGACACTGGCGTGTGTTGATCACAATTTTCCCACCGAAACTGAACGTAGTTACCGGGATAGTTAGATATTTTCTTGCTACCTTCAGGAGGGAGGAGTAGGTGGTGGCCCTCTCCCGCCACCACTGCGACCTCCATCCACACGTCTGTAATGCCCCTGAATCTAGCCATTTCCTCCCTGAAGATATCCTGTGCGGTAGCAGGAGGGCCGAGGCCGGGCGCCGAGCGAGAGCGAGCATCAGCAGCGTCGGCCGGCGTTGAGCGAAAGCTAACAAGTTCAAACGTACAATTAGCTATCCATAGCGAATCAATAATCGTCAATTAATCGATTACAGGAAAATAATCATAAATTGAATAACAATTGACAATTTTACAACAATTGACACTTGAAAAAAATTGATAATTGAGCCAATTACCGCAATCGACATCGATGTGCAGAAATAATCGATCAATTGTAAAAATAATTGAATCGACGATTCAATTAATCAAATAAATGCACAGGCCTAGCAGGGGGTGAGTAGTCACAAACATGCATTTCACTTAACCCTAAAGTTAGTGTAACTACGACTATTGATGCATTATCGTAAATCGCTAACGCTTGTCAGGAGACGAAGCCTCACAAGCATGCACTACACTTTAGATATGCTACCAATGCCAGTGGGACCGTTAGTATTTATGTATTTGCCAACTACTTAAACGGACTGAGATTCAAGTGTTATGCTGAAAACATGCACGGCGTGCTTTCAGAACTAAGTAGCAGATAATGATACAAGTATTAGGTAGTAATACTAAGAGTTACACTACCTATCGACAAACCTATTTAAAAATCTCATAGGCAGGTGTTATGGTCTCTTATCGTTCGCGGGAAAAATGGAATTTTAAATCTGTCCATTCTGCAGTCTAGTTTCCTAATTTGATTCTCATGATCTGATCTACCGTAGTGTGCCAAATTTTATTAAAATATTATTGACTTCGTAAGAGTATAAATCGGTTTGGAACTTACATAATAGATTAACTTTAAATTTTAGTCGACGGTCTGAAAGCGATTCCCATCCCAGTAACACTAACGAGGTTATCGTAACGGCCTTTAACATATGTAACTATCTTAGCAATATTCTCTGCACGCGTTCCAACTCGTTTTTAAGTCTACCTCATAAGGATCCCTAATACTGGCAGCGTATTCCAACTGCGGTCTAACAAGAGAGAAGTTGCTGATTTACGTAACTTTATCGTCGCACTTGCAAAGTACTCTTTTAACAAATCACAATTAACGATTAGCTTGGCCGGTATTTCCCTATTAAATAAAGATTGAAGTACCGTTTCGTCTTAAATATATCATATTACTACTTTTATATTACACTGCCTTTGACGCTTGGTACAGAACTTTTCGCAGTCAGGGTTATAAGCTTACATGTTCTTATACATAATATTTTAGCTTCATTTTTATGCCACCAACTTATTTTTCTGATCATCCTTGTCATAATTTAATATATAACTGCATCATGAAACGAGTTATAGCTAATCGGGTGCATTTTTTAATCTCGGGAAAACATCGGAATTTTAATGTCAATTGAAAATTTAAATGATGCGCAGAAACCGGCATAATTTATGAGTGATGAGGGATATCGTAAGGCATTGCGATTGAAGGCAGAGTGATCGTACAAAAAACGACTTCATATTCAAAGTAAATGTTGGTGTTGTTAAGCAGGAATTTCTTGGTTTGTGCTCCGAATTGATTCAAAGCATTTGAACGCCACCACTTCTTTGCCACATAACACGTGACCTCATGTTTACTTCACCCGCCGCCTATGCTCAAGCATTGGGTAGCGCAATCTACCTATATTCAAGGTCTATGGTTACCACTGATGTATTTTCCCATCCCCCCCTAATTTAAACAAATGGTCCCCCAACTCGCTAGTTACTTTAGTCTTTGGTTGGTAGCCGTTTGACTTGGAGCTCCCGATCGCCGTTCCCGCCTAGTGTGGGCTTCACGATATCATTGGATCTATTCACGCAAATGGTGTTCAACCTATTGAAAGTCATTAACTGTTGACTGGAGAGTATATGTGCTGTATGAAAACCATAAACGTGCACAAATGGTGCAGAGAGTTTAAATGCTGGTCGTACAGAAAGTCATGATGAAGAAAGAAGCGAGAGACCGTCAGAGTCAGACGAGGCGATCGCGAAAGTTGAATAAATCCTGCGTCAATAACGCAGGATCATCGTCCATGAGCTCTCACGTGTGGTTCTTGAAGTTTCAATATACAATATTCAGAGGATGATGTCAGAAAATTTGCGTTATATGCGCCCATGGTCCCAGAAGACCACAATTGGCAACGAATGTAAGCTTGAATTTCTTGAGCGCAACGCAGACGAAAGAGAGGACTTTTTGAATGCCATAGTCACCGGTGGCAAACCGTGGGCTCACTTTTTCACACCTGGAACCAAACGAGTCACTTAGTTGGTGGTATTAAACTTCATTCACGTTGACAGTGATGACGAGGTGAAAGAATACCTCATACGCTATCTCAATGAGTTCGCGACGAGATTCTACGACACTGGCAAACAAAAACTACCACAGTGGCTCGAAAAATGCATCAACGTAAGGGAAATTGTACTGAAAAATAGTGTGTTAAAATTATTTTTTTTTATTTAAAAAGCTGGGAAAATAATTTTTTTATTCATTAAAAATATGAAGAGTTTATTTTTGGGTTAACCCTCGTTGATTCAGTCAGTCATAAATTAAACAGGAGTCACCTTTTTAAAGTGAGTGTTCATCAGTCAAAACCTTTTCTGCATTTTAAGTGGTGTTGTGAATAATAATATTTTAAGTATCATGATTGTGATATTTCATGAAAATTCGTATAGACTGTACTTCATCCGAAATTAAAGCGTATATAGTTCAGAACTAAAGTATTTGCACTGAGCCAATTTATTTTTCCCAAGGAGAAATTGGTGCATACTGAGGCTAATGTATCCCTAAGGAAATAGTTACATCTTCCAATATTCTCTTTCGGGTGAATAATTTTAATCACAGTTTTGGTTATTGGTTAAATTATTCCGCTGCCGATGATTCTTTCCTCTTTTGCTTACTCAACTACCGTTAGCTTCGAAAAGCACAGAGGAGTTTTAGAAGCATAAAAAAAGATGCCCTATAATCACAGATAACTTTGAAGACAAGGGGATCGCATTGAAACCATGCAAGAGTGCCCTGGCGTTTAGCGACAGATTTAGTATTTTCCTAAAATCTCCCAGGGACCTGAGGGGCAGTTTTTAAACTAAATTAAGTCCTACTCGTGATCAGACTAGGGAAATTGATTACGCTCTCTCGTCCCGGAAAAATTGGATTTGTAACTGAATTTTGGATGGGCAGTGAATAATTTCTGAGAATAAGCACATTGAATTGCACCAATATTCCAGCCAAGTATAGAATGGAGGTGTAAAAAAGGTAGTAATATTTAAAGGTAATGAAAATACAAATGAATATGTACCTTAAATGAAAAAAACTTTTTTTTTCATTTTATCATCGTACTATTCTAAGTTAAGAGTTGGTTTCAATGGTTTTTCATTCAAAGAGTTGGTTGACTACCTACTTCCTCTACTCTATTATCTTTTCTCCTTGAAGAAAATAATGTAATATGATTTGTCTAGCTGTAAATACCACCTGAGCACTAGACATTAACTCTAAGCAATGTTCCAACCTGTCCAGGGCAAGCGTCTTTGCTTTGGCTTCATCATAAATTTCATGCTGCCGAACCACAACGAATAATTACTCTTCTATGACCTCTCTTGAAATTTAAATACTTAATTAGGAAGCAGATTATATTCAAATAATTTATATCTTCGCCTCTATCTCAATAATATTTGGATACTAAAATATAGGTTTAAGATATAAATGGAAAGGTTTAGCGACTTTGTTGCTGGCGATTGCACGCTTTCTTATTTTAACTGTTTCACTATTCGCTCCTTCATATTAAATTCAAAATTTTCTTTCTATGTCTCTAAGTGTTTACTATACTTATTTTATTCTCCCCAGTATCGTTTTTACATTAGATCAAGGACAACTTTTCATATTTAAATAGTTCTAATTCTTTTTGGCTTGCATTCTCAGCCTACCTGTTCCCAATCTTCTTGTTGAATACAGCTCGAAAGCCATTTGTATGTTCTTGGACTGCTGAAGTAAAAAATCCCAGAATTTTATGTTGATGACAATAATTCAGGGTTTTTATTGTCGCGTTTTTTCTTTAAAAAAGTTATATTGCCTTAATAAAATTATTTATTTAATGCAATCGTAATGGACGTAAATACCCATGTTAAGGCCTCAGGCTTGATCATAAATTGAAGGAGCAATTGAGATTTGGATTTACAGCGTATGATATTTTTTTATATTTTTCACCTTAAATCATTCTGATTACACGTCAGACCCGGTCAGGTATACTTAAAATTTACCCACGCCCTCTGTTTCTTTTCTTTTCCTCTCAGACGTTCATTTTCTCTCTCATCCATAACTTTGGTGATTGTCCATTATCCTCTATTTCCTAGATCCGAAGGCTTCCGCCAACTCCATTGCTTTAATTGGTATGTACATAGAAACCATGCCATCCTTCCTTATTCTCAATCCACCATTCTCCCCAACCTCCTTTTGTCTCTCTACTTCCTTTTTTTATCGCATCCTCACTTTTAGGTAGTTTAATCCATGTGTCACTTCATAAAACATTCAATGAATCTGGACTCTGGAATCTGGACTGGATGAAAATATTTAGCATCTTATGATACCAAAACTGCATAAACTTATTGCACTACGTGTAGAGAAATTTCTCAAGAAATATAAGCCATTTTCCATTGGGTTTGGTACGACTATACGGCTCGGGAAAATAGTATTTGAAAGGAAGTTATGTCGCGCAAATTGCGTCCGAAATTTAGCATTGAATTGTTCCTATCTTAAAAATATGTTTAAAAGTATTGCTTGATGTAAAGATTTTAGTAAATTCGCAAAAAGAACTCGTTGGTAAGGACACTTTAAGCGTATGGCGTGGAACAAGTAGCATAAATTATAGCCTCCAATAAATAACCAAATGTATTTTTATAATTACTGAGAAAATAAGCAAAATATTATAGGTATAATAAAAGTTTGCTTGCAAAATAATACTACATCAATTTCATGCTCCACGCACTTGTATAAACGTTAATAAATAGTCAAATGTGGTATTACGTTATGATTAGAGAAAAATCTCGCCTTAAGTACCTTAATCCTCAAATATATCGGTCACTTTATTTCTTTCGCACAACCCTCCAACTGGGTCACCCTCTAGCACAGCTGAGCCACTACCGACTTTTCTATCAGTCCGTACTTTCTCTGTCCATCCTTTTCTTATTATTTCTTCCTCTTCTCTTTCCCCATACCGGAGATGGCTTCCATCGCCTCACTGCCTTAAATCGTCTTTTTGCCGTGTCGTCTGGTTTTAATTCTCCCCTTCCAGAAGGAGCCGATCCGATTCAGCGGTTATACCCTCCCTACGGTGACGGTGAAGGAACCGGGGTTCTAATTAAGGATTATCCGCATCACGGTTAATGAGGGTCACTCGGCTCCCTTTCCTACATCCTTTCGGAATAATTGTGTTTTAATCCCTTTCACTCTATTATTTTAGGTTGCCATGATCAACCTGACCCTCCTCACAATCTATAATGTAGATCTCTCGGGTTCCCATCCGGGTGATGGAATTGAATTCCAACAGCGTATTGATGATGTAGTGTGCCATGGTCTTCAGGGTGAATAGTTTTTATTGAAAATTCATGGCATGGTTTTATCCCAGATTGTATAAAACCAACTAAATAATGAATAGTTTAAATATATGAAGTAAATTTTGTGAAATACTCTCTTAATAGAAATTTAATGCTTATCACTAGTCGCCATATTACTTTCAGATGTATATAATGCATCATCATTCCCTGATATCCTTAGGGGTCGTGCATAAACTACGTTACCCACTAAGAAGAGGGGGGAGGGTGTTGCCTAAAAACATACGGCGGCTAACGAGGGGGAAGGGGAGGGTTCACTCAATGTAACATAGTTGTTGCATTGCGACTGTTTACGTTTCTCGTCAACATCGCGTCGACAATACTACGATGTGGGGTATTTCTTACATCCCAAGCTTCTACTTTAACTCAATGTAAGCTGCAGATAGCGGGTTCGAATCCCGTCTGGGTAGGAAATTTACACCTCCCAAGGCATGGTTGTGTGTATACGTCCAACGAGTTTTATGGAAGAGAGGACTATTAAGTCCTAATATCGCTCGATGCAAGACCTCAAAAAAAATGTAACTTAATCATTGCCTGTACAATGTTACAAGTCTTCATGCCGTCAAATTTCTTACGTTTTAACCTTCTCGCGGGTTAAATAAAAGGTGACCTCGTGACAACACTTTTCAAGGAAGCAGTCAGAAATGTGGGGAGGGGAGAGAACAAAGTAAATGAGCACAGCACCTTGCGCCGTGATTCATAGTTTATTTTTAGAATTTAAAAATTAATATTTCTTGTTCCAATTAAGATTAAATAGTTCTATAATATCTAGTTCAGCTACTCTATTTGTCTTATTTCAACCTATCCCAAAAAATAAACTCACTCAATAATTGAGAAAATATTTTTGAACTGAAATTTTCATTTGTAGTGACAAAGTTATACGTCGGGGGGGGGGGGGAGGGGATTGGTTGGGAAAATCACTACGGCTGTTAACGAAGGGGGCCAGGAGATAAAAAAATCACCGGAAACGGTAACATAGTTTATGCACGACTCCTTAATCATATCGAAAGAATAAAAAATTATTTACATTGTACAATATCAGTATGTGCACACCACATTTCACATCATCTGGTCTAAAAAACTATTGCTTCTTCAATGACTTGACACTTATTTGTGAATACATACATACGAAATTCATAATAACATGTAGCACAAATTATTCCGATGGGAATAAAGATTATTCTTAAGTTTTAATTATCCAAATCAATTCAGGAAATTATATTTTTGAAGTCCTTTCTTTTAAACATTCACTTAAATGTTACCTATTAACCCGTATATTTCATGGGCACTCAAATTTATTAATTTAGGAGTCATGAGGAGGTTTAATGTTTCACTTAAGCATTTCTCGTTTCCGACTTGAAATGAAGTGTGAGGATCAAGAACTTTGGCTGAAGATAGAAATACGAACAATTTATTGATATGTTCATTTATGAAAATAATAATACGGAGACATGGAATAATAAAGAGACGGGACGGGTGAAGGAGTAAGAGTTCTGAGGAGTTTTTTTCGGGCCGAGATGAGCCACCACTGTAGTGTATCGACCGCGTGTTGGTTAAGTAACACTTTCATTCAGAGTGTGATGTTGGTACCTGAGGCTACGAACTAGGCCTGTGCGGTTATTCGATTAATTGAATCGTCGATTCAATTATTTTTACAATTGATCATTTATTTCAGCACATCGTTGTCGATTTCGGTAATTGACTCGATTGTCAATTTTTTTCAAGTTTCAATTGTTGTTCAACTGTCAATTGTTATTAAATTCACAATTATTGTTCGGTGATCGATAAATTGACGATTATTGACGGTGGTGACGGCCATTTCGTACCCCTCCCTCCAGAAGTTAGCTAGAAGATCTAGCTATCTCGGCCACTAGCACTGCGCCCGAGAGATTGTTCAGTCTCGGTGGGAATATTGTCATCGACACACGCCAGTGTCTGTCGGATGAACACCCCGGCGATCTCATCTGCCTGTCTTCAAATAGCGATCTATTTCTTAAATTAATTAATTAAATAAAACTGATTGAATTATTTTGCTGATTTACAAATTAGTTCTTTTATTCAAGTATTCCATCATACACTGAATCCTCGACGCCTGCCGTCGCGCCTGCAAGATCTTGGCCTCTAGCTGCCCTAACCTTGTTGCTGCCTTGTCCTCCCAAAATGCGTTCTATAAAGGGAGTAAGCAATAATTTTGGCTGAAGAGTAGACCACGCAATTCACCGTTCAGAGGTCCGACGTCTCCGTCAGGATTTCGAGTCCTCTCAACCGGTATTGTTGGTTCCCCGTAGAGAGATCTTAAGGTGGCTATCACTTTTCTTAGTGTATCCTTCACCATAGCTTAGTGAATAACCGTGATTGGAGATCAGAGCCAGCCTGACAAGCTTTCTCCGTATTTGGTGGAGATTGGAAGCTTAAAAGCGGCTCTTACATCATCCTGTGGAGAGGCTGCCTGAGTCGGGCAGGATGGTCTGGTAGATGGTATTCATCTAAACTTGCAGTTAGGGGAGAGTTTTATTTTTTCGCATGTGGTTGGCTTAGTCGCGCAGATTCTGCTGCGACAGGTGGTTGTGTTCAGGATACACCATACAGCACAAAGAGTACATTCCTGTCGTATTCCTCCTTCGATCGGGCTCGCTGACAGCATAGCATGCCTGGAGGTCGCCCCTTAGGTCTTCCGTCCTCTCCATACAAGCTTCCTCTGCGGTCTTGGAATATTTGTTGCCGCTCCCAACTCCACTAGGGGCCGTTTGTTTGTGTCTTTCCTGGTTTGCATTTTTGGGGCCAGTATGACTGCAAGTAGGGTAACTAGACACGGCCGTCCTTGTAGAGACTATAAAGAGAGGCCTAGGGTTCGAACCACAAGCAGACGTCCACCATTGTCCGGCATGAGTCTTTACCAGATACATCAAGGGGAAGGTGGCGGTCCGGCTTTTACGCATTTTTATTTTTTTCTCAATCCATTAATCAACTCATTGATAGATAGATTCTTAGAACATATTTTACGAGTTATCTAATAAGATTTTATTTCCAAATTCATAATTTGTAACACCATTTATCGGATTGATTCTGCATTTTCTCATAATTAGTTAATTGAAATGTTACTACTGTGTTTAACAATTAGCTGCTCTAAGCCTGTAGAGAAGATAATCAATCATTTACTTCAAGAAAATCAGCAAAATATTTCATTTTAGCTATATAATCTTAAATAATTGTTGTCAAATCGATTTTGCATGTTCTTCGTGCGCGTTTGCAATATTTTCTTTTTTATATTTTATTATTTTTTTAAATAATGGACGTTTATGAAAGCCTCAAAATGCTTGTTCTTAAATGCCTAATACCATTTTTCGGGTAAAAATGATCTCTCTGACTTTCCTCCTCTACGCAAGACGCTACCAAGTAAAAATCGAAGTAACGTATGTGAATGGAAAAGTCACTAAACACATGCATTTATCACATTTTTAAATCCCAAAAATATCCTTCGCTCAGTTAATTAAAAAGTATTCCATTGAATTTTCCCTTCATGCTCTCTAAGAACTTTCTTAAGTAGTCTTATCCGATTGAGGCAAGTCCCCTCTTTCCCTTGGGGAGGATGAGGTTTCTTTCTTTTAGCACCTCCATTTTTTTCTCTTTTCTATCCCTCGCAGTACTTTAACGTTTGTAACTTTCTTTCAAACTTTGATTGCTCCAACCTGATGTTACAGTCCGTCCAAAAAGGCTATCAATTTTTAAATTTTTATATCTTTTTCGTATATCCTCTCGTCCTGTTGGCGAAAAGAACGTGCTTCACGTCATCGCCAGTTTTTGCCATATTACACACAATTTTCCCAACTTTTTCCCTGAGGACCACCGTATTCCCGGCGGCAGCTAGAAAGACATCTTGGTGATCACGTTGCGAATTTACAACTTTTTAGACTGTACATGTTTCGTCTCCTCTCAATCTTCCTCAATGTTCTTTTAACCTTCAGGATCTTCCTTTCTCACTCGATGAAAACTCTTGATTTTCTTTAAGAAATAGCCGGGTTGCGTGGGGCGCAGGAATTATTATTCAATTCTGTACATTCTTATGTAATGATATTCCCTTGTCCTTTCTCTCCCTTATTTCATTTAATTTAATACAAAGCGGTACAAGTATAGTGGCCTTATTGTCTTTTTTCTACTCGAAAATTGTTAAAGAGCTTATAAAACTATCATCTACTGTCCTCGACTCTGTTGGTGATTCTTTCGTGAAACCTTTGCTTTTAGAGTCGGGGAAGTTCTTTGAAGATTGAAGTGAATTGATAGAATTGAAGTGAAAAAGAAAATTCCTCTGAACCTTTCCGTAAATGGCATTATAGGATTCTTAGATTAAAAATGTCATCTCATTTTATCTTGTATCCTCATATATGTTAGGAATTTTCCCCGTTTCATTTGAATATCCTTACATATTTTCTCTGAAAAGCAAAACTTCTTGAATTTTTGACAGGAAAGTTTTCATTTTTTTATATTTATGAATCGCTTTATTTCTTGGTTTAATCCCTTCAAATCGTTACAAACGGTTTCAAATGAACCCACATACAAACACTTTTCATGGTATTACATCAAGCTGTACTTTATTTTACGCTGTCAACGAAAGGTCATTTTATACCAATATTTCTCGAATATCCTTTTCAATATGACGTCATTTATTCCAAGATGAGGATTTACTTCATTCTTTCAACCTTCCCCCTTTAAGGTGGGTCTATACTTCCAAGTCAACTCAAGTTAACGGTCGCCGCCTGAGGTTGCCTACTGTGGTGTTAGAAGCCCAACGGGAAATTTTGAAGGCGGTACTGATAAAAATGGAATTGGGAACGATTATCCTTTGGTGGAGATTGAAAAGGTCTACTCCATTGTCAATGCTAGAATGCTTGAACGCTTAACATTGCTATAGCCTTAATACGAAAACAGCATCAATGGTAGTTGTTTTTTTTTGCGTATATGAAAGATGATTATTTGATTTAAGTGAGCTGAAAATCCTCATTTCGGAATCTAGTCTTCGCAACGTGCCCCGAAATATTACCAAAACATTTCGTAAAAACCAAAGTTGTGCTATTTTTTATTTAAAAAACACAGCCACTTCATGCTAAAGTTACTCCACTTAAATCAACAAATGACTCTTCAACTACAGAAGACAAAAATTTCAAGTCTCCAGCTATCACGACAAAGCCGTTACTGGGTTAGAGGGAAATGTCTGAAACGAGCTTCTTAACCCCGGTATAGAGCCATCTTAAATGGCTCAAGAGCCGTTCAAATATCTCGAGTGCATTACGAGTTGCAAAGATATGGCTTTCACAATATTTTTGCCTTGCCGTCAGCCATAGGTAATTTCCATTCGGAATTATACGATGTTTCACGTCAAAACTGCCGGTTGCGTCGTATCCCACGCATCCTTTGCCACCGCTATTTCAACTCTACTTTCCATCCTTATCTTACGCCCTATTATTGAGGCGAGACAATACCTCCGCCCAGGAGTTCTTCAAAATCCCCATTCATTCATCCATCCATCAACCACCTTCCAACCAGCCTCCCGGCCTACAATCGGCCACCAGACTCTTAAGGCGCTAGCCAAAAAAATGCCCGTGGGGACGTCTCATAAGTCTTATCCATCTCTGACATGCATCTTCCTTTCGTTGCATCCTACTCTCTACACTCTTCCACGCCAGTTTCCTCAACCTCATTCTCAGATCCCTCCTCTCTCACGAAAACAAACTCATCCTCCACCGAACCAATCCTTTTCTCAGCCCTTGGGTGGTAACTGACCTTAGAAGAAAAAGAGAGAACATGAGATAGAAAAAGAGATAACCCCACCCCTCCTTTCTTCCGATAGAAGTCAGTAGCCGGGAGCATGGACTAATCGGGCGTGCGAGAAGATTAAATATGAAAGGAGCAGAAAAGATGGAGAAAATAGTAACGCTAAGGATTCACTTAGGTCAATAATACGTGGGAAAATAAATAAAGTTCGATACACTTATTGGCGTGTATCGTTTGTGTCGATTTAACGTTAGTTATAGCATAATAATCAAAAGCAACTAGATAAAAACGTAGCAGGATTTGTTAGTTAACGTGCATAAACGTTATTTTAAACCAGTTTTATTTTTATGTTAAAATGAACTTCATGCTATGTGATTTATTGACTGTAATTTAGTATATCTTTATATACTACCAAAATTGTGTCTGTGCTCATTAAAATTTACATTATTGTACTCTCTGACTCAATATGACATTTTTTGTTGATTTCATTTCGTTCCAGAATATTGCAGCAAATTATTAATGCCAAGCATGTCTAATATTTTCACAATTATATTAATGAAGGACGCTCTGCACTTGATTCCATCTATTGAGTAATTTTCCATCAATAGGGCTTTCGAAATTGGTTAAAGGTATTTGAAGCTCTTATTTATGTCCAGTAGGTATATATTACACAAGACTGGAGGTTCTATGTAGTCAATAGCAGCAGAAAAATGAAACAGTAATATCTAATACAAAAATATGTTTTTAAAGCAGAAGGAGGCTATTTATATAGTAGTGACAACAAAAACAATACCTATTGCTTAAAGGAAAGATGGAAATAAAATTCCGGAAATTTCGTAAGTAAGTGGTAAGATAACTTTTCTGATTTTAAACTCTTCACTCCATTGTCAACAAATGGTTTAAATCTTCAGAGTAAAACTTAAAGGAAGAGTTGTAACACATAACTCAGTACATTTTTTTTCAATTTGAACCTTACTATACTTATTTATTTATCCTATACGTATATTTACTCTGTACTAGAAATTCCGAATTTCGTACGAGAAAAAGAGGTCGCTTGCTTACGTTTCGTGTAGTTAAAAATAGATTTAAATGTACTGCGTACGAAATTGGTATGAAAGTTTTATGTTAATAATAATGAAAAAATTAACTGGCTAATATTTTATAAGGTGTATAAACAGTTTTGATTTTACTAGTATTTTTTCGTTCACCAAAATCTGTCGTCACGCACCTTCGTGACAATTTTACTCACATTGAAAATTTGAAAATAGAAGGAGGAAGATTCTATGTAAGTGATTGAGCTTAAGCTTTTATCAATTTCCCACTGGGTCGCGATATATGTCAATAATATAGCATAGGTACACATAGATAACGAAAAACCAGAAAGTAGTTAACTATTTATAATTCTACTGATGAAAGTGGAGATACAGAGATGCGAAATAAGGTAGACAAAGTTCCCTTGGGTGTGACCCCGGGTGAGTGTGTCATTGCATTAGCATTGCAATGGCATTAGAAAGCCTCACTCCGTGACTCGCCTAAAACAATTTCACGTAACTCACCCCCGGGAGGTCCATCAATCAAAATGAATTTTGGAATCTTGCTGCTTTCGGCGACGGAAAATTAAGAGACGAACCTAAGTTGCACTCTCTGTTGAAAATAAAAAAATAAGGTTTTCGACATTCGGATTCACCTTCTGCACCCAACGAAGCAAGAAGATAACAGCTGCCTAGGCCGCACGCACACGTTGTTGAAGGTCTGGGATCCTCGGAGCTCCCCAGTGTAGAAAGAAATAACACGTCATTCTTCCTATCTTCCGAACAAATCGACTCCTCACAATTAGTCCGTCACTAAATTTCCTTGCTAGAATTTTTGGAATTTCCTTGCAAAAATTAATATTTCAAACAATTTCTTTTGAAAGGAGTTAATAATCACTAGTAGAAAAAATAAGACATCAGCGCGTGCACTCCAGACAAATATTCACAAGAAAATGTAATGGAAAAAACAGAAGTCTTTCCTATCGAGGGAGGATGCCCCTTCTTCTGAATTAAGATTGCAGGATGCATATCCCCACCCGGGTTCATGCGTGAATGCATGTTCCTTTAAAATGCATCGTGTAAACACCAAAAATTCGCGAGAGCATGATCATAGGACTAAAAATGCCCTTTGTTCTTATTCGTTTAATGAGTTAGCTCAAGTAATCACGCATGGATCCACGCGAGTACATGAATAATGTAAAATTATCTTAATATCTGCTTGTTAGCTGAATACGTTGCTTTAACGCACGGTATTACATTCGTGCTTTGTTTTCCTTTCACAACACTTTCATTGATGTAATTTACGCTATTAAAACTACATTTACACTAATATTGCAATTCAATTTGTCTTTAATTTTTAAAATAACTACATCTAGTAGCCTTTTTGCGTCGTTGAAGATGACCAGGAGGTGAGCTTGCATAGTATAAGCTAAGAAACAGCGTCCGCCACGAGGAATATAAAGTATATGTGTGCGGAACAGCTTTTGCAACCATTGGACTACACTTGACTACGAAGTAATTTGCGAAGCATCTTAAATTTAAAAAGATGATCACATTTATTCCAATAAAATCTAGAAGCCTGAGGGAATTGGGTGGACTAATGTTTTATCATCTCTCTCAGATATTTTTAAGCAATCATTTTACGATTTCAACATTAGGGCGTACTTCGTATTCATTTCAGGAGCACGACTTTGATCTCTTTGACGCTCTCCCGCTCCTTTTTCAAATTCAGCGGCCGTTACTTTCTCCCCAACCTAATTTCAATTCTCCGACAATCGTCGGAATATGTTCAAATTCCAAATAAATGCTTTAGTCGGGTCTATGCTTAATCATACAAAACATTTTTCATTATTTATTTCAGATTTTCTCTTGTTGTTTCCTCATGCCCAAATTGAATTCATCAGCTCCACGTATCTTGCCTCTGCTGTAATTCTGTGTAGTCATTTCTGAAATTTCAAATTGCAGACCGAAATTTTTACATTAGCAATTTAATATGTTTACATTATTAAATTCAAACATTTTGCGGCCACTATGGTTGTTGATTTTCCGTTATTCCCGGTTTTAGCTTTGTAAAATTTAAAGAGGCCAAGGGGTGAGAGGTATTTTTTTATAGTAATTACCCCTATCTGCATGATAGTGTGTGAGCTAAACCTAAGATGTAACACTGAAAACTGTACGGCAAATTGCAAATCGCTTAAAATTCATTAAATCAACAAATATACACTACCCACCAATTTTTGGCAATTTCCGAAAGTTGGAGTTCCGTTTGGAAATAATATGTTCTCTTCACTTATTTTTTTATATCCGCATCTGTGAATAACTATTTAAAATATGAAACACATAGGTATACCTATTTAATTTTTATTTAATCAGGATTAGTTCTTTCATGCGAGTACTAAAAGAAGGAATATGCACATAAGAGTTATTTTATATAAGTGTAAATAACTTTATGGCATATATTGAGATTATATTGAGAATAACTATTGAGAATACATTGTTATCCGGGCTTGATATGATCATAGGAAATGAATTATTATTTTTCATATAATCAATTACAAATTCAAGTACATTTTCTCATAAAACAACGTTCACGAAATATCCGCGAATGTATTTACCTCTTAAGCACTTGCAGTAGAATCTGAACACGTAAAACACTACATTGAAGGTGTTCAGCCGGTCTCCCCCATATCCTATGACATCGGTCGGTGTATCAATCTCGATGGATAATGGGTGGAAAGGCCATTATCCTAATACCTCCACACCATTATTCTTAGATAACTGAAAGATTAACTAGGTCTTTTCAGCGTCCATCCATTTCTTCTCTGGTAGCTATTACTCTGGTAACCTGCGAAATGACGCTGAGTGTGCGCTCGTTTGCGTAGACTCGTCTTGGTCGTCTCTCCCTTAGAGGCGCATTCCAATCCTCCTAATGGTGGATATTTATTATAACCCCCCTCCTTCTCTCTCTCAATAGCCGTCCTGATGGCTCGTCCTCAGAACCGCTTCCTTGATTAACCAACCTGCGATAGGAGCCGCAGGTATATCAGGCCATTTATCCACCTAGAGCGAGGACTGCAGCCACTCTAGCCACTAATGTACCACCGTTCCTCCAATACTTTACAAAACCTATCTGGAAAAAAAAACGATTCGAATATGTAGTTAATTTTAGTTTTATTGCAGTTATGACTGGACTCATTAATATAAATCGAAGGCGCCTGTGTCTATGATATTTTGGAGCCAGGATGGAAGGAATTTATTTTTCCTCAGCTATTACTGTTTTCCCTACGATGAGTATAAGAAAACAAAGGTAATGAGATTCTCTAGGGCAAAGAAAGCGAGACTGGTGATAAGAGTAGGAAGTCACAAACTGGAGCAAGTTGAACAATTTAATTACTTGGGTAGTACGCTAGAAGAAACAGGACATAGTAGCAAAGAAATTAGGAGGAGAATTGCGCTAGTGAAGGAAGTGTTCAATAATTGAAGGGAGCTGATGACGGGGACCTTAAGTAAGGATGTAAAAAAGAGGCTAGTGAAGAGCTTGATATGGAGTGTGGCGTTGTATGGGGCAGAAACGTGGACCTTGAGAAAGGAAGACGAAAATAGGCTGAAGGCTTTTGAGATGTGGGTGTGGAGGAGGATGGAGAAGGTGCGTTGGACGGAAAGGAAGACAAATGAGGAAGTGCTTGACATGGTAGGTGAGGAGAGGAAACCTGTGGATGAGATTAGGGTAAGGTAGGGTATGTGGCTGGAAGCGGTAATGAGGGACGATGGTTTGCTGAAGGCAGTGGTAGAGGGAAGGATGTAGGGTAAGCGGGGAACGTCAGGAAAGAGAATAGGTTTTTATGGACGGGATGAAGAAAGGTAGGACTTCTGCTGAGATGAAGGAAAAAATACTAGAGTTAGATAGGGCACGGCACGTGTATGAGTCCGTTGGATATTCACTGACTTTCATAATAACATACCCTTAACCGGTAGTTTAATGAATGAATGAGTATGCGGGGCATTCTGGTCTCAGTAGTGATATTATTATTTTAATTTAAACGTGCTTCCACGGCGTAGGTAATTTTGCACATACTGTTATCCATTTGGAGAAAGGGGCAATTACACTAGGATGAATAATCCCTCCAAATTTGAGTCGAGTACAACGATACTTTGGTGACTACTACGGAACCGGTATATAATCGTTGCAGGGTGTTTCCCAATTCTATTCTTATTTATATTATTGCGTTATCTGAAGAACTGAATGTCCATTCGTCCGTTTTCCGAGTATTTCTACTTTCATCCTAAATAGATAAAACATATATCTTAAATATAACTGTTTCAGGTTGGATATGGTGGAAGTTTTCGATATTCATAATGAATGAAAACACTTGGCACGTTGCGGACGCAGCCACTCTTGGCACGTCGACGCGTTTCACCTCACTGTGGCACAAATCTGTGGAAGATTACCAAGTGTTTTTATACATTATGAAACATACACCATTAACAATATGCAGTAGGTTTTCAAATCCTTTGTCTCCTTTCAATAATGCAAATATCTTTTGAAATGTAGGATTTAAGTCTTTCCCGGCGAATGCTTAGGATGAATAGTTCTCGGGTTTCCAGCCGGGTAATGGTGTTAACCTGCACCGACGTTTCAATGGCGTAGTCTGCCATCGTTTTCCGGGTTAACCCCCTGTAATTGCCCCTTTCTCCAAATGGCAGACAGTATGTGCAAAATTACCTAAGCCTTGGAAGCACGTTTAACGATGGCAGACTACGCCATTGAAACTTCGGTGCAGTTTAACACCATTATCCGGCTGGAAACCCGAGAACTATTCATCCTATCTTTTAAAATATTTCTCAGTCAAATTTTAGAAAATTATTGGTTCTTCCAAAATGAGAACATCCTTGCGGATAAGTTTACATTTTAATTCAGTAAATATAATGAAAATTCTGGTATATGATTGAAAATAACCTTTCTATCTTCAATGACATTTCCTCTTTCCACAAGTATTATAATTCATATTAAAGATCTTGGAAGTATTCATGTTACGCGTATCGTAAATCACCTATAGACAATGAGACATAGCAAACATAAAGTTATTATTTTTCGAGTGCTTCTCAGCTGAAAACTGTCGTATTTCTTAAATTCAGTAGCATAAATTTTCACAGTCAAATATTTATATTAAATAATTTCCTATTAGCATGAATATTATTGGAATTGACTTTATTTAGGTTTGATAGTGCTCTCAGTTAATTTTCTATACATCTGATAGCCCTAGGCGGGTTTTTGTTCCGTTACTCTACATAGTGCCCCACCTTCACCATCTAAGGAAAACTTCTATTACGTCCGCAGATCAGAAAAATAGGTACTCGTCTTATGTTGTCTTTGCCCCCTCATTACAGCATTATCATTCTCATTGGCTGCCCATTTCAGAGGTAATCCATCATGCTTGCCACGTCTCCATAACCTTTTTCAAGAGCGTTTCACCTCCAAACCTTCCTCCGGCACTCTTGTTTGTTTTCCGACCTTTCTCCGGTCTTCCATTCTTCTTCCGCGCACTTACCTCCACCGCAATATTTCCTTAAAAGCGACTTCCTGAAGGCGCAAAATGAACCTTTTTATGGATTATGACCGTGAAGGGTCAGGTCTTTCTTCCATCCCAGGAAATACTTCTACTACTTTACCATATATTACTTACTCATATTTCTCTCTTCTTCAATTTGTTAGGTCCCTATATTTTTTCATGTAGATATAGAGAAAAATTGTGTATTAAATTATAAAAAACACTTCAATAGCCGTAAAAGTTTTAGCACCCAGCGTCTAAAATGGCAAATACTGAAAACAACTGACACAAACAGACTTTTACGGCCATTGGAGTTTTTTCTTTACTTTAATATATTAGAGGCCGTAGAGCTCAACCATCCCATATTTAAAAATCCTGTAGTTTATTGCATAATTCGCACCATTCACCACCCGGTGGCGATTACTTCATAAATCTTTACTGCCTGGTATACATATTCCACGATATAAATACTCCTTACAATTCCTTTAAAAAGTGGCATTGAGAGTTTTACCTTTTATTTCATCAAAATTATCTATTAGTCATTGATTGAATTAATCGTTCCCGGAATAGAATAATATCAGGTACACGATTTGAAAAATGCTTCAACACTCTTGTAATCATGCATTAGGCCTATTGATGTCTGAAATTCCAAACTGCAATTCTCTCCGATGATCTGTTTAAACAAATACACAGCAGGAATTTACCTAGTCAAGATGCGTCGGAGAATTGGAGGTTCGAGCATGATACATAGATCCTAGCATGCGGGCCTTGGCTGATAATAGACAATTACAGTTTCATTCTGTATTTTGGCTTCGTTTTTCTTTATTTATTACTTAATTTACAACGGATTCAACGGGAATGAATTCATCTATTCACAGTCAAAAGGATGGAAAGGAAGAATCAATGCGGTATTACCCAGCTTCACATGCAATATTAAGGTTTCCGTTAACCAATTGTGAGAGTCAATGTCGAGAGCACAAGTGATGCAGAAAGCCTCGAGCGTCCCCTTTCCAAAGCATCCGATCGTGAACACAAATCCTTTGATCTGTGATATTTCAAATTTCGATTTTTTTTAAATACGCTCTGAGCGCTCTAATTTCGTTTCGCAATTTTCATCTACAGCTTGCGGAAATTTGCCGTTTTCGCTTGGTTGCACTGGAATCATTGGCCATTCGTTTAACTCGGCATTCTGCTCTTGAAACTACCTTCAGTTGTAGGGAAAGGTTTATATCAAGGGCTCTTTCCTGTTTTTGAAATGATTTATACAGGGTGTAATAAGATTAACATATCCAGATCCGGCCAAAGTTGTTTTACAATTGTGGGCAAAATTTTACCAGGCTTAAAAGACGTGGCTAAATTTCCGGGAATTCCTCCGTGTCTCGAAGTCCACGTTGTGCGTGGACCCTTCCCAAACGAGTTCGGTTGTATCAGCTGCGCGAAATTGCCTGTTTTTGGTGGCCCTCTGGTGATCCTTGATCTGGAATTTCAAGGCTCATGATATTTAGCCGATGTATGATTCTCCGCAAAGGCATTTGACTTTGTAGACGCCGCCTTGTATGTCGGTGGGTATTCTGTCCTTGAACTTGCAGAGGAGGTCAGCTGTCTTCGTGACACAGTTGAACCGTGTCACAATGTCGTGTTCTTGCATGCTAAGTTAGATTAAACAAGAGTTAAATATGGACAGAAACCTGCGTTCACACTTAACACCTGAAGACGTCTGCTGAAACTCCAGCGAAACTGTCGTCTAAGATGTATCAACGCGGAGGAAATCGCAGAAAAATAGCCACGCCTATTCCACCACTCCGCGGAAGCCTTCATCAATATCAGGCTTAAAAGAATTTATTTGCCGCTTGTGATTTCTTAAACCGCACGTTTGATGGATAGTCTGTGGCTGCAGAATGATCGAATTATTTAGTACAATCGCAGAATTATCATTTAAACCATATCTACTCCTTATAGATGGATGTACGTTCAACCATAAGTTGTTTTGCAGGTTTATAATTTTCCAGAGAAGGTCATTTTGAAAAAAGATTGAATAATTTGATGAAAAAGCCCACAGTGCAATTATCGAAGTGTTAGAGAAGGTATTGGATCTTCACGCCATGCAACACGAAAGCAAATAAAGGGGAGTGGCGAGGACTCGACCTGATGGTTTATTTATCCACACTTTCCGATTAACTTTTGGAAATAAAGTACATTAATAATTAACGGACCGAAAACTGGTTATATGCTATCCTCCGCCACTCCTATAACCTTACCTTAAAGCTCCTCTGAAACATTTCCATGAGCTGCGTTCTGCGGTATTTGACCTATCCATGTCGTTTCATGTCCCGTTGTCGATTTTTTAATCAAGTACATTAAATGTTTTATTGTTGTGTTGATAGTTTTTTGATAATTTCGTTCTTTGTTTCTTATTTTCATATTAATTTTTTGTTTATGTAGCAATTTTTCTTAGGTAACTTTAGGTGACGGCAAGCAAGAGATGCCGTGGTTGTCATGTGTATGTTGTAGAACAAATACGAAGCCAGCATATATTTTTCAACGTCCCATTAATGATTTACGTTGCATTGTTTAGTATAAGCTTGTGCAAACTTCTTCGGTGAGTGGACTGGAGTGTGCAACCCTTTCTTGGCCTGTGGGCGAGATTGAGTGATAACTTATGTGATATATTTAATGTCTATAATTACTAGGAAAGTAACTGAGAGTTACTTGAAAATATATACAAGGCCAGATCCAGCACGAAGGCGGCAGGTAGGCTATGACTGGTTTACCCGATTTTCTACATAACACTAAAGCAGTTTATTCTTCCATGCCCTGTTAGTGTCGTTCACGATGGATTCTAGTTGTAGACTTTAATTTTAGGTGCCTTTACTACTAAGGTTATATTTCAATTACATCGATTACAATAAGCATAAAGCTAACATTGAAGACTAGATTTTTGGTCGTATAGCCGCGCTACCATACCGATTCGGTAACCGTCATTGATATGTCTTTGATAATATAATAAACCTGTTTATTATATATCGGGAATCAGTCTTGACAGGCGTTTTCAATGTATTTAATGTATTAGGCGTGGCATCCGTTTATGTTCGGATGAACAAGGTGAGGCCATTTATTTTACTTAAGCTTTATTTTTTTTATTTTGGGCCGTGAAGATCATTTATTTAGGTGAAGAAGTAAAATAAGTATCCGTTTTCTGTAATAATGTTTTGCTTAGCCATTAATTCTGGCCTAAGAAAAATAGTTTATTTCTTTCAAGCATCCTGACCAAAACAAAAGTTTTGATAACAGGCCCAGAAATTCTGTCCCTTAAACGGATTTCATACAGAATCCTACTTCATTCACGGTAATGTTTTGTGAACTGAAATACGGTATTGCGTAATTTAGGTGGGCTTTAGAAATTCGTAAACATTTATCTTTTTAGAACTGTTAATCCGCGTCCGTATCAGTGAAATTGACCCATATCTCCATTTTGTAAAAGATTCCTCTATTTTTATCGTTAAAAATCACACTTTTATCCGATTGCTTTCATACCGCTCATGCAGATTAATTCATTTTTGAAGTGGTAATTCACCTGATAGTAATGCTAACTCCTCTCGGAATCCGTCCTTGGTATTAATGGGTAGTTTATCTTACTCCGGCTTGGTCACTAGGTTCTATTCATCCCTCGGCACACACACAGGTTATTCTCCCATCCTCAGTTGCCAAATTTTCTTTTCTCATCCGTCCATACCATGCGTATTGAGCTTTCTCCTATTGGATCTTCGTTTTCTCTCTTTTTCCTTTCCTCCAACCCCTTCCCAAGTGTGTGCAGAAAATTACCCTTCTCCCAATTTCCAATTTTGTTCACCTGGTATCGCTTCCGTGTTCCGTCCCGTCGACATACCTTTCCCTTCATTAACCTACGCCCTTGTTCTCCTAGAGTCCTCCATGTTCCCTTTCACTTTCCTCTTGTTCCTCCATTTCTATCTCTTGGGATCCCTCCATATCCATCTTCGCACAATCGCTCCCGTACCAATTGTCCCTCCCGTTGCCCTTGTCCGAACGTGTTTATTAACATCCGTGAAGGAAGATCGGGCTTCGAGTGAAATTATATCTCTTTTCCTTTATATCGATCTTATAGCTACCGAGTATTTATCGATAAATAGCACTTTTTCTTATCATCGTAATTATGTATTGGCTGAGTCAGTTTTACGAATAAATACTATATTTAGTCGTTTTAGAAACTAATTATTAGTATTCAAAGTACTATGGAACTGGTCGCGCAGTAACTTTATAGGGAGTCACCCGCTAGTGGTCACACAATTGTGTGAAATTCACAGTGAAAATATCATACGCCTGGACTGGGATTCGAACCCAGACCCCTCGATTTCGCGCCGAGTGCTTTAACCAAATATGCTACCCAGGCGTCCTATCTCACTGTGTAATTCATGGTGGCTAAAAGAATCGAGTTGTCAGAACAGGTACCGTGAATACAATACCATTGAGTACCCGTGTGTCAGCGCACAGCGCTACTGTCCACGAGGTAAAGCCAAACTTAAAACACAAAGGTAAAGCCAAACTTTAAACACTTTGACAAATTCAAAGAACTGCGGAACTGGCCGCGCAGTAACTTAAACGGAGTCATCCGCTGATGGTTACACAATTGTGTTTTAATTATCAGTAACAATAATTTTCAACTATCGGTAACTATTTGAGGTATTTCGCAATAACTCATTTTGTGTGGCTACGGAAAAATTAATCACTTTGAATGTTAACAGGCCTAAAATTATTAAAACTCATGGAATTTCCTTAATTTTTTAAAATACTAGTGAAATTTCTGAGAAGTATCATCCATTTGGATAAATTAAATATATTATGGTATTTTTCGAATTACATTAAGCTTGTCTTCTGCGCCTTATAAACAGTAAAATATCTTTGATTCTTGCTGGAACTTCTACTTCTCATTATCTGCCTATATTCTACGCATAGGTGACATTGAGAAGGGTACATCCTCCCCAGCCAGGGATAGTGCTTTTATAGTACCTCTGGGTATGACTCTGAAGTATGTTCATCGTAAAATTGTACCATCGCTGTATATATTGAAGGTAGGATGCCCATACGGAAAATATGTGAGACCAAATACTTGTTAGACATTTGTGCCAACTTGAAACCTCCGAGGAAATAGTTAATTTCAACAAAAATATGAAACCAACGACACATGATACGCTTAGTTTCCAACAGCTAATCTCTTCATACCGACTTCTGAGCATGCGTCAGGCTGCAACAATATCCTTTTCCCCGATCCGTCCATAAGAGAAAAGTCCGAGCTCTAACATGAAATCACCAACGCATGCATGAAGGAGCACTTGCTTCATGTTATTTGCACTGCGTGAATTGGAGTCCTCAGTCTATAAAAAAATGACGAAGGTCTTTGATTACATTCGCTACTGGTAATTCCCGCTTCGGAGATTTCGTTCGAATTTAGGGGAGCCTGAACGAATTCATCACTTGCCAGATTTTCAGAAGGCAGTTTTTCCTCAATTTTAGAAGAAAAAAAATCCCTAGGTCTAAGCATCTCGATTCCACCCGGTCCCTCATGAGGCGGGGTTTACTTTTCTCCTTGGAATTTTATGCTTTTTCCTATTTAGAACCATGGCTCTTCGGCTAACAATCTAAAATATCTAATGCGCTAACGTATAATAGTGAAACTTTACAAAAATTAGGATAGTTTGAGTTTTTTCTAACTCATACTTTTATATGTGGATTGTGGAATCACGACTTTTTGTAACAATACAACAGATTTCCCGATATATTTTAATTCTGAGCAGTTAAAAACAGATTTTAGAGATCAATCGAGGCATTTAAAAATGAGATTGCTTATATGTAGACGTTCGATATTACTTTATTTTTTAATACAAGTTATTACCATTTTTTAGTACCTAGAGGAACCACTGTGTATTTATTAACCATGTGAGCTGCTAATGAGTATCTTCCATAGAACTATGGCCGGTGCGTACGTATGTTGGATATTCTGCGTCATGCAAAAATTACGATCAATTTTTTTCGCTGGTTAGGTTCTTTCTTTTCTTTGCAATAGTTTCTCGTAAGGTCGGTTGAGAAATGCATTATTAGAATGATGGAGTGAGGTCTTACAATAGCAGTAAACTCCAATAGCAGTAAACAATTGGCACCACTCGTCAGAGATCACTAACATTGCTGTGTTGGTTTGCCGGGATGGGACTTCCACAGCAGCGACCAACCCCAGCCTCTCCACCAGAACACCCTCCTGTGATAGTTTACGGGAAGAATGCTTCCACGCCAGTGCCCAACACAGCCGCAATCACACAACCCAGATAGGACTAAATATAGTATTAATTCGTAATAATGACTAAGCCAATACATAAATACGATGATAAGAAAAAATGCTATTTATCGATAAATACTCTGTAACTATAAGATCAATATTAAGGAAAAGAGATATAATTTCACTCTAAGCCAGATATTCCTTCACGGATGTTAATAAACACGTTCGGACAAGGGCAACGGGAGGGACAGTTGGTACGGGAGCGATTGAGCGATGTGGAAAAATGAGGAGATTACGACCATTAAGCGAAGGTCTATTGTCAAAAAAATGGGAGATACTATCAATCAAGATGGAAGATAACAAAGCACCAACTATGCGCGCAGCTGTGAGATCGTGGTAGTGATGGTTATTGGGCTCAAATGGGCTAAATAAATCACTCAAACTGCGTCGGAAATGGGTCATGCGGGAGCTGTGACGAATTTTTTCCACTCGTTCCACGATTCACGCAAGCCGTATCTCAAATTTCACGGCATATGAAATACTGCCGCTAGAGATGATAGAAACAAAACACCCCACATCATAAACGTTTACAATTTAAAAATTTAGCTTTGACGTTTTTTTTTCCGGGAGGTGGAAAGTAAAAATACTATCGAATTTATTACTATTTATGAAATCTGGTATGCAGCTGCACTATTTTCCTGCTCTACAAACACTGAATTTTTATTGGCGTGGTTATTCCGGAAACGCTTTTATGTATCGTTCATTACGTATGATATACTATCCCTCTGTTGGAATACGTAAAATCCGAATGAATTAAATGAAGGTAATTAAATGAATGAGGTAGCGCACCGTGCTGCGAAGGCGAGGGAGGAGGCAATGGACGAACTCAAGGTTCTGCTGCTGGGAACGAAAAGTTTAATTGAAAGCCTGACAGCTGAAAAAGAAGAAATTATGATCCAAATTCATAAACTCATGAGAACATGAGAGATTGAGGAACTAAGAGCATCGGTGGAGCTACACAGGGGTGTGCAGTTTAGGGATGCGGCGGCTGGCTCGTGCGAGGCTGCTTGGAATCCGAAGACGCCAAGGGGTGTGGGGACCAGTAAAGCGGTGAATTGAAGTACCATGTGCAACGGGGACCCCAATTCCCGGAAAGAAGACGGGAAAGAGGGGACTGTAAGGAGAAGGATACATGGCCAGGAAGGCGCTTATGTGGTCAACCAACCCAAGCCGATGGCTGACCATGGAGGGGACGGCGATGGAAGCAGGGGGAAGGGGAAGGACTGGCGAGGAAGAGGAGGGGAGGATGGGTAACGGGCAGCAAGAAAATATTGAAAGGGTTCTACATCTACATCTACAAAATACCCTGCAAGCCACCTCAGGGTTGGGCTCTGCTAGGGTGAGGGTGATGGGTGAAGACACTTGGTCGCTGAAAAAGGACAGGTCATAAACTGTTTTCCAGGAATAAGGACTGAGGAACTGGAAAGACAAATAGAAGTGATGAGGGACGGGGAAGAGGAGGAAGTCGTTATCATACACGTGGGGACAAATGACTTCAAGAGAGCAACAACTTATGACCATGTCATTGGATGGGTGTGGAACATGTGAAAAGTGGCCAAAAGAAAATTTGGCAAGGCTAAATTAATCCTTAGAGGAGTTATTAAAAGAAGGGTTGTGAGGGAAAACATGGTAGATTATGTAAATGAGGGCTTGGAATGGGTCTGCGAAAAATTAAATTTATATTTCGTTGGCCCAAATTGTTGGGTTAGTTCGAGTGATCTTGAAAGAGATGGCTTGCACCTTAAAAGGAGAGGAGTGAAAAAACTTGGTGATCTGGTGAAGAATGTAGTACATTACTGTAGTAAAAAAAACTAGATCAGGTTTGGGGATGTGTAACTGACGGGAGGGCAGTCGATAGCAGCATTGGCGCAAATGAGACGACAACAAAGGAGCATGAAAACAGCCATTAAGTTAGCCACTGGTCCAATTAAGGTGAAAGAAGGCAGGAATAAATGTGACCATGTTCCGAATAAAACAATTTCTGACGTTTCCGAGGGACTTTATTCTGAGAACTGAAAGGGAAATAAGGTCATATGCTCATGTGTAGTGTTACGGTTGTTAGGGAGCCATTAGATGGAGCTATCGAGCAAAATGGTGGATGCTGCAGGGGAGTAAACTCTCAGACATCGGAAACTTCATCAGGAAATGATTTAACCCTCTACACTACTGAATTCAAAGGTAATATTTAAAAAAATCTTCAGGTGAACTGCCGTAGCATTAAAAAAATAATTGAATTTCAGTCATTAATTGAATTGTGTGAACCTGACTGTGTAGTAGGCACTGAGTCGTGGTTTAAGAAGATATTAACTCGAATAAAATTTTCCTGATGCTTTCCACGTGTACAGGAGGGATAGAACAGACAGGGGAGGGGTGTATTCATTTGCGTCAAGTCAAGTTTCTTGAGTAGCCTGGAATGGGTGAGAGATGATTTCGAAATGCTTAGTGCAAATATATATAACCAGGAGAGTGAAAAAGCCCTTAATTTAATTGGAGTTTACAGAAAACCGGATGATTACATGAGCATGCTGGAGGCTTTAGCAGATTTATGCTCAGAAAAACCTAGTAGACGAACCCTCTTAGCACGAGATCTTAATCTGCCAGGAGCACAGAGGAATGGAAATGTTAAATGTAGTGATAAGGTTCAAACTGTTGTAAATAGGTTATTTCTTGAAGAGGGTTTCGAGCAGCTCGTGAATGGACCAACGAGAGGTAATAAAATACTGGATATCTTCCTTCTAAGGGCATTTGAGGGTGACCATACCTTTGAGATAAAACCTGGGTTAAGTGATAACTCTGCAGTGTCAATTGAACTAGAATGGTCATCGCGAATATCACAGATAAATGGATACATTTTGCTGGAATTATAGAAAAGGGAACGTGTTTGGGTTTAAAAAGATGCTGATAGAAAAATTTCCCAAATGGGCAGGGCAAGGTGTTACTCAAGATGAAATTTGGGACTGTTCTAAGAATATTTTGTCCGCGGGAATAGAAAAATTTGTTCCCAGGAAAAGACAAACACAACGGCGATCCTGAGTATTATAACGCAAAAATAAGAAGAATTAAGAGGAAAGTGAGGCGCTCGTTTAAACTAAGAAATTTAAGTCTCAGATACCTGGTAAAATATAAAACCCTAATTAGTAGTTTATACACTGTGAAACGGAAAGCCCGGGAAAGCTATCTATTGAATATACTTGACCAAAAAATACTAATAAATTCTATAAATATATTAGGAAGAAAAGGGACAATAATAATGGCATATTAATGCTTGTTAGGGATGATGGAAAAGTTATTTTAGATATCAAGGTCAAGGCGGACGAGCTAAATAAATGATACGCCAGCAGCTATAAGGAAAAGGCTGAAAAAAATAAATTCGTTTTAACTACCAATAATGATTACGATGATAGCATATTATTATCTGGCTGTGGAGAGTACAATTTGACCGTATAAGTGTGTCAGATAGTGAGATATTAAAATTATAACTCAAAAAGTGGGGAAATAAATCAGTGGGACCTGATAATGTATCCATAGATGCATTAAAACTGGGTGACGAAGCAATAGTTCCTTACATAAAAAGACTTTTCCTTGTAACTTTAAATAATGGAAGCTTGCCTTTCGACTAAAAATTGGCAACCGTTGTAACCATCATCAAGGGAGGAGATAAAACTAGAGTAGAAAACTATAGACCTGTAAGCCTAACGTCTTTAGTGTGTAAATTAATTGAGAAAACCATTTCTAGGTACTTGAGCGAATTCTGGGACAAAACTAACTGGCTATTAAAATACCAACATGGATTCAGGAAAGGCTTTTCTTGTGAAACCCGATTGCTAGGATTATGCCAAGAGATTGCTAAAGTCATAGACCAAGGTAGTGAAATTGATGCGGTGATAATTGATTTCAAAAAAGCTTTTGACTCGGTACCACACCTTAATTTGATAGAAAACATGGAGAGGTTACAAATAGATGGCAGGGTAAAAATATGGATTTTGAATTTTTTAAAGGAATTTTGCAGAGAGTAAGTGAAGAATTCTCCGGTGATACTGGAGTTCCCCAAGGAAGCGTTTTGGGTCCGTTATTGTTTTTAATTTACATAAATGTAGAAGTTGACTCCAAAATTCGTCTTTTCGCAGATGACTGTATTATATATAGAAAGATAAATAACAAGGAGGTTCGTTGTACACTTCAAAATGATCTAGACAAATTGTCCTCATGGATAACAATAAATTAAAGTAAACATGTATAAATGAAAACAAATAACATTCACGAGAAGGAAAAATAAAGATAATAGGCCATATATTCTGCTCGGAGAAAATATTGCAAATTGTAAATACCTGGGTGATAATTTCAACTCAACTCGGTTACGTCCACATCCCTGAATGTGGACTTTTTGTTTGATGTGTCAAGTTAAATTTGACACCATATTTTGACCTTTATTTGACTCTAATTAACCCTTCATTACGGTCGCCTACTTTACAAACATAATTCAGGTCGCTGGGTGTCGGACACCCAGGATATTTTTTCTTTATTTTTAATGGAGTTAACTTTTATTTTTTACTACATTTTACTTAATATCTAATTTTTATATTTATTTTATGCACGAACTATTTTTTTACAATTTTTATTAACTTAATATGTGCAAATTATATATTGCATCCACATCAATCCGAAATTTCTACAATCTCTATTCTGGCAGATGTTTTGCCCTGGCAATTATCACAATAAATATTTGAATGTTCTTGACACTCGTTAATATCACAGAATGAACACTTAGACTTAGTTTTACTATCCTTACCTTTACATACTGGGCATCGGAAATATTTTTTCATATAATTATGAAGATGTTACTCTGTAACGAACCCATGACCTTGATAAATAACTCTACATGTGGAAAATCTATGCTGAAAATTCATCTAGCTTTCCTACTTATTATCTATTGCTAGGTAAATTCTAACAATATAGGCTTTCTGAATATTGTTGCTGAATTGAGTGTCTATACTTCTTATTGTAGACAGTTTATATACTTTCTGTCTTTCTTTTGCGATCAAAAATGTTATCAAAACGAATAGCACGCATTGGAAATGAAAACCTGTCAAAACTAATTGTTGCATGTATAAGTTCAATTCCAATGCCATTTGTTGCACACAAATAGGTTTGTATGGTAGTCTTTATGAAGGCCTACCGAATACAAAACTCCAAATAGAGCTCGCATTTCAATGTTGCTCGTTTGCCTGACATTGCGCTTGTTATTGTATCTGAATTCTACGCTATCAATATAATGATTGGAACACCCCACAATTTTATCAATAAAAGTAAAAAAATAACTCATAACTTTCCAAAGGACATTTTACATTTTTAGAATAATCACTCAATAAGAAAGTCGTTGGAAAATGTTTTCTGAACCTATTTGGACATTTTTGTGAAAAGGTTTTCTTCGCCACACTATTTCCTTATCCTTTCGGTAAAACAGTTCACTATCTCCTTTGTCTTACTCCTCACCACTCATATTCTGATCAGAGCATGTGTCGTCCCCATTTCTTGCAAACTATATCTGTATCATCTGCATCAGATCGCAAATGATATCCCCTTCTTCTTCCATTATTTCTAACAGTTGAAATATTCTTTCTTAATCCTTTTCAAACACTATACTGGAAACTAAAACGATATCTATTTTACATCCTCAGTTATGGAACAATAATAAATTTGTTATAATTGTAAATTGTGGAGTATGGAGGAATATTTTGGTTGTACGTCAAAATACTAAATTCACAATCGCAATGAATATAAAACATGCTCATATTTACGTTGAGTAACTGTCGAATATGTGTTCTTTTACTGCAGAAGCCACTCAAATCCTGAAACTAGCTCTAACTTACACAGTGACATACTGAAAGAGAGGACAAAAAGAGAACACGCTAGCGTATATGCAACTCAACGATTGAGAAAGGTTTTCCAAAAATTCTTTGCTTAGTCTAGTGAAGGAGACAAATGGGGAAGGTAAAAATGAAAAACAGATACAATATATGTATTCATATCACAGGACATTGAATGATGGCCTCATTGCTTGGAAGTAAACCATCTTCCAAAGAAATCAACTTTGCTTACTCATTTTCTTCCCGGACTTGTCTACACATTGGCATTTGTAAAATCTTCAAAGTTAGTGCATACTTTGTTTGATGTCGAAGATAATACGGTTCGAGAGTCCTTTTATCTCTCAACTTCAGTGGCACATGCGGTGGCATACTTCTTGCGTCTCAATTATCAGAAAGGTGTCAAATGCAAAGTTTAAGTCATGGTGTAAGGTGGGTTAAGTTTCAAACATGAGTACGGTCGGAGGGTGTCCGACATCCAGAGCATCAAAAAATGTTTTTTTCTCACCACATAAAAAATAAATGATGCTAAATTTACTTTCAATATTCTCTAAATACCTAAACACTCAGATACTGTCAAGTTGGATACACCAGAGAGGACGAGATGAAAAATATTACATTTCTAAATCACTCTGGGTGTCTAACACCCAGGCGACCGTACTCGAGGGCTAAGTTTACAAGTTCATGTTTTTTTACTGTAATTAGGTTTACAAAATTATTGTTTTATATGTGTCCATTGTAAATACTTTTTGTTTGACTTGTCAATAAAAGTTTTACACCGTATTTTGACTCTTGTTTGACAGTGAATAAGTTTACAAGTTACTGTTTTTTCTATGTGTTCATTGTAAATATATACGATTTTAAAAGAATTTAAATATATTTTTTAGAATTTTTATAATTTTATTGACTCTTACCCTTCAAAAGCATTATGTGACGGTCGAAAGTAGAGTGTGAAAAAGAAAGGGGAAATAATAAATTTTTTCAGGAACAAGTCAGGAATTTGAATTCGGGAATCTTGTAACAACCCTGTGGAGAGAATAATCGTACCACTGGAACCAACCATCGAGGTTGTACTCTCCTAATTTAATGCACGGAACACATGTGAGCCAATGGTTTCTACTTAGGGGTCTAGCGGATGAAACTGCAGCCCTTATGTCGGATTATACCTTTTCCAAATTTATAGTCATTTACCTAAATTTTTAAGAATTATACATGTTTTGGGTTGACTACGTGTTGGCATTATGATGATGGCGGCGTTTCACCTACTCTGCTTTCGGAGTCCTCAGATCAGGCTGAAGTGGAAATTGCTGTCGAGAGGCTGATATAAGGCCGCGGAGGTGTCGGCACGCTGATGCTTTCCGATTTGTTCTCATTTCCCGCCACCCCCTGCAGTTTAGAAGCGGAGTTCCGTGTTGGCGGTCGAGATACACGTTTCCACGTGTTTGAAATGGTGTAGCCGTCATCCCTGTTCATAGTTATACTGTTGTAATTTTATTATTCCCACTGATTTGTAATTATACTCGGGAAATAATTCTTTTCTTTGGCCAGGATTTTCGGTTCCATAAGGCTAGCTGTGCGATAACATGATTCGACAAGACATTTTTTCTATAATCACCTGTTCATTATCGCCCGAATGTGATGTTTCATCCTTCATTGAACAAAGAAAGAAACCAACGCTGACGAAACCCGGAAAACTGCCTAGACCACCGCGAAAATCTTCGTCAGAGACCTTAATCTAATGGCTGACTAGTACCGATATCCAAATTATCTTAGCCTTTACATATTTTCTCTTTCAACGCAATTGTAAACGAGAGACTTACTGGAGGCGTATGTGTTAAGGTCCCTGTACGTCGTTCTTGCTGTGCAATATGTATTGTTCTAAATTGTTCACCTTTCGTTCGCTGCGGACTCACGTGGTGGAATGGTATAAGCAGTATATACTTCTTGATTGAATAGTGTTTGGAATTATGAATTAACTTTATGAACATATGCTACGAGCTTAGGTTTAACTTTTCAAAGAATTAGGAAGTGAAATTATCAATACTGCAATTTTGTGTACATATACATATTCTGGTTTTGTAGCGATCTTGGAATTATAACTATTTTGAGCCCTTAGATTAATCGGTTTTCGTGAATATGATTCATTCTTCCCAGCAGTTATGAACTCAGAGAAAAGAACATCAGCTCCAAATTCACGGATAATGTTAAGCGCTTGTAAGAGACAGAAAAATAAAACAGCGTTCAATAAAACTAGTTTATCTAGCAATATTATACAGTTACTTTCCTAAACGGCTCTCTTGCACCCTTTGGTCACTGAACTACTCTATTTTAACCCTGTTCTTGAATTCAACGTTCAACGAGGTGAAGTTTAAGTTGATGGTGAACATTTGACGACTTCTTCACGCTATTGGACACAAGTGGGTGGTAAAATGGGAAGGTGATGGAAAGGGGATTGGAAAGTAGAATTTCTCTCACAATATATTTTCTGTTGGTAATGGATGGCCCTGTGATAAAAAGAGCCACGGAGAACGAGGGTTGAATTTGCATTTAATCTGCATTTCAAAAATAATTTTCGGGTGATACCCTAGTTGTATATTATAGGAATACCCGATAGGCATTCGCTACAACCTGCCTTTTCAACATTGTGTTGTAAACCAAATCACTACACATTACACAGCAGATATATTTTACAAATCACAAATCTATTTGGTCCATCGGAAAATAAGGTGCACGTTTCACCTTCGGTCGTTGCATACGATATAGTTTTAATTTTACTTCAATCCATAATCTATAAAAATTGTGGTAGCAGTTTAAATAAATAGTAAAATTATCAGATTTTTCACCTGTAACTATATTAGCTGAAATAAAATGTATGTGGAGTAAAGTCATCGGGTGAATAAAGTTTAACCATAGAGATTTAAATCTTTCCAATTTTTTGTTTCCTTGACTGTGCTTCCGGCGTTCTTATCAGCCGGTTGTTTCACGGTTGAATTCCTTTTTACCATAATTTGTAAAATATTTCTAAAAATAAAAACATTCCATCTCTCCATGTGAACTTATGAACCGTTGAAACTGAGAATAAGGAGACGAAAAAATAAGAAGAAAAATATAATCTTTCTATCCTCACATCACAATCTGGTGGCCCAGATTAAATTTTTCTGCGGAGGCTGGGGAACGAATTGCGATTCAATCACACGCCCGGCTGAGTTCCCCCGGTATAGCTTACGTAGCGGTCAATGAGGAAAGGGTGGACTTGATTTTATTGAAGAGCCCGAACCAATCACAATTCATGGGAATAAGGGCTCATGGGATCGGGAGTCGGCTCTCTAGAGAATTGCGGGGTGGGAAAGCGATGAATATATTCTGGGGACGAGGGAGGGAGATTGCGGTGAACGTAGGTGAAGGAACGGTAGAAGCTGGAAAATGACCGAGTGAAAGTGAGTTGCGGGTCAGAGGGTAGACAATGGTAATGGGAAAGCGAAATGTTCAGAAAAGGTCGCCTTCGAAAGGAAATAAAATCGATGAGGGACTGCAGGGATTAAAAAGAAATATTTTTGCCTTTAACTTTTCCGTTCCCTCCTAATGTGGCATATCTACCCCTGTTACGTTAAGCGTAAGTCACTGAGATGGAACGTGAAAAAAAAGATCCCTTGGAGTAGAGTCAAATAAACCTCTTCTCTTAAACATTTTTTTCCAGGCCCATTGTGCTGCGGTGAAAACGATCGCAATCATAATATAAAGGATTACCGAACTGAGAGATATAACATGCAATTTTTTTCCCCGGACAAGGAGGGACTATATCAGTTGCAATAAATTATTTATAGGGAATTCTCACCTATACTTAGCAGACTAGACTTGGTACATAGTTTAGTAGCATATCGTTATTGCTTACACCTCACCCTGCTGTAAATATCACGAACGACTTGGTTTTCTGCATGCATTAGCATATCGCAGTATTCATGAATGTACAGTATTAGTAATACTAATAAGTAGTTGTGGCATTGTACTGCATGTTACATTGCTCGCTAACGTAGTACTCTTCTAGTTTTCCTGATTACTACGTTTTGGCCGGGGAAGCATTTGGAGCTTCACCTTGAACGGGGAGGAATGCCTTACGTGGAATTATCCCGTGCTGCACAGTCTGGCAGTGGTTTTCACGGTACTTCGTAGATGAAGATGTACACTCGGATCCGTATCCTCAAAACAATGACCAAATGTGTTTTAATAGTCATGAGAATAGTTAGTTTTAGGGTTTGCAGGTGCGTTGACAGCCTGGTCCTGGTTAGCTTAAAATATGAGCACAAGATATTCCATCTTAGGTTTCTGCGGCGTTCAGATGAATGCTTCTCGTACCCCTTCGATACCCTGAGAATGGAGAAGCATATGAGCAAAAGGTTATAAATAGCTCGTTTAAAAAAAAAAAATTTCCATAACCGTTTTAAATTCCGGTTTCACCTTCCAGAAGCTGCATTACGCGTTATAAATAATTCTGCTAACTTTTTTTTAACAAAAGTGCGAGACATCTAGATGCAGTAAATTTACGTTGTCTTGTTTCTTTACATGTGTATCAATAATAAATTAGTTTTTAATTTTTCACCATTCAAAATAATATGCTCGCGTTTTAGAAGGAAGGACCTTCTGACGTATTAATGGAGTTATTATGGTCTCAAAATTAGAATTTTTAATTGAAAAGTGACTTGAGAGGTAGAGGGTCAATATTAGGTTGAGTGCCCGTGAGAGATATTGGATACCCTTTCCATTAAACTGCCATTTATATTTCATGGACGCTGCCACTCAATCCATGCTCTTTCCCTTTATTACGACTGTGAATTAATTATACGGTATACTGAGTACCTGAACATGAGTGGATCCATTGCATGGCTCAAGACTAATAACCTACCAGCTCACCGTAATTGTGATGTGTCCATTCAATTCGATAAATTCCAACCGTTAATCATTTATTAATTTCCTACGCCAATCTTGCTGCATTAGTTACCGATGCAGGATACACCCGGTACTAATAGAGTATTTGCGTGAGGTATTTTGTTGAAATTTATTATAGCGAGTAGTGTTAGATTTCGAAATGCTACGTACGAAATACCAAGGTATAATTCCAACTAATTAATTTAATAAATAGCTTTTAATATGCATTGTTTTAGCATTGAAATTGCCTAGGTCTAAACGCCCAACCATTGGTTCTTCCTAGTGTGACGTCATCTCTCATATAAGCAGAAGCGAAATAGCCTAGCTGTGCGTTGAGAGTGAAATAGTATTTGCCTTTTCGAAGTTATTTCGATATTTGCTAATTAATAGCCAAAGTTTCGTCCGCACGCTAAGACTACACAGTCACACAATCCAAATCAACAAATGGTCGACTATGGGAGATGACGTCAGATCCTACAAAACATGGCGGACCAGTGTTTCGGCGCAATAATAATTTATTAGATTTTATTAGCTTTTAAAAAATTAACGAAAAGCCTCTCGAGCGTCAGAATGAAAATTTAGTGTCTGAAGTATCGATAGATTTTTTAGATGTCACTTCCCAAAAGTGTGCAAATACTCTATTTTGTCCTTTCAAGGTGTTTGAAGCTGATGTATTTCAACGAAATTTTGTTACAATGAATGGGGATCCATGTAAAAGTGCTTTCTACATCACCCATTCAGTCTCTGAATACCATATCCACGGAACGGGCAGCCTTAAAATGTAGGAAAAACCAACGCTAACTGAAAGAGGTCTGCCAGTCAAACGAATGCCAGGCCATAAGCAGTAATTTTTGGGAAAACGGAAGAATAGGTAACTTCAGCCGTTCGAAATTCGCGTCGTAATTGGTGTATGGTCGAATCCCAACGTGAAGATTCTGTACCTTAAAACGTTTTTGGTAAGGGTAATTTTTCGTCAACAGATTAGCATAAAATATGATACGGTAAATTCCGTCCACAGACCCGCAGTTCCATCCTTTTCCTATTAATTAAACTAGGTGAAAAAATTCGCGCTTAAATTTGGCTAAGCGTGGATCATGTGTTGTTTTTCATTCTTAGATTTTAGCGAGACTGAATATGGTTATATTGATACTTGCTGAAGTTGAATAATAAAATTGTAATTTATCCATTGTATAATATTGGTAATAGTTATTGACACTGTCATAAATCTCTGTTTTCACGGATGCAAGGCGGGTAGCAATGACCCCCATGGCATAGGCATGGAAGTGACTCCATAGCCTTTAGAAATATCATTCTCTTGTCATTCTCTCATCTCTTTAGTAGCCGATAATATTTTCCATTGAAATTAGAAAAGATGACTGACCTACGAATAAGAAGGTACTTATTTCGCAACGATAAAATTAGTTAATTACCTGTTCGCCAACTGAATCAAACAATCTTGCCGTGCAATCACTCTTGGTTTTGTCTGGTGTAAGAACCAAATACTTGCTTAAAAAGTAACTCTCTTAATGTTATCGCCCATAACTTTTTAATGAAAATGTTTATGCAAATCCAGATCGTAAAAGAAGTTAGGTCCCTTGGAGATAATTGCAAAATTTTAATAGTTAAATTGTGCTTTGTCGTTAAAGAATCTTCATATGAAATATGAACCCTCTCAAAAAACGTATTTCACCACTATCACTTAAGCACACCATAAACCTATTGGTGGGTAACCCCAGTCACTGCAGTAATTGGCGCGTTTGCCGATTTGATGCGTATGATGATACCACGCCCCACAAAGCCTAATTAAGAGTGAGATACACGCGCACAGGATGAAAGAGCCAGTTCCTTTCCTTATTATTGTCATTTTAAAGTTTTATTGCTTTTTCTGGCTATTTTGTAGAAGTTATTAACAGAGTGCAGTATTTCATTCAGTATTTGTCTTTAGCGGAAAATGAGGGTATTTTATTTAAGTGGTGCAGTGACTTCGTAAAATGCGGTGTCAAGTGAAATAATGTTTGTTTTTGTATAAGAAAGCAGTTTTTGAAATAACTGAGTTGATATTCAGTTGTCTCCTGGGTGTTTTTATAAAATGTTCCATCCATGACGTAATAAAAATCGTGGCGGAGAGAATCATCGTTTTTCGTTATGGGTTCCTCTCACAGGTAGCTCACATTGCTGCTCACTCTATACATACGTGCACACTTAAAGGGGATGCCTTAAAGATGAAGCTTCTAAGAGAACAACCTAATTGGAGTTTCTCATTACTCCGAGGAAATGAGGAAATCTTTCCGTATCGCTTAAGGGCAGTAGAGAAGGAAAAATCGAGAAAAGAACGGAAAGGATTTAGTGTCATATAGACACTCCCATGGTACTCATAAATCGCTGTGCTGTCTAAGTGTACGGATATTTATTTTTACCGGCAAGTTAAGGATGCATTTTTATTGCTCTCAATGCGATGCCCTTATTATTTGGTAGCATTCGTAGGATCGACATTTTTGACCTCCATCACCCTCGTCTAAGGCACACTTTATCTTACAGTCTCTCCCCAATTGCTCTCCATCCCCTGATGTCCAGCAGTTTTGTTCAAGATGATTTCTTCCCCCTCATTTTATCAACCCACTGGCTTCTGTGTCTTCATTGCTCTAATTGTAGTTCCACAACCACTGCGTGAGTGAAAATAAAAACTGATTTCCATATTTTTGTATGTGTAGGTTAATTAATACTGCTATCACTGATGAAATTACAAATCTGACTAAAGACCCCCGAACGGATTATCATAGTAATGATAAAAATCTATAAACGGGATACTAAAGGTTATTTCTTATCTATACTATTCTCCCCTTAGTCAATCCGTTTAAATATTTTCTTGCTACAAATGACGTTTTTAAGATTTTTTTCCAGAATACGAAAATCCATCCTCTTGAGTTACATTACAAAATGTAGATTACAAATTTGTATTCCTTTTTCTCTGGCTAAATATTCTTAATGCCACGTTCCACATGCCACCATGAAGGCATGTATTTGCTAATTTGGCATGGCTCTTGAATTCTAGCATTTGGTATTTACATTTCTATGTTTCCGTCACTAATCATCCAACTTATAGACAACCTTAAAAAAACACAATATCTTACTGGCCCCATGCCCTTCAACGTTCTAGGACCTTGTCAGTTTAGTACTAATAACCGAAATTTGCTATTAGTTTTTCAGTAATCATTATCATGATAGGCTTTCCAACAAGTAGGCCGTGTTCGCTGGATGTGTTTAACATCTTCTTCTTTGATATTCGGGGAATCTTTAGCATTTTTTAAAATTGAACTGCAATTTTTCTCTGCATTTTCACCCTGGCTTTATTATTATTTTCACTTATCTGACGCTTTTGTCTTTTACATTTTCCGGCATTGATATACACTTTCATTCTTCCCGATTTTTCTGTATTTATCATGATGTACTTATATGCATAGACTTTTCTTTCTCACATGTAGTACATATTTATTTTCAAGCTTGCATTTCTCCAAGTTCAAGCAAGTTCTCCTTCATGGCACATGTCACGTGTCGAAATTTACACTTTTACTTCTATGGGAAAGACTGAGAACCACAATGCGCTTTTAATTAGGTGTAATTAAATATTTTATTGAAGTGTTTAAACATAGTTATCTATTTCGCTACTACTGAAGATGAGTGGGTTCTTTTAACTCTAGTAAGAAGCAGTAATAAAATAAGGTGTAAAAGACTCCATTGGCATAGTTTTTGATTAATTCTAAAAACAGTAATATATTTTTTTAAATCTCTTTTTCTCAGTGAGTTCAAAAGTCCTTCAATGACATAATTTGTTTATGAACGTATCGACCTTGAGAATTAGAAAATATTTCTTTCCTTAATTGTAAATAAGATTGTACCCCTGTGGTTGTCATTCACGAAAATCATGCGTCTATATTATATGACTCAAATGAAATCCCTTTATATCTTCATGCCGAAAAATTTAAAAAAGCCGTTTAATGAATGTTTTTGCTTCGTGAAGGAAAATGAAGAAACAAAAGAGGGCACAAAATATATTTTTCATTAGTTTTAAATCTACTGAAACGGGAGTAGATGGATTCGTTCTTCATAAACCTGGAGCAAAATGTAAATTTTTCCAATATTCTTTGAGCTTTGGCTCGAGCTTTTCATTTGACGTCGGCCAATTTTTAGCAACGGCTGTTAAAGATGCTTTAGTGCCCCATCAGGTGGGGTAAAGGGTGAGTTTTTGCGTTTACGTTTTATTTTCATCAATATCTATATTAAGAATTTGTTTTCATTATGACTCAGCGTTATTCCTTTTCCTGTTTTGTATTAATCTGTGAGATTACTCTATGCCATTCATTTAACGCAAATCCTTTTTCCATATATTGTAGGATCAAAATATTTTTAGTCGGGTAATTGTTATTTTTCTTCATCGTACATATGATTATAAAATTGTTTAGACAAAAGTAATACTTTTGATTCCCCTCTCCTTTGTTACGCGTGGGTGGACCGTGCTCAAATTCAATCCTTTTGATCGCCTGATATAGAAAATCATCACGATTTTTAAGGTAAACCATTCCTAGTTCAGTCTCCCCTGCTATTACTGATTGACATGGATCCGAATAGAGAAAGGAAGTTGGCTTATAGGACCACGTTGACAGCCATTAGTAGCCAAGTCACATGTTTTACCTCCTAGGCAAAGGGCATTAAACACTCTCTGGTTAATTTTTGTAGTTTCCCGCCATCCTACGCCGTGAACACACTTTTTTTCTTGTCACTCTAATTTCTCTTTCCCTCCAGCAATAAGGCCACCATTGTCTTCAGCGATGTAAGTAATTTTACTGTCGTTCTTAAATCCCAAACCATCCTTATCCCAATCCGTAAACCCACATCCCATCATTCCTCCCCCCCTTCGAAGCCGCACTTCCCATATCTGACCCATTTTCGTATCCCATCCCCCATCCATTACCTAATAAACCCCTTCCCAATCCCTCCTTTCTCCATAACAACTGTTTGTACCATTGTTTGTACCTTGAAAAATATGATGCCCGTTTGTTACTTGAAGGGTGGCCACGTAGAGTTGAGTCAAATTAAGATATAAATCAACCATGTCGGAAAAATATTTGATTAACAGAGAATAGCAAAACCGCTAGATAAAATATTTCCGAGTATATGCAGTACAATGCCTGGTGTAGCTATATTGCAAATACTGAGCAGAAGTCAAGAAGTCCTTCACAATTCCCGGCATAACTGCAAAAACAACAACAAACATTCCATCCAACACTCGCAAATGCAAGCTTTTGCAATTATTGGCAATCTCGGGAAACAGCCATGAAGATTTTAGGCCTGACTTTTGGCAGAAAGTTTATTTTTTCCTTACGTTTCAGCCATTCGTTTCAGACTCTGGGTATTCGTTATTTTCCAATTTTATATAATCTTTATTTTAATAGAAAACCCTTTTACATTTCTCCGTCATAACGTTTATGGATCGGAATTCAATCGGACAGGGTATGTTCTCTTTGGGGCCAATCCTGTGAATTCTGAAGGGCTCCTTCAGAACGTTATCATATCCAATTTATCGTGCACATTCACTCCTTTCATTATCCTTTTTATCTCCTCCCGTACCTGTTTCTCCTTTCATTTTCCCTCTTCCTTGCCTCCACTTTCTAATTTACTCGATCCCAACATCTCTAGCCGTCCGAATTTCCCGTAGTATTTTCTCACTCCCTCCTGCAACAACCGACCGGCTCCACATAATCCGCAGACCGGCAGTTGTGTACTTTCGTTTTCTCTCCGTTTTCCTTTTCATTTATTTTCTGGGCAACGCAGTATCCTATAAGCATTCCCTGCCTCAATCGTCCAACGGTCAATTGGTGCACTCAGTACGTACCCTTTATGTATGGGACTAGCCCCTCTGTATATTTTCAGGAGCTCCTCCACCTGAGATGCAGCCTAAGGGTGTTTGGAATTACTCCGCATTTTCTCTTTACCATAGTTCTTATCACGTGTGCACTACATGTCTTGCGTGGTGCTACCTTTATTCCCCAAAGCTGCATGACTAACAGTTTCTCAACTAAAATAAAAGTTTTTCAAAGCTATAATGTCCAAAACTTATAAGTTATCAAATTTTGCATCTTAAACGTTTTTAAATACAGCCTCTTCTTCTGGTAGAAATTTCTTTTTTTTTAAACTGGTTAAGGAAACTGGTGGCCTTCAAGGAAATGACTACTTCCGAGGTAATAGACGGATGCAACATTTTGGTTGAAAAAATTGTGTCGACAAACTTGCTGTAAATTGTTGTAAAAGTCGCTGAAAAATATTTTTTTTTGTCATCTCGTTCATTCTTTTTTTTACAAAGCTGGTTACGACACATGCTAATTCATTTATTGCCTTACCATCTTATTTGACCAAATTCAGTTGATGTGGTGACAAAAGTGTTAAAATTGTATAAAATTGCTCGCCGAAGGTCACGGTCTCGTCTCGTTCTGGATTAATTTGTTGTGTTAGGAAATTAAGTGCCTAGGTTTAGGTGTGAGTGACTAAAGGTTAATTTTCTAAGCTACGAAGAGTTTTTAAAAAAATATTTAAAATGAATACGTTAGTACTAGGAGAGTTTTTACTAATTTTTATCACTCTACTACCATAGCGAAAATTACTATGCATTCAACATTAACTCATAAGGAAACCTTTGTCTACGATCGCTACATTCTGAAATTTGGGAATGCTTTGGCATCTGAAAATCATTATCATGTGTCCATTTATTGTTGTGTAACCTTTTTGGGTGGATCTTAAATCGATGGAGAATGGAACATGAACTCATGGAACTTGAATGGAGGATAGAATATAAATTCATTCTCTTATAAAACTGTAATCAGATCCCTTGTAATATGATAACACGTTGGTGATTAGGCGTATGGCAAAAATACGTGTTAAAGAATAGTATTGCTTATTTCATATTCTTAACGTCGAATCTAACAGTAGATAAAAGTTAGCGGTCGTAATGAAACGAACATTACCCCGTTATAACTCGTGTTCCATATGTACTTCGTCCAAATGCCTTTGAGATTATCGCTTTTGCGCAGCCTTACTTTCATGCCAACCGTGACCCTTATTCCATGGATGGTTCAAGGCACTCCCTTCCTTTAAACGCATCCCTCGATGATACATAATTATCTAGCATAGCAGACAAAAAGAAAACGAAGACCAATCCTCATCTCCCCTTACGCAAGAAATCCTCCCCGGTGGCTTATGATGTTGCGCGCGTGTGTGTGTTAACAATATAAAGTCACGGAAGCGTCCACGTTTGTGTTCTCACGTATTCCTCCTCTTTTTCAGCATGGGTGACCGCGGAAACCTCAATTTTCTGCTAAAGCCAACCAACTTCTCTTTTTCCCTGTTACCAACGTAGCCCTGTTCTTACTCGGTTCTCTTCTCCCCTCTCTCTCTCTCTTCACGGACTATTTACTTCACTTTCCTCCCTACCATGTGTTTAGGTTAACCTCGAATTTTATTAACCTCTCCTATATTCTTTCACCTCCAAAAACTCTCTCAAACCACTGAGCCCGAGCTCAAACATGTCCCTCTAATTTCCTTTTCCCCTTGCCTGGGCGCTCATTAGAGCCGACCGTGTTGCCTTGGCAACCGGCCCGGTACCACCTGATACCTCCGGGTTTCCAATATATCCGTTTGCCAGAGCCTTTTGATACCGTGCGTTCCCTCATTCTGCCTACTCTCTCTATCATTTTATGAGTCGTCCTCGCTAAAAGTTCTCCAGGGAGCTGGATTGTGCCTCTCAGCAGCAAGAGATCTATTTCTCTTAAACCGTGTGAATATATTGTGAAAACCCTAACACCCGCTAGGTGAAGTGTTATCCGCAGCAAATTCAAGGTACTGGGAAGCAACGGAATATAACGCACGTGTGTGATCAATGCAGACTTTCATTATTGCCACCACTAAATAATAAATGAATTGAGCATATCCTGATTGTAATGATACATGGATAGTCTTGTAATCGGACGTGTTCTGCAATTCAATTAACAGACTTTTCCATGTGATGAAGTGGGATGGATTCCTGTATACCATCAACTTTTACATTTAAATTATATTTTTAAGAGATAATTTCAAGCTCGTTAGATAGCTGGGCGTAATTTTAGATCCTCATACTATTTTCTTTCTAGGATTTGAAACAAAATTGCTGAAGCTGTGATACCCAGTGAATGCATAAACCCGTATGTGATCAGGAAAATATAACCATGATAAATTCACCACCATTTGCATTATACACCAACGCAGCAATTATAATTTCAATCATTCATTTCAATTCTGTGTAAGTGCCCTTGGCGCACAAGATAGTAGTCCCATTGAAGCTGCTTAGTTAATTTGATGGAGTGAATTTGCCGCGTTTATTTAGCAGTGTTGTTTCTCATGCATGCATCACCATCCCTTCCTGCATCAATTCGCAGTCACAAAAAGTGGAACAAAATCTTTGAACAAAAAATGAGTGAAGGCATTTGGGAGACCACCAATCGTTTGCTTATCAGGAAGCACCCTCAATTTGCCAAATGATGTTGCAAGAAGGTGCTATTCGGTTTATCTGCCCCGTGTAATGTGTTTGATTTTTAAGTTTTCAAAAACTAAACATTCCTAACTTTTGTTCCAATACTTAATGAATCTCATACCTTGTCATTTCTAATAATTCCGAGGATAATATCGATTTATATTTACATTTTATGGACTCTTGGAACGGCACACTCGTTGTCCCACCCTAATTAAATCATTGACCGAATGCATTGAAATATGTGTAGAATATTTGGAGCCTTCTAAAATTTCGGTGTAACTTTATTTCAATAAATTGGAATTCTACCCTTTCCAAAACTTATATACTTCGTTTTTATAGTGACAGTAGGTACATAAAATGTATTATAAGGTTATTTATTTATAGATATTTCAATCCTCATCTAGATATCAGTGGAGATAATTCGTTAGACAGTCGCGATAGGTATTCTCTAAAGCATGGGAAAATCAACTTTAGATTCAGGGACATAGGTATTAAGGGAGGGGGATCAAGGGAGTCAATCCTCGCCCTTTTGGACAGAGTTGATTTCACCTGCATGTCATGGATGACTGTGAATAATTGTCAACTGGACATTCATTTTAGGAAACAGCCTCATTGGTTCTGCATACATGAGAAATTTGCAGTGATTGAACCCCATTACATAACTACTATTTACCGTATTCTAAGGATGAACATGGCTACACCCGTGTCTCACAACAGGTTTGCAGAATTTTAATGCCCCTGCGAAATATCAATTCATAAAACATCGATCGATCCCCCCCAAGAAAAATTCATTTCTACGCCACCGCTATAATTGGTTAATTTAGTAAAACCTCATCTCAGCATTCCTAATTTTGCTTACCGAATGTCAGCAGCTATGCTGAGAAATACCTATAAAGTCACCCCTCCTGAATATCCAGACCCTTAATTTCTCGCTTGAGTGAATATTGGCTTTCATTTGCTGAGGTTTATCAATAAATTTAATGGACACGCTCGCCGTATTGCACGTCGGAATGGAAAATGAGAGCCTGCAGCGTTGGTAATCATACACAATATCCCCTCGTAATATCAGCAAAACCCATTTGGTCGTTTTGGTGCATATTTTATGTATTTATACATCCAATGATTCATCATGGAATAATTTAGCAGTTGGTAAGTAATAAGAAAACATTTGATCAATCATGAATGCTTTCGCAATGAAAAGTAAATTGCCAATTGATGAATTAGTTGTTAATTTTGAAATTCTATTCCTTGTTGGGGAAATCCTGTGTAAATCAATAAGTTTTCGAAATGTTTCGATTTTATTTTTATAAATATGAAAATAATTATTGTTGAACCTAACGAGGGTTAGCGTGCGCAGCAGGTTGTAGAAATTGTGGCTCGGGCTCGTGGATATAAATATGCGTACGCTAGCATGGTGCTCAAAAACACTCACTTATAATACTGTTGCGAGGCATTTGATGCACTTGAATTCTCTGATGCACAAAATATAACCAGTTGAAATAATTATTAGGCAGGCTCTAGGTGTCAGTTGCTCATGAATTGTATTTTCAGTGATTTTTATTCCATTTCCATATCTCTGGTACGAATATCTTAGGGGCGTTTTAATGCATTTTCCTAAAACCTCGGAAGAAAAGAATCCCATTTTCGTTTCCCCTTCAGTAATTTGACGAAAATAGGCAGGGATGTATCCTTCCCCGATAGAATAAATAGCCTTCTTTGTGCCTGCAGGCGTATACGGGAAATATTAGTAGCTAATATGGGAATAAGCTAATACTAAAATAATTAATACTAGTATAGGACACTGTCTCCGGCGTTACTCGGTGGAACTCTTTCATTTTAATAAAAAACTGGCACTTGGTCATTATTTTATTACGATTGGTGGAATAATAACCAAGTGCCTGTTTTTTATTAAAATTTAATACAAGTAATAAGTTAGTCTTATAGGCACTATATTTTACCATCTTGAGGAGAAGTTTTTATTTTATGCAGTGGAAGATATTTATTATTCAACTCGCACTTCAAGTTCCAACGTTGTGGAGAGGGACGTCGTAGTACACCCGATGTCAGTGAAACATCTGATGCGGAAATTGTCGCACTCGACTTGAACGCTAGAAGATTCATTTCAGTGTCCCCAGGCGGGAATAAGAGAGAAATGTGGGAGTGGGAAAGAATAAATACAAGCGAGACGCAGAGTAAAGCTACGAAACCCAAGAGAATAGATTCCCTAGGGAAAACGTGCGCGGCACGATTTTCTCCTTTGGTTCCAGCACCATCCTCCCGTTCAGGGAACTGCTCTGACCAATGGCACGTAAGGGTGAGGAGGAGGGTCGAGGGGAGGAAGATGCATTGCTGCCAAAGGCGGAAATAAACCACTGGCGAACTCGTTGTTCCCATCCCTCCCCGGCGAAGTCGCGTCCATCTTCGAAGTAAGGCTGTTCTTTGGTGTAGTAGCTCTCCAGTGCCCCTGTGCTTTTTTAGCCCTTCGTCTTCTCAAGGGAGTCGGGAAATGACGGTTCCCCACTCCTGAAGAGTTGATTCCGAGGTGGAGTATATTATTAATGTATATTAATCTGGAAAATTGCGGTAGATTACGTTTAAATTATGGTTATCACTACCTGTGAATACGTCATCTATGTAAAAGAAGCTCAGGGATAATAGAAAAGAGTAGACAGCGCCTCGATGCACGAATGTTTTTTTCGCCAAAATGGATTCAGCTAACATTGCTATCGCGCGCAATTAGTCTATATTTCTTTTTCATAACGAACTTCTTATTTTATATTGCATCCGTTTTGCATATTCATTGATAAATCATTGAAATAATGAAATATGTTGCTAGTAATACCTGTTTTTGCTCCATTCAATGTGGCTGATTTGCAATCAATTGTTTCAAAATTCCTCGTTACATTTTATTGCATATTTCTTTGTATTTTCAGTTCCAATATGATTTATTGAATAATGATCTAAGTGTATTATTTACCACTAAGTATAAATGAGATGAAATCAGATGAGTTTGCGGGTGAAAAGTTCTTTTAATCATTGGAATAGTTATATTTGCACCAGTACGTTTTCCATAATCCTTTAAAACTTCGTTAACAGCTGGTTCTAAAGAAAATAAAGGTGAATTAATCGGTTCAATTCCAGCGTTGACTATTGTTGCTTGGCGCGATTTGCTTTAATGATGAGTCTGACACATAAATTTCTGCGATCTTTTAAGAGCTTCTCAAAACCTCCGAGTACGTTTTTCCCCCTTTAAACTCATAGAGCTTAAAGGGGGAAAACCTAAAAGCTTATGTTCAAAGCCCATCAGCAAACATGCCTCCGCCTCGTTCTTAATTCCTATACTGCTTTATTACTCTATCACCTTCTACATCCCATCCTCATAATCCCTCTTGCAACCTTTTAGCATCCCTTTTCCGACGCCTAACACTTTTCGAAGTAAGAGATGTTTCTCAAGGATGAAGGGCGTGTCATGGGTGGTCAAGCGAGAGACATGACGGGAGCGGATGATGCTGATGGTCCCCGTGAATTGGTCTCCACAGGATGATGGGACGACAATAGATAATGCGTGGTTATATGCAGAATGGCTTGAGGGGCATTCGTACACCAAAAACGTAAAGAAAGATAGTGGCAAATTACCTATGGGATTTATGGGAGCGCGAGAATTGGTTGTTTAATCGTAAACATGGATATGGAAAAGGCCACTCACCTGAAAATCAGCTGTTAGGTTTTTGACATGAAATTGCCGATTCTATAGATGCGGGAATACAATTAGACTCAGTAATAGTCGATCTGTCAAAAGCTGTCCATAGAGTTGATCACGAACGGCGTATGCGAGGCAAATAGATGGAAGAGTGATATTGTGGGTCAATGAATTCCTCAAAGGCAGGACCAGAGGTTAAAGTGAGAGATGAAAGCTCAGAGACAACGAGGGTAACATCGGGTGTTCCTCAAGGATGCGTCCTTGGACCATTATTGCTTTTAGTTTATCAAAATGATCTCCCGGAAAAATAAATTCCAACATAAGGCTTTTCGCGGAAGACTGCATTATTTAACGGACGATTTCAAATCGGATTGGTCATGAAGCCCTTCAGGACGACGTGATCAAATTAAAGAATTGGGAATCGAAAAATGGGATATAAATGTAAAGAAATGCAAATATGTGAACTTCAGCAATAAAAAGAAGACCGGAAATAGAAATATTACGAATTCTCCGGTAATTTAATTTGAAAATCGGACAGCTTTAAATACTTAAGAGTCTATTTAACTAAGAATTTAGGATGGGGTTTAAACCTAGAAGACGTTGTTAAAAAGGCCATCAAAATTTTACTTTGGGTAGGTAATGAGAAACCTATAAGGTGGCACGACCAATAAATAAAAGGTCTATACAACCATGGATCGACTAACACTAGAGTGCGCATCTCTTTTATGGGACCGACACAAGAAAGGAGAGGTGATGAACTTGGAGAAGGTGCAAAATAAAAGCGGCTAGGTATGTGCTAGGGAAACACAAGAGTGTTACAGAAATGTTTAGAGTACTGGGATGGGAGAGTTTTCAGGTTAGGAAGAAAAGTAGCGAGGTATGTGGTACGGATAAAATTGGGAGTGAGGAAAAAGCACGAGATGAATCTGGGAAGGCCATAGTAAAGCCAAATTTTGTTATATAAATGTAAAATAAATGTTCACCAGTTCAAGATAAAGTGCCGATCATAAAGGACAAATTTAAAACAGTTCTACTTCTTGAATATGACCATACGGGACTGGTGCGACCTGGTAGGCCGCTAGTAGTAGCATTACTATTTGAGCCCTCCAAAAAATAATTATTTTTAAAAACAGGTTTAAAAAGTAGAAGTCTATCAAGGTTTATTCTTTTTTACTCGGCTGTTACACCAGGCCAAAGGCCTACTTTTAACTGTTTAATTATGATCTCGGCAATGTGGGTGTATAATCCCGCCTAAGCTCGAAGTAGTCGTGTGATCTGCGGTATCTGTATCACTGACATATGATTTACATGCCTGGGGTTTAAATATTTCACGCACACCACACCATTTCCTTAGCCCTTGCACGTTCCGCATATTCCCTCAAAGAATGAGCATATTTGGAATAGGGTCTTACTTCATCTCCGTTTCAGGACTGGCATTAAATTAAAATCTGGAAAATCACGTTATTACCAAAGTTTTCAGTAGAAACTTGACAATTTATAGTTAACGCTGTGTCAGTTATTTCCTCTTCGGCTAATAAATACCTACGTGTCTCCAGTGTCAGAGAACCCTTTTTTATCTGCAGCGAAGCATTTAAAATGAATCGTTAGTTTTTATCACCTACTTTTATTAACTTAGATATCTACATCTAACATGCTCATTCCCACTATGGCTGATGTTCCCCACAGCGCCTGGCAGGGTCTGCCATTCGCATTCACCACATCTCGTCAGTAGCTGTGATTAATGGCTCATAGCTGTTTGATGCGAGCATATCTTTCTCAATAAGGACATATTAAAGGTAGTTATAAAATGATTAAACACAACCATTATCTAAGTATTGTATTTTTAGACGACTAACAGGTTTTGAATAAATAAAAATTCCTCTCTGACTGGTCGGTTTTACTTTTAGAATCAGTTATCATTTCCCTTGTTTTTTTCCTAATTTAACGAGGTCCTGTGTAAGTATATAAGGCAAATATACAAATACACCCTTCTTGCTTCACTTTTTATAAAATGTAAAATTACTTTTTTTTCATGAAAGCGTTGCTGTAAATCAGGCTGTATGGTTTTATTTACCTCCAACTTCGACGATTGTACGCAATTTTAGGCTACAAAATAACACTTTTGCTGATCTGGGTCTAGGAAAAATTATGCATATTGTTGTTTAATGTAGAAAGCGAAAGGTATTCCAAAGTTACAGAGAATACGGCAGTGATAATCGAAGAAATCACTTTTTGCTTGAGCCAATCTTTCAATCATAAATTTCAAGATGAATTATTTTAATAGGCGCTAGCCAACCAAAACTGCAACTCAAATACATGAGTTGGTGAAGTTCACATTGAGGAAGCTATTTCATCCAAAGTGAATGATTATTTCATTGTAAATTTTGCACATTCGTGTATCTGTTATGGATTCTTTAACACATTGTAAAACTTCGGAGGATTGCCCAAAGAAGTTCCAGTCATAATTATTAATTAAATTCTAAATTACTTTCTACTGGATTAGCTATATGCTTCACATGTTCACAAAGTTAAGTTACTTTTGGTAAGGAAGCATTCCTACTTCCTATCAACTGACATATTTTTCCATTAATATTTCCAATAAAGGCATTAGCTAGTGCCTTTTTTGATCTTAAAATAAATATGAATTCTTATGTGCGGGTTACAAGGAAGTCACTGGAAAATTCTGATTTGTGCGAACGCCAGAAAAACATGTGTACAATTTTGTTTTCAGATCGCATTTTATGCACTGCTGCTTTCTTTCGTCTCCATAGGTCGAAGATGTGCATGGGCTTCCTTGAGAAGACTTCATCCTTCCCTTCCGGCTCGATGGAAACCAAACTGCTCATTTCTTGGGGTATTTCCAATGATCGAATGCCCTGTCGTCGTCGCTGCAAAATTTCAAGCCTGCACAGCGAGGCAGCTTAAAGGTACCTACTTACACACGACTCTCTGGACACCGCTTCGCTGGAGATGTCACCGCGACGCTTGAAACGTCTGGTTTGATCTCTATCCCCTTTCGGGCTTATCGTGAATCTTGCCTCTACCTTTTATATCTCCTTTCTAACGCACCGTATCCCGCTTACCGTTACACTAGCAGCATGCACAACACTAAATCGCATAGTAAAACATTTTATGAAATGACTGGTTTCATATCACCATAATTCAATCACAATACAATATATATATATATATATATATATATATATATATATATATATATACACACAAAACGAAAATTTCGCCAAGGCCACAACAATAAAACACACTTCGTCAGCTGGAGAAAAAGTCTTTTTCTCCAGCTGTCGAAGAGGTTACAGGCTCGAAACGTTCTTACCCAGTAAGTCGTCTCTTTTTACTTTTTTATCCCCACCCCCTGTCCAGTGTGTGTGTATATATATACACAGCCCCGGTCATATTTATTTTAAGGGAAGTGAGGGCTTGGGAGTATGGTAAACTCGTGGATTGGATGAGGCTCAGTATTGTGAATAGCGTTAAATTTGGAGATAGGGGTAGCAAGGGGTAGTACATAGGCATTAGCTATGGTTTAATTCTAATGAATAATATTATTATGATGTTAATATAAGTTCAATATTCTCCCTTTGCACTCAAAGAGTAAAAATGTTGAGTTAAACCCGCTGACGGTCCCTTTAATATTAGATGCATTGCACTGCCAATTATCATGTTGTGAATTCAACAAGAAGCTCCCATTTTTTCATTTATATTACTTATATGCTTTCGTTTTTACTATTCCAATTTTATGGTATATGCCATTATGGGAGCTTTGCTGTATCATCTTGTTGCCCTCCTACAGACCTGAAGCCTCTAGCGGTCCCTAGTAGTATTTTCTAGTAATTTGAAGTGTTCTTAGTTTTATGGCAGCATGTAAGGGAACGCACGCAAATCATACAGCCTAGTTTAAAAAAAAACGTAGGGGATATGTGAATTTCAATGCGAGAAGAATTAAAGGGCTTCGGACGAAATGGAGCGAATTTCAACCCGATTCTCACCCATTCCGTTACTAATAAACTGAGATCGCAGATGATTTCATCGGCAGGCTACGCGAGAGAGAATATAATTAGGCGTGAAGAGGAAATTTCTTAATCGGGAACTGTTTTTCGTTGGGAGGGAATAGCTATATGTACAGACAGTGGAATCGTCGCAGAAAGGATTGAGACGGATATTTCTGGGTTTCGCGGGTCCCGAGGCCGGGTGCGGAAAATGGGTCGACGCCGGGGTTTGATGAAGGAAGTCGGAGGATTTTAAAGCGTGGCGGCTGATCCTGAGGAAAATTACCTCTGGCTCCGAGCGGTGGGGGTACATTCAATTAATCGAAGTTTCGACGAAGCTGCCTTGCGCCGGAACTGAAATTGCGGGATAACCCACTTGGCCTTGCGACATCGTCTTGCAGAGAGAGATTTCTCCTCCCCTTACCTCATATTCTGCAGGTATGTACTTTCACGATATCGGAAATGAGACCTGCAGAGAGATCTCTAGGATCGGCCTTGAATGGAAGCTAACGTAGAACATGAAATTGAGATCACTAGTCGTTTCATCTCTCATGCTTAGCATTTATCCCTGACAAAGACGCACAACTGCCTTATTTCTATTCATTTAGTATTATGTAGTCTTCTATATTTTGAATGAATACTTGTTTGTTTATTTTTGTAAACCGTGCATTTAAAATTGAAGGAAATGGGAATTGAAGTTACTTGGGAAGAAATTGGATGGTATTGGGTAATGTTTGCTGCAAAGCTTCATAGTTTCAGTCAGCCCGTATCGCGAATGAAAACTACCAACATTTTAAATACGATTCTTCAACGTTAGCGGTAAAGAGAATATATATATTGTTCTAAAAACTATTGGATAGATTACATATCAGGATATATTATTTTAGAATTTTTATAATCTATTTAATTGGCTTATCCTCTATTTGATACCGTGGCGTTCCTCCTCTCGCAATGATATCTTATTTCCATCGTAGTCCAAAAAATGTAAGTCCTCACCATGTGTGATACATATTTTATTATTAAACAGATTTCCAATTATCCACCACAATCCTTTCATGTTCCATGTGCCTCTTACTATTATGTCTTTTGTTTAAATCCTTTGCATTTCTTTGTTTGACCCTGGAATTCAGCCTTGCTTTGCATGTCGTATTGACCCAATTAGTGTTTCTTTTAATCGGAGGTTGTAACTTCACTGCAGAAATATTGCATTCCCTCATATGCTCTGATTCTTCCTTATGAGTATGAGAAACTGAGGCAAAAGAGGGCTCATAATATAGATTATAATGAAAATTGTCGTGAAAAGTGAAACATTAAAATTTATGTGTCGTGTAAAAATCTTTAAAAATATTAAGGGTTTCTCGAAAATGGAGAAGATTTTAGTTTTTAAATATCTGTAAGAATATTTTTGAGAACATAGTGTTGTATTAACGCTATGGTATTTTTTAAATGTCATTTTTTGTTGTGTTTAAGTTGTGAAATCTATCCCTCCGGCTCTGATACTTTGTGCCCGAAGCACAATTGTAAGGAGAAGTTTTCGGCACCCGAGGGAGACAGAAGGGGAATCGGTGGGGGCGGATGTGAGGAAAGAGTTCAAGGAGGTTCCTACCTTCCCCGGGGCGCATATAAGCGCACGATTGCATGAATATTTACGACCTTTGAGCCTTCTTCACTTCAATGCAGCCGCCGCGAGGCATTCCGGATAAACAACACACGGGTCGCACCCTCCTCAGAGCGACCGTGGATACAACATAGTTCAGGGAGAATATGCAGAAGGGAAGGAACGAAGTATATTAAGGGAGGATCACATACTAAGGGAATAGGCCTCTTTAGTGACTGGGTCTTCTGCAGTGGAAAGGCAGGAATATCTAGATTGGGATCAAAGTTCCGCATCCGGATCACTGGCGTGCATCCTTGATTATATGATCACTTTCTTTCGACCTGTTTCCTTTTTGTATTCACGAGGAATACAGTCTGGCTTACAAGAAATTCCGCGGAGGTGTCAGGAGTGGTTATTACTCATAAGAATCAAAATTCTGTCCATGCTGGACGTTGATATATTGTTCCGTTAGTTTAAGGCAAAATAAATGAGGATATGGGAAAAATGCGAAAGAAATAGTAGCTAGGCATTATGTGTATTGTAATCCATTCTTACAATGCTATTTTTCCTAAACTTATGGATACTACATAAGTCTAACGTCACTTGAAGACACGAATAAAATTTCAGTTTCACTTATTATATTTTGTATTCTTTTGTCACTGCGGGCCGGAAATGTGTGTGTGAAATCGTAAGCAGTATAGTTAAAAGGAAAGGATACTGTATTACCTACAAGTTTTTATTATGACCAAATATTTTTCCTAACAGTATCATATTCTGTAAATTTTTTGACGTAAATCTCCTCCTCCAACCTTTCCAAAAGACAAAAATAAATATTTCACAACTATGGCTTAGTAATATTGCGATTACAAATGGGAATTCAGGATACATATACAAATAAAATTAAGCTCGCTTTAAAATAAAGCCAATGAGACTCGGAATATCAGGATGTGTCTGGATTTCAATGAGCGAAGTGTGAACTATGATTCCACCGGCAAACGTATCCCGCAGTGCTTCGTTGTAACTCTGAGCGGCGAGCGGTTAGGATGAGCGGTATACTTCCTAAAATATTTGCTCTTTTTGCTTGCTTTGAGTAGGGCATCTTAAGTTACGCCGAGAAAGTAATTCTGTTGCATAGTTACATGTTTAAAATAATTGAAGCATAAGAATAAATTTAAAAGAAGAACGGGTTGTTCTAGTGGCTGGAATACTGTCGTCTCCGCAACTGTTGTGGCAGAGGTTCTTCCTTACGCCCATAGAATGCTCCTTGCTACTATAAGTTTTAGAAATAAAATATTTGAATCTTTTAATTGCCCTGAAAGTACTATTCTTAGCGTGTTGCCTTTTTTTCTTCCTCACTATCCGCAAAAGTGATATAATTGGGAAAAAATTGTAAAACAGATTGGATGGAAGGTTTGATGCTTATTTCTTTTTAGTGTTCCACCATATTCGTCGACGATGTTCATACTGAACAGGAACAAGGGTGATATTGAGAGATCACTTCACCAGTCTGACAGAAATTTTCTTTTTTGACCCTTAGGAAATAAATTAACAAGTGGCACTAAATGTTGAAATGAAATTACATGAAAAACGTCTGAATGCGCGAATATTTGTTGCCTTTTCTCTTCAATAATGAATTGTTGCATATTGATCCTGTCTGAATTTTAAGATTAATATCGATGGAAAGTACAGAATAACACATACAATTGGATGACAAAACAAGTTTCTATTTCTTGTAAAGAAATTCGATATCCTCATGTCGCATTTTGCTTATTGGAGATTATTTTTAAAGTCCTACATCGAAAATTTCAAATATTGCGATAATTTATGGAGGGCTTAGCATAGCATTTGGAAATAAAATGAAAGAAAGCATGAGCAAAATTTAGAAACCACCTTGCAAAGCTGAGTACTCTCACTCATAATGACAACGTTTTTTGTCATAGCTATCAAGTGAAATGCTCATGAAATATGACCAAACGGGAGCAATGGGCGCCACATTGAGTTGCTCAGCTTCAGTATTGAAAACGCTTTTAGGTATCTCGATCAAGTTCGTTATTGAGCAAAATTAAAAATGGAACCAAATGGGAAGAAATGGAGAGGCTTTATTTAAAATCAGAAAAACACCCATGTCTCCCTTACTTTAAAACATAATGAATTTTTTTAAGTGTATTATAATTTCTAAGAATATTGCAAATGATTTTTGTTTCAAAGTTTTTTGATTACACCAACAATTAACTCAAGGGGTGGAAAAAATAGGGGTCCATGGACAAAACAAAATCGTAACTCCATTATTATTTACATTTCAAAATCCGTTTAAAGTTATCTGAAATTGTCAATACAATATCTACAATTTTTGTGCCAAACATTTATTTGTACAACCAGCCGTTATTTCAAGGGGTGGAAATATTACCTATTTGTATTTTAGGGGTTGAAGGAGAAAAAAATCATAACTCCCTTATTATTAACTGTAAAATATCCGTTTAAAGTTATCTGAAATTTTCAAAACAATATCTACAGCTTTTGTTTCAAACATTTTTTTTGTACGACCAACCGTTATTGCAAGGGGCGTCAATGTTACCTATTTGTATTTTAAAATAGGTATTATATAAAGTATTTCTCTTTCACTATGGTCTTTTAGCACTGCCTTAAATACGAAAAATTTTCGAGTAGATCAATTTTCTTTTTCTCATTAAAACATGAAATAACTGAGCTACGAGTTTGTTTTTTAGACTAAAATGAAGATAAATCTTCCGATTTGTCTCAATTGACCGATACACATAGAAGGTTAAACTTTTCGCGTAAATATTATGCAATTTTAGAGCTTTTGTCATTTCCGTTTGTACGCATTTCATTGTTACCCAGCCTTTCAATATGCATTGCACGCTAATAAACTTATGTTTCAGCACAAATAAAATTCCAACATCTAAAATATATCGCAGAAATAATAGGTGTCGATAAAATGGAGCCTACACGAACAAACAACGTCTCACTTGTCATCGAGGGAGGTTTCAGTTTTGAAAGGAAGCGGCCGCCCCCGGAACTTTCAGTCGGGATGAATATTTTGCGGCGATTCAGCGCTAGTCAGCGGCAGAGAGCGTCCTGACGTAATGATTTCAAAAGAGATGTACTCATTGGCTGATTTCAGACGACATCTAAAGCTCATGCATTTACTACAGTGCTTATTTGCCTCCAATGCATCATGTTACAGAATAAAACTATTTTACCACCCAGGTGGAGCGCGGCAATACATAACTGGCTACAACTCAGCTAATATCAAGTTGATTGCGCTGAAACTTGCGCGCATACTTCACCTGAGTCTAATTCAGCTATTGGTGTTGTTCGCTAATATATTAAAAAGAAGAACTTTGAAATCTACCTGCACCTGTAGGCCTATGCCGAAGGGAATTTTATCCAACTAGGATGTTAAATTGCATCAATTTATCGGCGTGCTGTTTGTAATCTTAGTAAGCAATGTGGATGCTCATTAATTCGTAATTGTAAAAGTATCCGTGATCTTAAATGAAGAAATCAATACCGTCCGGTTTCATCACCTAGAAATGCTAGTTATCATTAATTAATTATATTTTTGGATCCGTAAGGGATCTAAAATGAATCTTCTTGCGTGACGAGATATACCTTAAAATCCTGTATTTGCGGTGTCCTCATTCGGAAAAATCAAGTCTCAATAGTCAAGATAAAAAGTTATTTCATTTTGTGCAGTTAATATAGAATTATGTGGATAATATTCCAAAAATAGAAAGTGTTTCGTGTGGATCATAATACGAGACTAACGGTAATTAAAATTGAACAAATTGTAAATTTACGTGTTTAAGTGGTAAAAACTCATGAAATAATTATACATAATGCCATATATTCAATGTAATTGAGATAACATCTAGTTTTAATTTTAATCGTTAATGTAGATGAATACATTTCCATGATAGGTGACATTTTTTCCCTGAGTTGGTATTATGATTGCATTTTGTGACACTGCGGTAAATATGTTAGTTTCATGCATTAAAAAATCATTTTTAGGTCGTCCTTTTTAATGGGTGAATTATTTCACGAGTTTCCAACCGGGTCAGGAGTTCTGATTCCGACGTTTCGATGACTCACTCTGCCATCGTTGATGCAATTAGATTGATGCTAGATGACCCGGCATCAATTACCTTGACTACTTTGGCATAGTTAGTCATCGAAACGTCGGTTTCTGAACTTCTGACCCAGTTGAAAACCCGTGAATAATTTACCCTTACAATTCGCTAGAAAAGTATCAGATCCTTCATACTTTTTAATTTTCTTTTTTATAAAAATCCTCTTCTTCACTGTGTTGCAACAACCGTTTCCGAAATCACTAAAGTCGAGTCCCCTGGGTGGAGAATTTTCTCCTCGCTGCGAACGAGTAATCTCTCATAGTACCGTCTAAAATAATCTTTCCGCGGCGAGCAAAACGCAAGCCAAGGAGGTCAAATTTCCTGATTATTCGCGCGCGTGAGATAGGGCAGGGTGAAAGGATGAATGCGGTATTCCTACGGTTTTTGCCATTTGCATCGTTGCAACGGAAGGGGATCCGACCGCACCCATGTCTCAGCATCTTATCCCTGAGACCGTGGATTGCTGCGCTTGCTTTCCCTCCGTATGCTGAGAGCATTAGAATTGGGTCTGCAAAACGTACTGACCCGCCCTCTAGCAAAATTTCCTCCCAGTTGCATATTGAATATGTGCTTCTCCAGATTTCCCCATCCAGCACCCAGCTTATGCCTGAATAACTTATCTCCGTTATCCAGGAAATGATTTGAAGAAGCATCTGGCTTCCTCCTAGAGCACGTGTTCTTATTCTATTTTATCTTAGCATTGGTTCTGCAAGCTTATATTTGCTATGTTAATCCTATACCTCTACCTAAACATCCTTAAGAATTAGTTTTGCTCCAAAATTGCAGAATCCGGGAATTTCAATGCGTTTTTGCCCCATTTGACTGAAAATAAGTCGTATGATATCTAATGGTGATTTTTTTGTACTTAAAAGAATTGTTTTTAGAATATGAGCAACTGGCTCTTTTTTACTGCCTAAATGAGTCTCAATTCGTATACCACGCCGTTGTGCTACAAATTTACCGAGAAAAGTAATGATATATATCTTTTAAGTGGCATCCTTCCGATATCAACAACTTACCGAGGTAGTGAACGGTTTCTGTTTGCTCTTGCCTAATAGTACTTTTAAAAATACTTCTGTTTTACACTAATGGTAGCAACTTAAGTTACTTACAAGTTCGGTATAAAATGTATCAATTATCTGTCTTCGGATACGATCCCCACTAAACTGCATATTTTCTATCTTAGTAGCCACAGTTTTCTTTGATTAGTTTTTATTCTTTCAAAGCCATTTTCAGCCCTTTTTAGCCGTAGGTTGAGAACTCTTTGTATGAATTTACATTTCTCAACAAAATTTCTGACCTCACTCAGAGTTTATTTGGACACACGATCATTTATAAAAACTTTATCTTGATACAGCTATTCATTAAAACAAAGTTATTCCTTTTGCCTTTCTTCCTAAAGTCGCCTGCCTCATTGTGCCCTAATCCCTCCCTCTAACGTAAGCAAATATGTTGCTGAGATGCACATAGCTCTTTTGCAATAACTCCGGCACGTTACACCATCCAATTTCTCTTCGCATGACTCCTACATCTATTTCATTGCATTCCTATTTTTAAGGGGAATTCGATGACCGTAACTTGATTTATCGGCGACAGCATAGAAAGTGTTCAATTTACCGCTGGAAAATTCTCTCTCTCCCACCCATATATAATTGTACTCAGTCATTATTGTTTTATTAAATTATTTTACGCAAAGGTATCATATGGTGAAACACATAAATGTGGACGATAATATATTGTAGTCCATATAAGTATATTTCATTAAATGTTATTCAGCTACCAAATAGGGTTACGGCATTGATTATCATGTCACACTGGCGTTAAACGGATACATTTATCGTTGTCTATTTTAAAGCTGTTTTCAATAAGTTTATAGTTATGGTAATCATCAATGGAGTGGTAGATTTAAGACACTTATTCTAATAACACTCACTACGATTAAGGTTTTTAGACCTTCTACGGCTAATTGTGCCACTAATAATTTTTCACTGACCCCTTAAAAAACGTAATCTAACCGAGCTGGATGACTAAAAGTTTCAATGAATTATCTATTGTTATTATTGATCCCTTTTTTATATTCCTCCATATCTTATCAAGTGTTTCCATTTACTTATCATCTCCTATCCACATTCTGCTCTTTCTTCCACCATTCTCTCTTCAAAATTCAATCATTCCACAATTTACGATGTCCACATCCACAACCCACAATCTCAAATGATAATCCAGGTTGGAGCTGGGCAGAAAAGTAGAAAGGAGGCTTAATTAAGGATACAAACTTACCAAGGCTTAGACTACCAACCAAATTGGCTGGATATGATGTGGTATTTCTATCAGTATCTTTCTTTACCAAGACGGTAATTGAAGTATTGTCGAGTTCCTTAATTTTATGATTCTTTGGCAACCTTAAAAGGCTTCAAAGACGTATTTGTGTAGCCATTTCGACTCATTGAGAATGCTCTCCCAGTCTTCAAAATTAATAGTGGTCTTCAAATAATCCACTCTCCTATATAAAACCAATATAGCCTACCAATAAACGGCATCAGTCAGAACCTTTGATTGCGTGAACATTTGAAATATCTAAAACCACGTCCTGCCTATTCTATTTCTGCCTGCTTATTTTTAGACTATCATGCATCCAAGGATTCTCGTGTCACTGACACCGTTCTTTTTCACCGTATTTATACTGTATATTATTTCACTTGGTAACCCATATTTCGCTAATGGAAATTCAAGTCTCTCGTTTGGCTTTTCAATAAACCAAGTACCTTTACACTTTTTATTTTGCATCATTTAATTTTCCATAATTTGCCATTTCTTTTTCTTGGTTCTCATTTCTTCCGTTTACATACTACTCTCCCCCCTACCCTTTGCGCTTCCATCAAACTTCTTATGAACTCTTTCTTTTCGAACCGTTGGCGACATCTATCATGTTCTTTATTCCATACGTCGTCTTCCTTTCCCTTGGCCACACTCACAGTGGTCAGTCCGTCTCCACAAAGCTGAACTGATTTGCAAGGTGGCAAGCGGAGAAAATAAATATATACCCATCACGCTGTTCCGTTTTGGGGTCAGCACAGCCAAAAAGTATAATTCTCGATGATAGGTCTCTGCGGACTCTGCTTTAAGAATTATTTTCTGTACTTTACTCTCCTAGCATACCTCTTTTGCTTCAGGCAAAGTCAAACACTCAAACATTGCTTCGTACTAGTTCTCCTGTTTTTAAGACTCTTCATATTTCTTATCATAAGATTATCTTCCACCATATTTACCCATAACATTTTTGGTCTACCACTTACTCCCACACCATTCATAAATCCCTATCATAAATCTGCTTTCTTATTAGATTCCCTTCCATTCTCTCGACATGGCAAAAGCCAACGATGATTGTTCCTTTTATACATGTCCATTACCGGAGAATCCATTTCACATTATTTCATCACCATCTCATTCATAGCTGCTTTGATTCAGCTTTTTCCGCAAACTCTTCTCAGATACCCCACAGCAAATGCATTAAGCCTACTCTTGTGCTTATCTATCCATACCTTAGTGTTGCTACCATAAATATTACGCTAATAAAAAGCTGCGTGGCCCTTCCGATCAGGAGTGGGCAACACAGAGCTTTAAGCTGGGGAACGGTGAAGATAGCTACAAAGTGAACCTGGGATCTGTGGGAGAGTAAGGGTCACATATTATTTGCTGCCCGGAGGAAGAGGGATCATGACAGGGTACGGAAAAATATCATTAATTTTAGAAAGTATCTCGGGCGTGCGATACAAATGGAACTGGATAGCAATTTTGTTTGGGTGGTCACCTTTTTGAAAGGTCAGATGAATGCCTCACGTGTTTCCTTGGTTAGCTATGGTAAAATTTGGCTTATAACATATGTGGTATATTATCCTAAACCGCTTTTACGTATGACGAAGGAATAATACCCCTCTATAAGATTTTGATGCAGATAGAGCAGTTCAATATCATTTTTAATGATTATTGCATTTCATTGCTCGCGTTAAATATATTTGTGAGCGTCGTACACCCGAGTTCTTTTCCCGAGTGAACATTTTTTAATTTCATGCACTGCGTAGTTGTAATATAAATTGAGTTATTACAGGTGACTGCACGATCAGATAATATGTTTTTGAAAAATGTGTTCTATTTTTCTAATCATATGAAATTTAAAAAAAATTATATTATTCAAAAAATATCATATAAGAAGCTTGCATGAAATGTTTGAATTTATTGATTTGAAAAAACATATCCAGTAGGCCACTAATTTCACCGAGAAATATCTTTGTAACAATAAAATGCTGCTGAACTTTTGCGTGGAAGTTATAAAAGGTTGGGCAATAATGGCTTTAATTATGTAATTTATATAGTGCTACAACTAAAATTGCATAGATAAATGTGAAAAGTGACAGTAGGAAATACATATTCCTCGTGTATACTAATACGCAGGAAAATCATTTTTTATTAAAATTAATGTCCCCTATTTTTTACCTAAAAGTTTTCTTATTCTTTTAATGGAAGAATAGTTGACAGGCGCTGTAAATATCATTCGTTAGTGTATGACCAACCTGTTAACAAAATAAGATATTGCGCACTCATGGTTTATGCAAGGTAGAAAACCCCTCCTTAAATTATGAATATGATGAATTAGTAGGTTCACATCATCTTGTCATATGTGGCGTGGAATTACACCATTTAGCATAGTAACCGTAAGCCATGAAAAGAAGGTAAACCATATGGAAAGAAGGCATTCCACCTGGAGTCTCCTTCCGAAATATCTGAAGCGCAATCTTACATGCTTCCCCTTTAAAAGTTTCCCATTTTAACATAATCGTATCATCCGCCTGAATTTCAAACTTCAACGTTGTAAGCAGAAGTATTACTCGCTTGGTTTCCCGCTTACGATGCGCTAACAGTGTTTCCTTCATGTTAGCATCCGACCAAAAATTCGTTCACATTTCTTTAGAAAAGGAAAACTTTTCTAGTTAAAGATAGTAACTTAATAGGATATTCAAAAAACGAGTTTATATTAGCGTTGAATAGCCTTTATTAGGTCCCATCTTTCAGTCTACCTTCCAGTTCAGCTGCGTATGTCTCGTTGAAGAGACGACAGTTCCTCCTTCGGTAAAGGAGGCGTCTTCAGGTCGAAAAGGTTGTTCAACACTTCGACCGAGAGGAACGAAGGACCGAGTTGAGCCATGTTTTTGGTACCACTGGACACCCACGGACTGTCTATGTATACAACAGCCAAAATCTAACAAACGCCTGTCCAACCTAAAGACACCTTCCATAGCGAGAAAGAAACTATCAATGCTTCAACTCTGACATACGCAGCGGAACCGGATTATGGAGCCAATATGAATGGATTTTTAAATAGTGCCGTTATACATTTCTCAATTTCACTACAGGAGCTGTGATGGAAGATTGTCTAAGCTTCCGACGCAACCATCAATTTAACTCGACTCCTACTTTAAAGGGTAGATTATTTTAAAACTAAAGCTCTTTGATTTCCAGCTAATTTCCGTGTAAACGCTTTTGGTGTCAAATGACTATGCCAAGGTGGTGAGGCAGATCAATAGACTCCGTGACGAAAACCGCTCGACGCCGGGCGCTGCATGGCGCAGTTAAGCACGTTCCAGTATAAACATAGCAAAACGTGGTGGCACTCACATGCGGAGACTTTGAGGTCATTGATGCAGGATTAAGCTTTGATGAGCGGGCAGAGGAACCCAGGGCCATTAGCGGGGTGGAGTGACCGTTAGCCCCTTTGTTTCACCTCCCTTGTATGACTTACTCTCCCTGACGCAAGCGTCTATATCACAAGCGAGTACCACTAGTTTATCTACCCCTTATCTCTAAAGCCACCAAAATACGCAAAAATGGCTATAATACTTGCTCCAGAGGATCTGTAAAATGACGCAAAAACCTCCGGGACTATGTTTTTACCCGGAATAACGTCATTATGGACTAACTGGACTTCGCTCTCACGCACGGCTTAAGCGGGTCACGGAGCTATTTAACTGAAACATATATAAAATTGGATCTGAGGTTTCCGCGGCGTTTCTCCATATTGGAAACGGCTTTCGGGCGTTCCTCCGCGTTGTCTTGTCTAAAGGCGACGACAGTTTTCCAGCCATCCTGCTGGCGTCTTCAGTTCAGAAGACGCCAGCAGGATGGCTGGAGAAACTGTCGTCGCCTTTAGACAGGACAATGCGGAGGAACGTCCGAAAGCCGTTACCAATATGAAACATACATACAACACATCACGAAATAGATCATATTTTGCATACGAATACCGATTTCTCACGAATTAAGAAAAAGTGTAGCCCTAATTTACTTTCGTTTATTTCTCTTACGTGCAATGATATTTATCAAAGGTATCCTACCTTAACTCTCAGTCCTTCATGTTTTATTTGACCCTCTTCGTATTTAATGTAAATTATGCACTGGCTGTTAGTCGTATATAACCTACAATAATCTCGTTAAATTCTAAGTCCTTTTGCGGAATTGAGAGCTCTTTCAATCTTGTTGTAACAACTGTAAAAGACTTGCACTTACTGCAAATGTTCACGTTTTTACATTTATATCTGCACGAGTACATGGTATGTAAAAATTCCATTTTAAGTAATTATCTACAAATTATTTTATCATGCATTTGATACTTTGAAGTTGAAAATCTCTATTTTAATACACTTCAGTTAAAAGTGCTGTCACTGGATGCGTTCGCGACGCCCGCGAACGTCAAAAGCGAATCCAATCCCAAACAAAGGTATCGAAGAGACTTTGAAGGTTCTTCATATATGTATCCAGATGATTCATGATTTCATGTGAATTAAAAAAGGTTCCTCGGAAACTCGAATCTATGCAGTCAGAGGCAGTGAATACTCTATTTCCCCTTCATTTTACTCCCGAGCACTTCGTAAAATTAATTCCAAGGTCGTTTCGGTAAAACGACGAGAGTCGAGTCCGTGAGAAGTGGACCAGGATTACATCTTCTCTCGTGGAAAACGTTGACTGTGGAAACCCTGACTCACAAAAACCTCCTTTGGCATAAGTACTTCATCATTTCCGAAGTATTCGCTTCTCTTTTGCAGCCATGTTTTCTAAAATGTAGATATCTAGTACGAGACCTGTATGGGACGCAATTCGTGTAAATCCAAAAACTGTACCTCCTTAAAAGAGAAGTTGAATAAAAATCTGGTTGAGAAAATGAAAATTAATGCGTTAGATAGTTTATATATGGCTGAAGTTATCTTTAAATACAATTTCAACAGGCTATATGTATCAGGAACTTTTTAAATTCTTGAAAATATTCTCTATGCTTCTCCTAATCTGAGTAATATATTCATCGTGATTTGCTGCTTTATAAAGTTCGTCGTGCTTAAGTGCTTCATGAAGTGGGGTGACTCATCAGTCATCACTATTTGCCGTTGCGTTTTGAAACGTCTCATGATGACACCTAGAGATTTGGTCCCGGTTTAAGAAATCGTTATAGAAAAGTTTATCCACTTGCCTTGTGTGTGATTATTGCCTTTTTCGCAAAAGAGTTTCCCCCCCGTCTCTCTCTTTATCTCTCCCTCTCTCTAGGTTTAGTTGCCTTCCTCTCCTCCCTTCCGGTCTTGGTCTCCTTTAGGTCTACCTTTTATTGCCTCTTACGTCTGCTCCAGGACCTATTGGGAGAGCTATAGGCATAAGTTATGGCTACCAGCAGACTAAAACGTTTATACAAAAAGTTGAGTTTACAAAAGCATTTTTCTCTTATTAATTCTCGATAAAGTGTTTCACGCCGAGATAAAAACACCTTCAAGAAGCAAATGGACGTTTCAAACCTTGGAATAAACATTTTTAACTTCCAGGTGTGATATTTTGGAGACGCTTCACTATCCTAGAAATTCACACCCTAAGCAAATGGCCTTCTTTTTTGAACATATTTTTTCATCAATTAGGGAACAGTAAATCAGATCAAACTTAAGATAATCGCTTGGGCAAGCTACGTTTAAATGAACAGAAGGAGAGGTAATAAAAAAATCAATAATTCCGTTGATAAAGTTCAATTACATTTTCAAGGTTAACTGTGTGGTTTAACCCCCTCCCCTTTAACCCTCCCCCTCCCCTAAGCTTTAACCCCCTCCCCTTTGTCCTCTTAGTCCGGCACCCGCAATCAACCCCCCCCTTCCCTCCTCCCGGTTCCCTTAACCCCCCCCCCTTCCCTCCCCAACACCCCCTCCCTCACCTGGCTTTCTCTAGTATATAAGGCTTGCGCTTCTGTTAAATTTTTGCCTGATGATGATGTGAACTTACATCGAAACCCGGGTCGTTTTTAATAAATTCAGTGGTATATGTAAAAGTTGTCTTTTTCTCCGATAAAGTTCACTCTGAATAGTGAACGATATTTCTTTATATTAATTACTAATCATCCTATATTTAGCAGCAACTGAAGGCTTTTTATTCTTTATTTTAGACCACCTTGGGGTAAAATAGAGCTTGCAGAGAAAATACATTGCCTAATGAAATGAGTATGTTCAAAACAAAATCTTTCGAAGTTAGACTTCAGATTTTATGGCGAATTTCATTATGCGTGCGTAGAAACTTAAGTCAGGCGCTCAACTATAGCACGTGTCTGTACTGACGAATATGCTAAAAATTGAAAAATGGATATAATTTTGAAATATATTATGTAGAAAAAAGTTAAGTTAAATATTATATGAACTATTTGTATAGGAAGAATTGATTTCAGTGTATAGCAAAGAGAGTTTGTCACGATAGTTCTAGGAAAATGGAAACATTTTGCTCATCGGAAAATATTAAAAAGATTTCCCTAGTTGAATTTTTAAGGCTGAAAATATGTATCAGGCAATCATGCATCTATCCATTTTGTTAAAGCGTATATATGGGCTTCTTTTTTCCTTTGTGTTAGAATTAAAATACTTTAATTCACTTGAAATTTCTTCTTCATGTACACTTGCATTTTCCTCTATATTACGGTCAGTCTAGTTATAATTATTACAGGCTTATAACTAATGAAGAAAGCATAACAGTTTGCAGGTAACGCTCCAGGAGTTACGGTGAAAGGTATGGGAGAATATCTTTGTCAAGGATAATTGTTCACTGACGTGGTTCTACAGTCAGCTGTATTAACGGAGTGGCGTATTGTTTTTTTGACATTTCCGTCATGGTCAATGGATGCAGCCAAATTTAAATTAGGGAGAGGAGGCTTTTAAAAACAGGCGCTCTGAAATTATAAGAATATTCATTTAAAACGTTTTGCATTTTGTGGACACTCAAGATGCAGCACTTTATTTATTTGGACCAATTATTATGCTAATTGCTTCCTAAAACTCAAACGTTGATAATCTGTTCCTCTACGCTGAGTGGTGATTGCACCTCCTCCATTGGGACAAATGGAGGACCTCCATTCATCTTGGAATGTGAAAGATTCAAATGCAAACGACATTTCCGAAAATAGAATTCTATAAAGTAAAGTTTTTTCTCACTTCCTCTATTACTTTTACCGTATATCATCCCCGAATACGACCTTTTCAGCCAGCCTTATAAAAATTTTGCGCACTCATTTGAATATTACATGCATCACTAACCCGGAGACTTCGTTCTGGATCGCTGTTTAGGTTACTGATAACAGCCCATTTTGAAGGGTGAGAGATGAAATATAGTTTTCCTGGAATGTGGAATGCGTGGTGCGGATAACGATTGGAGGACGATCGTCGTACAAAAAATCGTCATTTCCACGTATTTATGAATTTCAACTCGAGGGAGTCATATATCAACCACTTCGATGACGCGCTCTTTTTGTAGGCTGAGTCTCTCTCAACCGTGAGTTATTTCGTAATACTGTGCATGACGTTGGTTTACAATCCGAAGCTAAAGGACTTAAAATATTGGGTCTGATGAACGATTTTTCATCTACTACTTGTGAAGCATGTACGCCCATGCGTGTGCTGGCTGATATTGGCCAGAAAAAGTAAATCACTCCCGTAGTTTTTATGGATTTTTGTGGGATGTCATAAGTGGAAGAGCTTTTTTCTCTAGCTCGAGTGCATTTTTTGTTTATACGCTGCTCTACGATCACGTCGGGGTGTTCATTGTTCTCTAATTTTAAACTGAGCCCGGAATAAATTTCGAGTGATCTAAGCGGTGTAAATACCTCTCATTCAGTTTTGAAACTAATATGAAATTCGATGTAGATGCATTCTAGGAAAAATTGCATGGTCAAATCTGTTTTAAAACAGTATTTTTTTCACATCTTGGAAATAATTTCTTGGATTGATCAGTTTTAATCCATGTGTATTTAGGGAGTTTCTATGAAATATTTCCTGGTAAAGCCCTTGATTTTTATTTCCAATGTTTATGACTCCTATGTGATATCTGAAAATTATATATATATATATATATAATTTTCTGATTAATAATTTATGTATATATATATATATATATATATATATATATATATATATAAATAAAAATAAACTTTGCCACAGGTGGGGCGGAATTAAATATAGAAACACAAAAAAGAAGAACACTCACACACTATACGTTCTGATATTTCGGCACGTTGCCTTTCTCACAAAAGGAAGGATACAGAATCAATTCACACCAATTTAACTTATGAAAATGCAAAACAATAAGCAATAATATGTTATTTTCTATATCCCCGTTTGTCAAATTAATTTTCATTTTGCAATGGGTAGAAGTACCTACGTATGGAAGCTCTGTCGTGATGCACTTAAAATTAACCCTCTTTAACTAGAAAATGGTACTAGATTTTACCACCAGGTTCTTTTGGAATAAATTATGTTTTATCTGTTACACTGGGTTCATCTTCTGATAATGGGTATGGAGTGAATATAAACGCTGAAACAATATTACAATTGTTTAGACCTCTTGCCTCTTGAGATACTTAAGTCCTTCATTTTATTTGTCATGCCAAAATATGAGCCACAAAACATCCCTAAAACCCTCCAGCTTATATTACTTAGAATATTATTCCCCAACAACGTCGAGTAGGCAACGAGACGTCTTTTGGTTACACCATCATTTGATGTTTTCTCGTCACCCTTCTTTTATTCTCCGCTCATTCATCGACACCTTTGAATGCGGGATTAATTTTATATACGGGTCACATAAACCAGCAACCTCTTTTGTGAATCAAGTAAACAGATTTAGGAAGAATACGCAATACACAAGAAGACGAATAGATGTTGGATTTGCTAATAAATATTTGCTAAATTTGTGCCGAAGTACTTTCGTTGGACACCCTCTCGCACAAAAAAGGTGCAAACGTTTACACGAAGAAATTTTTTTACTGTCAGATGAATCAATACATTAAAAATAGAGAAAGAGCTCCTATAGTGCAAAGTTTAAGTAAAATTTTCAGTAAAAAAAAGGATTTATAATTCGGTTATCTTGCGGAGTATCAATATTTTTTTATTCTTCTTTCTCCCCCACCTTCACCACACGAATTAAAACCTACGGAGGCTCATTTTCAGGTTTTATTTTCAACTCAGTCTAATATAGTGCCTCGGTGGCGGCTGTGTAAAGTCCTCGCCTATTAATTGTGATTCCAAAATGTTTAACTCCGCCTGGGTGAGTTTTTCACCATTCAGAGCACGGGTTTATGTGTAAATAGTCAAGAGGAAGAACTAAATAGAACTAAATTTGCTCAAATAAAGGCGCTGTTATAATTATTAAAAATCGCTTGTATCCGGAGCATATGGGGGAACGATTTGAAATAATTTATCCTTCGTTCCGCTGAAATTCGAGTCTGAGTATTTAAAAGTGACTATATTCGCGTTTTTCTCCATCTTCATACACACCCACCTCCCTTTTGCCCGTTTAACGCAGTCCTAGCCTCAGAGAGCTAGTGTGTGACGTGCTCTTGGGTATCTTATTAAAAGTTGTGTTTACGACACGGTTAGGGAAATTGGGTTTGAAGTTATAAAGCGAGAGCTCTTTTCCCCGCCCTGTTACATTAGTGGAGAGTGGGGAACATGGAACACATAGGGATATCTAATGCCATTAGCGCGGGTTCACTAGAGTTCCTTAACCCTAACCCTTCTAGACACTCAAATCCCTTCCATCACGGCCAGAATGTAAGGTAATTGGAGGGTTTTCGAAGGAAGAACAGTCTAGGTTTTAAGTGACGCGTACGGGAGTTCCTTATGACTCCAATCTCTCGTCGGACTGCCCTCTAAGAATGGGTGAGAGGAGAGCGAAGAGGTGCTGAGGGACGAATATCAAGGACTAGTGCACATCTCTCATTCGGAATGAGGACCCTTAAAATATACCCTCATCTTTTCTATTAAAATAATTAAGTACTTCACGTCTTCAGTGACAAATGGCCCTGCAGTCGAAAGCTTCACCAGTTGTGCATGCTGGGAAATAACTCAATAGTTACTCCAAAGAGCACTATATTCAACCGTTTTTGGGCCGTATAAAAATTTGCCTTTATAAACCTCAGCGATGTAAATACAGCTATTTATTGCTGAATTTCAGTGCAGCCTCTGCCTCTAGAAAGTTGGCAGAGTTAAATAATCCCCATTTTTTATCCTCCTCTTTGAGCTCGGTTTTAAAGTACCCCAGATGGCTTGAAAAAGATGTCTTCTTGTAACGTTTGCACTTATTTAATCCCTAGTCAGTTTATAGTTCACGTTAAAGAAGCATAGCTGAAAATGCATAATTTAATTTGGCGAAAATAAATAAGAAATTTAGTTGCACACTGAATAAATACATGCATGTGAGTCCTTATCACTCCCACCGCTCAGTGAACTTAAGAAGTTTTTTTCCTCATTTTCGGTCATTGCATTCCTGTGAAAAATGAATGACGAACTTGAAGTCGTTTCTCTTTGTTGGGTGTACAATATTGGTGAAGAGTGGCATGCATATTGAATTCATATTGTTGGGAGGTTTATTTTTGGGATTAAATTTACTTCGCTGTACACCAACCAATTTAATTCATGCGTCATTTTTTTCTAAACTTAGATTGAATCCATCCATATTTATTGTAAGATATATTTCTTAGGTTTTTTATGCTCTAAGTGAATTTATATGGAAATTCATTCTCCGTTTCTCCGGTTGTGGCAGAGCTATATTTTAACACTTCCCTCCCATATTTTCCAGAATGTTTAATTTATTGGTTTCTCGTTATTGCCGAAACATTGAAAACTCCACTTACAGGCCCCTGTGCGAATGTCTTTCGGCGTTAAAAATCTATGACTGCGTTCTTATCTCAGTCAACGACACGATGCATATCGTTGACTGTGAAGCGTGTTTTTAGTGACACACTGCGCCGCACACCCATTCGCCAGATGTTTCCCTTTTGGGGTCAGCACGAAGGCGTCTTCTTCCCTTCGTTGTGTGGAAGACAATGACCTCGATGTACGTCCCGTTTCTAATTTTCGTATCATTCTTGTTTGTGCGAAGGAAATTCCCACTTGTCCCCACCCTTCTCCGGCCGTTTCTATATGGTTAACTCTCTTGATTTGGATTACGCTTTTTGGGTTGAAAAGAGCATATGTTATGGGTTATGGGTTGCATATGGTATGTGTTATGGGTTTTTTCCGTCTCGGCGTAGTTATCAATTAGGCTAGGCTTTTCATTACTGTGCACATGCTCGGTCGTGGTCAAATGGAATTGCTCTAACATACACACAATCCTACCCTTAGAATTGTGAATCCCACCGTGAGTAGTCAAATATAGTGTACCAGCATGTTTTAAGCCCGTTTAAAAAAATATTATGTATTTATCTAATTTAATTTTAAATTTTACGCTCATTTCCTTTGTAGTATAAACAGCGTGTATTATGAAATTTCACTGTCGTATTTATTTACGCCATAGAACTCAAAATGTAACTAGAAGCCACAGGTTCGCGTAGGTGTACAATAACTGAAGGAGCGTTGGTCAATGTTGTTTTATTTTTTACGCTTCATGGGGCTTACCGTTCAACGTACGATATTTCACCTTCTTATTTACGAGTTTTTCTATGCCTTTTACTTACGTACTCAATTTTCTTCCCCAGCAATGTTTATCTTTTCTTTCTGTGTAGTACGGAAACCATTAAACGTACATATTTCACTGCGCAGGAGCGCGATAGTTTTCTAGAATATGATCGTTGGCTATTGACCTTACGTTTTGGGATCAAGTTCCCAGCGGCGTTCATGCTTGGTAACTTCCGTTGAAAGGTAGGAATGAAACAGTTAATCATTGCAGTGAAAGAAACTACCAGCATTTACAAATAGTAAAAAAATACTTATTATGGAATTATACTAATATGGAATATTGAATGACTGATCGATTTCATTCTGTAAATTTAATCCAGTGCGATCGCAACACTAACTAGCTATGCACTTATATCAATGCATTATTAAGTGAAAAGAATTTCCTGTGTGGTGAAACCTTTGCAGAAAATAGGGACAACATTGCTGGTCACATATGCAAAAAAACGTGTCCTACTCTCCTTAAATTTGTATAACGATTGTGCACATAAAATCTGCACTGTGTTTTAGCCAATTGAATAAGGATTGATTTGTAATTGACGACTCTTATGCTCATCCATTATTCATACACTATGGGAAAACTTGCTAGGTGCTGACTGAAAGTTTTCTCGAGCACTACAGCGTCCTAAGCATTAGGGAATTATACCATCAATCGGCCATATGTATCTAGTTTATCTGCAAACTTGTTTGGCACTGGGTTAGCTCTACCATCATCTTACCAGCTAACCCATGACTGTGAGTACCTTCTGCATCATTTCGTACCCCCTTATCTGTTTGATACATTCTCGGCGGATTATATGAAAAGAGGTATCGGGTTTTCCACCGCGTCTTTTCTTCGTTGTCGTAAGTTTAAATTCGCAACTCGTGACATCTTGAGAGACCTGATTCGATTCATTGTATTGTTTATCTGATAATTATTTCTATCCTTCAATTTTTTCAAGCAAGCTTATTCGTCCTGTCTCTTTCTGTGTTTGGCACCCTCTTATTTATTTATTTATTTATTTAATGCATTGATTACTTGATTACTTTCCCCTCGTTCCTTCGCGCCCCACTGAATTGGTTGTTCCATATCTGACGTCACTTACGCAAGGAGACAAATATCAAAAAAATTGCCGGAAGGGGAATTATTTCCTGCAGAATATTTAACGTTGCAAATATTCTACCTTATCGCTTCCTTCCATTCTATTATATTCATATCTCTTCTCCTTTTTTCCACTTTTCTCATTTCCACTTCTTTCATCCTTGTTTCACAGAACTCTCTCTGACCTTTTTCTTCCTTTTTTCACCGCTATTCAGTACTCCCCTTCCATTGACAGAAGCCACTGTCGTCTTCTTTGTCTCACAGCTTGCGCTTTGGAGTTAAAACAACATCCAAGCGCTCTGAAACTTATTGTTGCCTCTATCTACGATTGCCTTCTGTCCCTAAACTCTAAGCGCTTCTACCTGTTCTCCCCTGCTCCACCTAACTCATTTAATTCCTGTCGAAAACAATTTTCAGCGTTCAAAACATGAGCGGTACTTTCGAGGGACTTTTTCAAGCTTCTGTTGAGCACGACTCTGCGAAATGATAAAATGCAATGTCTAATGATTCTTTACAACACCAATTCTGCTCCTTAATTGGTAACAAGTCAGTACAGCTCATACATGTTCATCACATCCCTTAAACGGGAAAAAAACCGTTCCATATTCCTCTCAAAATATATGCTCTTTGTAGTCAAAGCCCCAGTTACTCTAGCCCTTTTATTACCACGTACAATTTGATTTCTACTAATACCTTTTGTGATGACATTACATGCAAATCTTTGATATTTATAAAACATCTGGTGGAATTTATGGTGAATATACTTTTGCGTTTTTATGACCAGCAATTGCGAAATTCATTGGAGAAACATCCTCAAAGAAGTTCCGCGGTAACTCTGTGAGTCTTAACAAAGACTTTCCTTTATAGTGTTTAAGCATGTTGCACTCACGGATCAGCTTACCTTAGCTATTTAAAAACAAAATTAAGATAAAAAATACGCATAATATGTAACGAACATATTTACATTGTTAGGCACCGATTACTGCGCTATTCCTAATAATTTATGTGACGTACTTTGACAAATTCAAAGAAATACGGTACTGGTCGCGTAGTCATTCCTAATAACCCAGTGCGTAATAATTAATTGTCCAAAAGATGTTCAAAGAACGTTCAGTGAAGACTATTTAAACGTTCAAAGATTATTCAAGAAGGACATTCAATGAACGTTCACATGACATTCACAGATAGTGCAAAGAACATTCATTGGAATACTTCATAGAATGTCCAACGTAGATGAATTGCGGCGGAACTGTTTTTGAATTAATAATATATGAACTATGAAAGAATGTTTGAAAATATTTCTCGAGAAATTATTCTCGATTTATATCGTATTACCTCTCCACTGACTTCCCTACTCTCTCATAATAAAAAAGTATGATTACTTGCAATTAATCACTATGAGTATGCAATTTCGCGATGGCATGCTTTAGTACATTTTAACATCCCATCTTGTATCTTCCAAACGTCATTGTACCTATGTCGCATTAATAGATACCCTACGAATTTACGTGCATATTCTCGAACCCGATAATGAAGTACCGGCGTTAAGAAAGTCGTATACATCTTTTCACTTTTGTGGATAAATGTGACTGCGAGAACTATTATTATTATATGGCAATTCCGTGATAGTGTGGCGTCCTTCCCGGGAGTACTCAGAGGCTGTCGGCGATATACTGGGCGCCAGTGTGGGTAAATGGGAGGCTTCCGCCCGCACTCGGAAGGGGGACGAGGTCGAGGGTAGAAATAATTTAACTTGAATTATGTGATTCTATCAGAGTAGGTGGCGTCGGGCAACTACTTGTTGGCTCGAGCACCTGTTCATCACCGAAAATCAGGAAAGGCTAGGAAACAGGACAGGGTGATGAAAGGAAAATAAAGGAATGGAAAGGAACGGAAAATACTCAGGCTTCCGCCAATCCTAAATGCCGAAAACCAAAACGACGAAGTCATAATCGGCCTAACCGGACACGCCAGGAGAATACGGAAAATACCGCCAAAATCCGTGGTTCCCGACGAACTGCCCTCCTCTTGTCTCTCTCCCCCGTTCCCACCGGAGGGGGTAACTACCTACTCTCTCCTTCATCGACAGCTGCCTCTGCCGTTGTCTACGGAAGCAACACAAAAAAGAAAAGAAGCAGTGGGCGTACCCGATCGCAGGCATAAAAACGTTATAATAGTTTGAGGAAATACTATCACATCGCGATAACAGTTATTTGGCATTAATTAATTGAAACCTCTTTTACCACATAGTACCAGTAGAATGAATATATTGTCGTTTATGACATTTCAAATATACATAGTTTAAAGATGTTTTTTAAATTTTCAACCAGGGGTCATTTTTTAATAATACTTCGTGGACTGGAAATGAACGATCTATGAACAGTCTCAATTGAATAGTTAACACTTGAACATTCGATGAACGTTCTATGGTTGTATGCTCAGGATAATTTAGTGTTGGACTACTTTTGAATTAGTTCATGAATGTCTTCTGCATAGTCTCTCCCCACTGGGAAGTCATTCACTGATGGTCGCACACTAGTGTGAAATTCACAGTGAAAAGCATCATTCGTCTGGAGAGGGATTTGATCGGCACTGCATTAAAGAAAGTAGGAATTATCGAGCGAATTGTAGGAAGGTTCTCCCATGAAAAGGTAAAAGAGAGATACTATTTATCTTTGCTCTGGTTAGGCCGTATCTTGAATAATCCGCGAGCATTTGGGAACCTGCAAAGATATATTGAAATGGTGAAGTAAATAAAATACAAAGTAAATCCTCATTCAGCCATAAAAACTGCTTCTAGCGCACAGAAAGTGTTAAATAGCTCATGAAAGGACTAGGTTGGGAGCTGTTAGAGACAAGGATGCTTCAAGCTAGGCTTAGGTTACTTTAAAAGTTTAGATCTGGCTAGTTTTAGTACGACGTGGACGATATAAGGCTGACTTTTCGCTAGAACTGATAGAAGCGGCAAAATAAGAAAGATACTCTTTTGAACTGATAGGAACAAACATTCCTTCTCTCCACGTATATTTAGTCACAATAGCAAAAAAAACGTGATAATTACGCAAGACACACCGTTAACATACAATGAACCTTTGTTATATCCCTCCTCCTTTTCCCTACATCCTCCCATTTATGGCTGGTCTCTTAACACCCCTTGCCACACGCTTATGAAACGGCTCTCAGGGTAGTATAGATGTAGATGTATAGCAGTAAAGTTTGGGCTGCCGTTTTAAGCATAAATTAAGATAAACGCTGTGAAGATGGGTTACCTGAGTAGTGTTTGTGGCATAAGTAGGGCGGATAGGTTTAGGAATGGTTGATTCACAAGACGTGTGTTGGATGCTCCAGTAATGGGCATATATGAAAGTAATGTGGTTCGTTGATTGTTGCCATGAATAACGAAGCTGAGTGTGAAGAGTGCTAAGAGTCGAATAACTAAGGTGGTGTTTAAGAGTCAAGAGAATGGTGTGAGAGGAAAGGGCAGACCGAGAAAGTCATGAATGAATGTGGTGGAAGAGACTGGAATTAAAGTAAGAATTTCGTGAGCTGCATGATGGTAATTTAGGCTTGGAAAAATTATAATTTTCAGAAAAGACTTCACTTTCTAAAATTGACTTTCAAGTTTAGATTGTCAATGTAAGCGTTTTCATACTAAGAGTCTATTAAAACTCCAACAAGTACCTGCGATGTAGCCAGGGTTTTGATTAGGAGTGTTTTGAGTATGAGGTGAAGCGTTGGAGGAGCGTGGAAAGGAAGAAGGATTCAGCGGAAAGTGTTTTAAAATAAGGATGACATTTTATGTGTTCAAGCATTTAGACTAAAAATGCTTTTGCACTGTACCAGCCGATTTTTTTTCAGATTTTGGCTGTGCTCATAGCTGTAACTATACAAAACTGAAAGTTTTACACGTTTGAAAATATCAAACATGTTTATATAAGAAGAATTGTAAAAAATATTAAAGAAATCATCATATTCTCTATTGATAAATTGATGCTACCCTCAATTAGTGCTGCTTATTCAAAATATATTCAATATATGGTCTCGGTTTTCACTCCATAGACTCCCTGACTACATCATTTTTTCCCGCTTAGTCAAATACTTCGTGCGTCTCTGTAGTGGATTGTACTTACTATTACAGTAGTCTGCTGATATATATACGGCCACATACTCTCAAACCTCTCCTTTAGCAATGTGCGTCAAAGTAGCCACTTTCATTTTCAGCATGATCTCTCCCAAAGGCGAAGATAAAAGGCATATCACACGCAAGTGGAATCCTAGGCACCCACATAGACAGCTCCATGTAACTTCCTACTTTGTACCCACCGAACTTCGAGATAAACGTTGAAACTCCGCCAACTTACCATAAATTGTGCCTTAAATATGCATGTACGTAACTCGTACCCTCCCACGCCCGCACCAGCTCCCTTGGAATTCCCCCTTTACATTCCCGTTACGAACCCACATGAGTTACCTTTCGGGTCCGCTGGGCCGTGAGAGGGAAATTTTCACTAACTCCCAATTCGCACATCTTTTCGCCTCGACTTAGCTTCTACCGAGTTCATATACCGTTCCTCATTTTAAATTCCGCACTCTCTCCTATACTCCCCGCCACCTCTGTGCCTACTCCTCTCTCCAAACTCTGAACCGCATCACCCGAGAATCCTACAAATCTTCCCATTCACGCCGCCACGATGTGTCCATTCATTTTGAATACCTTCTGTTGTGACTCGGAGATTTCCGTTGGTTGATGACTGTAGCCATTGTAGGAGTTTTAGCACTTCAAAGGGGTCAAAAGTACCCTATCAATACCATAATGAAACAACAGCCAAGGATATGCTAACATTAAAACACTTCACTTTTTCCGTTTTGCTTGTTAAATTTTCATCATGAACTACGCTTTATCACAACACCGTAATCCCGATTTTGGTATAGAATATCGAAGCCTAGGCATTGAAGCATTAATGCTTTTAAACTGTGGTAATATTTCATTTTTACATTCCTATGGGTCACAGTATGGTCAGTCAAGTCACCCACAGTCTAGATAAAGGGGAAGAGGTCGGCGTGATTTTTTTTATGTTCCACTAGGAATATCTCTCTCCTTATTTACAGAACCAACCATGCAAAATACGATTTGAAGAACTCGAATACTCCACTTACTTTACCGAATAGATAATTTTCTGCGGGCATATAAAGCGTTACAAAAGTTTTGAGGTTGATTGTTATTTATAAGATAATGTAAGTTTACCGCGGGTTTACACACAATAAGTTTTTACCAAAGTTCCAAAGATCGAAACTATTTCATCTGATTTATTGGAAAATGAGTTTCATCAGCTTTTACTCCTAAAGAAAGGGAAAAGTGTAATTTTCTTGTTGAACCTTGTTTTAATCGAAATGTATATGAATATTATAATAAAGGGGAACCAGTCACACACAGTGACCTAGTACATAGTTACATCTGCCGCCAATCCGGCTGACGTGCCTTCTCAGGCCGTGCCTCCCTAAACTTTATGCGCGCGTACGCCATATTGGCGGATTCTGTATATAGCTGGGACGACTCCACGGCAGAGTAGCGTTAAGTTTTTGATTCGGTGTGAAACTGAGGTGTAACTGCAGACCAGCATCAGCAGCCCCCTCTACAAACTATTCTGAAACTATTTCATCTGATTATGTGGAAAATACATGGCTTAGACACTTAATTTCTCCATTGGACAATGCGACAATGCAATCAGTCTCATCCTAGCACTTGTGATTCTTGAAATTTCGCAGCGAAGAGAAATCCTCCATTTTGAGCCCTCAGTAGGTCCGCAAGCAAATTCAAATTCCTAAAATTGAAAATGATAATGAAGGAAGAAGATTTTAAAATTTCAATATGTGTTTTCATGTAAATGATTTAAACTACATCAAATAAATTATTGTCAGTCATATTACTCATGCCAGCTCACTTATTACTGTTTTGCTCTACTTCAGTGCTTATTATTCAAGAATATAAAATTCGAATTCGGGTAAACCGAGCATTAAATATCTCTCATTGGCGTCAGTGACAGCTTTCTATGTTTTGAAGTCCTGGGTAGCAGAACTTAAATTGGCCCTATATAAGTGCAATTCGATTATTCATTAATTTGATAAATTTACGTTAACTATGTATATGTTCCATAATAATGTACTATTTACGTTTTTAAAATTATAGAGGTTTAAATAACAAAAACAGGATTAGAAAACGTAGAAGTTTTTTTATATTTTTTATTATTTGCTCTACCACGTACAATAATTAAATGCATAAGAATGAAAATAATATTTCAATTGGACATATATAAAATCGTATACATAAACAATGTCCAAATTGAGAGACTGCATGCAAAATGTGCGCGTGAGACTCGATAAAAATAAAGAGTTTTTCCACTTTAACTTATTATACAAATTACGTTCTAGTATATTTGCTTGTGTTTCGGTTGACCCCTCCGGAGTCATGGGCCTCGGGCGGCCGTCCAGTCCGCTCATCGTTAAATCCGCCACTGATTGACATTTCAAAGCCTAAGCCTTCCTTGAGTGGCCATCCATCGCACGACTTTAGTGGTTGAGAGATCGTCAAGATTGAAATTATATGGACAGTCAAGAGGAGAAGGCGTCTTGAATGAATACGCTAAGAAAATATGTTTTTTCCCTGAATTTATGCTGCGGAAAAATAGGAAAACAATCAATCGTGGCATTTATATGGGTGAACCTTGCCGCCTATTTATCAGTTTTTATCTTCTCCTCTCGTCAAAAGCGCTTCCGCAAAATAGATTTTTCAAAGGCCTCCTACGTTTCGCCTACGGATGCGAGTTTCCTTATCATAACATCCCTTTTCGACTTCTCTCCGTCTCCCTCTTTCCTTCCGGCCACGGTAGTTCTCCCACTCCCCTCAACTTTTCGAAGGGTTCTAATGGAAATCGTTTATCGGCCAAACTTTTGAGAAAAATTTACGCGAGGTTATTCATTCGTGTATGCCGACCTTGGCCTTTTCCCAAAGGATCAATCGCCAATCCAGCCTAACTTCTCCTTCGTCTTTTATCGAGATCCCAAAGGGAATGTCGCCTTTCCGTTTGCAGGTTTGTTACACCCGGAACAAAGGAGCCAGTGACAGCCTCACTAATTGAGGGTATTGTTTACGTTAGTAGAGTTGCTTCTGGAGTAATTAACATGTGTCCAAGGAGGTCAGAAAAAAAATGGCGGAGCATGATTGCTGAAGGCGATCCCACCTTTACAGTCGAGCCGAGAAGGTCCTTCCTGGGGGGCTATTTTGTATGTTCACGGGATTTCCGAGCCTCGAAAGTGACGAAATTTTGACGTCACAGCCTCTAAAATTTCAAATAGGGCCATTCAAAAGTTGAGATTTATCGAGGGCTTTGACGTCACATCCACGGACTTTCCGAGGTTCGACCGATTCGAGTCCTTACTGAATAAGGCCCCTGGAGTCCTTCGGTATCATTGTCCGCTCATCAACGCTTGATTCACCGTCAGTGACTCCGAGTTCTCCACAGATGAGTTTTCCCCAAGTTTTTCTATACCTTGGCTTACGTTTCCGGTGGTTGTATTGGACTTTCGTCGAGTGTAAATTCAAATCTGCCGGTAATGCGATGTTTTTAAATGGTAGGCCACTCCTACTTGGTTGAATATTCTTCCCATGCACTCTTTTTATTGCTTCACTTTTGCCCATGAGCGCTCGCTGACAGGCCTTCTTCAATTTATTTAACCTCCTTGGATGCGTCCGCCGTGATTAGCACTTAAACGTTGTCAGAGAAAAATGATATCGACTGCCTTCCAATTCTGACCTATACCGTGCATATATATTCAGATATCAGGAACTAGGATGACAATGATGAGTTATTTTTAAATGGTTATAAAAAGTATCTATTTTAGTGCATCACATTATACTTAGTACCATGGTATATTAACACCATAAGTGGGAGGAAAACTATGCAGCGGAAAGACACGAGAATCAGTAGACTTAGATTCACAGATGATTCGGCTTCTAATATATTATGTAGCACCGTTAAGCTAATTTAAACCTTTCACAATGGGACTGATTTTGAGGTTAACATATAATTTATGCCAAATCTTCACAAAAAGACTTTAAATATTTTTGTATTTAAGAATAACGATTTGCATTGTTTTTTTTCAGAAACGACAACATTCTTGTACAACGAAACAATAGGTACCTTTTGGAATATTCTCCATCTAAGCAGTAGGGAAAAATATGGCTTGAACTCATCGGGAAAAGTCGTATTCCTCAGATAGAGGATGAAAATATTTATTCGGATGCATCCAATCATCACCGGAAAAGGTTTAGGAATAATAGAGCATAGTTGCCGATTCTAACAAAAATTCGAATTTGGATATAAATTTCCAGGCCGAATCTTTAATAACATGACTACCGGAGATTCAAATTTACACAGCAATAGTGGACATCTGTGAACCAGTTCAAACATTTTGTCAAATTATTCGACTTTGAATGAATTAGAGTGTTAATATAGGCGTTTATCCTCCCGACACGAGCAATGCAGTGCGTAGAGAATTGGATTGGTGTTTAACCTTACGGCTTCCGCAGATGTGTGATTCAAAAAAGCAAGTGGTTTGGAAGTTAGCAATAGTTAACAACAGTTAACCACGAATTTTGAGGATACCGGGACTAGCTATGGTATCACAGTAGCTACGGTATTACGGAGTCACACTCTGGACTTTCTATAAACATATGTTCGGCAGTCCAGAAAAACAACTTCCTATAAAGCACTTAAAAATCTACAGGGGAGGAAGAAACCTTGGTATCTCTACTGGCTAAAGCACTAGGCGCGATATCGGGACACCCGGGTTCGAGTCCCGGTGAAGGCGAATGATATTTCTTCAGTGGAGTTTCGCACAACAGTTAACAATATTAAAATTGCATAAAGTTAAGTAAACAGTATTAAAATTTCAATAGTTGCTTTAGCAGTATTAAAACTAAAAAAATCAAATAAAGCAGTGATAAATTACAAAAGTTAAGTTAACAACATTAGAAGTACGAAGTAAAACATAGTCAAAATACCTTGGTTAATACCAATAAACACACTAACTAGCGTCTGCTTTTTTTACCACTTGGTATTGAGCTTAGGCAGACAAATTTAACAAGAATGTGTTTAAAAGACTTGAACCGTATTCTGGAACTACCGCAAAGTTTCTGGCAAAGGAGAAGAAATTTTGAAATTTGGAAATTTAAAAATCTAAACGTGGGTTATCCCAAAGAGCGGCACAGTATTTTACGCATATGGACACTAAGTTTTAATTATTTGAAGGAAATGTGTATTCCTATGTATGCCCTCATGCAGCAATTCCTTTAGATTCTAATATTGATAATACTCAATTATTATCGTATATATTAATATGCTGACTAAATTCTTATCGTTAACTGTTACTATAATAACTCAACGAATCAACTCGAAAACCAAAAATATTCTGAAATTAATAAGAAACTTCATCTTGTCTACCACTTCTCGTTGAAAATGATGATTTTTAATTGTGAGCAATACCTAGTGATTTACATAGTTCTGGAGTTGTGTTTTTGTTTCAAATTCAAGAGTAAGATTTAGGTTAGCCTATTGATATACATTCTAGAGGCTTATTTTGGCACTCTCAGAATAACAAAACATATCAAAAATGAAGATGGATCATCCGTATGCTCCGTGAGGAAATCGCGCCATCGATTTATTGAAAAAAAACAAGCCTGCTTTTGACCCGAATTTATTTTAGTGTCCCAACCAATTTTTCCCAGGGATTGAGTTCCTTTCGTATTCTGCCACCGTATAGCTTCCAGACCCGGTCACCTGACTGCGCCGAGATCACAAGCTGTGCGAATTTTAGAAGCAGTCAAATCGGCAGTGACAAGGTTTACAGCGAACACGCAACGCTTTCGGGATTTGAAATTAAAAAAGTGTGCCCTATATTGTGATCTTCACCCACCTCCAACCTCCATCCACGGCTACCGGAAAGAAGAGAGGAACATATGTATAACAATTTCATCCAAGTCCCTTGAAAGCTTTCAGTAGGCATAGGGTGTTCGTCCTGAAAATTATAATCAACGATGTCTGGCGAGATGCGTTGGAACATCGTCTTGAACTTAAATAAAAATAACTAGGTAATGTCCACAGAATAATGCTTTTACTGAACAACGCGTTTCGACCTGAAAGCGTCATCTTCAGGTACCACTGTACTTGAAGATGACGCTTCCACATCAAAACACGTTCAGTAAAAACATTTTTCCGCGGACATTACCCTGTAATTTTCACTTTAGTTCATCCTAAAGTTAAGATTTTGCAATTTTTTCGTATGTACATACATGCTACGAATATTTCGTTATTTTATTCTCTATATACTTGACTTTAGAGTTCGGCAACTTATGTAGAACTCCATCCGTCGAATTGAGATTGACAACCTATGAATCAGAAACTTGGACCACCGGAAAAGCTGACCAGAAAATAATATAGGCCTTCGAGGTCTGGTGTTGGAATCGGGTACTGAAAGAATGTACTGATAAAATGAAAAATTAGAAAATTTATAGATGAGCCGAAGAAGAGATACATATGGAGACAAAAATAAGGTAAAAAAGAGCCAGGTAGATTGAGAACACTCAGAGACTCAGGATTTGTCAATAAAAAATTTGAGGGAAAAATAGGAAGAAATATTCAACTTGGAAGCCAAGGGTTAAGTACGTGGACACAAGCACAAGCCAAATGAAGAGGGATATAGAGAAGAAAAAAAACAGTCTGTAATAAAGTTAGCAATTTATGAGGAAAACGGAAGATTTTTAAAATACAGTTATAGGATGTACCTACCTCCATACAGTAGTAGGTATGAATTTGCATGAACACGTAGCTTTGTTCCGATCGGGGCAGCAAATGAATTGCAACGACGTAAGAAATGTGAAAGGATTGTGTGCACGTGGAAGAAGGCACGAAAAAGTAGGCCCAGGGAAAATGTAAGATAATATGATATTATGCGTGGGGAATGGATCGATGCAATTGTTAGAGTATTAGCTCCCTATCTCCAGAGCCCAGGTTCGAATTCATTTAATAAAAGATATTTTGCAGCGTAATCCGTATCACTAATTGGGTGCTTTGTAATAAGCATTTTAAGGGTAGTGTTCCGTCCTTCGGATGGGATGCTAAACAATGGGCCCTTGGCTCTTTTCACTTACAATTACAATAAGTTAATGCAGACAATCGGTTTGTCTTCGCACTTCGCCCATCTTCCTTAAATCCTTACGTACCAACCCACCAGTCCTAAATGACGCTTATAATGACTCTCAGCTGTCTATCACCTAAACTACCTACTAACCTATCACCAACCTACCAATCAATGATGCCGTGATAATAGTCGTACTGTGACAACGCATCCTATAGTACATAGGTGGTGTTGGGTGTGGTCGGTTACTACTAACAAAGCAGTTACTCTTGATGAATGTTTATTTTGTTTGGTCTGTAATTAAATCATATCTGAGTGATCTTTCGCGTGACGATTCCGATTTCATTGGCATTTTGATGCCACTACGCTAATAGATATTTTATGGTAACAATATAATAATAGCAAAACAATTTTGAAAACTCAAATCACGAGATACTAAGGGTTTAAAAAAGTTGAAAAATGAAGTTAACGGTAGCCATTCGAAAGAGCTGCAACAATGCAATAAGTGGACTGCTAGGAATATTTACTTACAGTTCTCTAAGGTTTCATTCTTGCTAGCCACAAATGAGAAAGCGATACACCTGAAGTTTTTTGCAAGTTTTGCAACACTCTATTTAATAGTCATTTGGAATCATAATTATCAAACATTGAACAAAGCTTTGGTAGTGCTTTCAAACATGGTGCCCAGGTTAGACTAATAATTATGAGTAATATACATAAAGCTATTATATGGTACACATGGAATATCAACTTCGTCCTTTATCATTATGAATCTATATAAGTTATTTCAGAGCTTGAAAGGAGCTAGGTGGATTGGTGCCTTTTCATTAAAATTTGGATTTAAATATGCATATGTGATACGACTCACCCATCTTTCGGAGTTATCGCAAAATGCTAAAGTTACCCTAGCGAAGGTCCGTGAACCACACCCAATTGAGTTTCATCCCTTTTCCGCTGTATTACCATACATACCTGTACGTTCATAAATATTACATAACACGCGTATAAATCAGGTAAATCCTGCAAAGGAAGATCAATCCATGGCGCTTTACGTAATGAATTGCATACCAGGGCGTCATTGGAAAGGGAAGAAATTGTAGTTGGGCAGGTGAAAAATTCTACTAGCCTCAATACTGTGGAAATTCCAGAAATATTTTGGGTTTGACTCGTGGAGTTCGGCAATAGCAAAATGTAAAAAAAAGATAAAATAGCTCCATTGGAAATACTTGAGCAATAAACAAAAGTAGCATACTGTCCATGTTTCAAAATGTTTCCAAAAATTAATTTACGCATTAATCTTAATGCTTTCATTTGTATTATGCCGCAACATGATACGAGATTAAAGTTCAAGTTCGGATTATACTTTTTTTGGTGTTATAATTAACACTGGCGTTAAGATATTCTTTTGGTAAAAGTTAAGTAGATTCACTCAGTAAATTCTCTCTCTTAAAATAAATTGAGAAAATGTTATGGGTGATAATTTTAAATACCTAGACAAAAATGTCAACAAAATTATTTGTTTGGAAGCCCATAGATAAATTTTGACGCGGTTTCCAAGAATAAATATTTTATTTCTCAAGCCCTCTAATACAAGTGCTTAACTTAGGGAGCAACCATTCTCAAATCCAGCGGGTGATTCGGAAATTTGTTGTTACAAGCTGAATACAAGAGGCAATAAGTGCTCGATGGTGAAAAGGATGGAATGCTCATAAAATCTTCCCGAGGTGACGCAATACGAAGAAAACTGCATTACCTGCTCCACAATTACAATCACGGAACTCCCAACGCGTGTTAAACAAGGGTTGTAAATATTGCATGAGGAGGAACAACTCCGCAATTTCGATCAGCAGGAATCATTTTGGAGGTCGGGACTCGGACGGACTATTTAATCCTCGTGTGGCAGAGAATATTTCTTATGATAGTAACCTAGAAATTAGCGGAGCGTTTATAGTAGTCCATTTCATCCTCTCTTATTGTATCTATTGGTTTAAGTTTGATTGTCATGTATTCAGCATTACGCTAGTAGGTTTAAAAATTGTCTGTAACATACCACAGTGAGCGTTTCGAATCCAATACATTGAGAAAATTGCCACTTAACAGTCTCAGCAAGTTAGCATTTGGAATATCCTTTTTAGTTCAAGTAAAATCCATAAACTTGTTTCCGGCATCGGTGGCGGTAGGGTAATGACCGCGCCCACTAAACCAAAGGTCGTGGGTTCGAGTCCCACCTGGAGAGGGTTTTTCACATCCCAGGGCATGGTTGTGTGTGCTGTGTTGTATTTACGAGGTAAATTATAGTTTAGAACTCCTCTTGAGGGGTTTTTCCGTGCAGTAGTGAGTGCTCGTACTCTATCGACCGCGTGCTTCTTAATGGTAAGTAGCAGGCTTTTATTCAGTGTGTGATGGTTGTATCTGAGACTGCGCGCTATGCGCCGAACTTTGAGAGTGAATGTTTTCCCAGATACGATGTATTCCATCACACACTGAATTATTGACGCATGTCGTCTCGTCTGCGTGATCTTGGCCTCCAACTGTTCCAGCCTCTTTACTAGATTGTCCTCCCAAGAGGTGTTCTTTTGGGAGTGAGCCATAATTTTGGCAGCAGCGTAGATCACGCAATTTACCGTCCAAAGGTCCGTCGTTTCCTTCAGGATTTCGTCGATAAGAACATCCAACTGGAGCAAATGGTTACCCCGCAGAGAGATCTTTCGGTGGCTGTCTCTCTGTCTAGGTTGTCCATCATCATAGTTAATAGTGCATAACAACTGAGTTCGTAGTTCAGAGACGACCTGACCAGCTTCCTCCCAATTTGGCCGAGGGACTGACACAAATTTCGTTCTCACCTCAGGCGGTGGAGAGGCTGCCTGTGTTGGGAGAGAGGTCTGTCCGCTGATGTATTCCTCAAAACTGGCGGTTGGTGGGGAGTTTCCTTTTTTCGCAGGTGGTTGGCATAATCGCACAGATTTTGCTACGATAGATGGTCGTGTTCCGGATGTATCTCACACCACAAAGAGTGCCTCCTTGCCTTATATCCCCTGCGATCGGGCTCGCTGGCAGCATGGCATGCGAGGAGGTCGCCCCTTAGGGCTTCCGTGAGTGGTCATTATTATTATTATAAACAACAAACCTCCTGAAGTAAGCTGTATTGAAGGTACCTACGTACAGCAGTAAAAAAATTGAATATTTAGTCCTTGCTACACAACAAAGGGGATAAAATTCGCCATAAAAGTAATTGAACTTAACCGGGATTTAAACATCTACATCTACATACTACCCCGCAAGCCGCCTCAATAGGCGTGTGGTGGGGGGTGTTAGGACACCAGCTGTTTACATATAAAAAGGAAACGCTCTAATGAAATTACTTCTAGCATTTATTATAGTCCCTTATATTTCGGGGGAAAAACGAATTCCCATACCTATCCGTTCGGCAAAATATCTCTCTTAATTTATCGTTTCTGTCGGACCTGGAAATATAGTGGGGTTCTAATATGATGTTCTCCGTGTCGCTCTGAAATATATCTATTCTCAATTGTTCAAGCAATCTAAGCCTAGCGCGCAGCCTCCGAGTCTCTAGCAGCTCCCAGACTAATTCGTTTAACATATGAGTAACGCTGTATGTACGCCCGTAGCAGTTTTTGACGAATCGCGCAGCTTTCCTTTGTATTTTATTAAGTTTCCGGATTAAGTCTTTCTGCACCGGATCCCATATGCTCGCTGCATATTCAAGGTGTGGCCGGACGAATGCGAAATAGCACCTCTCTTTTACTTTTTCATCTTTCATCTTTTTCAAACGTTGATATCCTAGTGGCCGGTTCGGTGGGTTAGCCAAGTACACTACTTAGCCATCTTAATTAAAGGTGCGTTCAGCGGGGATTTATGCGAACTAGATTGTCTCCAGACAGTCTCCAGCCCACGTTGTTGCACAGGAGAAGTTGTTGTATTTAATAAAATACAGTCGCGGAGGTAAAAGCCAAACTTTTACTTTGGGGCGACTGACGTCTGATAGTTTCCAAATCACTGCGAATACACAAATTATATGGTACGCAGTCACGCGCAACGATGCAAAGGAATACACGAGGAGATAAAGATTGCCTTGAAAAAATCAATTGAATTGACTTTCGTCAACGTCTTGACTTCGAATCAATCATTGATTTCTCCATAATGAATTCCATGTATGAATTGGATATAAGTCAGTGCTCTTCCTCTAGATTCATAGCATATGCTTTATTATTACTGTGAATAGAGTATATATTTAATTTATCAAATGGCCCTTATCATCACCATTACTAGATCACATGTCAACATCGCTAGAATTTAAAATCGAAGTATTAACTCGATTGCAAATGACGAACATGTATATGGCAGCCAAAATCAATAAAAAAGACTAAAAGTAGAATTTCAATCACATATAAGAATGAAACCTGGTGATAGAATATCACTGACGACTGAAGAGAGGACATCTCGAGATCTCGACGAAGCTCGTAAACTTCGATGCGTGAAATAGTCGATGCGAAGGTTGATTATATTCAGCTCTCCACTCAATTTTCTTTCAGCTGGCCAATTATTACAAGGTAAATTCCATTCCAGCCTGTCATATTTTGAAGAGAAAAATTTCCTAATTGTAGTTCGTGAGGATGTCCTCTCATAAAGCTAAGGAGGATGAATAGCATCTAAGCAAATAATATTCACCGCTGATGCTATTTAGTTTGTGGAATCTTCCATAAAAAGAGGAGAGAGTGTGTTATAAAGTGTTTTTGCTCACTTACTGGATTAGTGTACTAAAACTGATTGTGTCAGGCGAAACCATGTGGAACTTGCTTAACATTATGAAATAAAAGCTGTAACTTATTTCATTTATATTAAATTATATTTCCACTCGTAGCTTTGGAAAATGACATACAGTTCGAAATTATTCAAATACGTACGAATAGATTTTCTTCAAAACATGAAATAAGAACTCGATATTTTGAAGAGTGAAATTTATAATGGTTGAAAGTATGTATTAAGGTGCCACACCCAGTCGAAGTATTGTAAATATGCATTGAAATAAAAGTTTCACCTTAATTTCGAATACCGCGCTGAAAACTAGTCATAATATGATGAGTTTAAGGTAAATATGTAAAATATAATTCTTGTACCATTTCCGTTACTGCATTTATGATGATTTTAATCGCATTAAGAGACGTACTTAAATTAAATGTGGTCATATAATTATGTTTTTGACTTACTAGAAGAATTTAATGAAGCACTCAAAGGCCCACGAATACGGTTCCAGCTAACGTTAATGCTCTAAATATATTCTCGCACCTGTTCCTGATAAAAGGGCATGTTCCTGATGAAATTTCATGTTAACTTAACTCTTGCAATGCGTTATTGTTATTTAGGGTACATTTATTCACACATGCAACTAATACAGGACGTTTTACTAATATAGTGGGAGAACCATCAGAACAAATTGATCCAATCCAATCGAATGGTATCGTGTTACAAAAAATAGTTGTCATGAATGAATATGTAAATTCCTTAAGTAGTTACGTCCATTGCTTCACAAAACAGGATGTCTTTGACATAATGGACGCTTTCCTTTAGCTGACTACAACATCTGTGGAGTCATCCAGCTAAACACCCACTTTCACCGGACATGCTTTTATATTTTCTACCATTTGTAGTAAAATACCTGGGATCTAGTCTTTTCTTCAGACTTCACTACACGGTCATTCATATTCTATCATATCAACGACGGTAAACCCTGAAAAATTCCAAGTTTACCCTTGCAATCAAAGATAACACATTCAGACAGCGATCAAATGTGTAAATAGGGATCAATCTGGAAGCAATAACACTCAAATACCGCGACAATATCCTCGTAAACATGGCAATTGATGGGTTATTTTCCCTTTGTAATAAGACCATTAATGAAATATACATCTCATGAGAAGTTATAATTTTACATTAATTCTCTGTAAAAGTAACAGTTCACCGCTTATAAAATCATTTTTGTGGTGGTTTACCTGAAAATAATTCCACAATCGTCCATTGCAATGTGATACTGCAAGAATGGTGAAATCGAATACGCAAGAGTAGAGATTAAATGTGAATGTCAAATTATTTAAAAATAACAATGATATACCACTAAGTTACCCTAGAACAAATTAATTTTGCAAATAAATTATACTGACGATAACTACAAAAATAATGGTCCTGCAAAAAATATAAATATATGAACGGACCAATGTGAACCGATTAAAAGTATTTGAATTTCCTTGCAATTCCTTCCATTTCAAGGTATGTGTCACTTGAGTACGTTAGTTCCATTAATAATCGTACATGGTTGTCATAAAAATAACATCGAGACAATTTTATGAAAATATGTGCATGATTTATCATTTCTAAAGAGGTGTAGAGTAGAGATTTCACTGAATTTGATGAATCGATTTGCATATATTTAAATGTTATGTTTTAGATCAGTCAACTGTATATCCATGTTAATATCTGATAAAATCATCAGAATGAATTAAAATTAAATTTTGTAACTCGAAGGAAAGTTCTCAGACAGAGATGCAGGAACTTTTACATCTCTATCAAGATCCTTGATTACTCTTTGCAAAGAACGTCACCATCCTAATGATCTTGGGGAAAATATACATATGGCTTAAGGTTACACAAAACCCAACCCGACATAGGCTTGAAAGATATTATCTTTATCGTTTCTTCAAGTTGAGGGTGAGGGTGAAATCTTTTATGCGAAATCTCAATGTGAAAATCAGGCTTCACATAGAGCGCTTAAAAGGTGAATAATAATCTGTGCGCTTCAGTGCAAACAATAGAAAGTTAAAGCTTATTGTGTGATCTTTAATGAAACTAGAGCTAAATGGAGCTATAACTCCCGTGCAAATCGTGGAACTGAAGGCTAAATTCTAGGAAAGAGGAAAATGTGCCATTATTTGACGATTACCATGCAGGCTACATCTCCAGGGGTTTCACAAAGTGTTCCCGAGGGAATGTGTGATCGTAATCGATTTACAATACGGCCACTCCTGAGGGAAATGCTTCAATCTGACGCGAATTCACCCTCCGATATACGCCACTGGACCCTAGAGATAATTTGGAACCCAATAAGGATTTCAAAAGAATAAAACGTCTTCTTCAGAAACTTTGTGGTATTCCATCACAACAATTTATTACAGCAAGGAAACTTTTACAAACCACATAACAATAAACTCAACCACGACCCGGGTTGTCCGAAAAAAAGCACGACTTGTCTCCTTCGATGTTGTTAATCTCTTTACAAATGTGCCACCTTATGACGCAGTACAAAAAACAATTGACCTTCTAAAATCAGCGGGAGCCACAGAAAGTGTTGTCAAGGAACTATCTGTACTATTAAATATCACTGTCAATCAGAATTATTTCCTTTTTAACAGACAGAGGGTTTAGTGATGGGGTCCCCAATCTCTCCTTTACTTGCTGACATTTTTCTAGAGTATTATGAAAATAAACTTTTTAACTCAGGACATAGCCTATTAAATAGGGTAATATACTGGTATCGATATGTGGACGATATTTTGATTTTATGGAATGGGACGGACCGACAGTTGGACAATTTTAAAACGGTTTTAAACATTGTACATCCAAAACTCCTTTTTACGAATGAGACTGATAACAAACGTTCCATTAACTATTTGGATTTGACTATTTCTCTGGTGAATAATCGTCATAAATTTTCAATTTATAGAAAGCCAACATATACTGACATCGTCATTCCTGCGGACTCGAGACACTGCCACTCACAAAAAATGGCGGCATTCCATGCCTTGATTAACCGACTCATTAATGTCCCACTCATCAAAGAAGATTTTGAGAAAGAAAAGAGCATAATTAAACAAATAGCTTTTGCAAACGGTTATTCAGCAGAGATAATAGACAAATTAGTTAGTAAAAAGATGAAGAAAAATTTTGTGCACCTAATATATTCTACTAATAGTGGTAAAATGGATTGTAAATGGAGCTCTGTAAGATATTGCGGTCATATAACCGAAAATGTTGTAAAATCATTCCCCAAAAATCAATGCTTTGTATCATATAAGTCAACCATGACCCTAAAAAACTGGTTTGTTAATTGTAAAGATAAAGTGGACTCTATGTGCAGAAGTGGTATATATGAACTGTCATGCAACGACTGTCAAAGTGTCTACGTGGGGCAGACTTCTAGAAGTTTCCAGAAAAGAACAAAAGAACATTATAGTGCTTTTAAAAATGACCATGAAGAAAAGAGCAATTTTGCGAAACACCTTTTAACCTGTGACCATAAAAGTGATTTTAAAGGTAAAGTACTACATTTTACCAATAACCGACGTGAGCTAAATGCATATAAACAGCTCGAAATTTTAAAACGAAATGTTGACGCTGATGTTAATCTTTTAAACGAATACTTGCTGCCCGCCAACTCCCCGATCCGTTCCGCTATTGTTGTCCATTCCCGTCCTCCTTCCCCCCCCCCCCTCAACGCCACTACCCCACCCCCAATTAACTGAAGGTATATAAGGGATTGTTGTACACTTTTGTTCACCTGATGATGACGCTTAGCCGTTGAAACCCGGGTCGTGGTTGAGTTTATTGTTATGTGGTTTGTAAAAGTTTCCTCGCTGTAATAAATTTCAAAAGAAATCTATTGATTGAAAATCCATTTGTACTAAGGATACCATGGCTTTGTGAGAAAAACTGTTTTTTCTTCATTTGTATTAATTCGTTTTTTCTAATGCCTAAATTTTGTTTCTTTTAAATTTTGTAAAATGTCAGTGGAAAAGAATTCGTGTCCCTTGAAGATGGGGTACATGTATTGAAATCGAAATATTTATACAGAGCATAATTGCCATATTATATCTAACCTCATCAACCTCGTCAACGGATAAGACTAGTTATTTTGGAAAAATGCCAAGCAATCAGCCGATTTATTCATAAATCGACCAATCAGTGCCTTTTTGTCAGATTTTTACACTCTTGTGTAACTTAAAGATTGTATACAGTCCTGAAATACTCCGTTCAGTGAGGGTGTGCTGTTAGGATATGTATAAAGTCAAAGGGAGACCCAAAGTCTAGGCGGAACGAAATGCACAGAATTAAGAGCGTCTTAACTCGAGTTCATGCCTCTCAGTTTCTTCAAATCCTTCCGAAATTCTCTTTCGCTGAACGTTCACGAACGAATAGAAAACGAAGCGTAGTATATTTGATGCTAGCTAGGTCAGGTGCTTCGCTACCGACGACTCTTTTCTTTATTGATTCTTCCGTCTCCATGATCTTCAAACATAATGTAAAGGTATACGGCACTGTAGCTATATACCTACTGGTAGTTCATAGCCCCGTGGCTAAGAGTTCAATTCGATTTTTGGGAGAGAATTTTTCTCCAAATTATTGGGAAGATTCCTTTAATTTATTAATATATATAATGCATTATTGTTTATGGGTGCCTTTACTTTTAACTTCCAAGTACTTCTATCAAATACAGTATTTTCATTATGACATTGCTTTATCTAATTAATATGTTTCAGTTTAAAAATATTTTGTGGATCTTTCTTGCTTAACAGTTTCTTTCTTCGTTCTGCCTTCGTCTTCTTCTTTTGTGATTTCTACATTCCTGATTTTTTTCTTTTCCTGTCTTCAGTTTTACTTGGATTATAACCCTCGTATTATTATTTCAAATGCATAGCTTTCTTTTTATTAAGTTTTAAATATATATATTCTTACAAACTTTTTGTCTCTTAACTTTCCTGCCTTACGATTTCTACACCCAGGCTTACCTATCAAAACCAATGGTGTGTGATTATTACTTTGTTTTGTCTTTTTTGTTTTTTATCCCCAAGTTATTCTATCAAATAATGTATTTTGTCATTTTGTTTTATCTAATTTTTGTTTTAACAAAATTTGTGGATGTCGGTGGTTCATGCTTTACAATTCCTTTGTTTTGCCTCCGTCTGCTTCTCTCCTCATTTTATCTTTCGGTTCTATCTTTCCTTTTTTCCTCTTGACCTATGTTGGCTTTTTCTATTGGATCCGCTCCTTTTCGAATTCCTTGATGGCTTTTAACCTTTATCGTACGGGTTGAAATTCCTGCATCGGACGCTGTCTGCCGGATTTAATTTTGAACACTAAATAGAAAATCTATGGGTTTAAATACCACATCCAGCGTACAATATATTGTACGCACCACCGTAAGAGACCACATCACAGCGTACATTTAAATGTACTCTAGTTCCTTAATGTTTTAAGTGAGAGTTGCAGGGGTCGTAGGGAGATTCGCCAGCGCCACTTTTCCGTACGGCAGGCGTTGATTCCGTCGGAGAGCATCTATGTTTCCTTTTTATTCGCCGCGGGGAAGGGCATAAGGGACATGCGAAAGCACTTTCTCACCCACCCACGTAAGATGCTCAATTATCGGTCACCCCTTCTCTTAAATGGGCCCCTTTCTAATGGTCTAGACCCTCGCACTCCCGTCTTCTGATGTAGTTCCCTTCCTCTCTTCTGGGATATTTTAACGTGCTGAATTTGGTGCAGATCGGAGCACACTATTGCACTTTTTATCTGCTTACTACCCTGCGAGCCGCGCGTGGCATGTGGTATTAGGACACCATCCACGAATAGGGCTAGGGGTGTATTGCATGTTGTCGATGTGTCTTATGTTGATGTAAATTATATTTTATTCTGCCCACTTTAGGTAGGTGGAAAGAGGACACCTTACTGCTCACGAACGATGGCGACTTGAATGATTGCACTAAGAAAATACGTTCAGTAACCTGCCGAAAAGTAGCATTCTGTAGGAAAACCATAGTCATGGTGGGATATTTTGTGAATAGTGAATTACTTAATTTAAAAACAACAAACCTATTAAAGTAAACGATTTAGATTGAAAAACAAACCTTTAAAATAATTATATCCGACACCTATTGATGCAAATCAACAACAGTCGCGGAGAATACTTATGAAGTTCGTTTTCTCTCAACAGCACTCCAGCGCACATTAACTAGTGGAAATCACTTATCGTTGTTGTGTTGCTAGGCAAGCGGGGCACTAGAGTGAATATTAAGCTCCTAAAATCAATGATTAACGTCGTGCGCATAAAATTAATTTTCAGCGCCCCCCATTGTACATACATACGTCTCGTGAGCCGCCTCCGGTAAGTCCTGGTACAGCACTCGATTTCAGACCTCACCACTTTCGTTTATTGTTTCTATGTAGATAATATGAGGTGATATTATAATATGATATGATAACAGGGCGTTGGACGAATAAAATAACATGAATAGGCATTTGGGTAAAAGGAAAAAAAAATGAATACATTGACACCATTCCGCTACCCCTAATCTTTAATTTATTCTACTATTTTTCCCTCTTAGTGCAGTGATTAGCGTACGCACCTAAATATAAGATGTAATTGTTTTGCTGTGTAATGCCATTTCCGAAGTGGAAAATTTTGTCCCATATCCCCGTTTTCCGCTCACATGTTAATGTGTGAAAGCCACGCACTTTCCGCACGTATATGAAATGATAACTAGCGGCGTTTATCTCTACTGGGTACTTAGAGGATGCTTTTCTTTTAATTTTTGGACACCTTAGTTCACAGTTTTGATAAATTTAGTCGATTCATTGTTATTCCTAATTTCTTATTAAAAATGTTTCTTTCTCTCTACACAACTATACGAGTTGTGTCACTGACGATAAAATATGTATTGGGAACATGCTAATAAATTACCCTCGAATTTAACTATGTAGATAGATGCTATAATTTTTTAAACTATAATCGGCAAACTGAGTTATATAACTGTATATTTATTTCTAAGGATTCTATTTCTTCATCTAATTTATTTTGTTGACATGAGATTCAATTTAGAGGAAGGAAATTTAACCTTTCAAAAGACAGAAACAACAGAATACACAACACTCGAAATAACTGATCTTTTGACATTAACTAGTGTTAAAATGAATCGGTTTTTTATACAATACCGTTTATTATAACCAATATTTGTCTAAACTCTAGTAGGCCCTTCATTAAGCTTTCCATATGGTGAGTACTCATAAATAAATACTAATCATAGCAATTGAAATAAGTAATTTTACAGCCGGTCACATAATAGGCAAATATTATTTATGCGAAATAAGAAAATGTTGTTCTATAATTTATTCAACCGATTATCACTGCGTATTCGATTTCACCATTCATGCAGTGTCATATTCCGATGGACGATTGTGGAATTTTTCTTCCAGTTAAACCTCTACAAAAATGATTTATATGTAAATCTCTGAAAATAATGATGTATCATCTCCAGAAATATAATGAAACAATGACATACATTTGCAATGAAAGAATCAATAATAATCAGTCAAAATTATAGCAGTTATTTATCTCCTAAAAAAATTATTGCAAGGTAGCCATTGTTTTAATGAGACCCACCGTTTAGATTCATAAACGCGAGCTCGAATACGAAATTGGCATGTTAATCAAAACGGGGATACAACAATAAAAAAACTGAAATTCCTTCTCCAGAAAAAATCAATACTAACGCGTAAAAATATGAAGTCCGTGGGGATCAAACACATATAATTTTTACATTCACAAACAGCGTTAAAGTAAAAAACTTGGAAAATTAATGGAAATTGACAATGGAAAAAGTATCTATGATAAACATGGTGTGAAATAGAAATATATCGCAGCGCCCTTATATATGGAGGGGAACTTCTTGTCGCTTGGGTGGACGAGAGGTCACAGAAAGAGAGTAGGAGACAAAGGGTAGACAGGAATGAAAACACTGGGATGTTCGGGACTGATATTGATTACAGGAGGAACATTTTCCGAGAAATCAACGACAGATGCGCATATCTGTGAGGTGGAAAAGCGGGCAAAGAGGTAAAAAAACATATTTTCAGTTGCACTGAAGGCCTTTTTCAGTGGAGGATCCCATTTTCTACTAAATGGCTCAGCAAGGGAAGTGAGGTAGTCTCCGCCTTTAACTACCCAGGCTACCCCAAGTCTGAAATCTTTGTTGCTATCTTCAAAGTAATTAATCTGTAACTCATATTAACTTTCTATCTCTCAGTGGCTTTTAATTGTGGTAATCCAATTTTTAGGTGAACTTTTTTATTGCTTGGATCGTAAACATTGTCGTGAAACGTGCTACTGGCACTTATCTCTTCTCAAGTTTTATGCATCTATGTTGACAGTGTTGCCTACCATATACTATCCTCTCCCCTCCACTCCATAGTCGTCCATTTCCACACGAGCCGTCTCTTCTTTGACGTGATTCTATGCGCAGGGGACTGCCGACATGTTTTACTACGACAATGTATATTTAAAACCTTGAATATTGGAAAGCAGCTATATGCTGGAAGTAAATGTGTCAAATATGCATTTCAGAAAATTCATATCCAAATTGGTCAGAATAGAAAATTGGTTTGCTGAGTTCATCAATCAACTAAGATGTCTAGATGTTGTAAAAATCTGGAATATAAAACAATAAAATTTGGAGATTTTCTGCCAATTAGGGTCGGTTTGGTTGAATGGATGTATAAATACTTCAATATGATACTATGCATTTCTGTGCACCTATATATTAATTTTTCTGCTTCTCGTCTTGAAACTTGTTGTATGGCATTCCATCTTACCTAAAAAAATAAATTGCAACTTTATCGAATCATTGCGTTATTCTCAATTTATGAAAAATACTTTAAATTCTAAAATTCCGACAGTAGTTACTGCTGATAATGTGTATATCTGCTAACTTATATAAAATGTTACACACCGTCGTCACCGCTCGAAGGCTTTCTGAGGGTATGTTTAATGTGAGATATGGTGGCAAAAAATGGAACAACCTTGGAGACGCATTTTAAATTCAATACTCTTGATGATCCTTATCTTACGTTTAACCCTCAAGTACTGACCTGAATTTTTTTACCATGTAACCTCAAAGGTGCTATAGAGTTGTTGGGTGCTGAAGGGTTATTTCCTTGACATCTCAATCATCTATTCATCATTTATTCAACTGACCACAAACTGGCGAGCTGATATTAGACTAATAAAAAGTCAGTTGGTACTTATTGCTCATAAACCATGAGTACTTATTGCGCAGAGTACGCATTTATTTCGATAAATTAAAACCGATCAATCTTTTAATCAAAATAAGGCGTTTTTTAAGAGATGTAGATGGGTGTTTTTTTATTTAGAGCACTTAAAGAGCAAGTCAACTACATTAATTTCTAATGTTTTTTTGCGGTCAAATGCATGGGTACAAATGTTTTTTCGTTCTTCCAGCATTTTTTAGCCCGTGATAGAAATGGATATGAATTATATTTTCACTCCTCTTATTTTCCGTATATTTTCTCTCTGTCGCTTGCCTAAGAACACCCACCCTTGATCCTTCCGCCTCTTAACTTGTCTATCTTCTTCTAATGTGACTCTTCTACCAATAACTGAGTTTAAGCCTCGTCCAGAACCTTCCTTCATTTATTTCTATCCTTTGGACGCGCATATCAATTCTGGATATCCATAAGCCAGGTTTCTCTGTTTATTACTTCTTTCCATCGAAGTCTAGGCCTTTCTTTACCACATCTTACTCCTGGCTCTACCATGAATTTTCTCTTGTTTCCACTCGTGAATGACAAAAAAAGAAGAGAGCCAATTTCATTTGATGTGAAAATTAAAGCGAAACGCCTGAGATGGTAGGAAATAAGTTAACGTGTGTTTCCAGTAACAAAGTCATCCTATCCTCTTCTCTCCCCAGAATTTTTCCAAATTTAGAGGTACGAGATAATTTATTTTTCTCCCATCTCAGCCATCACTCTTTTCTCTTCCTCTCTCCCTCTCTCTCTCTGTATATCCAGCCTTCCCTCTGCGCGATAGGAGCGACGACCCGTGAAGAACGACTCCATTAAAATGCTCCCCGCGGCCTAAAGCCACACTCGCCCCGTGGATGTAATTTTTTTTTTAATTCTCCCCGTGCGGGAATGATTCGGGACGCATCAAGCTTTTATATATTGTTTATTTTTTCTCTATAGAGTTAATTTTTGCTATCACAGATCAGCAGACTTCTTTGTCTCTGCTTTTTTTATTCCACCATATAATAAGGACCCGTCTGGATATAACTCAATTTTTAAAAATAATTTATAAATAAACCTAATTAAAACCAACAATGTTTTTTTTAAATTTCATCATTATGCCTGTCTAGTATTTTTACTCCCTCATTACCTTTTACTTCAATGGAAGTAATTTATCAATAACGAATTTTCAAATTCTTTAAATTATATATTTTTTTACGATTACCATTTTTGTGACTTGTGTTCTTAATTTTTCTTGTTAAACAGTCCTCGCCGTTCATTCTTTTACGCTGGTCGCTTTAAAACACAGTAGCTCGTTTCCTATCTATTCGTCTCAGGCCCTGAACACTAGACAGCACGCTTAGCTAAACAGATCGCAAGCATAGTTGATGTTCGCAAGAGTGCGCTTGAGGAGAGAATAATTTCGGCTATCGCATCCACCTTTTTTGTTTTTAGTTGTATTTTAAAGAATTGAATTATTACAATTTAAAGCTTTTATCACTCTTTTTTTTAAATCCTACCTTTGTACACATGCATATTGAACTATTTCGCAAATGTATTTGCGAAACATTTTACCGCAAGGATTGTATACCTTATAGATTGCCACTTACTGGCAGTTTCTCAAACGTTTCGTCTAAGCGTAACGTTCCATTCAGCGCTGTTCGTGAAATTAACCGATCTTAGCTGACGTTAACACTCTGATTTGAAACTTCAAAAGATATTTTTAGAAAATAAATTTGTCGACGGAAGGTTGTCGCACCGTGAGGTTAATGTAGCATGAGAGATATTACAGACAAGGAGTTTTTATTTACTTCTAATGGCTTGAAATATTACTCTAAAAAATAAACTTATACTATTTCTCGGACCCACCAAGATAAATTGTGCTGACGTGTGAATAATACGAGGGATCCAGTTTTTGTGGTGTGTTCGAGCACTTGATTCCCATCCTGAGGATATGAGTTTGAATCCCGAAAAAGGAATGCATGTGGTGTGCAAAGCACTTCAAGTTCACTTCGTCTGTCTGATGGGACGATCAAGTAGGTACGGACCCTCTGGTTTTCGGGTATCTCTCCATCCTTTCCCTATTCTCTAAGTACCCTTGCTTAGCCAATCTCCTCACCTGTCTTTAAAATGGCGCATGTGACCTCGGCCGCCACCCATATTCTCTCTACTTCAATTTTATTTTAAGGGTGTTGTTCCCCGAATAGGCTGATAGGAGTGTTCAAATTTTGTCTTTCCGCTTTCACTTCTTTTCTTGAAAATTATCATATTTAACCCGTATAAATATTGCCTCATTTGAAGTTTACAACTTTAGTAAGAAAAAGGTTTAGCTCTCTTATTATGGCAAAAAAACTTTTGGGATTAAATCCTCGCCACAAGATAATTAAGACCAAAGTTTATCTTTGAGTACCGGGAGCTTCCTCAAGGATACATCTTTAGCGTTGAGTAAGTGGAGGGGAGACATGGTAATTCATTAATTTTTGACGAGGATAGAATCTCAAATGTCATATGGTCGTGTTGACATGCGTTGTACGTAATCATAATAATAATGTCTAAGTCATAGGCGTATCCAGGGGAGGATTTTGGGGATTGTAACCCCCCCATTGATGAAAAAAAGTAAAAATTATGTGTTTACCACATTTTAATAGTACACCTATAGATCACCTTCCATAACATAATAGAACACCTTCAAAACGTCATTTTAAGATGTATATTTTTCAAATTCCCGGACCCCCCGTTTTACATGGGGAGTATTCCATACACCCCATGTAAACTCCCCACCTCTCTTCAGACAGCCCTTCAGGTGGTGACCCCCCCCCCTTCAGACGCTTCTAGATACACCTATGGTCTCTGTTATTGCGATTTGACGCTTTCCATATCCACTGATCCCCTGTCTATTCTTTTTTTCTCTCTCTATCTTTCATACCCACAAACGGTACTAAAAAATAAGGGAGCCTGCCAGGCGTATGCCTTTCTACTTCATTTGGACTATGATCGCTCCAAGCGGAAGACCTGGAATATTTTATTTTCTCGTCAAGTTCCCTGAGGGGTTCCAAATATATATGAGCTCACTATTTTAAATTATAACGTCCAAACTAGTAAGATGAAAGACTTAAAAATACACGGTTAACTGTTCGATGATTGTTTTAACAACCTCAGGGCTAATTGCAGTAAAATCTTTATTAGTTTTTCAAAATCGAGTCAGCCGCCATTGATTATCTGTCACAGACGCTTGAGTTATTTTCAATTTGTGGAGAACGAATTTCATTAATATCTTTCGTGATAAATAAGCGTTCATTACGAAATTTTTTTGTGATGTTTACTCGCAATAATTTTTAGAGTTCATATTTGATTTCCCGTTATTGCTGTACATTTACCCAAACGGTTAATATATGCTTTCCGTAAATTATCATTTTGTGTTCTTCCATTTTCGATTTTAATAACTTTTTTCATTCGGATAAAAGTTAATTGACGTATGGAACGATATTTTAGAGTGCACATGTTCCTTTTTTCTGTCCTGAAAATCATGACTCCCTTATGCATGCATCCAGTCCTTGGTATCATTTAATTATCCACAAAATATCGGTAGAGTCATTAATTCTTCCTTGTCGATGGCTGGAAACTTCCAATTCATGATTTGTCTCAATTTGTTACTTGTCCCACATCCCTTCAGTTCACGGTCAAAACAAATGTGCATATTAATAACTGGATTGGAATTTTAATGATGACTAACAATTTTCTTGAAGTGATATTCTCTCATATACTTCTCTTTGAAGCAAATTTTAATCTCAGTATTGGTAAGTATGTTGCATTTATGAATGACGTGAAGGACCACTAGAAAGCTCGTGTATTAATTTTAAAATAGCCTAAGGACCTAAATACAGTGTAGTGATTATCTCTAACAAAATGAACGAATACAGAGAGCCCACAATGAATCCACGAAATTATTTCTCTATATAGATTTCCAATCGTGCCATTTGGCCTCAATTCCTCAGATTGAGGTACTCCTACGGTGTCTCTGAGCACATAGGATTTGTTTGTATCATTTTATAAAATAAAAGAGACCGAGATAATTGAACGAAAATCGCTTTGAAACCTCCCTGCTGGAAAATGAGAAGAAATAAATTAACCCTACAAGCCTCTTTGCAGCCAAGGCAACAGCAATTGTCGTACTTCTCTCTCACTACGAAGTTTGATTCTCCACCAATCAGTGCCACTTTATTGGGGACGTAAGGGGGTGGGGGAACGTGATTGCGGGATAAGATGAAAGGATACTTATTAACAGACAGAGTGAAGTCACGCTGTGTGGAGTGATAGGTAAGCGGCGTCACAGCCGTCTCCGTTCATGATGAGGACGAGAAAAGAAATATGGCAATGTGGTGAATTGGATAAGTGATATTGAGGAGTTTAAAACTGGAGTCTCGCGGTTGATTCATGAACGTGTTAAGGTAGTTTCAAACACATGAAATTTGTTGACTTTTATATGGAAGCAGCGAGTGTAATAATGAATTGATTTGCATCGCTACTTGCGGGGTATTGTTCTGGTTACACAATACCTCAGGTTTTCCCTTAAGAAATGATGGAAGTAAAATGACTACGGTAACTTCGGAAATCGCTTACTTTAGACAAACGTTGTGTTTGTAGTACATTGCGCTAATTGTGAGAAAGGGAGCGGGCCAAACCCACCACCAACTTACTCCAAGGTCAGGGACTAGCATGAGTGAGAGTGAATTTCGCTCTTCAAGTCCGAATACTCCGCTCGTGGATAGTAAAATGGGACCCCTCTCCTCTGTGAAAAACAGGACTAGGGCACACGTAAATAGCAGTGGCGGGCAGCTGGTGATTTTGCGATTGCGCCCTCTCTCGGGCAGGTTGTAGAGTCCACCATCCCCCGCTTCGACTTCCTAGACGCCAGTGCTGTTTTTGATCGTGGGTCTCTTCAGTTTCTCACCATTTCGCCGTGTAGCCTTATTCTTCTTCTTCCTTAATTACCTGTTGCTAGTAACGGCTAAATAGTCATTAGGTTTGATTGTGACCTTTTTTACTTTATTGGACGTTGATTCATTGAGCGTGTGTTATCAATGGATTCTTTGTTTCGTTTTTCCAGGACCCGCCTAAACTTAATTTCACAATTCAAAATGCCAGCTTTTGGCAAATAGCTTTGAGAGCACAAACTGGAGCAAGTAGAGGTATTTGATTACTCGTTATGAGAAAATTTGCATAGCAGCAAAGAATAAATTTTTAAGTGTCAGGTGAAAACTTGTGGAAATGCGCGGCTGCTAATATTATCACAAAAATATTATGCACATTTCCGCACTGTTTATTTAACCGACCTAGGTTTCGGCCAACATTGTCGATTACTCTTTTCTTGTGATAATGTTGTCAAGTAGCAAAGGCACTAGGAGGAGAATAGCGCTAGCAAAGCCTCCTGATAGCAGCACTTTTTCAGGAGCTGAAATATGTTTCCTCTTTCTTCTCTTGACCAAAGGTCTTACAGGTTATCCGATAGCATGCTTCGCTCTTGTCTTTGTGCATCGCTTGGCGTATTTCATATGTTCGAGTTGTGCGTCCTGCTCACCCAGGCGGAGCGCATTGCGACACGGTTGATATGCGTATTCGAGGGAGCCATGAGGATATGTCGAAGAATATGATGTTGAAACGATTTTGGCCGTAAAATGGTGAGTAGTGTGTATTAATTTCATATCTTGGTACTTCTATTTTCAAGCCGCGGCGCTTTCTCCTTCAGGCACTTTGGGTTTGGTCGTGTATTATTTGGTGGTTTAACCTTAATTAAGAGAACCTTTTTTTTACTAATTATTAAAATGTCTTTTATTTTCATCGATTCCTTACGGAATAACAACGGAGGTAGTTAATAATTTTCTTTTTATGATAATAACTCTCATAGGACTGTGCAACGGTAACTATAACATAAAACTCTTCGTGGAGTGACAATAACAGAATATTATCCACCTCATGAACTCTCTAGTATTGTAGTTTGATTATGTTCTCTCTCTAGTTTGTAGTTTGATTATGAAAAATAATGAGATAATGAGAAAGGAGCGTTCATATGGCTCTGTTCTAAATACGCGAATTTCTTAATTGATTTCTCTAGCATTTGGATTTGCACATTAAAAACAATAGTATCTCTATTCTAAACTACTCTACCAAACTTATAAATTATCAGGAATTATTTACACAAAACCTTAAAAGTTTTTCGTGTAAAACTATCTTTATATTATGAACGTTGCTTAAGGTTGATGCTAACTTTAATAATTTTACAATAATATGACGAATTCTGATGTAAGTCGAGCTTGTATAACTCAAAATGTATTTTGCAGAGTCATAATGTTTTTAAAATTTTCAAGAAAAGTATGTGAATCACTGATTTACTCCGCTGAAGTTATATGTTTTGTGAAAACTTCCCTCTGGCTAATATAGCAACTTAGCAGTACCATTGCATTCTGGTATTCAATACAAATTTCTGAGAGCCTAAATTAGAAGTCCTAAAAAAAAAAGAATTATTAAATTTGTAGTAGGTGTGAAGGCTTTTGCGACGTAAGGCTTCATTCTCTGGAATCCGTTGCGTGTGTTGTTGAAGAGGGACAACAGTTTCGACCTGAAGGTGCCAGGTGTAACGCAGTGGAAACTATTGTCACTCTTCAACAACACACGTGGCGGATTTCCGAGAATGCAGCCTGCATATTTCATTTGTTAGCTTATGACTGTGTTACACGCAAGGTATATGGCTACCGACAACATGCGCCAAAGTAGGGACGGCGAAATATTTTACATTTACCTTGAAAAAAATTGAATTCACCGCCGATAACATACCAACAAACTGTTCAGTGGCAGCATACACCTCTATTCCGCGCACGGTGAGCCGAAATCCGCATCAACCGCTGTTCAGGGTCGTAATGGGAACCTGCCTTTCACTTGCTCCCTTTTCGGGGGTGGGCGCGACCTTCAACGTGAGGAAGGAAGCAACCTGTATGAATCGTCATGCTGCGAGGGATTAGCTTAGGTGATAATGGAAAGGAGGTTAATTGAGGTGCATGGCGAGGCAGGCAGTCGGCGAGGTGTGATTTTCCGTCGGTCTAAAGCAGGAGGTGGTCGCTCAGAGAGGGACTGACGCCGAGAAAACAGAGATTTGTTCTCTTTCCTCTCCTTCGGATTTGGAGTTATACTTGGGGAAGGACGTAGGGGGAGGTTATGGATGGAGCCAATATTCCTACTGACTATAGTAGTTAATAACACAATTAAAGTCGGGGTCTTAATGCGTTTTGCGCGAAGAGTCCGGGGAATATTGCCGTGTAATCGCGATCACATCTACGCAATTAGTTGATTTCGCGGAGGTCTACTCTGAGAAGATTTTATGAATAATTTATTTACGTTTTTAAGCGGGAGGAGACTTAGAATTTTAGAAGTGGTAAGGGTCCAGCCACAATGACACACAGATTTCCGTAAGAAGTCCGAAGTTAAGCAATGTTGGGCCAGGACTAAGGTTGGATGGGTGACCATACATACCTTCACTGTGGCACTCTTTTCCCATGTCTGAATGTGGCAGACAGGCACGGGGTTGTCACTATGGACCAAGAAGGTTTAAGTGCCCGGGCACTTGTCGAAGGTTCCCCTACAAACATTCTAATCTAATCTAGAATGTTAAAGATTTTCCACACATTCTTTCAAAAAAAAATTCAACTAATAATTCTTTGTAATTTCCACGTGGCTAATCATAATCGTTTATAATTCTGGGTATGAGATATGTTACTGGAATCAGATACAACATAATGGTAAAACCTACAATGGGTTTTTTGTTGAGGTAATAATGATGTGGGTGACAGAGTGTAATAAAGTGGATAATAGTTTATCATTTTTAGAAAAAAAGATAGAGAATCGCTTTTGTCTTTTTTTAGTGAATACATAAGTTGATAGGGATTTTACGAAAGATATGAGATCAAAATTCCACAATAGATTTTATCAACCAATTTATTCACCAGTAAAAACTCTAGAAACTTATACCTCAATAATTTGAAAGTGTGAGAAGAACTAACCGATACTAATTATGGCTGCTTCTAAGGGGTATATCACCAAGATTTGGAATTGAATTACTGTAAAATGATTACTAAAAGTTTCTAATAATAATTGTTCCCTCAGTGGAGTCAAGATCTTTCAATACATTAGTGAGACGTATTTGGAATCAGCTCATTTTTCTTTTTGTGGCATCAGAAAAATCAAAAATTAAACCCTAGCTTTGAACAACGTCAGAATAACACGTTAGCACCAATGCAACAGAAGAAAACTTGTGACGAACATACTCAGGAAAAAAATGAATGCAATAATTTTAACGCGGAGATCCCCTCAGTTTAAATATACCTTCACTTAAACTACCTGGTCATCTTATAGGTTAGATCTTAAACTAGGCGAAGCTTTTAAATATCTGACGTAGACAAGGCATGATACGATACATTCTCTCCTTCCTGGGCTTCTTTCGACAACGCGGCTTTTATGCGTTTTATCTCTTTATTTGTCTTCTCTCCGTGTAATGCACTTTGGTGAAAGGCTTCTCTTGATTACTTTGCTTAACTCTCGTTTTTCTTCACCCACCTCATCGCCATTCCAAACGAAGTAAAACTACTTTGTATCGCACGTAAGTATTCATGTGTTTGCCACGGGATAATAGTAAGTCTCGTGCAAGAAGAACAGGATGTGCTATTGAAAAAACATCTTGATGAGAAGAAATGTTTCTGTTTCGACGCCGGCAATTATATCTTAAAGCGGTTGATAATTAAAATCAAAATTATCATTTGTTTTCATTCTCGCTAATGACATTTACCAGCAGATGTTTTTTGCATGTAAAATACTAAGCCAATATTCGTGGAAGACCAATTACTTTTTTGTCATCAGTCTTCTCCCCGGTAAATCAATATGTTTTGTGTTTATCTCTTTCATGATATCATTAATTTAATTAACCGAGCACTCACCTGTTCTCAGAATTATCATATATCATCATTAATCAATTCTATCAAAATAAGCCATTTTCTTTGGGATGTAATTATAATAGCCAGGAAATGTATTACGACAGTGTATTCCTTGGCGGTATCGTTGTTAGCTGAGACCTTGGTTGCTCTCTGAGTAACGTGATCGTGGTGAAAATAATTTTGCTAAAAACGGATACACCCACTCCTTATATTGCACGAGACTGAAGGTTTTTTTTCCGCTCCCTCACTCACTTAAAGCGTTCGGCTCACCTCAGATTTTGAGTCAAATGGGTCGGCCTGAGTCCGTTGTGTCCGATTTTATGAAATCAACAATGCAAAGCCGGCTGGCATGGACGCAGAGTGCTCGCGGCGATAGCTATCCCAGAGGTCACCGTGGTCGAGCGCCGTCATATTGTCGTTCTCATGGTTCAGTGGCTCACGTAATAATGCTGCCACCATTGTGGGAGGATGTCAGCGCTTGCTAGGGATAGCACTGGCCTCTGTTTGTTCGTAAATGGAGGTAATGTGTACTGACAACTTGGAATACGTGCCCTTGGTAATACGGCTTAGTCATTAGCCTCTCATCTTCCGTTAGTTAAAGATCGTTCATGAGAGACAATGGTTTTATCACCAAGATACAGTTGTATCACTTGCAGTGAGACAAACGTCCTGGTGCAACTCGCAGATTGCAAGTAAACAAATTTCTCTTTGTATATAAGTATTAAGAGCCATTGATTAGTGTTGACTGCCGCATTGGTAACCGGTACTCTTGGATGTATGACTCTTTTATTCTGAAGTGTATCTAATCCGCGGCTTATGTCGCAGCACAAAATTAGATTAATTAAAGGCATTAATGGATAAATTAATCTTGATTTTTAACAATATGCATATTTGGTTACGACTGAGTTGAGTTTTTAATATACCTACAAAATTCTTCTGAAAGTTCTTTGTCATTCTTGATTTTGTGGAAATACTTATCTGCGTCTATATCATCGCTACTTCGCTGGACGCCCAAAAGTATCTCTGGCAAGAAATGATAGGATATTAGTTGGGAAATAGGCAGAGAATAGAAAAATGGGAAAACAAAAAAGGTGCTTTATTTATTCAAATGCCGTGTTTATTGTTGTTTACTTAAATGATTGGTTTTGCTACTTAAAATTTAACATAACAGTTTCTAATACCTTCAAACGTTTACGATTACCGAGTTTGAGAGTAATGCCATTCACTCACCTTGCTTATCAAACAAATTTCCCTAGGATACTCTGGTAAACAATTTACTTTTAATTTCGTATATATAGATAATTGCTACTGCGAGTAAACTTTTCTCGGGCTGTCCACCAGTTTAAACTATTCGTAATTACCGACGTTTAGAGAGATTACTCGTCACTCATTCATGAGGCAAGAATGTCGAAAATTTTAAATTTCAGCCAGATTAAGTACTAGTTGAGTATTTCTGAAGTAATTTCGGGTTTGTCACCGGGTAAGACTTTCATAGCCGATGTTCTGATGGAAAACTCGATCATCTTCTTCAGGGCAAAAACTGAGTGCCGAGTTTTAGTTTTGGCCAGGTTTTTTTCATTCGATTCTGGTGGATTATGATTGGTTGGGGTTATTTATTTGTTTTTATGCCGACCAATTATGAGTCACCTGGTTTAATGAACTAATTAATGAAAATATGTCCAAAACACAAACTCAGCACTCTATTTGTGCTCTGCAGAAGATTGGTGATTTTCCCATCGAAACGTTGGCTATGGAAAGTAGTGATGGGTCGGTTGAGATTGATCAAATCCCGAAATCAAGTTCTCTTAAAAGATTTATCGATGAACTGGATCTCTCCGAATTACCAATGGCATCAAGTATCGATCACGAGATGTGAGACCGGCCAAACAATAATGAGATAAAATAAAGAGATGACACTGAGGTGGCAAAATTTCTTGAAAGAAGTGTAATAAAAAAACTATACAATAATATCTATCTATAATACCTACATTACTTAAATACACAAATCAATCATTATCCTTTCACTGAGGATGAAAACTGCCAAACTTAAAATTCAAGAGAATCCATGTTGTCAATAACTAAATTTCAATTCGCATTGATTCCAAATTTCATATAATAGTTGAAACAACGAACTAATTGCAGTCATCAGTCTTATCCGACTCATGCAAAGATTATGCAACACTTAAAACTCATCTCCTGTAATAACACATTCATTAGGAGCGTAAGTCTACCTAAAACAAATTACCTTTAAATGTAAAAATATCACCACAAGAACACACCCAATACATCACAGCACATATAGTACATATAACATTTGTAATCACTGAATTTCCACAACTGTATTGTCACTTAAACACACGGTAAACCTTTTTTTCAATATTATCGACAAATATTACGTCTCTTGCACAAGTGATACTTGGTGATACCGACTGTAAATGAAAATTGAATTTAAGTGTTACAGTCAGATAATTTGCTTTAAATTCTTACAGCCAAATGAAAACGTTGATTGGTTCAATCTACATTCCAAAATACACTTTCGCAGCGTTCTATGGTACTATTTATCATTGGTTTTTATAGTGAGTTTTGAATAATTGTTGGTCCATAAAATATGTCACTCTTCAAAAGTTTTGTAATCGTAAGGGATATTTCTAATATTCTTCTTAATTATGCTTAAAACCACAAACCAAGAACACAGTGTAAGAACAAAACAAACCTTCGAACGTATTGCACAATTGTGTTTTCAATTGTTTTCGAAGAATTACCAACAACTCCATGGAAACCGGCACTAAACGAGTTAGCTGCACACATCGGTCATGATTACAGTATATGCTCACTTTACTCATTTGGGGGCTTCGCCATCAACGTCTGTGTGTGATAAAAAAAAGTTGAATTTGGCACCATGTTGCCAGCGAACTATAAGTGATATAGAGTAAGGATAAGCATGAAGTTGTAAGTCTCGATGAAATCTAAAAAAAACACCCAACATATTTGAGACCCGACTGCTAGTTTAGATGCTACAGTGGAAAAACCGAAAAATCCAAATTTGGCGCCATGTTTTCAGCGAAGTTTAAGTGTTAGAGAGTAATGATTAGATAAGATTAGAAATGTAAGGACTTGATGAGGTCTAAAAAAGCCGCCCAACAGATTCGAGATCAGACTCTTAGTTTATCAGCTTAGAGACGTGAGGGAAAAAACATACGAAAATATCACTTTGGTACCATGTTGCCATAGAACTACGAGGGAATCCGTGTTTTTTCTAATTATCCGTAAAGATCATGTCAAAGCGCACACACCTGCCGACTTTCAAGGTCATACTAACACTGGTAGGGCGTGAGAGAAAGAAATGTTAGAGAGTTTCATTAATTTGCTGATTTTGGCACCATGTTCCCAGAGAACTACGAGAGATGAAAAAAAACGGATAGCAGAGAATCGTAGGCCTGCATGACATAAAAAACGCCCAGCAGATTCGAGATCCGACTTCTAGATATCATTGATCGTAGGCAACTTGAACAGATCACTAGCTAAAACATCAATCAATTATGACCTTACACTCACGATCGAATCACAAGTGGGAGTGATGGTCGTGACCGAGATCTCTCAAAAGACCGACTTTGCCCATCGCTAATGGAAAGCCTTACCTGGTGCCCAACCCGAGAAGACTTAATTCATACCATCAACTGGGAGAGCCTACGGTCTTTCCTCGAGTATTCGTCTAAGTTACCCAAGTCAAAGGTGGAGCGGAATTGGGTTTCCATTTCCGCCGTGAAGCACATCGGTTAACTTGAGACCACCGCACTCCAATCGCATTTACCCTTGCCCTTGACGATTTCATTTTTCTGCGCTACATACACTTTTAGTCGCGTTTACATTCAACTCTTGTTGTTTCTGACACGTATAAGTGCCTAAAATGTGATTGATTTTACAGTGAAAAACTAATATTTCTCGTTAAAGGCAAGACTGAGAAAAATCATATATTATCAATCATTATTTTTTCACTTATCCTATTTGTTATTTTAGGGATATATCGACTGAAAAAGTACAAAGGTTATTGGAGCTTTTGTAAATGTCTTTTCCATATATTTTCTGTGATGCCACACCTGCGAATAGAGTGTGGTAGTCTTATAGTCTCTCCTCGGAGTCAAAAATAAACACTCCTCTCCTTGCATTTCATGGGTATTTAATTTCATTTCACCTTCTTTCCTCCTTAGTAGATGGACTCACATCCTCGTTTCCACCCATTTCACTTAAATGTATTTACTATTTAGGGCTCTTAATAGTGAGAACCAGTCCAAGATCATTGTATAAAACAATCTATGTGTATCCGGTGGCTCCATAATTAGTGTTTAAGCCACTCGCAAATGTTATGAACTTCCTCATAAATATATGTGTACTGTGAACCGTTAACTACCCCACGATGATTAAATGTCTTTATCCTTGTCATCATATGTGCCCATAAAAAAAATTACTCTTCCATCAAAGTGCCACCCATAAAACCTGAGTACATAATTTGGCCGAACAAAATGTTTCCTTGGTCAACAAATGAGACTTCATAAAATAAAGAAAGATAAAGAAATAGAGAATGAAAGTCAAATTCTCGGAATTCGTTGCTAATACAACGAAAGAAGAAACCGGAAAAGCATAGAGGTACTTTTTTGAAATCGTTGCATATCAATGGTAGAACAATGACGTTAGTTGGTACGTAAAATGGCAGGGATATTAATGTAGCATGCTTAGAAATACTTCAAAATTTGGTAAAGTAGCTAGAGTAAACTACTTAGCTCAACACTTCGTAATAAAGAGAATAATAGGTTCTGCTCAACGAAAAAACAAGAAGAAGAACTTTCTTGGTGAAGTTTTCGATGAAATCTGCAATCATGTTGGTACTAGGCTTGAAAACTTCGGGGTAGTTTCTCCAACAGACAAAAGTTAACCGATGTTATACATTTAGAAGTTTTAACTCTTGAGTGTTGTGTGAATAATGATATAGTCAGGGGATGTATTGCGACCCTTATATAAACAAACCTGTGTAGTAGTTTGCTAATTTTATAGATAAATTGGGTCATTTAAAATTGAACCTCACAATAAATGCACCACCTTCTTTAATTCAATGCTGCTAAATGGCGATCAACAGGTGAGCGTAGGCTAAATATTCACCACTCCAGATACAAAATTTCTGTCTTTTGGCAACGATGGCAAATTTTTGATGCCGGTGAAAAAAATCAGAAAAGATTTACTTTTGGACTGCCTTAGGTATTTTTAATTCGTAAAATTGAACAAAATTTACCTTTTACTGGGATTGATGATTAAATATAATAATATCATAGTTGGGTTTTCATAACTCTACTGTGGCTTAGTTACTTCCATTACATAAGGTAGGTATTCTGTTCTCTTGGATCTCTAGCGTATAGTGCTCAGACTCTGATATTTCTCGCTGTAGGAAATGTATTCATATAATATGTGTTCAGTCTATTTTGCATGGCACTCCCTGGTTAAAAGGGTCTTCTCCAGCTATTTCATTGGTGACTGCAGTACTTTTTCCTACAGTACGACTGCAGTTTCCCCTTTACAATACCCTCTTGTCCATCTGTTTATTTCCATCTGCTCTTCCCTCGGTTGACTCAAAACGGACTTCCATAACGTCGTTCCAACCTATCCCGCACCTTTTTGAACACCTTTGAGTGATCTGAAAACCCCAACTGTAATTCCAAATGTGAGTAGATCCCTATGCATTGCAGTCCAATCGTGGAGAGATAAAAGCGCCACCCAACCTCTCCTCCCCGGTCGGATTCCTTTCAATCCTCTTTATCCTTCCATCTACCGCTCTGCTGCAGACTGGCATTCTTTCATCGACGCCTTTATTTTTCTGTGATTATTTTTTCCCCTATTAGAAATCCATAGCGTTCAATTGTCCGGGCAGACATAAAATCTCTGCCTCTCTCGTCATTTACACAATTCCCACTGGAGCGCCCGGATTGTCGTTCGTGCACCAGATTTTAAAATCCGGCGTAGAGCGATGTATTTTACGTGCGGTGGATCATAAGCTCCCAATACCAATCTGCAAATTTATCGACTTGAAGAAGTTTAAAATTTAAATGCAATCGTGTAATTTTTGGCCGTGGCCGCAGGGAAGAAATTGGGTCATTCTTTATATTTGTCAATGGCAAGACCCTTGGGGTTAAATTTTGTAGCGATTAAGCTAACTTTTCCATCCGCCTATCCTCTCTGCTCGATTTATTAATGAAGCTATTATAAATATAGAAGGTGCATTCCAATGAAATACTAGTTTAGAATGCGCATTGGCTAGTTCTCTCTTATTTCAATGACCAAAACTTATTTTTGTAAAATTAAGCTTCAATATAGTTCACTCTTCCATCCGACTACCATCTCCGCTATATTTATTAATGAAGAAATTATAGCTAAAGCGTTTCCAGCGAAAGACTGAAGAACAATGGTTCAATAATGACATCGATGAAGCTATTATGTAACTTTTTTTTATTCTCTTGTAAATCTAAAATGTATACCTATTATTTATTTATGCTATATTTTATAAAAAGTTCTGAATTTTTCACAATTTATGGCTTGCAGGATTTGATTCGATTCAATTAGTGTCTCGTAAGTAACTATGAATTCAGCTAGGTTAAAATCCAATTATAAGATAAATCATTTTCAGCAAATTGAGTAGCTTTGAAACTGCAGTTTTAATGCTGTTCCTAGCTCTTTGTTTGTACTCACTCAATATGTGCTTAATGAGTTTTAATATGTTTTAGTGCTGGAAGTATTTTGTCATATCTACGGTTTGAAAAAGGTTAATCAGTAGCTTTGTCATTATCGAGTTGATATCGTCAAAGGACACCAGTATGTAAAGAAAGCACATAATTGGGTCGAAAACTAGCAGAGTGATTGCTGCAGGTTGAAAAAAGTCAGCATGATGGGAATTCAATGAATTAGCCACTACTAAGCGAAAACGCATGCAATCAAATTACACGGAGATTCAATTAATTTAAATTGTCGAGAGCAGATCAAACTAGACATTTTGAGTGTTTGTATTCTGCGCTTGAATCAGACTTTATTTTTCCTATCATTTAAACTTATTGAATGATTATATAAATATAATTTAGAACAGCTTGTCCCTTTAAGTACTCCCGTGTGCTGATGAAAGTATTTCATGGAAGAAAAATACATGAAACGCACACACCAAACCGTCGAGAGTGGCCCTCAGCTTGATGCACAAATATCCGTGGGTGACATCTAACTCAATCACGTTAATCGTGGAAAGCAAAGGCCGTAATTGGCTCACTCCAATATCTCTGACATTTGTTATCTTCGATCACACAAAATCCGTTTCAGATCATTATTGCACCAGAAAAAATTGGAGAATAGTCGCTAGTATCTTTGCTTTACAGTATCATACGACATTGATCATCATGCGGGCTAACAATCATAACACTAGTCTGCATGATATCAGATGACTGAAAACTAGTAAGTGATAACATCTAACTTTGATATGCTGATTTTATAACTGTTTTTAGTTTTCTTCTATCACGTGCAGTTTCAGAATGGACCCAATTTAACTTCTAAGAGTTTTTGATAAGTGTGCCAGTGCCATTATATGTGCCAGTGGATAATTTTTGTGCGAGGGATATTTCTCAATACAAGCTAATGAGCCTTATGTTGGTACAACTGCTGCTATTGTTGTGTGACCTGGGAAGTGTTATTCATCCCTCAAGCATTTTTGCTACAAAAATTGTCATTACGTAAAGTAATGGTAATATAATTGTGCTTACAGTAGTTAAATCTTGAAACCATAATTCTCATTTTGTGTTAAAACCTGGCGTGATCGAGATAAATAGGAGGCATATTTAGAATCAGCAAATAAATTTGATTCAAGAACGCCTATTTTTATTAATCATCTGACAAAAAGTTTCTAAATGCAAACAGTTGTAATCGCTATCATAATTTCTGAACTAATAGATTTCATCATTGATATTTCATAATTAATTCACGGTACGCTCAGTAGTACCGAGTAGCCATCGACCAATCACCTTCCAATTCCAATTTGTGGAGAAGTGCAATAGTTTCTCTTACATTATGAAGAACTTCCACGATATCTCGCCTGAATCTGTTGAATTTAATCACCTTAACTTTTACTGTCGCTATGCGATCATCAACTTTTGAATTCACATTCTCTAACTTCTCTAAATTTTGAGGCTATTAGTAGTTAGAAGAGTAATACATGTCCCGAAAGTTTTTTTGATCGCCTGGGGGGGTATTAAAATGCCCAGCTGTTTTGCACGCCTCGGTGAGCGCTCTCTGGGATGAAGCTAAGCAGTGAAAAGGTTGACTCTATGTCCGCGAATTTCTGGGGCCTTTTTTCCTTCCACGGCTAATAAGGTCTTTTTAATGCTCTGGTGTCATGTGTATTAATCCGCAACTAAAATGATAAATTAGGCTAACAAATAATTGTATTCCTACTTCTGCACTGATTATACATCGGGTCTTGTTATGTAAAAAAAATAATGCTCAAGTTAAATAGTATTTTTATTTCATTATGTATCACATTGATCAGGGTCCTAAATTGACTTGATGTTGTTAGAAGTTTAGAGGTAAGTATGCATTTCGTACAATTTTATACATCACGTAAAGAGTGATGGAGCATTTTTATTTTAAATCAACGATTTATATTCTCATTTTGTCCAGATAAGGTTTTTTAAGTTTGAATGTTGTAGGATAGGATTGTGGATATGAAAATTAGCGTTAGACTCTCGAAAGTCCTGATTATAACTAATCATCTCTTTTACAAGCCAAAAAAACATTTCGTGATATTGGGTAGATGTTGTTCGTTTTTCGTTCGTTAAAAAATTCGTTTTCTAGAAAAACCATTTGTAATGTCATATTTTTGTATCATCTTGAGTGCTTTAAATACATTCAGTTACGATGACTCCTTACGTTTCCTGTTGCCCGAAATTGTGAATGCTCACTCTTCGCATCCTAATGAAATCACCAAATTCAGATTAATTTTTTTTGATAAGCTCCTTCCATTAGACGTCTTACCATATAGCTTTTTCAGAGTTCCAGTGATTATTTTATAAATTTATAGGTGATCTTTAGGGTTAGCGATCGGTTGAAAAGTATGATCAAGGAGGAAAAAATCCTATTAAAAAGACGGAAAGAATATAATCGAGATTTCTCACAAAACGTAAATCTTTAAAACCTTTTCAGTAGACTACTAAACAACTCAAGAACCAGAAGATTAATACATTTTCAGTTGTTTTAATAGTGATTAATATTTCAAAAGTAGTTTCTGATCAAATATAGCGAATAAAAATTAGAGATCAAAGCATTTTCTCGAGATGCGATGAATTAGAAGTTGTTAGTTAAATTGAAAAAGTCTTCGTTTTTTTGTGAAAAAAGTGAATAAATAACGATGATGCTATATCTGGCTGTTGCAGAGTCTTGACTGAAGCGTTTAAAACCCATCCTTTACTCTTAATCGGCACAAATTATTAACCGCACATTTTACTTAGCCCGAAGATGTTTGATCAAATGATTGAAGCATTTTCTCGCTTCGAGGAAGGTATCTAGTGGTCATGGAGTAGTATTGATTCCCCCTCCCAATGATGCCGTAGGAATGAGCGGAATTTCGAGAGGATGGTCGGCGAGAACTAAAATCCCAAACTTTGGAACGGACGCATAATTATCGGATAGAATGGGAGGGTTACGTGCTTGGCATCGCCAATGGGGTGGATCGTGGACAGGAATTCTTGAAATATATATTTACTATTGGAGAAATGGACTCACTTGGGATGTCTTCATCGAGGAAGCAGTGAAATTCCCAAAATTCTTCCCTTCGCCAAATATACGTTTATGAATTGAGTTCATCTACGCTTTTCGAAAGGATGTTATTTCACTCACAGGTTTCACGCGGGAAATAATGTAATTGGCTTACCTTTCCCCTCCCGGGAAATTATTTTCCCGTCTGTGTTTACACTTAGCAATCAGGGAAATATCTCCCTCGGCAAAGCATAATAATACATGAAATAATGAATGAGAACATAACTATGAGAAAAAAATTAAGAATCTTTATTAAACCCATTTTCATTCTTCCTATGTAGCCTATAGTTAACGAATTTTGCTGATAAATCATTTACAATCAATCATTTTAAGAGAAAATTGGAAGAGCGATTTTGAGTCAATGACTTTTTAAGGTCTCACAAATTTAGGTTTGGTAATCAGATCAAAATGATAAGTCGTTGAATGCTGCCTCTGTTTTGCTTTGTAGTATACTGTATATTTGTTTGCATTGATCATTGATGGGAAAGGAGGAATCCCCCATCCGCCCCTCCCCTTCATCCACGCTTATCCTTGTGTTGACCACCTTCCGTCGGTAATCCTCCTCTAAGAACCCATGTAGTCCATCCTCCCCGTCCCTTCTATGATCACTTTTCCACTTAACCCTCACCAGCCTTTCGCGGGCTTACCATTCTTCCCCCTCTCTACCTCTTTGGTACCGGCCACCTACCACCTTTCCCTTGACCACGCTTGCTTATCCTTCCTCCCTTTTCTTTTCCCTTTATTGCCTTTTCCGCCTCCTTAGTCTCACACGTTCCATTATTCCCCCTCATCCCCTTGGCTTTATCGATGTTTCATTGTTTTTTTCCGCAATAACCCTCCACCTTTCCCTTACCTTGCTCCCATTGCCTATACCCACCACTCTCTTCAAACACATGAATGTGATGTGTCCTCTTGCTATTGTGTCTTGCACCTCATGATGACTCCGTGAGTCGAATCGCGTTGTTCATTATAATTTTTTAATGCGGAAAAGTACAATTGTTTATCTCTAATAATAGTAATAATTAATCTTATATTTACGTTTAAACCTTGATATGATTACATTCCTATAAAAAAATCATTTTCAATGACTTTTATGAACAAGTCTTGTTTTGAACATGATTCCCTAGTTGTCTCCTAAATGTAAAAATATAAATTATATATGAATTTAGATATGTACTGATTCAAATACACAAGAAAATAATACCAAGTCAAATTGACTTCTGGACCCCCCAGCGTAGCATATATGCAACGACCATTTCTGAGGCCCTTTAAAGGTATACTTTCAAAGCTCGTGCTTTTTCTCAGAAAGTAAGTTTAAAAAATAATTCCTAGATTCAATGTAAATAATTTTACGAAAGGTTTCGGCGTTTGATGGTTAACACTTAACATAAAATTACATTCATACATAATAAACAGTAACGTACATACATAATAAACAATAATATAATATGTGAGATGAGTTACTGAACGTAGAGATCCGATATGCAGGAATGTATAGATAGCAATGAAAGATCATCTAGCAAAGAAAGTTTCTTGTGATGACCTGCGTGAATGTGACACTAAATTAAATAGACGAAACTAATAGTTTGGTTCACTGTGTCCAAATAGCTGGTACAAGAACACACAGGTTAAATAGAACACCCTTTTCTAGCACCCAACCACTTTAACTATTCTCTGACAGGTGAAATGCAATTCATGCCGAAAATATTCCTGACATAATAGTTTTGAAATCCTTGCAACGTGGTGATTAGTGAATCAGGCTGATCATTAAAACCTGAGAACATTAGTATGAGTTCAAAAATCAGTCATATCTGCATCATAAAAAGTTAGTATCAAAAGGGTTCAAACGCTTTAATTTATTTCTTTCCGCTTGTTTCCCCCCTTAATTTACTCTCAAATTCCAAATAAAGATCCACCCATTCCTGCTGTCAGTTACCCCTTCCTCCTACTTCTAGCCACCAAAGCCCTCGCGTATTCACAATGTACCACTAATCCGCAAATAATTTAATCCAAGGGCTCGTTTACTGCTAAAGCGTCCGATCACATCTCCCGCTGTTCATGTACCTTTGGTAATGGCTTGAAAAAATATTTATGAACACATAACTCTCTCTTTTTATGAATTAGTTTTTTGTCTTTAGTTTACTCGTTTTTCGGCTGCTATTAGTGGTTATGGTGGTTAGCGGTTAGTCGTTAGGTTAGTAGTTAAGTCACTATTCCATATTTTTTAAAGTAAAGCGTGAATCTATTAAAAACATTTTTCTCGGTTGAATTAATGAAAAAGCTTGATAATCAGGTCGTTGGAACGTGACTTATTGTTATATGTAATATGTGTTACATAAAATTCTTTCATATCATAGTTTTAATGCAGTATGACTTTAAGTCAATATCGGTGAATTACTAATATGGTCACTTATTATTTCTCATTCAGCATATGGACCAAATGAATCTATTAGGCATTAATTTTAATGAGTATGAATTGTGAATAAAAACTTACTTCTTACGTTTTAAAAATGTTCGTCAAAAATATAATTCTTTCCATTCACCATCCTTATTCTACAGTTTTGTCAAGCATAAGTCTTAATAAACTTGCTGTATTAGTTTATGCTATTCGTCCGCGTGTGCCATAAAGTTAATCAATGCCTATTTTATGCTGAGTTTTAAATGATAATTGACGAGGATCGTAATAATTTGGCATCATGGTACTAGAAATAATTCCTTTAGTTTTTTAGCGTACTGGCACGCCACTCCCAAAATGGTTTGACTATTTTTTGTGTCAGCGCCATTATTTAACATTCAAGGATGGCCAATTCTCTTCATAACTTCTACCGCATTTTGGAAATCGTCAAAATATTTCTTTTCATTTGGTAAGTTTTTTCGTCAATATTGATTCGAAATAAATTTAACTGCATCTTTTTTTTGGTGAATATAGAACTTTATAAATCCTTTGCATTTCACTCGCACTGTTTATGCTTTGTGCTTAGTGAAGTCTTTATCACTTTGTCTTATTGCACATACTCAAGGGTGGTAAAAAACCCATCCATTGGATGACTCGAACCCGCAACCTCAAGGCGTTGACTACACCTAGCCGCTACCGAGGCAGACGCTGGCAGGCTATACGGTCGAGCGAAGGATTATAGCCATTAAAGACCATACAATATTACGAATGGGAATGCTTTGCTGATCATTCTCAATATTTTATTGTACTAACTTGTGTGCAAATTCATCGATTTTTCGCATTTTTTACATTAGCCACTGACACGTTAAGGCATTTTCTTTGCATTTAAGGGACCGAATATTCTCACGCACTTGAAGGCGTTCACAATTAATTCTACGATGTGTGCAGACCAGTGCACTTCATGTGCTTTCGTCACTAAAAGAGTTTCTATAGAGCCAGTCCTTATGTAATAGAATTTTTAATGAAACCTTTTAGAGGTCATTTTGAAAATGTTGTTAAAAATATTATTATTTTTTACAACTGGAAATTTACTTACATTTATATATGTATTTTGCAGAGATTTTTCTTCTTAAAATCTGTAAAATTTAATTTTAATAGCCATGTTGATTTTGTAACATATGCTACCAAATCCGGGTTACATCCGTCGCCGTTACATTTGCTGTTAGGTCTGAATGTATAACTTTTATATTAACAAAGACAAAATGCTTAATAGGTAGCCAAAATATTTTAAGTAGGTAAATAAAAAAAACGCTTGATGCGACAGTCTTGCCAGTATGTGAGACAACTACAATTATTAGTCATTTGTCATATGGTACATTTTATGTTTCCAATAAACTAGCAATATTCTCAGTGCATATATAACCTACATCTCTCTTCCTATTAATGGTTCTTATATGATTTGATACTGTAAATGTAAGAAAAAAATTATTTAAATATATAAATATGCAACATCAGTTGCATATGAATTACCTGTGCAGCAAATTATGTGGTATCAATATTTACTTACTGATTTAGTACCTCCGTGAATTTGGAAACAATATCGTCGTCATTATGAAGGTTTTAAACTTATCTGGTAACTGCCAACTAGGTTGTTTTGGATTATTTGTTGTGAGGGGTTTGCTGACGAAAAAGAAATGAGGGATTACTGGTAGTGTGGGGTAAAGACATCGGATATGCCGTAGACTCATGAAAGCAGGTAGCTTATGGTTCTAAATAAATAAAGAAATTGATGCATAACGGATTATAGAATACCACTTAAAATGGTCCGACGTTACACGGAAAACAAATCAGTGGTGAATTTACGACAGGTGAGGATATGAAGATCTTTTGAGAATGTAAGAAAATGTGAGACAAAGAGATATTCATGGATAATATTCAATCCATATCCTCTTGGATCATAGAAATTTGATCACATCACTTCTCTTAGTTTTGTGAATGCGCCTGGCCTTAAGTTTCATGTCGTATCAAAGAAAGTTTTTCGGGTATGCAGCAATCAATAACCTAGCCCCCCATTAGGTATCACAACCGCTGAGGCTCCCTGGCCAGAAAATGTAGGCTATTCCAGCTATATTTATTTATTTTCCAGCACTAAAAGTCTAGTGCAAACTGCCTCAGGGTAGAGTTTCACTGGATGTTGCTAACGTGTTCGGATGTAGTGTTAAGGTAGTTTGAGACAGATATCATAACGCATAATATACCATAAATCCGGACTGATTTTGAAGACAAACATCTCTTTCGTCTTATAACACCAAGATTTTTGCCTTCTGACGCACTTTCTTTCGAGATATTTGCTAAAAATAGAAGCCGTTTTCCATAGGATATGGTACGAAGTTGCTCTCCAGTGAGTCAATGTTTAATAATTGAGGAAGATCTGACTCACTGGTGGAGTCAAGTATACAACTTTGTGAGTAATACTTAATTATTGATAGTACTACTTGCAAGTAGAAAACAATTATTAGTGAATTTCTGAAAATACTTGGATTCAGGTAAATTAAAATATTGCCATTAATTGAAGCTACTTGCATGCATATTTACCCTGTATGAATCAGCTGCGATTAAGAATGACGTTTGTGAATACACCTTAGTAGATTGCTTTTTGTAATTACCTTAAAAACTGTGACGCGACATTTTGAAATCAATCCTCATCGGAATTTCTGTGGTTTATTTTCATCACTTCCTCTGAGAATGGTTTTGCAGTGTGATGATACTGAAGTAAATCATTAATGAATTCTCATACATTTTCTTAAAAACTATATGTCCACTTGCTGTCATTTATGAAGGAAAAATGGAAGCCTGGGTAAGGTAAATCTTTATCCATATCGTTTTACGTTGAGGAAATTACGCGTTTAGCAGAGATCATGGGAGGCATATATGATTTTTCTCACACGTTCATTGAACGTCGATGGCCGTATTGGTGATGGTTGTATAGAAAAGTATACTGTTTCATCCAAGAATGGCGCGATAATCCGATCGAAATTAAGGATATTGCGTCAAAATTGTTTGCAAATACCTTTTGAGTGTGTTTTCAGAGAGAATAATAAGAACGGGAAGAAATTTATTGGGAATTGTTAGCTCCGAGCTCCTCTATAACTCTCACACAAGAAGCAATTCAATTTCCTCCGTAATCTCACCGCTGGCATTTCAGAAATAAGTCTCAGAGCCGAGGAAGGATGTATAAAGAAAAATGCTGAATCTTATGGATTTCGTCTTTTTCACGTTCTCCATTTCAGCTGCTTTCTTCCTCAAGGCAATAATTTGTTCCCAAAATTGAGGATGTCATACCAATGCCTTTTTAAATCAAATACTATTGCGTTTTAACTAAAACTAACCAATTTACTTGGCATCACACGGAAATGTTTGCATTCTTTGTTATTTTTTGGAATGAGAATATGCTAAATCAAATTTTGAACTTATATTATATTTTAAGGAAAACTTAAAAGGTACTTACTCGTTATTCCATGAGAAATCTCGAATTTCAAAGAGTAGTGCCCCCATACTCCACATAAGTGTTGTCTCAATGGAGTTGTTTTATATGGTTTTATATGTCGACTTTCATTGTATCAGGGAAGGAAATCAAATCAGATTGGGACTAAATAACCCTGTTCTATTGTGCATGGTTTGAGAAATTCTGCGTATCCAACAACATGGATAGTAGTGAAGAGAGAGTTTTTTTTAGGATGAAGAGTAGGCGGTAGTTAATGACTCGAGCATAAACCCACATAAACGAGAGGATGTCCTTTTGCGTCTGGGTTCCCTCGTCTGTCTCCTTTCGAGTCAGAAAATGGAAAGTTCCGCGCCATGCGCTAAGAAAGGCTTTATGAAGTCCCGTTTCCACATTGTGGAAATGGATGTACTCAAGGTCCGTATGACGTACTTCCTCGTTCTATTTTTACATAGCTACGCATATGTGGTCCGATGATTTTGAAACCTAAATCTAGAGCTTTAATCTAGACTTCCATCTCAGCCATCGGGCGATCAATCTTCGCAGTTGATGCACATAAGTTATTTTATGATGTTAAAAATTGGCTGATTAAAACTATAGAGGTTGAGTTTTTGCTCACTTATGTAAAATGAGAGCTGCCGCCAATGCACGAAGAGTGATGCAGGGATAATATGAAGTGTTGTAATTTCTTTTCTTTGTCTGTATAATATACATTTTTTGTCACTGTATTATCTATATGTATTTGATGTGTCTATTTTGTATCTTTTGATTTTACACTCCAGCAGTTAAGTTCAAGTAAAAAAAAATACAAAAATGAATGCAACACAGGTCAATTTAAAATTTACATGTAAATGAGTGAGTCGGCAACCCTAAAGCGAGGCGAAAGTCTCAAAGGGTGTCTAATTCCAAATTTTTGTTTCTGTATAATTGACATATTATTTGTATCATAAGGAATAAATTATTATTATTATATCAAGACTATAATATGACCCACAATGACAGTAATATTTCAGAATCATGTTATTCTGAATGAATACCAAACTTTCCGTTATTCATTTAACAACTGTGGAAATTCGTTTTAACGCAACAGCGAAAAAATCAAATCTCTAGATAGTATATTGGATCGTTCCATGTAAAATCATCTAATTTTAGTTAAGGGACGTGCCTAAACATTTTTTCTTACATAATCGTGCATAAGCTAACTTGAGCAAACATAGATAGCATCTATATTTTTTTAAATAACTTTGCTTGCAAATTTTTTTTAATATTTAAAAATGATTGATAACATTTATCACATTTTTCGTAATGTCGAATTTTGTCACAATTTTGTTGAATTTAGGGTCAAAATATAAATCCATTCTCTTAGTTTTGAAAATTACTCGAAAAACATCCAAATTGCAATTTTGCATAAGCTGGTAAAATTACATTAAACGGCAGCTTTTTGTCAAAGTTATCTGTTTGTGACTTAAAAAGTTCCAATCTCCATTCATCCCGGTCTCTTGACTGTTCTCTCCAGCTCCTGATCCCTAGTGTCTCTTGCATCCTTGCTTACATTATCTTACCATTTTACCCTTTGCTCGCTCACTGGTGTCTTTCCTCTCTTACTCTCAGTGATAACGTTTTTAGCCACCCGCGTCTCTGGCATCCGCTGGACATATCCTGCCCACCGGAGCCTCATTAACTTAATGTGCACGGAAACTTTGGGTTCTTTATGTAGTCCATATATTTCATGGTTCCAACGAATTCTCGATATCCCTTCACTGCTTACTGGTCCATAGATTCTCCTCGGCATTCTTATTTCTAGGCTATCCAGTAGTTTGGTATATTTGGCCGTTAATGTCCATGTTTCACTTCCGTATGACAAAACTGTACGTGTTTAACCTTTGTTTCCATGTACACATTTGCCGCATCTATTCACTTCCTTATTTCCTTGGGCTCATCGTTGTCCGAGGACACATTGGAATCCAAATAGGTAAAGTTGTTTACACCTTCGAAGTTGTAGTTCCCAATGGTGATGCTTTTTCCATTACCAACTCTATGCTTTCTACCTTGCTACATGAACTTGGGTTAAGGTTCGTTTACTGTAAGGTCCAGATCTTTAGCAGGTATTTTCAAGTTCCCAAAAGCTTCCTTTATTGATGGTACAGATTTTCCCAAAATATTCAGGTCATCTGCATACCCTATAATTTGTTTTGATATATTTGTGAGGGTTGCGCTATTGTCAATTCCAGTCTTTCTTATAACATGTTCTAGGGTCAAAATTCCTCATCCTCCATTCACTCAATACTTTCGCGGAATCCACATGGGGTCTTTCCTGACCCCATGCCACATATGTATAAGGAATAGGTGTTATCTTCAGGAATTTGTGGATTAAACACGTGGACAATATGATAAAGTCATACATAAGTAATTTATATTGTATTACCAAATAATATTCATATTGTGCATAATGATAATAAGTATGAAGTACTCTCATAAAAAATGTTTTTATGCAGCATCTTTTTTGCCTCATTTTTCGGTAAAATTCTAAACAATATAAAAAAGGATTTTAATGAGAAAATTAAACATTGATGTATTTAATTATTTAAGTTATTATCCTTCACATGTTTTGCATGATATTATTGTTTTTGCATGATCATTGCATACATAGTCTTAACATTTTTCACACCTTAGATTCACTTTCCAATGTAATTTTCGTGGACAAATAGAACAGCGTCCACGCTTTTTCACTCCCTGTTGGCTATATTCTTCTACGCTGCATTGAAGTAGATGTTGAAATCCTGCAGAGGTAATTGCTTCCCTAATTACATGCGAATTCGAGTTTGAGAATTCTGCAATCGTCTTTTTATTTATGGCTCTACTAACTCCTTCGCTAAATCAATTAGAAAGTTTCTCCTTGCTCCCTTTCCTGTTTCCTCGTTCAAGCTCTTCGAATTACAAACAAATGCATTTATTGCTGCAAATTCAATAATATCGAAAAAACATTGGAAGAGGACATCTTCTTGTTCCACGCTTTACTGAGTAGTGTCTTGCCATTAGGTCAACAGTGTCAACACCGGATTTTGTTTTATTGAAAAATAGAATAACTTCCAGTTTTTTATGTTCATCACTAATGACGTCAAATGATCGGTGCACAGAAGAATAACTGACTTTCTTGGCTTTGGGACATAGGAAACAATCAAAGTATCGTTGGCATACGCAAATATACTTGAATGCTACTCTCGATACCTGGCGGGTAACATTACCCTCGAAATTTCCACGCGATTTGATCTGAGAGTACTTACAAGTGTTAATTTTTTAGTAGCTCCTGACCCAATTCATAGCTCGTGAAGAAACTATCAGTAGTTATATTTCTTCCACTGCCTTGCAAATGACTAACCAAATCTAGCACTATACGTTTACTTTGATTTACTTCCCTCGTTCTTTCAATTTTCTCCGTGTATATTTGTGAATTTACAATATACTGCGTTTCACAGTCAACAGCTGCCCATACTTATCCCATATTTCCCTGGTTTTTATGGCATATACACTTAGAACCTACATCTACCTCTAACAGTGCACAAATGCTCATCTACTGTAATTTTTGAGGATCGTTTGGACGATGTCATACGAACCTCCGTAAACATTACAGTTCTTATTGCCTGCTTTATCTTTTGATACCTCTTGCCTGTAAATGAGCGCTTTCGTCCCGCTGGAACAAAATGTTTTTTCACACGCGTAAAATACTACGATTTCCACCAAATTTTGTACACGTATAAAGCACAGCCTGCGCATTTGAAAACATATTTTTTTGTTATAATAACAACAATATTAAGGTAATAACTATTTATCAAACCTGGTAAGTCCAATGTCCGGAGTCAGCCATATTTCATAGAAGGCGCCTTCCTCGTAACCTCCGATGAATGACTCCCACCAGCTCCGATAAGAACGAAAGAATCCGTATTGTGTCCCTAATTTCACAGCAATAACCTCACTTTACTAATTACCCCACCATAGAAGGGGAACTCACAACGAATGGACTTCCGCGTCTCTAACATGCTTCTTCATGCAAAACGCAAGCAAATAGCCTCAGCGAGGGCTTTTCCGCCCTTCCCTTGGCAGCAAACAACCGTGCTTTTACCGTACCGCCGAAAAGAGAAATGGTGACCTGTAATGGTTAACCTTTCACCCATCCTCCCTAAACAATGACCGACGTCGACATTGTTTGCACACGTGAACTCAGACGTGTTGTCCACCACGTGTTTGTGTGATAATAATGGCCTTGCACCAACAACGTGGATATTAGCGTATTACAACCAACTCTCTCAAGGGATTTCATTCCTTTTACAAATAAAAGAATATTTTTCAAGGGATTTCATTCGTAAAGGAATATCGATGGAGAGGAGAAGTTCTGCGTAAACACCATAGAATCGCGTGCTATTTCCATAGTTTCATTTATAAATGCTATTTAATTTTTTTTATTTTTCTGTTTCCGTATCACATTATCACGGTAAATTAGTAAAAATGAAGGTCATAAAACGATAAAAGTAGCTTTTTAAAAGTAAAAAAGTTTGTAAAATTAAATGAATTCGACCGCAATATACAACAGTAAAATATGATATAAAAAAGAATGTCTTTTAAACGGTTGCAGCGCCATCTATTGCATTTTTACTAGTAGTAACTACTTGTAGTAACGTGTCAGCACCGCCATCTGTCTGAGCGTCTATAAAACTACAGCATTAACAATCAAAAGAACGCATTTTGGGAACTTCACCATTTCAAATATTGACATTTAGCCTTACACACAGTCAAAAAAGCACAACTTACTAGAAAAAATGGCCATTTCGAAGTCACGCACCGTCCCACCCCAGCACCCCTGTTTCACTCCACAGACCCGCAAGCTTGTTGGGAGGAGGGGGAAAAGGACATATTATAAACGTGAAATTTATCAGTATCTATCTACTGGTACGTTAGAATACGTCTGAAAATGGTGCCGATAACTAGTGAAAAATTACCAAAATTAGTGTGTTTGATACGCTGTAACTCCGAAAATACAAGTAGCAAGAGTAAGTACTATACATTTCCAAAATTGGCAAGGATTCTTCTTTCATTAGGTATTACTTTCAAGTTCGTACCTTTCCTAGATTTGCATCAAAATATTTTTGTTCCAGTGGGACGAAAGCGCTCATTTGTCCCTCTTGCCTTTCAGCACGAGTCTCCTTATTATCAAACCGAAGACACCTGAGAATATCCTGAAACCGGTGACGAGACATTGTAGCTTAAATATTGGTAAACCATAGTCTGCAGACAAAATTCAGGCAGCTGCTTTCCCCGCTCTTTCTGAACACCAGACATAATCAAAAGACCAATGGAAGAATTTAGCTCAATGATGTCCAGATCCACCCATTTTGATAACTGAAAGTAACATTTTAATATATTTGTAAATAGAATTGTAGATATCAGTTGTAAAATATCAATGACATGATCGAAAATGAGAAAAACACCTACTTTCAATGGGTGCGCTTTTTCATTCCTGTGCGTACGGATGTGTTGCAGAATGTCCATCGTGATGAATCTCTTGAAGCAGTCGGCCTTTGAAGCCAACTCGTTCTGCAAAAGCACTGGTATTCCAGCTACTTTTCTCATCAAAGTATTTGGCGGGCACTTCCGAGCAATAGTTGGAACTTTACTGAATTTCAGATTTCCTCTCTTGCTGGTGTAAAGTCTCTCATCTTCACTGTCCACAAACTCTGACGAATTTTCTTCTTCCTCTCTCAGATCTGTAACATCCTCTTCTATTCATAACCAATCCTCTTTATCACTACTCACATCACTACTGTCGACTGGTATGTCATCGTCACTGTCCAAAGAAATATCATGTAAAACCTGATTTGCACAATATATTCTGCTCAAGCGAATGAACTCCCTTTTTCCTTTAACTCTTTGATAGTATAAGTTTTTGCAGACCTCCCAAAACTACTTGCTACGCGGACTTTTCATCTTCAGAGCTACAACGTAAATAAGGTCCTTTCTCTTTGAAACATGAACTTAGAATAATACTGCTGTAAAAATCCGATGATAGCATACGATGTCAGGATGCGAGAGTTGTGCGATAGGCAGGGGAGACAAGTTTGAAAATGATAGGTAAGGGAAAAAATTGCAACTAACATTAAGTAAAGGAGATGTGCAGTTATTATTGCATGAATGAAAACGTAAAATCCTAGGTATGGAATCATATAAGGATATTACAAATTCTATGTTACTTAGCATATAAAATTTAGCTATAAAAAGGAGGAATTGATATTGGGTTTATGCCTAACAGACTGAGAAAACGGGTAACGGTTCATTTTAATATTGATGCACCTACAGAATACCCAGTGAGCCACCTCTTAGGTGTGTGGCATGGAAGAATCATCACCATATGAATGACTTTGCGCGTAGGTCAAATGTTTTTCAGCTATATGCATGAAAAAGATGCATTCCCAAAGCCATGAACATGTCTAGTCAGTAAAATAGTAACTGGTCTCCATCAAACTGAGCAACTCCTTGCTCTAATTAATTTTTGCTAAGAGTTTTCACGCGAGATTTCATGACCCGTATGAAATTAGGCCAAATCTCGGTAATTTTTTTAAATATAGCATTAGTTAATTAACCAAAATTTCTATCAATATATATACACTGCATTAATGCATACATCAAATGTGCAGAGTATGAAATGAAACTAGTTTGAACGCCTTTCAAAACCTTCTATCTCTCTCAAATACTACTACTGAATTAAATAGTAAAACAAATAACTATTGAGATTCATGCTTAAAAATTTAATGCCCACAAAATCTCCACTTGGGGTCAAATTTGATCCCACACGGAAAAAATGTTTCAATACATGAAATAGTGATCAAAGTGATATCCACATGATATGAAAGGAAAGACAAAATATGTGGTAAGGCAAGCATGTAACATGGTGAGATTTTCCCAATTAAGTCAAAGATTGCAAGTATTTTATAAAGCTTGGGGTCAAAAAAGACCCCAGGTGGAGTCGAAGGGTTGAAAAGCATGGGTGCTAGCCCGTCTCCTTGCTTTAGTCCTTGGGTCACCTACTTCAAAATTGCTAGTTAGGCCTCCAGCTACTTTCACCTGACATTGGGTGGTCATCATTATGGCTTTAACCAGTCTAACTTGTTTTGGGGGTATGTGGAAGTCGAGCATGATAGTGAGTAGCTTATTCCTATCAATACGATCATATGCTTGTTTTAAGTCCACAAAGAGTTGGTATAGATCCAAGTTAAACTCCCAAAATTTCCCTGTTATTTGTCTTACCGTATAAAGTTGATCTACGGTTGATCTACCAGGTCTGAAACCCGTCTGGTAATCCCAAATGATATTTTCAGCATATACTTCCAGTTTGTTCTTGAAATTTGTTGTGAAAATCATGTAAGCTGTGCAGAGTAGGGAGATCCCTCTGTAGTTTGTACAATCGAGTTTATCTCCTTTCTTATGGACTGGGAAGATTACGCTTGTGAGCCTCTCGTTGGGGTTTTTTCCGTGCTCTATATTTGTAATATGAGCTTATGGAGTATGGCTGCTAGTTGCTCCCCACCATATTATTGTTGGTTAATACGAGGTCATTATTCGCTTACTCTGGAGAAAGAGTCGTAATGGTTTTTATTGATTATTTAGAACAAATAATTATTTAGTATTTTTGAAAATGTGAATTAGGTAAACTTTTTATGGCCAAAAACAACTATTTAATTTAGAAATACTATAAAACAAAACACTATAAAGTGCCAATGTTGAAAAGACTAGCGTTAAAGCTCTACCAGATTAATTACTGTAAAGGGGTGGTGCAATGACAGTTAGGTTGGGGTTTAAAGCCTTCTTAAGATAATATCAAGGGCAAATGAGAGTTTTAGCCTGAAAATCTCTCAATTACTTTTCTTCATGGATATCGTTGCATTTGGAAGGTTGTTGTATTGCTATTAAATGAACAAAGTATTTGCATTGGAATCATTATTTTTATCAAAACACATTGCCTGAACTATCGTGTGATCCAGATGGTCCGCTACCCGAGAGACACCCTAAATCTTCTTTGCCGATTCGGATTATCTTATCATTTATATTATCATATACTTACTTGGGAAAAAGTACGTAGTTGTTTTCTTAGTTGTTTTACTTTGAGTGTCATGCTTGAAGACCATTGGTGTGTGGCATCAAAAATGGAAATGCAGGAGCGAATATCTGACCGGGAGAGCATTTTGATGGTCCCGGATGCCAAATTATAGTCATATTAACATCTTTTCATGCATATGGAATCCGTGTTCATCAAATTCCGAAAAAAACCTCAGAGATACATCAGATTATTTATGACCCTAAGTGCACTTGAATCTCATGCTTCCGCACTCTTTCGAACGGAAGGAATTATCTATACCATCTGGCATATCTTTTTCTAATACGCATTTTCTCTGTGTATCCACTTCCTCAATCCACTTCCTCCCATCCGATATATCACGTGTAGCAGACTTTTTTTCGGAAGCAACCAATCATTCAATACTTCTTCGTCTGCCTCCTCCCTCACATCACTCTTCTTTTTGGAATATGTTCGTTGGAACTTTCTCTTCTCCGTTGTTTTTGTCTGCAGGTCGATTCATGTCTGTCTTGCCAATGTATCTGCCTGCCGAGCACCCCACGTCGCTTCTCACGGAGGATTCCAGGAATGGATTGTTGCTTATTTTTATTCTCAGCTCTCACCTTGGCTGATGTGAGCGGAGCTCTAGTTATTGAAATGTCATCTACCTAAATGGGCTTTGTGATCGATGAAACACGTTCTGAGTAATTTTCCCGCTGGATTGATTTTTGTCACACATCCCGGTGAATTTATCGGAGAAGTTATTTACGTCTGTCAGTTTTGAAATCCTCTGAAGTCTCTTATGTACTGGAAGAGGCGTATCAGCCATTCATTTGGATCCAATTCGACAAATTGTTTTCGAACGAAACATTTGGAAACCTTGCGATTGCCACTTATTCCTTGGCCTGCCTCGTGGAATCTTCCGTTCTATTTTTTCCTTGTGTATGTTCTTGATAAAGGTATTGCGTATCAAGGTGTGTCCAATGCACATAGTTCTTCTTTGTTTTACTACCCTCCATCCACGACCTTCTTTTTCTGCTCCTTTGTGCGCATCTTAATTGCGCAGCGCATTTTATCAGTCCATTTTATCTTCAGCATTCGTCTCCAACACAAGGCATTGAAGACTTCTCTGGTCAGATTTTTTGATGGTCAAACATTCTTATCTTATAGATTGCTACATTCCACAGGCTGGTTTTAAATTCCACACATGTTCTGCTTTCTTGTTTCTAACAGCATCCTTTTTGAGCAAAGTAGTGGTCTCTAAATCATGAACGCTTATTAATTTTTGTTTTCGTTTCGAGTAATTTTTTCGTTGTTTTTTTTTAAACATTTCTTATTACAAATCAAAAGTCAATGCCTTTTATGCCCTTTTCATTATAAACCATCAAGACTTGTCCTTAAATTTTGTGTGAAAAAAATAATCTCTTAACACTAGAATGACCGGAGTAAGCCGCATACCTACTATGACCGCCAGCGGTCAATTGACCGTTCCCCCTTTTCTTGGGCTGTTTCGTACGTTTTCCCTTCATAATTTTTTTCTAAGAGTGTAGAAGTGTTCTGATAATGTGTTACGGTTAAGCGTAGTGTTAGGAAAAAATGTACGCTGCAAACAATGTTAATTACTCTGATAAATGTTTTTGTTGTAAAATAAAAATGTCTCATTTGCATCGGTAAAAATTAAATGTCATGCGTTTTTAAACACAAGTAACATTTCAAAACACGTTATATATCGTATTTTTATTAAATAAAACATTATATCAGAGAACAATGAAATAGAAAAGACAGCGTTACAGTGAAGCGCTAAAAATGCAGTCTCAAGGTTATTCTTTACTCTTATGAGATTTTTTTGCAAATTTACTGATAACTTTCACGGTGTCCACACATATATTTGTAGCACCTTGAAAAACTATACTTTGTATTGTTCTGAGTACAGAGACCAATCTGGCATTGCTTGCTAACCTTGCCTAATAGAGGAAGGGATCCGAAAAGTTGAACGGCAGTTCTTTTCTCAATATAAATTGCGGATACCTCCTCAACAACTTTCATAATGAAAGTTCTTCGGGGCACCTGGGAGCCATATACAAGCCTGTACCAAGTATTTGCATTTATCATTGCTAAGTCAAGTATATTTTAAAACACGTGGACAGGCCATCGGCGTGCCCCGGCCCGGACTCATTTGCGACACATTCCATCAACAGTGTCAACTCTACACTTGGTTGCGTTGTAGAATTTAACTGTCTCTGTTTTTTTTTATATTCAGAAGCCTCATTGATGGTTATCCCTGAGTACATACTATTAAGGATCAGCACATTCTTGGAAGATTTACCTAGGTAAGAAGTCAAGTTATCGCTGTCATGTTCGTAAATAACTGTAGTGTGTAAAGGATCTTTAGCTTTCTCACAGAGGGAGGAAATTCCTTTCGAATGTTGTTGAAAGTACCAAAAATACTTGTCTTGCGTTTTGCAAGCTCTTTAGTTAGGGAAAAAGATATGAAAACAATATCTGTTGTGACATTTATACCCTAATCCAAAAACGGTTCGAGCAGGCGCAGGGTAACATTTTCCGAAACTCTCTGCTCTGTTGGTCTCAACTCGTCTTTTCCCAAGTATGGGAAAGCATTCAGCACGTAACGTTCCTTTGCATCTGTTGCTATCCAGTACTTTACTCCATACTTGTCTGGCTTGTTACCCATGAATTGGGTAAAGGGATATCTACACTTGAATGGGAACAATTGTTCGTCTTTGGTAATGCTCTCAGTAGGCTAAAAGCAGGCGATACAGTTCCCTATGAACTTGTCCCACATCTTAGATACGAGGCAAAATTTGTCAGTTCTCTTCCGTTGAGGCCTTGTTGCCTTTTCATTGAACCTATAATTTTCATGATTTCCTTGAACCTATTTCTTCCCATCGTTTTGGCGAAGAAAGCGGGCCCCCAGTTATTGTCCCACAACGTATGGATATGTAATCCCCGTGCGCCATAGGCCTCGCGCGCGTACAGTATGGCAATAAAAGCGTAAAGTTCCTCCAAAGATATAGACCTGTTGTCATCTCCTTATACGCGACGCGCCTCATTTTCTGTTCATTTTTATAGCCTAAGTATAGGTTCACAAACAAACAATTGCAAGCTAGAAAGGGGGGAGCTTCTCCATAGAGTGTTTCGCATACCGTTGCACATTGTAACACGTCGCGGAAAGGTCTTCCCCGGGCTCTCACGGGCAGCCCTGCAGGGTACGCGGCGGGCAGGACAGCGGGGGTGCGGCGGCGCCAGGCTTGGCTACCAGCAGCTACGCACAAACGTAACAGCGAATTTCAGCTAAAGAAATGATCACCACTGCCCATAAAATGTTTAGTAGCGACTCTTTACGACGCAACATACTGTGGTTTTGCTAATCTGTCTCTCCTTCACATAAACGGTAAAATCAATTGTAAAAACTGTTTTGAAGACATGAGAATCAAATTTGAGTGGTGTGCGATTGTGATAATGTGCACGCTATGATGTTTGACACAATTGAAACCAAGAATCGACAAAGAGATCTAAATAACAGTATAAAATGCAAGAACGGTCAATTGACCGCTCGCGGTCATTGTAGGTAAAAGCTGGCATTGCTTTTGACCTGAAGCATCCCCCCAAAAAAAACTTAATTTTCGCATTATATGTTCCAAAATATTAAAAGTCAAAAAAACTCAGCCTCATAAACCGAAAGATAACGAAGTGGTGCGCGAAAGAAAAACGCGAACGGTCAATTGACCGTCCCCGGTCATTCTAGTGTTAATATTATAATCGTCGTTTTTCAACTATCGGGGTAGTTAGGCGTCATAATTAGTTCATCCATATTCGCAAATAGCCTGAAAATGTAAGCGTCTGGAATTTACATGGTATAAGAATGGCTAAATTTAGCATACATTATCTCAAAATATGAAAATATTCGTCAACCGAGATATTTATCGTAATTTTATCATGTTAATCATAATATTTTTTTATAAGTCACCATTATTTAGAAAAAGAACAAAAAAAGTGTCTCTTGGGATATTTGTATAAATAACTTGACACTGATTAGAGTTTAAATGGGATCAAATTAAGGGAACCGTGTGTTGATATGAATGAGTTGTGAAATCGTCCGGAAACTTTAAGAGTAAGTTTCAAATTGAGTTTAGAAAGAACCGGAGGGAGGGACGGAAGAAAATGCGTAAAGGAGAGAGAAAAGGGAATAAAAAATAGAGAAAGACTAGAGGTAAAGAGGAAGATAGAGCCACGGCGCACAGAGGTTCGGATCGCGAAAAAAAGGGTCAAAAATCGGTTTCAATCAAATCAAAAGGGTCAAAAATCAATTTTATTCAAGTACAATGTTGTAATTTTAATGGAAATCAATTATTAGAGGATGTATCGGAAGAAAAATTTCTTCTCAAACACATGTAATAGACGAATATGCATTAAAAAGCTTAAAACTCTAAAATATGCTTAAAATTAAACCAGTTCGCATTATAGGGTTGTAATTACGTTAAGTTAGCTTTAAATTTTGGATATTGCTGGAATAAATGCCCAAATGTTACATCTTTCTAATTTTCCAGGCACTCCAATTGTTCAGAGATATTTTTAATGGATATTGGTTTTAATTTAGTGGGATCGCAAATCTCAAAAAGAGCAGTGCTGAATAAAAGCATTTGAAAACAGAAATAGGTATCTAAGACAGTGCACCCAACGACAGAACATAGGAATTTTATGGAACCAACAAAAAGAGGGAGATGTACAATATGTCCTAGACAAAATGATGTAAAAACAAAACATTACAGCATTAAATGTAAAGAGTGTACGTGCGTGAAGCACTTGAAAAATACATGTAAAAAAGGTTTAAATGCAACCGGTATGTAAGAAATGGAATTTCAAGTTTGTAGTTTTGTGCATTATTTTTAAATATATTTGTATATTGTATATTTACACTATAATTTGCCATTTACATAAAAATTCTTGTACTATCAGTCTGACATTGTAAGTAAAATATATTTTGCTTCCATTAGATTCATGCGTTTATATAAATGTATTAAAGATATCATAAAAATACATAAGTTCAAAGTTAAATATCACGTATTTTATGATAAATTATGCGAGCCAAAAGAAAATGTTTTCCCATTTATTATATTTATAAGATAATTTTTTGAGTAAAAAGAAAAAAATTGTTTTAAAATGTTATTACAGACGAGTTATTAGAACTCCACGAAATTATACGCAGAAATGGGGACATTTACGATAATGATGATTTTTACAGTAAAATTAATCGATATTGTTGTATAAATATTAATCATGTTTCAAAATGATATGCAAATTTTCGGAGGAGATAACATAAGAATGCACATTAACTTATTAGTTAATAAATTTAAATTTTTTGGGGTCAGCCAGACCCATACGTGCGCCTACTTAAGGGTTAAGGCATTTGAAATCTCCGGGAAGCTAACATAATTGTAAAAACCTGTGTTAATGATAAGGGCAGTCTTTTCATTGTAGATCAACCTTACATGTGTATCTCGAGAAACAATTAATTTCTCTAAAGGTCCAAAAATTAATTTTTTAAATGACCTACTAACTTTTTAAGGAGTTTTATAAACAATCTGTTCAAATAAATGATTTGTCACTTCTTCGAAAACTGAAAAAAAAAGTTTAGGACCTTCCTTGTTAGAGAGTCTTGTTTTAAGTTATTTGGCTTTGATTCTCCCCAAATGTATAGATTAGCTCCCAAGTTCACCAAGAAGTACATTAGTATTATCTTTTTATCGCAAAATAAATTTATGACTACTGCAAGAGTTCTGAGTCACTACACGGAGGCAGCTTTAAAAATATACTCGTTTTGTAGAATGGTAATCAAATCAGCTCACGCTACTTCATAGTTTTAAATAATTTAAATGATTTATTTGACATTTTAGTTGCTCTTATTTGACTGGGTCAGTACATTAAAAACATAGCCATGGCAGACACTCCATCTAATGTTGAAGGGCTATATTCGTTGAGGAAATGGCTACACTCCTTAATTTTCTATGATTCCGACGGGAAGAAACATATTAAATAATAAATTTTTGGGTGGCTGGCTCATAAATTATTATATTAAAACCCCACTATATTTCTAGGTCCGACAGAAACGATAAATTAAGAGAGGTATGGGAATTCTTTTTTCCCCCGAACAATAAGGGACTTCAATAAATGCTAGGCGTCATTTAATTAGAGCGTTTTCTTTTATATGTAAACGGCTGGTGTCCTAACACGCCTATTGAGGCGGCTTGAGGGGTATTATGTAGATGTAGATGAATATTGCTGCTTTGGAAGCCTTTTGGGAAGATATCAAATTAAGTGGAAAAGTCAAGTTTTGGCTCACCAGGAAACTGAATCAGGATTCTCAGAGAAATTTCTTTTCGATAGTAAGAAACAATAAGGGAAGATAACTCCGCCTGGGTTAGCTGAAGGGTGGATTGAATCGGTCAGCAGTTACATTGGTCCCAAGCCTGGGAAACGGAGGAAGGTTATAGCGATAGGCCAGCTCCCTATCCTATATAGGAAAACCCATTTTACATTTATATAACCTATTTTACTCTAACATCTAAAAAATATGCCTCGAAAACCGGATGAATTAGAAATGAATCAACCTAAGCAAAGGATACGGCAACCAAATATTGGGTACTGGAATATTTAAGGATTTAACTTGAAAGAGGAGCAAGTTGAAGGCCCGGGCGAAATCCCGTTCATAGCCATTCCTAAGGTTGCCAAGAAATTGTTATTGTCATACTATTGTTGAAACCGGAGAAAAGTTGATGATTTTGGTATTTTAAATGTAATTCTAAGCAAAAATGAAGTGTATAGCAAAATTAATTGCAAGAACTAATTATTTCATTCCTCTACCCACCCGATAGTGAATATTTTAACCCTATATATTTAATGCAAGTAATTGAAAAATATAAAATACCAACTTCTACACTGATTTCAATGCATTTCTTATGGGAGTAAATATCAGGGGCCCGTTTTTAGGCCCAGAGGGCCCTGAGGGCTTTTTAAGATAGCTTTTTTTCGTCCCTGGGCTCAAAATTACCCATAAGCAAAATGTCAAAGTAATTGGTTCTGCCGTTTTTGCGTGATTGAGTAACAGACAAACATACAGACGCCATTAGGTTTTTTATATTAGTATAGGATAATAAAGTTCTTTCAGATAGAAAAGATGTTGTAGTTACCATCAACTTAATAAAAACGTTACGTCATCTAGCGATTAACACTTACCAGGCAGTATGAAATTCGGTCTATAATAACTTTCAGCATCAAACACTGTTTTTAGTGTTTTTTAAATGTTGCATTAGTTGTAAACTAAGAATTAATCTTAATTTCCTCGTATCCTGGATTTTTTTCATCTTTATATAAAATATTTTTAATCAATATATTTCTCTCCGACTTTGTATAGAGTTAGTGGAACCATTTTCCTTTCATTGTAAAAGCCACGGGCACTGCTTGAGATCATCAGTGTGGGATTTTTAAGTTCGGTTACATAATTAAAACTGTTCACTTAATGAGTCATAATGGAGAATATTTTTCTAAATCAATTTTTATTAGACTGATGAAATTCGCATGTTGCTACCAAAACGGAGGAATAGATCATTGCTCCGCGGAATGAAGGCCAGAGTTGAATATTGACTTATTGTGTTATGCATTGCCACTTGCATCTGTAACCTTTTGATCTTTAACAACGAGCGACGGGTAATTATCCATTGCTTGTGTGCCCTTTCAAACGCCGCGCCCGTTCAAAAACTCACCCACTTAATTTCTCGGATGAAGAAACTCAATTTTCCATTTAATTTCGGGTAAACAACTACAATCTACTCTACTCTACTCCTTAACATGTGCATACTGCCTGCGTTTGCATTGAAATTTTTGATATGTGAGTCTTTTTTCTTTGTGTAAAGAACTCTGATCTGTGCTCGTGCATTATAAACCGAATTTCAATCAAGAGGTAATTCTATAAAAGATTGATTTTTGTTTAAAGCTCCGTTTTATCATAAATATTTTAACACAAAATCATGATATGGAATTTTGTTACTTACAAAGCCATGCAGCCTGAAGCAGTGAACATAATCTCTGTCACAAATATGATAGTAATTTATCTATATTACTTACTTTTAGATCGCAGCAAGATAAGTATAATTAAAAAAAATTAATTCAGTAAAAAATTAATGAGCGTTCTATACCTTTAATTTTAATTCGCGATCGCAAAACCTTTTATTAAGACGAAAGAGGTAAAACTCATTCCTGTGTTCGCGCAGTTATTGGCAGTGAGAAGTGCCGCATGAATGTCCTATGTTTTTAATGGTAAAAATAATTTTATCGCATAGCCATAATTTTATATGCCATGTCGTGTATAATTTTTCTTACTTACACTTTGCGGGGAAAAAACGTTTGGACTTGGAGTATTTGGACTAGTTGCATATCCATGGACCAATTGTGTGTGAACACAATTGTAACAAGATATAAAAGTATTACTTGCAGCTGTTTTCCAGCCGCGGATTGTCCTCTTAGATGTTGTAAGTAATGTAGCCGGAGAATTTCTTGAGATTTAACTTTCCTTCCGTCCTTTTTGCAAAATGTCTGTAAAACGTTGGGGATGCGGAGTAGTGGCTATTTAGAGAATGGAAACCTAATACTTTAAATTTGAATTTAAGTTCATTATTCTGACTCAAAGGAAAGAGAGATGGGGATAAAGCATTTATCTTTGAGATTAATGGTACAGCAATTTAGATGTATACTTTGATAGGTCTTATCTTTTAGAATAGAATACATCATTGCCTTAGTGCATTACAAGGAGATAGTTTTTTACTAGAGGTGCCCGTTGAATATCAACGGGAAGGAAAAACAAATCACCACTGCGCGTGACTGCATATGGGGGCAATTTTTTTGATGAAATTTACTTAAGATTTTACAATTTAATGGCAAAAATAAAATTTCGATTTATCATTTTAAATATTATCATTTACATTGATTTTAATAAACCATTCATATCCTTTTTAGTGCAAATAATCATGGAGTTAATAGATATACACGAAATCTCGACTCAAACAATAAGTATGGTCGTTTTGGGGACGATGACTCAAAAACGCTAAAATATTGCGAAAAATTGTTGCGTTTTAGCAAACATTTTGGAACTTCGACCGGAATACAAATTTTGATTGAAAGAATAAGCATCTTCATTTTCTTTCTATTGGTGCCTTTCTTAATAACAGAAAACCACTATTTAAAATTTAAATTTGCAAATAAAAAACGTCTGCAGCCAAATGAAGATTCAGCTTCACGTGTATTTTTTGTGTGAAAGTTACTGACACATATATACACTGACCGGTGATTATTATGGTAGTGCTGTGCCCGGCAAGCGTTGCAATGCCTTTTTTTTCTTTCTAAGTAGACACACATGCAAAGCAGACACATTTGAATGTTCTAAATTAATGAAAGAAAACTTTATTAGAGTGCTTTCGGATATACAATATTTTTGGTCCTACCGCCCTCTGCAAAAACAAATAAATATTTCGACTGTCTCACTCATGAGAATTCAACATATGATTGTGAAAAAGCATGGATTTTCCAGATTTAATCCACACACTTGAAGCGATTGACCTTGAGCCTTAATGATTGTCATTGGGAATGCAAGACGAACGGGGAACTGTAGTCGTTTGAAATCAAATGGCATGACGGTGGGAATGATGGGAATGCGTGACAAAAGCACTTCTTCTCTTTTTGACGTGTCATTCAGAATTGTCACTTAGATGACGTTCGGCATCAGTTGTTTGACAGAGAGCCTGGTTCCATTGCACAATCGTGGTACATTAATGTTGCGCTAAAGAAAGATTGGTGCGCCGAGATTGAGTGACAATTTGTGCTTTGATACACCAGAAAGATTCAACGAATTTAAATACTCAACTGGATAATTAAAAATCTCGCCCGCATTCATGACACTGTTAATCAATTTGTAGGTGACATACTCGCCCAAAATCTGTTCGTGGATGGCGCAGTTGATTGCATTGACGTCGGTGTTTTGTGATGCCAAAATAGCACGTTTGCAAAGCCATTGGTGATTTTTGTAATTGGTGAAAAATTGTGGAAAAACTTCCTGAATCAATTGTTCGATTGATGGAACCATGACACAAAAGCAAAAAAGCAATAGAATTGAAATATATTTTGTCTCGGCATCAACTGGCAATTTTCTATTACCAATTTCCAATAGCTGTTTTGAAAATATGGTTGACACGTTGCACTGCAGATTTACGCGGATATTGGTCGTTAACGTGAGTTTCAGCACGTCTCCAAAGATGCGACCCTTTGAAGCAAGCGTTGAGTTCATCAGCTGGTGTTGAAATTGGTATTAGTCTGTCCCACACGTGAGCATGAAACGTATAATTGCTCACGTGAAAAGCATGGATTTTCCTGATTGAATCCACACACTTGAACTGTAACTAATCTGGAACTGGTCTGTAACTGCTCTGGACCGAGTGGTCTGTAACTGGGAAGAAATTTAAACACAGTTCCAGGCCAGTCTGCAACTCAGTCTGGGACGGTGTTTGTCCAGACCAGTCTGGTCATTGTTGTTAGCAGACCAGTCTGGCCTGGAACTGGTCTAGACAACGGGTCTCTTAAACCGACTAGAGTAACATCTACGGGCACTTCGGAGAAATATTAAAAATAAAATAGAAAGAAATTAGGCTTCAGTGGGATTTGTACCTGTTTTACATGTACATGTCAGGGTAGCAACGCAACACATTACCCCTAGGCCAACAGCTCAACCTGAATATTTACAAGGGAATAAGGCTATTTTTTTCCGAAAATCAGAGTTAATACACGCAATGACTGACAGTAATTTTGTAAAGGTGGACAAAGAGTGCTTGCTTTTTTTTATTATACACATAAACAAAAGCCATAAGCCAGCAGAAATAAATCTTTGTGCTTTTCGTGAGAGGTGCTTAAAGACATATATGCGTATGAGGCTATTTCTTCCGAAAATCAGAGTTAATGTACACAATGACTGACAGTAATTTGCATTGATTACACTAATATAATATCTAACAACCCTGCACTAATAACACCTACTTCTCATATTTCACCATGCTACATATGCGGTCTTCATGCGCACGTCAGTACCTTTCATTTTAATCATCATTTCATTTTCACAGTTGTCATCATTTTGCCGTCAAACTTGGCGCCACGGCCGAGCATCAACTTGACTTGGGCGTTTACGTAAACTGATTTGAGTGTGCTAGCTGGGAAGGAACCAGTCAAAAAAACTGGTGTGGATCATTATTAAGTAGTGGCTTTAAATTTTGGGTTACCTAGTTCCATATGGTGCTAATGCCTGAAATTTATTCTAGTCACAAATTAGTTACAAGTCAAATTTCAGAGTAGTCGCAGATCGTGGAATCAAATATTGCAGCTCTGTTACGATCATAATATAGACCAAAAAATATTGCAGGGCAGTTATAGGCCATCGAGTATTACAGAGCAGTTCCAGCACAGTTTCCAGAGATACAGACCATCGAATATTACAGACCTGTTTCCAGACCAGCTACAGACCATGGAATATTGCAGAGCAGTTCCAGACCATAGTTTCCAGACCAGTTTGTTTTACCCTTTCAAATTTCAGACCAGTCCAGTTACATACTACTTAAAGACCAGAAATTATCCTTTCAGGCCAGTTACAGTCCAGTTCCAGATTAGTTACAGACCAGATATTTTTACCTGGGTGACTTTGTGTCTTGTTGTTGATCATTGAGAAGGCAAGGCGAACGGGAAACTGTAGTCTTTTGACTACAACAATGAAATTAGTCACTGAACCTGGCCTTCATATGCTGCAGGAGTGAATAACCATTTATGAAATCGCTATTAAATGGATATTCACGCCTGGTTGCCAAGGAAATTGTATTGCTGAAATGGAAGTAAATATTGATGAATTTCGAGATAAAAACGCAATACTTGGACAAAAGCGAAGCGTATAAAAAAATTGAATGTAAGAATTAAAACTAGATTATTTTATTCGTTCTATGATACAAATTTTCATCCAATATCTTGAGTGCAAGTAATTTAAAAAAGCAATTTTAAAAAACCTGCACCGAATTCGATGCTTTTATTATGGGAGTAAATGTTAACAATATTGGGGTAAGAACAACCCCAAAAATTGTATAACTCAGAAACCTTCATGGGCACGCGCACAGCAACTCACCAAAGTTTCATCGAAATACGATGAATGGTATTGGAGTGCATAAAAAATGAACAGACAAAAATTAATTTTTATAATGTAAAAATATATGTGAAAAGTATGCGACATTTTGCCAGGAAAAAGATGGGTTTATTATTCAACAGATAAAGAGTCGAAACTTAGGGGTGATATAGAAGAAAGAATTTATCATAGAACTTTTAACAGATTGCTTAAGTTTTTGAAGCAGTGGTAGGGAAAGTATTGTAAAATGTAAAATCTTAGAGGAATAAAAGAGATAACTCAGTGGAAAGGCTTGGCCTTGTCGCAGTATTCAAGAGGACTGAAGATGATGATAAAAGATGGATTTGCACTTCCTTGGAGGTAATATTTCCACTCTTAAAACATTTTTCTTCCCAGCGGAAAAATTTACCTTAGTGCTGTTAATGATGAGAGTTTCTGTGATGAAAAATTATAACGTATCTAACTTAGCTTTTGCTTAGGTTTTCGGTATTTGTATTGTATTAACCTCAATCAGTTCAAAGCTATCCGGTATTTGCTGAGTGAATCGTATGTTTTACGTTATTAAATTTTTTGGTTCAATTATGAATGAGAATGTGGGTATTCCGTCTGGAGCTAGTTTCATTTACCTTACTGTAGCGAAGATAATGTAAAAACTTAAGAACTTCGCTTATTTCATGGAACGAATAGTATACTCTGGTGATGAAAATTGCAATATACGATTTAATTAACCTAAGTGTGTTTCTAAAGGCTATTTCTTGATGTTGTATTTTGAAAGGAGGATGAATTCATAATTCAAAGCATATTCTGAACATTTAATTATTAAAGAACATACTTTATTGGTTGACCTGAGTACTGCTCGAGGATCCATCTGCTGCAAGCTGTTTTTTAGCTACTGGAGACAAAATAAGAACTTGGTTACTTTCAATTAGAGAAGATCTCTATTTTACTAATTTAATACCAAGCGAACATTTCAAATGTCTCTTTGAGTGACGCGTACTACTTTTATACTACTCTTGAAGAGGTCGGGTTAGCAGGCAAACATACAAAATCAGTGAAAGTTCATAGCAATACCGCATGATTGCCCCCTGAAGTGATGCAATTTACTTGGATTTTCCCATTGCTACCATTGCTTGGCCGAAGTTTCTTCTTGGTGAAGCATTCGAAGTTTTTTAATTGTTTGCCCTGAATTCAACTCAGGGGGAAAATAAGGCCCAGCTTTTTTGTTTGTTTCGGAAGTTCAGCCGTCACCATCTGGGTACTAGTATAAAGGAAAGAAAAGGAATTCTGGCGGTTTCCGAGCCTTTATGAGTCTGCTTTAACCTTACCAATGTGAAGGGGTGCGATAAAGATCGATATTTCGAGGATAAAGGCGCTTGTTCAAAGTGATTATTGAACCGAGTTCAAAGGATTTCCATTGTCGGTTAAACAATTGAGCTCATTCTAAAGACCACATCGCATAGAATTGTAAGATGGTTTAATTTCCTTCCTTAGTGCTTTCAACTATATTTATTAAAAAGTCCACACAATTCGCACTTGCCATAATTAATTCTCCGCCCAACTGAATATCCATACATTTTGAAGAAAAATCAGATAAAAGCAAACTATATGGGATAGTGGAGTAGAATTTTGTCTCTCTTATGGTTAAGACGACGCGTAAAATTTATTTTTTAATTTAGCACTGAAAAAGAAGTAATTTGAGCATACTTTCTAAAAAAACAATGGGTTGACAGCTACGATTGTCCTCTCATAATGATATGGTTCTTAATTTCAAATATCTTACGTTTATTTACAATTTTCAAGTTTTTTATACTAATTTCTACTATTTTCTCAGGGTAGAACAATTCATCTATTCGAAAACCTATCATTTCTATAAACTGAATGCGTTCGATACGTTCTTTAGCTATTCTTGCGTGGTGAATAAAGGGTCTCCGTAACACTTACTCTCACCAAATGCTTTGAATAATTGACTTGTCCTGATAATGCCGGTAGAATAGGCTAAACCTTATAATTTCACTAACGTTGAAAATATCAAGTAGGGCTCCCAGAGATGGTAATCATTATGAGTCAAATATATTTGTAAGACTTGAGCTAAAACTAATTAAATTTATGTAAATTATTTATCCTTAGTTTAAACTACTTTGTGCAAGGAAAGAAATTTTGTGAATTTCCCAACTCATCTGCTTGTTGGTATGTTCCCTTGCATGTAAAACAGATGTTAACAAAGGAATCTCAATTTTTACTTTTTCTCCGTATTTCCTACATAAAGTTCATATTTTCACATTTAATACACAACTTGATCGTACAGTTATGTAACCTCATGAATTTCATGCGATTTAAAGCTATTCCCTCTGTTGTCTTTGTGAAACAGGCGTATGATTGGCTTAGGGGCGATAATTGCACGACCATCTTCTCAATTGATACCATGCAGTTGACCAAAACAAGACAAATCTCCTAGTTCTTGCTTCCGGCGATAAAAAAACGAATCAGATTAACCCTTGCTTTGGGAGTTCCCCAATGTGAGGGTGTCACACCTTATTTTGTCAATACCCATAACTTGTAGTCGTTTTCTCCTCCTTCCTTTAGCTCTCATGATTCCCCAACCCGTTAAGAAATAAAAAGGTAGAATGTCAGAGGGTGATTGTCAGAGATCCATTTGTATTTGAGGATTGATCTCATATAAATGTTTTGTTAGTAACCGAGAGAGCGCCAAGTAAGAGATTAGGGTGAGCCCAGGTACCTTTCTTATGCTTAATAATATTCGCAAAACAAGTTGACAAATATAATGCTTTTGCAGAAGATGGCGCCTAAAAATTTGACCACTCCAGTAGCTTTCTCTGGCAATAAGTGTGGTGGTATGATATATTTAGTTATTTTTAGTGCTGCGGTTTACGTAATTGCTGTATCCTAGAACAAAGTTGTTTCAATTATTGACGACTCCGACGTTTCGAGGTCCGACATGGCCCTCGTCATCAGGGATGCTGATGTGCAGACCAAGGGTTGTGCGCAATATATAGCGCCGGTTCTAATTCAAGTTACCTCTGATTGATTAGAAATTTGGCCCCAATTTTCCCTCGTAAGTTTGACTTCTTTCAGCATCGGCAGCTTTCTTAGGGATAATTTCGAGTCAAGATTAAAATTATTTTACTCTAACCGGATCTCAATAGCTTCCTTCGCCAGTCGGTCACTGCAGCTGGAGGAACGGCACAAAAACTTCGCTCCGTCAAATTTGATGTCATGGCTGAATGTGATGCCATGCTCCGCTCCTAAAGATTGAAGAATAAAGTTTCCCAATTTACTGCCACCGAGGCTCCTACCCCTCAATTGGATCCTAAACGCTTGGTGATAAACCTAACGGACTAAAACCTTGACACGCTGAGATTGAACAGGCAATACGGAAGCATCCTGGATTAACACCTGAAGAAGTGAGAAACGAAATGTCTACAGCTCCTGCACAATTGTTGTGCCGGTATGCTTTCCTTCATCAGATAACGAAGTGTACGAAGTAGAAGATGAGGGGATTGAAGAAAAGATAATAAATTTCAACGAGGAAGTAAGCTCTGGAAGGGACTGGAGTGCGGTTTTCAGTGGAGGTTAAGCAGGCAAGACAGGTAATTATGGCTTGGAAAATAAAATGTTAGGGAAGGGAAACTAAGGTCTAAATATAAAATAGCCTTATGGTGAATTAAAGATTTCGAGATACCACCTAAGTAGGCGTAATACGCATGGCAATGACATGCAAATATCGAATTTACTTAATTTAAGGGGAACAGTAATTTACTTAAAAAAAGGAGTAGATAGGTAATATGATAATATTTATAGTGCAGATGCATAATTATCACAATTTGGTCACGTTGGAATGTCAACAAAAGTATTAAAAAAACTAAAAAGATAAAAGAAGAATCATAGGAATGTGAAATGATTGAAAGAAATGGTTCACAGATTTGCCCTAAAAAGTACACCAGACAAGGTTGAATAGGATGAAAACGACTCAACGTTGTGTTGCTTAAGTTTTCTTCGATAATTGTAATTTAGAGACAAATACATGATGCATGAAAAATTTTGCTAAAAAAAGGATATAATTTCCCTATTCCCTCCATAAGAAAGTAACTAGCCACGGTCTAAGTTCGTAAACTAGCCTCATGGAACTCCCACCCGACTCAAGTGCTTCCTCGCACAGATCCTTTGTCATCTGACAGAGATGGAAAAAAAGCTTTGCTTACTTACAGTACTTGATTATTCTCAGAAGGGTTTCAAAAATATTTTTATTTTTTTAAATTAATTTTACTTAATTCATCATTAGTTGTCGCATGAATTTCCTACTTTTATTTACGTTTCAAAAGTGAAATAGTGGTCAATTCCTTTTTACCTCTCCAAATTGCCTCGCAATTATGCATCCATGTAGATAATTCCGGCTAAGGCACCCTAGTTGCAATGATGAAATTCATGTATTTAATAACAAAGGATTTCTCCATCCGATACTATTGGCGGGCCACCATTGTGTGTTTCACTTACTCATAGCTGGTTTAAAGACAGCTATTTTTCATTTCAGAATCGGCCGTGGATTATTTTTGTGCTCCCGGTTTTGAAGTACATTCTTAGTTTATTTTCCTTTCATAGACGCCGAAAAGATCCTTAAAATACCTCAAAACAAAAATCTAGATCATTTATTTCGGAAGTGAATTATCCACAAAGCTCTTTTTTTCTAGATTCTGAATTGTTATGACATTCCAGTTTTTCCTGTAATCTTCATATTTTTACTCTACTTCGCCTCCGTCTTCTCTAATCCGTTGACTTTCAACCTTTAATAATTATCATCAACGTTCAAAAAAATGTTTATACACATTAAAAAAGTATTTATGATGATTTATTATGCGGAAGTTGAAGCTGCGAAACTGTGTAAATTCCTTGTTGGTGGTTTTGTTGGTCTGCAATCCTTTTTTACTTTGAAACAATGACGTTTTCCTATTATTAAAAATGCCTACGCATGATGTACATATGTGTTTATTTTTTAAGGAGCCTCTTCCATTTATTACGGTTATTTCCATTAGTTTCAGTCATTGCCTAGATGTTTACCTCTGAGCGAATGTCTTACTTTCGTTTATAGTCGTAGGGAGCATAAAAATGTTGAATATTACAGGACGGCATTAACTTTAAGGAGGTAGCCTCAAGTGCACATAATTTCAAAAATTCCACAGGAAAAGCTTAAGTGGCTAAAGCACTCGCAGCTATATTGAGGGATATGGGTTCGTGTCTCCGAATAGGCAAACGATTTTTCTTCTGTATAATTTTTTCACGCAGAGAGTATAGCCAATCAATGGTCTAGTAGTTTCATTTATGATATTCCACTCGATTTTCTCAGGCGTTACTTTGTAATATTCCATACTGACAGAACCAACACAAATTTTGTAAATTTTACAATGGATTTTATTCAATACGACCGGTTTCATCGCATATAGGCAAAGATGTTGCCTATGCCATGAAACCGGTCGTATTGAAAAAAATCCATCGTAAAATTTACAAAGTCTGTGTTGATTCTGTTCATTTACGTTGGTTCTACCCTTCTGATATGGATTGATATTAATGCCCATGTTTCAGACCCATTTTGACTATGGGTGCTCTGAAACTGCTGTTTCATCTCGTCATTAATGCCTCATAAGCTTGAGCTTTTTTGCTCTTGATGTTCATGAAACGTCTTCTTTCTTGTATTGCTTCTTTCAAGGTAAGAAAAGAAACCCATTCGTTTCCGCACCTCTCGTTGTAGAGTAATTCCCGTTTCCAGCTTCTCTCTTCCAAATGCCGGGAATGTCATTTTCTCCCCATTTATATTCATGATTTATCCTTGCATCCTTGTACATTGGTTTTAAGAGTGTTTTTTAAGTGTGGTTTTTCCACCTCTACCTAGGCCATGAAGTCAACCGCCGAAGGCTTCACTTCAGGCCGAAGGCTAAAAATAGATTCATAGGAGGTAAGTTTAGTAAGCTATAATGTCTTTGCGTATGATTGGGAATGACTTTAATAAAATAGTATTGGGTAACTATTGGAATACATCATTTCGTATACCTAATATATTTTTATGAATAAAATGGAATTTTATCTATTTTATCATTATTTTTTATATCGTTTGTGACGGTCCCGTCCGGGTTCGTGGATGAAAAATGCGGTGGTTGCATATTCCCAAAACACTCAACTAATTTATTTCTAAAAGGTTGCAGTACAGCACACACACAAAAATGTTCCGCTCATCGGGGTTGCCTCCTCCTTCTTGCGCCCGGCCGCGACTGATTGCTGGAGAGCACCGCTTCTTCCCTCCTCCTCGCTCCCAACCTTCACCACCTGGCGACGCGACGGTCGCCGAACCGCCCAAAACACGGTCGGCCACGACTAGGTGGCCAATACAAAATTGGTCATTACACATTGTTATATTATTATATTTTGCATGGCATATTTTTTCTCGTCGTGAAATATAAAATAAATTCTCTTTCCCTAAATACATGAAAATACATATTTATTTTTTTCCTCGTCAAATTTCATTATGCTTGATTTCATTATTAATTTAATTTATTATTGTTTTCTCCACGTATCATATCTTTGCTTGTGCTGATTAATGGTATTAATATTTTATTGTCTTTTCTTTCAAAAATCGTTTACTATTTTACGATCATGTATTTTCCCGTCTCCTATATCCTCTTTTTCGTGTCCGAGTTTCATATCCGAGTGATCGTGTCTTATCCCCTTACTTCATACCTTATCTTTTGTATTTCATGGGTTCTCCTATCAGTTCCTCCATTCATTTCTTACCAGTATCCTTCCCAAACTCGTCCTTTAGCACAACTATTTCTTTTTCTACCAACAAAGATCCGAACTTGGTCCGTGTCTTATTCTCATCTCCCTCTTCTGGACCACTGCCCTTCTGGACCACTGCTCTCCATTTCACCCCTCCTTCATCTCCTCACCCTCTCTCTATTCAACGCAATGTCGGATTATCTCTGACACCGCCCACCATTGGTCACACTCGACATTTTCCTCCTGCTCCTAGTTCACGCATCCTTTTTCTTGCACAGGAACACGTTCTTCCAGCAACATTTCCCTCTGGTGACAGGTTTTTTTATTCGTAAGACGCAACTTATTCCCATGAAATCTCCATATCAAATAAAAACAAGGCTGACTTATTCCCTCCACAAGGCGTAAATTAAGTATAGTAGCCGAGTAGAGAAAATCCCCTTAATATTTATCGAGGCGAAAGTAATTACTAAAAAAAGACTTTTTGATTTCCAAGGTCATTAAGATATCTATTATTGAGAAGTTGTGTTGTGATATGTAATTATTTCAGCCAATGCAATAACAAAAATTAGGTATTTTTAGTGTTGGCTGACGCAAGAGACAATCCAAAACTTTTAGACCGTGTTTCTACACTCAATATTTAATCTCAGGCGTCAGTTGTAAAACTAATTTTAACAATGGAATATGGAAAATTAAAATATATTTTATCCCGTAATCGTTTATTATATATGTCTTAGATGCATAGCCAGTTGTGGTGCTTAATACATTCAAATATTTGACAAATGGTAAGGAAGCAGATACCAAAATAATCGTCGTTATTCTTCCTTCTTTCCTCGGCCATTGTCTAAGTAGTGTGGAGACCTTTTACTGTGCTCTTATGCTCAGCTTTAAGAATAATCATGGGAAAATTATGCCTACTATCGTCGAATGTAAGCTTTATTTTTCTTCTAAATCTTTATTTAAGATAGAGGATTAATCTCCTAAACGATGGTTGAAATAGCATTTGTTATTTCTCTTACGGTTAGGTACTTTAGAATAGTTCTTTGGCCTTACTTCTAAAGCGCATATGAGTACTTTACTGTGATCCATCAAAGTTATTGTTTTTTTATTCTAAATTTAAGTAAATAATAACACAGTTTCTTACATGCATGTTGCTTAATTATGTGGGGTTGCGCGGGATATTTTCGAGTGTTGCTGATTGCTTAGGCCTTACAAAAGTTAAAGGGAAATTGTTAGGCTATTCTTCAATATGGCCATTAGGTGTCTTTTCTTTTTCCATCAAAATGTTATTGTCATAGACTGTTAAATCTTACTTGCTTGCCGTCATGAGATAACAAGAGTAAATAAACCTAGTGATTATTCAAATTTGATTGTTTTGTTATTTCCTCGCCGTCCCTCGCACTATTCCATTGTTCGCTACTCATTCCTTCCAGCTCGCTTTTGGAAATTACTTTATAATTGGACTCATTGAGTTATGGTGGAGGTATTATAATGAAGATGATTTACATGCAAAGGGTTGACGCAATTACTTTAGTTTCCCCCAAAATTAAGACATTTTCCCCCCATTTTCTCCCTTTTCCCCTACACTTCTCACCCCCTGCCATCGTCCGAATCCATTAATTTCCTGTCTTTTTAATAGTGTAAGCCCTTAGTCTACCTCTCTTCCCTTTTTCCCCTCTTGGCTTGAGCCGATTGCAAGGACCCAAGCAGATTATTCCCGCACTTTTATCTCTTCATTTCTTTCTTTTCCCAGTGCGTTCTTAATTCCGCATCTCCTGCAAGCCATCTCCTTCTACCGTCTACGGCTCCTGCCCGTCCGCGTTCAATTGACCCTGGGACAACGAAGCATTGGTGCTTTATTGACCCGGGAAAAACAGCCTGGAATAACTTGTGACGCTGCGAGAGGTATTGTCCAAAGGCAGCAAAGAGACTTCGTCACAAACGAGTTGACTTAAGAAGCAGATGATATTGTAAGTTGTCATGCTTTTTCTCAGTAGAGAATATGATTATATTCATGACCATCGACTTCAAGGTCATAAAGTGTTAACTTTTTTCTGTTGTGTAGTGGAATTCGTTGAAATCGACGTTTACCTATTTTGATGTGCGCTTCTTTGAGAAAATAGCCTATCAAATTATCGATAGAATTATTTATGCAATAAATGATAAACCTTGTGGATTACTGTGTCAGTATTAATACGTTTTTAAAGGCGAAATCATATTTTAGCTTTACTTGTACTCAGAACTCTGGAACGCATTATTTATTTATATCTAAAGACTACACTTCCGTCATAAGTAGGTTCCTACTGCTGTGAAATTCACGTGAGGAATTATACAGCTAATTGGCGAGGTATTAACTCGAATTCTTTCTCAGCTTCTTAAAAATGAATACATATTTGATCTAGGATACATGGGTAAGTGAATGAAGCCTCCTGTGGATCTTTGGCTAAATTTTAAATAAATTTTATACTTATTGTGTAGGCATTGGCCTTTGCTGACCTTTTTTGCTGAGATTTTGTTATGACTAATAGAAGCTAATATTGAGCCCTAATAACCTTGATAACCACTCTTTGAATGTGCTCGCATTAAGATCTGATGGCAATTAAAATAACTGTTGTTAACCCGATGATCTTACTAAGGCTATTTATCAGGTAATATAGCATTTATTACCTTAAGGGCATGAATGTATTCATATATTCTATAACTAAGTCTCCTTTGCATGCGTAGCAAGGGTTCACTAGAAACGAATTCAACGGTAGAATAACGAGAAGGCATATTTATATAGTAAATTTGAGAGTTATGAGCGGATAGATCGACAGTTTGAGCTTTATTGCCAAAGGTTATAAAGGATGCTTAAATTTAAATAAAAATATCCGGAGTGATTTTGATAGGAAACACAAAATCTACAAAGATGCCGAAATTCTCCTCGAGATTATACACGTATATTGATCCACGTTCTTATGACGCGAACTCCGAGTAGGGAGAAAAGGGCACTTTCCACATTAATGGCCCGCACTTTGGGACAGGTAGTCAACATGGGTTGGTTAATTAATGTAGTTGGAGCTCGCTGCTGTGCTCGAAATCATAAGGCGAGTACACGACTAGAACTCAATTGGGCCCATGTGAATGAGATTGACATGTGAAAACATTTGCCTCAAAGGAATAGAATTTAGCCTTACATTATGACAAAAATAAATTATTGGGTAATTTTTCTTAATCTTACTCTTAAAAATCTGATTATTAGGAAGTAATGTTTAAGTTAATTTATTAATTGTTTGAATTTGTAAAACAGTGACTTATGCGTTGTCAATCGATCAGGTCCTAGCTTCCTCTGTATGCTCTAGCGTCTTTACTCGGGATGAAAGAAATATTTTTCTGTAACTTAAGAAAGTAATTATGAAAATGAAATATCTCTCCGAAAAACCTCAAACTTTCCTAGGGACTAGAATATGGCAGTGGTCTTCAAACCTATTCGGTTCACGAAAAATATTTGAGTGTTTACGTATTTTATGGTACCCGTCGTTGTTAAAAATTAAATGTTAATAAAAATCCCAGGGTGCATATGAAAAAAAATTTATTTCATTTTTGTTGTAAAACTTCTAAATGATGACTAAAACCAAGTGGCAAAAACAATACATATGTGTAACCCTTGAGAAGGGTGCGTGAAACCATAAGGGTTCCGATGATGTAATGTAAGACATTCTACATTATCTTATTTCCTTCACATGCAAGAAAACTAAGTAGGATGGCAGGTGTTAATTACTGTGATGTTTTACTCTTCCATTTTGGAAGTCGAATGTTTGTAGGTTTCATTAAAAAAGTCTGGTGCATCCTTCCGAGACATTATTCAGGAAGGACTCGACTTCGTCAATGCAGTGGACGTGACGACACTGGCTAGACAAATCTAATCTGTTAAATGGGATTATTTGAAATGTTTATGGTTGTGACGTCAAAAGTCCGTGAAGGTCGAGGTTCGTAAATGCTAAGGGCTTCCGGAATAATTACACCAGCTCCCAAGTGCATTTTCGTATTTTCTGAGAAGTTCACAAGAAGTTCATTTTGACTTATTTCAATTTTTCTCTTCTTATTAAGTCTTTCGTCTTTCCTCTTCTTCTTTCTTTTGTGCAAGGATGCATTTCGTACTTCATCCCAGCTCCGTTTCCCTCTTCATTCGAGGTCATTCATGCGAAACATTTTTTCCCTCGTCTTCATCTCTCTGATGCGCTCGACATTGTTGGAAGCGCTCCCTTTGTCCGACTTTTCATCCCACTTATTCCTTCACTCCTTATCAGCCTCACTGGGTCCTTTAATTACTGTTCGTAAAGTGGAAGAAGTATTTCTTGCGATTCGGAAATCCATCGGAAAACCCATTTCGATTCCCAAGCTCGCCTTTGCATTCCGATGAGTTGGGAAATAATTACGGAAGTTGAGATGTCTTAATCAATGGAAATGGATCAAATCAGTGGCGAAATCGCTCCTGCATTGCAGGGCTCTTGCTGTTTCTCTCCGCGCAACATGGTTCCTCGGCTGAATCTTAAGATTCGTCGCTATTTTACCATTTCGCTGAATGGTGCTTTCATTTTGTGCCTGCTATTCAATGTCTCTGTTTATAAAAGTTTATTTCACCCGTTGATGGATCATATTTACCTCATTGTTATGCATTCATGTGCTACTGAAAGTAATTGGTGGTTTTACAAAAGCTATTCTTCCCGCTTCTTAAAAATAAAATGTGCCAATACGTAAACTCTTAAATTTAAATCTTCTTTAATCGGTCCAGAGCTGATGATTTTCACCTTTAACGCCTTCTTTTTGGTCTTAAAATATCCCAAAAATCATTGCAATGATGAAAATGGATAATGTAAGTATCCCATTGTCACGTTCCTTTTTAATCAACCTCAACTGTATTTAAATAGCAGATAATTAACATGATTGACTGTATCGATGCATTAAAGTTCCCTAAGTAAGACTTGTGAAGAGGTGCTGTGAAGTAACTATAGGTACGCAGGTGAGAGGGAAAGGATTTCCATTTCGAAGGTGTAGTAGTAATGGAATTTTTGGGACACGGATTAAATTTAGGCATTAAATTAAATGAATATTCATGAATGCGGTATTGTTATTTGAAGTAATTAAATTCCGAAGACATTAAAAATATTTATAATTTTAGGTGACGAGTAGACCAATTTAGTAAATTTTTAATGGGATTCGTTTGGCGTTTGGTTGGGAAAACTTTCTGGCACTGAATTTTGTAGAGCATGACATCAGGGAGGGCGCAGAAATCTTGCAAATAAGGTGATACAAAGGGGCAGAGAGTTCCTCCGGTGGTTCCTTTAGAACACTATCGACGATGCCGAATCCATATCAATACCCGCTCCACACAGCTTGATTCATCCTCACCACATTAAGCTCTATTTTGGCGAGTGCGAGAGTTTTGCTTTGACTATGCTTCAAAATTATTGCAAGATAACGTAATTGCGCGTCATAGCCAAAAATGAATTTCTTCAGCAAGAGTGAAGCAAGAATTTTGATGCGATTATTGCTCTTTTATATCCGACCACTCATTTGTCCCACTCATGATGTCAGTATGAGACCACTCTGATTTGACTGATAATAATAATTCTATACTGAATTATAAGAATTCTATGTAATCCTAGGAATTTCCACTCGAGTTGTCAATTGTTCCATCAAAGATTTCATATACCGTAACATTGCAAGTCGGCACTGCTTCTCTTAATAAGTATTTTGGATCTAGATGTGTTTTCAATCGCTTTTGCAATTGATTATAGTAGATTTCCTATTTTTGTTAAGCTTTGATTTGTTTCCTAGGGAGTAAATTTCGTTTTTTTATCTTTAAATCTTTTTTTCTGGTGCACCACCTTTTATTGGCTTTAGTTGTCAGAGTAGAGATAACTGAAATTCACCGGTCCAATTTATTGCATTTTTGTTATACCTAGATAATACACTTTAGATCTCATCCTACTAATATTATAAATGTGAAAGTTTGTATGTTTGTAAGTTTGGATGTTTTTTACTCAATCACGCAAAAACTAATGAACCGATTGAGCTGAAATTTGGCATGTAGATAGAAAATATATCTGTGAGTATTATACGCTATATTAAAAAGGGCCCTAAGGGTCCCCTAAGACCCCCCAAAGGCCCTTCTGCCGGTCCATGCTAATCGTTGGGTTCGGTGCAGTGGGTTTATTTTTTGCTTTTTAAAAGTACTTTCACTGAAGATAGAGGGCTGGAATTTTTTTATCGAATGACTAAATAAATGGAAATTTTAATTCTTCCAATCGATTTTCTATTACGTTTCGTATTCGTGTGAAAGTCATGTTTTTAGCTGAAAAATCTCACATTTTCTCTGAAATCAACATTATCATATTTCCTTGGCAACCAAATATTTGATCTTAAAAGATATTTACTCCACTAGCTTGTAAATAACATGTTTTCCTGTAGGCCCATGATTACGTTGAAAGTATATCCCAGGGTCCCAAGGGCCCCATGATGGCTTGCTTAGGTGGGCAATCAATAAATTCAATGCATATTTACATGCTTGCTTACAATGCTGTATCGGTGAATGCAGTTTCTAAAACGCGGTGTTAAGATTTTTTTTAAATGAACATAAGTATTAGATTTGATTTCGCCGATCAAATACAACAAGAAAAATTATTCACGATCTCTTTCTATCACTATTTTATTTTGCTTTGTTAATCGGATTTTGGTGTTTGCTTGGCGATTATAAATTGTTGTTAGACTTCGTTTTTTGTCTTTACCAAACTTTGAAATTCGGACTTCGTTGTTTTTTTTGTGATTTCTTTGTTTCCGTTAGCACATTATGATTTAATTTTCTAAGGTTATTTTCACTTTAATCCAAACTTTTTAATTTCGGATTTTGTTATTTCTTTTGTGATTTCTTTATCTTCAAACGCTGAAAGTGGCAGGAATTCATTTGGGCACTCCTTGCTTCTCTCATGGTCAGCTTTATGTTGGTTGTGCTAGAGTATCGAGTCCTCAAAACTTACACGTATTGGCGGAAAATAGTAAATTATATAATGTAGTCTATAGAAGTGTATTAAACTAGAAATTATTTGTATGTATTATGTAATAATCGCGTTCTACGATCTTGAATAAATAATCCTTACTAATATATAAAAATGTAATGGTGTCTGTCTTGTCCTCCATCACGCAAAAACTACTGGACCGATTGAGCTGTTGTTTGGCATGTAGATAGAAATAGATCTTTGGGTAATATATAGGCCCTCAGAGCCTCTTAAAAGGCCCTCAGAGCCTCCGAAGGCCCTCCCAAAGGCCCCCCTGTTGGTCCATGCTAATCATTGGGTTTGGTGCAGTGCACAGTGGGAGGTGTGCCCAATCTAGACGGAAAAATATTTTTTTTATATTTTAGATCACAAAAAGCTCTATATCATTTTATCTGTCAATATAAATATGGAATATATCTATTTATATTGATATCCAAAATCTTTGTTGATTGAAAACTGCGTTTTAACTTATAATCAATATTTTTAGGAAAATGAACGACAGGCTCAAACCTGGTGGTTTGCCAATGGCTATTAGCCTCTCGGCTGTATAACGAATATTCTTCCTTTTTCTAACCCAGTCCCCAGGTCTGTGTCTAATCCGTCTTTAATATTTCATAATATTTAATATCAAACCATTAAATTGTTAAAGAGAAATAATACCGAAATTCGGGATGCTAATAGAGGATCTTAAAAAACGTGGTTACAAAATATTCAATGGAAGACAATAAGGAATGAATATTTTTGAATAAGAGCAACTCACTGTAGAAGTATGCTAACAAAGGATATTATTTCTACTATACGTAATTTCATGAGGCAGAATAATAATCCATACTTATTAATAGTGATGCCTATTCATAATCAGACATCGCGGAGCTCTCATTGTCACTAATCTCATCATTTTATCTTTCTCTCGAGATAAAGACGTCTGGTTCTTTTAATAACTCCAAAACGCCTGCAAGTTACCTGTTTTTCTTCCTTTTAACTTTTTGGCGAATAGAATAAATGATTGTATCTGAAGATAATAGCAGCATATTTAACAAATATTCAATATTTTCGGCGCGAGTTATCATCCTAGTATGTCTATTCCTATATTGTGATATCGTTCTTTCTTGCTTCCTGTGTTTCTTCTGACAGCTGAATAATAGAAAAAATAGCTGACTTAATTTTTTGGGTGCCGTGTATAAGTGCTTTATGGACACTTGCAGACATGTACCAGGAATACAATTTTACATAAAGATTTGGTGTATCAAAAGAATACAAATTAAATTTATCTGAGTTTATTGGGAACCCTGTCGATATGGTTTTTAAAATTATTCCACATTGTTGAATCAAATTGAAGTTAATAATTGTTATTTTAGACGAGAGCTCTGGATTTTGGAAGAAACGTCTCACCGTATACCCGTAATTTGAGGTTCAGCTACCGCCAGGATTAGGGTTGTCAACAAGGAGGTCCATTTCTAAACGAAAACGTTCTCTAATTGGCCGTTTCTCTTCATGAGAGGCCTTTTCTTCTGCCGTTCTCACATGCCGTTTTTTATTTCAAGCCTAAAAGAAATATGCATTAGGCACTCTAAAAACCAATTGAAAACCGCACGAAGCAAAAACCGCATGAACCGCAAAACCAAACCAAAACATGCATGAAGTACTAAAAGTCCAAAGCGATAAGTAACAGGATCCGATTCTTTTGTACTATAAGATTCTATTTTGTTCATTTGGGTGGACTTGGCTCCACTCAAGTAACTCGTCTGGGATGAACTTCCTGTCATGGCACTACATACTTTTCCATCCACCGTCGCGTCGTCATCACCAGACGTGGTGCCACTGAAAGCGCTGCTCCGTTTACAGTGATCATCGTTGGCCTAGGAGATTTTATTTCATTTTCAACCCACTTAATTTCCCTTTTAATCAAATATTTTGTCTCTTTTTCGAAGATTATTTTAATTGGTTGGCAGAATTTTGTGGAGGATGGTCGTGGATTTTGCCATATAACTTGTCTGTTCTCCCCTCGTCGCTGCATTTGGTAAAGTTGCAGGGGCAATAGGGAAATTTCGAAAATGAATGAATCGCTTTGAGCGCTGTCCAAAGTTTAGTAGCTTCTTTGTATGTACTCGCTCTGACCACTGCTACCATCACAACCCTATTTAAATACCATATACATTGTTGAACTTCTTCTACTTCCGGGTGAACTACAGCGTTGGTTGTTGTGCTGACGTATTGCGATTTTGTGAGATCGTTCTAGGCAAAAATACGCTAATGCTTCCTCTCCGGTGTATGGTGTTGGTGGAAATGGAGACGATTTGTATGCCGTTTTCTCTTTAGTAGATACCTGAGGAGTATGCTAGACCGCGAAGACGATTTCTTCTTCTGAGTGCAATTCTATCAATTGCCGCCCTTTCTCCCATTTACCTCTGTCTGTACATCGGTGGAATAATTTTTTGGGTCTTCCCTTGGACAATGATGGCCCTGAATCTACACTCGTGCTATCTGTATAAATGCCCTTCTCTTTTTGTGGCACGAGTAACGGGTTCTGAAGCCACTTGTGATATGTAGACAAGAAATTGTCATATCGTGTACCACATAGCTTCCAACGTTTGGTGTAGTCATAGAAAAACTTCTGTATAGATTCCCTAATACACTACTTAATAACTTTGGAGCACTCCCTTAACTTTAATTTCTGAATCACGTAAGACAACAGAGAATACTTCGTCTCGATGCTGTCGTATAGAAGCTGGCAAAACTCTCCGTACGTAACGGGAGCGCTCGGCATGGCACCTAAAAAATCACCACAAAATTTATTCCGCACCTTTCCACTCTAAATTCTTTCACAGCCATGATAAGGAATTGCATTAATTTTCACTTAAATAAACTTGTGATTCATTGAGTCTCACTTTATAAGACCAATCAAGTATAATAAAAATAAAAAAACATGGAATTTTGATAAGGGTTACTTAAAAGTATGAATTAAAATTATAAATGGACCAAAGAATAATAATTATGGCCTTAAATCATAGTAAATACCTTAAAAATAAATGTCCTAGCCGAAGAAAAAATTGTGTAGTACTATGTACCACACTGCGAGCTCTTCACTTCACTGTCAAAATGAAGCTGAGCACGGTCGAAAACTTTTCTGAGCAGAAAGGGTGACTGACTGGCCCTGACAGTGATATTATTCAGAGGATAGTGACCTTAAGAGCGAAAAAGGGTCCCCCCATTATCTAGGGATAAGTTTGAAGCCTAAAATTACTCCTACCATAAAGTCGGTTTTCCCACTTTTTTCCGCATAGATCCTGGATTTCTTCCACTGTGCAGTGGTTTAATTTTTTGCTAGCAGACTGAAATAAGTCATTGAATGCAAATATATGTATGTACACAAGGTAAGCGATTAAGTTCATTCACTCAGAAGACGATTCAAAAAAGACCGCTCAGTATTCTTCAGGTTTTGTGGCTTTTGTATATAATAAATTCAGTGTTTTTCACTCCCGTTAAGTTTCAACGGGTACCTTTAGCTAGTATTATATAATTCCTTGTGCACTCGAATGACTCAATATGGACAAAGCTTCAATCCCCACTCCTTAGTCTCAAATTATCTTTAATTATAAAAATAACGAATTGACAAAGGTTAACTTATTCATTAGTTAGTTAATAAAACCAAATTGGAAGTGATATTCCTGGATATTGCTAATGCGAACCAAAGCTTCGAGCTCCAACTCATGATTGCGTGTTACGTGAAACTTCCGCCTACTTCGTCAATATCCAACTTCACGGGTGCAAAAAAGTTCATTAACTATACCAGTGTATGATTAATGCCATATCAAGTCCCCAATTAAAGGGAATTCGTAAAACAGAAGCAAAATGGGAATGCTCGTAGCATATTATGTAATTGAAAATTCTACGACAAAACATAAAGCCTGAAATATGCTTACTGGGGCATTTCTGTATCAATTCACATTCTTCACCTTTTTATTTGATGTCGTATTCTTTCTCTAAGAGCCAAAACATTAACGTATTTAACGCATGTAAAATGTCATCTTAAATTAGTTGTTACATTTATTTTCAATTTGAATGAAATAATAGTCCTATAACTAAAAATAAATTTAATTAGTATTCGAAAATATCAATTTCGTTGTGGAATACCATAAAAGTTTTATTTCATTGAGCCTGTTTAATTTTAAAATCCATGTGTGGTAGATTTGGTTATACTGTGTAAGTGATATGATTTAAAAGGATGAGGAATAAGATTCTTGATCGCTTGTTAAGCTAGGTTATCGATTCGGTGAATGAAGTTTTCATCAATATTTTCAAATAAAACAATGACGATACTCATTATTTCTTCTTTGAACTTAATCGTCCTAATTCGTAGAACTTGCCCGACTCGCAGTACCAAAAAGGCATTTCAAATCAATTCAACTCTTATATTGCAAACCCTTAGTTTGCAATGTTTGGTCTTGTGGATTTCTTCCTGAGCTACGAAATGAGTATCACTCCTAATTTTGCTCCAATGCTGAAAGGTATATTCGCTCTCGTCTCTTGCATTTATTGTAATAAGACATAGTGATTCATCGCATTCTCCAACGAATATATTTCCAAAAGAGCTCATTATATTCTTTGACTGGGCTGTTCACTTTAAAGATCTACGCCGACATTATCGATTACGGGAAAATGAACAAAATCGCATCCGAAGAAAGTTTTGGTTGGCCTGTAGGGTGGGAGTATAGGTGATTATTGCGCCGTTGATGGAAGAGGACATCATCTAGAAGACATCTGGAGGACATCGTCTTCTCAGATTCCACGTGCGTGCTTAGAAGTAGAGGAAGAGGGATTAAGGGAAGGGGGCGTGGTCTGTAGGAGTATAGGAAAACGAGCAGGAGGTGGGATCCCCTTGACCTAAGGTAGGTTTAGGTGGCGGAACAGCGGACGCTCCGTGTTTTTTCTGTTTCTCCTCTGGACTAATTTTGTTGGAGCCAAGGGTTGGTTCTCCAATCTTTTTTATTCGCATTTCTCTCTCCTAACATCCCTCCCTCTCTCTCTGACCGTCGATAGAGCATCATCTACTATCACCCTGACCCGACGGATATGTATACTTTCTGCGCGGAAACTGATGAATGGGTTCACTTTCTCGTTTTACTCTGCCTTTTTATTTTCTTTCGCTCCGATTTCTTTTTTTCAGTTCAGCGCATAGCAGATCCATACTATCTATTTCCCTTTTTTCTTAAATTTTCAAATGGGAATTAGTCCCATGCAAGGTCATATTAATTCCCCATTCCCCTCCCAGGCTCCTTTAAAGGCATCTGAGGGACGTGCAAAAGCAATTTATTCTTCACTCCTCTTGTTGTCTCGTCTCCCCATAAATTCAATTCTCAGAGCTCCAAAAATCCAAATTGTTTTCCATCACCGACGCCTGGAGACGTAACAGGCCGCGGTCATACTACATATGCTTGATTTTTTTATGTAGCCGACGGATTCCGAAAAAGTAGTTTCTGTGTACCCGGCAGTAATTTTCAACCAGATTACTACAAATGGTGAAACACCCCACCTGCTACTTAGTTAATCAAAGTATATATATGATACCAAGACATCATGCTGGAAAAAATTTCGCAAGAGTTAAGGTGATATGTGTGCTTCCGAGTCAAATCACCCAAAAGATGGTTTCAAGGCTCTTTTCTTTGTACACATGTATTGAAAATCGGATGTGACCATTTTGAAAATTGTATCTAAATGAATATCAAGTAGAGGAAAATTGCTAATATTGTTAAAAATTCAGTGTTTAATATTCCAAAATACTCGGTAAAAACGATTTTGTAGTATCATAGTAATTATAGTGGCTAATAGTGGTATCGATTTTAGACTCATCTGTCAAAACTTATAAGATGCATAATTTTCTATTTTAAGGAATTTTTTTATTCAGGAATTTTGCTGCTGATATTAGCTATTAAAATGTAGCGGAAGTTAGATGAATAAATTTATATCATGTTTTTCTTCTTCATTCTATATTCTTCTTCTGCATGTTCTGTCCTGAAGGGGAATTCAAATTTCCGGAGCAATTTTTTGCGCATTTCTTGCACTTCTCCATTATTAGCTGACAGGTATTCCGTTGCCTTAACCATAGGCATTAGCTTTCTTATTTTGGGAATAGTTAGCCATTTAACTTGAAATGAACAAATATATAAATGCTTTACATGCAAAATCTCTGAAATGTGTTTAATACCGTAAATTCAGTGTTTTTCGTGGTTTTATCCGTGACAACTACGCAAACGATTTTATGATTCTAAACCCGTAGACTTTATACATTATTTCGTGAAGAAATAATTATTTTACGCTAGAGGAAAAGGTTGATTTTCATACCAATACTTTGCGGTTATCGTCTTTTGTATGATAATGTAATCCATTCCCATGTAATAGTTTATTTTGCATTTTCTATCTTGGTATTTCGAATGGCATATGGCTGATTCAGTTATTTGTTATACTCTACGAATGGTAAAGAAATGTTTTGCATATTGGTAGCTAAACATGGTGGCAGTCGACTACGCGATGCGTGTTAACCGGGGTAAGGTTCGTGTGGGAGGGTTAGGCAAAGAAGTGGAGGAGATAGACGTTGGTTGGAAGGCATCGATATCAATATAAATACATTAAAATTAAGAAGACGGGAAAGTATTAGTAGCGAGTTTACCACGGTGTTTACCACCCATGTAGCATAGCTGAATCCAAATACGATGATATTCTTCGCAGCCCATCCGAGAAGCTCATCTAACCAATCTAAACAATATGAATTTCCAATCATTGCATCAACAAAAATGTGGTACGCATTCACGCGCACGGGTGCGAAGTTATACACCGAAGACGAATTTCACTGTCATTTGTTGATGTAATGATTGGAAATTTCCGCGACTGTGGCATATCATGCACGACCACGTCTCCTGTGCTACAATGTAGACTGGGGACTAGAACATCTTGTTCGTATAAACCCCCCGCTGAAATACGCCTTGAATTAAGATGGCTTGGTAGTATTCGGACTGAGCGGACTTGTTTGATGGTCGCTCCGAGTGCGCCTCAATGCTGTTCTATCGCCCGCAGGAGAGGTCTCTCTCTGCCGGGAGTTGGGACGAGCAAGTCCCCTGCTTTTTCATTTGTGCAGTAGTGCAGGGTTACCAGCATATGTGATTTGACAGATTTCGCTTAAGTATTAGCGGCCGTTATATGGCCGCTAATACTTAAGCGAACTCTGCCGAATCGCTTTCCCCACCCTCCTCTGCGCCTCACTGCGTCGCCCTCCTCGTCCTCTCCATCTCCCTCTCTCCCCTTCCCCACCGTCCCACACCCGTTATGTGGAGGATGGACACCAGGGCCCTTGAGGATGAGGAATTTTGTTATGCTGTTCGGCGATGGGTGGTATATTTAACCTCCACACTCCGGCCTGGCAGTGATGTCTTAACCTGGTGGGAAAAAAATTTTAAACCCAAGATTAAATCGTTTTTACGGCGCTCAACATACGAGTGGCTGCGGGAGATAGATGCCAATATTTTTTTTTTATCGCAACGTCTTAAGTAAATCCTTAAATCTCAGTCCCCGCCCTGAAAATTTTTACGAGGAGCTCACTAAAAAAAACACCATTTTCTTGCATGAGATGAGACGGTACGCTCCTTGCCGATGGCAGGAGGAGTTAGACCCTGACACTTGGGGCCCACTGACTTTCTCAAAACTGCGGATAGTGATTAGACTCCTTAAAGACAATTTGTCCACGTAACTGCCGGTGGAATGCACCGATGGCGACCTCCTTGAGGCTGCCCCTCGACACTTCCGGGGCGTATTTGACCGATACTGGGCCTGGAATGAAGAGGATCTCCCTCCACTTCCCCCTCTCCCCACCCTCCCCCTCGCGAAGAGCGACTCGCTGGCCGGCGAGATTAGGAGAGCGGAGGTGGAGGCAATACTCCGCCTCCTCCCTAAAGGTAAGGCCCCTGGCTCGGACAGTGAGTGAGTGAGTTGCGATCACTTAACTCCGATTTTATTGACTGTCTTCAACCAGATTTTTATCTCTAGCGGCGCGCTGACTCCCAGCCGGTGCACCGCAGTGATCACACTTCTACCCAAGATAGATCGGCCGAAATCGTTCAACGACTTTCGATCGATTGCTCTTTTAATATCAGACTGTAAGATTTTTATGTGTATTTTAAAAACTCAACTTACTGATGTCATTGAGCCCATTTTATCCGCCATGCAACACGCGGTGTCTAAAAAACGGAATATTGTAGAACCTTCAATTCTATTACGAGATATAATTTTATTCACGCCATCCTCCACGGAAGATTTTTAGCAAGTTTACCTGTTGATTTTACTAAAACATTTGATTTCATTCGTATTGAATTTATTCTACATGTTCTTAAAAAAATGGCTTTTCCTAACATGTTTATTCGGATTATTCAAATTTTATACGCTGAGGCGAAGTCGTACATGAGGGTCGAGTTTAAAATTTCCCACAAATTTTTAATTAAAACTCTGTCATATAAGGATGTCCCCTTTCGATGGCTTTGTTTGCGGTCGCGATGAACCCTCTCACAAGGGCATTTAAGGCCGCCGGAGTTGGCATCACTCGCCAAGGTAACACTTACTCAAGTATTGTATACGCTGACGATCTTACTTTATTCATCGGGCAGCCAAGCTAACTCCCCTTGGCCGAAGACATAATTCGATCCTCCGCTCCCGGTGGCCTATAAGTGAACAAAAATAAATCTACATTGATTGTCCTAAAGGGTAACGCAATTTCTAATATGTGGGAATCAGGTACTCTACCTGTAAAACTCCTAGGATTCTGGTGGGACTCGGATGTGGGCCAGGCCCTCGAGAAGAACTGGTGGGAGGTGAGCAGGGCTGTGTCGTGGGGTGCGGGGTGGTATAAGCTCCCATCTATCCTACTCACCACTCGTGTTCGCCTCCTTGACCGGATAATATTCCCCAACATTTGGTACTTGGCACATGTGTGGCCATTGCCTAAAGAAGTCCATGCAAAAATTGTTAAGGACACTAACTCATTTATCTGGTATGGCTATGTGAGAAAGGTGCTGTGGCGCATTGTTCGCCACAACACGGAGTTGGAACGGTGGATGGGTGTTGGATTGCCAATCGGACGGCCCGCGTTCGATTCCCGGCGCCGGACGATATTTTTTCTGCCTCTCTCCAGAAGGATTCTAGAATGTTCGAGGTAGTTCCGGCGCCGGGTTCGAGAGAGTTCCCGCCAATATATAAGCAGGCCATCTCGGCTGCCAGTCTCAGTCTGTACTACGAAGTGGAAATAAACGCTCCTCTACAGAAACTTCGCAGTTGTATTATTCAGCGTAGCAATCGCTACAGTGCCAAGGCTACAAATGTACAATCCCCCTACGAGAGGCGGCCTGAACTTAACAAATGTCGCCCTAAGGTCAAATGTAATTTTCTCAAAATTATCGACTAACATTTTAGGGGGAGGAAATAAAGCCAGGCGGGGCATCCTCCAGTCTGCGTGGTCCGAGGCCAGTTTCAAAAGTATTCATTTTATGAGGGCTATCCAGGAATATCGAAAAATTACAGAATGTTTACTATCAGAGGCAACATTTGCAGTAAAGACTATCTACCGGAGGCTGATCGAGAGGGAGAAGACGCCCCCAACTACAATATTGAACCCATGGAGGAACTTGGCTGCGTTCGGGGCGGACGCGGGGGCGGCGAGCGCCATGTTCGACACTATTGCCCGACCCCTCCCTACACGGGAGGTTATGTCAAGTATGAGGCTTGCCGATTCTCCAACCTGCCCTGCTTGTGGTCGATTTGACTCCGCTCCCCACTACATTTTCGACTGTGGCGATGGTGGGAGGGTGTGGGGGGCAATAAGAAAGACTTATCGTACCTTGGATGTCTTTGGTGGTGGTGTCATCACGGACGAAAAATTGTTAACATTATACTTTCGGCTCTTCCCTAATTTTAAAAATATAGTACTTTCGAAACTAATATCAAAATTCGTATATCTGAACTTAAAACGCAAGACAGTAGGGAGAGGCCTTCTGTCCCTCATTGATAACATATCGGTACTAGGTGCACCAAACACGGTGCGACCCTTCCTCACCTCCCTCTTCCGCCAGGCACTTATAGAAGACGGGGAAGATGTAGGAACGTCATCGCCAGTGTAGGGGGCGCTTATTCCTTCCCCCCCCCTTAGGACGCCGGACTACTAATGATGGTCTTAAGTTAGAAATGAAACAAAATGACTATTATTGATAAAAAAGATGTACTTTGCAAAACAAATTGAAATAAATATATATTGAACTAACTGACGAACACAATTGACCGGCAATTGGGAGATCCTGGTTCGAAACCCGGTCATGTCAAATGATTTTTTCATGATGAATTTCACCGTCGTCGGCTAAACAATATGATTATGAGCCTTATAAAACTTTATCGTTGATGTGAACAAGATATTGTGCGTTTTTTTATTGTCAATGAAGGCGTGTGAGCCTGAGAACCCACCTCCACCATGTAGAGCAAATTCGTAGGAAATTAACTCTTCCTCCGTTAAGGATCGTTCTGTATAACTTCAACCAAGTATCATTACCACTATGCATACAATTTATAGCACCGCCACCAATCGTGGGAAACCTCCATGTGTATGTGTAAGACGTTTCTGCTTCACATTTGGTGTCACTAATTAACCCTGCCCTCTGGGCATTGTTACTCACGCTCTCATCTTGACGTTTTGTCCAAAATACAGCGAATGCCCTTCGTTTCTAAACGATACGTCTGTCATTCCTTATTTTTTCTCAGAATTAGTTTTTTTCATTTTCTCAGTCTGCTTCCGTTGCATTTATTTCCCGCTCATTTTCTCTTCACTGCTTTCAGGACTTCACACTTTTATTTGAAGCTGGAATTCATACCTGCCCCCCCTCAGAACCATCTAAAACAGCTCTTCCTGTCCCTTCTCCTCGGTTTCAAAGATGTCACCATCTCACTATCAAAACCCTTATAATATTCCTCGTCGTTTTTTCTTTCATTCCCGAACTCCATTGTTTTTTTTATCTTCCGCACAGCCTTTTGTCCCAATGCATTTGATCTTTTATCCGACCCGTTCATTTCCCTTGATTATCCTTCCCGATTCTTTCCCGCTCTTCAACTCCAGCGAAAGTCATCAGCACTACAGTTCTCCCAATACTCCCTCCTTCCTAAAAAAATATTCTGTTTTTATTTTTTTCTCTTTTGAGACGAGCGTTGGAGGGGTTGTTTCGGTTGGATGCAATCCACCTACCCTGTGAAATTGGAGTTCTTCCTCATTCCGTTGCCATGTAATCAGTCCGCTCTCCTCATCCTAGCATAGCTCCTACTCTTCTCTCTGATTCCCGGATTTATAAAATAGTTGTCTTGATCCCAGGGCTTCATCTCGCACCCCATATATCCAGATGCTCTTTTCTTGCGGACGCAAGCCAACTTGGGCTTCTACCTGAACCTTGCACAGGCGAGGGGTCAATTCACGGTTTGTTTGCCTTGAAAATTTGTGTACCAGATCGAACAAGACGGTATTTATTTTAATGATATCATTTGCGCGAAGTTATGTATCGGAATTGGCCATCCTGCAAACGTTGAATCGGTGTTCCCATCCTGGAACACCTCATTGTCAGACTGATTTTTAAGATATAGGTATTCACATCGATGTGATTTGTCAATCTCTTCACGATGTTCTCATCCTGTGGGGGGGCACTAATGATCCTTCCTGATGTCTCTTTCAACCCTCGCAAACTTCTTTTGTTTTTCTCACGACTCTTATTTCTCTTTTTTGCACTTGTCCCTTCCTCTTCATTTTTCCTTCTTCTCTCATCTTCATATGCATGCATACTACTGCATCTGCTGCAGAGGGGGGTGGCAAGGAGTGTTAATGCAACAGCCATCGAAGGGTAAGGACTAGGGAAAAGGAGGCAGCAGGAGACAGAGATGAATTGTATGTTTACCGTCTTTCTTATGTTAGTGTCACGATGCTATCTATTATTGTAACCAATTATGGTGCGTGGAAATAGGAATTTTATGTCAATCAATTCAACTGCGCATCTCTTTTTTGTCAATTCTATCAAATCTAGAGACAGAGCTTAGGGTAAAAATAATATCCTCTGTGTCGTACTGAAACTTCAATGTTATATGTATGTACATACTACCCTTCATGACGGTCGTATATAGGCTGGTTTTTTAAGGTTTAGTAAAAAATAAGTAGACAAAGACCAAAGTAGGGCAATTCCTCAATGCAAATCCCTAATAAGTAGACCAAACCCTCAAAAACCAGCCTTTATCAATGTATTTTACTGTGGTCAAAAACTATGATAACATGACGGTCGTTTGCCAGGTGGCGGTTACTAGCGATGAAAAAGGGATGGAATATGAAAAATGTCTTCATTTTTTTTCCTAATTTCCCGATAAGGGCACTAGGTGAAGGGATGCCTCCACCAATCTATTATTCTCTTTTCTGTTTCCCCTTACTTGATATTCCCCCTCCTCGCCTATTTTTTGGCCTCTTTTGGTGATTGATCCACTCATGAAATTTGAAATTACTATTGAATCCTCTTTCGGAAAAGTTACCATATTCTTATGCCTCCAAAACGGAAATCCTAGTTTCGCGAGTAAGAATGAGCTTAGTATTGAATTTTAGACTAATATTTCTCCTGAAATGGGTTTGTCCACTTACTCTCTATACTCTATACTCTCAGAGATAACATCCTATTTATGCTTGAGTATTTGTACTCATCCTTTTAGCCTGACTGAGTGCAACTACGTTTTTTACGGACATGTACACGGACAGGGACGAAAAATATTTTTTTGATGAATGAATGAATGTTGCTGCAGGTAGATAAATAACATGTGGCTTCTTTTTACCAAGGAAAGCATAGCAAAGCATAGTTCTTTCGGAAACAAAAATAATTCATAAGTCATGGGAGAGAATAAGGAGAAATGCAATTTCTTCGAAATGAGGATAACCGCTGACACTGCCTTTGGACGTGGAACCTGTTGAAGATGCTTCCACTGTACGTCGTTATTCTGAACACGAAGTTATTCCTGGGAAGATCGGTAAGCCGCATATGGAAGAACAAGCTGTTAACGAGCTTCCTGTGTACCTTTCATCTGATCCGTGGTAGAATTGCACTTCACGTGTACTTAGAAGTGGAATCTCTTCCCTAGAATGACACGAGAATACTTTGAGCCACTTATGGTATTATGTTGGTATTTATGCTATAATTCTCCCCAAAAATATATCTGTTGACATTAATGCAAATTTGCACTTAAATTAGTCTCATTCTAAGAATTATAGCTATGTATGGATTTATTTTGGGCTGTTAAGCACATGATTCATTATGAGACAGTTTAAACTTGGTCATGCAACCAACCGCAATTAAAAATAACAACTTTTGATCAAACAGCTAACTATAGGTACCTCCCCGTTTTTCAAAACAGTGTGATCTACAGCTCTACACGTTATCTCTTTACGGCTTCCTTCATGCACTATTTCTGTTCCATTGTAAACGTAATTCATCACTAAGTTTTAATTAAATTGTATATTTTCAAGTTACACTAAAGTTCTGTGTAAGATTTGACAAGGTGTGCTGCTTTTCTCTGCAGTAATATAGTTTTGGTCTTTAAATATTTTGTATTATAACTGGATATGGAGGTATCAATCAAATAAATTATCCACCGCACAACTTAAGGTATCCATCTAACAGTTTAGCACATTGTTGCCCACAAACCTCAAGCCAGGCATGCACAGAATGCATTGTAATAAAAGCAGTGTCCCAAACAAAGTTTAATTTGAGGAAATGAGAAATAACCTTTTCCCTCCCACCCCTTTTCAAGATCGAAATCCATACACTCCTACTTATCTACGTGCTATTTTCGGAGTGGGTGTGTCGAATGCGGTTTAATAATTAGGCAAACAAATTCATATTGACTTGGTTCTTGGCAGGAACAAGGTGTAAGGATCTCATTCTTCGTTTTCATATATTTTTCTGGAGAAAAACCTTTTATGGAAACATTTTCTCTACCTTATAATTCTCTCATCCGACTGTTCCCTTTGTCATTCTACTGGCTCTTTTTTCTATTTCATAACCCATTTCAGTTTCTTTTATCCCTTTGTAATCCCTCTCTATTGAATTTGCCCTGCTGAATGTGTTTGAATTCGAGGAGAAGGTTGTCATTGGCTTTTATTTTCCTTGGATAAACCACCGTCAAAATTAGTGGCACTTGAACCCAAAAAGGGAAAATAGGGAATAGTAAGAGTTGAGGAGTGGGAGGGAGCGTATTTAAAGTGGATATTCTTCGTGAGACTATGCTGAGACTTAATTCCATGCAACCTCTAGATGAAGGATAAAGTGCATGCTGCTAATGAAATAATAAATATAGTGATGCAATGCTATTTTCATTTTGTTATTTCTTTTGAAATTGATCTTGCCCTTAACGTGCTTCCTACTAAATTTTCTGATGAAATTTTACTCTAGGAAATCTTGTTTGTTACATGTTTAAAAAATTGAATGGGGTAAACCGGTGGAGGTCAGCTCCCTTCTATCATCAAATACTTAGTTAAAGTATCTTGGATGAGGACGATTTATTTATCCTTCAGCTCAAGTTTAATTTAGTTGGTCTCATTAGCTTTTTTCATTCGATGATATATTTCAGGATATTTTGGAGATTATTTTTGCCAGACTGCGCAGCAGTGCTTTCAAATCTTAATGTGATGCACGGTCGTTTGTCTTATTTCATTGGGAAATTATTATTTTTTTACATCAACTTCATTTGGTTTAAAACACTCTATTTGTGTATATTTTAATTTTTCAAATAAGGAATTAATACCTAATATTAAATTTGCATATTTATTATCTTATGATCACTATACAATTTTCTGTCAGCCCAGAAAATCCGAGTAACCAGTTTTACAGAAAATTCATCACTCTACTTCAAATATAGATTATATAAAAATTTTTAATACATACTATTATTTTACTTGATTATTGGTGGTTGGCTTAAATATTGGTATACTTAGTGTCGGACATTGTGTGTGAAAAGTACTTCCTCTGAAATTCCTCAATTTAGTTAATTAAGTGATTGTCCTGCGCTACAATGATATCAAAATAATTTCTGATAAATGTATGTGGATCCCGAGTGATTGAACATTTGTTCTGGTAGTAAATCATTTTTCTCTTTCATAATCATGCAATTGCTTGATAGTTCTGCTCGAATAAGCTTAAGCTCCTTCGAGCTCGAGAGTTTGGCCCTCTACTGGCTACATAATCAAATGAGGCAACTCATTTGAATGATAGAGAAATTGGAATACTGATGCTTTGCAAACATCTAACCGCAAAATGAATGACTAATTGTAAAACTCAAGCATCACTCCAACAATTCTCCCTCGTTTGAATGAGCAAAGTTGCACATATGGTGGAAGACTATAATGCACAGGTTGTAGTAGTTAACACTGGAGCCCTGTCACGCAACTTCGTCGGTTAATCGCGTGGATAATAGCATTTCAGTGATATCATTGTCCTTAAAAAGCAATCTGAAAAGCTTCTTGCGTGAGTCCAATTTAGTGTGAAATTACCAATTTAGTTGCACACTCACTCGGGGGGGAGGGAGGGGGGCAATATGTTTCTTTTCCATTCTGGCGTGATTATCATTAGATGAAAAAAACAAGTAAATCGTAACGATATTGACGAGAACGTCATCTTACGGCTTCGTAACTTTTCAAAAGTTGCCAACGTTGAGCATTAACTTTAATTATAAAAAGAAAATGCCAACATTTAGTTCGTCCTCACGCTACCATCACAAATGTTTTCGCCAACGAATTGATGAGGATAGTTTAATTGGTTGATTATTTGAGAATTTGAGCGAAACCTGATGTTTTAGGTTGACAGTCGGGTAGGTAGGCAAGGGAAGGCTTTCTCGGGAATTGAAGGAAAGTTAACTGGGGATAAACGAGTCGGAGGTATCCTGATTTCAACAAAAGTGCCTTAGGGATTTACCTTATTTCACACCCCCTTCTTTATTATTTTTTATTCCACCCTTTGACAGATTTTGATATATTATGTCGCCTTTTAAGCGATGGAGAATAGACTATGCGATAGGTATGAGATCTAGCATTGGAAGCCTCATACGCGATTATTTTATTTTTACGTTGGTTTGGATTTCAAGACATTCAGGAATTCATATCCAATAAGAGGCATACTGTTTATAGAACAGAAGGTTGATTTGGCCACTAAGTACCTATAGATACCTAAACCCATTACAATTATGAAATAACCAATTTAATCAAAAAAAATCACACTTTTGATCACAAGCTGAGCTTATGAACCCAGCAATAAAGAATGTTAATGCTATTCCTGCATCATAGTTTAAACAGAAAAAAATGACCTGAGTCAGCAATAATTGAACATCGATTTTATGTTACATGATCTTCCATAGTGAAATCGGTTACAAATTTTTAGTGATTGCAGGCCATCAACTTGCACAAGTTGATGGCTATTTATATTCTCAATATAAATAAATATTAGTTAAATGTGAGTCTGATTCAACAAGTTGGAGATAACTTAAACTTCGTTGATTGATTGTTTTAATGAAATGGGTTTTGTGTTTATCTTTCCATTGAACCCTATTCACCCTATTTACTCGCCAGATATGTCGTTGACTTAAGCTATTTGTCTACCTAATGATGAGCAATTGAAAATAATACTTAGACTGCATTTTCTTGCAACCAGGTTATATTTGTAGTGAACCATAAAATTGCACATTAGCTGTGGCGCCGAAACGGAGGATGGGGAAGTTTCAGGAAAATATTTTAATGCGGTGTCTTTTACATGGATAAAAAATCAAGCAAACTTGCTCAAACGTAGCATTCTTAGTGCCCCTAATAATGAAAAATGGCAATGGCTGCGTCAGATGTGTTTATTAAACCTCATTAGCCTACTCTAGCATATAATTTTGTGGTTAAGTACAAGATTCCTTTCGCTATCATTTACAAATAATGTAGAAAAAGAGGCATTATGTATCGACCTCCTTTCAATAGTGCAAGAATAACGTATAAAATTCACCATCAATTAAATTAATTTGGTATTTCACAACGAAAAATAAATGTTCATGATAATAGATATTCTGGCCTTATTTCGCATAAACCTTCATTGTCATTTTTTTTTTATTTTATCGATTACCTTGAGCTTTTTCTGCATGTTCTTGCATTTAACCACAGAAATGAGTACAATGAAAACAAGTAATATTCTTTATTTTCAGAGAATGCAAAAGAAAAGCTCATGAGAAATTTGAGAATGAGATTTCAAACTAGTCCCTTATGATTAGATACCGAACCCTAAAAACGAAATAGCTGGCGCCAAAATGTTATTAGGCACATTATTATGGGTGAAATATTTACGGAACTATCCGCTTGCATGGCTAAAGTTGTCTGTTTGTCTTCTCTTTGCTTTAAGTAGACATACTCTCGCCGCAGATCCGAAGGTTTGCGCGCCCAAGTAAATTTACTCTTTTATTAGTGCTAAGAGGCCGCATAATGGTCGTTTGTTTATTCCCTCAGGAGTTTTAATGAAGCTGCGGGGTCTGCAAGTTAGTAAATATGAAAAAAATATGACGCAGTGAATGTGGGATGAACTCCGAGTGGAAAAAGAAAAAGGAGTTAGATACTTCATGGAGATTTAACAGGAGTATACTTTCAACCGGAAACTTTAGAAACCGAGGGAAGATGAAATAATGAGCAAAAATATGGAATAAATCAGGAGATAAGACGAAATGTGACCGTGAATCAAGTCTTTTAGCCACGTGTAAGGTGGTTTCAGTGAGATATCGATAACATAAAATTCAATGAATTAGGCCTTATTATATAGAAGAACTTTATACAGCTTCCACCGCTCATCGTGGCTTCGACCTTCCAAAGATATTCTTGACTTCACCAGTATGCCACAAGGAGTAACCAAAGCCTTGTAATATCCTAGGGCCGCCTTCATTTCTCTACTCGAGCTAGTATCCCTTCTAAAAGGACTACTCTGAGGGCCAGCACAACATTGCCCGCGACCCACCTCTAGGACGTAATGGGAATGGAGTACCGGAGAAGTGTTTGCGGGAAGAGTATGATGTATAGAGTTAAGAATAAGTGGGTGATGAAGAAATGTGGGTTGGATGCTCCAGTAATTTACAACTATGAAAGGAGTGTGCTTCGTTGGTTAGGCCATGTTGAGAGGATGGGAGATAGTCGAATAACAAAACAGACATATGATAGATGATGATTGCCGTCCTCGGTGGTGGTGAGGTAAAGTGCTCGCCTGCTAACCCGAAGGTCGCGGGTTCGAGTCCCGCCTGGGGAGGATTCTTCACCTTCCAGGTCATTGTTGTGCGTGTGCGTCCGTTGTTCATTGTTAATATCCTGATATAAAGCCCAATAAGAGCTCTAGGGTTTAATTTTCTCCAGGCGAATGGTTGCAGTAAATTCTTCACGGGGTTCCGTCCAGGTTAATGGCTCCGTCTTCTCCTCTGCCGAAGTTTCGAAGGATGACTTATCGTTCATCATCAGAGCCATGGATGATAGGAAGATGGAGCCACTAACCCTGACGGAAACCCGTGAAGAATTGACTGCACCTTTGTTCAATAAAATTATGGCTGGTATTCAATAAAAAATAGTAGAATGAATAGTGTGAGAGGGAGAATTAGACCGTGTGTGTCATGGGTGTCATGAGACTCTAAAGAGAAGGCCAAATAGAAATCTTATAAATAGTATGGAGTGAATGAAGCAATTCATTAGTGAAAGAGAAGCAAATATGGTTTGTAAGGATAGGACATTATCGAAGATATTGTTAAGAGACAGCCATTTTTATAGGGCTAATGGCAATAACTAAATTATCTTACTTTTCCTAAACCAAAAGGGAATGGCATGATGGGTATGTGTGTACAAAGAATCAGATTTTATTCCTTCAGTTTTTAGTTAGTCAACGTTTTGAGATACTTGCAAAAATATAACACTAATTACCATTGGATGTGAGACGGCTGTGAGCTCCAGAGAGACGCTAAGTTAAATAATGAGTTAATAATGATGCGACTTTTACGCCAAAAATGCAACTGAATGTGTAACCTATGTTTTCTAAATTATGTTTCAAAGTATATTAATTACTCAGCGAAATACTTTTTACAAAATTGGAAAAAACCTCAGTGTTGTAGGCGTTTTTAGCCTGTGGCGTGAGTTAATTGATTCGAGTTAAACGCTCAAATATGCATATTTTGTAAATTGTTGTGAAGTTCCTTCACATAAAATGAAGTTTTCTGGTCATTATTGTTGCTATTTCTACTTTATCCTTCCTACAACTGCTTAAAGTTAGTATAAAATCTAATTTTATGTCTATTGTGACTAAAGAAATATCTTGCTCAAACTTCCTTAATTAACCAAATGATGCATTTTGCAGTGCGAAACCTTTCTCTAAAAATCTTCTTCTTTTTCTCTCCCTTCAGTCTTAGAATAAGGCGGATACTGCCTTTCTCTCCCCATATTGGGTCAAGAAGGGTTTTCGGGGCCGAATTTTTTCCGTCTCCTGTTTCTTTTTTTATCGAACTTGAAAAGTCCTACTTCCTTTGTACGAACTCTTTGCGTTCCGTACGATATCTCATTGGATCCAAACACCCTTCTTAAAGCTAAACTTTTTTCATCTGCCTTCTTTTACCGGCAGATATGACGTTTCTAAAGCATTATCCAATCTTTTCCTTTATCTGCGGCCTAGTCCTCAATCCAATGCGACCTGAATGTTCCTAATGGGTAGAAGAAGGCTTTACTGCGGCGGCTCTAATCAGTCTGTGCCGCTGAAAGTGTGCTCTCAGTCAGTGTTCCATCATTTATTTTTGAACCCGGTCTTTTGCATCGTTAGCATCATTGTTGGCCAAAATGAAATCGGCTTCTACTGTGAGAAAATTTATCTAGAACCGTAATGTACAACAGTTAATATTTTTAACGAAAAACGTTATTTGGTACTTCCGGGTTCAACGCACAGGCGTCATCGACTGATAAAAATTATTTTTAAAATATCTAGGGATCTAACTGGTGGTTTCATAAAAAACATCTAGGGATCTCTTGCATTCAAGCTTTTGGGTAGGATCATAGGACACTACACCTTCCCCCATCCTCACCTCTTATTCACAGAAACTGGTAGCACTAAATGAAAATTTCTGTGAACATCAGTCCTTGTTCTATACTATAACTAAATCATAGTGGAATTTTATCCCCTTTTAATTCATTGAAGTTAAAAATGTCTCTTCTCTTCCTATTTCATGGAAATACTGAGGAGAATTATAAATACGAGATGACTCAGTAGATTCTTATTCGTAAAAGCCAGCGAAATCTAGGGTTGCAACTCCTCTGAGTGAGTACATTTAAGATTGCTTTGCCATCCAGTATCCAGATTTTCGACCTACTGGGTCCTAAATGGCATGCAGGGAAATATAATACTACTGATTTTTGCGGCGGACACAGCTAAGTAATATGGCCCTCAATATGGCCTCTGTAAAAATCAATTCATATGTTTTACGCATGCTTACTGATGACTCGTAGTTTCTTGCCATCTTCAATAAAGTACGCGATTGATTCCATACTGTTTTCTCACTGTTTCCACCCTTACAAAGCTCATATATCAAAGCTTAGACTAAAAGACGAAGTGTTGGCTTTGAAAGTGAGCACAGAAGGATATTGGATGAAATACAGTTCAAGACGATCAAAATAATGATTCAAAAATTCGTGATGTGTATCAACACTTTTTTATAAAAAATACAAGTTTTTAACCAATTTTATTTCATATCTGCAGTTGTTAGATTAATATTATCCTAGCACATCTATTTAAATTGCTTGAATTGTCATTCCCTGACCATGGAATACTGTGGAGTTCCATAAGGAAATCATTCACCTCTTCACTCACTTTGCAAAAATGTATTCAGGAGTGGAATTGTCACGAAGGCTTACTATTACTTACTGACTATACTGGTTAACTTTTTTCGATGGCAAGATTTATTCTAGATATCGTAGATGAGCGACAACTCCGTCCGTTAGGTGGCATTTTTATGACACCGAGAAAATATTCAAGTACGGCTTGAAATATTAGCTAATTGGTTTCCTTCTGGCTGTCACTGTAAGCAGTCTCTAGTGTTTAATACCTCTAGTTCCTATTAGATACAGTCCCAGCTTTACTTTCATGTCCTCCTCAAAATTCCTAGCTCACTCTCCTTTCTTCACACGCAAAATTATAATTTCTGTGTTAAACTCTTTGCGGGCATCCCACAACTTAAAATTATTCATTTTAGCGGACGTTATGAAAGAAGATATTCCTATTGCATCATGACTACTATCACCAGTAGCCCGGATGACGTTCTCCTCTTTAAACGTCGGCCAGAATGAAGAATTTAACCCGATGGGGAGACCAAGAAGAGCTCAACATGAAAATTCTTGGGGAAAGCAATCTGTCTTCCAATTCCAAGTGGTGCGCACCGATCCTTCTCCCTGGCGTGTCTTATGGAGGCCGATTCATGAAGAATTCAAGAGAGCACTCTTCCCTCGAGGCTCTCCGGCTTTGCTCCTTGCTTTTCCGACGTTCTCAGCTACGTCCGGGCATCGCATATCGACGGAAATGTCGCTAACGCTCATTTGGCCCAGAAAGTCTATCGCCGGAAGAATGTTTCGAATTCGTGGAACGAAGAAAAACGCTGGCGTTCCCTTCCTCATGCAAAAATCAAAAGTAGGTTTCCACGAAATAAAAAAATATCACGAATGGCCATCCTGTCCCTTAACCTGATGACGAGCGTTATACATCAAGTTGGAATAAACAGAATCCTTGTCCAGAAAAGGCTCCATCTTTTTTATTGATAAGCTTTAACTTATTCCACAGAGCCGGAATGTTTTATTCACCACAAACAGTTAAAAGTAGATGGATGGTTCGTGATTATAAAATGAAACAACTATATTATATTGCGGTTGACAAGGAGCAATATTAAATGCCGAGTTTCGTATAAAGGATGACAACTGTTACTAGAGATCCACCTTCTTAGTAGCGGTGGGCAACTAGTGTGTGGTTAATTTTTGGAAAAATTTTCAGGAACAGGTCTCGTACAATAACTATTGCATTACCATTAATCAACCCCATGTCCTGTCGATATCAGAATAATTCATTCATCTTCAATGTTTTGAGGTTGTGTTGACTAAGATATTTTTGTCGAGTGCACTTTCTTTATTATCGTTCAAATTTTGTGAAGAAGATTGAATACACTGATTGATGAAAATGAAGATTTACCCACTGACTAACATTTTCTGAAACTGCCGTACTTATTTCTTGAACACACATTCAACCTTTATAGGTGAAACACCTAACGATGAACAAGCTTCATTTGCTTACTCGATTAGTGCACATTCAGGAACATAAATATTTAAAAAACCATCAGATTTACAATTTATGTTATTTTGTGGGTCTTCAAACATTTTTTGCTTAAAGCTTTTCCTGGAACTAATTGTAGCTCTGGTTTACACATTGAAATCTTCCGTCATATTTCGGGGTGATAATTTTTTCACAACTTTCGTGTGAGAATGGTAAGGGTTAGGATAAAATAATATGTTGCATGAATCACAGGTAAAAATACCAATTGAACATATCATATTGCTTTGACTCTTCAAGGGAAGGAATTAACAAAATATTCCTAGGACGCACAGCACTTCACCACATCAAATAGTCCCTTCAAAATCAACGTTAACACCATATTGTAACAGTAGTATTATTTAAAACATAGACATCTTAAAGAATTTGATCTTCTTCCTCTGTTGGCAAGTGAAGACCAAAGGTATTTTTAATATATGATATAGTATTTTATATATTTAGTATATAATATTTATTCAAAATCTATATACTAAATACAGAGTGCAGCTAAGGATTTGAATAACTATTAACATAAAATCAGATTGATTGAATTGCATCAAATGATGTTATGACATTTTTTTAGATTGTCGTTAACAACAATTTTGTAATCTCATGGAGACGCAAATAGACTGGGAAAGTACACAAATAAACTCTGGAGCCTTCTGAAACTTTAACATTCTCATTAATTAAACACTTACGTAATTATTTTTGCTGAAAACTAGTTCGATTAATGTTTCCTCTTCCTCCAAATATCTACCTCCTGGTACATAATTCACCGTAATTGGTCTTTTTCTTCCCACTCCAAATCCTCTCCCCTACTCTCCCGACTCTATCCCCACTGCCACCATCCTCATTTCAATTCCTCATTCCAAAAGTTATTTTTATAGCACTGAGAATATTTCCAGTTAGTTTTCTTATACGTTTACTACACATAAATGAAAATACTGTGGCATCTACACATATGTCAAAGGGTATTCTTAAATGGAGTTCAACGTTTTTTTTTTTAAAGTCCCAGACTTTATCTCTTCAACCCATGTGAATCACTAAACGATTATTATTTTGTGGAAAATAAATCTAGAGAACTCTCTAATTCAACGCTTGCTTGATTTTTAAACTCTGCCCCTCATGGATTTTTTATGGATCAAAAAACCAATTAGTAACTACACAGGTACTCTTTGACATTTCGTAGTAAGCTGTAATAGGGTAATCAGCTTTATTGTATGCAGCTTTCTCTGCTATTGATTACGGCACCGGTCAGTTTTGGCACATTTTCATAAGTATGCCACTAGAATAACCAAAGCCTAGTAATATCCTAGACTATTCGAGCTAGGATACTTTCTAAAATGGCTTCCTCTAAAGCCAGGATACTCTTTTCCGTGACACAACCTAGGAGGTGTATGCGATGTACTAACACACCAGGATGCGCTTATTACTCAAAACGATTTAATATTCCCTGGTGGTGTCAAAGTATTGCATGACGAAAAGTACTTGCGAGGTGTTTCAGTGATTAAAAAATTGAAAAAATACTACAGATTCCGTAGCGATTGCTTTGAATAATTTGGAAATAGAATTTTCAATACTAAGGTCATATGAGCGATTTTTTTCTATGCACAGATATGCATGAAACTTTACATACTTTTTCTTATTAATGACATCTTTAGATAAAATTGAAAAACCTTTACTTCACCGATTTAGGTGTTTGACATTTCAATGCTATTTTAACACGTAGCCCTAAGGCACAAGATATATATTTCGTAATTATCCGATAACATATGTTCACATTCTAAAATCGATATCATACATTTCATGTTTAAAATAAATGAGTCTCATGATACCACGCTGAGTCCAAATTTAAAAAAATATTTAAATATATATTTCGGTAGAAGTTTTGTTACCCCTGTCTACGAATGGCTGGTAGGAAGTCCGGAATGACCCAATCCTTCGGAGCACAATTTTCAGAAGAATCGATATCATGACCGATAGTGCTGAAAGGCTAGACGCGCTCAAAGCTCCAGTTGGTAGTGCTTGTTGATAATGGTAGTGAGAGCATATTATCTTACCCTCATATGTATTTATTACGAAAGAAATCCTTGAATTTGCAGCCAGATGAAATATGTTATGTGTTTTCATGGCATGCTACATTTTTTTCTTCTCCATTGCATTGGCAAATTGTTTTTACTAAGATTATTCAAGAATGGAATCAATAGATTCCTTAGAGTATCTTAGAATATCTTCTACGAACCGTTTCACCGATGAAATTTGCAATAATCACTGGCGCCAAAGTTTTCTCAAATTTTCAGTTCCATGGGGAAGTTCTCACAACTCCGTTTCTGCATGAGTTTCCGCATGCAGTTAGTTTGCTTGGTGAGGAGGAAAATGAAATTTGACTCGCTTTGGATCCTGAACTAGGGTACGGTTTTTCAATACTTCGCGTAAGTTCATAAATATCCTCTCAGCATCATAGCATTCATAAATTCTTGGTCCAATTTTCTACTTAATTAAAGTATAAAGAATGATTGCGGTCCTTTTTGTTGACATTCGGCATATATAGTTGTCAGAGTTCTCTACATTAGCACTCCTCAATGGATGAATATATTCTTATTTAATTTTCTTTGACTAGATTTTAGTTGCATGTACTACGGACATGCATGTACTAAGACTCAGACATTCTGGATACCTGGATCAAGGAAAAATTCCATGAAATAGCCTACTCAGATATTTTGATAAAAATGTTTCATAGAGCCTTGTTTCATTAACATACTTAGACTTACATATTCATGGATTTGATATCTAAATTCTGTAATAATTTTAATGGAAGACCTACGCGTATAGTTAAATATCTGTTAAAATCTATCTTTATTATTCAGTTATCGTCTCATCTTCAGATGTTGCGCGGGGTTAGAATCATATTCACCGTTACATACCTTCCATGAGAAGTCAAATGTATATAAATAGTAAAAGACACTAGTGGTAATCAAGTGTTTTTCGTTGTTTCCAACATAATGTGATGTACATAACCGAAACTAAGAATTTACATCAAATTAGCGAGAACTTTAGGCCATCTGGTGGTTGAAGTTAACCAGAAAGCATAAAACCGATCTTAATTTTTTGAAAAGTAGGGATTTTTTTCATCACTGAAAAATGATAGGAGCAAAAACTATATGATACTAAAGTAGTTCAACGTTTCTTTTTACACCCTGAAGATCCTGGGCAAATTATTATTCAACTCGAAGGACGAAGTGATACGGATAAACAGGAATGGTGTATATAGGCTAAAGTGCACCACTCCCAATTGCACTTCCAATGTATTGGTGAAAGTGGTCGAGCCATCAATATTAGGGCTCGGGAACACAAAACGTGTCGGTTGAAGGGAGATTTCTCATCATCTTTTGCTAAACACTTAATCGAAGATGACCACGAAAGTGATTTTGTGCCTGAAGTGATCCATGTTGGGAGAAAAGGGGCCAAATTGGACTTCTTTGAACAGATTGAAATTGTAAATGATACTACCAACAAAATGTTAATCTTATTAACAAATGTGTTTTTCCTTCTTATTCCCCTCTGTTAACTACACCATTCCCCATCCCCTCCCATTGACCAAACCTGACCGTAACGCACGTCTCTGTCGTCAAATGTCAACCGCCTCTTCTACCCTCCCCCCTGTCTCTCATCAATATATTGACTCGCTTGAACTGTAGATGTACCTTGATAATGACTGCTGAGAAGTCAAAACCTGGGTCGGCAATAAACATTTTTAGTGTGGAATATACTAAAATATTTTCTTCGTCATGTCTACAACTTTATATTACACTGACCGAAAAAGACTGCTCAGAATGGCAGACACACCGAAAGAGATTGTTCATTGCCCTCTTCATTGTTTCTGGGTTTTTCACCGTGTTCGAACTTTTTTGATGACGACAGTTTTGCTGGCATTGCAACCAGAATCCTCAGGTCGAGTTGAACTCGACAACCACTTCACTCGACGACAGAGAACTCGACCTGAGTTGACGCTGGTTGGAATACTAGCAAAACTGTCGTCATCAACAAAGTTCGAACGCGTTGAAAAACCCTGAAACAATGGAGAGATCAACCGATCAACACTGCGGAAACTCAATGAGGTTGTCAATGAGATTTTTCATGCCTAATTTAAGATGAATGCGTAGGTACTTTGATATCATCCTCTCTCGACCAGTTTAAGTAGACTGAGATAGTCTTGACGATCGCTGTGCGCATCGAGGGTACGAGTATTAATGCCGTTGCTGATCAGACGGCGAGTATGATTAAATGACAGCTATTTTATTGTTATCCTACCTCACCTCCACATCAATCTTTGAGCGCTTGATCCGGCTCGACCTCTCTTGGGCAAAGCGCCCAAGCTACCGTGCCCTCATCTGTATTGTGGGCGCTCTCAAATCGATTCGTTCCGAAAGGGCGAAACGTTTCCAGCCTCCCTCGCTCGTTGAAGGGATGGATTTATTTACTATTTTTCCATGCCCGTTTCTTCTTTTTTAATTTTTTTCATTCCATTCCTAATGAACCCCTCAAGTCCTCGCGTTAAAGAGCGAAAGGTATTTGCCACCGTTTAACGTATTTCGGTGCTCTGCATTGCGCGTGCTTGCTTGATCGTCGTTGGATTACCGTGGGAATGCCTCCTCCGCATCGCCGACCTCGAGACCTATTACGTCTGCCCTTTCGTGATCTTTACCTTCCACATGGGAGGTGTTTGAAAAAAAAACAAAGGTCTCCTGAGCGCTTCCCGGTTACGCCCCAGTGCCATAATTTCGCGCGAGGGTGAGCTCGAAAAGAATATGGAACGAAATGTTCTTGTTTATTCTTCCGGTTCTGCGTTTTTCCGGGTTGGTGAGATTGTGAACACAGTGGTCGCAAACGCGGATATTTCAATTTTTTTTGAGGAATTTTCTGGTTCGTTAAATACCTCCAGTCTTGCCGAGAAAAATGCAATTGAGTGCAAGAGTGTTTTTTTTATACTTACGGTCTTAACGAGCACACAAACCGCACTGATTGGCTTCCTACAGCACAGGTTTTATTTTCTTTTATTTTTCTAGTCACCCGTTATATACATAGAGATTTTTGCTTAGTTTTACTCGGGAACTTCAATTTCTGGTGGGAAATGCCCTCTCACCGACAGTCATCATTTTTAGGGAGAATAAAATGTAAACCAAAATGAAGTATCTTCAAGCGCTGACACATAAATCATACTGGTGTGGCATCAAAATTAAGGGCCATCATGTGAAGAGAACTTGTATGAACTTTATATATGGGAGCATATTTAAAGAGAGCACATAATCATACTTAGCGTTGATAGGTTTCGTAAAAATCAACGCTTGGAGCAGTACCACCATGTCTTTCCTGCCATCCGAATCATTAGGCACGAATTCCTGAATATTTAGCTTTGGTTTCTTTGCAAATTAACTATACATCTTTCTTTAAGTGTGGCCTGTAGTAATTGAACATAAGGATAGCATACTTGCACTTAAGGACATAGTTTAGCGAATTGAGAAAAGTAAGTTGTCACTACAAGGATATCCAATGTTTATATTTAAGCATAAGATTCTTATACTTTTCGGCCTCAAATGTTATTATTTCTAAAGTCAATTGCTTAGGAAAGCCAGGCTTACCGCATTATTGCTATCGGATCGGAAAAAGAACTCTTCAAACATCCATATGTGTTAAGCATTAAATTTGACTCACTCGTGTAGTAAATGTTATCTAGCCTAGCATAACTATGCTTTATATTTTCATCGTCGTTCTCATTTCTAGTTTTCAACAGAGGAATCCTATCGAAATGTGATGGTCATTCTTGAACTAGGTTTTAAAAGTGCTGTATGATTTACAGATGTAAAAAAACCACCGATCTGAAACCAATGCAATACCCAAATTACAATAAAACATCTACTTACCACCTATACGAAAAACCGCTCGCGACGACTTAAATATAACATTCAAGGTGATATTTCACCGATCCTTGGGAATGTAACCCAAAAGATAGACCAGGTGTTCAATTTTTTGAAGGAAACTGATCTTTTTAAGCACATATAAATGTATAAATATACGTATTTTTATTTAGCTACTCAAATATTCCAATGAATAAGAGAAATATTGTTACGATATAGCTCTTCTGTGATGCTAAATGACCCTTGCAGTCGATGCACTCACATTCACTACTACTACTACGTTTTGGAAACTCAGATAACCTTAACTCGAAACAAACCTTACCTGTTTAACTGAAATGTATTTGCCTCAATCACTAGTCGATATGAGTAAACTCTTCTCGGGCTCTCCACCAGTTTAAACTGTTCATTATTGCCGACGTTTCGAGAGACGACTCGTCACTCATTCTGGTTTAAACCGGTGGAGAGCCCGAGAAGAGTTGACTCAAAATATTCGCAGGGAAAGTGTTAGATCCTTTTTTACTAGTCAATATGATTCCTCATGAATATTTATTCGTATTTAAGCTTTGAACTCTTTATGCTTTTTCTCAATCTTTTTATACCGATAACCGAACATGAAAACACGTTTTTAATAAATGACATGAAAGCTAAATGCTACCAACCTGAGTGAAATTTCGCACTTCTAGGAAAGAGTACAACTCTGCAAGTGGTAAGCCCAGAATGATGTGCTTTTCCCTCATTATGGCTATAGAGCTAGAGTGAGTAAGATTCCTACGCTGCCTAATAAGCGTTCTAGAAAATTCAATCCTCCAGAAATCACAAAACTTTGGTTTCACAGAATTAAACCGGGTGCCCTACTTTCATATGGCCACTGAAGGCTCTCACACCTGTGGTATCATTGCCTTGTCGGATCAGTAATATTCCGTCTCCTAAAACTGGTTTATTATATTGTTGTGGGATTACCTATGTGATATTATTTTTATTTGGCAGCGCATAAAAGTTCCTAACGAGGCTGAATAGATTGGAACCTTCCCACCTCTCAAGATTAATTTAGTAACCTATTCACTCCTTGGCTTTTGGCACAGCGGTAAACCCTCACCTGATTGTTAGGACTTTATCTTCTTGATCTGCGTCATTCAACAATGTGAAAATGGTCGTTGTAGTTTTGGCATCAAACAGAAGAAGAAAATACAATTCAGGAAGGTTAGGCAATTTAATTCTGCTTGTGTGAATCGGCCCCGGGGCATCGCGGTAAATATATCCAGTGAACCAGGAGATGAAGATTTTTCTCTTATTTTCTATCATTCTGGTTTCAGACCTACCTTGTATCCTTTTCCGTACTGAGTGGAAATCGAATATTTGGTTAGGTGTTTCTTAAAATGTCTTCCTTCACAGCGTCACGGCATGACTTTCCGTCCTGACAGTGCATGTGGATTGTAAAACTTAAAACACGAATTGATCTATTGCCTTGATCATAAAGAGGTTTGACTGCGAAATTCTCTTTTTTCAGTGAATAATTTCAAGAATCCCTAACCTCCAAGATGCTAAACGTGTTACAGCGTCCTATTGAAATAGAAGCCTCAGTAATTATGAGAGACAGCATTATTATATTTATACTCAACGCAGTGACCTGCTATTGGGACCTGCTATCAATCCTACAATTAGTGCTGACGTTCTGTAACTTTACATGAATAAATACACTGAATAAAAGCCCATATTTCGTGAAAATGGATTAAACAAGCACAAGTATGAATGTATATTTCAATGCCACAGTAAATATTTATTTTAATGGCTTCAGATTTGAAATTTAACCGTCTTTTGGGTCAATTACTCTTCAGGATGGCATTCAATTGCATGTGACATATAAATTCATGCGATATGCATCAGTAACTCTTGGTTTACCACAATTAGATAGGTATTGCACCATAATTTCGTCCAATTCTCGATTACCGTTACCATTTTATTTGAAAGTAAATAGAAGGTTCATTTATAGTTATAGTACCGTTGAAAATTGAAAACAATACTGTAAGTTTTATGTGAATGGATTATGGATTTTCCGGTTCAGTTATTCTGAGCCAAAAATCTCCCTTTGAAGATAGAAAGTCGGCTGAATGTTGTCTGAGTGATTTTTTGCCATTATCAAAGTAATTGCGCATGGTATGCTAATACCGGCTGAATTTACGCCATGCCATAGAAATGGTGATCATATGACGGAAGACAAAATACGTCGGTTATACTTCGATGCTGTGCCTTGACTTTGGGAAAATAAAAATTCATCTATATAGCTATTTACTTTCTTTATCTTCTTCGGTCATCGAGGTTTCATTTCCAGTAGTGGATGTAACAAAGACATTCAATTTCTTGTCTAATGAATTCATTCGGGCTGTTATTACATGTTCTACCTCCTCTAAATCTTTCTCGTACAGTCATAAATTCAACCAGTTCTCCCTTAGGGAGTAATATAAAAGTCAAATGCCCACCACTTCACGGGCAAACTGCTCCCCGTTTTTCACCCTGAGTATGCTCGTGAGTGCTTTATATATTTTACCACAGTGACGAAGCATGGCGCTTGCTTGCGACGCTTCTCGACATTTGGGATTTTGCTGCTCTCCTCGTGGAAAACAATGGAGGTGTAGGGTCATCTAATTTATTTCAGTCCGTGAAATATGGCATTTGGTTGGCATTTTTCTCGCAGCTGAAGCAAATCTCGACCGCGGAGTGGCAAAGACGAGCGAAAATGAGGAAACTGAAATTTTGATGTCACGCTTTGAGAGTGTGTTGTGGGTTCTGGACTTGTGGGAGCACAAATGTTCCTCGGATAATGCTTAAGTGCCTTTCCCCGCAGGATTTGCTTGCTGGTCAAGAAAGAGGAATTTCTCGGACGGGTTACAACCGAACTCTCAATTTACATCAGCCAGTTGCTAAAACAAAAATGTTTCCGGTTGATTAAGATGGCGTGAGTATTGTGCAAGGTGGCACTCGTTGTATGAAATATCATGCCCCGTTTTTCAGGGTTGAGTGCGCTCGAATAGTTCATATTTCATTGAACTTTGCATGGGTTGTGGAACAGCAGTTTCATGATATGATAAAAAAGTTGAACATGTGTTTTCCTTTTTTTCATATAAGTTTGCCATGTTTTGTGAAACAGTTTCTCGCTTTGTACATTTCACACTTTTGTATTGCTTACCGACCATGGTTTTGACATACAAGTATAATGTACAAGGTACATATTTAATTTTTCAGCGGCCATATATACTCCAACCGGGGTATGATTGGGGGGGAGAGGAGCTGAGGGAGAAGGGAAGCGGAAAGCTGGGTGGGGTTATTTGGGAGGGAAGGGAGTCAATTTTTTGTTTTGATGGGGTTGGTTTTTCAAGTTGAATGACTGTAGGGGAGTGGGGAGATGATACACGCACGATAAAAATGAAAGGGGTTATGATGTAAAAAAATCCAGCTTTACACTATAAGTTACTGACATCAATGGTGATTGCAAGTAAAAGGTAAAGTTTACAAGGTTAATATTTTATTGTATGATAATGACATTATATGTCAAAACCATGGTCTGTAACAATAAAAATTGTGGAATGTACAAAGCAAGACATTATTTCACGTGACACATTTCCACAAAGTAAAACTACACCTACACTTGTATATTGTGTTATCGCCATCTCGTTTTCATGTGAGGGACTTCATCTTCAAAATGTCCTTATTTCCGAACATCTGACAAACTCTTTCGACTTTACCGAATTAAAGAAATGTCCTTTCGCGAATTTTCATACCATGTGGTTATAATTATGCAAAATTCAATCGAGTTGAATCACTACCGTCAATGATAATTGATTTTGATGCGTGCAAGCTAAGCCCGTTAAGTCATAGCTCAAGTGGTAATCCGCATCACCCGCTCCACTTCACTTATCACTTTCCCAACTTTAGTCTTATATTATTTTGAACAGTCTGAGTCCCGGGAATATTATTTTTAGTTAGCCTTAACTGCAAGAAGACGTAGCCTTTACGTTAACTTGTTTTCATGTTAAATGAGAGTTTGGGTTTCGTACATTACATGAGACTATCGGTTAGTTGACGTGAGCTTCATTGATGGGGGAACGTATTGGCATCGGTTTTAATGCCGAGAAAAAATAATTTATTAGAGGTCATAAAACCGGGCCTAATATTAATCAGTAAAGGTCAACATCTTGTATTTCTCACCCCTGAGATATAATGATGGTCTTCGTTTGGCAATATCTGCGCCTTCTGAAATCCACTCATTTTGCAAGATTGTTCACATCATTCCATCAGAAATCGATGAATTTGATTAGAATAGATATCAAGCAAAAATACGCAACTCTAAATGTAAGTAGGCAAATGTATATAAATATTATAATTCAGGAATGGGCGAATATATTTTTTATTTCGGAATTTTATGTTTAAAAATATTATAAAGTATTCTACAAGGTAAGTTGTTAGTCAGAGAAAGTTACTGGTATTTTCATGTCTTTCGGGTACAGCTGCGTCTGTCGTCATCATCTAGATACACAGACGCAGCTGTACCCGAAAGACATGAAAATACCAGCACAACAGCGCTGCGAAAGCCTCGAGCAGAAAGTGAAAGTTACATTTATAAAGAGTTAGAGAATGTCCGCTGAGAATAAACAATTACAAAAAAATAAAACATTGGGGAAAATGTTTTCTGGGAAATTGTGTTTCTTTGCTCCTGGATTGACATTCCTGATAGGAAAAGGGGTTAGTAATAAGTAAATATCTTGAATATGGGCGAGGATATTATGTAAATGAGTAGGGTATTCGAATATGAAGGGAAATTAAAAATAGAGATAAAGGACGTAGTATTGATTTGTCTAAGGTTATAGGAGAAGAAGAAGACATCAACTGGCTGTATTTGAATGTAAAAACATACGATTAAACGATTAAGTATAGATTAGTGAGTACGGAAGTTGTGTTGATTTTTTCTCTTTGATTTTAACCTCATCATAGAGATGCCGTATCTAAAAAGTCACTGGTATTGTTTTTGTAATGCCAAGGAAGACACCCATGCAAAAGGCTTGTGAAGGTAAAGAAGTGATGTCCCCTTATCCAGTTCTATAATCATGAATTATTTTCAAAAAGTATCTACTTCGGAAATGGCTTCGTTGACAAATTTCTTGTACAACATTTCAAATCCTTTTAGCTCTTCATATTAATCAATTAGTGTATTGCATGGATATTATATGTACCTGAATTGCAATTCGCTTTTGTTTTCCGAAATACTTCATTTTTTTATTTTGACGTACGTGATCCATAATCCTTTGAAAATTAATAACCAAAAATCATCTTCATCTTGGTTGTTCATCGAGAAATTGAACCTTTGCCTTAAAAGTATCTTTTGATCCTATCGGTTTCTATAACTGCGCGGAAACAAAATGGTGCATCGCATTGAACTACTAAGAGTTCAATATTTTTTCTTGCAGGTACACATATTATTTAAATTACTTTTCGTAATTCGCATTTTTACATTCAATTTTGTGTATGAATATTTCACTAAGCTCTTTTAATTTTGGGTAAAATGAGACATTCGGTAAAATTTGTTTTAAACACTGTTGAAAATAATTTTTGTATGCAATCTTTTCGAAACGAGTGGTTTCTCAAGGAAATTGTGTATCTGATTGCCACCACTCCGAGGGTTAAAGAATAGCTAATCGTTGATTTTTTTAGATCGCTATCAAAGAGAATAAAACTATTTACTTGCACGTTTTTTACCTGAATAAGTCTTTCTTAGGGAAGTTTCTGAGGCATAATAAAACATTTTTTGCATTACCACATTTGTCGGCTTCATCGAAACTTGGTGTTGTTAGCGTTAAAAACAAAAGCCATGACTGAATTAATAATAATGGAATGAGGACTCATGTGGCGAATCTTCTACATGACGAAAGGAGAACTCTTTACAGATTTCCACTGATAAATATTTAATGCGACCGGTGTCCAAGTTTTACATCATTGTCAAGCCTGAATAAAACAGCAAATTTCATCTTTCGGCTCGACTAATATTCATCGTAAATACAGCAGCTAATGGTGATCATTAAGTTCATAACTGCGTGAATCGCGATTGTTTTTACTCTCGATGAATTCTTATTGATGGTGAAATTTGGTTTGCTAGGGAATCGTTTGGATGCTAAATATGCCAAAAATTGAAAAAAAACATTTTCGCACCTTTTCTTTCCCGAAATTGGAAAAATCATCTTCTCCTATGGAAGAAATAGTGTAATAATAATTGGTAATAGAAAAATGTATGAATAATATTGGTGCGTAAGTTACATTTTTTTATTCAACCATCGTTGAATTTTTTTCCCACAGAAATATTGCATTCGAATAGGTATATACTAAGTATGTAAAGACTCTTTGTTTTACTAATAAACGGAATTGCTTAGATTCGTAGCATGATTCATACTATTTTTTATCTCTTTGCAGGTATGTTTTCCAGGACCAGATTCCTGCCTTGGCTTATTTTTCCTGATCCGATGGTCTTTTCTTTTCTACCCCCTTACTCGTGGAGACAATCTAAAAATTCAGACGGACATTTGAGGTAGAAAACACTTTACTTGAAGAATATTTTCTTTTTACGCGCCCCTTCCTCTTAAAATTCGTCTTTCACTTGTTCTTTTCAATTTCTCTTTAAAGAACGGAATGCCAATACCTTTGAAATGAGAAAAAGATGCGCTTTGTTTTGAATTACTTTTAGAAAAAGCCTTCTCATTTACTCTCCACATAAAAAGGATCTCTCATGAATATCTCCAGGTAAGTTCAGTTTTGATAAAAATCTGTTTCTGATAGGAGCCCATTGTTTTATCTGTGAAATAATCGACTCAATGGATTTAAAAAATACTCCGGCTTTCGGAAAACAGTTTTCGAGAACGTCGCTGTAGTGCAACGTCAGAACAAAGCTAGATAGCATTGTAGATCTTTTGTGGAACATTCGAGCATTCCCTTGTGTCAGAATGCTATATATCGGATGAATTATTTCTCTGCTGTTTTTCCTTTCCAATTGCCTATGTTTAGTGATACGTGAGGATGATTTCTAGTTGATACTGCTGTAAACACACCTTGTGAAATACATTTTCGAATCATTTCTTATAGTCCTGGAAGACTGTAGGTAATTCTTATTTACAATTTCATAATTTGTCATATTCGTGAACTTATATGGGTGACCCTATATCTTCAAATTCAAATTTCTTAGAATAACTCTTTTTTCATTCTATCATTTTACTCAGGCAGGACGGTATTGGTTTGGCTTGTTTTTTTTATATGGCCCCCATTACTTAATTAAATCATGAAACTTAAGAATGCATTTCTTTTGAAGAATGTATTTTGCTTAGTTTTTCATCAGTACCTGACCTATATTTCCCTCTAGATCTTATATTCACCATCTAAATCTTAGAGCACGTCAAGTTTGTCTTTGCTTTTAAAAGAAGGAATTTAAGTGCCTATGCATAAATGAAAACGCTTACACGGTGATCAAATATTGGAGACTTCAAGGAATAATTTTATAATTTCAAGACATTCTTCTCTCCTGCTGCTTATGAATGGAGTGCTTTATTCGGGAAAATTCTGCACTCCATAATTTTCATGCCATTCTCCCTTAATTAGTCGTTCTTTCATCCCACAGAAAAAGAAAATCACTTCACTTACTTCACGTACTACATCGTATCCCAGTGCAAAATACTGCGTTGAAAATTTTCAGGTTTTTTCCGACCTGTATAGAGTAATATTGGTTTGTTGCTTATTAAATGACTCGTCTGTTTTCTTCTTAACCCTCTCATGCATGAGTTACTAAATTCAAGCGATATAAATTTTTTCAATCGAGTTTCTACGTGTGATTGACCATAATATTGAAGTAATATTGTTATAAATAAACATATTTGCCATTTAATGGCAAAATTTTGACGTCCTCATATGAGGACATTATGCTTGAAACAGGTCATCGTGATAAAATCCGATAAACTTATGAATTGGATCTTTTAGGTAGAAAAAATATTCAACTATACTTTAGAATTATGATATCTTTAATTGTTTATTTAACATTCATCAAAACATATTTTCCGGGTGTTTGTTGCTACATTTTGTTAATTTATTTATGATATCACATTAAATATTTTTAACATCAACCTTGCAACAAGGCAAGGAAAATAACATAAAAATTACAAGCAAACATTTATGATAACTTTACAAAAAATTGGCACTTCCAGATAAAAATTATTTTTAAATATGAATTCTAAAACTACCATTGTTACAAAATGTTTAACATTTATTACAATATATATTTTTGGGCCCCTGAATGCACATTACGAGTGAAAACTTTCAAAACAATCTGGACATAGCGGAACCAAGCAAGTGCCGCACATGTACCTGGTTTTGCTTGTGCATCTCTTGTCCCGACACCTATTTGCGTTATTGCTTTCACTTTTTTTTTATAGTGGCCACATTTACTTAGTCTTAGCTCATCTATGACCTTATGAGTCGGTTTTTTCTTCATCGGCAGCGAGGAAGGGCTTGATGAATTTGACCGTCCCCTTTTTCTCGATTGCTCTGCTTTGCCACTGAAAATCAGTCCGTTTGCCACCCGACTCTTGAATTCGAGTAGATCCATTGGTACGTTATTGCTTTTCCTCCATAATAGCCAGGCGTTAACCACCACCACATTCAACATGTGGTAAAATATCCTCATATACCACCTTGAGTTGCGTATATCGTTCCTGTACAATGCAACAAGGGAATCCATGAGATCTACCCCTCCCATATGCTTGCTATAAATTTCAATGCTCATGGGTCGGTTTACATCCACATACTCCTTATTCCGTTTGCACCACCTTTTGGCTTTTACCATGGGTTGAATTCCGGCGTATGACGATATAGTATGCACTACATTATTGTCAAAACACCGAGCCACAGTTATACCATCTGAAGAAGTAGCAATGGAAGAACTCCCTCTCCCACCTTTCTTTAAGTCTTTTACATCCTTCAACTTTTTTACTGCTTCTTTTAACCTGTTTTCCCTACATGTTCCAACGTACCATATTCCAATGTCTTTCAACTTTCTAACGAGGGGAAGACTAGAGAAAAAATTGTATGCATATACCTTCACATTTAGTTGGTGAATATCATGGCATAACCTAAGAACAACATCACCAGTTGCACCACATTCAGAGGGTGGCTGTTCTGATGCCCCCTGGTACAATTAAAAACAGAAAACATATCCAGACACCCCAGCCCTAACCCACGTTTTGTATCCCCATTTCTTTGGTTTTTTTGGGAGATAATTTTTCAAGGATGAGCGCCCTTTAAAAGGAATCATCATCTCATCTATTGATTGGAATTCTTCTGGATCGAGGGCATTATGAAATTATTTGTGGAGAAAGTCCAAAAATGGTCGGATTTTAATCAACTTGTCCCTGTTATCTGCTGGTATCCTAGAAGAATCTGTGAAGTGCAGATATCGTCTTATCTCTTCATATCTATTAGTAGTCATGTTTTCAGCCACCAATGAAAGTTTCAAACCAGTGTCTGAAGACCAATAGAGTCTAACTCTGGGATATTTTACGTACGTCATGACAAGAGTAATTCCCAGAAAAACTTTCAATTCTGAAACAGTCAGTTTAAAATTGTCTTTGCCATTCTGAAATGCGTATAGGCAACTTTGCTCTACTAAATCTTTCATATATTCTTCTGTAATTAAACCTAAAAAGTAATCGACAGGAAACTCTCCATTGACGTTTACTTTCATCCGTGAATTAGTTGAAGGGGGAGATCCTAATAAAGGGTTATCCTTTTCAGCAAACCATATTGCATTACGATTAGCTGGGGATGGCGATCGCCCAAAACTCGCCGATATCAATGGACTTGTACTTGCACAATTGTTGGATGTTGCAATGCCACTGTTATCTTCGTCAGATGAAGAAGATATTTCTGAAGTGTTTCCTGGATCATGGAGAGAGCCATCACTATCCCAATCCATTCCATCCTCTGAATCTTCATTGAGGATTTCAACAATCTGACACTGCTCCAGTCGTTTTCTTGATCTAGTTCAGATGCATATGCGATCCTGAGGAATATATGCCATTTGTTAGGTAGTTAAAACAAGGTCATTCATGCAATATATTTTGGGAAACGATTATAAATATATATTGTTCCAGCCAACATGCTGATTGTAATACTTAAATATACTTAAAATTTTAACGAATGACAATATTATCAATTATTTCAAAGAGTGAAAAAAACGGAAACTGGAGCACCAAATACTTACCATAACGTCCTTAGTTCGTTTTTTGGGTCGGTATCAGCAAGCGAACTCAGTAGGTTGTGTTATCCTATAACAAAGTCTCAGTTTTAATAAACTTACATGCCACAAGTCTTCTTCACAAAAATACTATCTCAATTAACTCTATTGATTACTACAATCTCTTGACTTATGAACGTCCTCTTATTTATTACAAATAAATATTAATATTTGGTGGGAAAATAGTATTTAAAATAAAAAATATTAATATTTGCTGCAAAAATAATAAAATTTAAAAGTTACATTTAGTTACTTAGAAGTGATAAAAATAACTTCTATGTAAGCTCATTTCCTGTGAAAGGATCAATAGCGATTTTATTGCAAAACTTGTATAGTTATTGGCAATAGAAATTATGGTACTAATTAGAACGTAGTCATTGTACTGTTTGTAAATATCATACAACATTACTTATAATTACTAACACTCAAAGAAAGTAGCATTGATTTGCTAGACATGAAAGAATGTGAAAATCTTGGAATAAACAACACTCCACTATATGCATGCATTTGACCTTGTACACGCATAATGTCCTCATTTGAGGACGCATGACATTTGTCCCATTAAAATATTTACAGATATAAAATTTGTTTAACTTATTGCCGTATATAATAAATTGAGCATCAAAAATCAAATATTTATACTCACAGGCGAAATCCACTGCTTGTAGACCCTTGAAATCACAGCACAAAAATGAGCTTCCATGCTCCGATCACAGCGCCACTACCCCCACTCCTTTGCTGACTTCCAAGAGGGACAATTTAGCACTAATACAAATTTTCTTTGTCTCTGCTGGATCGGAACATCATGAAAAAGCTGCTAGCAGCTCAGGAAACCGATACAGTTATATTTGGTTACATTGTAGTGAGAGAGATTTGGCGTCCTCATATGAGGACACCATGCATGAGAGGGCTAAGATTTGAAAGTCTTATTTTGATGACATTAGATTATTTACATTTTATTCAGAGTAGATTTATGTTCCATTTATTCCACATTTTTCCGTACATTCCGTACATGATATGAAGATTTATACAGGTTATACATAAAAGAACATGAAAATTATATCCTCATAGTACAAAGGGCAGAACGCAGCCTCCTCGTTCTTTACCTTCAGTTATGAATCCAACTGCAGTTGGATAGATGTTGGTTGAATAAAAGTTAGATGGAAGCCTTTTTAACTAGTCTTAGTCTTCCGGGGTCTATGAATTAACAACCACTTTACACCCCATATTTTATAATTTTTATACCATTTATACATATTTAATGTAATAATTTAATGTCATTTAATAGTAATTTTTAAACATAATATATTATAGATATAATTAATTATATAATAATATTTTTAACGTGACAGTAACGTAATTCTAAATATTATAATAAATTTAAACTTAATTATCACATGGAATAGCTTCTGGGGAAGAGCTCTGCCACTTATAAACATTGTATGGATTTCATTTTACATGATTAAATGCTGAAATTATTCATATTTTTACCACCCAAAAATAATTGTTATTTTTCTAAACCATGAAAAAATAATATTTTTGCAGTCAGAAATTCGGACTATAAATGCCCGAATTCTTGTGCCATTATTATTTGTGATTAAGATTACCATAGGAGTGTAAAATAATAGTTAGATCAACAAATGGCGGAATAGTTTACTGAGAAATTTCGTCTTTAAAATGATAGACTTTAAAATTATTTTATTTAAATTACCTGTCTCGCTCTGAAACTATTTACTTTAAACGTAGGTCATTCGAGGAAACAAAAAAATGTAGTCCCATTGAGCCCTATTTCTACTCACTTCTATGCACGTTTGCAATTTGAAGTCCTGGGGAGCATATCTGCGCGAGAATGGCGAAGTTTAAAAGCTTAGTGCATTTGCGTCGAGTCATTTCGATGACAATAATTGGTGACAAAACCTAAAGTGGTGTCAATTACTTCGTACTCCCAGTGACAGGGAGGGGCGCCCTATACATCTAGTTTACTTTCCATGAACATTATAATTGGAAACCATCTCATATCACAGAGTTTCTTGTGTAAAATTACGTCTATTAAATATGATGTCTTACGAAATATGTTTTGTACATAAGTCTTGAGTCTCTATCCATTTTTTTTGTTGCAAAATACATATATACTAACGGTCCCTCTCCATTGTGAGCATATCTTTAGTGTAGTGCATGCTTGTAAGGCTTCGCCTCTTGACAAGCATTAGCGATTAATGCTAATGCATAATTAGTCGTAGTTACACTAACTTTAGGGTATAGTGTAATGTATGTTGGTGTCTACTCACCCCCTGCCACACACCCCTGAGGTGGCTTGCAGGGTATTTTGTAGATGTAGATTACCTTTTTTTATTGACTTAGTCAATGCAGAAGAAAAGTAGTTATTCCTCTAAAAGCATTTTGTTCTGTAGTCACTTAGTTTCTGTGCGGGAAAAATTCCGTTCCACTATTTATGTTACCAAGGTGTGGCCTCCTCACAGAACATTATCCTTTCTTTAGGTAATGGCAGGAGTAGATTATATAAATCTCATACCTTCAAAGACATTACGAGAAAGAGGGATATGGTTGAAATTAAAATTCTAAATTTTACGGAATTGGATTTTAACCGCTCTAACCTTCCACGAATTTAGCAGCATGCTTCAGCAAATCCCCTTGCCTGAGGTCTCCACGAAATATTGGATGGAAGGAATTTCTATGTCGGCACTTTTGTAATTAAATTCACTGGCCCAGCAAATGCTCCTTTTCAATTTATCCAAGTAAGGCATAAAAAACTAGACGCATAAGCTTTCGAGACGCATGAAAACTAGACGCATCAGTCTTTTTTGTATATAGACTGGTTTCCATACTTCAATGCATTCGTGACTTGGAGTGCTTTTGCCTCCAGAACTTGCATATCGGTTTCTCAATTTCCACGAGGTGATTCTATTTACTTGTTATTCAGTCACTCATCATCGTGCTAGGGCAAAATAATTAAGGAGAGGTAAGTAATATGTTAGGCGTACATGTTTTTGAATAATTGATGAAAGACTTAACCCGTCAAGCGGGGATGTAGTATTTGAGTGTATAACTCCTCAGGGGGTATTTAAATTGATGTATAAGTAAAGTGGACGTACGCCATACGTCGAAACGCTGCTGGGATAGACAACAGGGTCCGTACATGTAGGCTTATCTTTCCGGCAGTTATATTACATTTCTGTAAATTTTCTTCACATGGCTCCCAACTAGAGATTGACATTATGCTGAAATATCTACATTACTTATTCAAACCAAGGTCTACAGGATTTTAAGTCTATACTTTTCCCACATACTTATAACATCCTAGTTATCTCATATGATATGAATTAGAATTATCTATCTTTGCTTGTATTACGGAAAAGTAAACATCATTTCTAATTATACACCGAATACGGTGAAATTTGCCATGAAAAAATCATTTCAGTTGACCGGGATGATGATTTTTCTTGGCGAATTTTACCGTCTTTGGTGCATAACTTCGCACCCGTGTGCGTGACTGCGTGACACATCATTTGTAAACGAAATTAATTGAAATCATTTCTGATGTTTAATCAGTATTCATTTGGAATTGACTTGAAGCTTCATACATTCTAAAGGTTATTTCTAAAATCTTCTATATTTTTCAATGTGTTCATTGCTGTATCCTTGAAAAAGATATACATATTCTAAATCTAATGGCTTTATATATGTGGTTTTGTGTCAATACTTCCATTTGTGGGTAGCGCCCGACACCCTACTTATTGGTTTTACTATAGTTATACTTTTAATTAAATCTGAATGTTTTATGGAACGCTAAATTTGGCACATTATTTTCAATTAATTCGTTATTTCTTAATTAAAATCTAAGTTATTTCTTAATTCTAGTACCAACAATGAAGATTTTGACCCAATACTTAAATATGGCAGAGGCCGTAACATGGAAGATTTTAGATATTTCTCATTAATTAGAAGAGAAAATATTCCTTTAAAAATCTTTTAAAAGTATATCTTCTCTTTATACTCATCACCAATATCCGAAGAATGGAGTTAACATATCAGTCTTTCTGTATGTACCTGATTTGATTTTACTGCTAAAATTAATTTTAAAGCCTGAATGGTCTTATCTGAAAGTAATGAAATTAGTCTATACTCTACCGAATTTTCTGTTTTAAAATTAGTCACATGATGTAAGGCTGGGTTTGGTAGTTTCATGTTAAACAAGCAAAATATCCCACGTATCTTTCCAAAGCATATATTTTCTTTTTCTTATACGAGCCTTAAAATAGCTGTATGCTTGCTCGGCGTAGCTATAGTTTGAGGAAAAGGGAAACAAGTTCACCGACAAAATATTGAAAACACAAACAAAAATCTTCGGTGGTGTATTGGGTTTTCCTAAAAATTTGAAATTGATTAGGCAGCCGAGCGCAAGGATGTGAAAGGAAGGACATTTACCCATTCCGTCATGGAGGCACTCGGAATTTATGAAAAAAAACATTTTTCGGATAGCGAGCATCCTACCGTAAGCCAATATTGTTCTACATAAAAAAAACAATATATGAGGATTTCGAATTTTTCATCGCTATCATTTACCTCAAGTTTCTGGGCGTCCTAATTTTTTTCCTAGTGAAAGTAGGAAACTGCTCTCTCTCGTTTTGACTGAGGGTCACTTCGTAGGGATCGATTCATCTAACTTTTCTGTTGAGCCAGAAGAATGAATTAACCCACGATAGATGTTTGGAAAGAATATCTAGGACAGGAAGCATTGGCTAATCGTTGATTATTTCTTTCTTCGTTGTAAATTAAAATATATATCTTGCCAAAGGTTTTGTGATATGTTAGCCCAGTCTGTGATAATATTTGAGCAAGATATGAGCAAAGCTGTCGTTGGCTACAATTCACCTAGAATGTAGATATGGTGGCAGAAGTTTTGTTAGAAAAATATAGTACAGAGCCTGGATATTTTTTATCGTTTCACTATAATTCGAGGAATCAGAGTATCTTATCGGCAGAGTCAGAAGATGCACATATTCCTTACCAAATGTCATAAAAGCAAAAAGTATTTTATCATTATTCTTAAACATTCGATAAAATATATCTATTGAATTCTCGTTGCCAATGGCATCCCTTAACAATTTAGATATTTCTTTGACTTGAAAACGGATAATAGTATACTAAATAGAACTATAGGCTACACTTGGAAATGATTTGCTAAATGTTTCTTTAGCCCATTGTATCAATTAAGACAACTACATCATTAATTTTCAGCAACAGAATGAACTAATATGTTCAGTCATTATAAAAATACTTTCATTTAATATTTAGATATCAATATAAAGTTTATTTTGATACCGGGAAACTCTTCTCGTAGACTTTGATGACCCATTTTTCTGCCGACTACTTAGTATCATTTTCTTTACCTATTCTGTCGCCCTAAAACCGTTGATCTTAGTAGAATGCTTATAACTACTCAAGAAAGCCCTTGTGTTTCCGTCATCCAAGCTTATACCCAAGTTAATGGCATTCAATTTGCATATTTTTTAGTGACTCTGACTTATTGCTTCCTCGCAAAATCACGATTTATTGATGCAAAGAATATTTTCCAACATTTATGTTAGTATTAATCTTTTACCATTTTTTACGTGTTTCCTCTTCTTATTCTTCCTTTATAAAGTTCTTGTGTGACCTGTTTCCACTTTTGATACAGCTTTCTCTAGTTTTAGCTGTTGCACAACGTTTTATTTGCCGACCGACGTTTCATATACCTGTGGTAAGTTTATTTCTTGCGATACGTACTGTCGCTTCTCATTCCGTTTTTAAGCTCGTTCCAGGTCTGGTTTTCGTTCCAGTCATTAGACATTTTCTTTGACATGGTTTCCTTATTCTTTCACCTATTTCTCTGTCTAAAATTTTCTTTTGCAACCCTTTGAGGGATTATCATCGCTGTAGGTTTCGATATTTTTTAATGCACCCGTCATTATAACGTATATAGGAGAGGCGAGGTCGGATACATCAAAGACATTTAGTTTACTTCGCCATTTTTTATTTCTGAATTTTTAATAATGGAGAGAATTGGAGTATGTGATGGTTGGTGCTATCTTTTTCTTCTAAAAATAAGCAGCAGAAAATAATATATTCAGCTTTATCTTTAATATCAAGTCGACGAGGAGTAAAAAATAAACGAGAATGGGTCTGAAAGTATTTCAAGCGCCGTGCATCCATACCATCAAGAAAGGGAGGTAAATATACTTACTGTAGAGGTAAATATATTTTTGCTCACCTTTCGTTTCCCAGGGAAGGCGATTTTCTAGTTTGAAGCAGGAGGGTGGATAGTGGTTTAGGGAGAGGAAAACAAAACTGAGGGTATCAAAAAGAAGTTCTGGTCAACATCGCTCCGTTTTCTTTTGGGTACGCTAGTGAAGATCAGATGATTCAACAGAAACTATATCACCACTCGCTCAGCAAAAAAAATATCTAGCAGAATCTTGGTATTATTCTTTTCTATATTTTCCCCGCAGAAAGGTGAGGAAGTTTTTCCTCAACATCCTTTTTTCTCACTCACTTTTTTTCTTTCTTTCATTTTTTGTTTTTCTCTGAATACTTTAAGAATTACTATTGGATATAAGTAATAGAATTAGGGGGAGGGATGGTGTAGAGTGGAAATTGGGAGAAAAAAAATGGATGGGATTAAGATACACGTTAGTAAAACTCACAGTACATTATGATTTTTTAAAGCTGATGCCATTCCTACTCATAATTACCGTTTGTGAAGTAAAATATAAAAAAATAAAAATATTACTCGAATAATGCCTTGAGTTCAGCGTTTGGTGTGGAGAAAATAAGGAAAATTTGCGGTTTCAGGGAGAATTATGTGAAATTTTTCCATGTTAGGAAAGATAAAAACTTATGCGAATTTCACAAAAGTTGGTTTATTCACGACCCGGGTTTCAACACATTATGTCATCTTCAGGTAATGTGTTGAAACCCGGGTAGTGAATAAACCAACTTTTGTGAAATTCGCATAATTTTTTATCTTTCCTAACGAGAAAATAAGGGTTATTCTCATTATCTCTCCAATTCATGGAGTCAACATGTTATTTCCTGCTGACCAGTGTTTTATAATGCAACCATTACCGCGCTTTAAGGGATAGGCATTATGTAACTTCTTCAGTTAAAATTTGAGTGTATATGGGCGCGAAGGTTGAATAAACTAATTAAAATATAAAACCTCCTTAGTGCGTCCATTGTGATGTATAATATAATGCTTAAGTGTGTCAGAATTTAAATATATTTGGACGTTACAGATGATATATATTTTTTATTTTAGACTGAACTCGTACCATCGCATCCCGCCGAGTGCAGCTCATCGTTGTATAATTATAGGCAAGCAATTTTGAACATACCCCGTTGGAAAGTCTTTACGGAGAGTCAGATTGTACAAATGTTTTCTCCGGAATATTCTGGGTCAACCTTTGATGAGATATTCTCCATTTAGTTGGAATCATGAGTTCTGAAATTAGCATAACCAAAAATGCCCTTTCAGTGGAGGATCTCGTTCTTTCTAGACCGCACCTCATCCTACTTCCTCCCCTATCTTGTTTTCCCTTCCCATTTCCCGTCTTTGATGAATCAATCGTGGATGGAAATGGAACGACCTTCTTCTGGTCTCGCACTTTATTCTATTACGCTTTACACTTGTTCCTATTCATTCCCTTTTAAAGAAGAGTGGCGTTGCATCAAGGGCGCAAAAATGAAAAACATTCACCTACATTTACATACTACCCTGCGAACCCTCACGGAGGTGTGTGGCAGGGGGTGTTAGGACACCAGCCATGGAAATGTGGTGAGAATAAGGGAAAGGAGGGGTGAACTGTATGTTAACGGCGTGTCTTATGTTGTTATCAAGCTATTTTACTATTAATCACTAGTTAAGCGTGGAAAGAAGGAATTTATGTACCTGTAAGTCCGGCAGTTTATCTCTCTCATATTGTCGCTCCTATCATATCTCGAGATAGAGCGGGAAAAAATAATATTTTCCGTGTCGTACTGAAACTCGCCTGATCGGAGTTTTTAAAGTAGTCTAAGCTTAAAATGTACTTGAAGAGTCTCTAATGGCTCCAAACTTAATCCTTTCATCAACTGTGTGACATTTTTTACACTTTCGTAGCAGTTTTTAACGAAGCGTGCGGCTTTCCTTCGTATTTAATTTGACTCGCGAATTATTGAATCTTACCGTGAAGGCTCCCAAATGCTCGCAGTACTTTCGATATGCGGACCTACCAGAGCAAATTAGCTTGACTTTTTCACTCTTTCATCACATAGCCTTCCTAATATTCGCTTCATAAATCAGTGTTTCTTTAATGCAGCACAGAACATTTATATTATGTGTTTGCCCACGTTAGGCATTAAATACATAGAAAATTTGCCGAAGGAAAGGAAATTTGATGTTCTCAATGAGATAATGGCTATGCTTAGGAGGCAGAGTGAGAGTCTATTAAATGGGATCAGTCTGTAAACATATTTGATTTGTCTTCTCAGAAATATCGATCGAACGTTCCCTTTTTAATCCAGAACCCTCTCAAAGCTGTATCCTTCTACTACATCTAAGTAAAGGCAGAGTATTCCTCTGATCATTGCCGTCGAAGGGTTTCTGTTCTGAAGGGTTGCCATATTGTCGCATTTAAGGCTCGATATCATCCGTGATATTTTATGCTGCCCCTGCTCCATGGTAATTCTGCCATACCAGCAAGAAAAGATTTTTTAGAGTTGTAGTACTATGCAGATTATCTCCGAAAAACGATATAATATGTATTGGTATCCTATATTGCGTTCAATTCATAGTTTTCTTGGCACATGTTTAACTTATGATGGTGGTGGTGTTGTTAGTTTTAAAACTCTTCCAAAATTGGAAAAAAAATTTTTGACATTATTTTATCAATAATATTTATAATTGACTATAACCCAATATAGCATGTTACTAGGCCATTTACGATATGATACTACTAAGAAGCGAGTGATTCTAGAGATTATTCTTCGAGTGATTTTAGGGGCTCTTTATAATTCTGTTCCTGCTGCCTCAGTTAAATAAAATAAATGATGTAAACATTTTAGTGATATCGCGGCAAAAGTATGATTGCATTTATATTTATTAAAAATTGTACTTTATTACGCAACAATAAAAATGTTGCGATTTTAAATGACAGTGGTACTACTTAGTTATGACAGTTATTCTATTTAAATTGCAATATTGCAGTTAAATTAAATACTTATCTCGACAACATTTGTCTTCAATTTGTCCGTAAGTCTCAGAGATGAATGAACTAGACGAATTGCTTTCCTACTGTGAGTTCTGAGTGTAATCGAATTATTTGTGAATATTTGACTTCTTTTACGGTTACTCATTGGTGTCATGACGAGATAATTATGATAAACGAGTGACTACAATAGTAGATGAAAAGGTCCTAACGCTGAGCTTATTGCCAAGAATGAAAATATATGTTATAACTTGCATATATGACAGCAAATATATATAACATAAGAAAATGTCCCAGAGTTGAAAATTATGCAACTTATTCGATATGATACAGGACTGGGTTTCGGCAAAAAAATATTTTAAAAAAGGGCCATTTGTAATAACCTGGGAGATTTAGATGATATACTAAAATAAGTGGTAAAATAATGGGTACGAAATGGATATAAAAAAATGGAGTGAAATATACATTAAGGTCGAAGCAAAATAATCATGATGGCGCAAGAAATTTTAATCCTCAAAGATTACTTAGCTCCCTTTGGAGGTTATGTCCATTGTTGAGCAAAGTTTTTAATTTTTTGAGTGTTTACTAATTTTAGTCTCTTTTGGGGCAGTTGCAAGACGATAAAAAGCTGAGGGTTTACCACGCTTTTAAATGACTGCAAATTATGTATTCTGAAGGACTTTTCACTCTAAAACTGGAGTCCTCCTGAATTCCTGAATTGGCATTTTTCTGACTCAATGGAGGGATCACTTTTTGGAGTGGTTGGTTGACTGGGCAAAAGAGATCTAAAGGGAAAGATTTATTTCGTTTTAAACCTTTCTTTTTCCCCTATTACTCGGGAAATGGTCGAATGTGGATGGTACCGCAAAAGAACCGCAGTGTTTACCTTTACAGCGTCTCCCGCGGGAGCACATAATAGCGGAAATTCACACAGGAAAAAAATCCGCCTTGACCGGGACACAAACCTGGATCGTAGCACTGTATGTCTATAGCAGGCATAAACATCTAGCTCATCTCAAGCCCGGAAAAATCCACAGTGGAGAAGGAAACTTCGGTAGTTTGACCGGTCAATGAGCTCTGCGATATTGAGAAGTTCGGGTCCAAGTCCCGGTCAAAGTAGATGACTCTCCTTCGGTGGAAGTTTTGCACTAACCACAGTTAGTCATTCTGTCCTCATTTTGTCCTCTGTTTATTTCACTTTTTCATTCATTTACGTTCAATCTTCATCTCACCCCTTCATCGGTGCCCTTTTTAGCATCATCGGAAAACGATATTTGCGGTTCGAGTATGGATATTCATTCTTCCCCTCGGTGGAATACTCTTAGCAAGCAAAATGGTCTCTCGAATGTGAATACCTTTGCATTTTCCTTACAACCATTCACCCACATAATTTTTTATCTCGTTTCTCTTGAAAGTTATGGGAGAATTAAAATGGACGTGACTAGTAAGCGAAGCTCTTGCGACGGAATTCTTTCATAAATTCTTTTTTTATATTTAACCCTTCCGTGACTGTGCCTTGAAAAATTACGCGAACGACTGTGTGGGGTATTTCAGTTACCCCATTTATAATTTGTAAAAAAATTGTTGTATTTTAGTCTCTCTTCCTATTCACCACCATGGGTCTTTTTAATGATATTATTGCATGTTTTGTTAAATTTTTAATACATTTCAGGTTACATTAAGGTTATTACATCGGTATTGTGTGAAATAGCAGAAATCTTTCATATTTTGATATTGTAATTGCACTATGATGAACATACGAGTACATAAGATGGCAACATGTAGAATTTTGGCGTTATTGAATTCACAACATTATAAACTTTATTGCATTCAACTTCCATCCCGACACTCACAACAAGATACAAGTTTTTTTTCTTCCCTTTGAGAGCTGCAAACTGCTTTATTACACCCAGTACAGTGCACCTTAGTCTTTTTATCCTCTATTCTCGGACAAAAATAGCAACGCTTTGATCTGCTTGGGGTGCTGTTTTGCGTGCCATCGTTTCTCTCACACTCTACTAAGTATTTTTCTTTCAAAAATATATGTATTGCATTTTTTAAAGGCAAACGATAATTATGAGATAATTTTTTTCTTTGAAGAACATTATTTTGAGAGAGCTCGACTGACAATTCCCGAAGAAAAAACCTCCTTCTACTTCGATCATTAGCTTTCCAATTGGGATGATTCTTTGTCCAAATTATGAAGGAATTTAATGCAGCCATATCTATAATTTCCATGAATATTCTAAATGGCCATCTTCTTGTGCTACGGACACATGCATATTCCCGCGTCATTTTATCCCCATTATCAACTGCCCCTTTGGTGTGGTTATAATGCCTTATTATTTCTGGTTTGAAATTATTTTCTGGACCTGCTTTTTCAGAGTCATTGTGTTGGGTTGATAAAAGAATGACGGCCTTTCTTTTTTTAGGGACATAGGAAACCATAGTGATATTATTAGTAAACCCAAATAAACTTGAAAAAATTTCCCTAGATGGATGCGGGAGAAATTCAACAGGAATTTCGGTTTTGTTTGCCCTAAGTGTACCAGTGATTGTAAGTTTATTTTCAAATAATTTTTGAGCTAGTGGAATGGAAGTAAAGAAATTATCACATGTAACCCCACGCCAAGTCCCATAGTAGGGTCGCACTAAGTCATTTACCACCCGTTGTCCTTGATTTTTCTCTTTCCTGTTTCCAACCATACCGGCGTAAACTTGAGAAGAAAAATATACGACGTTTCCGAATCAGCGCATACCCAGATCTTGATTCCATAACGACCCGGTTTACTTTTTATGTAGACTTTGAATGGACATTTTCCCCTGAAATTGGCAAGCCGTTCATCTACCGTGATATTTGAGCACGGCTTATAACATTTAATGCAATTCGCCACAAATTGGTCGTAAGTTGACCTGATTGCTTCTAATTTATCATTTGAATTCTTCATTCTAGCTACCCTTGTGCCCCTGTCGTCGAATCGAATATTTTGAAAAAGGACTTTAAATCTATCGCGGGACATCACTGCAGTGTAAAAAGGTTCTCTAAAAAGTTCATCTTCTGTCCACATTTCAGTTAAATGGAGCTTCCTCGCACGGTTTTTTCCTGCAGCAATCAATATAGCCACGAAAGCATACATTTCACTCACCGTCACTTCTTCCCATGGCTTTTCTTTTCCGGGTTGGTTTATGTTCTTCTTAGCTTGGGTGATGTGGCCCTCACGATTCGTACAGGCACATATCTCCTGGATCATTTCTTCATTCAAAAAGAGTTGGAAGGCCTCTCTCAGCGATGCAATTTTTTCACTGAAATATATGCATATTTGGTAAATTTAATTATCTTTCTGAGAATAATAATGCGTAAATTTTTTTAGTATTCAATTTCATTGTCCTCAAAAACGGGCACACATATTGAAGCAATGCGACAGCTGCCCTGGACAGTATTCCGACTGATAACATTCAGTAAAAAATCAGAACCCACAATCTCTATACCAAAAACTGGCTAAAATGAATGTGAAAACTTGAATGCACAGAAGCTATTGTATTGTTTTAATTTTACTAATTGTACGCATAATAAAATTTCTTTACAAACCTGTGCTGCGTAAGTCCACTCGGGGATGTTACAATATTATATATTCTCCGTCTCCTGGAAACTGGAGGATTAGTGTTCCACTGAAATCCGGACCTGGACATGTAAGCACCCTGGCTACGACAGTTGTCAGTAGCGATGTCTTTCGGCAACTCGCAATGAAGTTCATCCTCGAAGTCTTCTACTTCCTCTGCTTCATCTTCGGTTTCCGATTCCTGTTCACTCACTTCGAAATCCTCGTCACTTTCCTCCAAAATCCTACGTACTTCAGCCTCTCCGTAGAGCCTTCTTTTCATTCTGAATGCGAGTTAGTGCCTGAACACTCACAGAACTATAATGTGGGATTGCAGACGAGGGCACGGTCTTATATACCTTCTCCTAGGACGGTAAAATTCGTTTGAGTCGCCTATACGTATTGTATCGGCTAATTTTGCAATACTTTTCAGAATATTCACTTTGTATATGTTTTAGGGGTAAATTTAAACTCATCTAAAAAATACTGTCCCCCGAAATTGAGGCACGAAAGAAGTTTCTCTACCCAGGAAGTCTCAATGACATTGAATGAATAAGTCGCCGCAGAATCATTATGTAATTCCAGTCATAAGATATGGAGGATAACGTTTCAATGACTGCCGACTTCTAAAACTAAATATCAATTTCACGAAAGGTGAGGCGTCGTAACGTGATAGTGGACAGCAACTTCCCCAAATGTACGAAGCTACATTGTACACCGTGGTGAAGGACTGAGCTGTATTTTTGATAAACACAGTAGCGTTCAGTTTAAAAATCTGATTTGTGGAATTATAAAATATATTTTAATGCAATGAATGAGACTTAAGCCGAAGAAAAGAATGCTGGGGTAAATGAATTACCCCACACAGGCAACGAGTCTCACACTCTATGACTTCCCGAAAACAGCTGTGCGGGGTACCTTAGTTACCCCACCAAAGAAAATTGAAGTTTTCAGAAACAATTTGTATCTAAAAAATTTTCAATCGTCACCAAAGAAACAACAAAGTGGTTGTGCTCAAATACAAGAAATATTGAAAGAAAAAAATAGAAAATATAAAAATTATACAACATTAACATAAATTGGGGTAACTAACTTACCCCGCACAGTCACGGAAGGGTTAATGAAAAAGCGTCATTTTTACATCTAATATTTTTTTATGTTTACGAGCTAATGCCGGGAGATAGGATGGAAATTCAAAGGTTTTACGACTCGAGGTCAAGATTTTTATTTGAAGTAGGTTTTAATGCATCCGTTTTCCGGTATAGTGCCTGTTCCAAAGTACCCTAAGGTTTTATTTCTTCAGGGTTGGGTTTCTATTATGAGGATAAGAGTTTATATATCCACACCAGTGATCTTCCAGTCTGCTCATCTCTACTAATTGTGCTCTTAGTCCCTCGAGGAACTCTTGAACCGAGGTATTTGCTTCCATAGTTTTCAAGGAAAGTGGTCCTCCTTAGACTGAGAATTTGGAGGTGTTTTGGCCCGTTCGAATAAAAACATATATAGAGCAACAGAAATCTTAGTTTTTGAGTGGTACGGAAAAATATTCTTTTTTTTTAGGTTTTTTAATTTTTAATCACTTATTTGACACATATATCTGTGTAACAGAGAATAAAAATTAGCTGGATAAGTTTATTATTTCGTGTATCATGAAACCATGACTCGATTCCCCATGCGGTATTTCCAGAAGAGAATAATTGGCTAGTAAATTAAAATTTAAGATTAAATAAAAAGAGAGGAATTAAGACTCCTATGCATTTATTTCGTCCACCCAGGTGGCCATAAACAGGGAGTGTTTACGAGATTTAAACACTCCCTTCCGATGGCCACCTGGATGACCAAAATACATGCATTGCAGTCTAAATTCCTCTTCTTTCATTAACAATTCGGATTAATATTTAATTTAAAATCTTCTTGTGGTACCTGTTCTGTTTTACTGCTTAAATGTTACCATTTAGCATAAATAATTTACATAACATTCTATACGCAAATGTCCTGCTCTCATAATAGAGCAATGGGCTCGATTTCATAACTTGCGTTGCCACAGAAAATTTCACCTCTGTCTATTTTGTGATAATGAGCTTTTATATATGCCTTTTCTTTACCTTTCATACGGATATTTACTCTTGTCATTTCAGATTGTATTTAAATGCAACGAGAGAACAGACAAATGCAAGGAAATCACGCGGGCTCCTTCTTCCTCCCTCACGCTAAAGCTGGTTGTATGGTAGGTGCAAAGTTATTGTAATTAGAAATTAGTATTGATAACATTTACTTTTTTTTCTAGGTATCTGTGACACTGGCATTCTTAAACACACATCGGTCACACTAAAATTTCAGACAGTGGTCATTAATGTATAATTAAAATTTTTGTGCATAAAATAAATTGTTTTCTGAAAATTTTAAATAATAAATTCGGCTTTCCTACTTCATCATACCAAGTTAGTAGGATTAAAAGTTACAGAATATCATGAGTCAAAACATGGGCGATCGGCCTTTACTCGCCGAAAAAGCACTCTTTTTGCAAATAAGGTAAAGTAATAATACATCTAAGGTGACAAAAGGTTTTAATATATTGTATAGTTTAATGTAATACGTGTTAACCCGGCATCGGCACTAGCCTACTCTCTACGGAAGACGCCGGGGAGATACTACTTTAAGCTTCTGATCCATCTCATGACATTCATCTGTTCATATCCATCTAAAGCATCTGATGGACGGAGTATTTTTTAGTGTAAGCCCTATGGCACCGAATTAAGGATCGGGATTTCCCTGAAAAAATTTCCACCAATTCAAAGATTCGTGCCCGGGCCCACGGTATGGGAAGTCATTATTCTAGACACCAAACAAACTCACGAAACTGCTAAAAGGAACAGAGTGTTTAAATGAATCGGATTAAACACCGGATTTTTTACTAGAAATTTGACATCGTGATTCAAAGTGAGTATTAGCATAGAGTTAGTACGACTCTACATCTAATATACTTACTCTATGGTATTAGGCATGCAGGATATCATTGAATCAGCTCTTTCTTAATGCTTATGTGGAAAGGAAATAGCCCGAGTTAAATTAAAAACCCAATTGTCTAGCCTAGTTTCCCCATTTTTTTTGTTATACAGCTTGCTAATTTAGTAAAATCCCTCTTTGCCGACCTACCTTATTTGATTATGCTTTGTGTCATTATTTCTCCTTTTTCACTTTAGGGATTAAGTCCTGCCAGTTGGCCTGCTCCGAACTTCTTCTCTGTCTTCTGTAGACTTCTCCTATCTTGGGTAACTTTAGTGTTAAACTCTAGGGCTGCTACCTATAAATCTGTTTTCTGTTTTGCGATTTGGATATTGCGATCATCACCTTTTATTTAAATTAAGTTTTTTTCAATAAAATTTATTTGAAATTTGATTGAATAATATTACTTTATGATTTCGATTTGAAATATTTTTGTCTCCATTCATTTTTTTTACCCTGAGGGACCACACTTGAAAACTTCTCAGATCGCCACCGCAAACGTTTTTCCTTCACGAAACCAAATCTGCTCTTCCAATAGTAACATATGTGCTATTGGTTTTAGTCTAGAAAATAGTTCATACTAATTTGGTGAGACACTACGGAACCCTTAACTTGTCCATCGTACATGAAACTTGAAGTGCTTGTGTTACCAACTTAAAATGGTAGTACAGAGTATACTCTGTAATTATTTTACATTTTGCCATCATATGAATTTATTTGTATTTTTAAACATCTACTTAACATCTATATGTGTTTTCGTCATTTAAAAGAATGTATCAGCATAGAAGATGGACGTGTTAGAGATGTTAGTTAGAGATGAATTGGATAGTTCTCTATAAAAAACGTTTCATTTTCACTTTATAACTTTAAACTTTGAAGTTTATATAATATATTCTCCTGAACTATATTGCTACTTATCCCTACTGAACCTCTTGCTTATTTATTTCATCTCTGTGCTGGCAAATTAGGTAAAAGCATTGCAACGTCTTTACCTTTGTATTTAACTTCAAGTTTCATATGCTTTTTAAGGAAAAATATGCCTAATAATTGTAAACGCTGAATTTTAATTTCATTGAACAGAAAGGTCCTTTTAAATACGGATGTGCTTTTTAAAAATAAAACGGCATAAAATATTGCCTCTCATTACTGTCAATGTTGGCAGTATTTTTCAAAATCCTTGAACGAGTGGATTTTATTTCCTCACTTAGGATTGTACCATGTATTTGTCCGTAGCAACTTTATTCGCGCGGAAGTGATACCCAGTGTGATCCAGCACTGACATATTTAGTCCGCGTAACAAATAAAATACAAAGGAAAGTCACAGTGCGTTAAAACTGTTATGAGCGAACAAAAAGTACTACTACACAGCTGACGGAAGTACTAGGTTGGGAACCGATAGAGACTCGGAGGGTACACGCTGAGCTAAGATTACTTTAAAACCTCCAATTCAGTGAGTTTCAGTACGACACGGAGGATATTATTTTAACCCCACGCTATATCTCTTAAACTGATAGGAGTGACAAAATAAGAGAGTTACACTGCCAAACTGACAGGCTAAAAAAGTCAGTCTTTCCACGCATTACTATTGATTATAATAAAAACAGCGCCCTATTTAGACATATCGCTGACACAGTAATCGCCCCTAACCTCTCCCCTCTCTACTTCCCTCTCCCCCTATTTCCATGGCTGAAACAAAGCCCTGTTTATCCTAATAGATGTGCCAAACCTCTTCTGCCGCTCACCGGGTAGTCTGTAGATGTTGAAGTGATTCATTATACTGCGGAAGATATTCGCGACCAAGATCTAAAGACTGTCAGATTTAGTATTATACATCCTGTTCACTATTGTTATCTAAGATTCGGTATTTTATCCCGGTATACATGCCCAATGTATTTAAAAACGAGTAATGAATTCAGTAGATCGACATACCGAAGTCGATCATCCTTTAGGATCTGGTTGGGATCCACGTCCCTTGGTTCCAGGGCTGGGTCAACGAAGGTAATGTACTAATTTCTTTTTTGATATTAGGATATTGTATTTTGTCTCGAACGGATTTTCACTACAGGCATCTTTTCCTTTGCCAGTGCATAGCGGGAATCGCAGATTACTGGACACGGGAGCAATGTTATCGTTCCCCGATGTTTTTGGCGCTCAGTCTCATGATTATCAAGACCTTAATTCGAACACCGGGGCCAAGAGTCATTAAAAGAGGGATTGCGAGAAGAGTTGTTCAATCGAAGGGTTGGACTAAAAAGTTTCTCAGAGAATAAGGAGCCATTTTTCGAGCTCATAAAACTGTGGTGTCTTGGCATCGCTAGTAGAGAGCAGTGGTAGGAGATCGCAACAGAATCACGTCATAATGTAACCCCTATGTGAGTATTTTCGATATATGCAGTGGAAGCAGACCAAGTCAACAAAGAGCACACCCTTTTTATACTCACTGCATGTTACAATGGAAGGTTGGGAGGAGCTAATTGAGGCATATATAGTGCGACTTTTTCCACTTCTAGTAGAAATGGAAAATATTTTAAATCTAAATTGTCTTACTATTGCTTGGCATATTTTATCGATTTTTACACATTTTCATGCAACATATATTTGATACGTTTCTAAAATGGAAGGTTTTGAATAATAAATGGGTAGGTATCTATGTTGAAGTCCATTATTGCACTATATTTAGGATAGAATAATCTTGTATCTTTCTTTAGTATTTTGAAAAGAAGTCCTTTGTTACTATTCTACTTATAAGGTTCATTATTTTTAATTGATTCGTCTATAAGTCATTATTGAGTTACCAATGTTATCTTAATAATAAAGCATAGATGTTGAAATCGGTCGGGAATAAAGAACCTAATTGGAAAAATACCAAGTTTACTTTAACCATGCTAAACGTAACAAAATTTCACAAAGTATCACCTGCCTTCATCAGTTTAATCCTTATTTGTTTGCTCTATTCAAATGATGAAACCTATTTTCACTCACTAGAAGGGATGATGTTCGTCAGAATAAAGAATGCTGGCGTTATCATAAAAGGTACTCCTAGATAAATATAGTTACATCAGCACAATTAGGTACCAAAAACGAAGACAAAATCGGACACCAACGGACGGAATTGAGTCTTCTTAGATGAATAATTCACTTAATTCCTCCTAAATAACTTCTCAGAATTCGTGCGTGGAGGATTGATGATTAGCGTATGTAAAACAAATTGTAGATCGTGTGATCGTATGATTTATCTCCTCACGCTGAGCATTTTCAAGGAGGAAGTAAATGGAATTGCGATTAGAAGCAAAGTATTCTGGTGGAAACTTAGTTTTTGAGATTGGCGACCAATAAATTTAGGGAATCCTTATGAAGATTATATCAATTTCATTTTTTGCTGTTGGAACTGCTTGTCGGAGAGGTAGCGTGGAATGCGCCCACCGCTTTATACATTTCTGGGGACAGGATAGGAAAGAGTTCGAATACAAAGTGGGATGGGAAATGGATGGGTTAATTGCTCGGAGATAATCCATAACTTCGAGGGGGCGAAGATATAGTCTTTTAAACAAATATATTTTCTACTGAGACTTATTTAAATCACGATTGAAATACTTTGTGATACCGATAAATACCACCACTTTAAAGAGAGTGACCTTGGTGCTAAATGGAAATGGATCATTCATATAAGTATCGTTAATTCTGATAAAAGAGGAGCAAACTGAAGTAGCAAGATGTATGGGAATGACCTGCGGCAGCAGGGGGAACAATACTTTTTGTGGGGTTTAACTACAGCGATAACCTCTCGCCCGCGCCGTGGTGTTAACCAATGGGGAAGAGACTGCGAGGGGTTAAATGAGTGGCCATTTATTTGTTTTACTGCCTTCCTGGGGATTTCTCTTTTAACCCGGCCATAAAAACAAATTTATCACCAAATAAGGACCCTCTCCGGATTGAGAGTACGCAAGAAAATACTGCAGAGATACAAATGGGTTGGTAACTGCATGCTATAACTTTTTTTGCTTTCATTGGTAGAAAATGTGGAATAAGTTAGGGGCCATCGGCAGAGTACATTGTGGGAAGAAATGTTTCTAAGCAATTTCAAACCGTGGCTCATTACCGATATAGGGGTGCTCCGTCACCAAATGTAGAATGAAACTGTTTTGACAAGCACTTTCTAAGTCTCCATGTCATACTTCATTAATGATTTTCGTGAATTTCAAAATGGCTATAGGCCTATTTTTGAACCTAAAAAGTATATTAGCTATGTTCATACATAATTTCAGCTCATTCGGTTCAAGGTTATTTACGTGAAAGTTGAGTGTAGAGATATATTTACATGAACACCTCCCTTTCATCTTTCTTCATACCCGGAACACCCATTCCTACCGTCAATGATTGGGATGAAATGTCCTTAGAACGGAAAACTTGGTTACTCGCAATACAAGATATGTAAGATCAGGCCTTTCTTTGTAGAACCAAGTCAAAATAATAATAGTATTTTAGTTCTTAACCCCACTCATAAATTATTACCGACCATGGTATCAGCATGCCATAACAATTTGCAAGGTGCTAATTGTAGTTTTTGTAACAGAAGCAAGTATATTCCTTTTACAAGTAGGAGGAAGGGTTCGCTGAGTAGCTTAGATCAATAATCTTTTAAAATACTCATCCTTTATGATCACGGTTAAACAACACTTGGTATATTAAAATCGCAGGGATTTGTTGAAACCATCATCGGTAAAAAATTGTGAGTTGTATTTGAACCAATCGGATAGCAGTTGCGATCGGAAGTACAAAGGAATTGATTTTATTTATCAGAAAATTTCTTCAGGATAGGTGTGTGACCTCTTTAATTAACAGCCATAGTGCCTTCATGGCTTTGCCCTCCTGTTCTTTTACCCATGCCGGTCCGTTGCGCTCCCATTTCATTCTATACCACGTCCTCCGGCCATAAAAACACTCAGGCCCTACAACATCGTTTTCATCTCCTTCCCTGATCCGTAGGACCCTTAACCGCCCATGACCTCGCGCCCTCTCCCACCAATGGAGCTCATCCCATTGGTGCACAGGGCCACACTCCAAAACCTCTCTCCACCCAACTATGTCTTCTGATGATGATGAATCCGGGTACTTATTCAGGAAGGCTTCGGCATTTTTGAGCCTCAAGCATTACGAAAGTATGGTGAAATTACTCAAATGAAAGTTTCAAATAATTCCATCTGTATAGGTAGTATTTTAAAAATCAAATGGACTAATAAGATTTCTCAGGAGAAAAGCATAGAAGAATTAACGAGAAAAGAAAATATATCGTAAAAAGAAGTTTGAAGGAAATTTAGTGAAACACCTGGAGCACCAAAAGACGATGCTATTGGGGCCTGTAAATGGGAACATATCTATGGGAAGACCACGACTACAATGTTTAGAGCACGTTATGAAATATGTGGGGTGTAGGCATAATAAAGAGATTAAAATATGGCAGAGAAACTTGAAGAATAGAGGTCGTCTATCAACCAATTTTATGATTGATCACCGAAGAGATGAAGACCCATGGAAACGCTGAGATTTTTCGAAGCTGTAACGTCTAGTCCACGGTTTTATCCCGGCTGAATCCTTCCTGAATAACGTCCCAGCTCCATTTTCTCTTCGTCACTTTCCTTGGTCAACATCTACTCACCGTCCATCCCCCTTCCTGATTTTGGGGATGTTTCTCCTTGGGGAGAAAATAAAAATAAATGAGGCTCACTCCTCTCCGATGGAAAGTAGACAGCGTCTCTCTCCCTCTCTCTCTCTCGCCACTTCGTTTCCTCAAGACTATCTCTCAATCTCTCTTTTGTGCTTTGTATTCTATTTGTTTGGCGAGAAAAGTCTCTCTTTTATTCCTCTAGACCTTCTTTTTATATTTCATAAGCAGAAATGGAAATTTTGGGAGACAAAGAACGCGACGAACAGGAAACAAAGCCTCAACCCTTCTGAAAACTCCATAATTTTATTTTCTTTGTAGACCAGGTTTTTATATGTGATCAGCGTGTAAAAAATGGTCGGTAGTTTTCCACGTTACTTAAACCTCGATCAACTAGTGAAGTAATTATTTTTGTATACCTAATCCTCGGGTATACTTTGTTTAATGCTACTGTAAAATCTCGAATGTCGGTGCTAATAAATACAAGATGATGGGTGAATAATCGTAAAACACGAATAACCGAAAAAAATGGAAAATGTGGTGATGATATGTGGTGTGATTCTAAAGGATTGTACAATTAAATTCGTATGAAGAAAAACATTTTAAATGTAAAATACAACAAATGAATGGATAATTGCATGCTTTTAGATATTTTTCAAGCACATCGAGGTTTAGAAGAATGTGTTTTCATCTTCACCCTTGGAATATCAAAATTTTGAGAATTAAGGAGGAGAGAATTACACGAATAATCCGCATATCAGATAAACTGCTCCGGGTTAATCGATATCTGTACATTGTATTCAAACGAGTAATGCCTATAAGAGATTGTTTTCATACTAAAGGTGATGTTTGTTTTTTTAATAAATTTGTTTTAACAGTTAAATTTACTGTACATCTGTAATTTCGTTTTTCTGTTTCGCGAGTTAATTTGGTTCTTATAGTTAGTCTGGTTCATTCTGCTCTGGGGAAGTCAGGGTTCCCAAACGTTCGTGATCTATATCTTTTGGGGGTCCGTCTCCATTTTGCAGGTTTATTTGCCGGCGTCGTACTTCTATTTCCATCCTCATGTAATATTCCCTCTATATTTTCTTAGCTAAATTCATAGGGTAAAGTATATTAAAGGTGCCGCAATGATACAATATGCAATAAATGAAGTTACGTTGATACGTCTTCTTATTTCTAAAAGTCTGCCGTGTTGGAAAATCGTGTTGAAAATAGTTGTAGAAGTTCTATGCCTTTTTCTTTTTATAATCACAGTCGATTTTGGCTTGAATATTTAATGGGTATATTAATGCTCCGGCTGAGATCACTGTACTGTGTTGCCTAGTTTCGAATCAGTTTCGCCGCGATCCCATCAACGTCGAGAATAGTAGAACATGTTCTAGTCTTTTAGATACTGTTTTCTCAGCATTCTTTCAGGTGAAGATTTGCCACTTAACAGTGTGGTGGTATATGGAGCGAAAAATAAAAACAGAAAAATTGCCGCCCAAAACATTAATTAAAATTAGGTGAAAATGTTTGTTTATAATTTTTAGCATAAATTATGTTGCTAGAGATTATCTTGAGTTACAATAAGTACGTAATCGCTTCGTTTTTTGTAGGACTTGGCATTGAATCATATTTTTTATGGTTTCAAAGTAGTTTTCTCCAGTTAGTAATCACTCCTGCATGTTGTCACTTCACATATAAACGCTTTACGTGGAATTTCTAATCATCGTGTAGTAAAATCAAGATTTGATACGGGGTGCAATACCCCGGGTACATATACTTCTTCTCCTGTATAATAATCATAGAAAGTTATAATTCTTAAAATAATAAACGAGGTTTTGGAGGTGCCAAGAGGACGTGATAAGCCTTGGGACAGTGTTCAATGTTCCCTTGGTGAGATCTTTCTTTTTGGAATGAACTAATGAACCAAAGATGCGCTAGATGATCAAATTCTAAAGTTTCAATGTTTTCGAAATTTGTCGAGTCTTTTACAGCAATATGCCAATAACAGCTTATGAGCATGAATTGCTTTTATCAACGCCATAGAATGGATTGTTGGCAATCGTAATGCCAAAACTCAAGGCGTTCGGTCATATGTAGGTACATAATTGTACTTTCCGGCATAATCACAATCATTTCGTTTTTCCTCCTGATGAATATCGAGCAGTACATTTGTGTACTTAACTGGCTAACACACTTGTCCAGCATTTCGAAGAACTAAGTTCGCATCCGGTCATGATTTTTTCATTGCAAATTTCACCCTCTTGGGTGTTTATCTTTGCACCAGTGCGCGTGACTACGTACCTCATCATATCTGCAACCATAATCCTTCGCGGTTGCTTTGCGAAAATTAAACAGCATTGGCTCATTTTTTAAATTTATGTCTGTCTGATACGACCACGCAAGTATTGTTTAAAGTAATCGGAATTACAAAGAGTGCGTTCAAATGTGGTAAAACTGGATGGTATATATTTTCTTTGAAGAATATCACTCCGTCACGATTTCATTTACTGAAAATATTGACATGCGAGCTGAGGAGGAAGGTTTATGATCCAGATTGCATCTTTCTCGAAAATTATTTTATAATATGAGCCGACTCGCTGGAAGATGGAGTTTCTAGCGTTCAAATTAGTTGGTTGGGAAGGATGGTCGGCGAGAGCGAGATTCACGGGCGAACGAGAACTCTTTGAGTGCTCCTCTCTCTCGGGCTCTCGGCCCCTTCGTTTGTTTTTCGACCGACCGACCAACTTCTGCTCCAGTGGCACTTCGACTGTTGCCCCGGGACGAAATTAAACGACGCTGGGCGGGGGGAGTGGAGGGTTAGAGGGGGGATTACGTCGAGCAGGGGGATGAATGGCAAGAATACGGATCAGAAAGTGGAAAGAGGGATGGGACATGGGGGGGAAAGGAATGGAGTGCTATAATGAACGTAGTTTTGTTGTGCACCAACTACTCTAAGTGAAAGATTTTATTTGTGCCTGTTGGTATTCGTATGTTGCATGCCAGCTGTTCTGTGCATCTTAATACCGGCTGTTTGGGGGACGGAAATATGGAAGGACTCAAATTCCAATCAAAAGTGACTAGACTGGTTTTAATGGCCATATTTCAGTATATGTCAGATAGAAGTCTGCATGTCAGATCTCGAAGAGAAACTCAAAAAAGCGGGAATCGCCCTCATCCCACCACAAACCCCCACCACGCTGTCCCCACCCCACCTCTTCTTGAACCATAGAAATTATTATAAAAACCCAAGGATATTTGAAAGCATTGAACGTACCCGAAGAGTGTAGCCGGAAGCTCTGCTGGTCTCCGGTCAGGATAATAAAACACCTTATCCATTGCATTACGCGTGATTTTTTACTCTTCAAGCCTAAACATCTACGATTAAAAATCTAGCCACTAGTTGTTTTCAGTCAACGTTGCGTTCCACCATTTGGAACACAACAGTTTGATTTTTTTTAATGGGGCTGATTGTTTCGTTGGTTGAATTTCAAATATTACGCATGACGTTTTGGGTTGGAAGGATGTTCAATGAATTTAATTGCGACTTGCGTGGGGGGATTGAGGTTCAGGATAGTTTTACGTAAGATTTTAGTGTCACTCTTAAGATTGTGTTTATAACGCTTTTTACATAATTGTCGAACGAAAAATCTAAGTTTGCATTCATATAAATGTACCTGATTTCCCTCCTTGACGTACGTCCCCACAAACCGTCGCTTATACCATTAAGCCTCCTACCGATATCGCAATTTTATTAATTGGAGTTTTCTACCAGATGATTGGTAGGTTTATAGACAGTCTTTATCATAACACCCCAGATTCTGGTATGTCATATCGCTTTCCCTCCTATTGATGTCTCGCCATCGAATCCCTCTCAAACATTTCATGTATTCTACCTCTTATTTCATAATTCCTATCCACTTCCACGCTTCCCCCGTATTCTCCCCTCTATTATACTCTCTATTAATCTCTCTATTATCCTCTCCTCTAATTTCAGAACGTCCATCATCCATTCTTTCTGCCATCTTTCTGCTCCGAACCTCCACCACCAGCTTTCTCTCCAATCATATTCAATACTTCCTCGTTGGTCTTCCTCAGCACTCTCTCCATCCTTCTCTAAACTCGCATCTCAAACGCCTCAAGTCTACGTACATTCTTCCTTCTCATTGACCAAGTTTCCGGTCCATTCAGCTTCACGCTGCATATTAGAGTTTTCACCAGTGGCCTTTACGCCTCTTCTCAGAACCCCCCGCCCCCTCTTCAATTCCTTACTCTTTTAGACTGCTTCTTTAGCCATAGCAGATACTACGCAGACACTTAAAATGTTCAACCTGTTGTATTTTGTACCCTTCCACCTTATATTCTGCTCCGCCTTCTTAATTATGGAAAGTCTTATTGATTTCGTCTTCTTATGATTTATCTTCATCCCGTACCTGTTCGCACTACACGTCTAGCATATTCCCAATTGACTATAACCCCTTGGATGACTGGCAATCCGATTGCTTGATCAACGGAAAATCTCATTGACTTTATCAGATATATTATCACCTATATTTCCACCTTCGTCTCTCCCCAAGCCTCCTTTGCCATTTCTTCTGAATACATATTGAAAATAATATCGCGTTACAGGTCAAAAATTAACCTTCAGCTCTAACATTATGGAGCTCATGCCTATATCTAAATAATGTAAGGATATTCAAATTGCAGAAAACATCCTTCATGAAAAAGTTGTGTGTGTGTGAAAACATCCTTCATCTACGTGTGTGCTGCCAAAAATCTATGAACATTTATGCAAAATTGTAAGAGTCTTTCGTTAATCATTTCGTTTACTTACCACTCCCTTCAAAAGGCTAAGAAATATATTTGATAGAAGCATATCTTTCTCGGGGACCCAATCGAGCGCCCTTCCTCCCCTACAGGCCTTTTGTAGAGCAGTGGTTCTTGGCCTTTTTCCTCATTTCCTCCCTTTAACCTCAGTTCATATTATCGTCTCTCCTTCCCAATGTAAATTTAATTCTGCAAATAAAAATAATGCACGCGTTTAATAATTGATTTTAATCTGTGGAATTCAATAAACCTTTTGAACGCCAAAGCGTCAAATATAAATACCTGAAATTTTATATATTTGACGTAATCTACAAAAGTCAAGTTTTGCTGAACAATCCTATTATCATCAAAAACCCTTTAAATTTCTCGCAGTGGGGACTACCCCACTGATTAAAATACCCCATGTGTAAAGGTAAGACCGTGTTGGTTAAAAAATTAGGATATGATTTTCGTATGGCGTGTGGGTCTCCGATTCTTATTCTCGGGAAAGAATAGCTTGAAAGGAATAATGAGGTCGTGTTCCGCTTTTTTACACCTTTGACGGGGAAATGAAGCGTAAGAATGGAGACCTATTATGCGTAGGATGCTGGCTGTAAATCGTAAATAGAAAGAAATAGCAAACTATGTGAACCGAAATTAATTAGGAATGGAAAAATGAAAGAAGAAAGGAGGATTTCTACGTTACAGCAGAGGAGTAATTTTTTTTTTAATCCGTGTTTTTTAAGGATACAAATATCCTCTCGTGAGGATTCTTTTTGTATATAAAAATTGGTGGACGATTTTTAGCAGAGCTAGCTCCAAGTTCTTTTCTCTTAAGAAATCACGATTACTTATGAATAGTTTGGCTATAAATCAGAGCTATTAGAGATTTTAGATTCAAAGTAGTGTGTGGATTACCCAAGTGCTGTGGACCAAGGCCAGCTGAAATAATCGAAAACACGGAATAATTTGGAACGGTTGTCTTGCGTAGGCCTGTGCGGTTATCGAAAAACATCGATATCGAACAATTATAAGAATAATTGGAAATGTGGTCGATTCAATTTTAGGGAATTGAATAAATGACAATTAATTGAAGTAATTCAATTAATTGACAAAGGCCAATTAATTGACATCGAAATGGGTGTCAATTGATTGACGGGACTCAATTGGATTGTGCTTTTCAATGGCTTTCCCTTGGCAATAAGAAGAATGAAAGAACTAATTTGAAAAATGACAAAATAATTCAATCAGTTAGCTTTTATTAATTAATTAAAGAAATAGATCGCTATTTAAAGACGCGCACATGAGATCATCTTCGTTTTCATCCGACAGACACTGGCGTGTGTCGATGACAATGTTCCCTCTGAGACTGAACAACCTCTCGGACGCAGTGCTAGTTGCCGGGATTGCGAGATATTTTCTTGCTACCTTCTGGAGGGAGGGGTAGTTGGTGGCCCTCTCCCGCCACCACGGCGACCTCCATCCTCCCGTTTGAATTGCCTCTGAGCATAGCCATTTCCCCCCTGACGATCCCCTGTGGGGCCGAGTCCGGGCGCCGAACGAGAGCGAGCAGCAAGCATCAGCAGCGTCGGCCATCGGCCGGCGTCGAGCGAAAGCGAACAAGTCCAAACGTACAATTTGCAATCCATAGAGAATCAATAATCGTCAATTAATTATTACCGGACAATAATTATGAATCGAATAACAATTGACATTTGAACAACAATTGACGCTTGAAAAAATTTGAAAATCGAGTCAATTACCGCAAAAGACGTCGATGTGCTGAAATAATAGATCAGTTGTGAAATAATTGAATTAAGGATTCAATTAATCGAATAATCGCACAGGCCTAGTCTGGCGTACGTAAATCACGAAATAATCACACTATTTTTTATCTTATCGTAAAGGGAATTATGTTTAAATTTCTTTTCACACTAAAAATGAATTTTTTAAGCGAAATCTCTATTTTCCTCCAGTAAATTTGAGTCAATGATCCAAATGCAGTTTTCAATTCCATTCTTCGATTATCTTTAGGCATCTCAGAAGAAAAATAATATTGTTTATTACATCAGACCCTAAATCTGCAAGAATAACCGATACTCCAGTAATTGTTTGATATCAGTCACTCTGTTAATAAAATAAAATGCTATACGTTTCTACTCAGATATTCAGAAATATTCACAGAGAATTAAATGAGTGGACCTCTGCGGGCACGAGTGAGATTATTTGCGATATAAATCCATGTTTTCAAGTTTTCTACCGGGATACAGGGCACTATCCGTGTCATGTATGCCCGCCCAAAAGAAATTCTACCCGCTACTGTCAAGAAAAATATATATTTCGATTTCGTTGGCATCCATCTTTTTCATCCAATTAAGAGTCCTGCTAACATCGAAAAAAGACAAAACACGTGTGGAGTTTGCTTCCTTGAAATCAAGTACAATATATCTCTCATAGTATTGTTGTCCTGGATAATGCATCCTAAAGAAGATTACGTAATCTGATGAATCTGTGCTGGACAACCTCAAGTGGCGACTGGCTTGGATATTTTTCTTTTAGTAGACCATTAATTTTCTAGTAATAGATTAGATAGTAATAGGTATATGTTTGTCTTGCTTGGTTGTCAATATCGATTTTACCGTCATTTTTCAGCTGGGATAGACTCCAGTGGTTAATAACGAGACTCGCATACTAATATATTTAAATCTGTATCCAATTTTCTGGTCTCCATTATACCACACTCTAGAAGTTAACATGCTATCCATGGTTCTTTTACCATAATCTTTTTATACGTTAGAAAAGGCTTGAATCGCATTTATGTGAGTGAGTTGTAGTAGCACTATTATCCTCTTATTAATCGGTTGTAGACGTATCATCTTCCGTTTCCACGATGTATTCGTCCAAAACTATCGCAGTAGTTCACCAATTGTAAACAATATGTCCTTTTATCATAAAGACCCATACCCATCACTTTATCCTGTTTCCAGTTAAACGTTTTGGTATTATTCTTCTACATTATCTTTAATTGCAGGATGTTTTTTTAATACAGCCTTCCTTAGTCTCTAAATGTATGAAATGACTTAGTTTCCTTAGGATATTTTTATTAAATGTAATTTTTAAGGATTTATGTATTATTTAAATATTGTTTTCCTAATTACTATTTTTATAAGATTTTAGTTTTTTTAAGCATTCACGTTTTCTCAAGCTTCTACAATCCACCTAATAATTTCTATAGAAAGATGCTGATGAACTATTTTTTAATATCTACATCATGTCCGGCATCAGATTCTCTGCATAGGTATTGGGAACGATGATTTAAAACATTACGTTGTGGATATTTTAGTCTATATGAGAGTAAGGATAACATTCTGATGTTTTCCAAAATAATCCGGTCGTAAATGAAGCCATGCTAAATGCTATTATTAGTTCTCCATCCACTAAATTTCGATTATCTACTGGTTTCATGTGGATTATTGCTAAATCTCAAGTCAGTGTACCAAATCAGTCAGCATTTATTAATATATCTAATGTTTTCTATTGATCAGGTTGATTATTTACCACTTTCCATTTACACTTCTAAGCTAGGTATCTCCGTACTAGACCGATAATTTGTATAAAATCTCTTCATTATCGTGCTATTGTAGCCATATGCCATATGATAATAAGCCCGACCTTTTACAACATATTAATTTGCAGTATCTTAGAAGTCGAATATAGCAGGTAGTTCGTTTTTTGACCTTATCCTTTATCGTTTTATTTATCGAATTAAGTAAAATATAATCTATCATGGGATTCAACGAAAATTAATTCAATGACGTATATTGATATTTTAACTTATTTATTTAGATATTTACATTTAAATTTGAAAAGTATAAGAATTAAAGTACATGCGTTAATAAGAGCAAGCGATATAGTCATTCAGATTGTTAGGGAGGATGTGTTTAACCATGCATTAGGACTATGGACTCGATAATGAGTTCAAGGAGGATCACATGGCAATGCACAGTATGACGTTTTGAAGAAGGAGGAAAGGAAAATAGTGAGAATTATCTCTACGTGATATCTGTGACACAGAGAATGAGTTTTAGGATAAAATAAGGGAAAAAGTTCCCCTTAATTGCGAGGACAAGTAATTTGAGGCGTTTCAAGTAAGTTTGAAGAAGTTTCTTGCTGTTTCTCGCCCCGGGAAAAACTCGAGAAACCACCAGAATACCCAAGTATCCTTGGGATTGAACGGAATAAATACGAAAACTTAAACTCCAGATGGCTGCAGAGGGATTAATTAGCGGTCATACGCTTGCATAACGTGAGCATGTTTGGTGATATTTTGAGCGTGTTAAAAACATGCAGGGGTACAGCAAAACGTAACGGGTTTGAAGTTTGAAGTTGTAGATGAACTTTTTTCCTCTCTTGTATTTCTTGAGCGAAATATAGGTTTTTGAATATATAATTTGGATTGAGAAATCTTAATTATTCTTCCATCAATCAATAGCTTTTTTTCGTCTCTTTTCTTTTTAATTCATGAACCCGTGCCCCTATGCCCGTTTTTCAAATAAATACCCAAGCAATATTTTTTTTTGTAAATTAATGACATTTTAATGTTGCTTTTACGTTACTTTTCGTCGTTACGTCGATGGTGAACTCCTAATTACTACCCATTAATTATTAATATCTATCTTATTTAAAATTAAAAATCGATTAACTAATATGCAGTGGAGTTAAATGATGAATTTCAAAATTTTATAAACCATGATAATTGACTTCGGAATCTCATTAATTTATTTGTAAGTATTAAGGTCTCGTTGCCTCATACAGGACATAATCGTATAAAAGGCATGTTTTCATTTATTAGGATGTAAGCATAGATTTAGCATGTCATATTAATATTCAATTCTTGTTTCTATAATGAATCCTGTTGTTCGTTGTTCGGATCATAGAATTGATTGCATTGGTGTTGTGACCTAGTACGTGATGTGTCCGTTTTCAACTCTAGTATCACTTTTCCAGGACATTTTAGCTTGAGGTTCTCCAGCCCCCTTGACGTGTTTTTAATGTCAGCCATCAGTCAGGGTTTTTTTCCGCTGAGGTAATGGGATCATTAAAATGAAAGGAATGCAAAGAACGAGATTACGTTCGTAAGGAGAGGTCTGGAAGAGAAGTAGGTCTGCTGGAAGAGAAATAGGTCTGCCAGCTATGAAGATAAAGAGAGTTGGGAAAAATTTTGAAATTTAAAAAAATAGGTATGGTCTTTGATAAACAATCATTACTTGCGTGAAGGTTTCTCGGGTTTCACACCGGGTAAGATTATTTAAATTCCTCAACGTTTCGATGGTTAAGAATCATTACTTGGTATGTGTATTCGTCGCCTCTTCAACAGTATTTCATGATATTAAGCTTCGATATTAAGAATCCAGAAATTTAATTTCTGTTTTCATTTTTCCATTACTAAGTGAAATGATATTAAAACAGCTAATTTTGTCTCCGTGCCTTTGCTTATATTAGAAGATTTTCTATCATTATATGCCCCTTTACATTTACTACCTGGTCGACATTTTTTGTCACATGGACCAAAATTTAAATGGAGTACATAGTGGAGTGAGGAATAGCGTTTGAATTTAATTTACTCTATAATACAGTTAAACTTACACTCTTCCACAATATTTTTCCATATTTCTATTTACCAACGCATGCTATTTCAGTTTCTCCGGCATTGTACTATATTTTTTTGAAAAAGTAACCCGAGAACTTCCAAGACAAAGTAGGGTTTCAAAGGAAGAAAGCTTAAAGGAGAAGAGATAATCGCGCCTGTTCAGCGATAATCGCTTTGCGTGGACTTTTTGAATTTAATATCGTGGGGAACCGCTTGGTCGTGAGATGAAAGCAGGATCAGCTGCCTGGGGATTATTGCGTGGATTTCGCCCGCTTTCCCTTTGCTTCGGAAACGCTTCAATTAAGAGAGGAGATGATTCCACTATATTATGCGGAAATGGGTGATAAATGATCTCGCAAAATACTTTCGTACATTTATTGCCACGTTCAAGGGTGAATCCAGGCACTGACCGGCTGTAGGCTGAACTGTCTTGGTGAGTTTACGTAAGAGGATTATATGGTAAGAGAGAACCACAACTCGATAGCCTGATTGAGAAAGTCAAATAATGATGGAGTTGAGTCTTGAGTATGGGTTAGTTAGTTATTAAAGGCATTAGCTAAGTGACAATAGCTTCTAGAGTAACCACATCATAACTAACGGCCTGATTGTCCGTTGAGGCGTCGTTATCGTTTGCATGCATCCCTTTAATGGTGGCTAGCTTAAATGCCTAGATATATTCTTTCTATTTCCAACATTAACTTGTTTTAAAGTTAAGCAATCCTGGATCGAGAAATATTCAGTGGACGTTATTCTCACTGCCACCAAAGTGCTCCTTTGCATCAGCTTCTTCTGGCTCAGTATTACTGATTTTGCAGCATCTTAAAGCCATTGAATGGAAGTAAAAATTACGTTTTTCCTTGTTTAATAATGTGAATTATATGTTATAAACTTTAAATACTTACTAAGATTCCGATACATCCATATTATATCATTCGATATTGCAGTGAATGGGATAATTAATTTTAGTGTAAATAGCATTAAATAAGTTTAGCCCATTTTAGAATCAGTAATATTATAATTGTGTAAATTTATCGCTGTTGTGGGTTGATATCAACATAACAGCTTTAGTTCTTTTTGGAAGCTTCATGCCACGTGAAAACCTAATCAGAGGTTATTATTGTCCAGTTAGGAGGTGATAGATACTGTGGTATTTCCAATTTATTTCTTCGTAAAGTACTCTGTCAGTGTTGGGTTTTTCTCATGCAAGACAGTTACCAAAGGGAAAAAAATTTCCCGCTGTGATTCCGCTGCCAAAATTATAATAGGTTTTGAAATGATCAATTAAAAACATCTTTCCTTGATTTATCTTGTAATTATACTCAATAATACACGTATATGTTTGTATATAACAGATATATGCAGATATTAATTATAATTATTTCAAAATCCAAGAGATAATGCATCATAGAACATTATCATTTTACATGGTTTTGACTTGTAGAATGGAGTTTCGAGGTACATTTCAGAAAGTAGGTGCAAGGATTAATGTTTCCTGGAAACACAGAGAGAGGGAAACCCGGAATAAGGTGTAAAGAGTGTTTCAGAAGCAAAATGGAGGAATCTGGAGCGATCCCAACGGATTTCGTAGGCATGAGCAAATGGAGGAGTGTCAAAGCTACGAAACATTTTATGTATATAATTATAAAACATTGTAAAAAGTATATTTCTAAGGCATAATATCGTTAAAAGCGATTGAAATACGCACGGAGAATGTTATATTCCTTTAATTTTAATCTTTATAGCACGCGTATAAGGTACTGGAAGTCTCGGGAACAATGAAAAAATTGCTTAGCAACGAAAATGAAAAAAGATCGAAATTTGCATTAATTTTGCGTTTAAACTTCAAATATTTCAATTTATCGATCGATAGAGAAACATCGGTTGCAAGAAGTAAATGCATTGATCTTTTTTCCTCATTTCAGTCAAAGAATGAAACTTGTATCTAAATTATTTCATATTTTAATGAATGAATGAAAATTACTCTACACGTAAATTATTCGTTTTTCCCATTTAAACCCATTAAAAAACAAAATCCTATCTGGACTCGAAACCAATGAAAAATATTGGGATTTTCGATTTTTTCCTGACTCGACACCAAATTTCAACCCTTCCCTGAAAATTTCATCCTTTTAGCTCGATTAAAAATACCCAGGAATTCGTATTAATGAGTACAATTGTGGATTTTTCTCACCCAAAAAAGAGCGTGACGCGGAAAAGAGCGTGACACGGTTTCTCGACCAACATCCCATCCCAAAAGTCTCCAACGGGCGCAAAGAAGTATAACTTCAAAAATGTCTTTTATTTCATTTATATATCCTGTCTGCCTGTGTGTGTGAGCGGGTGTGTGCGACCGGCCAAAGAAGTATAACTTCCACCGTCTGGTCCGACGCAGACCACGTTTTTTTTTCTTCTTTCATTTTGACGGGCTAAGGAGAGATTTTACCACCGATTTAAGTAACTTCGTAAAGGACTTAAGCACATTTTTTTTTTCATTTCACTTGTCCCAGTGCCGTACTCCAGTTTGGATAACTGGACGGCAGATAGCTTCACATTAAAGTTGATGGATCGCTTATTTTATAGTCTGTCAATCCTGAATAAACTCTCCAATCTAACACACAACAGCACCAGTGACATGAAAAGTAGTTATATTGTTAAATACCTAGTAATATATAATACAATTAAACATGTGCGTAACTTTCGCATGTTCAGCCATCCCCACCTCCCCAAAATAATTTATTCTTTATCAAATGAGATTATTTATTAATTGCACGATTAAAAGCAACATATCTACATGTCTCCTGTCGCAAATAAATCTTTCATCTCCGTTGTTTATTCACTAAGTCTCCCTGGGGGTGATCTTGGCTCATTACGCTTTAGTCTAACAGACTTTTCTTTTGAATTTAAATTTTAAACAAACAATACGTTTTGACGTAAACTAAGCAAGTTATGTAAAAAGTCGGTAAAAGAAATCCTATCTACCGATACCTTATTAGTCGCGTTCGTCGCTATCGCCTTAGTATCAGTTGAGAAAAGGAGATCGTAAGTCTCTTTTCATTTGTTTTCCCAGTTATTCTTTCCAATTTACTGCGATTTACTCACCTCGGAGGACTAGTAGAAATTTCCTTACAAGTTAAAAGGAATTGTAATTTACAAGTCTGTTTGAGAAAGTGTCGTAACCATGAAAGTCCTTGTGAGTAAACACTTGTTACTTGTGAAATGGACTTGTAACTTGTGAACTTGTAATTAGTAGACTTGAACGTATGAGGAACAGAATTTCACAAGTTACAAGTGAATAGACTTGTAACTTGTGAAACTAGTGAACAAGTAAACTTGTAGCTTGGGAAACAGGCCCCTGGTCTCCTCTCCCCGGGCGATGTTTTGTTATTTTTAACACACTGCGTTATCACTGTGTAAATTTAACTGGAATACGGAATCAAAAGACCGAGCTGACGTGGAGACGTTCCACACAAGTCAGAAATTGTTAATGAAAGAGCCCCGAGGTGGTATAGCGTTGCGTTTAAATACTCTTCAGCCAAATGCATTGTTATCACCCACATGGCGTCTAGAATATCCCGGTGAATACCCCACGGGGCGTCTGGAATGCTCGGGTGAATGCCTGTGGTCGATAAGGCGTAAATGTCAAAAAAGCATCAGACTTTCACACCAATCAATTAATAAGACAAATGGTAATATAACACAAGGTAGGACGATCCCGTGGCCAACATGAGTCCGTTCTGCGCATGACGCTATCCAGATAATACGAGCAGCAGACGATTCGGGAATTAGCACAGGAATAATGGATGAAAGCTCCGAAAATGTAGTTTTTAGCAACCGAGGGAGAATGGAGTCAAGTAGATCTTTGCATTTGATAAGTACTGATATAATACAAATTTGATCGGCTATAATTAGTTAATGTTTACTTTGTGATTATAATATTTTTAAAAGCGGAAAGCTACCTATCAAATATTTATTTACACATGAATGTTGAAACTCATGCAATTTTCAACATTCAAGTTTTCTAGCCTCTGGCAAACCTGGACCCACTTCACCCGTGTAGTTTTGTCAATGCTTTTGCTAAAAAAATTATGTTCCCTCATATATTTCCTCGCATTTCTGTTGTATCCAAATACAACGCAAGTATCAAATACGCAATGTACCTGCTCCGTACCTAGCTAGCTCTTGATGTAATTCAAACTACGTGACAGCGTTCTACCGAAACCAAACGCAACAAAAATCTGTAGAAATTAATTCAAATTCAATTAAATTTTTTTTAATTTTGCAGAAAAGTACTAAGTATTATCTTTAATCATGAGTACTATTATAATAAATGTTTACGAAGTGAAGCCTGCCACTGTCAAGTTTGACCTACCTTGTATCAGTATTACCATAATAGGGCTAATTTTTGATAAACAGAATTATATTTTATTTTATAGGGTTCGTAGTATATAAACGTTTATATATTTCTTAAGTTATAAAGGCTACGAACATTCATTGAAAAGGTCAAAGGTAAAAATACGTCATTATTTATTCATTCATTATTCTCTTACTGCAATTGTAGATGCGAACATGTTAAACTCTTCATCCTGAGTCCCTTTGCTCTGTGATCACATACATAATATTTCATTTACCAAGCGTGGCCTGACAAAACAATAATTCGCAATGAACCTGAATAATTCCGACTCGAGCGGCTGGCTGTTACCCATCTTTCGGAGTTCTCCACTTCTTCGAAGTCAGCAAAAACCGAGGTAGTTGAATAAAACAAGATCTGAGCGTACCCAGTTCCCACACAATACATTTACGATTGGCATTATCAAATTTTTTAGGGTTCCTCGGTTTCGCCCCACGTACTCACGATTTGCTTCAGCGGGGAGAAAATTTCCACCGAGTGCTATTCTTCACCGAGCAAAAGAAATGAGACGGGCAAAAATGTTTTTGCCCGTCTCTTTTCCGACGTGGAGCGAAGCGAAGACTCAAATGTCGAAAAGAGACGTGAGCAAGCGCAGTGCTTCTCTGTAGCATATCAGGAGAGTGCGAGTTTTAATAAATAACCCGCGCACGCAGAGGAAAAAGAATAGCATTTTCCCGTTAAGTGGAGAGCATTAGTTGTACTCCTTAGTGATTCATTTCATCAATCCAGAAGTAAGCGAGGCTTTGCTAGTTTCAAGGAGACATAACTGGTATGCTACTGGCATCACAACAGTAACTACTATTTTGTAGCAATGTAAAGATGAGTAGGCTCTGAAAAATAAGAATCTCAATGTATGGTTGTTACTTTTTCGTAATAGATGTAAAAAAAGGTTGTTTTCATATTTTTTTTTAACTTTCCAAATCCAACGGTACTTGTACTACGAATCCAACGGTATGCATAAATCAATTTCGTGAAAAAAGGGCACATCATATTTAGCCATCTTACCACAGAACTATCCGGCGAGTTACATGGGCGTATGGCAGGGGGTGTTAGGATCCAGCCGCGCAAAGGTGTAAAGGAGAATAATATAGCTAGGTGAAAAGGTGAAGTGTATTTTGAGTTGTACCTAAGTTTTATTAAGGTTATTGTGCGTAAAGAGTACGAATGTCTGCTCGGAAAGGTACCTCTTTTATTTTATATTTCCTTTCGGATCATAATAATATTATTTGTGACACAATCAAACACACTTGTTCTGATTTCTTAAGTTATCTAAGCCTAGCGTATCACCATCTTGTCTCTAGCGGTTCCGAACCTAATCCCTACAAAAGCTGTGAAACGCTTTATTTGCTCGTAGCAGTTTTTTTAACGAAGCGCACAGCTTTCCATTGTATTTTATTTCTTTTCCAATTAAATATTTCTAGTCAGGGTCCCAAATGCTCGTGCCGTATTTGAGGTGTGGCCTAACCAGAGAGAAGTAGCACCTTCTTCCACTTTTTCATCCGAGGGCCTTCCTACTATACGCTTGACAAATTTTAGTTTCTTTAAGGCTGTGATGAATATGTTTAATATGTGCATTCTCCGCGGTAATTCCCAGATATTTTAATTCGTCAGACGATTTTATGTTTACTCCACACATATGGCGTTAGTGTGATGATTTCTGCAAGAAGTGTACTGCGGTGCATATACCTACTAAGATTTAGTTAAAATGTGAGGGCTTATATTCCTATGGAAATGTATTGAAGACCATTTACGTTGAAATCGCAAAATATATATCGGTTGAATATAATTTTAATGCAATCTTAAATTATGAATGTATCGTATGATATCCCAGATATGTTAAATTATTTACCTTACCTTTAGAAACAACCAAGAAAATATCATTCAAGCCCGATAATTCATTCTGTATTTTCTACGATTACAAGCCATGTACCTGGAATCGTAAATTTGCGACATGCTTAAAAAGCACATTAATCGCCACTCCCGTCACTTACGATGAGGTCCTCGCGAAAGGTAGAAAGCCATTGGTACAAGTATACCGCTTCTGAAACTTATCAGTGCAAATTGTGACCATGCAGTTTCTTAAAAATATAAAAATTCCCCTTTTTATAACAAATCCTGCACACGAGTCATGAACGTCATTTTTCAAGAACTTGAGAATCAAAGTTTTGATAAATTTAATTTTGTCCCGCAACTATTGCCGAAACGTAATCCTGTAAAAATCGTCTTACTTCAGCACTTTCGTTCAATATATGAATTAGCGTTAATGATAGTCAGTGACGTTCACCGAAGCTGAAAAATGAACTCTGTGAAATCCGAAGACAATCGACACTGTTTATCCATCCGTAATAGGATCAGTAACACGCAAAAAGAACTCTCCTGCACAATAGCGGAGCACGAATCTTGGGGTTCAGCAACCCCAAATATTTCTAAGAAAAATGAAAAAAAAATAAATTGCTCGAGTTGGCGGCCACCAACATCTGAAACTCGCAGACCCGAGTGAGCACAGTCAGAGGAGAATAAGAAAAACAAGAGACCTCGTTACAAATTTTTCGCCGCCTGCCTCGCCCGAACTTTCAGCGTTTAGGACGTGACCGACGGAACGCCAAAGAATTGTTTAAAAAAATTCTTTTTAAGTACGGGTAAAGGCCGCTGTCTTGATTTCGTGCCAAGTTTCGAGGTTGGTGACGCGGAGGAGGAACTTCCTAGTCCGATGATAGCACGCTTTAAGAGATGTATTGAAAGACGCAACGATAACTACCTTTCCCTCTTCACCACGGGTAATGCTTTAGGAGTAGACCCACGTTCTTTCATGACCCTTTATTTCCAATGAAACTATCTATGTGCCCTAATTTGACCATCTGTAAGTCTTTATAAATTAAATTGCTATGATACATGAAATCAGGAATTTTTTTGCACATAAATATGGGCCTCACTATCATTGTTAAGGTGTGAAGTATGACAGCCTTTAATAAAATCTTAATATAGAAATAGTCCATTTTTATTAATTTTGAATGTAACGATAGTATTAAGTGTTGCCATATTTGTTCATTAATAAAATAATGAGGCCTAAAATATAAGCAAAAAATCGTGCATTTCAGTGCCATAAGGATGCTATTTAGGCATGCTTTCATTTTGATAGAGTTACATTAGGAGACATTATAGATTTATGTAAAAATGAATTGGCCATGAAAAAATGTTATTTCATGTGATATGGATTCATAGTAGAAGAGTCAATGGTATCAGAGGAAGGGGTAGACCGAGAAAGTCATGGGTGAATATGGTGGAAGAGGATGTAAAGAGGAGGAAAATTAGGAATTATTAGAGCAGGAGAGCGTTTATGAAGTAAGTCATAAGAGAGAACATATAAGAGAGGCGAATCAGATGTGCAAGGATAACACATTATGGAGGAATTTATGAACAGTTTCCAAGGCCTAGTAGTAATAACTAAGTTCTTTTGAGTTCTTTGACTTTGCCCCTTCCCGAAAGGGAACGGTGTGATGGTGAAATATGCATGTATATATGAAAATTCCTCCGCTTTAACCAATGGAAATTTAACCAGAATCTTGTCCTGAGATACCCGAAGTTTAAAATTGGAAGCTTTAATTAATTGAATAGTCAAAATATATTTCTGTTTAGGACATTATATCGACAAAAACGTCTAAAATTTGAATTTTAAAAAGTCTCTTTTTTTAGGATGCTGTGTTAGGCCAACCTGTGTTATTTTTCTGTCTTTCTTTCTATTTACCAGCGATTCTTAGTTGATATCTAAAACTTTTTAAGCTTAAGCTGACATTTCATCATGACAAAAATATAGTCACTATCGATATCCGCACCAGGGTAGGACTTCTTGCTCTTCGCCTAACACCACATTCCAGGCTCCAAGAGTTATTAAATTTACATTACCTTTCAAATTCCTTATCACTTCTTCTATTTGGTTGTAGTATTATCAGTATTAAGAACATTCTTTCAAATGCTTGCAATTTTGGAGACTGAATTTCTAAACCGAGCGAGTGCAAACGGTGTTCCCGTCGACTTACATGAATAATGGCATGGAGAAGAACTGCATGGTCAGAGCACCCCCCAATTTTCTTTCAGAACAAGTACCCTTTTGAATTTTTCAGGCTCCTGTTAAAGACGCAATGAAGAAGGATCGGAGTGCCCCACTGGCATAGGAACTTATCGAGCCTGTAACTTGCGTTGGAGTGGAAGGGGAGAGAACTAAAGGAAATAGAACTGTGGAAGAATAATGAAGTAGAATAAAGAATATTTCGCAGGAAGGCGGTGGAATAAAAGGCAACGGTGGAGTACACGGGAAAAATCGACATCAATTAATCTCTGTCTGAGTGAGTACCTTCATTTTGTTAATCATATTATTTTATAAACAACTAATTTATATGAAATTATATGTTATTATATTCATTAATATCTGTTATTTCTATGAACCAACGATATTAATACGATAATTTAGTACAAATATAAGCTCAAAGGAAATCCTGTTTCGGAATCACCTCTAAATACAAACAAATTGGAACAAATACCTGCCTGACACTTCAAAGTTTCAGTGTACTTATACTAAGAAAAGAAAATAAGACATTATTTGTCAAAAGGTCTTTTACTTATTTTAAAGACTGTACTTTTATTAATATTTTCAATCAGGAATATTTTTAAATATCTTCCAAGAATCTTGGAAAAAAATAAAAATACCTACTATGATAAGAGACAGACGGGTGGAATTTCAATTTAATATTACGCGCTGCAACAAGTTATTTCTTCGGCGTCAAGGAAATGTTACCTTAACAGGCGGAGTACCGTGAGTCCCATCGATCGAAAAATGTTTAAAGGAAAAAATCCTAATGTGCTCAAAAGCCCCATTTTGGTAAAATTCGGTAACTATTGCAGATACAACTGCATCCCAAGTTTGAAAAAAAATCGAAATTTAAGTGCTTCAAATGTTAAGTTTCGTGGAGGCTACTGTGTCGGAAATGAATAATCTCTGTAGTTTTAGAATGGTGTTGACGTACCATAAAATTGTGATGCACCTACTCAAGTTGTAAATGATAGTAACTGTAGGTAGCAATGAGTGCAAAAACACTAATTTTATTAAGATTCCATTGAAGAATGCAAACTAAGTTAATGTAGTAATTGATTTTGTTCTCATACGAATTTCGCATACTGTGGTTCACTAAGCTACTTCTCGTGTCCAGATCGACAACACTGTGTTCATAAATCAAAGCATATGATTAAAATTCTTCACTTGTACACTATTTTGCTATAGGCATTAACCACATATCACTTCTCATCTGTTCAACTAGTTTGTGGAATGTGGAACCCACATGAAGGACAGCGTATGCGGATGTCGGGATCATGTGTTCGGTTCAAAATGCGTGGTTCAGATTTGAATTGTTGATAGATAAAACTGGATGATCTCAAATCTCAACTTGTCAAAGATGATAAAAAATAACTCGTTTAAGACACATTTGAGATCCTCTTTCTTTAAGAGATAGAGGCAGCCTTTAATTAAAAGCAGTAGAATGTCTTCGGGAATTGGTTCTGCAGATATTGTTGCTGGTATTATTTATAATTTTTAATTCTGACCACGATACGAGGAAAAGGCGGGATTTCCATCTTCTTACATGGAATACAGTGGAATCACGGTTCTAATTGGGAGATATCAAGGAAAGGTTAAATTAATTTTGTTTACATACGGAATAAGGAAGCATTTTCCGCGAAACATTAACAGAATGAAGACGTTGAGAAAAGAGCATGGGTAGATGGGAGAGAAAGGTCTGAACAGAGGATAATGGTTTAAGGGAAGCGGGGGATGCTTGAGAAACATCGCTTTTGCTGGGGACGAAATGAAGATGCGAACTAATACTACACGGAGAATCCAGAGTGGTGTTACCAGTAGAGAAAAGGGTTCGGGCACCAAGTGAGAGGCCTAAAACGATAGTGATAATTTTTGCGCAAAACTCCAAATTCATATCCAGTTCCACTCCGACTAGTCAATAGTTAATTTAGCCAAACAGTGAGAGGAGATACTTTTTAAAGAGAAGATTACTCTGAATTAATGTCCAACCAGAACATAGTTTCTCTGTTTTTAGTCATATTTTACAATTATGGACTCCAGCGCAAGTTTAGAGAAGGAAAAAGCGATATTCTTGATGCTTAAATAGGTGTTTAATATGCAATTATGACCATATTCGGCATTACTTCCTTTATATTGCCATCACGTGAACAAAGAATAAACATTGCTATGAATAAAGCAATGAACAAAGACTATGCGTTACCTTTAAAAATGGTCAGGTTTTCAGATTTTTCTAATGTACTCCGCAAATCATAATTACCCCATTTTCTGCCCTTAGATCATTGCTTTTTGTTAGGTCTGAGTGAAAAATTTACATATGTTAATATTCCATTCTTCTTCCGGGTATCTGCCGCGTCGTTGTGTTTTTCTGACAACGTTTCTCCTCCCGTCCTGGAGGCGTCTTCAGGTCGAAGATATCTGCGCTGCATTTTGGTCCGACTTCATTCTGGAGCTGGTCGCATCTGACTAGCTGTCAATTATGGCGGCAAAACCACTTTTCGCGGCATTTCTCCTTTCGTTGCGCGCCAAAACCCTCCTCCAAGTGGTAGCTAGGTTGCAGCCATCATCCCCGTTGAAATATTTGGGGCATTTGGCAATTTCGATCGCCTCCCGTATCAGCTGTGGGAAGTATTGGCTCCCCCGGCTCAGAACTTTGGTCTCCTCGAAACATATGGAGTGACCAGGCTCCGACCAGGCGCACTCGGCTATTGCTGATAGGCGGAACTGTTTCTTTTCGGTCGCTTTCTGGTGTTCCCTCACTCTGCAGGAAATTGCTCTCCCTGTTTGTCCAACGTAGGCTTTCCCACATGTACAGTTGTTTTTGTACAATATTGGAATTTGGAATTTACATAGGTTTACTTTTTATAAAATAAAGTATTTCAAACATTCTCAGAGCGCACGGCAATGATGTCATATGCTTTGCGCCTAAGGAACTGGCTAAGAATATGTTGCATGTGTAGTGAGGGTTTCTCGAAAACCCACTACCGGTCATCTCTCCAAAACACAATAGCAACACAAGACACAAGGCAATGTCCGCTGCCAAATTCCCCTTTGGATACTAGTCATCCGCCCTCTCCCAGAAGATCGATGACCGCGATAGTTCTTCGTGTATCATCGGTAACCTTCAACCCTCATGGGCGTCTTATAATGCGAGACAATCCCTGAGTAGGCGAACTCTCTTCCCCTCTACCTTCTCCCCCGAGCAGCGGGTCAATCCTCCGACCACCCTCAAGAATCCCCCTTGGCCGCGGGTCGAACCTCCGACATCCAGCCGCATCCCTTACCACCCTTCTCTCAGGGGCCGCGAGTCGAACCTTAGACCACCCTAACAGCCATATAATACGGCAGATTTCCTTACGATCCCGTCGAGCGCGATGCCGCTCTCGACGACATCGACATTGGGTTGATACGTGTTTCATACTCCTCGACGCTGTCGCGACTATCGCTCGACGACCATGCAACGCGTCAACTGAAGTTGAGAGAGCCTCTACTTTCACTCGACCGTCCAGCACAATCACCAATCACAAAGCCTCGATTTGCCATGTGACCGTGTGCTAAAAAAAAAAAAAAAACGGTTAAAGGCAGTTATATGGGACAATGTCACAGGTAGTTGCCAGTTGGGCGAGTCCCACCTTGCGAAGGGTCGTAATCCGCGACCCTTTCCCGAGCACTAAGGCCCAATGCCTCTCTCCCCGACCCACGCGGCTGGGTGCAACCACAACAATAACTGACCTTACTCAGTATTAATTAAGCTTCAGCAACTACACCATATTGCAAAAAATGCTATTTTTAATCGTGTGAGTACGTACGTTTTTTAATCGTCGTTTTACGATGAAAAATTACAGTTTTATAGATATTGGTAAAAAAAAAAACGGTCGGACACGACGAGAACGACGTCGAGACGATCCTATCGAGTGATGGTTGTACCGTCTTTCACGAGTCGTACTCGATTCTAGAGTGAAGGTCATAGATCGCGCTCGACGGGATCGCAAGGAAATCATGCCGTGTTACATGGCCTTAAGAGACACCCAGCATTGTCCTGGGCATTTTCCTTCCTCCCGAACCGCTCTCAAGTCTCCGCTGCACCCACCGTTGCATCCCGCCAGCGTAGTTCCGGGACGTGGGTCGAGAGGCCGTCGAAAGCTCAGAGTCGCCGTAAGTGCCCACTCTTCCGTACTTCCCGGTGCCTGACCCCCTTGTTTCAATTTTCTATTCAGTAAAATGGCGGAATAAAAACTTGTGAATTGAACCACTTTTCCCTCTTTGACCATTCAGTGATAACGCTCCCACCAATGATGTTGCAGCAGCCAACCACGTTACATATACGCGCAGCAATCATTACATAAAATAGCATGCGGAAAAGCCAATTAGGCTACTCTTCATATATCTGTGGTTTGGATAAGGAAGAGAACCTTTTGGATGTTGAGGATAAAAAATAAGTGAAAGAAATTAACTACGGGAAAAAAATGGAAAACCCGATGGGACGTGAGAGATTGTGTGGATGGAGAAATGGAAGAGAAAATTGAGTAGCCACCATGAGGAAAGACCGAAAATGAGAGAATCAGAGACGATATTGGAAGGAAAGAGGCACATGGCGCGAGTGATAATCGCAAAGAAATGAGAAGGAATGATAAATAATTTTCTCGGGAGAATGGAGCACACTCTGGTGGAAAATTAAGCGAGCCTTACGCGCGGTACCGCTAATGAAATACAGCCCCTATCTCGATAAAACACCCAGTCCTAATTTTGTTGTTTTCAACAAAGCACACGATAATTTGAACGTTAGGGCGCTATGCTAAAAATACGGGAAGCCCTGAAAAAAGGGACAGCAATTACGGTGCGGGAGAGGAGGTCTCAGAAATGTGGATGGAATGATATTGTCTGCATATCTGCAGCTTGATTGTCGTCGGGCATTGGGAGTGATTGATGAAGAAAACATTTCAAGTCAGTTTATTATCCGTAGGTCAAACATTTTTATGAAGATTGCTTATGATCCGCTTTGCATTTGCTTGTTCGTTCTTTTAATTTGATAGCTTCACTCGAGGGAAAATTAGCTGGCTAACCTACAGGAAAGAGCCGCTTGATGGCCTAAGTATTATTAATAATAAAGCACGTTAGTGAAAATAGTGTCTGAATTGCTCAAAGAATATCAAATCATTTCATATTGTTCCCATCATTCATTACAGAGGGCCAGCTAATAAAATAATTAAAATCTCGCCAGAAAATTAATAAATCTCATGTATTATCTCACGAATGTGACCCAGGAATAGCAAATAAATTTAATGTAATATTTTTATGGTAGCTTTAAGCTCACGGAGGAGTGAGGTGCAAGTAGTGAAAGCGGAATTGGTTGGAATGGCTTCATACACTTTTCACCCGCCTCTCAGATGGGAAGATAAGATGCCACCATATGCCGATTTTTGTGGCATACTCTACTAGTTTGCTAGCAGCAAAGCATACCAGTTTTACCAAAAAGTCATGCCATAGTAAGCACTATAAACTTTGATTTTTCGTAAAATAAACGGACATTTGTGTTCACCACGAGAAAAACATTCATTCATTTACTAGCAGAAGAGCTTATAGTCTTTTATGCCACCTAGAATATCGAGAACCTCCGCAAAGTCAATCTTGAACCCCTTCATTCACTAGCCATTTTATTTCAAAAGGTAAATAGCAGCGGTAAAGGCATTAATTTTCTTGGAATTTTGCCAACCGAGTTTGACTGTTGAGAGTGTTTTTAAAAACTGGATAGGGACTCGCAGCTAGAGAGCAGACAATACTCTACTCAGGCCAATGAATACAATGTGGCCAAGTCAGTTAAATACCACGCACATCGAGGGGTACAGTAAAACCACGCACTTGAAAAAACAGTCTACTCTGGAAAAAATTTAATATTTTGGGCCCCTTTTCCTGAAGCCACTGAGGGTCCTTGAAATTTCCTAAACAGGAATTTGGTGGCACGATATTAATTGGAGAACTCCACTTTTTCGCGATTAATGACGCAAAAAAGACGGAAGGAGTTAATAAGGAAGGCAAATGGCACTAATGAAAATGTAATAGATAGCCAAAAGATCCTAAGCGAGGATGAACTAAATCAGTAGTCTTGCTTGCGTATAGGCGCGGACTTCAATTGTCTTAAGGTTGCCATTTGGTGTATAAGTGCGACTTACGATATTCGCAGAACAAGTCTGACGAGAGAAATTAATAAAGGAAACATTTGTGCTTGCAGAGCTCGTATTCCGCTATTTTAAGAGTCCGTACGTATTTTCTTTGGTTTCCATTCTTAATCCAGATTTTCAGTCGCGCTAGGGCATTTACTTCTCTTACTCCGCAATGTACTTTACATACTCTATGATATTTTCCCATCTAATTATTTTCCTGATATTTTTTAAAGAACTCCCTCAAGTGTGGACGACACAAAATCGTCCAGCTATCTGAGATATTTTCACGTCATGTGTGAATATTGATAGCATGGGTACGTTGTAATAGATTTTCATGGATAACAATTCATTAAATCTCCTATGTCCACGAGTTTAGCGTCTCATCATTCAACATATAAAATATGCATGCCTATTCCAAGAGTCATTACGGAACTTATCGTTCATGGTGGTCAAAAAACACATATTGGTTGATTTCATATTTAATGTAAAAATATATTGAATATAAATAAATATATAAGCCATTAGAAACTTGTTCTTCAGCTGTATCTCAAAATAGTCCACTTAAAGTATATATATATATATATATATATATATATATATATATATATATATATATATATATATATATATATATATATATATTCACTGAAAACATTTTTCTCGTGTAAGAAAATTATTTACCCCGTTACTTGGGAAAATATTTTACTCGTTTCCCTCCTTTAGCTAACAATAGATATTACTATATATGAGAACTTGTGTAGCATCAAAAAATTATGTATGATGTAGGATGGAAATTTGAATTGACACCATTTAAGATCAAACCAGCAAGGGCATAAATAAACGTACGACGGCTGATGATGGATATTAATTCCAACGGAGAACTTAAAGTAGGTACCTACTGGAGATTTCATTATCGTCAAGAAGGTTCGCCTAATTAGTCAAATGCTTGCATATTTGTCGCTTAGTAATTTCAAGTATGCCTCAATAGGGTTTAAGTAATATTATTGAGATTTTGTAGACTCATCAGCAGAAGATGGGTATTAAAGTTTAATTTTTGGAACAAATCAGTCCTGAAAACACTTCGTCTCAAAATTATTGATGTAGCTAAGAAATATTCAAATAAATTGTTTATACTAATGGCATCAGAGGTTATAAATGAGAATATACTGATCATTTTTCCTTTCTTTAGTCCACATTTTGTGAGGAAAACGGCTAAAAATGTACTAAAACGTTATGTAAGTTTTCTCCAAATAAAGCATTTACTAGAAAGTTCTGTCAATTGGAACAATTTATGTAAGAAGTGTATGGTGATTATACCTAAAATATCTTTAATAACTATATCATGAAATATACGTAGAAGTTGATCTCATTGTGGAAGATAGGTGAATTAAAATAGGGAAAAGAATGGGGATGAAAGACTCCTAGAGACAATACCAGGGTAAATATTTAAAGTTAGGCCAAAAACTATCATTGATAATGAAGGAATAGGACAGTTTGATAATTTTTCTTATCTTGCATGTAACGTCTTGTTACGTCTACGTATCTACTTAATGTACGTCCACGTCCCACTTTAAAATCCCTCTCCCCATTTTGTTCACACAAATTGTAGCGTACACGGGTACGTAAAATCCTATTCCTGTACTTCTCCCTCACGCTCTTACCTTAATACGTCCTTGCCCGGCCTGTTGAAAGTATTTAACAGCAGGTTAGACACGCAAACGTGAATTTCCAATAGTTTGACAATAGCACAATTGATTTCATTGAATGCATGATAATGTTCAAACCGTTAACAATAAATTTCCTTTCTTTATATTTTTACACACGGAGACAGCAAGCTACTCAAGTAACTGCCCTCTGTTTAGGATGAATAAATATTACACCCATCAATATTAGCCAGAAACGAGATCCATGGATATCAATCAGCTCTTCTAAATCAAATTATTCACAGGTAAACGTCCATGCACCAATTAATACCAATGTCTGGACGGTGATGAGTGTTGGCGGGTGCTGTGTGGTCCCATCTTCATTTGTGTGTATGTGTATAATTTGCTGTACCTGAATTCACACTTTCAGTCCTTGCTAACTGGCCCACAGCAGTTCTCCCCTCTCCGGATGGTTTTATTGAAGTCATATCCTCCCGTCGTAGCTCGGCTATCGGTATGTGGTGGGTTAAAAATTTGACCCCAAACGGTTATCACCTCCAATTAGAACTGGTACCTACTTTATGGAACAGACCTCACTGTTCACCCTCACCGCTATTTATACCAACCCTAAACAATATTTTTGTCCATCTGATCTCTGAACGTGTCTCCAACCTCTCGCCTTCAGTTCTGACCGCGCCCTGTTGTTGCAAGTGCGACCGACGCATTAGCTTTTGGTGTAGGCGGATATGCAAGTTGCATTGTCGGTGTTTTTCCCTTAACACCTGCATGTCCGGTCGAGCAACGGTCCTTTTTCGCTCCCTATCTGCTGGAAAATGAAATGTTAATGTGGCCGCTCGGAATCGGTCATTCGAACGACCTTCGTCAAGACGACTGGAGGCATTGCCACAGGAAAAAATCGGACTGGACCGGGAATCGAACAACAGAACTTTGGATTTACGGGAAAATGCGCAGACCACTACGCTATACAGGCTTCCTAATTCCAGTGGCAATTTAGGAGGATACAAGCGGAAAAGATGTTAAGCCCTTGCGGTCCATGAAAAATGGCAACGCAAAGGAGTAACGGAGTTCAAGGAAGCCACAACCCATGTGGTTGCATCCTATACCAGCACTATGCCGTGATAGGCCACAAAAGAAGATATTCATGCCTGCTAAATAATGATACGGCGTTGAAATAACGGAGAAATTGCCGCAGGAAAAAAGCGTAGTGTTCTGCGCATTGTCCGGAAAGCCAAAGGTCCGTGGTTCGAATCCCAGTCCAGGCCGACCTCTTCAACATTACGAACATGCGGGATGGAAAAAATTAGGACCTATTGTGATTGACTTATTTTTTCCTACATCGCCGGGATAACAGTTTTGAAAGTAATATCAGCTGTATGTCGGACAAAATGAGGAGAGATTATTTTTGTAATTAATGTTTACGCCGGCTGTTGGCGACTAGACAGAGGAGAACATGGGAAATGTGTGACCCTCTAGCCGTGGTTAATTAACTTTTTTCTCTCAAGATGGACATTACGAAATAAATTACCATCTCATTGAATGGGAAAATGGATGGGATATCACATAAATGCATTACCAAGTGATCAGAGGATGAAATTCAAAATTTCACGTTTTTTGGAACTTGCATAAAGGTAATTCTTAGCATGGTTTTTGACGAGATTTATGCCACCATAACGGTATTCTTCACGCGAATAACCTTTATGAAAGATGCATAGCAGGGTTTTAGTGGTAAGTATCTCAAACTAAGCATCAAATATTTGATTCAATTTACTCTTTTCTAATTCCAACGCAGAAAGATAAACTATGGTATAGTGATTTCAATTAATTTCCAATAAGTTCGGGGTTTAGACCAGTCAATAGAACAGAATGATCAAACTTCTTTTCTAATCATCTGAGCATGCTGGGTAATTATTTTGCCCGGTGAGAGAATACGTGAACTGTATCAATAACGATAAAGCTCATGGAGCACCCCATAGAATAAGCATAACCGGAACATGTTCATGAATAAAATAGATTAATTGATGTCCAATTGTCCAGTGATGTGATTCCAATGAGGATTAAGGTATTTGCATTTGCAACTGTAATTTTTTGTGGAATTATACATAGGCTTTGTAGAATTATAATTGGAAATTAATTCACCATAATGATTACTTATGTTAAACAAATAAACTCAATATAAACTTTATTTCAGAGGTTGTTTCTTTAAGGACTGTACCTTTTTTTCATTGCCCCTAACGTAATTTAAGAAAAAAACAGGAGGTAACCTAATTTAAAATACAAAAGTGTTCGCTGTATAATAGGACAGACGGATTTACTAAATTGCGTTAAAAACTAATTGCTTCCTTGAATATAGATGCAGGTCGTCAGCATTCGACTACTTATTACCTAGCCTAGCCTTTGAAACCATTCGCCAAAAAACTGAATTGATTAAATGGTATGGAATAAGTTCAATTAAATGCCGTTTATCATAAACTTGAGTGTTGTGAATTGAAATATAGGTACATACATGTACTCCTTTTTATTTGAGAATTTTGTTCCAAAAATCGTGTTAAACAAGTTCTTTCTAAGAACATTTTTAAAAGCCACAAGAAGTCGTTTAATTGATAACTGCTGTAAATAATACTATGTCTTAAATTTTAATAATGATTTTAAATTTATGCAATACAAGTGCTTTTAAGAATCATCTACATCTACATACGACCCCGCAAGCCGCCTCAATAGGCGTGTGGCGGGGGGTGTTAGGACACCAGCCGTCTAAATATAAAAAGGAAACGCTCTAATGAAATTACTCCTAGCATTTATTAAAGTCCCTTATTGTTCAGGGGAAAAATGAATTCCCATACCTATCCGTTCGACAAAATATCTCTCTTAATTTATCGTTTCTGTCGGACCTGGAATTATAGTGGGGTTCTAATATGATGTTCTCCGTGTCGCTCTTAAAGATATCTATTCTTAATTGCTCAAGTAATCTAAGCCTAGCGCGCAGCCTCCGAGTCTCTAGCGGCTCCCAGCCTAATTCGTTTAACATATTTGTAACGCTGTCTGTACGCCCGTAGCAGTTTTTGACGAATCGCGCAGCTTTCCTTTGTATTTTATTAAGTTCCCGAATTAAGTCTTTCTGCACCGGATCCCATATGTTTGCTGCATATTCAAGGTGTGGCCGGACGAGTGCGAAATAGCACCTCTCTTTTACTTTTTCATCTGAAAATCTTCCCACAATACGCTTGACGAATCCAAGCTTCTTCAGAGCTCTGCCACAAATATTTCTTCTATGTGTTCCCCACGATAGGTTCGAGGTTATCGTAACTCCCAGATACTTCACTTCATCTGCCGCCTTTATGTTAACACCATCCACAGCATATACATGGGAATAGTTGGACGACCTCCGCAAGAAAATTGTAGTTTGATAAAATATAATTGTCACATGCTTCATCAGCGTCGCATTTACCGTTAATTAAAATTCGTCACGTCATTGCGTCAAGCTACCGTATTGGTAAATAACTACATCAGACAAAAAGATTAACACTTTTTTAATCAGGCTGTATTTAACTAATCTAAAAAAGACCTAATGAAAGTGATGAAAGATACTTCACTTCATCTGCCGCCTTTATGTTAACACCATCCACAGCATATACATGGGTATAGTTGGATGACCTCCTCAAGAAATGTTACCGCCGTGCATTTGCTCAGATTAAGTTCGAGTCCCCACTCTTGGCTCCACACATGAACGTTGTTTAAATCCGATGATAGAGTTTCAAAGTCAGAGTGATCACTAATTTCGCGATAGATGACAGCGTCGTCAGCAAATAAACGTATTTTACTGCTAATTCGAGAGCATAGGTCATTTATGTATATAATGAACAAAAGGTGGCCGATTACGCTTCCTTGTGGGACACCTGATGTCACTTTGACTACATCAGAGCTAATTCCGTCAAGAACTACTTTTTGCTTACGATCACTCAGAAAGTCGCGTATCCAGTTTACTACTGTTTCGTTCAGCCCGCATGACTGTAATTTGTATGATAGTTTGTTGTGAGGTACCGTGTCGAAAGCTTTCTTAAAATCTAGGAATAATGCGTCCACTTGTCTTTTCGATTCACTAGATTTGAGAACGTCATGAAGAAAGAGCGCGAGCTGTGTTGAACAAGTTATTTCTAAGTAATAAGAAGTATGAATAAGAAGTAATGATAAATGTTCGCAAATACAATTAAAAACTGCGTGCTTGACTTAATTAATTAGTTATAAAACACCTAAATTGTCCTTATGACGATATTGTGGGTTACCAACCAGCAATAGGTGGTTGGTAACCCACCATATTAACATTAATTAATTAACATTAAATTCGGAGGATAAAAATTAAATACATCGCCGAAGTTAACACGGATAACAAAAAACATATGTCATTATGGCGTTCAACCAAGCAAACTGTTATAAGTGGTAAGCGCTGATGATTCTATGGAGATAAAAGTTGCTGTTTTTTGCTAGCTAAGCGCTTGCGTAGCTTAGCACGCTCATGTGTAGTAACATCCAATGATTACTTGTCGGCGATAGTTGTGGATGCATAACTGACTGAAAAATCAGCTTTTGAGAAGACATTCATGAAGAGTTGTCTCACTCTGCAGCTAATATATTCTTTTCTGTGCGTAATATCTCTCTTCGCATGCAAAGCGTTCAATCACTTTTATCATTGTCTCTCACGAAATAGCTATCTACGACTTTCTCTTGGCCCTTTCAATTTTGGTGCTCACACGTCCTGCTGTCATATCAGTAAAGGTAAACTGCACTAAGAATTTTACTTATCGCCTTAAGACGGCTTTCAGGGACGTATGCAGGAGATTTGGAATGCCCGTTGCCCTCTCACCTTGTGGCTTAGTGGCGACGCGACGGTCAATTTTGCTCATCATGCAATTTGGGTCAATTCTTGCCGCTTTCTGATAAGCCGCTGTTGTATAGACATTAAAATGCTAATATTTCATTATTCGATTATTGTAAATGGATTGGAACGGAGTACCTTCTTCCCGCGTAAACATTTTTACGTTTGCGCCAAATTTATGTTTGGATTAAGTTTAGCCCAAATATCGGCAATGTAACTCCTAACTTCAAATGGAGTCTAAATATTTATAGTTTGCCGAATTTACTTAAATAAGCTTATTACAAAGTTTTAACACCATTCGGGGAAATTTAGCTAGTTTTGTGCTACTTTCGAAAGCTAATTCAATGACTAAACTCACTCCGCATTTTTCCCAAATTGGCTCACGTGAACATTTACTTAATCGTTTTTGGAAAATTTTCAGGATCTTTGGGAAGAGTTGCGATATACGTTTCCTAAATAAATTCAGCAAAGTATAAATATTTAGACGCTATTTAAAGTTAGGAGTCTCATTGCCGATGTTTGGGCTAAACTCAATGCAAACATAAATTTGGCCCAAATTTGGCGCAAACGTAAAAATGTTTACGCGGGTTCTTCCGTTATGAAATAAAAATTTAAAGTTCGTATTCGACTAACATACTTCTTCATAATGCCAAAATGTTACAGGCCAATACTTCTGTCGCGATTCTGACGATTAGGTATCGAAACCCAGTATTTAAGGTGAGATAACCCAGATATTGAAGAGTAAGGAATTTTACAAAATTTGTTTTAAAGTAATTATTAAATTGGCCCAGTCAGTTATGTTTTAAGGATTTCCGATGATATCATCCATTGCTACGACTTTTCTAAACCCTCATCTCGTGACCGATTTTAATGGGCTAATGAGTTTAAATAACTTGTTAAAGATAACTTTGGATCGTTTCAGTATTAAATGCTGATTTTACGGGACTCGAAACTAAAGCAAATGCTAATTGGAGCTTACCTAATCATAATATCCTAATCATTGAACGGGAGATTTAATTGTTCTTCTAGAACACATTCACTATTTGCCTGTCGTGCATTGCGTTGCGTTGTATAGCGTTGATTGAATTTAGTTAAATTTCTGTAGAAATAGTCGGTAAAACGTCCTGAATGGCATGCTATGAGAATTAATCATTGAAGTGAACTTTCTTCCTTTTTTCTTAAAACCAGATAAATACGCCGTGTATATGTGTACTTTATATATCTAATGGGAGGCTTATAGAACAATGTTGTGCCTTGAAAACGTACGCCAGGGCGAAAAAAACGAAAACAGAGATTATTACATGATAATACGCATAAAAAATCCACAGGGTGAAGTGCATTATTTTTATTTTCTAAGTACAAACCATAATTTAAAATAAACTGAAATCCTTGCCATCGACCAGTTCGGTAATATTGTGAATTGATACTTGTTTGTTATGAGGAAACGCTATCTCATCCATCTACGTTTTCAATTTCACCCCATTAATCCTCAATATTTTCAGTTGTGAACTTGAGATGAGATTTTTCCATTAAAAAAGGTTATTTTGAATTATTAACACTGAAAATTTCAGCAAATGCGGTAATAATCTTCTCCAAGGAAATCTCTGTTAATCCTTGATATTAATCAAAAATTGACGTCATATTTCTCCAATCGATAGATAGCTGTTTTTTCATAAAGAATTCATTTTCATCATTCATTCATTTTTCCTCATTTGCTCTTCTTCAAGAAGCTAAATAAAAATCGGAGAGAGATTCATTCGTTCGAAGACTGTACGTGTCCCTTTCCTCCTCCCCCCATCCACAACTTCCCCGACTCCCTAACTAAACCCATTTGTCTTTAAGTGCCACTCGATTTGATGGGGAGTTATCCCAGGGAAATAAAAACCAATAGCTCCCATATTTTCCCATGACGAAGAATCCACAAGCTCGGAAGAACACATTCGATAGAGAGGAAAACGTCAAAGGAAAGATAAAAAGGAAATGGGAAGGAAGGGTGAGATTACGGACCAACTCAAGAGTCAAAGACGACAAGAAAAATACGGCCAAGGTAGATAAATAAAAGTCTTCTCCAAAATGTATTCTTTCCAATGAAATTGAACATGAGGACTTGACAAGCCGAATTGTACCAAATTCTTCAAAGACATCCACTCACCGCGAATAAAGCCAATGATGTGTTTTCTTGTACTCAATGGTCCTTCAGAAACCGCAAAAAAACAAGCCTCTGACGCTTGTAAGGCTACGTCGTAAGGCGACCAAAGGTAGTGATAAGATAAGAAACGCTGGAGAACACCGAAGGAAAGAGAAGATATGAACTTTCATTCAATCACGAGCATTAACACTAAATGCATTACTTGACAGTCCATCTTTAGAACTGCGGAGACGCGTAGACTAATTGATGCGAAATTCCAGTGAGGATAAAGCATTCACCTTGGCCTGAACTTCGCCTATAACCCTCGATACCCCTCCAAGTGGTTTAGTCAGTTACGCTCCCGAGGCGTCCTCATCCCCTGTGGAAATATCGCTTCTTCCCTTCGAATCGTTTTTTCTCCGTGGAATTTCGCACTTATGTACACTTTTGGGTGACATCTTAAAGGTAACACCGTGGCTAGTCCCAGTTTCTTCAAAATTTGACCGTTGGTGTTTAGAGAACTCAGTGACAAGTCCTTATAGAAACTCTGCAAAGATAAAAGGAAATTATAATAAAATCGTGACGTTCGGCGGTTTTATTTAAGCATGATTACCTGTATGACAGCCGTGGCATTATTACCTGAGTTTTTAAACTCAAAAGCACTAACGGGAATTAGTTAACAAGCATTAGTTAACAAGAGCCGAAAAAGGGAAAACTTTCAAAGCAAAACTTTTCCAAAAATTGCGAGTAGAGTTGTAATTATATTTATAGAAGACGTTGGGTGCAAACTCGCCCTTAAAATTGATTTTGAATTTTCCATAAATATAACGGTGTAACAACAATTCGACGCCATATTGCTAATTAAATCTGTACATGTGCACTTGACAGGAGGAAGAGAAACCAGACCGCTTTGCCATTCTCAATAATAGTGATTACAAATTAAAGTAAAGAAATATGTTCAAAGCTAAAAGAAATAAATAATTATAAAATATATCTTTTTCTAGCTAATACTCCTACCACTGAACTAGCCAGGGCAAGGCAAAAGTGTAAAGTATTACGTGCAGTGTAAAAGAAAGAAAAGTTAAATTGAGTACGAAAAATAATAAAGGCGAGAAGAGGAAATATTACGATGGGATATCACAGATCAGCTTTCATCAAAATTTGAAGGATAAAATTTCGTAGCTCATTAACTAATGTAGCAAATATCATTCGATTTACATCAATCCTTGAATAGGAGATACAGGATTGTTACATTTTCAAACTACAAAGGAACAATTTTATAGCATAAAAACTCTCAAAATGATTCAACATCTAATGTAATTTAAGAAGTGTTTTTAATAAGAAAGATGAACCACTTATTTTAGTTTCACGGTGAATTAGGCCCACGTAATAGTTGTTGTGATAGTTTTGCATGAAGGAAACATTGCATTCATGCAGGATATAATGAGCGCGGAGACTGCTTTCTGCAAAAATATCACATTTTGTTAAATCGTGGTGTTAAATAATTTGTTTGAAATGCCACCAACTGCATTATCCTATGTTAATGACAGAGACAGAGAATACCTTAACTTCTGAGAGGTAATTCAATTTAATTAAAAGTTTTAAAAATATCCTCTTGCTGTATATTCTCTTGCTGTATTTCTTTTTTTCTATTTCATCTTCCTTTTTCTTTAAAAACCTTTCTCCCACGTTGTGCCTTTCATGAGAAATTGAAACTCATCCCAAATTTTCATTAATTCATTGAATGCCAGGTAGTTAATTTCTCTCTATTTTCTCCTTCTCTAGGCGTAAGAGCGCCGTTTTAAACCACATATGCCACTGCACTGCAATACACAAAACATAACTCTCTACCATCAGATTTGCCTCTTTTGTTCCTAAATAAATTGTTTGGCGATGATCAGTGAGAGAGAAGCATAATAACGGAGGAAAGGATTAAGGCATTAACAAAAAAAAGAGCAACAACTACCTTAGTTAAACTCATTTATGGAGAAATATACAACTACAATGCCTTAATTCCAGCCTATAAAATTTCCTTCGCACAAAAGGATTGCAGTTTTGCAGACGAGATAAAAAGGCTACCTCTTAGAAAAGGACTATGATGGCAATTTAAGTTAGTAATTTATTAAGAACTAACGAGGAACAAATAGAGACTAGAGAGTGAGTGAGATAGTAGAGGAGAGGAATTAAAGGAATGGCTAACAAATGAGGGAAAGAAAAAGGTTTTTTCGAGGGCTCAAGTTGGGATGGATGTGGGTGAAAGGAACGGGGAGAGTAAAAGGCAATTGTGCAAAAACGAGAGAGTTATTATCGTTTGATGGCTTGTGGGAAGTGGACACAGCCGGTGAGTGACTTAAAAAAGGGACGGAATGAACAAATGGACTGCGAGTGAAAAGCATCGAGGTAAAAGTTTCACTAATAGAAGAGAGAAACAACAAACATTGTGAGAGTGCAAACTGAATGTGATCAAAGATAATTAGCCGACGAATTTAAATGTCTTGAAGAAATTATACCACATGAAATCTCTGCAAAAGAAGTCATTTAGTAAATCTTAAACAAATAAAAATGGAAAAATTGGCCTATTATTTAAGCAGGGATGTCTAAAATAATAAATTGCTATCCATTTATCCAAAACTCAAGGAGCTCAAAAAGGTAATTAGCTCAAACATACTCTCAGCAGTGGAATATCTGGCCGTGAGCTAAAAAAATATAACAATAATTTTACTGGAAAACACTGAAATAAAAGTATCAATGAAAGTATTGTGGACAGTAAAAGATGGAGAAATGAAAACATCGTCATAAATATGACGAAAACTCATGTATATTGAGAAACGTAAACGTACAATATCAAAAATATCAATTGAATTTTATGGGCTCCTCTGAAGAATGAACCTTAGCAGAGTTAGAGGAGTTCTAAAGTACCCCAAAAGACGGAAAATGGACAATATGTACGTAAATCAAAGGAATCAAAAAGAGCTTAGGAGAATTCCAATATCACTCAGAAGACATCCAAGAACGTTTCCCACTCAGTGAAACTTAACAAAACTCTTCGGGTTTCCATAGCAAACCCAGGATGAATACCCGTGCAATAGGAACAGGATAGGAGGTAGACTACGAAAAGGAATGAAAGAGATGTGAACGAAAAAAAGAAGGAAGGGGAGAAACAGTTTGAATATGCTTACTTAGTCCAAATTGGCTCATACGAATAAAAAAATGAGGAACGAGATGGAATTGGAGGAAGGCGATGGCGTTCCAGTCGTGCTAAATCAGGTGGATATATAAATGAAAGAGACGAGTGTAGGGAATAGTTAATATAAATATATAAATGGTGATAGTGGAGTGAGTCAGAAGTGGAGTGAGGGGCGCCTTACAATAGATAACAATAATAATAATGGAGATTATTTGGGCTCTAGTTGAAGTGGAGGGAGGGAAATGAAGTGAAAGGGAAGAAGAGGGCATTCATTTGGAGAAAGGATGGAATTACTGCTTTAATTTGAACTGAAATTGCCTAACCTAAAGCGGAAAAATAACGCTTGAATAAGGAATCATTCAAATGAGATAGCCCGATCCTCTGTTGTTGAATCTTTCTTTGCGACGGGGGATCAAGCTATACCCATTGATTCACACGGGCTTTCTGGTCAGCACTTTCTGCGGTCTGCGTTTTCCCAAGGCCGTTAATCCACCGAGACCAACGAGCACTTCTTCCGAACTCTCATACCTCACCGCTCCATGCTCAAAATGCTCAAGCGACAAAGAAAGCATAGAGAAAATAAAAATGGAGCACACCGTATTCCGCCAAGGAGTTACATCCCGTATCCCTGAATTGGAGTCGGTTTTAGAAGCAGCATCTCGCCAGGAAAGAAACAAACACAAAAATAGTAGCACTAAGAAAAACCCGCACATGGAAATTAGGAGGGATCTGGAGAAGGAGCACTTAAGGAACGTCTTAGGGACAAACAAATACTTGAGCAGTCACCTCGCGGGGTCTCCAGCAGTTGGTTTAATCTCGTGGAGCTACGGGAAAAACAAGAGACCATCGGAAGCCCCTTTCGCCAAGCTGCACAGCGAGGAAGAAGGGCTCATCAGGAGTGAGGGAGCAAGAAAGTACTCAATAATGACTACGGAGACCACCGGAGACTACGGAATCCTAGACATAAAATCTTTTTTGCAACTAATATCATGTCATATACCATTATCTATCTGTCATACTTGGGCTGAGTGGACATGTCATGTTGTCCAAACGGATTTGAAGCTCATGTTGACAAGATGTGGTAAATAATATCTGGCGGAATGAGGTGACATTTGGAAGAGGCTAAACATAAAGGATAAGAGGTTTATGATAAGATAGATGACAACACTTGGGTTTCTATAGGAGGTGATGAAGAGGAAAAGGCAGTAGACCTTTAAGAGAAAAGTAATTTGGAAATTAGACAGCCTGGGAGTTACAGCGTGAGATATTGTGAGAGAGAGGAAGAGGAGCATGGAAAATTATACTTATAAATTAAAGCAGCAAATAAGTATTGAATTGGGAGGCGTGGACAGAGAGAGCTAAAATGTCAAAAATTAGTGCAGGATTAATAGGGAAAAAGCCAATTTTATTTTGCTTAATCAAAAAAAAGTTTTATGTACGGTTCACTCTAGAACAGTTGTTTACCGAGGCAACCTTTGGCATCGGGAAAAGGTGAATTTCTAGCCGATAAATAAATATACATATAAAAAAGAATAAAATATCGATAAAATAAGAGAGAATATTGGAATAACAGGATTTAATAGTAGGGTTATACTCTGGAAACCTTATGACATGCCAAAATGCCAGTATCCAATGCGACATTTTATTCTAAAACTGTCCACATGCAGCAAATAATGCCAATTTAAAGTAGTACATATAACAAACAAAATATGGAACAAATTCAGGTAAACAACAACAAAAAGTTTTATAACACCACCTAATGTGATAAGAGGGGCGAGATATTGAATTTATTTATTAAGTAGTGGGATAAAGCTTTGCCGGTAAAGATGCTGGGTGGTAAGCGAAACGATCGATGTAGCCGGAGAGAGAGTTCATTAGAGAGGGGAGGTGGAATAGAAGCGAGCGTTTGGTGAGTGATAGTCTAGGAATAGGTGTATGAGAGTGCGTGCGGTTAGGTCGAGTAGGTATTCTGAAATTGAAGAGGGAAAGCAGTTCAGGACAGTCGATGATCGACTTTAGAGTGTTGTGAATGAATTTTAAATCAATTTTACATCAGTGGTTATGAATATTAGAAATGTAATATGGGAAGACAGAATAGCATCTTAGGATAAATTAGGAAGATATAGGACTCAGTGTTTAGCTATTTCAGCAAAGAAATGAGCTACACTTTCAAGAAATTGAAGATTAGTTAGAAGATTAGGCTCTCCCATACTCTTGTGTTAATTTTTCCCTCCTGTAGTCTCGAGAAACATAGCCGTTTCCTATGAAGTTCAATTAACGAAGCATTTCCTAAGAATCACTTCCAAGTGACGGTCTTCCCTCTCTAGGACAAAAATCGGTGCACATCTATCTGATGGGATAACGTTGCGTACTTTTCCGACCCCTTTCTGAAAATTTATAAATTTATTCCAACGATAATGATACCAATGGAATAGATGGAACCAACGATGGAACGATAGAATATGATCATCCGCAATTTTGCATCTTTGAGCGATCTCTTTAAATTTAATGTCATTAAATGTACACTTTAGATCCTCACAACTAATTTTTCAATTCCCTCAATTACATTAACAGTTAATTGAGGTGGAGTCGGCCCATGAGACAAATAGAGCTATACTACATCTGAAAATAAAGCAGCGTGAATATATTTTTAACAAAGATAAGCACTTAAGCTGCTTAGATGATTATCAGCAAATAGAGCCTGTGGGGGCTAACACATTTGTCGTGCCCGGCCAATGCGCAGACCGGAACACTATCCAGGCTTGCTCATGGTAATTTTGGAGGATTCATGGGAGCTATATTTTGTGTCCTGCGGTCCATCGAGGATGTTAATGTAAGGGATAATAGAACTTTCTCAAACCTTGATGTTGAATCTTATACTAACACTTAAGCTGTGTTTAGCTGCGTATATCATAATGTTCATCCTGGTAATTTACGTCGATAAAGTGCATGGAGATTGGCACGAGAACAAAATGGCTTGAACAAGGAATTATTTTTCAAGGCATCTTTCCCGTATGTCATTTCCGTAACTCGTCAGGATGAACATTATCATGCTTGCACATTTTTTGCAAACGAAAGGGTAATATTGGGTTCTAGCACAAAATTTTCTCAAAAATGAGCCAACCGGCCATACACAATAGTATGCCTCATTTAAAGGGAAATTATTGCAGGAACACTAAATGCACATATTTTAGTTTGGAATAAAAGAGCAATAAAGTTGTTTTCCTTCTATACATTTTAGGGCTATCCCGAGGTCGTACTAAGCCAAACCCTGAGCCGGATGAATTGCAGCATTCCGTTAGAATGATGGTAGATTATTGTTAACAGTAATTGAGTCTCAGGGACCAACCGAAGTAAAGTATTAAGCAAATTTAAGAGTTTTAAGCAAATGGAACACTCATATCCATAAAAACATCACAGTCATTTTTAATGCCACACAAAAACATATGGTTGATAAAAGGAAACGGTCCCGAAAAAAATTGACGGAAGAGTAAATTATGGTAAATAAACTATATATACGAAATTTCATGATCATTAAAGTAATACTCTTCCACATTCTTATTTAGCTGGCTGTAAATCTATCAAAATATAAATCTGTGGATGAGTAATAAGTCTGATATTTATCATGAATCTCGGTAAGTTCCTCTAGGCACAGCCTGAAGCAGTTTTATATCCTGGAAGGCATTCAATCCTTTCCAACCCACTACGACGTAAAAATAATAATTCTCCTTCCCTGATCACCCTATTCACTTACGAAGAGTATCAAAAACCATTTCCACAGTATATTATAGAAGTATTATATATCAGGACCAGACATATAAACGATTTCTCTCACTAGAAAGATATAAGAAGGAGGATAAAATGAATAAGAACTGAAGATTTGCAATTTCAGTGATAAATGTGCAATGGTCAGTGGTTTTCCTTACTTCTTAATTCACTGCTACTGAGGCAGTCGTAGAAGGGACACAGCTGGAATTGATAGAAGATAAATGGTTTTATTATGTGAGTTAAGATGAAAAGTCTATTATGCCCCTTTCACCTTACCCATTAACGCAGTATTAGGTGCACCGTAAAATGTGGTTTCATGGTGGAAACATTGGAAGTATTTTACTCTTTCAATTGATTTTCAGGTATGGAAAACAGAAAAAATGGAATTATAATATTTGTAGGGTACACATCTAGAACCGACTATCAAAAAAGTTAAATATGTAGATGAAAGCCCATAAGGTACCATGAGAATGACACTATCGAAACTATGGTGCGTATTTATTTAATCAGTGTGGAAATTTACTCCTATTTTTTCACCGAGTTGCGCCGAAAAATCTGTCGTGCATTCAGACACGCAAAAAACTTAACTCTGAATGGAGTACTACTCAGAGAGTGGATTCCTGGGTGTATTACTCCACTAAGTCCACTCTACTCCCGACAATAGAGCAGCCTCCTTCAAATCCCTCCAGCAGGACTCAGTAGCTTGGCCAGTACGCCCTGGTCTAGCTACCTCGTGGTAGCTCGTTTGAATCCCACCTTTCACCAGGACAACGTTGTCTTAGCGGCAACCATAAGAGGCTGCTTTGAATAGAACAGAGAAGAAAAATGAAACAAGTAGATGAATACTTATTGAAAATTTCTTAGTGAAAGGATTATGAATGGATTAATTATACTAAATGTTTCCCTTTAAATTTACCAGAAGCATGAGTGCAGTTCTGCGGGTTTCGGGGAAAAAGGCGATTGAAAAGAGAAATTTCGACGGGGTCTAAGATTGGATTTGCGTGAGGTGTGGATATCAAATAGAGTGTTTTGCGCGAAATAGAAGAAGATATCGACCACCCTAATAGGTTAAATTTACGTCATGAGTTTCCAATCACAGTGACCTGAGATTTAAAAAACTTTTATGTAACAGTTTTGATGGATATCACTTTACGATGGTTCTGGGTTAAACAAAGTTTCCCAACACTGAAATTCAATTTTTTCTTAAAATCACCTAAGTTTCTTGTCATAGAGACAACGATTTCTCTCACTAGAAAGATATAAGAAGGAGGATTTCTTTTCATAACTATTATTTTTTGCGGTCATGCTATAAAATGGAGGACAAAATCAACAGAAAACTTTTCTCAATCAAGGAAGAATGGAATTAATTAAGACACCTATTGATGCGGTAATGTTCACACACGAAACTCTCCAAAACTCTGTAATCATTTGCGACCAAAAATCGACTATTCTAACGATTCGCATTGCAGCAGTCCGGCGCAGGCTGTCTTTAGCTCGTTGTACAGTGACGTGTCATTCTCCATTATCCAATACGGGTAAATATTCCTCTTCATTGCAATACTGATATGACGACCTAACGGTCGGATTTCTTATTTAATGTCATTTTCGTGACAAGGAGTTGACAAAGTAATTTTTATTAATTACTGCTGATATTTCAGCATTTATTGGAGTAATCGTACGCTCAAGAGCCTATGATTGGATTAAAATTCACGGAAATCCTCCTAACACCCTTGCACTCTTCAATTACAGTAAAATTAAAAAAAACGAAGGTTTGAACTGATAGAATGGTCACTTTCCGTACTATAGGCTAGAAGTGGTGGTGATCGTTCAAAACAATGGAAATTTTCATGTAGACCTCATGTAATGCCGAAGATAGAGATAACTATCTCTTACATTTTGCTGAAAAATTAAGTGAATGTGCTCCCAACCAAGCTCCCATCTAGACACGTGACTTAAAATTACCCCTCTTTCATCATGATGCAAAAGGAGGCAAAGAGTTTACCCACGTAGACAAAGGCTATGCTCATGGCTTAATTAGCCCTTGGCCCAAAATGGAATTCATGGATTTTTTCCAGCTTTTATGGGTTTTAAGTTACCAGGAGCTAAATTTCCTTTTGATAATTTATCTCAAAGGGAATGAAAAATAAACTTGCTTGAAGTCAAACATTGATTAAATTATTTTCTTTGGAAACGTTAATTACTTAATTAAAGAAAATTACTCACAAATTTTGCGTCATTATGTACATTAATCGGAAAAATTAAAATATTTTACGCTGATGAAGAAGTAAGTATATCCTTAGGAAAAAAACCGTATAATATATTTTTATTTTACCTTATATGCAAGAATGAGATATTATTACTTACTCAGCTGGGATATATACTGCCCAATAGAATCAGGTAGGGAGCATATATGAAATGAGATTACTAGTAATGATGAAAAAAGAGCACATTATTTATCCTTATATCTCTGAAAAACCCATGGTCTAAAAATCCCTACCTCTAAAAATCTATGGTGGTTATAATCTTAACATAGTATTTAATCAACCCGATTTATGGGTGATTGGCTCCACTCTACGCCATCTGATTTAATTTAGATCACTTCTCACCATTCATTATACCAAAAACTACTTTCAAAATTCAAGAGAACTTTGAAAGTATTCGGAAAAATTGCGAACAATAATTTGAATAACCTTTGAAAGTACTGATAAACTTTTTTTCACAAAGTCACAAAAATAAAAAAAAATACGGTGGTTCTCCCTTTAGCCATTATGGCATGGTTACCCAATTTTATTTTCTTATTTAACAGGATTTGTAGAAGAGCATTTTAAATTCATTGTCATGTAATTGATCTTTTGTATAAGGTGAAATATATATATCCCGACTGGAGTAATATGAATACAAATTTTAAAGTTCTTTCCCAAATTATCAAAAGAAATATATTCCTAGTTACAATTTCATGGGGTCGTTTTCAGCTAGTTCAACACATCCTGGCGTGATTCAATAAAGTAATTCTTAATTAAAACATTTTAAGCCATTTTTTCTCGCGTAGGTCTTTTCAGTCTTTCTCCCAAGTCTGTGTATGGCATTTTAAATTTCTAAATGCGACTATAGTAAAATATGAGATCATTTTAAGGGCCAAGTTCCCAATAATTTCGTGGTTTTCATTTTCACTATTTAGTTTTTTTGACACCCTTCGAATAATAACCGGTTATAAAAGTAATGGAAAATAATTATTTGGTATCCGGGCAACGTCAAAAGAGGCGATGACTCTGTTGCTTATAACGGTCTATCCCGCAGAGAGGAAATAAAAATGAGTCAAGATATTGAATTAATACTGTGTGATATCGTACGCAACTTCACCCCTTTCCAAGGACCGAAAAATATTTTATACAGGAACTAAAAAAGGATATGCCTCTGGGAACATTAAAATTAGAATTTAGCCACTCAAGCATACGAAATCAGAAGCACATACAGACACATCACCCGCATAAACCACCTCCTCACAGAAATTTCCAGAAATAAGTGACGTCAGCGCTTTTTCATCGTTTGATTTCTTTTTGAAAATTCAATAATGAAATTAGCTTGGGACTGGACTGGACCTGCTTTTTATTTTACCTGGGTGACCTGAACACGTGTATACATCATCTCTAAAGAAAATTAAAAGCGATTGCCAATATAGATAGAATTAAGTTAATGTTTAGTGACACAATTACATTCAGTCATCAAAGCTCCCTTAGCAATGATCGAAATTTATCCAAGCTCCCAATCATCAAAGCACCCTTAGCAATGGATCCAAATTTATATTTTTTTAAAATATATTACCAGGATATCTTAAAAAAAAAATCATTTGAAGTTAAAAAACTACTATGACCTTTTGACTTCTTTGACTCACCTCTCAGTATATCAGGTCAGGTTTTCAAAGAGAGTATAATGAGTGACATGAACTTCAACCATCGTAACCAGCAGTTTAAAAGCTGGAATAATAGATACTTGTAATTAGAAGGAAAAATGCGCCCAATTTTGAGTTAAAACACAAATCAGGAAAGTCTCCCCCTTTCCTATCTCGTATAACGATGTGCATATATGCTTTTTGGATTGTATCACAATTTTCGTGGCAACTTCCTCTTATACACCAAGAAAATATATATGGTAGAGTCAACTACAGGAATAAGAGAATAAACGTCAAATAATTATGAACCTCAATGGGTCTGGAATGAATGGACTGGTATAAAAAGACAACGTTATTATATTTAAGCATTTGCCAGTGAATTAACCCTGGATGAATTTCGTCCAAACGGACACCATATACTGCATCACATAAATTGGATGATAAGAGATTCGTGGGTTTGAGTGTGTCTCAGCTTACAACAACGAGTGGACTGACTGCAGCGTGTCAAGACTCTTTGAATGGCTTTCTATCAAAGTTATGTATCACGAAGAACGTAACATGTAGTTCATTTTAAGAACCACGAGCTTTCAACTTACATAAGCACAAAGGCTCTTTTATATACCGATGAAATTTGATAAAAATCAAACGTTAACGTTACTTTTTATAACTTACTACTAATATAACTTCAACATAGCAGCAAAAGACAACTAAAAACCATATACTGCCTTAGGCTTTGCATAAAACTAAATTCACGTAGAATACGGGCATATTTTCGAAACTAAATAGTCCTTCATATATAGGCGATTTGCGTGAACATGACTCAAACCGACAATATCCAGGATGGCAATAACTACACTTGGGCACCCTACGTCTCGAGTTCAAGGGATTTGAGTGATGTAAGTTTAGAAGTGGAGTTAGCAGGACGACACGATGGTGATCGGGTGAAGGAAATGAGAATAGTTGTCGCTGGGAGAGTTTGAAAGATAGAGGAACTTTATTGATGGGTTTTATTGAAGTGAATATAGACTAGGTAGTCACCATTTCCAGCTTACCCCTCGTCTAAGTTGCATCCATGGAAAATATTTTAATTATCACCTTTAAAAAAATATGGTACATAGTATAAATATATACGTCCGGACAGATGAACACAAGATGAATTGGGTGAAAGAATTGTACTCGTGTGGGGAAAAAGACAAGTATAATAGACTGCCGTCTTTGGTTAAAAAACTACTGATGGAAAACACCGTGGTACAAAGAAGTGAGTAAAATCATGCCAAATCCTTTAATTCAATGGTAAATTACGCATTTTTACACCATTTGTATTGAATATTTTGATGATAAAAGGGAGAGAAGAGAAATAAATTACGAAATTGTAGAGGAAAAATACTGAGTAGTGAAAATAATGAAAAATCAAAATAATAACTATTAGCAAGCAATTAAAATATATTAAAAAGTGAACTATTAAAAAATTAATGATTAATAAAATAGAGAAAAGTAGAGAGAGAGAAGCAGGAAGGTTGCGATTGGGTAGTGAGAAGAACGGACGGGGATGGCCGAGGGGTAGTAACAGGAAAACAATTCTTTTGAAAAATGGGATGAGTGTAGGCAAAATGAGATCGTTGCTTGGATTTGAGGGAGGGGTCAATGTTGCGACTTGCAAAGGAAAGATCCCTGATAGAAGTATCGCCACAGTATCTTCTCGCCATATTATCACGTCCCTCCATCTCCTCTCTATGCTCTCCCATTTTAGCCATCATTTTTCCACTGTTGTTTGACATAACGATTTCTCGTGGTTTCGAAGGTTTTCATCCGTTTCTTCCATCCACACAGCGCCATAACATCCCAAACGAGCGTCAAATTCTTTTTCGGATTCTTCTCTGGGAGTCATTTGTGATAGTAGATAAACCGACAGAAATATTAATTTGAAACGAATTATGTAACTCACATCATATTCCAAATAACTACCTAAATTTATTGTGTAATCAACTGTTTGATATTGTGTTCTAAGTCAAATACACGTCATCTTATTGGTTTCACTCTACCCAATATTTTTCGACCGCAAAAGCTACATGTCAAGATATAACAGTTGGAGCTATGACTGAAGTAAGTGTTACCCTGCTATCTGAAAAATTGAGTTGCAAATGGCTAATGATGGATGAAATGGATTATTTCAGTTTTTTATTGCATCACTTTTTCTTCTTCGTTCAAGTAGAGGTAACCTCACTTCTGGCACCTTTAATTTAGAAACGTGTTAATATAAACTTAAACCAAGGATGACGAAGATGATATCACCAGATTTTATCTGTAGAAGATAATAGTGTCCCGTTCGATGGAACTAAATCTTATTGATTCCCAATCGAAGGTTGAAGAATAAGGGTGATGAAGTAAATTGTTCACGGGTTTCCGTCCGCGTTAGTGGCTCCATCTGCTCCTCTGCCGACGTTTCGAAGGATGACATATCCTTCATCATCTGGGCCGTTGAACAATTTACTTCAGTTATACGGCGGGAGAAAATCAAACCATACAATAAGGGTGATGTCTGGTGCCCTATTTTTTCCAGGGGTTTTAATTGAAAAGGCTAATTTATTAGTTAAATGAAACCCAAACTTCGAAGCTGTTCAATGAAATTGAAATTTTAATTCCATTACAAACTTTTAAACAAACCTAAGCACATCATTAAAAAATCTATGGTTTATATTACTGGCATTAAAAACAGGCATTCACCCAGTGTGCAGAGTGAATGTAGTTTAAAACGCTAACACAGCATGGTCTTATAAATTGCACATTTTATGATGGATATGAATTGAATAACTGATACTCTGCATGTAAAACCTGAGTTATGGGTCTATTAAAATTATAATTGAAATATAAAACACAATATGGGTAGCAGTTTATTAGTATTTAGGAATTTTACAAGCATTTCAAACACATTTAAAATGTAATATGTTTCCTTGTCTGTACTCATTTCGCGGTGGTGTATAGAATTTTTTTTATGCTTTTCACCTATTTTCGTCGCAATCAAACATATATTAACTCTGCTTCAGCATCATAATTTTGGTCATCTGGCAAGGGATAAATGAAAGTCTCATTCTGATACATGACATTTAATTGATTGGTGATGTTTAAAGTGGCTGTAGTTTAATCCAATTTCACCCGAATCACCAATTTTCCACCCAAAACTTGTGATTGAACGGCAAAATCCGGAGCTTGCGATGATACTTCTCAAAGAACCTTTCAAAATGAACGGCATTTCCATTCACCACAGAAAAATTGTATTTTCACCAACAAGTTTTCATAAACGATAAGCATCTCAGGCAAAGAATTAGAGTATTTAGTATGAAGGTCCACTTACTTCAGTAAATTTTAATGTTGGTAATCAAAAACTACCTCTAACCAAAAGTTCTTGTAATATCATCCATTCAATTGCGGCAATCACATGAAAAATTTATTTCCAATTTATTGCAAGTAACAAATTGATCGAAAGAAAATTGAGAGTTCAGGCCTCCATTACAAAACATCTTCTTACCAAAACGTGTGCTACAACGGATTGAAAACTAATTGGTGAATATCAATAAAATGTTTGAAGAGTCTCCGCAATTCCTCCTAAAAAAGAAATTTGGATCGCATCCAATCAATGTTGATGTTCCAATTACAATAAATTTAAGAGAACCCGTAAAACTGTGCAACTGTCAATTGGAAGTAATTGGGCTTTGGGAATTGAAGTTGCTGAGATTCGTACAAAAATCATTCACTCGAGAAAATTACTTAATGTGTTTTGATCGTCCAAATGCCCTCGGAATGGATGATGGCAACCCAATTAAAATATAACGTTTCCAAAACGTTGCAAAAATGAGAAATGACATGACTGATCATTCACAAGTGAATTATTGATTACATTTGAGTGTTTTTTTATTGATGGAAGTTAAAAGTAAGAACGAGGAAACAGTATTTGAAAGCACTCGTGTGGAGCATGGCACACTATGAATCGGAAATGTGGACCATAGGAAAAGCAGACCAGAAAGCATTAGAGGTAGTCAAAACCTGGTGTAGGAGAAGGATGCTGAAGATCAATTGGACGGATAAAATAATAAATGAAGAAGTACCTACTCAAGAGTAAAAGAGGAAAGGACCATATGGAACACTATACAGAAAAGAGGAACCAGATGGGCGCACACTAAGGCTCAACGGGTGTGTGTAGAATGTAATTGAAGGGAAAATTTCTAATTGCCGTTTTGCACGAAGCACATTATTGCACAATTTGATGCACAGAAATTGCGAGTTAGATCAGATGATATTTTCCCATCTGTCGGTCGTGAATTCTTACAATTCATTGCTTTACCCGACGCAATTTTCAATGCACATCCATACATACATCAGAATGTGCAGTAAAGTGCATTGTGTAAAACGACCTTTGCGGGAAGGCCAAGGGATAAATATATAGACCAAATAAAGAGGAAAGTACGCTAGAACTATCAGAAAGTAAGGGAAATACCATTAGATAGGGGAGGATGGAATGTTTCAGTCAACCAATCTTAGGATTGAACGAGCGATGAGTGAATTTTGTTTTTTTTATTACCATGGTGCTATCCAAAGGAGAAAAGGAAAAAGGCGTTCCAGGAATTTTGGTGGGGGAGGGGAAGCGTAATGCATTTCATTACAATATCACCTAGAAAGCTCATCGGCAAGACCGACATGGACCGATCAGAAGATAAAAACGCAGCCGAGCATGCTCCAATAAAATTCGCCTAAAAAAAGAGCGAGGTGGAGTCAAGAAATGCAAAGTTGCATTCATCAGACTAAGATTTGCATGCCTAATTGTAAATACTTGCATGTAAATAATAGAGAAAACTATTCATAAATCATGATTTCGCAGATCTCCTGAGACTACGAAAGTGGTTTTCACTTCGTTATCTGTCATTGCACAGGTGTTGCATTTTCATATTGACGATGAAAATTACCGCACTGCTTTTGAGATTCACGCAGTAGACAGAAATAATTCAAAGGAATATTTATTTATGTTCAATTCTGAACTTATTCTCGGAATTTGAGACTAAAGAACTTTTCCGCAACAATTTTGCTGACGACTTTCCTGAATTGAGATGAAAGCAGAATCACGTTGAATTGGAAAATGTATACTACGCGGTCGATGATTGAGATGAAAATTTCAATTTCAGATCCGATATTTCATTTTCACAAATACATTAACTAGGTTAACTAGGTTTCAGGAACTATTTTTTAAAAAAACTCCCGGGAAAATTTCGAAGGAAACTGAATCTCCTTCTGTTGAAGTGGCCAGGATTTCTGTACGAGCAAACCTTATTACATCTCACCTAAATCCCTATTTTATTCCCTCCAAAAACTCCCCGCCATTGAATTGGCGTAGAATATTAGCAATCTTAATTCACCGAGGCATATGCTGCTATCGAAGTTCAATAAAGGGTCGGAGGGACTGGGGAATTTTACAGTTTTCCAAGCAAGAGTGCTTTTTCATGACTTTACATCCGTAGTGGTAGGAGCTTGGGATGGAGGTGTTTCTTCTCCTGGCAACCTTCTTTCTTTCTAAAGGTGGCAAACGAGAATCGTAACTATGGGCATGGCAACTTTTTCCCTCTGTTATTATTCAGAGGCTGAAAATTCAGAGGCGAAAAATATATTCCTTTTACAAATGTGACCCTTACCTTAGGGATATCATGCAGCAAAATTTACGCGTAGAAGTATACCACTACTTTGGCACCTCAGGAGGAGAAATATGAAATGGTATTGAAACGCCACAACTTCATAACTACCAAATTATTCAAGTAAAAGCCCGGGACTCATTCACAGACCGAACCTAAAAAGGGAATAGCGACATTTTTTACGACGAGTGAAATTCTCCAAGACACGGCCTGCTGAATCTCACGGAGTAATTGTTGATGCGAGTCGTTTTTTCTCTCACTAAGTCGTCTTTTCTCTCTCTAAACTAAATTAATGTGCCCATGATATCGCCGGGAAACTTCTTACTGGATCTCAAGGCACGCAAGTTTTAGCATGCCTAAATGGGAAAGGAATGATTCTCTGTTTAGAGTTTTCATGAATTCCCGCACGGTTCCAAGAGTGTGTACAATCATTACGACCACGAATGCCTCTTAATGAAATTCCAGTCGTACCCACGCATCACACAAAACTAGAAGGAGAGAAAATGAGGTTGTTTACTTCTTTAATGTATACGTCTGCATAACATTTGCCTGAAATGGTTCCTGTTCCTTGGTTCCCTTCGAACTTCGTTGTTTCCGTAATAGCCTCTGTCATTAAAATAAAACTTTCACATTTCGCTTCCCCATTTACAGGCCACTCCCTTTACAGGGTTCAACGTCTGAAGCCGATTGATTTCATGGAAGATACGTTCATAGAATAAGTGATAATATAAGATACATGGAATAAAAAATTTAAGCAACATGATAATCATGAGTTAGGCCGAATATGTTTTTGTTAACAATCAATAAATTCATAGCATAGCGATAAAATTCTCCAAACACTTAAAATGGAATTTTAAAGGTTAAAAATAACCTCTTCAAGCAAATTTTGGACTCCATTGCCGGAAACGTTACCGGAAGAAACCTTGGCGTAGAAACGTGCACAAATTGTAATAGAATAGCAACTTTAAATTAATGACGGTTCTAATTTTTATTAAATACAGTTCAAGTGCTCTTGAATTAGATGTTATGAAGCATTATAAATTATTTATGATTGGTTAATTCCCACTATGGTATCGGAAGGACAAAAATAGGAGCTATTATTACATTTTCAAGTTTTTCTACGTCTAGTTTTTCGTATATTGTTCAGGATATCTCTATTATTTGTGCTTGGAAACGGAGCAGTTAGGGAGAACAACCTCGAATGACATATAGCACGAAGTTTGGAAAGGAAATAAGCCAGGACCCTTTCGTTCTACTAAAATGCATAACTTTTCACCTTATTATACCAATACAACTGTTTAGAGTTTTCTTCTTCCATATTACCGCCTTCGTCTCTCCCCGTAAAGGCCTCTTCTTTCCTCCTCCTTGAATGCCAGTGGAGAGAGAAAATTTAACAGGATAGAACATACCAAAATATACGGTAAAACTTAGAACCTCTCGTATACGTTTCCGTCCTTCCCGACGCCCTGTTCTCCTTTGTACCCATTCAGCAGAGATGGAAGAATTTATAATTAAAGGGTTACCACCGGTAGGCTTGAATGGAAAAAGGAATATATATGTTATCTTTAAGAGCCGTAGACCCATGTCTCCTTGCATGATTTCATTTGTCATCCTATCCATATAGCCTACTACTTCCCTTTCTTTGTTTCCCCGTCTACCCGAAATCCCCTCCTCTCTCTCACGGCCTTCAGTTTCACTCCATCTCTATTACCTGTTCCAACCTCATACTCTGACTCCACATAATCTCCTCCATAAGTTACCTATCCTCACCAACTATGCCAAAAACTTCTTCATTCGTCTTCCTCTCCGTCCATAACACTTTTTCCAGTCTCCTATTAAACCACATCTCCACGTTTTTTCAACATACAAATCTGCATTTCAGGTTTGACTACTCGATAGTATTGTTGTTCATTAAGTATTAGGCAAGATCCATGTAATTATTTCTCTTATTTCTGAACGTCTTCTTTGCTAACGCCCCTTAACTTAAACCTGGACCCATATTTTTCATTCCCATAAATTGTGTAAAAGGACGAAATGAAATTGTAAAAATAAATATATTAATCAGCCCTCCACGGAAGTTTACCTTAATATTTACCTTAATGTTTACCTTACATGGAGTTTTTTGTTGCCCTTTTTTCCAGTTAATTAGAGATCTTTGACCCCGTTTGATTCAACCGGGAGCGGCAATGTAACTCCTTGCTATCAATCAGCACATAATGACTCCTCCACAAGCACAACTGTCCTCCTTTACATTTCTACTAACCTTCATGCTCGTCACAATTCTCCTTAAACTCAGTTTTCTTATCTTCCGTCCATTTATCCCAATTAATATTCCTTTGCAGGACAGATTTTGTATAAATATAGCATAAATATTGATTAAACACTTGCTTAATCTTATGTTCATGCCTGACTAAAAGTCACACACACTATTTTTCTATATAAAATGGTTTACATTTTTTTTGAACTTCTACACCCGTTTTCTCTCAAACTGAAAACTCATCCTTTATATAGCGCAAGCATTTTGTCGCTACATCGCCACGGGGGAACAATGTTTTTTTTATGTTTTCACAAGGAATAAGATTCCGTATCCACCTAAAATTTCGCAAAATTACTGCAGCAGTTGTGTAAAATTCACAGTGAAAAATCATTGGCCTGAAATGGGAGTTGAACTCAGGCTTCTCGTTTTCTCGCCGAGTGCTCTAACCCCAGTGCTCTACCCAGGCGTCCTCTTCCGCTGTGAATTTCATTCGCGATTCCAGTTCCGCAGTTCTTTGAATTTATTAATGCATGCGACACTCACCGACGACACTCACAAACAGCGAAGTAAAATAAAAGATTTCGGTCGGAGAATATAAGATCTCCGACAAAACTACTCTTGCTCATTTCCACTATAAGGATCATCGCAAGTTGTGAACGAACAGCTTGGTTTTTCAAACTTTAAACACCCCCTGGATTTTTTTATTATATTAAAATATAAAAGTTATTACCGAAGGAGCGAATATTTTAAAATTATTTATTATCATTGCCGTTTATTATTCTTGCACTATTGTACCGAATTGAGGCGTTGTGATTTTGAGTTGATTATTCTCCTTCAAATTAATTTTGATTGCACTAGGAAAGCTTTGTGAAGCATAGAAAACCACCAGGCAGTAGTTTGCTTGTGAATTTGTAAGAGATTAATAATTGTTGTAGAGGATATGAAAAATCATTTTGAAAAAAGAAAAAGGTTAATTTTTTGTCACATTCGATGAAAATAAAAAATGTATCGACGGCGATAGAGTAATGAAATAATCCTCGTCGCTGGGCCGCGAAATGTTTGTCCTCTTTAAATAACAGTCTTGGATCTCGAGATTGCTATTGCCTCGGACTCACCTCGCCTGAAGAGGAAGAATATAATGCCACTCCGACCCCACCCAATCACTCTGAGACTCAGTCTAAAGCTACGTTTGCTTTTACCGCCAAGGATCCTCCCAAGGCCGCATATGCGTCCTACCGGGGACGGTGGTGATCTTGGAGGATATCTGACCTGGTTGAACCTCCTCACAAGTACCCGTGCAAGGAGACATCCGTCGATGATGCGTCGGATGCACACACCCGTCCTCATATCATTAAATTTGGTATGTTGCAACCTGTGAACACATCCGCTGCACGATTAGTTATTTTTTAACCATCCCTCGTCATTTGAAGAGGTGCAATTTTTACCCATCCTATTTAACCCATAAAAAAAGAATTTTGTTTTAAAAAATTTAAGAAGAAATATCGCAGAGGTCACTAAATAAATTCTGATCCTATCTGCTTTTGTTAATTCAATTTTTTACTGATTCCAATTGTTCAGGTCACCAATGGTGACTGTTAAACTTATTACATGTAGGAATGAAAAGGCATCCATGTAAATAATTCAGCATTGATGGCATGGACATATTAAGTGTTTATGTTAGTGCTCTTCTTCTAATAATTTTACATTCAGATTTTTATTATACGATATTTAACTTGTCAGCTAGTTAAGTTTGTCTTCAGCAGAGCGAATTGGCAAGGCCTAATAAGTAAATATATTCTTAATTGATGACTTATAATTACAGTTAAAAATTAAGTAATAGAAAACTCCAAAATGAAAAATACACCGGAAAACCTAAATGAGATAATATCAAGGAAAGTTTTTATACATACGATACTAAATTAAAATGCACCTTTAATGTGTTACAACATGAAAAAACTAACCTGTTTTAAAAATAAAAATGCTAATTCCTTCCAAAAATGAAATGCTAAGAAATGGGTACAAAGATGATAACACATAAAAAACTTTTATTAGAGATAGGTTAAGTTTAAAAGTCACAACTTAAGTCATCACGTCTAGGTAAATGTTCTAGTCGCCTTGCGTAATTTAGTTGTTGTGCTATATTCATTTTCTTTTATTCCGATTTCATCTTAGAGATGGCATGGCCATGAAAGAGATTTTCCTAACTTGGGCATCCGTGAGAAGACACCTTGACGCATTGTCTTGCCACCTTTTCTTGGATGGCAACGGCCTGCCACGATGGATACACCGGTTCCCGTTCAGTCACCGAAGTTAAGCATTGTTGGGCACGGCTCGAGTTTGGAGGGATGATCCTCCGAATCGTCCGAGTGCTGTTGCCCCTGTCTGCAAGTGGCAGACAGTATGTGCGAATTGACCTTCGCCGAGGAAGTGCGTTAAACAAAAATACTAATACTACTTTTCTCTTGGATCCATGAGTTCTAAAAATGTTGGACGCAGCTTTACCCTATTGCACTTATGGAACTGTGATTATTATAAAACCATGCACTGCCTGGGCTCTTCTTAGCGTCAAATTATTTGTTACTGCCACAAGGGTGTCAGTTATGAATTAAAATTTTAGTTTGAGGAGTATAATGGCAATTCGGCTGAAATCGCTAAAGAACTGAACCCTCTACTCGAGTGGAGTCCGCGATAATCCATTCACTTCTTTGCATGTGACTTCTCCTCGTTAATATCTGATTCTTAACTGTTTGTGCCGTTCAGCCGTTTGAGATTAGTGGCGCTTCTAACCCCGATTATACGCTCAAAATGAAAGTTTGTGTACTTTTGCTTTTGTGCACTGCTATTTTCGACAAATCAGCCTCGAAGATTAATCTCTGTGAAATTAACGCATGGACTAAGAACATGCTTAATTTTACATTCGATGACAATTTGTAATCCGAAGCTTTACGCAGAACTTTTCTTTCGGGGAGCAGTTCTGATGCGAAGTAGATTGCAATAATATGGCTAATATTTGATAGAGCAATTGAATCAAACAGGAAATCATTTATTAACCGAAGATATTTTGAAATGTTTCTTCAAACTATTTACTTTTGTGCAGAATCACATGAACTATTCTGATGTATCATAAAAATAATATGCATAAAACAATATTTCCCATTTCATATAATTAATAGCTAGGCTATTAATAACAAATTATGGCTAGGTCAGATATGCTCCAAAGTTGAATGAATAATTGAGAAATGTTGCGCTAAGCATAAAAAAATACACTCTTTGATTCGTGCACGTTTTATTCCGAGTTTTTACATTTTTTCCATTTCCATGTGCGACGATCGCTGAGGAAATGCCCGACTGTAGAAAATAATCTAATTTTTCTGCGCTATGTTTGACAAATTTGGATAATTGAACCTATGATTTTTCCACCACATTCAGGGATCCTCGCTTGTGGGAAGGATTTCATCAGTTCGATATATCTAAAGTTCTATTATCACCTTCAATGTCGTGGTTCCTTGGGGATGAACGCCCGCTATCTTTTTAACCAGAGCATGGCATACCTTGAGGTCATCATCTACCTTTGAAGGTGCCGAAGTCTAACTAGGCTCTGTCACAGCAACTTCCGCATCCTTAACTGAGAATAGTGAGGCTAAAACATCTCGACTAGGCGTGTTCGGCTGCACTTGTGTTAGACAGTGCTTCGTATTTGAAGCGTGGGTCTAGGACATTGCATACAGCTAGCGTGTTACCTGATCCTGTTGTCGAATGTGTTAAAAGCATTTATCACAGATAGTGCCAAAATCAATAGGTTCTTACAAACATTTTTTAGATTATTAATTATGTGAATGGCCATTAACGCTGTAAGATACACCTCCCCGCTCATCATTTTCTTTACATCCACAAATGGCTTCAGGATGCAACAAAGCTGAATGACTATTTTCTACTCTTCCTTACCGAAAGCCAAATCTTGACCAATCAGAACTCTAAGTGCTTCTGATTGCAACTTCTAGGTTAACAAATCTCTTAATTATATAATATGTTGAGTTTCGTCTGGTTGTCTTGTCTTGTAGCAATGTCTGAGGCTCTTCCCCCCTACTCTTGTGAGCACTCGTAAGCGTAAGTATTAGGTGCAACACAGTAGGGATGGGCAAAAAATACCGGTATTCGGTAGTACCGGTACTATTTTCTTTTAATCCGGTAGTACCGATCTGTATTTATAATCGGTATTACCAACGGTGCCGGTACTGAAAGTACCGATATTTAGACAGCGCTGTCATCTTGCATTAACTAACGGAACTAACTAAGAAAATTTACTACCTAGGTACACTAAATTTTCAAATATTCTCGTAATATGTCTGTCTTTTTTTCTTATTTGGGTAAATATTGGAGTATAAATGGAGTACTCGTGTCCCCTGCAATTTGCTCAATGAAATTTTAAATTAATATCCCCAAAACAATTGCAACATTTATGCTTTAGTCCCACATGTTATTAACCAAATTTAACTTCCCCCACCCTGAAACTGCACTTCCAAGTAGGCATAATACACATGAAATGTCATTCCCATGTCATGTCTCCCACTTCCATCTTTTATCTTCTCGTGCTTACTGACTGTATTTTGTAAAACTGCATTTTGTCGTTGAAAATGCTGTTGTTGTAGATTGTCAAATTAACGCCAGGACACCGCGCCGGTTAAGTCTTGTCCCTTAGTTTTGTGTTATTACCATGGCATCTACTAGCATGTGAATTATTCTACCACCAGATGTCAGCACTTTATTTTGGCCATTTTAGGTCGAATTGTGACCTGAAATTGTCCAGAAGCCAAGGCTGAAACAATTTTTGAAGTGTACGTTGGGCACTTTTGGAATGGGGGAAAAAGAGCAAACTCGCGTCACGTACCGTCAGATTCTTCTTTCCCGGGCCCCGCTTAGCATGCCGAATGTAAACCCATGAGAACGCTCCCTCTTTGATAGAGTAATATGGCGTAGTGGTTAGAGTCGCCGTCACACCTATCGAAGGTCCTAGGATCTATTCCTAGTGGTGCAGTCTTTTTTTTGAGAATTTATTTTTGGAAAAATTTAGAACAAATTCTCTCAGATTTTGTTCTGATCTAGTCAAAAAGTTTTTTTTCGACAAATTTGTGGGGGAAAAATGGTTTTTCATACAAAATAGGTGTTTATGAGAAATTCTATCGGAAACTTGACTTACGCACCTGATCTGCTATATCGAGAAATGTTTTTAATTTGGAATTCTTTTGTAGGCACGGAAATATGGACAAACGTCATGAAGGCAACGCAACTTGTGTTGAATGCGCAATGTTAGAAAATGCAGAAAGTGGAAGAGAGCGGCAAGAAAATCAAAAGGGTAATGAAAAAATAGACGAAATGGGTGAGATTTTACAATTGAACAATTTAGCGGAAGGACAGGGAGATGAAAGAAACAGAAAAAAAAGCTGAATATGCCAAAAATTACCGCGCAAGAAAGAAAGAATGTGCACAGTGCACAGGAAGCGGAAAACAAGAGCAAAAAAGCCGAATATGCCAGAAATTATCGTACTAAGAAAAAAGCAAATGTCGAGAATAAATATAGTGTAGGAAATGAAGATGCTGCTCATAGAAAGAGCCTGGATAAAATTCGTACTAAAAATTACAGGGAGAGACAAGGGGCCGATGATTTACTACAAAATATGGAAATGAATGAATGCCAAATAGCGGGGCCCTCCAAAAAACTATCATTCATTCCCAAGAGAGATCGTATTATTCATTGTTCGCAAATAGCAGGTCCCTCTACGAGAGAGGTGCCATTTATACCGCGGAAAGACATTACCTCTCCTAATTCTAAAAGTGGTGGACCATCTCCAGATCTTCATATTCCGGCTATGCTGATTGATGGAAGAGAGGATCGGGGCTAGTCAAATTCAAATGCTGATAATGTTGTGCACGATTTCGTTCAACGGCGGAATGAAAAAGACGTGTCAAACGAAAATAATATTAACGAACCTCTAATAAAAGCACAACCACAACAGAAAATAATGTACAGCTCATTCTCAACACAATTGTCGGCACATAAAGAGTTTATAAAGCAATGTATTAATAATCAATTTGGACATGCTTGCGATGCTTGTGATAGACTTTGGTTTCAAAATGATTTAAAATCATTTACCAATATTGACAGTACAGAAAGCATAATATTAATCAGGAAAATTGTTCCGATTCAGAAATCGGAATTTCAGATATGTGCAACCTGTATCACAAGCATTTACAAAAATCCTCCACTTCCAGATAGTTTGAACAATTTCCTCATTAGATTTGGTGACTGAAAGGTTAATATCACCCCGAATGCATTTCATGCAAATAAGGCGACTGCGACATATTCACGGTCAGTTTGGGATTTATGATCATGTAATTAATGCTCCAGTTGAGATTAATAAATGGTGAGTAAATTACCGCTAAATATCGATGATGATCACTGTATATACGTTCACATAAAGAGAGAAAAAATACTAAAGTCTAGCTTTCTGCACGGCATAGTAAACAAAAGAGTGATTAAATCGTGGCTGAATTATTTAATACAGACACCTTTGAATAATATGCACAATATTACAATTGATGAAATATTTTTTATATATTATATATATCAGAATATCTCCATAGAAGTTTACACTTCTCCCGTGCGGTCTTAAGCACACCAGTATTTTTTTATTTGGGTAACTTTTTTCCCCGTAAAATGTCAAAAATTGGCGATTTGAAGGTGAGTGCCTTTATATTTTGACATTTCCATGTATAAATAACTAGACCTAACTATAAAAAAACAAATTAGCTTATTTCAATATGATTTCTTAAGATAATCTGCCAATGGTAATTTATTTTACATGAGTAGCACATGGTTGAGGGCAGAATAACCTTACTTTTGTCATTTCCATGGACAAACAAAAATGTCATTCCCGTGGACAAACAAAAATATCGTTCGCATGGAATAGCATGCATTTACTAGTAACATGTGAATGGCACTCAACACCATTCCCATGCATGGGAATGACAATCTTAATTTGGTGGCATAATTATCTTAACTTTTTACTAGATTTGCCTAGATAACAGATTGATAATTTTAAAAGGATTTTTTCCTGCAGGCTTATCAGTTTAGGTCTAGGCCTAGTGATTTTCAAAATTATAGGCCTACAATACTGTATACTAATTATAAAATACACTAGGCCAAGGATAAATAACAGAGGTGTAACATATTCATACTAGCCCTAGTTAATTTTAAATTCATATTAGGAGCTGCCCATAAATGACGTCCACACGAGTGGTGGGGGAAGGTCACAACCTTGTGACAATGTGTGACAGGGGGTAGGGGCTTCATGTGACATCCCCACTTACACTGTATATTATGTCTTATTTTTACTCAGACTGTGGAGAGGGGGTAGAAGTTATTTAATTTTTGTGACATCATTACAATTGGAGGGGAATGACACTGTTTCTGACTGTGAAGGGGGAGGGGGGTCTAGTTTGGTCCAAATTTGTGTGACATCAATTATGGACAGCCCCTTAATTAATTATTAATGTCAAACAATTTAATGCTAACAAGAAAAATATAGAACTGTTTGAAATGAGTAACGAAGTTTAGTATTAATATATTAAATTGGTTACTGTTTTAGATATAGATGTAGGAGACTAGGTCTTATTTACCAATAACAAAGTTTTGTATCCAGGGGAAATACTGGCAATTGATCAGGAATCAGTGACAATTCAAGTTATGACCTACTGGGGGACAGGAAACAACAGATTAAAGTGGCCAGTGAGAGTTGACATTTGCAAGTATATCCTACGAGATATCAACAAGAAAATCAGTGCGCCAATTCCAACTGACAATCGCACCCGTGGTTCAGGTTCCATTTGGTGGAGCATTGGTGTTACCATCCGCTGACTTCAGGCAAACGCTTCCAGTTATACCTCGCTCAACGCCAGGTGATGAATTGCATGCCTTGTTGAACTATACAAATTTTAGTAGCATAGTAAAAAATGCATTTAGTAAAAAATATGAGATTATATCCGAAGCAACAGCTGACGTTTTTCCCAGACAATTACTCTAGGTTGGTATCGGCACTGTACCTAAAAATTCAGAAACAGGAAAAATAACCTCTCCATCTAATTTCGTGAATTCAAAAGGAGAATTAGTAGGTAAGGTTTTCCAAAGCATCGAAACAAATTAATGAAATCACGCATGTTTGATTGGAAGAGTCATTCTAGCGGAAAAAAATGTCGGCATATACGATATGAACATCATCATTCTAAACAGAATCGCTGGTGAAACAGTGACAAACAAATCAATTGACTCCGTGATGAACCCAAGTGAAGTAGTGAATTTTCCAAAGGATTTTAATAATTCTCTCGATGTTCCCGGATTATCGTCACACATTGTGAACTTGAAAATTAGAGTGCCAATTATATTACTCTGAAACATCAATTAGCCAAAGTTATGCAATGGCACACGATTCGTAGTTAAAAAATGTATGAACAATCTAATTGAAATAACAATTCTGAATGGACTTCCGGTCTTGATAAACGTCTGGTCTGGATAAATGTGAAGACGTACTACTTCCACGAATACAACTCATTCCGCCCGATACGGCGTTCGAGTTCATACGTCTTCCATTTCCAAAACGCCTTGTGTTCCCTATGACTATCAATAAAGCGCAAGGGCAATCTTTGCAAGTTTGCGGTTTGAATTTCGGAAACAATTCTTCTTTCATGGGCAAATATATGTCGCATACTCCAGAGTCGGTAGACCGTCTTATCTTTATGAAAATGCAGAAAACGGACAAACAAAAAATGTAGTCAATCCACTAGCTTTACAATAAAAAATTATTGTCTGTGAAAAACATCTTTTTTCCCTTTCTTTCATTCCACAGCTTAGCTACAGCAACGCAAGGCAGGGTATTGAATTGAATGATGTGTTTTCTGGATGAATCTATGTTCGCTAAAATAATTTTATTTGCTTTCCCATTCATTTCATATCAAACTGAGCCACAGCGAAGCGTGGCTGGGTTTAGCTAGTTTATCAGATAAAATATTGTTATTGGGAAAACGATCTATTTAATGCATTACATAAATAAATGGATACAATTCACGGCTGACTGTCAATAGCGCCACATACCTATATTCAAAATGTTGTTAAATCTTTAAACAGGTCAGGTCTACTATAATAGTAATTAAGCATAGCTCAAATTACATTATAACTTAGTTACTTGGGTACTCGCTAATTATATAGTTTAGAGAAAACAAAATATTGGTTAAAACAAGATTATATACATGAGTTAATTTTTATTCATACAAACCTGATTTCCGCTATTATTAATAATGTCTCTTTTGGAAGAGGAGAAGAAATCAAGGACAAGGCAGCAGATAGGAATTGGGTTCCCCGCAAGAAAATTAAGGAGTATTAGAAGACGAGAAAGAGAGGAAAAAACTGAAAAACTGTTGAATCAACGTGGTCTGCAGTTGGCCAATTCGAAAAAAGAAGAATATCTTGTTGAAACAAAACATCATATACCAAAATTCGGTCCTAGGTCCAAAATTCGGCTAATGAAATTCTTACCTACGGTTTATAATTTTTGCACGTGTAAAAATTGAAAGAAAAATAATATCAATATGTAATATGGGGTAGTTGTACAACAATTTCTAAAGGATTTTTGAAATGAAATAACTTTTCACTACCTGAATGCTATGAAAATAGTTGTCGTGGTTTCCTTCTACCAATATAAAGCTAACAGAGTTATGCAACTTGTCTTAGAAACAATACTCTCCTCTGGGCTATAGGGCCTAGCAAGGGAAAGTTTAGATATGGCAAAACTAGATTCTTGTACGTAATTACATTTTTTACAGCGTTTCCTAGGGAAGGAGTGATAGTTGAATGACGGAGATGGGCAGAGTTGGCCGTAACGAGTGTTTCTTGAAATAAGCCGAGGGTTAGTGGAAGGGTTTGACATATGCGAGAGCTTTGTGCGGAAGTTGGGTGTTGGAGGAGAGTGAATGGAAGGGGGGTGGAAGAATCGGTTGGGATTCGAGAGTAAATCGACTAAGGGGAGAGAGATAAAAAAAACGAAACGCGGAGCGAGAGACACTTTTAATGACAACTCGTTTTGACGCTACCGCGATTGATCCAATGGGCATGCAATCCGATATGAGGATTTCGGATATGCTTGAATTTTTTTTTCTTCAAACTTGGTTTCTATTTTCCGGGAACAAGTGGGCTTGATTCGGAATTGGTTTTCAGCGGTGATGGAACGCTATCTCAACAGTAAAAATTAATTGGAACGTACGCGCCGAGTTCTTTTTCACGGCGTAGTCGACACGAGTGGCGCAAAAATGAAGGCACTCAGGCACGGCTGAATAACGCATGTAACAGAAAGTTTTAATACCGCTCTTAAACATCTAGCCCTAAACAAAGGCGTACGTGAAGAAATATTAGACACGTATTTTCACTCGAGTGTATATAAAAGTCCAATTGGTGAGGTACTTTTATATAGTCGAAGACGTCATTACCATATGCACTATTTATTCTATTAAAGTTCTACATTTTGAAGCTGTTCTCTGCTCAATTAATAAATTTTGACAGTGAAATTAATAAGAGGGGGCATAAAATTTTCTTCATTAGTCTTTCCTAAGGATTAAATTACTACTTAAGAATTATTACTGAATATTTTTCCGATAAATTCTAAAATTTTATTTCATTTTATAAATAGCACTTGAATTGGAACGGACGAATTGTTTTTATCGTTTGAAAATAACACCGCAAATCATCTATCACTTTTTCATATTAATTGTGGTATAAATACCTTCAATCAAAAATATTTACTTTGATAAAGTATTTAAAAAAGTAGAGCCATACATTTTTTCAAGCACTTACAACTCAACTTGGCCAGTGATCTTGATCATCCACGCTTAGGATTATAAACTTTAGCTTCATCAAATATTTCTATCACCATGCCAATTTGATTTATATTAGTTTAAAATTGATTTAATGGTTTCTTCTTTCGATAGACTAGTCGTGATATCATAAATAATAGATACTATTTCCAAGGAAAGTCGTACTCTCGGCTTACCATGAATCAATCTATTCTCCGTTCATATCCAAAAATCTTGAAAATTAATTCCAATTTTTGAGATTTTCGATTATAAAGCATTTTATAGGTAAACGTTGACGGACGCAGCAGAAGCGCTTTACGTAAATCTAAGTGCCGTCGGTGTCATAAAAGCCACGCGATAAAACCTTAAATTGTCCCTTTTCATTGTCCATTCATCGCCATTTACATTTCAAAACTGCTATTTATTCGTACATTTTCTTCAATACATTATGAAGCCAAATTTCATCATCCAAATCAAACAATTATTACTCATGGCATTGGTGAGATGCATGCAGAATGAAACCTGAAGTTACTCAAGCTTCCATGTATTCAGGAAAAAAACTGGTAAAGAGACAGTAATTCCGATCTATGATAAAAAATTGCGTGTCACTAAGCACTTTGAAAGGAACACTGGACCATTTACAGTCATTGCGGAACTACGTGTACAGCTACAATACTTGTTAATGACACGAGCCTTGCTGGAGGGTGATTATATTTCCAGTATTCGAAAGAAAACTTCAAGATTAGGTATTTGGTCATACTCTTTTATTTTGAATAGTAATCCCATAACACATGTGATATTTTCAAATTATCTTTGACAGGCCAGCCGCACGTTGCCACTGGCATTTTCGAGCGAGCATCAATACTGTAAACACGGCGTATGTCGGTCAGTGCTTAAGTGTCGTTTGTCGCCACATCCTTCGGTAAGCATATGAAACATGAGCACTGTTCAGTGCTAATCAACGGTCGTTGTAGGACAAAGACTGCATAACACAGCCATATTAATAATTAACTTGAACCTGTCTAGGCAGTGATGGGTAAGAATGTTTATAAATTTAAAAACACTTATTTATGTTTTAGGCAGAGCAGAAATATGCCTCTTTCTAACTTTAATTCACTGTGAAATAATAGTATCAGCACAACAATTTGTCGATAAAGATTTAATATCGGTTATTTACCTCAAAATAATTTCGAAAACTAACAGTTAACGCTTCATAAACATCGGACCCGTTTTCGTAAAAACATTTCATAGGACATCATTATATTTAACCAAAGATGCGGAAATAAACATGAGATTCCAGATCTCAAAAACTCTCTAAAATCGTCTTTATGTTTCCTATACACTTATTTTATCTTGATAATAGTCACGAGTCACTTTCACGGTTTGATTCACAGCTCAATGCAAATACTTTTTGTGCATTTAAACACAACGTCTGATGTAGTTTTCTTTTGAAGTTATTTAACTTCGGCCGATCAGAATCCTACCACATACTTATTCAATAATTACCAATTTTAACGCTTGAAGTACCTTACCTACTCTTCATTAATAATAATTTATTACCTACGTATTGCCATATCGATCCCCAGGATAAAGTGTTTCAGATATTATTGTCCATTTATTTATACCTGCTGAATATTTCCAGTTTTATGCGCAGTATTTTACGTTATTTGTTGACATTTATTTCTAGTGACGATAGATAAATTAAATTTTAGCTCTACGCACACCTCTAACTGATTGATTTCCATGGAATACCAAGAAATACCGTTTTTGTGGAATTAAAGCATGGTGCATGACAAATACTCTCAAAAGCCTTAAAGCTGATTATTTTCATATGCTGAATAAGTGAATGACCGTTATCTTTTTGTAGGTTCGAGTCGATTAAGCAGCGGCCTGCCAAGATGGTGACTCAAGTACCCGTTTCATCATCGAAGTCTGGCATCGTTCATTTGGACTCAACATTGGGTAAGTGATCATTCTATTCGTTTAAATATCTTTTCTACAAATGACCAGTAATAAAAGCTATATTCACTAAGCTATCATCACGCCATCACGTTATAATGGAGAAGAAAAAAGCGAATAAAATGGACTTACAAGCTCAATGTTTTTGGCATCTCAGAGTACACCCACAATAATTTCAAATAATAATAAATCTAAAAGGTGATTATTTTTTGCATATAAAGTGTTACCGTTGTCTCAATTTTTTATTTTTGTACTTGTTTACGTACATAAAGTATTTTCAGCCAAATGTACGCAATTATCTTAGTAAAAGTTTGAGCGCTAGCAAAAAATCATCGAATGCTCCGTGAATGGAGCCTGTGGCTCAATTCAAAGAGACCAATGCATTATCTGCGGGGGCAATTTGGATTCATTTAATTATTCATGAATAAATAATGGAAAGTTTCTTTGTCAAGGGGTTATTTTTTCAGTGATAGCACTTTTACTAATGAATAGCTGCATGATGCGAGAGAGGAAGCTAGTGAATGTAGCATTGCCAGCGTGAATCATTTGAAGTAAAATTCTTCCTTTCTTACAGCACACTTTACCTTTCAATGTTATTATGCGTTAATATCCTGGTTATAGCGAAGCTTTTGAAATATCCTCTATGAAGACTTAAAAAGTGAGTGTTTTCCTTCCCCTACATTCCAACCGTACAATCCATGCTCCACCAATGAGAGATTTGAAGCACGTATCCCTGTCATGAAATTCAGGAACTGTTAGCTTCTCTCCACAATTAGGCATTCCAGGTCTCCGCTTCTTATTCCACCTGTTCCGGACCCGTCGTTGTATATCATGATGGCGATGTCTAGTTTACTTGATACATTTCGGAGTGCCTCCGATGTTGTTCCATGCTGCTTCCTCAGATTGGAAAACCAGGAACTTCATCTTTAACCATGTCTTAGTTTACTTTTCCTTTGGAAAGCTGAGGAAGTCTGTATTTATCCTCGTATCTCGTTATATGCCCAAGATACTGTATTTTACGCTGTTTAATAGTGAACTTGAGTTCGGGTAGGCTACCCATTCTGTAAAGTACTTTCGTTTTTACATGATCCACCACAGAGATCCTTGAAATGCGTCTGTAGAGGCATATTTCAAAGGTTTAACCCCGTGGCCTCTATCATCGTCAAATACACATTGCATTAAAGAATGCTCATTGTCAATGATATACTTATATCTCTCCCTTTAAACATAGACTTCATAGATGTACCCTCAACTTCTTCGAAATGTTCCTGAATCTTGTTGTTCCCGAGGTAATAAGTGGCAGGATGTCAATACTATTACATATAAATAAGATATAATCATCCATTCCGAATGAGAATTCTCTCATCATTTGATTGTGTAGTACCATTGATCTCAGAAACATGTGCAATCAGAAGCTGGCGTTCACGATAAAGGAACGAAATGTATCCAAAGTTTCACAGAAGTGCTTGTTGTAATCTAAATACATAATTGCGAGGAAATATAAGAATTTGAGTCATGAAATATGTGATGGTTTCAAAATATGTAGTTAAATGACCATTTATTAGATAACGTAATTATTTTCTTACACTAAATCAATACAGCAAGATGAAAACGTCATTTTTGTTGCTTAATTTATAGCGTTAGCAGATACACAAACCAGAGAAACTCGTGAGAAAGGTTTTTGCACCGAAAAGGAATGAGGGGTAAAGAAAGAGGGAATGCACGGAAAACGAAATAATGTACCTTTTCTGTTGACTCTGCTATGGAAGGTTTCAATCATGGGGCTTTCCCTCGTTGACAAAAGAGGAACGCTTGGGAAAATTAATTATTAAATTATTACAAGGGTCTCTAATTCAATAATTCCACACTTCCCTTCCTCACTCTTTGTCTCTCTCTTCTTCTTGGCCTCGTTCTTCTCTCCCCCTGTTGTTTCCGAGAGAATTATGTATAATTTCAAGGTGAATAAAGTGGGATAGAGGGACGAGAGGCTAGTAGCTGGAAACCTTATGGGAATAGACGGGGAGTGAATGGAGAGAAATGTAATCAACAGTGAAGAATAGAGAAAAAATAACCAAAATTAAGTTAAAACGCTTGTATGCAGAAGAAAATACGGAAACATAGTTTACCCAGAGACGTGACCAGGGGAAGGGGCCCACCAGTCTCCCACAAGATATTTAGAATTTATTTCGAAATATCTTGTGGGAGAAAGTAAAATAAATTTTAAGAAATAGGAGGATTTTATTTTATTTTCATTTTGTTTTTTAACTAAAAATATTGGATTTTTTAATCTTAAAGTTTTAAACGTAAATATCAGCTGTTACACCTCAGTCGCAATGGCAGTTTTAATTATTGCATATGCACAATTTGCTATTCATTTTCAGAACTTGTCCCACCCCCTCTACCCTCTGGTACTCAGCCTAGGCGTCCCACGTCGTACACAACTTGGCCCACCCCACCCCCCCCCAAAACAAATTAATTCTCGCTACCGTATACCTACGGTAAGGTATAATGCCGGTATACCGTATTTTGAATGAGAGTTGTACCAGGGATGGGTATCGGTAATCGGTATTTTACGCTATTTTGGAGGCGTTGGTAGGTTGATACGTGGATGTTTTGGGAAATGGAGGAAGGGTGGAGAGAAGACCCGGCTTCGGTATTAGTCTACTCTTTATCAAAGATGCCAAGGGGTCAACAGTTTAATGTCTCATTCAAAGTTCAGATTACTACCCTGAAATGGTATTCAGGTTGCAGTCGAAGTAGGAATCTGGATTCAAGTGCAATAGATCCACCACTGTTGGACTTCCAACTCGAGTCCTCGGTATGGTAAGCCGGAATTCATACCCTAGATCATACACTCGAATGGTACAAGCTAGGCTTAGACTACTAGAAAAATTCAGATCAGACGAGTTTCAGTACGATAAGGAGAATTTTATTTTATTCCCGCTAGAACTCTAGAACGAATAGGACCGACTACATAAGAAAGACACAATGGTGAATTGAAAGGTACAAACATTTCTTCTTTTCACGTACCATTAGTGATTATAACCAAAACAGTGTGACACTAATACAATACACATCGTTAACATAAAATTCACCTCTGTCCTACCCCCCCTTCTTTTCCCTATTCCCTCTACTTCCATGACTATTGTCCCCATGACACACGACCCTGCGGCATTGAGGCGTGGTATAGAGGAAATACACTACAAACCTTTAGACTTACCAGTTTCTCCAATTCGGTGTTTTAAGAGAGTAAAAATCCCACATACGTGAATCCCCTTTCAAAGCGAATGACCTCAGACACGGACGACGCAAATGTTAACCCAGTAGTGCTCGTTCGTTCGCCGAGAGTAATTTTCTTATTCTCCCGTTTCGCCCATACTTTGACACGTCTACATAAAATTGAAGTAAAAAAACTAAATCGAATGTTATATTTAATTAAATCTCAACATTCTTCACATGGTTAATTAAAACTAATTTAGTCATTCTATCCGATTTGTGGATGTGTCTCCTGAAGAAAAATTACAAATCACATATATATCGGCCGCCAGATATTATGTAATTAACTATTGTGGTTATATTTGTCCCGCCACGCCACAAACATTTTTCACCTACAAACAGCTGAGCTTTTGCTACAAAATTACGCCCCCCATTTCTGCGCGCTATGCGCATTGTTTCGAATTGTTTATTGTTGAAATTACTCCGATATTAAGCGAATAGTAAAGTGTCAAATCTGATAAAATCGTTTTTCACTCCCCTTCATGTGGAAAAAAGTTAAGTTTCAAATTTATCCTCAACAGATAGTGCAGGGGTCGGCCAAAATGATATTTTACTCTATATCCAACGGAACTTACCGTAATGTTACGCAATCCAATCACCAACAGGTGGGTTATTCACTCATCAACTCACCGTAATTTTACGCAAACCAATAATTATTAGATTAATAGACGCAGACCAGGTTATAACCAACGGGTTTATTATTTTTATCACTAACATTGCCTTAAAGGGGTGTTCGTGGATACAGATGTGCGTAAGAGGTGAAATCAGTTTGCATCTTCCTACCGGAAAATTCCATTTCCCCCAATATGGTGTCGAAACCTGCCTATATATTCCCAATATTGTTTTTTTTCCACCATATTTTTTTCTAAATATACTAGACGTAGGCGTGATAATTTTACATATCTTAAATAAGCATAACTTCTCTCATTTGCTGTTACTTTCAAATTCTCAGGGGACCTTACTTTTTCGCAAAACGTTTTTGGGCTGGCGAGACTTTATTTATTATTTAATATTAATCAAGAATAGATAAAATATGAAAATGGAAATATGGACAGTCTGCGTAACATATATCAACGATTACAAAAGGTGCCAATGGCGGGACCGGAATCAAGTGTAACTTTGAAACAATTTTGATGAATTCTGCATTCCATTATGCAGAGATGTATTTTGTTTGTAATAAGGAGCAACCTTCGTACAGGAGTCTAGCGTACATCCAACCTTTTCTCACTTTACTCCCAACTATCACTCTGTTCTTTTTTGTCAACAAGACCCTCACAACCAACTAACCAAACATATCATAAAACAATGAACAAAACAACTTCTTCTATTTTAGTAATAAGAACGCAGGAAAAATATAAGTTCAAAAACATGACGCCAAAGGATGAAACGTTATACGAATTAAATAATGCCCTCGGATGTTTTTTGTACGGGCTGTGGACGGCATGGTATACGAAATCCTAATTAATTTCCTTCCAGTGATAACTTTTCAATTAATCAGTACATAACTGGGAAAATTCTCCAAAGGAATATATATATGAATAATTACCCAAATTGAAAGTCAAATGATAGTGGTAACTTTGATTCAAATGAATCACTCAAACACTCAATGCTTATGTCATTTGTATGCGTGTTACATCATTTTTATTAATGGATTCGTTTATTGAGTGATGTGATTGCTTGCGTTTCATTTTCGCTTGATAAAGATTAATATGTTAAATCCCCTTTGGGTTGATTTTATTTTCAACCTACAGCCATGACTCTTGTTATTTTTCGCCCTAATTAGGTGTATTGCATACAAGCGTCCTTTGATGGTACAATCACAGTTGGGGAAAGGCCAATGATTTTCAATTCAAACCATAAATTTGATTCTTTCAAAGCAAACATTGATTTAATACATGGGGTATTTTGCAGGCCGTTCTGTGAGAACAAAACATTTCTTCTCTAGGTATTAAACAATAGGTAATTTAAAAGTTAATAAATTGCCTTAATTGATAGTGGATATATAATGGGTAAACCTCATGAAAACAACTTTCTTCAAAAGAGGATAATTTTATGGCGATAACTTGTTTATTACCTAATGAAAAAGTGTATCGTAACGTACTCCAAGAACAATTCATGTAGGTACAGAATTTCATTCTCTTCATAATTAGCCGTCATTGCCACAAAATAAATTCAAAATTATTCATGACATCTTCACAGAGAGCTGCCAAAACCAAGTTATATTTATGTTTTATCGCGGTTACTCAATCACACCTAATGTTTCTCCGTCATTTTTGACCTGGTGGCGTTCAGAAAACGCTTCTCTAGAAGCAATGTTGTAAAGAAAAATTCAGAGAAGAGAGTGCTGGATTACATGTTAGCTTAACAAAAAAAGTTATGATCATTTGTAGATAAATGGAAATGCTCACATTTTCAGGCTTCATGGCAGCCACGACGAAATATTTTAAACCCATTTTTCTGATATTTGCTCAGCGGCAAGAATTTGGCACTTCTTTACTGGGAAAATAACGCGCATTATATATTCTCAGAGGGTTTACAATTCCATGCAATAGCATTAAGGAAAGAGGAACAAGGCGTCACTCCATTTCGAACATAAAACGTGACGCACGAACAAAACTCCGGGCATGCTTAGCGCACTTCAGTTGGAATTGTGAGTGGGGAGGTCAAAGGAGAGAGAGGCAAGGAATTCAAGTATGTCGGGAAATGGAACTGGAGTGATTTACGATGCGTTAAAAGTTGCAAAAAACAGTGTGCGTAAAAGAAGGCTGGCCTGCAGCAGAGCGATTGAGGAAGAGATGAAGAGGGGGGAAAGGAATCGCTGGAAGTCGTCGAACTCCGAGTTGAGGAGAGTCTTTTCGTGAAATTTTGAGCCTGGGGGTTGAGGTTGGGTGGCGCTTATATCTCTTCACGATGGAACTGTAGTGCATAGGGCTCTGATTGCAGTGAAATTGGAATCATTTTTCAGATGACTCGAGTGTTCGAAAGGGGACGGATGCGGACGGACGTAAATCCTTATATATTAGGAGATCCTGATAATTTTATTCCAGCTAACCCATTAGTAACCCCTGTACATATTCAACCAGAATGATACTTTTTATTTGCTTATGCTATTCTTCGTTCAATCCCTAATAAATTAGGGGGAGTAATTGCATTAGTGATATCAATTTCAATCTTATTTATTTACCTATTTATCAAAGTAAATTTCGAGGATTACAATTCTATCTTATTAACCAAATACTATACTGAGGAATAGTGAGAACCGTAGTATTATTAACATGAATAACAAGAGGCGAGACGAAGATCCGTGTGGTAGGTTTGGTAGTTTTTCGCCTTTTTTAATTATCAAGCGTCTTAGAGTACAAAAGTTGTATTTTTGGATGTTAGTTAATCACAGCAAATTTAAAAAAAAAATCAAAATATGCTTTATTACGTCAAAATCTGATTGAATGTTTTAAATTTGCCAAAAATTCGGCGAATTCTGAAAATATGCTGGTGTTTTATCTTGTGAAAATACCAATTTGTACAAGAGTATAGTTTGATCCACCCTATCATGAATTCAACCAAGACCCGGAAACAAAACGGAAGACAAATGAGTGTAAAGGGAAAACTAAAGTCCTAATATTGAGGACAGCATTACAGTCACCTTAAAAGTAGGGTCACGCGGGCAAGAAAACAAATGCGAAAAGAGACTAACACGTTTACAGCTACTTATCTGGTCACTTTATGCTTGGGCATAGAGCTACAAATCCAGGAGAACTAAATGAGTACTTTAGATGAGGAATGATTGAGATGCTTACCGGGTTTATTGACAACCGGCTATGTTTAAAAATAAAACCACTTCTTACCTTCAACTCCATAAAACTTGTTTGAATATTACCAAAACGTTTTTATCTCATGGTAATTTATGTTTATTAACTTTTCCCGTTCAACTACAGAGCAGGATGGAATTTTGTAAAAAGAGAGCCCTGTCCTTAGGGAAATCACTGGCTAGACAATAAGGTAGGTACCGAAAAATGAAATCATCTGTTGTTTGGAGACTAGTATTTACGTAGCTAGTTGTATATTTTCTCAATTAGCAATTAAGATCTAGAGATTCAACTATTTAGGTACACAATAACAAGTCAGGCCATTTTGATGTAGTATAGGAATGTTTTTTCTGCATTTTTGTAATTATATGGTGAAGGTGTTTTCTTCTTTACTTTTTTGTATCAGTTAGCTCAAAAATGCATTGATAGTTAATACACTTCGCAGCACTGTAATCGATTAGTTTTTTAATGTCATGACCAAATCTGTGGAATTATTACTCACAATCCTCAATCCCCCAGCATTTTATTTTGAAACCCTCTGTCGTTCTCAAAGCCTAGGAAGTACCCCTCGCAAGGTTGTAACAATGAAGAAAAAAATGTATAATGCCTGAAGGAGGAAAATATCTGTAGTAAGCTATTATTATTGACTATTGACGAATTTATCAAAAAGGAGTCATAAAGAAACATCTTCCCATTTATTTTTATATGGCATCAAAATCTTCTTCTTGTTCTCAACGTACGGAAACGCTTTCCTTTGTCGTAATGTTCTCTAACTAATAGATTCGTGATTTATTCCACAATCTAACATTATCTCAAACGCAGGTGCCTATGTGATATTTGCTCATCCAATTTTACCTGAAACTGATTTAAAGATGTCACCAAATCTCAGAACTTTCCATTCGATCATTCCATAGTATATTAAAATATGACGACCGCTTAAAAAGAAGAAGAACATCACGCCACTAAACCAGCAGACTTTACTTTGGACATATCCAGGTAGACTACTATAAATCTAAGCCTCATATAGATTTTGTGTCTTCAGGCGTGAATATTCAACCCACACCCACTTGTTGCTGCCAAAAGAGCAACGTTGGATTGAAGTACGCTGAAAGCACCTGTAAAAGATATTCCTTTAGTTTTTTTACATTGTGCATCTTTCTTTTTAGGATCAGTTTGAGTTAATATACACCAATAATTCAAATTTGCCATGCAAACAGCAAATGAAAATGCATCAATTTCACGACCATATGAGCGCTCTGCATTCTCAAACTATTTCATTATTCAGTCATGTGAGGCAAAAGACAAATAATGAATTAATGACATTCATGCATTCGTACAAATAATTATCCAACACAAACACGCCTAATTATCATACTTTAAGGGAAATTTAAAAAATCAATTTCCCATAGCATATTAATATGTTAAAAAGATAAATGTGTTTTTAATCGAATACTTTTCATTTCTAATTCTTATCAATCTTTTAAATAATCGCAGCGTTGCCTTTGGAAGGCTTGCGTCAAGCTATTGTGGTTTACTGAAAATGTAAACCAAATATGCAATGATTTCCAAATGGTTGATTCACTAAAATCTAACTGATAAATTTCCAATGCTTCCGTTGGATCTCAGTGATAACCTGTCATGTATTTTGCCAAATTTTGCCAAAAATCAAGAAACAATATTAACAAAGATGTGAGACGGTTAGATATTTCCAATATGTCTCTCCATTCCATTACTAACCGGTTCTGGAAGAGCACTTGCACCTCGGTTTTTATGTTAAAAGCGACTTGGGAAGACTACGAGTGGAGGGATACGAGTGAATTACATGCCTAAATAGTCTCAGTGACTAATTAAAATATGTATTTTACTGAATACGGAATAATCACTGCGATATTAGGACAAACAGAAAACAGATGATATTTTTTCGCTCATTTACGCTAAGTAACTCCCTCTCCTCTTCCCGAAGTTCCCTCCTAAGAGATATGTAGTCTACGACGTAGAAGTTAAGTAACAAGAAATTGCCGTCACCTTCCTTTTACTGGGATCATTTATCAGAGCGAAATATTTCAAGCTTAGTATACGTCAAAGTTCAAAATAAATGTAGGCTACACACGAATTTTAACCGGGTCTTAATGAGCACACAACAAACTCGGATTACGCATCAATATCCCAAGTGGATGTTTACTAATTTTAGTGGGCTGGAATATTGAAACGTACAGTATGTACCTTCCCGTTCCAGTCTAGAATAGCGTACGAACAACGGAAGCTATCACATTTCCGTTATTCAAACTCCAGTCCACCCGATATCCCGAAGAAGGAAAGAATATCCTGTTAAAGCCTGGTGCGTGGATCTTCCCGATGTGTTCTCGTTTCAAGTGAATTTATGGCGGATAAAGACGGTAGATGAATAATCTATTCCTTTCAAACTTTTTTCCAGCGCTGGTATTGTTTGCCAGGGGTTATAATAATAGAGGAGAGATAAAGAGAAAGAAACGTAGATTAGCCAATAAGTTGGACAGCGCATCCCTTAATGTACCCTGGTCAAATTCCCCCGTAAACTCTCAAAACTATTCTGCACTCAAAGTGCACAATTTCTAAGGTTATCGTCCCCTGTTAGAGAAGGTATACTTCAATGGTCTTGGTCAAGGCAAATTGCAAATTTCCACGTTTCGTGCGTCTTGCTTACAGTATATAGGGTTAACTGATAACTCATTTGAGACAAATAAATTAAGAGAGGAGCATTGTAGATTATAATTTAAAAATATTTTTCAATTAGCATAACTTCCAGGCCTGATGCAGTGACATGTCCATTCGTTCAACGAATTGTTACCTCAGTTATTGAAGCAATAAACGAACAGCAAAAATGATATATTGGTTCCTAAATTATACCTATTACAAATTCCATTCTTTGGGTGAATATTCTTCTCATAAACAGTTTATAGAAAATATGGAATTCATATTAGTTAGAACAGCAATAATACCCTTCAATGTTTCATCCATTCAATCCAATGTTTTTTTCAATATAAAATATGGAGGACACTTTTTTCCATAAGCAGCCAGAGTATGAATAACATCACATTTTAGTCATTTTACGGTGTAACCACATCAATATTCCTAATTCAGCAGGGGCCCCTTGTTACGTCGGACCACTTTCAATGAATTCTGCCATTCTCTATGCATCGATTAATTCATTTTCTTTATAATACAAAGAAACTTTCTTACAAGAGTTCGCAGCACATCCCATCTCACTCCCAACAATCTCAACAACCCCTCTCCTCCGTCCACAATCCCTTCACTACCAACCACAAAAAACATTGCAAATAATTATACAACTCTTTTAAAGTAATAAAAATATAACAAAAAATAAGAAGAACAAGTGCAAAAACATATCGCCGAAGCATCAAACGTTATACCCTCTTATCCTCTTCGTCCCTTGGCAATTTTGAATGCCTCCATCCCCTCAGCGGTACATGTAACCGCCACTTGCATAAATCGACCGTGATGCTCCTGTTTGGAATCTTCAGTTTCATCCCACCCATCCACTAGACTGGCTGTTTCTTCCTTTCTCCTCGTCATCCTGGATTGGAGACGGAAGTGACATCGCTCCCCAATGCTTTCAGAGAGTTTGCAATTGCTCCGTCTGAAATTCAGTTCTCTTCCCTTCTTCCCCCCCTCCCTGTATCACTCTCGTTTCCCCGCCCACCTCAATTCGGTGATTGGTGAAGAGTCAAACTCTCTGGAAGGAGGAGAGCGACAATTAGGGTAACCTTGATTGTGAAGTGGCTTAGAGGACTGACTCACCTTCAATCAGTCCCGGAATGGCTTTCGTACCGTTTTCACATCTTATCTTATTATTTGGTGGGAACTTAAACCCGAAGTTCCCCGGTCCATCGAGCATCACTTCATGGTGATGCTTTTACATTGGATTGAGGTAAAGAAAATTGTTAAATGGAGAAGACACCATGCCTATAAAAATACTAAAAAGACAAATTTTTCAATCATTTAGATTGCGCAAATGTATTGGTACGCAGTCACTCACAGAGGTGCAAAGATGCACACCAAAGAGGGTGAAATTAGCCATGAACAACTATTTCTTCATGGCAATTTTCACCCTCTTTGGTGTATTTGTTTGTACTCATGCGTGTGACTGCGTACCACAGAAATACTTAAAGTTAATCGTTGGCATGCTGACTCATTGCAAATCACGCATAGTAATAAGCAGGTACGTTTCCATATAATTTATTCTTACCGGTGTCAACGGTTACACGTCTTTTCCACGAGGCTACTAAACCGATTAGGAAATCACCCATCTCCTACTTCCCTCTCTACCTTACCCCCGACGCCTCCCTATACCTCCAATTCATTATCTGTATTATATACTAACGCGTCATTTTCAAGACGTCATTTACAAGAGGCGCCCCATTTAAAGAGGTTTAGTAGCCTCTTGAAAATGACGTGATGAATCGTTGAAACGAATTGAGAGATAAAGTAAATGGGATGTGGTAATATCGAGGCTCGGTCAGAAATCATTAAACTAGTTGCTCTTTGCCAACGTTTCGGAATATATTTAGGCTATGGACTCGATATGTTCAGGCATTACCTTGTGAAAATGAATTATGACCGAATCAATATTAACTCTGTAATTTTCACAATGGTTTTTATTTCAAGATGACTGGTTTCGTCACATAGGCGTATTGCATCTGAGGATTTCACTTATGCGATGAAACCTGTCGTCTTGAAATAAAAGCCATGGTGAAAATTTCAAAGATATTATTAATTCAGTTATTTATGTTATACTAATTGTGTATGAAACTGCGGTGATATTGATATATATTTTCTGCCTTGATTTCATGCGTTTATTTATGCTATATTACGTGCATAGTAACCGTTATGATATTGATGTATATATTACATATGCAAAATATGTGGTGCATAATGATATGTTTCATTCATAACTATAATTTCTCTTCCTTCGTCCATCAGCAAAAGATATACACCAGGTGATAATTGTGATGCTCAGCTGTTTTCGCTGATGTTGATAATGCGTAGTTTCCATATCTATATCCAGAGGTCTTTTTAATGAAGGGATGCGTTGATCAAGGTTGTTAAAAGCGTTGAATATGCAGAAAGGTGGTAGTACTTGCTGGAGCAATTTACAAATCCATTTTCCTAGAAACTGGATCAAAACGGATCGCCGACGTATAAGTGTTTAAACAATTTATTCTGAGGCAATTATTATGATGACATTTATATGCTGCAAATATATTAGTAAAGATGTTGTTGTTGACCTTCATTTATTGTTTTTAGCTCTGAAGAGGGAGTAAATTATGTTCCGTAACGTTGGCAAAGAGTAACTGGTTTTATGATTTCTTACCTACGAACGATAAAACCACATCCTATGTACGATTGATGTCGATATGATGAACACCGGATAAAATAAATGGTGAGGAAAATTTGTGAGCTGTCTACTTTTTTATGTATAATTTTCATGAAAACAAATAATATTTGAGGGGAAAAAGTACCTAAAATAAAGAAACACATTATCCTAATTATTTCCACGGGAAAATAAATTAAAAAAAAACAGCGTCTGCGGATTGAGGGTGGTTTTGGGCTACCGGGAATATTTAGTATAATCAGTCGTCACGTGTCCTCCCGCCATCCTCCTTCCTTTTATAGGGAAAGTTGGAGCCATGGAGTGAGAGGAGGGAAGGGGAGAGGAACGGTTGCGGAAAAGAGAGGGGAAACAAAAGAAATCATTTCCTCCTATTTCATTCGGAAAACAATCTGTACGTGAGGAGTGGAGGAGGAAGGACTTTATTTCCAAAATACAAACAAACCCACACGCATCTCCCCGCATGACGTTTCAACTCAATTTTCGTACACCACATTATCACCCTTCTTCTTTTTCCACCCAGATCCACGGAAAAGGGGGAGTGGAAGTGAATGTGTCGAGGAGAATAAAGAGGGAAGGATGGTTTAAGCAAGTGTAATGAATGAAGCACTCCTTCACCTTGAAAAATAAGATATCGTCTTTATTTTGAGATAAAGTTTGCCCCGTGCATTTTCACGAAATTATTATAAAAGAATGAAGCCTAGCTTAACATTTAAACGAAAAAAGCATGCAATAACTTCAATCATATCCTAACAAGTGGGCTTAATATTGACCCGCTTCTGCGCAAAAAATATTAATAATTTATGTGAAACCGGTAGGTCCTTTTTTTAAATTTTTGAGTGCTGGACAGTTATTTTTTAGTAATGTAAATTAACATGAATTATTAAGGAAAGAAAAACTCTTGAGAAATATCAAATGCTTCTTTAAGGGGAGCCATATTCGTAATTCTACTTTTCAAATGGATAGTCTAATTTCCACACCTCTATTTCTCTTTATGTGAGTTAATTTTAATTCATGAATTTATCACAAATTATATTTTATATTTGCTTGTGAAACATTAAGGAAGCGTTTGACTTGGGCTTTGATTTCATTTTAAAGTGAAACGTGTAATGGAAGGAAAAGGTTTTCGCTTGTGTAATTAGGAAAAATAGTATTGAAGGCGTAATGGTTTGACAACAGACTGTTGGAGGATCACGAGGTTAGTCAGTGAGCGATAACACCATCAGAAAATTATTTTCACCTTGTATTTTCCTTCTAAGTGGGTTCATAAATAATCATCGAGCATCATGAAGGGCAAAAAGACAGCAATAGAGAAAATGATTTTTCGCAAGAGTCATTCGACATCCAGAAATCCTGCAATATTACTTTCATCCAGTACAATATTGCCTCGATCGTAATCTCAAACAAAAGGCTAGCAATACAATATATTTTACTGTTTATTATCAGGTCTGAAAAATTTTCTGCAGGCATAGGTATAAAGTTTTACTTTTAAGCGCCCTAATTCGGCACCTGCTTGAAATGGGTTACAGTATTATTCCGAATGAAACGCCGTGAGAATTAGGTGGCAATTTCAGTTTCTAGAGGGTCATTGGTATTTCACAGCATTGCGTCCAGAGGTGCCCCATCAGAAGCTTATCCTGCGCGCATAATTTCCCTTTATGAAATCTAGGAGGGTCTTCAGTATTCATACAATCTTCATGGAACTTCTTCATGATTCCCTAAACGGGGGCTCTAAATTTGGGAGCTTGCGCATGGTATGAACCTCACTAATTGAGAACATCCGAGCCTTAAACAACGGGAAAGAGCCCTCGACGCTCATTTAAATGGACGGAAATAAAACCGTATAAGACTAATAAGCAGAATCCAAGTTAATTGATCCCGGCAGAGTAATGAAAAACGAAGCCTCTAAACATGGTAATTGTCAAAAACCCTACTTAGTAGGTTTCGAAGGGGACATTATAGGAACAAGATTTGAAGGCATGAATTTACCGCTTTTATGACGCTAAGTTTCATTAATCCTAGATAAGAAGGGATGATTTTAGAAAACAGGAAGAAGATTTAACATCCCTATGGAGAGGAGTTAACGCAATGATAGTCTTAAAAAAAATTACCAATCGCTTTCTGGAAAACCTTGTGATTATATTTAATTTCTAATTCAGCGAAACGAAGACAATAAGTTGATGATGATAGTGAATATTCTTTTAATTCTATGCTAATTATAAGGTACATACAACGAATCTATTACATAATTGAATATGACCAGCATAAACCAGTTGAAGAAACTTCTTGAACTTCTGTAAAATAGATTTCCTGCCTATTTTACATAGCACACGAGGAAAAGTAGGTAGGTACTTTTTATGATAAATGCATCTTAGTGCCATGTATTAGAGAATTTTCCAACACTGAGCTTTTCGTCCTTAGCACCACGTCTTTGGCCTTCTCATAGATATTTGATCCGGATAAATGGAAAATGTACAAGATAACAAGTTATTGTTTGATCAAATGGGTTTTGAACAGATTAACGCTTAAAACACATGGAAACGCTGAGGTAGATGGAATAATCCATCTTGGGTTCTGGAAATAATTTCCTTGATTTTGATAGTTTTGCGATAGTTAACTTAAAAACCTGTTTTAAAATTAACACCGGCAGAATGAGAGTAAATCATCTCGGAACTAATACTTGTGCTTTGTACGGTCATGGATCTTAATAAATATTTGCTGAACATAGCTTCATCGGAAAAAATCATTTTCCAGTTTTTTCTTAATGCCAACGTCATTTTTTAAGCTTATTCACTCTTTTATTTGAACATTGTGTTACATAGAAGGTAAATTTGCGTGCCTTGCCATGAAGAGTCGGCCCGACGTCCCTAAAAACTAGTGTTTCATCATACTAAGTGCTAAGATCAATTCCCCTAAAGTGTACCCTATAATTCACTCTTTTGCAATAAAATACATTACAGCGATGTGATAAATTGCACACCCATCCCTTCTCTTGCGCTTTATAAATCTTCTGCATTAATCTTCATAATCCGAAGCCTCTCCGTCCTTTTTTCCTAGAGTGAATAATATTCCACTTCCGGCGATAACACGCCTCAAGCACGGAGGAAATTGGAAACTGACTAAAGGTGACCTTGTACCATCCTCGGTTTTACAGGAGTGTACCTCGTTCTCAACTATCCAAATCTTGAAAGCTGGTTAATTTAGCTACATTAGAAATTTAATTTAGCTGCATCAACGGTCTTGTCTTCATGCCGGAATTATAATGATACTATTAAACATATTCTTTTTGGTACTAATAAATTCATTACTTTGATTTATTAAACCATAACTGTAAATTAATACACAAACCACAAAAACAATAAATTTATAAACCACACATAGATTCAACATAACGACGACACACACAAAGTATTCATTAAAACACACAAAGATTATTTCTTTTACTCTATTTGATATAATCGTAACACCACCAGATGCATTCTACCATTGAATGGTAATCTTCCCTAATGTAATGAGAGCAAGCATATTCCAAATCGTTACAATTCTTATATTCACCACAACTTCGGTTTACGAAACATTACGAAAGACATCAAATAAGTTAGGGTGTGGCTGTTCCAGGGATATAGGCCTAATGTTATGCTAAAGTGAGTTTTCTCTGTGATTTTTGTTTTCGTTTCCCCTGGGAATCCGGTATGGACTAACTTCGTAATTGCAGTGGAATTTACATTTCTTCATAATTTCTCGTGAATTTACATTATTTAATTTTGAATATTGACAATACATACATAGTTCACGAAGTCAGTTTTTTCTCAGCTAGAGAACGGGAAAGATCTTTTTTTAAACAAAATCATGGCGTTAGGTAATGGAGTCGTGAGATGTACTGCGCGACATGCACGGCGTCTACTTAATGCCAGTATAGTACCTTTATGTAAACCCGTTCGAACAAGGCCACATTTATTTCAGTTTTGTTATTAGCCACGAAGTTACCGTGTCGGAAAGGATTACCCTGCTGGAGTCATATCGTATCTGTGCCGGCTCCATCAAAGGAAAGAGAAGCGAAAATGTAGAGGAGTGTGCACGTAAGAACACGTATGAGGGAAACTAGGGGATTCCGTTTTGGTTTAGAACACATATCCTTCCCGAGAGCGCATAGAGACGAACCGAGAGTAAGGATTCACAGGAGGCATGGAGCGGATTAAAAGCACCCAGGCGGCTTGGGCAGTGCCAGATGGACGAGATCCGCGAAAATGCAAAGGGGGAGAAAAGCAAGGGCTAAAGGTTCCGTGCGGGCGGGAAGCGAGGTGTAAGACGCACAGGGAAGGGGATATAAGGGTTACGATGGTGTGGCATATGGCGATGGTGAGAGAATTTTCTTCGAATGACTGAATGCTGCGTGGCTGACGGACGGCTGTTGTAGTCTCTCGCGAGAGATTCGAAGACCCTTCAGGGCGAGCATCGCGTTGCTTTAACATGCATGTTAATGAAATGGCTTCTCGGAGGGCGTGAAGTTTTGAATGGGCAGCCGTGGTAGGTGGAGGGGTAGTGAGACAGGCACATTCTGGAGGGATTTATTCAGTGGCAAACATGCTTCCCGCATCGTAGTCATTCGTCGTCACGTTTTCGCTCGGGCGCCCTGACAGTATCACTTGAATGCACGCCAGCCGTACGTCCCCAGAGGCGAGGAGTCCTCTTGAAAGCAGTTATAACTTGGTCGTCTTGGGAAATGAAATCTGAATGCGTGCATCTGGAAAAAATCCTTACTGGGAAGAATAAGACCACGCACGCAGCATGTTGGCCTCAGCATTCATTACTGTTACGTGGGATTGTGTCTGCGATGCGCGTGAAAACTCGCTCACGAATAAAAAAAGGATGGACTCCATCCCTGCGGATCGTGTGGGCCGCTATTGGATTGCATCATCATCTTCTTCTACTTCTCATATTTCTCTCCGCTGGATCCCAGTTATGTCGTATCCCAGTTTGGATGACGCACGAAGTGGATAATATTTGTGCCAAGGCTTTATGAAGTACTCTACGGATGTTTATCGACACTTCACTGTCGGTTCTTTTGGTATACTGATGCTAATTTTTGCAGTAGACGCCAAACACACGTATTCTTGCTGCAGAATTTTCATATCATAATGGTTATTGAAATTCCAAAAGAACACCGTCTTATTCCTCAACAATTTTCATCCAAAAGTCGTCACCATTTATCAAGCAATATATTGCCGCCTCAGTGTTATGGATAAAAAATATCCTTCCTCAGTGTACCGCTTTCCATCACTCGAACATACCTTTCTCAACAGAGGTGTCTATCACAGTTTTGGTGATACACACTTGCGTGAGTAACGCAATACATGAATCCCTTAAACATTTGAAGAACAGTATTTGTGTGTTCAGTGCTAGTTGCTATAATGATAACTAAAGCAAATTCAGGAATAGGATACATGATATCTTTGCTTGTGTCAGTTAAAATAAAATATACGATAAGATTTTCGCTTTCATCAGCTCCTCCAATCCCCCAATTCCTCATCGCCCTCAAATTCTAAATCACTTATGCCTGCCGAATTATCATCCCTTTTTTATTTTTTGCATAGGCTTCGGAATGTATTTCCCTTACTCCGTCATTGGATTTTGCTCCATTTAACCAATCTTCTTCTAAGTCATTCCAACAAATGTTTGAGCACTTAATAATATCCATGGAATCATTTGTATTGTCAATTACTCCCACGATTTATCAGCGTAACATCATATATGACCTTATTCTAATATTACCATGCACAAAATAAAGACTATGTATGCTTTTCTCTTTTAAAAAATTAAGATTCATAAATTTACTTCATTAATATGTTTCGATATATTTTTCATTAATTTTTGGATAACGCAAAATAAGAAAACTCCATCCTAAGCAGCAGAAAGAATAGTGCAGGTAGTAGGTGCTCGTGACTACACTAGTAAAGATGGCAGTGTTCTTAATCCATCGAAAATATCTGTAGTCTTTAAAATAACTGCAAAGAATATAGCATTCAATTCGTTTTCTATATTATCTATGTTAATTTATCAATGAACTCCGTAGAAAAAGTTTGTTATTCACTTTTCAATGTTTGAGGATTCAATGTTTTCCTCCCTTAGCTATTAAGAAAACATTACTCAGTTGCATACGCATTCTCCCGGTTCATTAATGTTGCTTTTTCCTCCATATTAAAGTGTTCCTCAACCCAAAGGGTCTCCAACTCTGCAAATCCGTTTGGTGTATAGACAGTTGGGGCTAGAGAGAGGCGATAGGAAAGGTGATGGAGTAGCCAGTTGTTGCGTTTAAATGAATGATAGATTCGTAGGAATACATAATCCACTATTTTAACTAAAGCGATTCAGGGGGGTTGTGTTTGAACCACTCGAAATAATTTCAGTTACGTAGCTTAAGAGTCACGAGGCACAATTACAAATGGTTCGAGATTTTGAAGCGTTTGAAACATTAGTATGGACAACCCAAACGTCTGATATGTTGATTATTGCGACTTTAATCGAGATACGCTCCATCAACGATATTCCGGTGAAAAAACCCGATCGGAAAGGCTGCATGAGAATTATACAAATGATTTAAATTCACCATAATCTCGTATCCTTCGTGATTGTACCACGTGACTCCTCAGTTACTTGATCGTAATTATCTCGAATGGTGTAAATACATCTCAAATATTTGTATTTATAATCCTACCGCGTCAAAATATTCCTCCCCGAGTCAACGACCATCCGGAATAGCTGAGCGAGTCCATTGCCTCCCGTTTTAAAGGCTTCGCATGGACGAACAGATGTTTCCCTCCTGCTATTGCCGCCTTGCATTATATCTCAATTTCGCGCGATGTTTATCCACGAGCTGTTTTTTCTTTTACGTTGTTTTTATTGAAACTTTCCTTTTTTTAACGAACATTGAGCACTTGTGTTTTACTTGTAAGGTTTTTTCAGGGAATTTATCTTTTTGGACACCATATTTCATTTTATTTAGGGAGGGAGTTCAATGTTTTTTTCATTTCATAAAGCCCAGTTTTGTTTTACGTGCCATCATCGTTTTGAAGCACGTGTTCATGTTATGAAACGGTTGGGTCTTTTAAACTAGGTGCTATTTCATGATAAAATAGCCTTCATAATTTTCATTGAACCTTTTTAATATTAGCTTTTCAAATTGGAGTGGTTATTTCTTTACCTTTGTGAAGGTAAAACAGCAAAAAATGAGGAAAAGTGTAATGAAAGTATGTTATGCAATATAATACAATGCAAATGGTAGTGTAAAAAAGGAGAGTATATAGGGCAAAATAAATTTTAAACTCTAAAAATATTTACATATTAAAGTAACAACGGTATAAATGACTTTTCAGCAATGGCCTTATATATGAAAACCTATTCCAGTGATACTTAACAGAATGGCTTGTGAGAATTGAAGTGGAAATTGGTTTCAAACAACGTTTTCATGTTCATCCAGCCAAACTCCAATTACTGGAATGGTCGAAATCGGAGTTTCAGATGCAATGTAAAGTAAGGGTAACATGTTTTTAATGTTGAATAGCATGCACTTATTCTTCCTATGAAGTAGAGTATGACGTTCATTTCACATTATTCTAAATTGGTTACGATTGCAATGTTCTCTTGGAAACACTGCACGAGATCTTTGGAGATGCAGCGTGTAAGGAAATCAACAAATGATGCAACAAGATCCATTCTACTCTTTTAAAGAATTAACCATCAGTATGGCAAATGACTCAGACATTACCACACCCTGATTACATATTAATCATGTCGAAGTAGGTTTTCCTCGCACTCACTTGCACTGAGGAGCAAATAACGTGAACCATAAGTGATTAGTACTATATTTCTTATAAACATGAAAGCATTTTTTATCAGCAATATTCTCGTCAAAAATGACATCAACGGTTAAAAATGGGGCATGGAATGCATGTAATTGAGAGAAAAATAAATACAAGTATATATTAAGAAAAAATAAGCAGATACAATACCCTCTGGACACACATACTGTGATGGCCATCACAATATATTTGATAAGGATTATGTAAGAAGCCAGGGGGTGTTACATTTTGTAACCATGTATAATATGGTAAAAAGCAGTTTGCTTAAGTAGTTAAGTTATACTCTTGGAGGTACATCCGTGACATGAACTGTTGTATCTCACCTCGTCACATTTCCTTTTTGAAATTACTGGCAAATATTTTAACAACTTCCTGTTTGGGATATATCTACGGGAAATAACCTTCAGTGGCACAAATCCATTTTTAACATGTTAAAAAAAACAGTGAAATAAAATCAGAATAAAATAAAGATTGGTGGACTGAAGAAATGAGTTTGCAGAAAAGTTAAATCTTCAAATCATTTATTTTTCATAGGTACTTCACCAAAGTACACGAATGTAAATTTGTATGCATATACTCTAAACCTATTGATGCAGACTTTCATTGCCTTAACAGTTTAATAATTTCAATGCTGAAAAATCATTTATCGCTAAAATTATTTCTGTAAATCCGACCATGGCCGGTTTTTTTTTTCAAATAACACTACACATTACCCTTTAACCTACATCTTCCAACCGGATTTTCTGGACGTTTGCATCTGAGACCGCTCTTAGGACCTTAGTTTTTGAAGGTGAGCATGCTAGCTTTGTACGACCGCTTTTCCTTCCGCCGAACGAAGGCAAAGTCTTCCTTAATCCCAGTTTCCTCGCTTGAGAGTCAGCCTTCCTTATAGCGTACTCCATGGGCAAAATCCTCACGGAAAAATTTTCCCGGCCGGCCGTCTGCTGCGTCAATGCTTTTCCTCACCTCGCGCTCACCGCCAGCTACACCACATTCTCCTTCTCAACGTCTCGCCCTTTATCAGTCGTCGCCCAAGAGACCACCACGATTTCAGTTGAAGTAGGCTCTTCCCTAGCTCTTTGCCCAGAATGTAGAAGAGGAAATGGTTACGAATATGTGCTGAGGTATATTTGTTTATTTTATTTACATTCGCAACCACCAAATACAGTACCCAAGGTCTTTTACATCGGGGTTTTCAACAAGTAAAAAAGGATGAACACACATCCATGCCTTGAGTGGTGAAACTCGAACCGGTGACTCTAGGGTTAGCAGACGAGAGCTTTGCCTCGCCGCCTCCAGGGCCGAAAATACGTCAAAAAATACGTTTCCAAATGTGCAACTTAAAGCCCTATTAAATTGATTATAACGAAGACCAAAGACGAGATTTGATTTGGGACGTAGTTTTGAACGATGGATATTTTGAGAGCGTCAGAAAAGATAAATTACAATGACATTATGAATGCCTATCACCAGGTGGAATGCAGTTCGATGGATATCCTTCGGTGCAAAATAAGTTATGATATGATCATTATTATGCTAAAGTCAGTATGTTATGTTATTTTTGTAACAATCCCTTCCGAATCCCCGACTAGCACTTCATTGCCGTCCTAATGGCCCGAGACTCGGGAGGGGTTGGGCAGTTTTCGAAGCCACAGCCGACGCCCATCGGATAGGTGGCTACGATGCGTTGGGGTCATGCGTACGCAGTAGACGGAGTGAGCCCAGGATGACGGCCTTCTGCATGCGTGAAACTAGGGATTCCGCTCGTGAAGTAATCATTAAACTAGTAAATGATTTGGTATTTTCATTTTTTACCGTATTTTTATGGCTGAGGTTTAGCTAGGGATGTGAAATCAGACACAAAACTTGATATAAATTCAAAATGATTTGTGAAGTCGTTTTTTTATAGTTCCTCCACCATTTATACTAACAACCCCAAGAAAAACAACAGGGACACTTAGAAAGGTTTCTCGATGATACTAGCCATAAGAATAGTCTAAAAAATACCTGTTGTTTATCTTCGGGGTCAGAATCCAAAGAAAATAAATTCAACGCTCAAATTTACTTCTTCGTTTAAAGTTTATCATAAGATCCGCCAAATACTTTGCGCGAAATGGGCTTTTTTAAATCCCGTAAATTTCAGGAATTATTTCTTTCACGTAGTCTAGAGCTTTTCTTTGATAAATATTTTATCTTTACGCAACTCTTTAACGAGGCTCTAAAGGATCTATTTCCAGGATCGAAATTTAGAGCTTATTCAAATATATATATCCAGGCACTCTAAAAGGAATAGTAATAGGATGCCAGTCATGTCTTTACTTCAAGATATAAAATATATGAACTAAAGATTTTATGAAATTAAAATGTTTTTTTTTACAAAATCCATAGAAAATAGCGTGCCTCACCTAAGCCCGCTACACGTGGAATACACGTCTAATCTTCCTGGATCTCCTCAAAACCTTCAGCGCTTGCCATCCTGCAACTGTCACATCTGCTAAAGCGTTCACATCACGCTTGGGTGCGAAAAATATTTTTTTCGCTTGCTCGGTAAGGGAAGCGAGAGAGCATGGAGCACTTTATAGGTTAGACATGCGCGTCGTACCTCTTAAAAAGGGTTCGCCCCTGACCCAGCGAGTTGAGTTAGCTCCCCCATTCCCTCCCCCAAGGGAAACGCACCCCTTTCACTCCTCCCTCTATGCATGCACCCCCTTTTTCAGCCCTCCGCACGAGACTGTCGTATCCTTTTCCAAGTTCACGCCTTAAAACTTTGGGATGCTCCATATAGTTTTAGGAGGGGGCGATCTTTCCTCCCGTAAAGAAGGAAACGATCCAAGAGCCCATCTTCCTTGGCCTTTTCCCACGCGTATTCGTGGTGGTAGGAGTAAGTTGGATGGTAAGAGTGTGGGAGGCTGTGCGGGAGGAAGTGAGAAGCTCAGTTCTGAAGGGAGAGGGTTGTATGTGGATGCTTAAGTGGCGATGGCGTCCGAGGGTGCGCACGGATTTGTGTGAGCCCGGCATTTTCCGAAATTTGATTCCTCCTGTTGTTGTTTAACATCATCTCCGAAGAGGATTAAAGGGTGTGAGGCCTACGGTTGAAGCTCCTACATCTTCGCTCGGTTCTTCGGCGCTACGGTTGAAGCATGCTCCTACATCTGAGGCCTACGGTTGAAGCGAGAAACTGTTTTCCAACGAAGGCAATACAACCGTCAACCGCCCTAATGTGTTGGCTAAGAAACGGTGTTTTAGGCCCTCGGAATAAATTTATTGCACAAATGTAAAAACAACTTCTAATGAGTTTAATCGTAAAATCACGAAGAGAATCGGTAAAACATCTTCAGCATAGTTTTTTTCTAAAGGCATGTAAATGTAGAATATCTATTTTTTTTAACGGTGTTTTTATCATAAATGTGAGAATTAAACATTTTGTGCGATGATATTCTGTAGGTAATTTTTAATGAAGAAAATGTCAATTTTAGTTGATGTGTTTTCCGCCAGAGTTTAAGATGTGCTTTGGGTTTAAATCCCTATCATAACATGAATAAATATTCATTTATAAAAATAAATTTAGTGATTGTTGTTTATTTGGGCTTAATAAAATGCAAGTAAATATACATTAGCTAGGTTTTATTTCCTAATTTATGCCACTTTCGTTAATAGTTTTTGTATTATATTTTATAACTCGATTTCAAACTTATTAGCATTTTTTCAGCTGAGCATTTTACTCAGAGTTTATAGTACATCAGTTGCTAATAAACTTGCTTTATTTATGTTAGTGTTGATGTTACTTTCTTTGTTGCCAATATTTTTTCCAAAATTATGCTGTTCCTACTTTAGAATTGAGATCATTGATTCAATTAATTTCACGAATCTTTGCGATTAGTAACATTGTTAGATACTTTAGAGTTACATGTAATTAATTGTGGTATCCGCGTTATTCTAGTGATAGTTAATAAATAGATATAAACATACATGGATACTTTACATTTATGGATATCCCGAAGTCAGGGCTTGTTTGATGTTATTCGAAGAGTTTCAAATACAGAATAGTAAATTACTGAATCATATATCGTTGGATCTAATATAAGGGTATAAATCGTTTGAGATACAAAGAGCAAAGTTTATAGGCTGCGTATCGCATCAGATATGATTAATGTACCTGAAACCCTCTACGGTGGTTTATTATCTCGATTAATCTTAATGCACAACGGGTGGCTATTAAGTTTATAACAACTACTGAAGCAGATGTTTGCGTCCACCGATAAATATTAATTGCATTTGCAATCTAGGCTTTTATTTGTTACTGAACGAAAATAAAATATAAAAGGTGTTTTATATTCATTAACTCTTCCTATGATAATATGAACACCACTCTTTTTGCAAAATTTATGATAGAATAAATTTAAAAAAATATAATAAACATTATTAACGTTAATAGCTCGTGCATTAATTCAATGAATTCAGCTAAAATGTTTATATTTTAAAATAGGTAATGAAATAGATTTTTGTAACTATAATTATGATGTATTTCACAAAATAACTATTGCATAATTCAACAGAAAAATGACATATTTTATTATTCATGAATTTGCACATACTATGGTAGCAATGAAATGATGAATAACTTAGTTTTCCACACATATTTTATATACTTCATGACCCGGGTGTCGTCACTTCGCGACATCATCGGGTACAGACATTGTAAAAGGCATTGCTTAAATAGTCAAAATGGAAGGAGGGAGATAGATTTCAGGTGATTGTCCAGATACAGCTAATCCACCATTATCTGTATGGTAGTAAGATTTATTAACATAACAAAGTAAATTGAATGAGGATGCAACTGATTTTCTATGCCTTGTCCCCTACTTTTTAGATTAGGTAGACGCCATTAGACGATAACAATTGCCTGGGAAAAGTTGCAACTGACTCACCCTTATCACCAACCGGTCACTGAAATACAAAAGAGGAGCAATTAGGGAATACATATTTTCTCATTTGACCCCTAAATATCTTTGTATGTCATTGATTGTCAGACGTGAGCCGCTTGACTGGCAACACAGAAAATGTTCGAACATAAACTTAGAAAAGATGTCCTAATACACTTCTTTTTATGTATAAATAAAATCCACCTGCATGGAGTGCGTTTGATATAGGTGTCCTCCCAATTTACCCTCCTACGCGTTTACGCGGAATGGGTTGCAATATTTATCTTTATGGCTTTCTCTCCACATCGCTGTACCGAACCAATTTAATTTAATTTCAATAGTTAAGTATTTTCGGGTTTGTACTAGTTTTTATTGATTTAATTGATTGATATATGTAACTCATTTGAAAATTACTGATATTATCCTTCCATTGGAAAATATATCCAATTTTGAAGATAATTTAAACCGCATACCTACTTAAGATAATTGACGTTGCTTCACTCTAAGACTGTCCTTGGCCAAAGGTAACATTAATGGGAGGAAGCGAGGAGGCGTGGGAGTTTAAGCGAGGGTCCTCTAAATCAGCTTAAACCGATCACCGTACTCGATAGTTTTGAACTCCGGCTTAAAACTTTGCGACCAGTTGTTGCCCGAACCCGTTCAGATACTCCCACGGGCCAGTTTCAAGCAGAGGAAGCGGACTTGGACGTGATCCCTCCTCTCTTCTCAAGGGATCCCCCTCCAGGCATCTTAAACGGTGAAGTAAACACGGTGTTACTTCCCTAAGGAATCCACTCAATTAAGGAAAACAGTAAGAACAATTGATACTCTCTTTTTTGGCGTGAGCAATCACACGTAATCATCCAAACTAATGAATTTCTGTCTGCGTTGTGCTAGAAATTATAAATATATCGCCTCCATTAGAGAAATATCACAAATTGAAATATGATAAAATTATTCTTCTTCATTCTGCAAGTATTAGACACTAAGCTTCAACTATGGTATTTCCATCTCTTGCGTAAACGTGCCAGAAATATTCTGCATATCACTCTATATTTCTGTTTTTGGTATTCTTTATTCATCCATTCTTTCAACATGCTTTCTTTGTCTATTTATATATTCTTGTATTGTTCCGCTGATGTCAAGTACCTTTCCCTAGGTCCGTTATTTATCTATATTCTATGTTTCTGAATAGTCAGCAGCTCTTCTAAAAATGTATTAACGATTGGAAAATGTCTTAATTAATGCGTACTCTTAAAAGAAAAAACTACTTAAAAAAGGAAGATCATGTGCTTACAATACATTTTTAACAAGAAATTAAAGAAAAACCCCGAGAATTCAATAAAGTTGTATTTTAATAGACTGTAATAAACAGGGTGTACGCTCAACCGTGAAACCGTGAATATCGTGACTTAGCCGTGAATTTCGAAGACCGCGAATTAGCAATTAATTTCGCGTGTTATCCTTAAATTTTGGTATTTGTAGTCCCTCGATTGTTCTATCAGAGTTACAGAAAGTACAAAAGTCAGTTTTTTTTCGTTTTGGGAACGAGTATAGGCGGTTTACTGTTAATGCTATACTATCTGCTGAATCTTACCATTTAAATCCTCCGTATCTCCTCTGCGGCAATAACTTGGCAAATATTGAAAGTTGAAAATACCGATGGAAACTATGTTAGCACTAATGAACCAGAGATGGTACCGCTTTTAATTTTATCATTGCTGTTTTATCGAGATATCATTTTATTTTGGGTTTCAGGGGAGGTACAATAAATAAGGTAGAAAACTCACTTCACGAAAGAAAACTACGTTTTCTTTACTCAGTCATTCAAAGTTTTCTTTAAATTGATAATAAAAGCCTCCTGCAAATTCTAGACGTATCCCTTATTCTGACTTTGTTGGGGGTATAGAACAAGTCATCCGGAGCCTTCCGGCTGAGGAAGCAGAGGATGTGATGAGTGAAGCCTTAATGGTCCTTAAAAGGGCCGTGCCGCCGAAGCCAATCATTTTGAAGGACGAAAGGGATGCTTTACGCGCCCTGAGGAGTAATCCATCAATAATAGTTCTTACGGCCGACAAAGGGAAGGCCGCCGTGATTATGAAGAAGGAGGACTATCACACTAAGATCACGGAGATACTTCAAGACGAAGCCTACGTGACTCTAAAACGGGACCCAACCGATGCTATCGTTAGGAAGACTATCGCCCGAATCAAGGAAACGGGGATCCCAGCCGAAACAGCCCGTGGTTTGAGAACTGAAGCGCCTGCACCACCGAGGCTTTACGGTCTGCTCAAAGTGCACAAGACAGGCGTCCCACTTGGGCCGATCGTAAGCGCAATAGCCTCACCCACATACAACCTGGCAAAATATCTCACAGGACTCCTGTCACCCTTCGTTGGGTCCTGTGAACATCACGTCAACAACTCCACAGAATTCGTGCAGACATTGAAAAGCATCCATATTGACGACAACGACCTTTTGGTGAGCCTCGACGTCGTGTCTTTATTTACACAAGTACCACTGACCGATGAGCTGAGCCTCCTGGAGAAGAGATTCGACCCCAAGACAGTGGTGCTATTTCGCCACGTATTGACTTCCACATACTTCCAGTATGACAGTCAAGTTTTCGAGCAGAAGGATGGAGTACCGATGGGATCGCCCTTGTCTCCGGCCATTGCTAACTTCTTTATGGAAGACTTTGAAGAAAAAGCATTGAATTCGGCCCCTCTTAGCCCGAAGTATTTCTCCCGACACGTTGACGACACGGTCGTGGTTTGACCTCATGGAACTGATACTGTCGCCCAGTTCCTGACCCATATGAATGGCCAACATTCCAAAATCTGCTTCACGATGGAAATGGAGGTCAATGATCAACTGCCATTTATTGACATACTCGTGCTGCGAAAGACTGACGGCAATTTGGGTCACAGCATCTGCCGGAAACCGACCCATAAGGACCTATACCTGAACGGAAGAAGTCACCACCATCCGGTGCAACGACGAGCAGTGCTGTCCACTCTTATCATTCGAGCCGTTTCTATTGCAGACGAAGAAAGCTTACCCCAAGAGATTAGGCACCTTAAGAAGACGTTTCAACGGAATGGATACGGGGGACGGGACAACGTTGGCCCTCAAAAGGATCTTTAAGCAAGTGTATTTGAAGATGCAGACAGCAAAGGAAAAACCTTCTTCCAGAGCTTACTTGCCATACGTCTCCTCGATATCTGGCAAAATATCGAGGATTTTAGCCAGACATGACATTGACACCATTCACCGACCACCTCCCAAACTGAGGGAGCTCATAGTCAGAGCGAAGGACCCTATTGGCTTGAAGACCCCAGGAGTGTACCGTGTTCCGTGAAAATGCGGGGAAGTGTACGTGGGTGAGACAAGTCGGACGGTGGAGACGAGAATCAAGGAACACCAACGTCACCTTCGATTGGGCCAACCTGAAAAATCGGCTCTTGCAGAGCAAATCATCACGATGGACCATGCCATCCATTTTGAGAAGACAAAAATAATTTCCCGCTCTTATGGCTACTGGAACCGGCTCATCAAGGAGGCTATCAAGATCCGGAGAGAAAGACGAAACTTTAACCGTGACTCCGGTTACAACCTGAGTCACACTTGGAAACCCATCCTCAAGCTTATGGGAGAGTCAAGACCACCGGATGTTACCTAATTTTCCCGCCGAAATTTCGGACCTGACCCACCCATGGGGTCTATATTGACCTCCACCTCTAGTCAAGGCACTCACCTCTGCCCTGAGGACGATGCACAACTCGAGCATCGAAACGTTGGCCGCCATGGACCTAACTACCCGGTGCAAACCCCGAAAGATCGCTGACACAACCCTATTTTTCCTTGAATCCATTAATTCTCAAAACCCTTTAGACCTAAAGTACTTCATGAAGTAAGTTTGTGTTCTAATGGACGAAATCTCTAAAAACACAAGCGCCTTCGAACAACAGTTAGATGAATCCTTTACTTTCAAATACCTAACAATTTCAAAAATATTCTAATTTAACTCATCTTAAGCAATGCCTCTTAAATAATTACTGTTTACATCATATTGGAAACTTCTCAAAGTTCCTGACTTCCTTGCGATGCGTGATTACAAAATTAACGATGCAATGCCTACGTCTCCCATAGACGGATGGAAAATTGTAATTTATCACGGGCATGAATATATTACTGAAAGTTCGCGAACAGAGATCATAAGAGAGCATAATTCATCCTCTGGCAGGGTAAATATTTTGATTGAGATTTAAAAATAAACCTAATTTGACGGCATTTGCTGATAGATGCATATCGAAATCCACTTGCCCGCGAAAATAGTGGGATGCGTCGAGAACCGACAAACGTCAAACACGCTCGCATCGCGGATTATCCGCTGGAGGGTTCCACCTAGAGCATTTAAAAGCCCACTTATTATGGAACAGGAGCCAGGTTGTTACCTTATATCGCCTGTGCTTTCTCTGAAAATTTATTTCATACGTCGAGTGAGAAGACTGAATGGGCGAAATTACATTATATTTCATGTTTCGAATACATTAAGCAAATTATGAAGGCTGTTAAAACGAGGAAATGGAAAAAAGGGACAGAGAGCTGCATAAAACTTATCTTTCGATTGGTGACCAATGGTGCTAAGAATGATAGGTATCAACGGCCGCGTTGATGAATTAGCAGAGGATGACTCAAAAGAGTCAGAAGAAGCGTGAGAGAATTATGTAAATAGTAAAGAAAAAACAATAGATTGTATCCTTAACCCTATCGTTGGCGTATATTACGTGAAAGGTTTTCTCGTGACATGAAGTGTTTCCACACTTGTTGCTGTCACAGTCGGCTTACACTTTGACTTTAATCACTACCATAATTTACTGGAACGTTCAGTGGATGGCTCTTAGGTTCAGAGTTTGGTGCAATTTCAAACTGAAACCCTTTCTGAAGGCATTCACTTTTTTAAATTACAGGTGTAAATCATTTTCCCTAAAAAACACAAATTTGCAATATTTGCGCCACTTGTCTCACCAATATCTTTAACCTTAATGATTTCAGAAGTGGATTATGATGGGTAGAATGATTCCTTTCAATACTCTAAACTCTCTCAATTGAATCTACTCACTAATTCCTCTCTCGGTGTCAGGTTGACCGTCTATAATTAGTCAGAGTAACACCGACTTAATATAGGCGGTGGCCCGTGGTTTTAAAAATCATGTTTAGCAGCCATCTAATATTGTATTATGGCGTCAAAAATTCTAAAATTGACACTTAAATTTACTTTACCCTCTGAAATGGCACATGAAATGATAAGATATATCATATACTTTCTTAATTATAAAGAAATATTCGATATTTACAATTTTGTTGCATCATCGCCAGCCATAAGCACCACCCACACGTAATGATTTATAAGATGTTCACAGTTCAAAACTATAAAATGTGAACGCCGATTCGGACACCCATAGCCTACCAAAGCCTTTCGTGGAACATGGGTGAAATCTTTATTTGTTCCAAACTTATTCCGGTTGGCAAAGAATTGGATGGGATGGGGAAGGTCGACAAAGCGGCTTCACATATGTTTTCACAGCACATCCCGCAGGCGAGGCTCAAACGCCCGGACGAGTAGCCATCGCACACCTTGTGAACCCAACGCAATCAGGTAATCCGGGGCGAAAGTGTACCGGGTGAGAATATGTAAACGACACAATACCTTGGAAAGCCTGGATATGAGTCCTGGAAAAATATAAAAAGACGATCACGTTCAGTCGATAAATCGATAGCAAGGCATCCGCCTGGAGCTCCTCAAGCCTCAATTTTGGGATTTTGTGAAGACGAATATGTCACCAGAATGCATGTCTACGGACTAATTACATTCTGTTACTAATGCTAACACTAAATAACTTCGATTTGCACACTTAACTGTTCCTTTCATTTACATATCGACTAATTGCCGAATTTTGCCTTCATTCGCGTAAAAGTAGCTATATATCAAAGGAAATAAAATAAATTAAAATAAAGTAATACAGATATCGTAGTGCAATCAAAATTTACTCGAAAATGATAAATTAACGTTTATATGCCCATACGGTTTGTAAAGTGATAGTAAAATTGGGTTTTTTCCACGTATTTCAAACTATCGATATTCTGATTCAGCTACTTGAACTTATTGAATTGGCTAAAAACTTTCTTATCAAATTGTATGAATTTCGGTTTTAAAAGCTAAAGAAAGTAGAAGGTTACGAATGCTCCCGAGCACACTCCGAAGACAACCGAATGGCCTGTGACGTCATTTTCGCTGTTTACATTTAGACCCAGGCGTTTCCTTATGCTTACGGTGGAAAAAAATGCGGCGAAATTAGTTTCTGACGTTTTCGCGTTTCTAGATATGCCTTTAAATTGCATCTAAGTAAGGGATATAAATGGTGTTTTGTGCCACAATGTACAAATACATTGGTTGAAACGCCGAACAAGAAATTTATTCACGCAATCACGACATTGAATGATTGAAATTTCTTCCTTGGATTCCTCAATGTCCACCCGTAAAAATGTATGCTTTACTCCGCACTTTTTGTTCTGGACATATTCTTGCAATGACTGTGTACAGTGGTCCATCTCTCTTTACTTGGACGTTACCTATAGCATTATCACCATAACTCTCACGAGAAGCTTTAAAATATAACAACACTTAAATTAAACTTTGAATAGACATTTAGGAGATGGGAATCTATTTTTAGGCATTTCTACAGCAGATAAGCCACTTCTAGAAACCTCCTCTACAAACAATCACTAATTAACAAATAAAAAATTAACGTTTTAGGTGTGTCGAGTATTGGCAGCTCAAACATTTGGCAAGTACTGTGTTATGTTGATATGTTACTAAGATACTGTTTGTTTACTGTTGCATGGACTGATATGGACTTCGATAAAGAAAGAAGTACCATAATGATTATGAGTGTATTTGAAAAACAGTTAATAAAGTTCATACACCAAATACATAATTAAATGTATTAAAAATGATATAAAACAGTAATGACGATTTAAAAGCAAACTTTAGGCTTACATTTTTTGGACTTAAGCTCAACGAATTTCCGCAGCATTAAATCGCTCGTCCTTCTTCATTAAAACGCCTACCATAAACATATCCACTTTGGGTAAATTACCTTATGTGGTTATAATAAAACCATTGCACGCCATAGTCTTTGTTTTCAATGAAAACTCTTTAAATGTACGGTAGATCTTCTACAGTTACTCACTTTCTCCCTCACATCCGTCTATCGCTCAGCGAAAATGACGTCAAGCCAATCAGATTTCGTTTCGCAGCGGCGTAAAAAAATTTGAAATTTCGACCATTTTAATCATAAATATCTCAATTAATATTGAATCAATTATAAAACTACTTTCACTCCGCAAGCTTGTTCGAGTTTAAGTAACATATAAAGATCCGTAAACTTAAATTTAAAATTTTGGAAAATACCCAATTCAATAAGTAATGTTTGTTTACTTCACCGTTGCTAACCATAAATTCATTTTTGTTTTGCAGTTTATACGGATTATAAGCTTAATAGCCACGGTTTTTGCAAGTTTCTTTGCAACTGCTAAAAATCCAAAACTACTATCAAATCATACAGACAGAGAATCCACATTTAATGCACCAAACCTCATTTCTCTAGCTCAAAACTTGAGAGAAATAAAAAAAATGGATATATATATATATGCTATTGTATGTCAAATATTGCTCCTATGCTTGCTGTTTTGGGGAAGTAAAATTTCCAGTGGGGCACATAAAACAATGCAATTGTCAAAAATTGCCTTACTGTTTTTCTAGAAACTCCATCTTTGACGAAACCATGCCTGCACACGATGACCAACCATTAAAAGATTTGCTAAGTTTTTTTCGGGACTCCCGGGTTCAAATTTTCAGAGCGAATCTATCTTTCTCACACAGAGACTGCAGAGGCAGCAGGTCTGCTAGTTAACTACATAAAACGTGTCACTTGCTACAATTCTAACGTCACCTTTGCGACCTGAGATTTGATGATTCACGTGACCATTACTCCTAATGTTCTTTTTAATGTATTTAATTTGGTAATTAATTTGGTAGGCAGCAGTAGTTTTTGTATTTTAATTTAACACTTAATTATGTTGAATTTAATGCAGTACGTGCATGGTGTAGAAATAAACCACAGAGTTGTATTCGTATATTCATACCTGTAGAATAAACTGGTGAGATGAGCTTCCCTTGTTGCTTGATTCAATAATTTCGCAGTCGAGGCAGTGGGAAAGAGGAATGGCTGTTTTTTCTGTGAGCCACACCGGGACATTTTGGCTCCCAGAATATCTTTAGGGTCATTTCGTTTTCGTAAGAACTCGGCGATATGGGTTTTAAGTATGCTCAATCATTTCAATTACTATCTTATCGTTAAGCACAACTTTTTTCGGCTTTACCTCCCGAAAAACATTTTGAGATTGACCATTTTTTTAGGCAAGAGATATTTCCCAGGGCATAATAAACTTGAGTTTTAATTCCTCAAAAAGCGTTGTGTAAGCTAAATTATCCAAGTTTTCTTTATGACTTTTGAATATGGTTCATCGGGTTAGGTAGTAACTTAATGAATGAAGCAATTGGTTTATTCTGTATGAAAATGAGCCCTATCAGTCTAGAAAATTAGTCATTCATATGTAGATAAGGAAGAAGACTCATTTTGAAAACTACTATTTTTTTTTGCACCAACAGACGTTTTTATTCCCAAAAGTTGAAAATGGTTATTGAATGAGAAACATTTTTGGCTCTACCGATATGCATTTTTTAAATAAAGTACGTAAAATGCATAACGATCAGTCACGATCCTTGAGCCTATATATAAAAATCGGTTTGTCCTACTTAGCGGTCAATACATTAGAATGTATAAACTTCGATTGTGGGTCAACCAGACATAAGATACATGCCACCAAAGTTTGAATACTTTCGTAACATAAAGCGACTATTCATTGCTCGAACAATACGACGGTGGGTCTTATACATTGAAATTATAAGGGAAAATGAGAGAAGAAAAAAAATGTAAAAATGTCCTGAAAAAGTAAGCAAAAGTTTCCAATGTATTTTTGCCCTAGATTGTACCTCCGGAAAACAGGAGCACATTTTGCGCCTACTTCCGATTGGAGGTAAAACTTTTGTTCTTTTCCCCCGTATTTATTTACGCCTGCCTATAAAAGTACTCGCGTGAAATAAAGAACCAATTGGCCCCTAAGTCTTTCCAAAGGACTCAAGACCCTTTTTTATTCCCTCTCTCTCCTACTGGCCCCGGCAATTCCTCTTCTCCCCACAGTCTTTCGAAGCATTTCGCGGGAAATATATTGTCGGCCGAACTTTTGGGCAAACTTTTCTCGGAGTGATTCGTTTGAGTGGCTGGCTTTCGCCCGCTTCCAAAAAGATCAAACACTAATCCTCTCTACTTCCTCCGTTCTTGCGGTCCCACTGATGGTCGGGGTTCAGCGAAGAACATCCAGAACACGGGTTCGGTGACCATAGTTCAGTAGCACGGTGATAGAGGAAAATGGAAATGATGAAAAAATTATGTTAAGGATTTATTTTGAGCCTGATAAGGAAACATTAACATCCAAGAAGGTTATTTGGGAGTTGAAAATCGTGGAGGTAAAGGAGACGGAGGCAGAGGTATTGTGGGCGGAAATGAATGTATTTAGGGAATCAGTACCATGAGGCCAGAGGAGAAAAATGTCATCTATGTAGCGGAGCCACAAAAGGGGTTTTAATGGATATTTGGACAAAAACGATTGTTCTAGATGGCCAAGGTAGAGGTTAGCATAGGAGGGACTAAACCTACTCCCCATAGCACAACCTTTGGTTTGTAAAAAGAATGTTTTATTGTAAGAGAAAGAATTGTGGGTGAGGATGATATTCGTGAGCTCTACAAGAAAATCAGTGCTAGGGATATGCCGGTAGGGACGTTTGGAGAGGAAAAACCTGAGTGAAGACAGACCTTCAGTATGAGGAATTCTAGTGTAGAGGGAGGTGACATCTATCGTAGCCATAGTGATTTGGGTGTCCGGAGGGAGGGAGGTTGAATGAAGGAGTATTAAGAAATGGTAGGAATCTTTTACAAAGGACGGTAAGGCGTGTACTAGTGGTTGGAGGTGGAAATCGACAAATGCCGATATTCTCTCAGTTGTGGAATTGCGGTAAGGAACAATAGGTCGGCCAGGATGACTAAATTTGTGAATTTTGGGGAGGATATCAAACTAGGAAACTTTTATGTGCGGAGCGCGGGGGAAAGAAGGGGAGAGCAAGGAGATATCGGCGGTGGATAAACCCTCTGATGGTCCTTTTTCTTGGAGGAAGCAAATTATTTCTTCTTGAAAAGTGGGGTTGGGATCATTGGGGACTACGACATAGGAGGAAGTATTGGAAAGCTTTCCTCACCATTCTTCATCACTCCCTTCTTACTTACCTTACTTGTCAGCTAGCGATACACTAAACAAACACAGAAACACGCAAAAAGGACACTTACAAATGAATCATTTTTGCGTGTTTCTGTGTTTAGTGTATCGCTAATTAATTTATGCAAGTGCATCGTCGCCGAGACCGATTTCCTACCAAGACATTATATATATACATACATATATACCTATATATTAATTTTGTAGCGTGTCAGCAAGTCAGTCATTCTGTATCCATTTTGTTTATTTCCCTCTCAATTCTTGAGCTCGAGAAATGTGGTCCGGTGCATTAGAATATGGATTCTCTGACTGTATGATTTGGTAGTAGTTTGGGATTTTTAGCAGTTGGTGGTGAAAATAAAAATTTAAAAAACCGCTGCTATTATGCTCATAATCTGTAAAAACTGCTTAACAACGATGAATGTATTTAGGTTAGCATGAACTGTTCTCATTAAATTGCAATCAGTTACAAACCGTGTGGGCATATAAGCCCATGATTCACAATGTGTCTCGTATTTCGTGGTGCTCAACGATGAAAGTTACAAGGAATTGTATAGATTTGAGTTCTTGGGATTCCAACCGGGTTAGCAATACCGAGCTACTCCTGGCCTCGTTAACCTTTTCTTCCTTTTTGGGAGCAATGAATACGTAAACAAATATTTTGATGGATAGAAAAAAATTAAGGTGGTTCGAAGTAGGTGGGTGTAGATTGATAAAAATATACACAAGTATTAAGAATTAGGTGCACAAATTATTCGATTATTAATTAAAATGTATCAATTGGTAGTTTAATAAACTAGCGAAACATAATGTTGAATTCGATTGTCCTAAAAAGTGAAGATCATAGCTCCAGAGTGACCTCTCTTCACAAAGTCAAATTTCAAAAAAAGAATAAATTAAATGTAGCTTATTGCAAACATGATTCTCATTAAGGCGCATGACCGGGAGAATACTGATCAGATATCTTGACCGGGCATTTTATTCTCATTTAGTCACTTCAAGATATTATTAACTTATCATTCAAAACTGGTACCTGCATTTGAAATATATAAGCATCTTTTCGAACAGATCGCCTATACCAGCCTCACTTACTAATATTTTCAAAAGCAGTTCTCTCATTAACTCTTTTGTTTTAAATGGCCAATTAAAATAACATATTAAAGCACTATGTTAACTTTATTAAAAATTTTGATCCTATTAAGACAATCAAACTATTAAAATCGATAATAATTTCTCTGAAAGTAAGTGATAATATACTATTTACGCTTTGTGGTGTATTATGGTACTACAGCTACGTAATAAAAGATCAATTGATAATTAAGATAGCTGTAAACCGAATCGACACTACATTACTTGATTTAGCATCTCGGTCCATAGCCTCAGGGTAATCATAAAAAACCAGGAAGTAAAGCTAGCCCGACTGTCTGTAACTCATCAAAATGCTCTGGCCTATGTGCTCAACTTCATTTGGTGAATCTTAATTAGAGGCCAGATTTCCATTTGGGGAATTAGATCGATAATTGCTTCACAAATTGATACAAAAAATATTACAAAGTCTGTACACACATTTCCGAAGAAATCTTTAATAAACAGCTGTTCTCTAAGTCCATTACCTTTGGTCTATGTCCTGTTATCCTTGTCTTGTTGACATAAACATATCGTATATTCATGAAATTATATGTACCTCAGTGAAAATGCTGCGGAAATGCATGACGAATCAAGGAATGCCCATAATTATGCACACATAAGGGATGACGTATCAGCAAAAGAAATATAATTGTGTTCAGGCAAACGATATTTTGCGACGAAACGAAACGACAAAAGATAGGCAAATCCGTATTGTACTATAATTGATGCTTAACAAATTAACCAATGAACGTGGAAACTTTTTCTTACCTCCCATTTTAGACTCGTCGAGCTCAGAATCACGTTAGTACGCACGAACCCGATCTTCACAAATAGCTACTTATTATTTAAATGCGGTTAAAAGGATCGTGAATGATCGATTAGTTCGTTGATTTGAAGAATAAAATCTCTCTAATACGTGTCACGAAATGGAATTGCATCACTGCGTCATTCGGATGCACTCTTGTAACTAACTTTAGTATTTGTAGGCACGTGCCAGCGTTCATCTATTACATAAACTCAAAAGGTTTCCGGCTCCTCTTTGTGGCATATATTACGACATCCGTGGCTCAGAATTGTGATTTATAACGAGATCTCAATAATGTCACTCGCGTTGAAACCGCAGTCGACGATATTTTTAAGTCACATGTGGAAACAAAATGTGTTTTATTATTTTCAACTTCTAATGTATGCTCTCACGCATCAAACATACTCATGTTAATTCGAATGATAAGCTAGTTGGTTGGTTATTATGAGGGGCAATCGATAACTAAGGTCGTTTACGCCATTACCAAGCGGTGGGTCGTTGTGTACTTACGTAAGATTTATGTGGAGTAGAGATAAGGAGTAAACAGTAAGGGTGGAGGTCAACCCGGGGTTGCCGTAAGCTTGATCTTTACGAAAGCTTCCAAGAAATTCACTGAGTACCATCCCATGAAGAACGGATTACTATTCTTGAAGTGTTCATAGAAAAAATCTCCACCACTGCCGAGAATCGAACCCTGTTCCTCTGGATAGAAGCCACCTCACCAATCCGATCTCTTGCACAAAATAATGGATACAAACCAAATTAATAGATTGAGTAACGCTGACGATTAAAGCAGCGCAAATTTAGAGAAATAAAGAATGGGAAAAAAACATAACTCCCATTACCCCTGGTTAATAATCGTAATAAATACGCTAAAGCTGGAGTGAACTTCTTCATAAGCTCTCGAGCACGACGGATGTTGCTAGTAATCGTCCGGCGTCACATTTTATCATCTCTCGGCGAAGCACTCAACAGATGGCGAGAGCGTCCTACCAAGGGTTCTTCCGCTTGCTTTGAGAGCCGAAAGATTGTTTGCGACTGGAGACAAATGAATTAGGTGGTGCTGTCCGTAGTGAAGGGCAGGGGGTGCGATAAAGATAGGAGGCGATAAGATGCAGAGAGGTCGACGCTGAGAAAACACAGGAACGCAAACTGCAAGATGGTGGAGGCGACAATGCGTTCTGTCACAAGAGGGAAAATTATGGAAAAAGGCCAAAAAAAGTCGAGGAAGTTCTGATCATAAGATAGCACTCTAGAACAGCAATGTAGAAGGTGGGAGCGAGGAAAGTTGGCATAAGGAGGAGGAGATAAGACAGGAAAATAATGGATTGGAGCGCAGGTTAGGGAGAATTTATTCCATCAGAAAATAGTTTGTTGGAAAGCAACTTCTGTAATGTATTACTATTACTCGGAGCCCTAGCTTAAATGGAGAAAAGAGTTGTGGGAGGGAGATTTATTAGTACTACATTGTGATGACGATGCGCAAAACAGATATATCTAATGCTAAATACAAGTATAAAATGAGTGAAAAAGCTTACCTAGGAAAATGTTCCTGATAAGTTGAGCATCAAGTGCAAGGGGCGGATGGAAGTCTTTCCAACAAGCTGCGTATTGAACGTCCACCACTGAGTATTGGTGAATGTTTTACGGAGTGCAGCTCATGCAAGCCGCAAAAATGTTATCCGTGGCACATAAGTCAAGTTTTTCACATAGTTCATGGAGTATTGAATTATTCTCACAGAAACGAAATAGAGGAGTTTTTAAAGCCTCTCTTTCTGGTGATAAGATGTCGGCTTTTCTTTAGCATCCGTCCATGTACAGTGTTTTCATCATGACTTTTAATTTATGACAACCATTCCAATTCTTCCATTAATACTTTGCACAATTGGGGACAGCCTGAGGTGAGTGCGGAAATGTTAGGAACTCGTATATGCACCGCGTCATTAGCTTCACTAAAATGCTTCCTTCACTAAAACACTTGTCCTCTTATAAAATCATTCTGCTTTCTTTTTCCAGCCGTATTAGAGGGTATATAGGTGCCTAGGCGGTAGAGGATAAAGGGGATAACTCTCTACTGGTAGCGTTCAATTACGTTATCTGATCCGGACCCCCCATTCTCCTTCACTTATAAATAGAAAAGGACGTCAAATGGCTGGCTCTTGGTTAAAAAAACGCCTAACCAACGCTCCCAACGAATCAAATATACAATATATACAAGAACTCCTAACCAACCATACATTACCATGCATTTTGGTATCCTTAACCGGGACCCGTCCAACTCCGGTCTAGTGCTCTTCCCCTTGGAATAGATTTAGAAATCTTGGTTAGAAGAAGATGTGTGGCTGGACAAAAACATTCCAGTTGGTGCGAGAGGTATCTCCTCTCGCGCCTAAGACAAATTAAATTGACAAATCGGTAGACGGCCCTACGCCTCCCATCACCACCATCGTGCGTCCAGAGAATATATTAAGGGCACAGAGAAGAATTCAGGCAGTTACACTCGACTACTTAATTCGTACACCGTGTCACGTACTCATACTTTTTAGTATCGGCGTCCTGACGTAATATTATGACATATCAAACTAAGCAGAATTTGGGTTACGTATTTATCAGGATTCCCGCTAGCAGTTATTTTATAAATGAGTATTTCTTGCTCCAGCATTGGCACTACAAGAATTAATGTTACACAATTTAAACCATGTCAAACATTTCACCACAATTACACCACCACAATACAAGGAGGCAGATGATAAATAGGACTGCGTAAGATTAACGTAATTAATATGACCTAAAGAATTCATAATTGAATAAAAATTGTTGTAGGTGCTTAAGAGGTCGCGATAGAGGAATGAGGCCTATTAGAGAATAAATGAGATTGAATGTAGTAAATGAGAACAAGGCTTAACACCACGGAATTCTGGAACGGTCGGAGGTATTCAGCGCTTATTCCTTCCAGGTCAAATGGAGTCCCACTCTTTCCTTGCCGCATTCACAGATCCTTGTAATGAGACGAATAAATTATGATTGAAACCAAGGGCGACAAAGCGATTAGGCTTAAGACTCGATGTAAATGAACTCTAGTCTGCATCTTGAGCACCTATTCAATGCAAAGTGTTTTAATTCAATGTTCTTGGAAATTCAAAGCGTCTGGTGTTAAAATTACCCTCTTTGGCCACATTCTGCAACAAAAACAACTGCTCTGCTTCGGAAGGATTAAGGTCATGTTTCCCTTCGACCATCTTCCACACTTAGAAATTGCAAAATCCGTGTAAAACCGACACCTCCAAAATCTTACAAAAGTCTTATAGACATCCATAACTTTTTCAAATTTTTTCAAAAGGCAACGATTGTTTTTCATTAAATAAAAGAATACCACATGCATAACTTATGGAACAGTTTTAAAATATATGCATTCATTTTTTTATTCATGCTTATATTTTAATCACAAACATTATGCACAAATAATAGCGTAATCACGCGAACAAAAATCTTAAAAATTATTACTTTTCTATTTATATCTATCGGTAAACACTAATAGTAGGCTAATGAAAAATTACCCATACAATCAGGATAAAAAATATTTTGATTTAGTCTCAGGAACGTGAGTTAAACGGTGTAACGTAATTATCATTCCGAGTTGTAATAATAACTGTGGAAATATTTTTGCTGAAGCCTTAGAAAGCAAAAACTAAGTCTGAAAAAATATTCTTATTCTAAATAATATTCAATGAAAACATTTTCCTCTTCTATAATTTTCATGCTTCATTATTCTGGCCCTAAGTAAAGAAATTAGACGCTCACATTCACAATCAGATGATGGATAAGGACTAGATGAAAAAGTAGATTGTCGAATTAATGTCTTGGTATTTGCATTGTTGGCGGTGATTCATGAGAATAGAGTAATGAAATATCCATGATTTTTTTTAAATTTCATCCTTGAATTTTCTTCCACGCTAATTTAAAAAAATATCGGGAAAAAACCTCATAGCTGATTGGTGATGGAATATAATGATGATTACCTTAGAAATCAGTCGTTGAAGACATAAAGCCCAATGCAAAGGTCAATCTTACTAATGAGGAAACATTTGGTATTCTGAACCTAATCCTGAACAATATTTATCATCCCGAAATAATTACTTATGCCAGATATCACTGGAAACTTAGTCTTGTTCCTGACATTACTATACTCTGTGGCCTCCAGTACGTATTTTAGGGTATGGCTAACAATATGAGCCTGAAATCTGTGCCCGTACAAGACACTGTCTTCAGTGTTGAATGCCAGGTGAGTGGAGCCAGGATATTTCAATTATACTTGAATTGTGCTCCTGTTACTTTTTATTTTGTTTGTCCATTCGCTAAATACCCCCAATATCTATAGCCATTCAAGTGAGTGCTCGTTGCTAGACGCAGTGCTTGCAGAAATAACCCAATTTTACGCTAACCATCTACGAATTCGCGTACTTCTTCACATTTTTAGATGCCTCCTTCTCCAATTCCTTTTTTAATCAATTAGTTTTCTATTAGGCCTCCCTGCTTTAGTGAAATAAATTTTAACGGGTGGCTTTAATTGCATATACCAACGATGGGATACACAGTAGGTATAACCTTATTCTGGCAGATATGTTTGACTAAAACTTTTCTCTATAGCCTTTGTCTCAGCATGAGAAATAGCAAAAATAAAGAAATGAAGTGCTCACGTGCAATTGCTCCAAGTATTCAATATGTAGTAAACAAAATTCCGCTCTCCATTCGAAATCAAATTTCAAAGTAGACAAAGTTTTAATGGTAGGCAATAATTATCTTTTTAATAATGTCAATTGAAATCAATAGTCAATTCATCAGATATAAAAAGTGTAATGCAGCGTAGGCTATGAATGCCATGTTTAATCGTGACACCATTGAAGTGATCCACTAATAGCTTCAAAGTAAAATTTTGTGGAATTTATTGAGGAAGTAATAAACTCGAATCGAAATAAAAATCGTACATACGGTCCATGTTTTCCATTCGGAAATAAAGGTATATCTAAATATTACTGAGGCAAGTAAAGGAATACAGCAGGCTTTGATCTAATTTTAAACTTAGTCACTGCTAGAGGAACTAGCAACATAAATGGAAATTTCATTGGATAAACTAGCTAATAATCACGATACGTTGCGGGAATATATTAAGTTTTTACTATTAAATCTCTTACAGACAGCAATCACTTTTCCTCTGTGAACACCAAATTTTGTAATTTATCGCGAAACCATATTATTTTTAGCGTCGTACGGGAAAAAGAAAAATTATGTTGATGGAGACACTTGCCACATATAATGGAGAAAAAACCATTTAATTTCTTAAAATCAGCTCTAAAATTATTTTTATCTAAATTAACAAATCTTCATGGCAAACCTTACACATTAACTTTCAAATTAGTTCAAAATATTCATTGATTATTTTAGATATAGATTATTTATAGATTTTTTATTTATAGAATTTATAGATTAATGTTCTATTTTCAATGATTAGTATTCCAAAAGTAAGTAATCCATTTTAAATATATACGACTGAAGGGAGTGATAGCAATAGAAAGTGTACATACGCGTTCTGTTTTTAAATACACACGGAGTAGGGAAGTTGGTAGTTACTGTTATCCACTGTTTAATTCTTTCTATCAACGTGGAGTCAAGAGTCTGATTCTAGACTTCTTTCTATAGTTCTCATTTCCAACAGCAAAAAAGGTGAAAGTACAAAACAGAATAGGAGGCAAGGAGAAAACTCTCTCCTTGCACGAATATATCGCGAGGCCAAGCGATTTCACTCGCAATTCCTGTTCCGGCGCAGTGTAATCTTCGTCGAAATTCCGAGGCATTTAATGTTCTCTAACCAGTATTTTTCCTCGGAATCACCCTTAACACTTTAAAATCCTCCAAATTCCCTCCTCAAAACCTTGAATTTTACCTATTTTCCGCAACCGATATTAGGACCAGTGATACCATATAATTGCCATCTCCATATTGTCGTAGACAATTCCATTCGATAGGTATACCTATTCGCCACTATATTGAAACACTTTACTATTCAAGCATTTTCGCATTTCCCGTTACGAAGTTCTCTCACATAAAGAGCTTGACGATAAAATCATATGCGATTTCCTTTTATTAAGGACAGAGTGGAGGATCATCCAGATGCAATTCGTTCCATTCCGACCAAAGCGGGATTCCTCTGCTCACACTCAATTACACAAACTCCCTATGATTTCGGAGATTGGATGAAGAGAGGATATTGAGGGAGAGTCGTGGGTAAGGAAAATTAATTTGAAGCATTCATAATACCCAAATGCCAAAAAAATAAACTGGAAGGATTTATAGACTCAGATGTAAACTTGTGGGAAGGCAGCATGGTGACAAAGACATAAATGTAATTCCCACAGCCAGTTGGTAATAAATATACATGAAGAGTGGAAATAATGTTTATAAACATTTCGGAATAGTGTTAATAACAGCACATGCGCTTATTCATGTATCGCCGACTCGGCAATTTGCCTTCCGCAGAACACCGAATACAAAATAAACGCATGCAATGGATTCAACAGTTTTTCTCGCTGAGAGGCAAATCTACAAGATTTTTCGCTTCAATACCCTTCAACGCAATTCTCCATGAAAAATGGATTGAAAATCGATTAAAGGCTGTTTATTTACGTACTCTTCTAAAGTCGGCTCAATTAATAATGTTGAACCTTACCGCCCACTCCAACCCAAGAGGCCGTATCTTTGCGATTGTCGCGTCGCGTCATTCTTTTTCCCCAAAGCATAGTCTCCATACTGGTGAATATGTCAATGGATATGGCTATACTAACTATATTATCTAATAGATTGGTGTGGATGGTCTAAGGATACATGGTGTGGATGTGGAGGTGGAAAATGTGAATTGGAGCAAGGATTGCCTCTCCAATGGGAATAAATATCACGAGGAACGTTTGAAATGTCTCAGTGACAAATAAGTCTTCTCCTACTGAGCTGTTTCCAGAGAGTATCTCTGGAGTTGCCTCGTAATTTACGCATGAAATTATGGATCCACGACAGCATTTCCAAATGACAAAATACTCCGTAAAATGCGCATGTTGGATGATTATATAGTCGGAAAGCACGGATGACTTCTTTTTAGCCACTTAGCCCATGCTAAACTTCCACTTAAGGAGGCGGAGTAGAGCTGCGGTTCTTAAAATTCGATAGGTCAAAATGTTAAAGGTTACTTTGGCGTTCGATGAAATCAGGATTGTTCAAAATTTTTGAGAAAGCTGCTAGTAAGTTCAACGTGATGAATTTCTCTCGAGTGGATTATCAGGCACTTAAAATGATCTCAGAGGAAATATTCATGAAATCAAAGATAAGTTTAGGAAGTAGGAATGTACGATATGATCTTTAAAAATATTTTTGTTTACTCGAAGCATAAAATCTGGTAAAATGTACATAAAAATTCTAAAGAAATGTACAACTGGCATTTCCCTTTACACTTCTCGGAAACTTTACAAAACATTGGTGAATTTCTGACTTATTCTTCGCTGGTAACATGTGGGGGTGCTCCTTAAAAATTTATACCACTCATACTATTCTTATAAAATACCTTTTGAATCCATTTAAGACTACACATTCCCAAGAATATACATTTCTAGATTCGAATCAGTAGACATTTTTTCAGACCCATACATAAATTTCTGTAGCCTGCTTTACAAGTATACGTTTAAACGTCTTCTCACAATTAGGCATATAAGAAATGGTTATTTCAGACTCACATCAATTGGTCGAGTACATATTCTAATGCAGGTAGAAAAAATCATAAGAACTATTGAAGGTACTTCATGTAAAAATATTATAGCTAACCCATAAAATGCAATAAAAAAGAACTTTCGGAACACAAGCTATCAAATCCATATTTTATCGTCAAGAGTGGTGGAGGACAATTTATTCGCGTTAACCAACAATGATTCAATTATCTCAGTATCTGATTGCAAGAGAGGCTTTTGTGGAAGTAAATTACTCTGTTGTAACGATGAGCCGGCAAATTTTTCTAATGACGAAAATTGATGTGCCAAGGAAAAGAGAGGAATAAGGAGTCGTTTTCTTTACATAAAAAAAGTCTTCATCACACTCGACTCTGGGACTATAAGGTAGGGACATAACTCACGCGGCGTAAACACTCTGGCAGTTTCGATCATGGTGTCCATTGTTATTAACATGGTTTTGCATAAGATGTTTAGGAATCCTAGTGAATATTACCTTTTATTCACTATCCTCATCAAAATGTACAGTGCCAGGTTTATTTTAGTGGAAATCGGATATAATAGCCAGTAATATGGTGTGACAAGAGCCGTAAAACTGGTATAAAACCTTACTTATTGTAATAGAGCCTTTTCTGAAAGGATTGATTTTGAATAATTTTAAATACCATAAAATATTCTAGTAATATATCTAGTGGACATTATCTAATCCCAAATACCTGCTCATCCTATGAATACAAATGCTCAACGTGAGATGGACTAGGAAATGAAATGGGTCCAGGAAGTAATTAATCCGCAGCTGTGTAAATCAAACCTACGTCAGGCAATAAGTACCATAAATACGATACCTACGGCATCTCCAAGCCCATAGGCGTTTACGACGCCTTTGATGTCCAAATCTTCCACCGCTCTCTTCCTTACTGAGTCTCGCAAATGCCCCTCTTCGCCCTTTCGTCCTGCGGAAACCATTTCGTGGGTGACATCAGCAGCCATAACTTCGCGCTTGACCGCCCTGAACCAATATCACGATATCCTCGGCCTCGGTGTTCGGGGAGGGCCAAGGCGTCGGACGGGGTACAGGAAAGGGCTGGAGAAGGAATGAAATAAGGTTACAGGGTAGAAGGAGAGATAAAGGTATGGAAGGAGTAGAATATTGAGGAAGAGGAGGGAGGCGTATGCAGTGGGAGGTCAATTAATTGCTCAAAGGTGGAAGAAATCCTTGGAAGGGGAAGAATTCGGTAAATCCAGGAAAACAACTCATCGAGAAAATGCGTCACGGCAATAATATCAAAGCAAATTACTCTAATAAACCTACTCAATAGGCAATGTTAAACGATCAAGACACCCTTCCTTCTTTTGGAATTATTCACTAAGACTCCTTCAACTGCTCCCGTGAATCCATCCCTACCCTCTTGAGGAACCATCTTGTTTGCAGAGGCAAAGATGTTTCTCTGGAGACCCTCTGCAATCAAAGGCGTCCTCCAATCGAAAAAAGATGAGTACCCAGAAGAAGGGCGAGAAAAAAGAATGAGCACATTGTTATTACCACCTTCGGCATCAATGCTTCTGCTTCCTGTTTTGGACCCTATTCCTCGCTCTGGCCCACGGTGGCTAGAGGTGGTTGTGGTCAATAGGAAGAGGGAATCAATGTTTAAACCGTATCTTGAACTTTTTCCCAAAATGTATTCTCTCAAAACTTCAGACAGTGATTCTGGTGCTTGTCGGACGTCTCCTAGGACGTAAATTTCACTTCTCGTCCAATGAGACTTTCAATAGATGAGGTTGTGTTGGGCCTAACTATCACGCGTAGGTGCGATGCAGTCGGACTGCTCACCTCGGGATCCTCGTTGGATCCCGTGGTGGACACACACGTCGTCCCAGGGCACAGGGACTTCGGTAAATCCAGTAAGCCTTTGTTCCACTACTAGTAGGTAGGCAGTCAATGGCGTTGAGCTCACTTGACGCCAGTGGTAGATGCTCCTTGTCGTCCTTCCCTTCTGCGCCGCCTGTAGAAGTTTATCCTAGACGAGGCGAAGACCATCGTTACTGATTAAGCATGGAGTGTGTGGATTCACTTTTCCTCCTTTAATACTATTTTTACTTTTATTTATTCTTTCCATTTCCAACAGCTTTCTTTTTCCCGACTAAAGACACGAGGATGAATCCTGTAGTGATAATATGGCCGCATCAGATATCTCACTGGAATAGGGTGCACTCCTCCTTACGTAATGTAAAGGTTCGGATGGGAACCGCTAGTTGAAGTAAAAAAAAATAAGACACTTATTCAGACATAATTTTTTATGGAACCAAGATATAATTAATAAAACAGATTGCCTAGTGTTATCCGTACTACAATTATTTACCGACCAATGGTTCCATTGTCATTATCAAGCCAAGATAACAACAATTTAGGACCTTGATACCAGCAACGAATTTCTGAAATAATTTTCGGTATTTTATAGTTTTGATAATATTAAGATCGAATGTATTACCTTATTTCAATGAAAAATAGTCTTGTTCAATAAAAAGAATAATATTTTTCTGTGAATTGACAATTGAGGACAAGCTGCAACGCACGATTAAGGAGGAACAAATATTAATAGAGCATTCCAATATCCGGCGTTCACATGAAATGTGGCAGCCATATCAAGGAATATCTGAGACATAAGAAACTCATAAGATAAGAAACAGCTGGGTAAAGTAGTGCACCTTTAAGTAAGCCTTGGAAACAACAAGTTTATGAAACTGCCGTGAGAAAGTGGAGTTAAAGAACTGAACGCGTTAGCAATTGGGGATAAACAGATTGAAAAGGTAGCATTCTTTAAATATCCGTGCTCATTATTGGCGGAGGAAAATATTATCCCTGCAGAAATTAAAGGACAATTAGTTTCAGAGATTTGGTCCCACTTTGATGAAATTAATACACAAATATTACAGTTTTCACGACTAGTTTCAAAATACTACGTCATTGATGTGCGTGGCAATTGATAATGATATATGAGGGTTGAAATAAACCTGTTACTTATGGAAAACTCCAAATCTGTGTTTTACATCCATTATGAAACAGCTCCCTATTTCATGACTAAATTGTTATTTTGTAGAGCCTACTTTACCCTACATTAATGCAAGATAATTATCATAGCCATAAAAGTAATTTTTATAAAGGTAGTATTGGTTAGAAACGTGAAATATGACAAAATGAAAGGATAATATATTACAGAGGTTGGAAAAAATCTTAATATAGATATATGTATGTTAGGGAGAACGGAGTGCGAAGAAGAAAACGAAGTAGTGAAATTCAGAAACAGCTTTTTGGGGAGCCAAGAGAATTAGTGGTATAGAGGAAAACGTTCCCAAAGGAACATTTCTGGGATGGCCAGGAGGAAAAACTCCAATGGAAAATCAAGAAAAAGATATTTTAGCGCCCTCGGGGAACACCTCAGGAGTCTTCACAGATGGAGGAAAATGGAAGACAAAAACTAAAGGTTTTATTACCAATCACTGCACGTAATGTAGCAACGAGAATTAAGATGAGTGTATCTTCCTTATCATAATTAGTATCTTCCTAAGATAAATTAAATGAAAAAGTCCTCAGACGTCAAAAAGTATTAACTATAGTGAGTAAAGTAATGTCGTAATTTCTGTCGTCAACTTCATATAAACAACTAACTTCAACTTCAACAGCTGCCATATAGATGACTAATATTCCATATGTAACTGCATACAAATAAGGAAATTTAGCATTCAGTTTGAACATGAAAACACGTCCCAGACTCTTTCCTCACAGAATCAACTCACGTGGTAATTATGTAAAAATGGGATTATTTACACCGAGGCCTTGGGGTCCTCCAATTCAAATAGTAAAACAACTTGAATAAATATCGCCAAAAGATAAATTTACAGCTCTCTTTCCCAGCAATGAGTAACTTTTCAATTTTAAAACGATTTCGTCAGTACATCAACTGCACATTTTCATTTTAAAAGCCAATACATTCAGTGAATATTCAATGAAATTTTTTCCATTACACACAACTCAATAATGCCATGATGAACTGTTCACTGCATTAAGTCATAAAATATGTACCAAAACATCAATATGTTTTTTCATTGAGCGATTCGCTGAGATATCGTGGGTAATTACGAAAGCTGCAGGCTCTCATTTCCCATTCCTACGTGCATTACTGTAAGCCTGTCCATTAAAATGAGGGATACACCTCAGGTAATGGAAGTGAATATTCATTCAAACGAGTAGTTCAGATCCTGGATGTGCATGAACAGTGACGTTAGAGGTGTTTCCGATCACAGCACTTGACTTCCGGAAATCTATAATGAGAATGAGGAAGTATATTGGAATTTAATTTACTTAAAATTAATATATGGTGGCTAATAAATTGAAACAAATATTTTTCGTTTTTATTTGAAATATTTCTATCTTGAAGGTTTAATAAATTACTCATCAATGATATCTCCGTCTGAATTACTAGCATCATAAATAAATAACTTAAAACACATCGTCCCTTGAAAAGGTTATGGGGTAGAAAATATACAATCCATATTTTTTTACCGTGTTCGATCATTAAGTTTTTTGGTTGGAGTGCCAGTTTGCTGATCCAGAATTCACGAAACATGAATCAATCAATACCATTCGTTGACTCCTTAAAAAGGATCAGTTATAGAATTTGTTATGCAATAGATTATTCACTGTGCGGAAGCGCAGACTGAAAGCACTACAACCACTCACATTCACGAGAAAAAATACTAAATATTAGTGTTCATTATCCGTACATATTATTAGTACTAGTACGTATACTTTTCTACTTTTTGTAGCAGTGAATTGATGCAGTAATGTATGGAGAGACCGTGACCTTATCTCTTACACAGAAGAGAGACCGTGGCATTTAAACCACTAAAAATAACTCTCTTCTTTCACATCATGGGGATTATAGCTCGTGCATCAAGGGCGTTGATAGCTAACGAGAACAATTATTATGCCAACGATGGTGGATGAACATAATGGAGGCACATTTGTCTCACTTAGATGTGGATGAGCACATCTGCATTTATGCATTAGCATGATACTAACGCATCAGCAATGTAGTTTTAAAATATAAAATTTAATGGTTTAAGGATTTACTGCATTCATAAAGGTACGCCATAGTTAATGCCCAGCAGGTAAATGTTCCGTCAAATAGAAGAAAAAGTGAATGCACAAATTGATGGTATACTGAAACGACATCATCTCGGAGAAAAAATTGTTCTCTCGTATTTTTGCTTTATGGATAAAATCAGGAGTTAATTTGTAGAGACTTATTTCATTCTTTTTTTTAGAATTAAAGAGAATATATCAATATATAGTACCATTATGAAAAGAAATTCCTGTAGAAGGGGATGCATTTAGAGACACAGCGAAAGTATAATGAATATAATGGAAAGGAAATGAGAGCGGAGTATCCCATGAGAAAGATGGAGGCAAAAAAAAACTGGCCAGGTAAAATGAAAAATGAAATGGAAGAAAGACTATTAGACAGCATGGGCTGGGGTATAATGGAGGGTTGCAGTCTTCAAGCCTACGATTTCATGACTAGGTAATGATGATACTTTATTTGGAAACAATGTCCCAATCGAGACATTATCCAGGCATCATTATATCCAGACTATGATCCAATCAGTTATTTTTTTGTTCTCCGGTAGTAATGGTAGGAGTGTAATTAAATCATGCAGTCCGTACTTAAAATTATATTCCAAAGCTTCCTTATACCACAAATAAATATTGAAAAAATGTAATAAATTAAACATTCTCCAGTTGTGATTCTTAAATTAGTTCTTCGCACACGAAAGTATTTACCTAATGCAAATAAGATAAAGGCTACCTAGGGTGCATTGAAAAGGTTGGCATTTTTCAGGCTCTTTTCTTTGTAATTGTTTCAATGTGTTCATGTAACCACTGGTGTAGTCCGGACAAAGCAGGTGCTCTCGGTTGTTGATGACCGGTTAATCACTGCTTCTACGTCAATATGGACACTATACTAATCTCAGGTCTGCTCTCTACCACGCCAACTCTCATGAAAGTGCGAGAAAGAGCTCATTCAAATGCTATCAAGTCGACTATTGACGGCGCCTCTAGTGGTAAGTTGAACACCTCTTCCCGCCTTTGCTCCTTTCCATCCGGGCTTGTTTCCACTCCTATTCACTTTTTCCAATGTTTACTCTTGTACTCAATTCTCCTCATAAAGTGGTTGTTTGAATACCTATTTGCTTCCCATTTAATTGCTTGGGTTCGAATCGAGACTGCGCCGGAGGTTTTTCCGAAAAATCCCTACTTGAGTACAATGTGGAGAGCACTTCAAGTGCAGTGTGGGCCCCCTAAGGATCCCTAGGAGTTCTGAGTAGGCCAATGACAACGCCTGGTATCTCTCCACCATTTCTCACCCCAATTATTCCCCTTATGGTCTTTATGATATCTTATCCACTCACAACGCCACCCTTAACGACACAGACGAAGCCAGAAATTACAAAAATAAATAACCACAGAGGAAAAATCATTCGCCTTGACCGGGATTCGAACCCGGATCCCTATCGCCGCGAGTTCTTACGCCGGTTAAGCTACCGAATCCCCTGCGGATTATTGCGGGCTTAAAAGGAACAAGATGCTCAGAACTGCCGGACATATAATGTCACATTTGCTGTCAAAAGCGTGCGCTTAGCACCACAGTCCGCGAGGATGTAACCCAACTTGGAGCAAAATGAGGTGTTCTGGCTTTGGACAAAATTTGAGGATGCCAAGTCTAGCCTTTGTATTAAGTAACTTTGACCGGGTCAAGGCGAATTATTTTTCTTATGCGGAAATTTCCCACTTGTGTGCACTTTCGAGTGACTCCGTGGCTAGTCCCGGTATCCTCAAAATTTGTATCTCAACGGTTCAAATGATCTCAGTTTTCGGTCACCCTCCAAACAGGGGTTTTACCATTGTAAAAAAATTATTGCACTGCAAATGATATGAACTGTTACGTGAGTTTTCTCAACGACAGATACTCTCTACAATCCTTTCTTTTATCAACAAAAAGGAAATTAAAGACACCAGAGCTACCATCTTGCTGTGCAAATTTACACATCTCTGTGACACAAACAACTTTTGGTTTCTCAGCTAGCTCAGGAATAGTACCTCATGTATCTTAATTATTTAATGAGATTTTAAATGAATGTTAACAGTAAAACAGTTGCTTTCGGGATTCCCTAAAGCAACTGTTTTACACATGACTACCAACCGCGAAAGTTTTAATAATCTGACGAATGCTAACTGGCTATAACAGAACACTTATTCAAATGTATTTGATAGGCTTAGTTTGCGATGAAATTATTTTGAAAAAAGTACTTGGTCAACTAATTCAACCAAAATATCAGTGCAATGAAATTGATAGTCATTTTGATGCAAAATGAAATTCTAGAATTGTCATATTAGAGAGAGGTGTGCACACACCTTTGACTACATTCATCGATTCGAATATATGTTTAGGGTGTCATAAAATATCTGTTGAATTAGAGGCTGAACTGCAAGATAAATTATATCTGGAAAAAAATCGACAACAAATTCTATCCAGTTGTTCTGAGCATATTTTATATTTATGTTATATTAATAATGGATGGTTGTGACAATCTTTTGAGTGGATTAAGGGGTTAATAGTTTGCAGGGTGCACATAGTCTGCACCATACTGTGATGACTTTGTTGGATGCTGGGACGTTAAAGGACGCTGCTTCATAGAGCGAATCAATGAAAGGGATAAGAAATAGAAAAAACGACAAAAAATAAAACTCTGACGTTTACGACAATTGTACAGTTTTAGTCACTGGTCGGCTTTTCCTTGTGTGAGGGAATGGGGGTTTTTGGAACATATGCAGAGAGAAACGTAGCAATGAATGAATTACAGAATCCAGTCAAGCAAAGAAAAGAGTAAAGAAGGACATGGCCTGGGATGAATGAGACAGAGAGAGACAGAAAGTTATTGTCCTTGTCTCCGTAGCCGTAGCGTAGTACTAAAGAAAAAAATAACAAAAATAATGGGAAATGACCCTGAATAAATGCTTACACAAGAAAATAAAATTAAAAGCTAATTATACGGAAATGAGGGATGGGACAAAAGGAAAATAGGATAGGGGTAAAAAATGCGCAGGTACCGCGTATTGAAGTATTCCTCGGGCGTATGGACACCTTTTTACTGCGCAAGAAAAGGAATCATATTTAATATCAATTATTTTACCATGTCAGTAACTTACGTCCAAAATAGTTGTAATTTTGATCTTTCGTTAAGTTGTAGACCTTTTTCCCTTTGTGAAATTTAATCGTGGTTGTACGAAATTGGGAGGCATACCATAGTAGAGACTGTTATTTCTATTATCGTATGTTGTTTTTTTGAGACGAAACTTTGATGAAATGGGAATTGGTATTTTCGTAGTGTTGCTTTTTTGATAAATAATCCCCGTAACGACCGATGCTGATTGTTGAAGTCGTGATTTTGTGATAATGTCAATTTACTCTATGACTCTCGGTTCTAAATATGGAACAAATAAATTATTACAATCAACCTAATTGCAAGATGAATAGTCTCGGAAAATTTTGCCGCCGTTTGATAGCTCGGGTAAATAGTATTTAGAAAAAGGGCGAGAGAGAATAAGATATAGCAGCATACTCTCACGACATGAAATTCACGCGATTTGTCGAAAAACAATATCTGCTCTCTGATTGTATTCTGCGCATTTCTCCATTTGAGGGGGGAATTCCAATAGTGACCGAGTGTTTTAAGCTCGAATTTTGCTCGAAGGGAAGGAACATGTTCGTTAATTAAGGAACGGAAAAAATAAATCATTATCTGGGACTGTTGCGCGTCGACTTCTGATGAAGAAAATCAAAGGTAGGTTCCGCGACACTATCAGAGGGATTATAGCATGTGACATCTTTTGAGTCGGGAACGTGCAAGAGTTGTACAAATTTCAAATAAATGAATCAAAACAAATAAATGAGGGCTTTAAACCATTGCTTGCACATTTGTATCAGGCGTCAACTTAGCTGTCGCTTAATTGTTTTCACATTTCATGAATCAAGTTTTATTAATGATTGTATCTCTTTAGAACCATCTATACTCCTAATGAACACACTCGCAAACTTATCGCTAAATTTACGTCCCTATGAGGTTTACCCTGGTGATGATACGTAATTTTATATTTGTATTTGGCGGCAAACTTATTCTGAATAACGACATCATCAATTCTTATTCGTTTATAATTTCACTAATAATATTTTTTCAATCTTCCTCCTACGAATGCCACATGGTCAGTCCCTGAATTTCTCATACTCCATGATTTTTAAATGAATTTATTTCTCAGGTTCCCGCGGGGCTTACATGCAGTAGTCTATTCTCGGCTTCTCTTCCGCGTTGGGGTGTGTCTGATCAGCGACAGTTTCACTAACCATCCTTCTTACGTCCTCAGGTCAGGTCCTCTGGCCTAAATTTTTATATAGGGGGGATAAAAAGGAATTTTTAGCGAACATAATTTCATTGCATTGCCGCCAGACATAGGTACTTCTCCCCCATTAGGGAAGAATAAATAAGAATGTTCAATATCTCCCACCAGATTTAATTCCTAGGACCGTGTTCGGACCAGAAATCTTGGTTTTATTCAGGCTCAGGCTTGATTTTACCATGGAAATTCCACCTGATCTGAGCAATAGCACCCCCTCCAAAGGCGCCAAATGTTAAAGGGTTGAACGTGTTTCTGTCACAAGGGTAAAATAAGGAAAGCAAATGGAATGAAAAGCTGGAATGAGGGAAATTAAGAACGGGAGGAGGTTTTTTAAAAGAGGTATGCTGCGGGATGCGAAAGGGTAGACAAGGGAATCGACGTTGTTGGAGGAATGGTGCGTTGCTGGGGGAATGTAGTATTGGTGTCGGAGGTTGGGTTTGGAGAACGAGGGCAGTGGACGATGCAATTAATTATCCCAAGGAGGGAAGAGGGTGGCCTTCGGACTGGAGGAAGAGTGAGGATGCCAGAGAATAGTGGGCTACGAATGCTTTCCTGAGGGTTAAGTGTGTGTTCGTGGGGAAGAGGAAAATCCTTTTGGTTTAAAATGGGGTGTTAAGGGGTTATTATCGTCCCTGTTTTTTTTTGATATAAGAGATGCGACTTGGCTGCCCATAGCGGTCGACCTGGCTAATGAGTCAAGTTTTCTTTGCCTACATGCCTCGAAGGCACTTTAATTTCACATCCAGTAAAGTTTAAACGTGGGAGGAAGGGTCATTTATCACAGGCTGAATATCAAGATTAACGTCATTAAATACGACTAGATGATAATACAGATTGCCTGAAGGAGCAGACGACTCAAGTTTAAATAAAGAGGAAAGTTACAAAGAACAATTTTGGAAAAAAAGAAGGATGGCCTTCTGTTTAACTTAGGGAGATCAATCAGTAGCATTATTAGTGATCATCTAAATTTGAACTGATGTACTCACTATAAACTGATTAAAATGAAAAATGAATAACAAATAATATTGAGCCTATTTCTACTCAAGATATAATTAAAACGCTCTTTCAGAAGTTATTGTTAGTCATTGAGTCGAAAAAAGAACTTAATGAAGTTATTAAATTCAAAAACCCAAAATGGGATCTTTCCTCTTTACTTCATGAGATGTTCAATAAATACTTCATTAGGTGTTCGTCGCCAAAAGTTGGCTCATGAGTGATCAAAAGACTAAGGAAAAAATATAGGAAAATATTGACATTTTGAAACTAAATTGTGAAGCAAATGCCCCCATATACCCAATGTAGGAAGTTTAAAGCAGACTAAAGACTCCTTTTACCGCCTCATTTATTTCTTCATTTTCCTCAATAACTCAAGGAAAGTTAATAAATGGCTTTATTAAATTCAGTCGACGGATGAAAGCGCTTTCATTTCGCTCAAATAATTGAGCTGGGCGTGGTTTTCATGAGAAAATAATGAGGTCCCCAGAGTCTCCATTATTTTTAAATTTACCTCAGGGGCAAAAGTCGCAACTTTTCAAGGCCACCCAAATCATCGAAGTAATCCCTCAAAAATTCACTACCAAATCCATTGATAATAAATTTCTTTAAAAAATTAAATTATCGAAATCATAAAAGTTATCTCCTGACTGCAATTAATTGAATGAGACCCAACTCCCCTCAGAATTGTATTGTTTTCCAACTTCTTTGTTCAGTCCCTCCAGACCGTGTATTTGACTCACTTAGTACTCAAATGTGAAATTTGTAGTGAGTTCAAGTGATGGAATAAAGCTATGTGCTCACCAGGAAATCAATTTACAAGAGTAGGGTTTTGATGAGTATGACTCTGAGTGAACACTTCAATCAAATGCTGCTTAAAAGAGTGGATATTGAACTTCCTACTTTCTGGAATCTCCACCTTGTGGTTTTGATTCTTGGATAATATTTTTGTGCAATCATCCAGGTCCTTTAGTTCCGGTTGGGTGGCGATGAGTTGATTAAATACAACTTAAATTTGGTAGTATGCAAAGTTGCAGACACACGCACAATAGAAAAAAGTGGGAAAATTCCCAAATAACACGGTGCTTCCCATCCTCCCTTCGTCAACCACACCTGAAGAAGCCTGCTGGTTAACAGACGAAATATTGTCCAAGAAATGAAACCAAACGAGTTGAATGAATGAATCCATGTTGAGCCCATGAATCAGAACATTCATTAAAAGCCTCGAAGAAACTTATGTAAGAAAAGGAGTAAATATTACTGCTGTCGGTTTATACAGTAACGTGTGTGAATGAAGTAATAAAAAATAATATAATTATAAATATAATATCTTTCATACTGCTAACTCCCCCGCAACCCCTACCCAACCGCTCGTCCCCAATACGGCATTATTCTATACCTACCCCTGATTTTACACTCCGATTATATTATTTACCTCACAATGTGGTGAAAAGCCTTGTTTCCCCTAAACTAATTTGCGGAATAATGCCAATCATTTCAATCATCATTATCTTATGAGTGAATATATGTATAGCATTTCATGTATACGAGCATATCGTAGTTATCAAACTTGTGTTTAGAAATATAGGATGAACGTAGATATCATACGTGTGTTACGAGGACATGAAAAAGATTGGACAAAAAGCTAGGAAGACAAAAAGGATGCGCTAGATATGATTGAAGGCAAAGTATACTGGTAAGTGAATTTGATGTAGGTATGGAATAGTATATTTTTTTTAATGAATTGTACCATGATGCTCAAGGGTGATCATGACCGAGGCACTTCAAGTAAGCGGGGAATGAGAAGGAAGCGAAAGGGCAGTGCGAAAGTACTGGGAGAAAATGCTAAGCATGAAATGTTAACGTTTCCCCTTTTGATCGAAGGAAAATATTAAAAACACATGACAGACATGAATGACATGAAAATACATGCCATGACAGAATCCCATGGCAATCTAAATGACTGAACGATTCAAGTTCCAGGTTGTCCACAGACTGTCATCGAGGATTTAAAATGCGGTCAGTAATATGTGCGGTTCCAAATGTTTGGCTTTAACGGTAGAGATTTCACGATGGAAAAAGATAAGCAAATGATAAACACAAACACTTTGGTCCCATGCCCATTAACTCAATTAATTTGTTTGCGGTGGCCATGTTGAGAATATCTCGCCCGAGGAAGTGGGATGAAAATTAAGTGTGATATGGGTGGGCTACGACCCGCAATTTGAATCTAGAAGGCGAATTTTTGCAAGGTAGAGAGGAAAAAGGTCTTAGAGTATTTGTGAAATGGAATAAGTTTTGCCATTAAATAAATACTACTTAAGAAATTTCCATAAAAAAGAAACAAAAGTATCATTTATAGCCGTGCAACCTACTCATTATATCGTGATTAGCTGTTTTTGATCAGCCGCTTATGGAATTTTTTATTTATTTATTTCAACATCCCCGAAAACAGCACGAACGGTCTTTTACATCGGGTGTATTAACATGTAACAATGGATGAACACACACACCCATTTCCTGAGTGGTGAAAAATCCTCTCAGGTGCGACTCGAACCCGCGACCCTCAGTTTAGCAGGTGAGGACTTTACCCCGTCACCGCCGGGACCGACAAAAATGAAGAGCTTAGTAAATTGCATGTTCAAAAGAAGTGAATGATTATGGTAATGCTCATTTGTATCGAAGTGATTGCTGTTGTAGAGGTTGTACATGCATACATTGGACTCTTCTTGTAATATGAATGCAGGTTTAAAGATTTCTCCAATCTAAATAACTCTTCAGATTGTCCTAGTTTCCCTGAACCGCCACCAAAATCGACAAAATTTTGTATACAAATGTCTTTTTTTAAGACCCAACCAAATGTAATATATGAGCAGTAAATAATTTATTTCTAAGTTCCCCTTATTATGCTTTCAACAATTACGACTTTAAGATAGTGTCAAACCTTAGGTTGATTTATGGACCAGAATTGCTCGTGACAGAGGATTACGAAGAATGCCTAGCCGTGTGAGGAAGAAAATAAGCAAGTAGGGAGTTAAGCGAATGAGAAATGGTATAAAAATTGAAGCGAGCACACCTCTTGTCTTACTCGGGAGTTATAAAATATTTAAAAAATACAATGTTAAAGAATGCATTCAGTGGAAGCAACAGCGCGGAGGCGAATAAAAATCCATAGAATATGAGTGGGCTGCGGCGAATACCCGCAGACGAGGCGCGAAGTTTTAGCGGAGGCTTTTGAACGCGGAACGGGGCTTATAGCAGCGGCTTAATCTAGTGGAGGCAAAAGGCGGAGGGATGAAAAATAAAACATAATATTAATTAATAATGAAACGGTAACAAGGACTCGAGCTAACAGATTAAAATAATGAGATGGAGTTAAATTATTTTGGGAGAGAAAAACTGTTGAAATGCGTGCGTTAGAGGGTAAGGTAGACGAAAGGTTAGGTGGTAGATTACGAATAGGTTATGAGAGAGCGGTGGGACTACAAATAAAAGAACGCCGCGTTGAGGGCGAGAGAAATACATTCCTAGCTGGAAGGAAAAATATGTGCATCTAGCATCACAGTGTGTCACGTTGTGTGAACCTTGGGACTGTCTTCTAAATGGCACTAAATATTTTTCTTTCGCTCCTTCATTTTCCCCCTTTAATGCCGTAAGGCGATACGGAAAAATGTCCTGTTGGCGTTATAACGAGCCAAATATTTTATTCGCCGTGAAACATTTAGCAGCCCCCTCTTACCGCCGGAATAAGCAGAAATGTGGCATGCCGCTAAAATTCACTCATTTCAAAGGAGGCACCCTTAGCTCATAAAAAAACAAATTTCTCCTCCGAGACCTATGTCACATAATTCAAAGAAGAAATTATGTCTCTAAACAGGAAGCATATTGATCTAGGGAGCTAAAGCCTAGTTTTAGCTCTTTTTAAGAGAAGGTAGAAATTTTAATTCTATTTAGAATTTATGATGAACAGAAATGCGGCTTTGAAAAAAATTTGCATAAAAATTTTATGCAACTATGTGAATGATTTTTTTTAACTGTAATGATGGGTTGTACAACGTACCGATGACTTAATTTTTCGAAGCACCAAAAACCCAAGCCTAACCTAACTCGGAAATCGATTTATTTCACCTTAGAATTTTCCGTAGCGGATTTCTTATTCACACCAGAATCCCCAGAACATTGCTGTTTTTGGTAAGACATGCTTTTATGGAAAAGAATGGAGTATTCGTGTTGCAGAGTAATTTAAAAACAAATTTAGCGAGTTGGAATCAATAATCTCTTTAAAGCCGCGGCAGAATACGAGAGATCCTTAAAAAAATTACAAGATTGATGAAATGAAATTGGCCTATCACCTTGTATGACACTCACAACAATGTAATGAAAGGTGAGATGTAATATTTCTAGTCAAATTAAGTTGCTTACTTCAGTGAAATAGGTGAACGAAAAATAGTGTATAGTTTTGTGACTGGGGTAAATCAAAAGCTTTAGAAGGGGGAGTTCATATGCAGATGCCTGTACGATAGCAGCTCATATTCAGTGCATTAAAAAGAAAAACAACGAAACTTCATGTATAATCCATACTAGAATATGCAATGGCATCAGTAATATAAGGTCAAATACACTCCAAGAATTTCATCCTTAAACGAGTATTTTATTATTTTCCCATTTGTAAACCTAATGCGGCAGTTCGACAAGTTTATTATCTTCTAAAGGCCGCTTAAAAACTGCTTTCAACGTAAAATAAAGATCAAATTTTTCATTGATTATTCATCCTATATTCAGATTTCGAAAGAAAATAATTAAATGTAAAGCTCTTGATTTTTTGCCTGTTTTTTATAAATTTGAGAACACTAACAAGTAGTGTCACGTTTATACCTACGACAAGGAGTGGGTATGGTGGTGTTGGGTATATTAAAAGAAATTACCAGCGCATTCTGTATGTATCCTAGGAGCAGTCAATGGATAAATGGCGAAGTGAGGAAGGATAAGTTCTTCGGGATGAAAAAGATCGCTTGCCCTTCTCCTCCGCATTGTAACGCTAGTCCTCATCAGCTCTCTTCCTCGGAAATGGGAGATTTCCTCTTTCACATGGCCATTCAGGTAGAGGAATATCCAATTACCAAAATCCGCACTTAGCGCTGGTGGAGTAAAATACGTAATGGACGTTGAGTTATAAGTGTTTCCTATTTCCATCTTGTCGGTTTATTAATGCGTACATAAGAGGGCCACATAAGAGGCTGGATTTTTCACTCCTGGTTACTAAAAGAGTCACAGAATTTTAGGTTAATATTTCAGATCATTCATAAAATTGGCATTGGCTCACGAAGACAACAGTAGACGTACATAAATGCGATAATTCATGTGTCCTGACTTTCAATGATGATGGGTTGCAGCGAATTCATCAACTCGTGGAGTTTATTGATACGGTGATGAGGATATGTACGATCAAGGCAGACCCTGAGAAGACGGCATGGTTGGTGTGATGGCTAGGTTACTGGCTTTACCCTTTTTCCGAAGGTCCGGGTTTGAATTCCGGCTGTGGCGGAGGTTTTTTTTAATGAAATCCCGATCCCTATTATCCCAATACTTGGATGACACGGAGAGAGCACTTCAAGTGCAGTGCCCCGTCCTTCGAATGGAACGTTGATCCCCTTTGCATTTCGTTAATATCTGGCAGGCCTTTTTCGGGCCCAATCATAGTACCATGCGTTTGTTTCGTTGAATTTTTTAAGTGTAAGGACATAACACTTTTACCACACGGAGGGGGAAAAATAAAAAGCAAAAAAAATAAAAATAAAACATTTTTCCCCTCCAGGTGCTTCTTTTGCTCCTTACTCTTTCATTTTCTTCCTTTTTAAGGCAATCGATCCAAGTAATTCGTGTTCTAATCACCATTGCTGGCCCTCGACCCACAAGTCTCTCACCGAGTCTTTTTTTTCTATTTTCGCTCTTTCCTTTTTTTGTTCACCACTATCAACTTCCTTCTCTCTTTTCCACCGTCCACCTATTCACCGTTTTTTATCTCAACGTAATTCCCCAGAGCCCTAGTTCCCCATGCCCGATCCCATGAGTCTCCCACTCTCATGAGATCCCATGAGATCCCACTCTCATTTTCTACAAAAGAGTAATTGGCAAGTAAACACGTGCGTGTTAACGAGATTTTAACTCACTCTGTCCATAGTCACCTGGATGATCGAAATGCATACATAGGAGTCAAAATTCCTTCGCTTTTATTAGCAACTTAAATTAGTTTTTAATTTAAAATTAATCTCTCCTTATAGATTACTGTGCAAGAAATACCGAGGTACCAGCCGGGAATGTGATTGATACGTACTTCGTTCCCCATTTGGGAGAAAAAATATATAATTTAGTCCCCTTGTTTGATAGAGGGAGAAGATAATTTTTTCTTTGCTTATTTTTAATCTATTTTTTTGTTATTAAATTCATAGCTTTCCTTGAGTCAAGGGTCTAATTAATTGTTAAGTAAGTAAATATTTTCTCTCCATAAAAAGAATTTACCTATGAAACATGTGATCGATACGGATTCAGGGAGCAGGTTAAAGGACACGGAAAGTCAATCTCGAAATCTGGTGGAGTTAAATTACTTGGTCTCGATGATTTTGTTCGTCAACAATGCTATTACCCTAAAAGTAGAGTAATGCCTCACAACGAACCCGATTCCGGTAAATTTGAGGCAGTATTTTTGGCGTGGAATACTAATGAGGAAAGATATAGTTTAGCGGAAATGGAAAGCGTAAATATAAATCTTACGCTAATATAAATTTCTTTTTTCTGACGATAGTTTGAGGAATGAGGAATAATATAATTGGAATTTAAGCCCCTGTTCGACTGGAGGAGCGGTTTCCAACCTGTAGTACGCGAAATCTAAGGGACTCGGCGGTTCACGGGGAGGAAGAAAAGGTTGTATATAAGAAAGGAGTAGCAAAAAAAACAAATATTTCAGAAATGTGTAAAATTTCTGGAAATTGGTGACTGAAGAGTACGGAAACAAAAAGAACGGTTGAGAACTGCTGGTCTAAAACCCTATTTTGCCGAGCCAGGCCGGAATTACTCCAAAATAATATATGCTCTATTGCATCGCTTATAGGACGCGTAATCCACCGAAGAACCCTGTTGATTCTCCGCTTATCTTTTCACATGCAACAACACGCCCCTTCCGTGAAGTGGGTGTATTTTCATGTTAGGGTACTCACTAATCGAGGTCAGTCTTCTGGGCGGGGCAAGGTGTAATCGCTTTCCCGGTAGCAGTTCCTTCCTGCGGTGTATGGGGAACTCCCGTAGACACTGCTGTAAAGTATTAGAGGCATAAAGGATGGCTACGTTGCCACTCATGTATCGCACTAACTTTGAATGGAAAAATAGACAGGGTGGAGGAATTCTTTTTCAATCCTATTCTTAAAGTTTCTTTTGTTTTTATTTATTTTATTTGTTTATTTGAATAGTCCCCAAAAAAGGCACAAAGGCTTATTACATTGGTCGACAAGCAAACAAATAAATAGAAATTTTAACAAAATATACCCTAAAAATGTAAAACATTACAGAAAAATACGTGGGAAAGAAAGCTTGGCATTGGGATTCATGGACAAGGAGATGGGATAGAGGGAGTAAACTCGGCAATATGTTTTCTGAGGACTGATTTGAAAACGTAGGGTGTGGAGAAGAGATCAAGGGAGGGTAACTGCGAGGCTAGGGAGTTGAATAAAAGTTTGTTGGGAGGGGGAGTTGAAAAGTATTTTAGCAATACAGTCTTGAAATTTAAGCAGTCAAGTCATCAATAGAACTAAAACGAATAGATTGAAAAGAGCCCAGAACGACACAGATATAATTACCGTAACCTGGATTTCGAAGATTTAACTGAAGAGTATTATTTGAGGGAATAATTTCTGGGACAATATTGGACAAGTTTAAGTAAAGTATATATGTTTGAAAGCACATAATTTTAAGAAGAATTGTATGCTTTCCCGGCGAAGCTCATCATCGTTCATCAGCACTGAAGACAGTGGGAAAGTCTCCCACCGAAACGGCGGCCGCCATGGAAGGGCTCACCCGGTGGGAAGCCCGAGATCAATTCACGTCACATAATTAATTATTGAGTGGGTATCTTCCATTCCTCGTTGTCGATTATTTTTTCTTTTCTTCTTCTCCATTGATTGGTGAATTCCATGATCTCTTTTCATGATGCTACTTCAGCATTTCGCTCCATCTTCTCGTTGGTCTTCAAGAAAATCGTTTTCCGGCCGGTTGGTTGTTTCTCGCTATTTTTACTTATATCGTATCGTTCACACTGTTTATATGGATGTTCTATTGTCTTCTACGATTGTAAATCAATGCATTGATATTTCTACTTCACATATGAGCCTTTTTCATTATTGTTGGCCTTGATTATTTTTTAATCTTTCTCTCGTTTTTATTCTCGCTTTCCGTCATCGTATTTTTATTTTTGCTGTTTTTAGAATGGCGGCAGCTCCTACTGTTTCATTAACTTTTTTTTGTTAATATTTGTATTTTAAGCTTCAAGAATGTGGAGAATATTGATACCACGGGTATTCTGTGAATCGCCCTTATCTTTTTCATTGGAGAGTTGTGGTATCAATTATTAAGATGGTAACAATTGTTTTGATTGAGTTGATTAATGATTCAGTATTCTCATTCTGGGTAGCGTTTTTGGATCTAGTACAATTCTGGGACTTGATTATCGCCAACTCTTGGGTTATAATCTACAATTATTATTGCTAGAATATCATTATGACATGAATCAACTGCGTCTTGTCGTAGCTCGCAAAATGTTTTTCGTATGGCATTTGGATTGTTATATTCTGGGCTATATTCTCCTATTATATTCCGTTTTTGCTTTGGATGGGATGTGATTTTTAGAAGAATTGTCCCTTATGAGATAGTCTTGATTTAATGATGTTCAGCACATGTCATTTATGGATTGATGGAGCAACTCCTACTTTGGCACGTTTTCTTCCACATTATATTACCATATATTTACCAAGGACAGTTTGACCTCTTTCCAATTTTTGTGTTATCTGTGAGGCACATTTGTCAATCTTCTAATTAGTATTATCTTTGAACATGTTCTGATCTTTTAAAGTAGGGTTTATTTTTAAAGTTACTTAAAATTAAAGTTATATTAAAGTAGGTTCACGTTGCTATTCTTAAAGAGTTATGTGATTTACCGTTACACATTTCCTCTTTCCCTCCAGGGTCGTCATCATAAAAGTCGTCCTTTTCCTAGGTTTTGATTTTTTCATGTGAGCATAAATTGTATTTTACAAGAGATTGGTTGCCACCCCGTTCCCCAATCCTCCTCTAATATTTGTGCTTGGAACCAACAACGGCAATGATGAGCCACTCAATGGAACCATGAGATACCGTGGATAGAGATTCTTTGGCAGATGCTTTTTTGTAGAATAAATTGAATTGATGTCAATTAGCTGCCTTTAGTGAGAGTTGATACATCTATATCAGCGTGCGTTAAATAGAATTTTAACACTCAAACAAAGCCGTAGAGAAAAACTCATTCACTTACATTGAAATACAAGTCCTTAAGATACTGACGCGTAGGTTATCATCAAAAATGTCTATTGCTCGAAAAATATACTGCTCACAAACTCCAATATCATAGTCAACGATAATCTTCCCTAGGATTAATGTTTGATAATATCGCTAAATTTTTCTTAATTGTTAATATAACCGTAGACACTGCAACTGTTGCTTTAAAATTGGTACAACGAAAAGAATGCTTGTGATGGCATTGAAAAACTTTTTTTTAAACTCAATTTTCCCTAGCATTGGACAGGCGACCCATGTACTGACTCGGAAAGTGTAGTCTTGATGATATTCCGTCCAGTTAGTAGGTACATTTCATGCGGAGTTGTTTTACCTTATTTCCTCTATGGAATAGATCTTCATAAACAAAAAACTATGCATAATTATTACTAGGTTTCCGAAGCAGCATTTCCAGCACGAATGTAGTTCAAGGAAAACATGGGACTTTCATACAAGAAAGTTTACCATCCGCCATAAGTAACAGTAGACGCAATGACATATATGTTTCATCTCCCCTTCGGCTAAAAGCCGTTGCTAAATCGTAATGAGTACACACGATAATGAAACGGTGTAAGACCCCATTATTCTCCTCGGAGCGACCATTTCTCATATTTCATTGGAATTCCAGAGCATGAATCACTGGATAAGTTGGAAAAAATTGGCTACAGCTTCCGCATGACCTATTTTCAACGAGGCACGAGTGATTTATCAGGCCCATCTGAGCAAACTAAACATATCCTTCTCCGCCCCTCACCAGTGAATCGTGCTTCGTTATCTATCTTCTTCACCGGCAGTGTCTGTCAATAGAACATCGCCGAACATCATGATCATGCAACGTCCTCTCTTTATTCGCATCGTCGTTATGAGGTCTGACAGTCTATCTTTCAGGTTCTGAACTAAGCATAATTATTGTCTGGAAAAAGACAAAAGATCTTGAAAATTTAGACTAAATATCATGAGAATGATGAAACGATTCACATAAAGTTTTTAATGCACAAGTGGTATGAGTGTTAGGAAGGTATCGTCTTTAAAAACAGGACCCATAAGGGAAAAATGCTAAATTAAATAACTGATGAAGTTCAAAGAAGATTTGTGAAAGTTGTGTATTAACTTTCAAAGGAAAAAACATGGGGCAGATGAGCTGGTCTCTAATATTAGAACACTGGGAAATACACACTCCGGAGACCGTATTAATTTTGAGGACTTTGCTTCCGGTTGGTGTTTAAACTTAATGCGGCTAATGAAGAGTTTTATACTTTTCTATTAAAGGAATAAGAAAAATGTATTATATTACTCGATGAACTAGAACAGAAGACCCTTCAGACGCGATAAAAGAAAACAGGATGAAGGCCAAGAAAGATATAGGAGACCCTAGCATACTTCTAGAATTATCAAGAATGTAAGTGAATGGATCTCTACCAATTTCTACTATACTCCATTTTTCTTTGAACAATTCATTACCGCAGCTACCAGTGGATAAACTGGACATAGAGACCATTGAAAATTCATTCTATAATGTAACCGGAAAAATTTTACCTTTCCCCTCCATTGGGGAACTGACATCAAATCTCTCTCATAACTTAAGGTTAAATATTTTCTTTCACTTCTTTTCCGGACTTTGAAAAATTACATTCGAACATTTTCTTGCATTAGAAACGCACCTGTAGATATGTGAAAAAACCTCTCTTATATGTCTCAATAAATATTTCTTTCAAATGTCCCTTACTCAGATAAATCATCTTGGTTAATACGAAAGTAGTTTATGAAGAAACTTTACCTAATACAATTTTTCTCCGACCTTCTTCTAAAATATCAGTTGATACCTTTGCTAAGGCTAATCGTTAAGAATGTCTCCTGTAAAGCCTAATGGAGTACCTAATGTCAACAAAGAGTTTTTTTGGGGTGTTGAGTGGTGTAGCACCTGTGTCAGCAACTGTGGCGTGACCGCATCGTCTTTTGTACCGTTAGCACGCCGGCGTGCCGTTAACTCTCATTTTTTCATCTCACAGACTTCACTCGATTGTAGAGAATGTGGCAAATTTGACACAAAGAAGAAAGCTTATAAAGAAATTTACAGAGCACTCCTGGGCCTTAAAAGATCCTAAAGCGTGGTCCTAACCCACTTCCCTTAATGGCTGTCACTGAAACTAAGCTAAAGAACTGAAGAACAAGGGGAGCGGCGGAACCCTTCCACAGTTAAGCTGACTTAGCGTAACACGCCCGCTGAAAAACGAGGCGCACTGGAACCACCTCAAACATGTCTCCATCTAAGGCTGGAAAAATAAGTTTCGTGCTTGAGGGGCTGATGTGGCGCTCTCGTTGTAAGTACCTCAAGGGTGCGTCCTCTGGCCATCTCGGTGTCTTCACGATACAAAAGGTTCGAAATAGGTTAAGAGCGTTGGGCATTGGCTCCTTTTTCCCAGAGCTTCTTTTTTTATTTTACCACGCGTGACCAGTGGTTAGTTTAGTGGTATCGCCGTAAAAAGATAAAAATAGGTATTTTATTCATATTGTGGCCACTGCTAGAATAATGTGTCCATTGCTTGATGTAAACATAAAATCATACTGTTACAAGCTGCCTTTCGCAAATCAAAGTTAAAACTCGCGTGAGACTCGGGGATTCTTTTTCTGTCTAATATAAACGCCATTTTGGCATTTTAAAACGTTTATAAATGGCAAATCCTCTCATAGAACAGAACGGTTTTAAACTTTAAGCCCCACCTAATCTTAAGTTTGTTATATTCCGTAAATTACAGTCAACATGGAAGAAAAAATGGCGTTTTTATAAATAAAAATATCTCACCTCTCCCATTATAACAAAATATGTGCCACTTACCGTACAACGTATCGAGATATTATCCGGGGTGTAGTTTTTTATACTTCCTCAACTATTTAAAAAATTGAATTTATGTCACCTCACCTGTACTCTTATGTTGTCAATCTCAGTTCGATGTTCTGGTTCTGACCACTCATGTTCTCGCTGAACGGCGCAAGTCGCAATGAACGCCGACACTAGTGCTGCAAATACTACCTGTAATTTTTTGTTTAAAGTTGAGCTTGTGTCGATAAATATAAAATTGAAGGAAAACGGTACATGAATAGAAGAAATAGCGGTCCACGCGAAAAAAGTACCTAAGGTATATAATGTTTATCGCGGAGTACATATAATGCACCGAAATATCGTTTCAAATTGTTTCAAATAATATAGTCTACTTAGTTATTTACACAGTCCATTAGCAATCCTGCTACGTAAAAGTAATTCAAAAATTATTCATGAATGCATTATACTACATATTTCAATTAAATTACATGGAAAAAGTAAATCTCGTTAGAAAAAAGATCTCCATGTAAGGACCACAAAAATATTTTCAGCAGCCAAAAAGGATAAACATATAGTTTTGGGTAAGACATTGGACATAAAGTCGTGTTACACAAAGCTATGCTTAAATTAAATTAGAGCAAAAGATTTTGATAACTTTCATGCCCCTAGTCTTCAGGAGTAAGTTATATTTTACCAGGAGCATATTCTTTGTAATTCAATTGTACCGAAAGACCTTGGACAACCCGTGCGATCGTGAAGTAGATTCCAAATTTCTAGAAACGATAGACATGAAAGTTCCATGAAATCCCCCTGGTCCAATTCCGATCGTCCGTCACCGAAACTGTGCGACAGGCTGGGCAGGGGATGGAGTAATGTCGCTACGTGAGAGATTGTGAGGAGGGGGCTTTAAGGTGAAGGACGAAGCCCCAGGGATCGAATGGGGGGGAGGAGGAGGACAAGGAGAGAGATATAAAAGGTAAGATGGCGAGGAAGTGGAACGAGGTCATCGGGTGATGAAGGTGAAGGGATGGCGACGGGCCGGGCGGAAGCATAGGAAGGACTTTAAGCGAAGAAAATGGGGAATTGGAAAAAAGAAGAGGGATTTGCAACGCGCACGAGAGGCTCGGAGGGAAGGGGCAAAGAAATCGGAATTCGGAAAGAGAGAACTCAACGGGCACGAAAATGGTGAGAAAGTCAGACGAAAATGTAGGCAATGGAAGATGGAAGAAAAACCTGGTTGTGACGAGGGATGAATGGGATCGTTCCAGAGAAATACCCCGTTTCCACTACGGTAATTTTACACCGGTTAGGCCTTTCGCTGGTTACATTTTGTGATGGAAATGCCAGTTAGTACCGACCGTGGTAAGATTCCTTGCCACGGTTGGCTGGCCCTGGTTGGCGGGTTACGCCCATTAAAAAGTCGCCGAGGGAACGCTAGTTATAAGATTCAGTTAAGCATATTAGTTTTCTCCGGAGCTTAATATCCACCTAATTTCTTGTTCCCTGGTGACCTGGTGACGGAGCAATTTTCCTAACATTCTTGGGCACCAACGAAATTACATGTGTCTCCATCCTTTTGCTCAAAAGGTTTCTTTGCCATTTCTCTGTACAACGAAATTTCTCCGTTCCCAGAAGGCTGTTGGTTACGCGGGTTAAAAAATACTTTTTGTGATGCTGGATTGCAACCCGGCATTTTCTAACCAGCGGAAGATGAAGGTAGTTAAAATAAGGCATAATAGACAACGCCTACGGGAATCGAGTATGATCTGCGCAGCGATATATCATTCACCACTCTCGCGTGAAATATAGCAAAAAAAGTTAATTGTTCTGCCTGGACCGATAAGAGGGGGGTTGAAATGCGCCAGCAGGATGATGTAATTCACTACTTTTTACCTGCCTGTCACCACGTCTATTTCGGTGTTCGAGTACCCAAAATGTTATGGAGGTAATAAATCACTGCTACATTCCCAACAGGTTTTATAAGAAATTTGCTATGGCGACAGAAAGTCAAGACCCGAATAAAGTTTTTTGTTTTGGTAAGGAGTAAAGCAACACAAATATAGTATTTAACCCAAGTCTCATTGAACAGGAAGAGTCTAATTATTGTTATTTTACGAGGGTAAATATTAAAATAAACTTTTTTCACGCCTGTTAACCTTAGCGTTAACGTTGACCCAAAATACAATAGCAAGCCTGGGCTTCTATATGCCACTGGATATTGCGCCTTTCACTTTAATCACATATAGTACGTCTGTGATGAGTATTTCTTGAGAAAGAGAAGCACGTTTTTCACCAGTCACTTAACCATAGGAGAATAATTCAAAAAAATTGAAGATTATTCGAACATTTGTACTTTGAAACTGACATGAATCGAGAAATGACATGTGTGCTACATTTTTTCACAGAATTCTGAAAAAATGCAACTATACTTTGTGTACACCGATCGTGTAAAATTTTCTCAGGCACGCTTTTCAGTAATGGAGCTCCCAATAACGATGATGAGTTAATTAAAACAACATTAACCCAACAAAACTCCATATTGAGAGTCATAACCGAAAATAAAATACCTCCACATTGAAAATATAACAGGCATGGAGAATTCGACGCTGCCAAAATAGTAATAAATAAATGCGAATGAGAAAACCTAAACAGCAATAATAAACAGGCATAGATTTATTGTTTTCATCTGTAGTTTATTGTACTCGACAGTATTTACTTCTTTCTTTTTCCTGGATAAATTTTGTGTAAACAACGTTCGCCAATTGTCATTTATTTTTCGATGTTTTTTTCATTCATTCATTCATCTATCATTTTATTTACCATTGTGCCAGCTCAAAGGGTTACCTGTATCCTTGCATGAACGGTATAATAGAGTGGAATGAAGTGGTAAATGTGGGTAATTGAGAGAAGAGGGCTTTGCTTTTTATTTCTTTATTCAACCTGGTTTTAAAGAATCTATTTTTATCCCTCCTCAATGAAATGAACAAATATTACATAATCATCATTTATTATGCAGCAGTATTAAATAATGGACGTCTGCGTGCATTTTAAACTATTTATTATAAGTTTAATCTACGTAATATAAAAATATATTTTTTAAATGAATATTAATTGAATCCACGAAAATAAAATGGTCGGTAGATTATACTGCACTAAGGCAGCATAATGTTTGTTTCGAGATTCATGAGTCAACCCTTTCAGTGCGGAAGACTCACACATGTGAATCATGGATGTATGCTTTCCAAGGGCGAATGACTCACAGTGTGAGTCATGCTTGTACTGGTAAATAATGCCCTGTTATTATTCCGCCGCCCACAGAAACACTCTTTGAAAAGTAACTCCGCACTGAAAGGGTTGGAGGTAAATACATATGTGGAATGAGGAGAAAAATGAACTAGTCCACTAAAGATAACTCCGACGTGCTATTTGCAAGAGGAAAACAGGAGTGGAATATTATGGGAGGTACAACTATTAAAAAATAATTATATTCAATTGTAAATGAGAAGCAGTAACTTTGTAATTCCACATGTATTTATTAGAAACGACCTAGGTTTCGACATTGCACATCATCATCAGGTACAAAAGCTACTGCTTCTCATTCTCAGTGCTAAGCAAATTCCATCAAGTCACGCCTGAGACAACGGAGTTTAATTAAATTCAATCATATTTTTCAGACTAAAATGAAGAATGAAATACCGATGAATAGTTAAACTAAAACCTACCCAGCCATTACGATTGACTGGCATGCTCCATAACCTAAAATTCTTATTTCTTCAAACCGTTATTTCTACCACTCCTCATCACAACTAAAATTGCCATCTTTACCTACCTCCTTTCCGCTCCACTGCATTCTTTTCTTCATCTCAGAACAAATTGGTACACCCAGCCACCCCTTACCTCTTTAACGTGCTCCATTTCCTTTCTCTGCATTCGCATGATTTTCTCCTGCAATCTCATTCCTCCCAAAACCGTGAAAGCACTTCTTCCTTCATTTTCCTTTCCGTTCATATTTCTCTTTTCATTGTTAACAGGAGTTAGAAGAAATTGGGCCATTAAGGTTCCAATTTCATATCCTAGAATAACGCGTCTATCAGTCAATTATTCTTCAAAACTGCATCTTAAATATTTTTGTTTAAAATACATATGTTAAAGGCAAGTTAGGATGGTAAGGACCGCCATGTTTTTACTTTGGCTAAAATCTTTGGCGCAAAGACTACCATGAAGTCATAAATATCAGCCACAACATAAAGCTAAATAATGTTGTTTTCAAAAGAGACAAATGTCTTTACACAGTTTGTTCAAGTAATTTGTACAACAATCAGTTTAGTCTGAGAATTAAGGCTCATGAAAAGAAAAGAAGGGTATAAGTGGGGTCCTAAGAGTTTTGACACCGAGGAACTCATTACAACTGTCGGTAAACTTACTTGATTCCCCTTTCACGGTTATATACATAAAAAATTTGATGCGGGTAGCTCTTGCTTACTTGGAAAAATTGTAATGTGCACCTTATTTGACTGTAATCGTAGCATTATTCATTTCGTGGAATATTAGCAGAATCACCCAATATCATCTTTGTAATTTATATAGCATTCCACTTTATAACCCCGACTTGTACACGCATCGCTCCACTTCATATCCTCCCCACCTATCCTCAAAGGCGCTAACTTGTTGATCTCCAACCTTTTGTTGAGCTTCTTCTCAACGAAAGCTATCAGCAAGGCGTCAGATTAACGTCTCATACGGACGGAGAACTGTACCTAGATGCACCCTCCAGAAAGTATCCACGTAAACTCCATAGTACAACCTCTGTAACTGCTAGGAATTTAACTCGGGCCCTTGGGATATCAAGCCAGGATATTAGCTCCCACGCCAACCCGATCCCTGAATTTTCATTCATCCGGACGAGGGACTGAAATATAGTATGAATGTTTATGTACAAGGAGTGAAGTGACAGACTGAATCCCTTGAAATAATTTAAGAGAGAGGTGGGGCAGAAAAGGGATTTTGGAAATGGGATGAGGGATTGGGGGTGGGAAATAATGGCCAGAGTTTAGCGGATTTGGATTCCTCGGGCTTACAAAAACTCACCATGGCACTTCAGCATTCTGTTTCATAGGCCTGGAATTAAAATGAGTGTTAGAACTCACCGCTTCCGTTAAAGAATTTGAAAGTCGTCAAAACTCAAAAATGTTCGCTCACCACTTCGTTTCGTTTAATTTGCATAGTTATGAGCATTATCTTGAATGGCTCGCTTGGATCCTCGAATCGAAATCCTCCAAATTCATCTATTACATATATTCGATCTAAAACAATGGGTTTAGCACATCATCAAGTATTCCTAGTTATTTCTCTCATATCTTACTTATAACCTTAAACTTAATACTTAAAACCGATATCAACTGCTACAGAACTGCAATTAGGGGAATACATTAAGCGGCGTTGACTTCAAGATTAATAATTAAAGTATTGGGAAATAAAAGGCCAGTCTAGGATCTTAAAAGCCATGATTATAATCCATTGACTAAATCAGGAGTTGAAGAATATTTCGACGGGGGGAAGAAAAAAATCTGAATATCCGGGAAACTAATTTGCCAGTTATTTGATTAGTAATGAAATACAACATTTATTGGGCACATAAAAATTATTATTGTCGCGTCAAATCACTAATCTCATAGTTATTTGCAACATATTTTACAAATTGATAAATAATTCATATTTGACAGACATAATTGATCATTGACATGATTTGATAACGACTCTCTCTTGACAATTTAGGCCGGGTAACGGTTTTAAGGTGAAATTACTGTAAAAATCATGAATTGAGCAGTGCATTGGTATTTTTAATACGGCGTCGGTAAATAGGAATAAATAAGAATAAAAGTTATGAGGAATAAAGACTTGTGGAAAGAAAGAGCCACCTTCCAGTGTAAATAGACATGAACTGTAAATAAATGATTCTTGCTGCGGGAGTGCTCGAAAATATGAAGTTCCGCTCCAGAAAATCTACAGAGGTCGAAGTTCAGGAGAGAATCGGAAGAATTAATTGCTACGTCACCTAATGGCGGCGATGTAAATGAAATAACATCACGCGAGGGTAACAATTGATACCAGGGTGAGTGAAGGTTTTTAGCCGCTCACTGCTTGTTTTTCCATTTCAATGAAATATTCTATATTCTCGAAGATATCTGCCAAGTTTGCCAAGGGCAAATGTTTCTATGCCAACCATGGAATGTCTTGAAGTCAGAGGGAATACTGAAGAAATCGAAATATATACTTAAACTATCACGTAAAGTTAAACTAATGATCAAAAGCGGATTGTGAGAAGTAAGGCACGAATGTCAATACTAGTGATTGAATGACCTTTCATTATAGTTTCATTGAAAATTCGGAAAACATTTTCATCAGTTTAGATACCACAATTAATGAGTCCAATGCGTGATAACTATTTGTTATCTTGCAAAAATAGACAGAGTAAGAGTGTAAGTGAAAAGCATTTTTGCGCTCGTTTTATGCTCGTAACCAAGTGGTACGCAATGGAAATTATATACATTACATACCAGATAACTTTCCCAGATTCGGACGATTTTATACAATAAAACTCTGTTATAAATTAATATAGCCATTCATACATTGCAAGAAAATTCTTCATTAAATTCTAACGCACACATTACAGGCAGTGTAATGAGCAGCATGGAATTAAAAGGGATGTCCAATGATTCCAGTTCTGCCGAGTGAAAACATCAGCTCCGCTTACATGGCGAAGAATGCGAAATGGAATTCGAGTGCTGTGAGCCTGAATAAATCATCGACATTTGAGATATCATGCATCAATGAGCTCGTGCTCACGATCGGGCGCTTTGGACAGGGAACAATGTAGGTCTTCTGCATCACTTGTGCTCTTGATATTGGCTTTCATAATTTATTCAATGGAACCTCAATATTGCATGTAAAGCTGGACGGCACCGCTTTGAAATTCTATCCTTTTGACTGTGATTAGAACAGTCAATACCATTTGACGCCCTTTCGACTGAAAGGCAGCGAAAGACATGAAATCTTTAACCAATGCATTAGTGATATAAAATCAACTGAAACCATCTCTTTTCAGGACCCATCGTCTCGGGTCAAGATATCATCCTCAAATGTCCAAATTTACGCGAAATATCTTGATTGGACTCATGAATAAAGTAATCTACTGATTTGAAAAACTTTTTCTAACTACCCCTACAATTACTTTCCGGGAAAAAGTTTACATTTTCCTCTATTTCTTGGTCAATCTGATCATCTTTTCTCATTCTCTAAATTAATCCGAGGAGGCAAATAAACAGTCCATTATATTTCACTCATAACTAATTCCTCTGGAGCTAATTCCAAGGAGTTGTGATAGCTAAGGTACACATGAAAGTAGGCTTTAAAAACGGACGAAATTAATATTTTGAGCATTGTGTAGCATATGTATTTCACTTGAAGTGGTCAGAATTTTCCGTACTCAAAGCATAAATAATATGCTGTGGCAGCCTATATTTGCTTTTCCATGAAACTAAAAAAATCAGAGCAGCCGTTAATTGAAGCACTGTCAACAGATGGATTCGACCTTCCAAGAGAATATTTAAAGGATATTCACCTGTATTTAGTGGATCAAAGAAGTAAATGTTCTACGGTAAAAATAGGTTCAGATTTGACTAAAAAATAAATATTATCAGAACCGAATATTCCAACTTGACTTTTTTTGTAATAGTTTAAAAATATTTATTTTATTAAAAACAGTTAAAATTCAGTAAATATGCAATGGATAGTGATGGACTGTGAATAGATGCATTGAATCCACCCGTAGACTTCCATTACAAGATGATTACTTGGAGGGGGTTTTTCCGAAAGAATATGTGGCAAGGTGTAAATGGCGTTGGCTAGATGGGGATGAATTCATTTCCAAAGATTAGTGAAAAGCAAAACGTCTTCGGGGTGGCGACCGAGCCTGGTCCATACGAGTGAAATTCTCAGCAAACCATTTCATTGCGAGGAGCAGTAACTTGAAGTCGCAAAAAAGACTGAGATGAACCCATCTTGATGATATATTAGCATAGTGACGTGTTCCTCATATCCACCCGCGCTTCCTCTGGATTGAAACATTGGTGAGTTGTGAGAGATGTCAGCTGGAAGAAGTCGAAGGAACGTTTCACTTCTAGTGAAATCAGTTCGGGTTCTCCACCGGGTCAAACTGCATTTCTGCCGTCGTTTCTACAATGAACGAGTCGTTGGCTGAGGGAGTGGGAAGAGGGAACATCGTCGTACATAAGCAGCAATGCAAAGTATGATCCGGTGGAGAATCCGAACAGACCTCAGTAACAGCATACGCCGGGGAATCATCAGATGATCTTTACTTATTAGCCATCCTCCAGGGAATACTATGGAATAATTGGGAGCGCAGATCTCTTTTCAATAATTTGCCATGACCAAATGTGCTTCAGAGTGCCAGTAATTTTCAGAAATATTTCAATCAAGGCCATTACTTTACATAGAGGATTAATGAAACTAAACACCAGTAGTCGTTATTAAGTAGTTGATTAGTATATGTTCTAGAAAGTATTATTTTACAAAAACATACTTTTTATAGACGTGTAGAATACATATTCCTGATTTAAATTACGTGATAGATGTTTTATCAGTCATTCGAAGATATGTTTGAAAGAAAATTTTCGAGGAAAATATTTTTTCAAATAGTACTAAATAAGGAGGAAGTAACTGGAATGCTTTGTACTTAATGATTTTTGCAGGAGGAAAAACTTTTTCTAAAATACATTAACATGTGACAAATTTAAAATATATGCAAATATAAAATGCAATATGACGTCGTATATTGTTTAAAAGCTCAGAGAGCAACTTCATACTATCACTAATGTCCAATAGTGTACCTAGCTTATCGCGCCTATGTAAGCCACCCTGCTTTAATTTCTAAGAGACGAAATATTCGCAGGAACTAGCTCCTTGAGAAATATCTTCGAGAGAAAAAAATTAGAAGCACATATTCTAACATTGTGGGATAAATAATTCAGGAATTTAGGATACGCTGACAATTATTTTTCACTATCCGTTCCCGGCATGCGTTGCAATGCCTCTATTTTCTAAGTAGACACACATATACAAAGCAGACATGGACAAAATAAATGAAGGACCATGATTTTTTGTGTATTCGCAAAATAAAATACTCTATCTGAAGTCCCCATTTATGTCCATACTTTTCATGGCTTGGCCCAAAAATCTTTTCTGGTTTCAAAATCGGTCCCTAAACGAATTTGAAACCTAGTCCAATTAATTCCTCGTACCTACATAGGAATACGTAAAGCATAAATTATGGCATGAGATTTTACTCCATGCCTATGCTGCGTTGTCCAAGTAAATAAAATATTCTATAGTTGACGTAGTGAAAAAATGTTAGATTATCGATCTTAAAAATACAATTTTAGGAAAAAGCAAAACGTGCATGAAAAATCGAATGATAGAATTAAAAACTTTGTTTTTTAAGTTATCAAATGATAAGAATTTAAATTCCATACCATGAGTGTAAGTAATTTAAAAAAAGCAAACAGAGACCGTTGCTTTATAATCTTATTTTACGTAAAAATAAATTACGTAAATTTAACACAAAATCTGTCTCACTTATATGAATCTGATGCACGCGTTATTATGTCCCACTGATACGATTCTGATGCACGTGATTGAGCAACTCATAAACTATCTGCATCGTTACTTGCTTGTCATTCCTCGCTTCTTTGAGATGGTCGCATGTCAACACTCATTTGTTGAAACGACTCACGCTCCACCTAAGTTACGATGGATTCAATAATTCACAAACCTTCGCAAGCTTGCGCTAAAAACTCACCAATGTTTGCCAGGCATAAGTTACAATGTCTCTTTTTCCCTCTAAGTAGGCACACATTTACAAAGCAGACAAATTTACATGTAAAAAGTTAAATGAAAGACAATGAATTTTTTTGTATTAAAGTAAAGTTGAAAAATTGTATTCAAGTGCTTTGAGATATACATTGATTTGGTCTTACCACCCTCTGCAAAAACCAATTTTGCGGCTGTCCCACTCGTGAGCATGTGAAAAGAATGGATTATTCATATTTAATCCACTCACTTGAAGTGATTTGCCTTGTTGATGGTCATTGCGAAGGCAAGGCGAATGGGGAACTTTAGTCATTTGACTATCACTATCAAATTATTCTCTAAATTGGCCTTTATATGCTGCAGGAGTGAATAACCATTCATAAAATCGCTATTAAATGGATATTCACGCCTGGTTGCCAAGACATTTTGTATTTTTGAAACGGAAGAAAAATTAATGAATTTCGAGATAAAAACGTAATATTTGGACAAAAACGAAGCCTATAAGAAAATTGAATGAAAGAATTAAAAACTGCATTATTTTGTGCGTTGCATAATACAAATTTCAATCCAGTATCTCGAGTGCAGGTAAAATTTAAAAAAGCAATTAAGAAACACCTGCACCGAAGTCAATGCTTTTATTATGGGAGTATATGTTAACAATATTGGGGTAAAAACAACTCCAACATTTGCCATTTTTATAATTTAGAAATCTTCATACGCACGCGAGAAGCATCTCACCACCGTTTCATCGCAATCGTATGAATTGTTTTGGCGGGTATAACGAATGAACAAAACAAGCATTCTATTTTATATATAAGAAGATTACAGAATCCTAGAATAACAAAAAGTGAGTGATTGAGAAACCAAAGGTCTCCGCGGAGAAAGAACTTGTTTGTGAAGGAAGCTAATGAAGCTAACATCTCCGTTTACGGAAAGGTTTAAGCATTAACTTTAAGGATACAAGGAAGCAATCAACGATGAGGGTGAAGCTCAACACTGGTAGAGGATATTAATGCTGTGTGATAATAAATTTATAGTATATACTGCAAACTTATTTCACTGAATTTTTCTGGAAAAAGACAGTATAGGCTTGAATCAATATAGTTTTCTATAATTCTATTCTTAGATTAAATAGTAAAACAGCTTTCCTTCACCATCTAAACCATCATATATAAAAGGCTACGCGTTCTTACTTATAATTCTATAGCTAGGTGTAGTGATTTAGATCTGCGCCATGAGTTGGCAAGCGAGATCCCATACACGTTATTCACTAACTGACGCATGGCGAGGGTGTATGCATAATTTATTCAAAATAAACCCCAGGAAAACTGCTTAGTAACAGCTCCGCTTGCTCACCAAAAATGTTGTCTACAAAGAGACTTCTGGTATTTAGATATCATATATTGTTTACCATAATTACATATACCGTATCATCATCTCTTAAGGGCATTTAATGACAACACTGAATCATGCTGTATCGAATTACGGATCTAAATGACAGAAGAAGTCGCGCGGGGTGAAGGATGGTTTAACCATTGAAAATCTTCCCATCATAGAGAGAGACCTCATCCATAGTAAGATGATCCAGCAAGGATTGCAAACATGAATGCATTGAATAAAAAAAAGATATAAAATATAATGAAGCACATTGAAGATATTTCCTGCCCAAATGATGATATTTACAAATGGAATGACAAATTAACACATAATAACTTCAATTTAGTAAGTAATAATTTTAATACTTTTTAATAGCATATGCTAATTATATTTTTGGCACTTTCCTTACATGAGTACATGCATGGTATTTTAAGAACGGTTTCTTACGTCTGATAAGTTACGAGCATTCAATATTGCTAATTTATATGTGTGTAAACAAATTTGGAATATGCTTTTTTCCTTTTGAATCACTGTATAAAATGAACCAATAAGTTTTTCGTTTACTTCATAAGCGCATATCAAGCAATGGATGCATGAGAGTTGCGGAGTTCACATGAATTGAAAAACTTTCTATTGTAGCTACGAAGTAAAACATGTTTCACTCGTCAGATATCATTGAAGGGAACGGTGAAATGTGAGAGATAAGTACATCCTACTAGTGGTATAGCAACGGACGCCATATGGGAGGGCCCCAGGGCGATTCTGTTTTTATTGGATTCTCCAGTCTCAATCGGCAATCAAATCATGGGTGCCAAGAGTGCCAAATTCGTCACAAAAGCCTAAAAGATCAAAGTGTAGAGAATTACGCGCGAATGGTCTGGAGAGAAGGATAAAAGGGAGAAGAAAGACCCTTATTACTCATCAAGGGGACGATTCGTAATTACATCCCGGGTTTCTTCTCTGTTCCCGCAGGGGAATGGGAGGACCACTCAATCGGATTTCGGATTGACTTCATCTTTCAGGGCAATCAAAATGGTATAATGCGATGAAACAACAAATAGGGGCAATGAGGCGAAGAAGCGATCCCCAATGGAGGACAGATGGAGAGAGAGAGAGATAAATATTTAAGTGGCTGGAGTGGTAATCGTGAGTCATTTAGAGCTCATTTTCATAATTTTTAATTAACTTGAAAAACATTTTTTATTGGATGAAATTTTTCTTTAGTACATCTGTTTATTCGATTGAAATCGTCCTGCATATAGTAGTGTAAATAATGCAATACATATATTTTAAATATTTATTTTTTTGGCATTGACTTTGGATTTTCGGCGTGGAATTCGAACTTTAGGCAAAAATCAAATCTAAATACGCTTTTTTTACTCAGCATGATACCTTGATATTGGTTTGCAACCATTATAATAGTGTGAAACGTATTATTTTGCGTTTAGAAGAATATCTGTTCATATGCAATCGAATTATTACGAAATGCGTATCATTGGCCAAAAGGCTACGTGTTAAATATCATTGAATTGCCAAGAAACCAAATCGATAACATGCCATTTTTTTCACATATATCTATAGATATTATTAATAAGGACACGTATGCAAATTTTTACGTAAATATTAAAAAACAAAAATCGCTCCCACCACTTTAAGATCACACAGTTAAGCAAGAAGATGGGCGAGGTAAAGGATTTGGAAAGGGGAATACAAGCGAGAGAGGGAGAGTCAAGAATTTAAGCGAAGCTGGGAGGTGAAGGGTAGTGTCGATTTTACAGGATGTTAATAAATAAATAAACGTTTATTGTCGCAGAACAACAGGCCTTTTAGATATTCTGTATACGGACTACATACTTGGCATAATACTTTAGAATGATCAATACTATAATAAAATGAGATTAAATTTCATCTATTATACAGGAAAAGCTAGACAAAAAAGGGATAAAACATAAGAAGAGAATCGTTTCTTGGTATGCTTCCATCAAGTCGCTGTACTTGGCAAACATAAGAATAATGACCACAAATGATTAGTAAGAAAAACTTGGTGCAAAGCCTAGATAAGTACTCAAGTTAACCTGCCTGTACATCTTACGACAGAACATTCCATCTGATGGGTAGCTGAAATACATAATGAACGAGTAATTGTGTATTACATTGAGATAAATATGGTGTATTACATTGAGATATAGGCTCATATTCATAGTCGGGTTTCAAGCGTTTGATTGATGAAAATCGTCTCAAGCGCGAGCATTCGCACAGTTTTCTCTTAATATTTGTAGACGGAATAGCTTGCGGATTGTGAAACGGTTGAGTTTGTGTGCAAATAACGTAGAAGTCTACAACTTCGCGCTACCCCACGAACCGTCGCTGAGACAATTGGCAGAGGATGTCAGGACACAAACCTTAAAAACGGAGAAAGAGAGAAATAATTAACGTGAATTTAATGTTAACGGTGTTTCTCAGAGTCTCATTCTGTTTTTGCATTCATAACTTAACGTATGTTGGAGGAAGTAAATCTGCCGTCAATCAGTCCCGCAGTGTATCTCATTTATGTTTCACTTCTAGAGATATAGGCTCGTATTCAGAGCCGGGTTTCAAGCGTTTTATTGCTGACGATCATCTCAAGCGCGAGTTATTGCACAATTTTCCTTTCCCAATAAGACTCAGAAGGATGGTAAACTCACCTTAGTCAAGTCAACCTCGAACCTGCCTTAAGCTCAAAGACAGTTGAACTCCTGCTGTTGGTTATCTCGTTGATTAAGGCTTCACAACTAACGTATGTATGTATATTATCTTTTGATTTAATTCATTGGTTAAGGCCTGTGATATTTATTCCTGAATTATTTTTACAAGAAACTGACTTTTGCACAAACCTTGGATTGAAGTTGTTGCATTTAAAAAGCATTAGAAGGCAAAGACGTTCATTTTTTTTTCAAGATAGACCCACAAAATATGTATTCCTTTATACCGGTTTCTCATAATGTTTCTATGGCATTTCCCCGTGTATTTTATTGCATAATTAAAGCTGTTTTACATTACGGTGGTTTCTAAGTTAATCGAAAAAACAGCGTTTTTGGTTGGATGATACTTTTAGCTATTAGCAAACGCTTTATGAAAATATCCTTGGTGAAATAAGCATCTTCTTCCGTGTCGCCTTCATCAAGACCATCTTTTTTTATGACTTGGTTAAATAAGATCGCCTTCAGCAATATATTAATATCAAGTCACGGCGTAAGACTGTGAATACAGACTTGACTTGATACTGGTCATAAAGTGGGGTAAAAATTATATTCTCCATGTTACAAACTCGCCTAATTGAATGTTCAAAGTAATCTACGCTTAGTGTGTGGCAGACATGTGGCAGGCTCACCACTCAGTCCTTTCATCAGTTGTACATTATGTGCTCCTCCGTGGTAGTTTTTATGGTTTGTGCGGCTTTCCTATAGAGTTTGTTTATATCAGGTAATACATTTTGGGTATTCTGTGTAGTACCACAAATGCTAGCGACGTATTTGAGATGCGGAACAACCAGGTGTTGGTAGCGTCTCTCTTTCACTTTTTCATCTGAGGATCTTCCTACCATTCGTTTGATATATCCTAATCCCTTTAATTCGGCGTCGAAAATGCTTCATTGCTCTTTCATTCCATGTATGAAAGAGCTAATCAACGGTTGGGCGGATGGAAAAGGGAACGAAGAACGACAGTGAATAAATATATTGGATGGTACCGTAGTTGGATTGAAATTCCGAGTAAAATACGCGTAAAAAGTAAGAGGCAGAAAATTGAATCTACTCTTAATCAATCCCACTAATTGCAAACTCTCTTCACGCCTGGAGGCGGCTTTTTTCTCCAATCAATAAATAATTAAATAATATAAATTAGGAAAGAGAAAATTACTATGGAAACAAACGTAAGAATGAAATCTAGAACTAGTTAATCATCACCCAATTCTGTGAGTGTTAGCTTTCAGAAGAGACTGAGGGTAGTTGGGAGACCTTCGAGATGTATTCAACGAGGAGGTGGGGAAATTATGATGGAATGAATAGATAAACCGAAAATAGTTTGGAGTGGTGGGAGAATAAATGCAAAAATGCAAAAATATAACGTTGACGGAAGAGAGCATATATAAAGGCCAGAAGGTGGGAGTTTTTAGTGATTGGTGCGAGTTTATAAAAGGACAATATATAAGAGCTCGGTTTTTAAAATTCCAGCTTAACGTTAACCGCAAGATGACGTGATCTTTTTGCTAACTTGATACTAATTGAGAGTTGGGTATTATATCAGACTTTCGATTATACTAGAGAGTCACGGATGGGAGAACGTACTAACTGGGATTTTTATGCTGATAGAATATTTGATAAGGCCTAAGACTTGACCTTCTCCGCCTATCTCGGGTATAGGGGATGGCTTGTGATTGAGGATAAGGTGGTGGTTAGGAGGAATTGAGAATTTTTCCGCGCAGCTCGCCACCATTACCAAGAGAGACTACGACTTTCTTTTCATGCATTGTGGTCCCACGTCAAACCTTTCCCCGAGTACGGCGATCGCAAAGTGAAACTTATTACCCCTTAACTGAAGTAACGTACCAGTATACGTGTACGCTAAAATCGCAGTGGAAATGCACGTTCGTACGCCAGTAAACCGTAGTTTTTAAGGCTGCAAACTTACAGTGCGTATCGTTGGTTTTTTGGGCTTAATTTGAAATATGAAGCTCGATAACCAAGCAAGTCCAACAAGGTGAATAAGATTATTATGATACTATTTTTATTAAATAGAGAAGTTTCATTTGCTCTTTAAATCCTTCGGAATATCGCAAAAGAAATCATGGATGCGGGTATTTGAATTTCGGTGGAAATTGACTGTTGTTTTTCACTTCCCCGCTGTAATTCCTGGAGAGGGCTGCTCAGAATTACGCCTGTAACACCAAAGTAGTGTGAGTGAATGCAGGTTGTTTACGATGGTACATGCTTCGGTAGTGGAAACGGGGCATAAAATGGATGTTGGATTAAAGAGGAGAGTGGAAGTGAAGATTTATGCATATAGGTACCCTGCGAAAACGAAATGGGCGTTTGGAAACTACAATCAGTCCAAATCAATCTACCTCTTTTTAAAGACCATCCAAATGGAGCGACATTACTTAACTATCTACTTACGAAGAATCAAATCAGATTTTACCCCAAGTAATTAATAACTTCTCACTAGTAATGAGAATGAAAACGTTGTGAGGCTACGAGGATTTAATTGTCTGAGAGCCAAATCTTTTGACTAACATCACAGCCACAACTCAAGGTTTGCCTTTGAAAAAAAGTTTTTTTTAAGAGGTTAAAGAAATGGCGGGGGCTAAATAAGCATGGCAAAATGACACTTAGTCAATAGAGAAATCGTGACACTTTTTCGGGTTCTTTTAGGTGTGCCTGAACAACATTCCGGATTTCCTTACGCGATAAGCCTCTCCCAGATTTATAGTGGAATTTGCCAGTGAAATTGACAATATTCTGAACATGCCTAAAAGGCACAGCATTCTAGATATAACAATTGCGTAATAAATTCCTAGAAATGAATTCATATTTATTTGATTTTTGTGATTATTTAACAGTTGAAACTATGATTTTTCCTCTGTAGAATTTCGCAATTTTTTACCCGATTCTTCCCTTGAATTAATAGTAGACTATAATGAGTGGCTTAGCGATGTAAAAAGAGGTACAGGTCTCTTTAAAAGCGCTCGTAGTAAAAGCAATGTAGTACATGAAATCAACAATTCCCATTTTTTGGACGGAACAGGCCAAAGCTGTTCATTTGATCCCCTACAGTGATGAGTCCTTTGATGAATTATTCATGACAGGTAATCAAAGAGTTATGAGAATTGTATACTCAATTTCGAAATTATAGTGATAACTTGGGGGCAAGGGGAATAAAAAAACAAACTCAAACAGATGAAGAGTTCAAGAAAATATTAGCGAGGAAAAAAGAAACAGAGTTCCAACAACAAAGGCGGTGGTAAAAATGAAAGGGAAAAAAATAATGTATCACCTAAAACGTCCATTTATTCACAAGGCCGATGGGTGGCTAAAAGGGTTTTATTAGTTTTAATTTCGAAGCACAACCGTGTTCAATTGCTCCATTGGATGAGTTACCACACCTATTCTCTCATCGCGATCCAGACCGCCACTGGCTGATTCGCATCAGCGACGCTTGCATTCAATTTACATGGTCGTCGAATTCCTTTGTTTCCCATCTCTCTGTTTTCCCTCCTCCATCAAATTGTGATCCAAGCCAGCCGTGAACTGCTAGTGGGAGACAATTGGTGTTAATCAAGGAAAATTAAGGTGGTTAGAATTTCCGAGTTGACTTGAGATAATTAGCTATCCTTCCTCAGGCTCATCCCCGTATAGACGAACGGTTGCGCTCCGTGATACGTTATTTATATAGATGATATTACTGGGCAATATTCCTCATGACAAACTAATATTCAAACTACCAAATTGTGGATTCCTGGAAAATAATAACAAATAGAATTCTTTGCTTTGTACCTGATCGCAAACAATAAGTAGTAATCGACATCAGTATTCTGACGGATTCCTCTACATATCGACTACCCAAGTACATTGTCGCTTTGTAGTTAAGTAGTCGTTATACAAAGGACTCTGATTCTAAGATAGAGTGACATCTGATGTCCCACATGGAAAAGTGATTTGCCGCCTGTGACTCATTTCTAAGTTAATACGGCCCAGGGGGGGGGGGATAAATTTGTCATAAGAATATTTTAATTGATTTCTGACTCTGCGTCTTTTACCGAGAAATTGATGCAAAAGAGGACTTATAGGTCTGTGATATATTTGAGAACCCCCATAGCGTCTGACTTTAAGTGGGGAGAGCAGAGGCGAATCATGTGTGGTGAAGCATTAATGATACTTTGTTCTTCCATGCTAGTGATCCCTGCGCCTTCTTTTCCACGCGCTTTTAGAAAATTTCGTCCAACATCCTCTCCCTTCCATCTCCAGTTATTTTTGCTTCATTAATTTACTTCATGAGGTGACAATTTATTTTGGATTTAGGTTTAAGATTGTCCCCCATCGTACAGAGGATCTCATGGTTACTATGAACTGCATAAGTCCGGAAAAAGATGTTAGTGACCCAAAGCCTTTTACTCTATTCATTGCTCTTGAGCTATTGCACCATGTTATGATGCAATTATTGTTCATTTAGTCGGAAGAAGGATATAATAACCCTCTCCGGGAATACGTAAGGATTACATTCGACTGCTTATTTTTTTCCATGACCCTTTTATCTTTCATATTATTGTTGAAATTCTATCCATCACCATTTACAGTTAATAGAGCATGAATTTTAATTCGTGTGGAATTTTTTTTGCTAATCCATGTCTTTCCTGATTGTAAATATGTCCCCAGAAAATATTTTAACTGTCGGTATCAATTTCTTATTCCGCAAATTTTTTAGTATGTACTATTATTTTTTGCCTTATCTGTATTATATATTTTTGCATTGTCTGTATTATATATCAATTATGCATTATGGAATTAACTCCTATGTTACAAAGAGTTGGGTGCGGGAAAGTGACTCTGGAGCCCCTGTATCACCTTAAATAATAAATCCATGTCTTCATCCATCCAATTGCGTCGAATGTGTAAGTTTCCTCACCCGTAAGTTGGTATTGGGGAGCATGTAAGTATTATTTAAAAAAACCTTAGTATCCGAACTTTGCAAAGTCCTAGTTAATAAAGAAAAGCTGAACCACTTGGATTTTAGGGAAGCCATATATTCGCCGGCTTTCCTCTACCAGCTATATATCAAATCCTTTCCTTTTTTTCATCTTCCTTTCCCCAGGGCAGACTGCATCACCCCAGAAGTCGAAAAACCATTTCCTTGGGAGAGCCTCTTCTCCTCGTCCTCCTTTGCATGCGAACCCCTATTCCTCATACTCCTCTATCCTCAAAGGAGTTGAACTTCTCCTCCGAATCCGTCCTGCCATTCAGCCCTCCAATCCCTCCAAGCACCGAGCGAAAGCGTCCTCTACCCTTACGAGAATTTCCCGTCAGTCTTTTGGCCTTCAGACTTTTTATTTCCATCCTTCCAAATTTCTTCCCATATTCAGACTCCACGGTACAGTAAGTCGTCGACTTACGACCACGTACAATTCCGTCAGACCACTCGATATTCGATTCGGACATTGGCCGAATTATTGGCCGAATGGAATATATTGACCATATATGGAAATATATGGAGTCCATATATTTCCCATATACTTCTCCATATATGTTCAATATATTCTCTGGGGCCAATTTTTTATTGAATCCATGTATATTTCCATATTTTTCACATTTATGTGAAAATTATCGCTCGACATATATGTCCCATATATGGCGCTTTAGTGTGGGAATAGTGAATTCCCTGGCGTTACCCAGCTGAACAGGATTATTCGTGCCACACCCAACCCCTCGGTCGTAAGTGAAAACGTCTCTTGATTGTTGAATAGATCGTAGGTTGACTACTGTATATGTTTCTCCCAAACATTCTCCCCTTGACCCATTCACCTAACCCTCTCCTCCACACGTTTCCCTTTTCCTCCGTGGGTATAAAAAACGACTGCAGGGTCCGCGATGCTACCGTAATTTTTTATTGCTTTAAACGCCTTCTTGGAGAAGAAAGCGCCAACATTACCGTCAGTTTCTATTGCTTGCGGACTTGCACTTGGCTCAGACTTTTGCATTGAGATATATTATCGCTCAAGAATTTTTTTGTAACTTTGTATGAATAAAGGTTTTGGCTCTTTAGAAGCAAATTTCGAATCTTTCTCATCCTGTTGCCTGTTTTCTTATGCTGCATTTATTTCCCAATTTCGTCGGTGTTAAGGATGTTCGGTGGTTTCACTCAACTTAAGAGAATTCCACGAAACTTACTGAAATCAGCACTTATGTTGTCTTAAATCTATTTGATTTTTTTCAGAATTATTTACCGCAGATTACTTAAGATATTTGATCGAGAAGCGGACAAAAAATTACATGGGTTCCTATGGGAACACAAGGTACGAGTAGCTTAATTCATCAAAAAGAACCTATATCTAGTAAATAATAAGAAAAACAAAAATAATAAAATTAAATAAAATCAAATGATTCTCATACAATATTCTATTGATGATTTAATTTAATATTTTTTTTTCTTATTCTTAAGTAGAAAACGTTCTTTTCGATTAATAAAGCTAGTCGCACCTCGCGTTCCCATAAGAACCCATGTAATTTCGTGCCCACTTCCACATCAAATATCCTATGAAATCTGTGGTAAATAATTTTGAAAAAATTCAGTTAGCTTTAGAAAAACATAATTAATGCTTCCAGCAAGTTTCGTCGGATTCCCTTAAGTTGAGCGAAACCACCGAACGTCCTTAATACATTATCCCTAAAATGCATCATTTTATCAATGCTTCACCACTCATATCTTTCAATTCTTCAGCACTTCAAAGCATTTTGCTTGATTCGTGATTTTAACCTTTGGAACGATCTCAAATCTCTCAAAATATTCCAGTAGAGAACTACTCTCAAGATTGCATTCCGTCAGCGATGCATAATTTGATAGCCATACCATACCTGGCAGGAATTTTCTTTCTCTATAATGACGTCATAAAATCCAAATGTGGACATTCATTTTCTTCGGTTTTAGACTTCGTCTTTCGAATAGTAAAGTATGCGTGTGTATATATCCAACACATAATACTTACTTTCCGAGTAACAAAGAAATGTTTAGCACATTAATTACGCGCAGCAACGACGAACCTAACATTTGTACGGTGAAAGGGTATTAAGGGTGGGGTTCAGTGTCCTGTCATCCTTTGGGTCAGGACACTGCTTTCCGATGACCAATGAGACTCTAGATCCAGCTCAATTACTTGAAAACGACACTCCAGTCAATTATATTTTTCTGGATACACCTTGAGTCATCAAATTCCAGGTCTAATATGCGTGTTATGTCACTGTGGTTTGCGTTAAGGTGCCAAACACTTAGTCCTATTCATTTTCTCGTTCTTTTCCTTGCAGTGGTAATAATCGGGTTAAATATTCTGAAGGCACCGACCCATTGGTTTTCCGACGCGGTAGATAGGTAAGCCTTCTTCTTTGTTCACTTCTTCCCTCACATATCTTCCCTTCTATCCTTTTCCCCTCTCTTCCAAGCTGCTGCAAGATTCTGGTTGCAAAATATATTTTTCCTGGTGACGGAACCCAGACAAGATAATTATTATTATTATAATCATTCGACTTCCCCTTTAATATCCTTTTCTGAAAAAAAAATGTGCCGCGCGACCTTCAACTTTCTCACCCCTGATCCTTCTTCGAATTCGGTCAATGGAAGACCAAAAAGGTTGTAGGGATAGCGCTTCCCTTATTCCAAACATTCTTAACTTTTCTTCGCACGGCAAACGCATCGCCTCGGATTCTTTTCACATATCTCAACCGAATGTGCTCTGAGGATGATGGCAAGGGTTGCTCAGGAACTTTTCCTCGGGAACAGAAGTTCGCCTTGTCGGTAGAAAACTTGCCACGTTTCTGCCACATGCTATTTTTGTAATCACTTCTATGGCTACAAACCTTTATACACCACTTAATAACTATGCCTCTATTGTAATGGGAAAGTATTTCTCAATTCTTGAAATATTTTGCTAGCATCGAAAACTTATATTTAGATTATAAATAAACTGTCCAATGAGGCCAAGGATGTACATTTTGCAGATGTATCATAACAATTTCCCAAAAAAATAAAGAAATTGATGCCAAAAAATAGTAATCATTTTATGCGCATGTAAAGTTATATTTCTATGATGTGAACACATTTGAACAATATAGCACTGTTACTATTCGAAAAATTGGTTTGCAGAAAAACGCGTCCTCTGCCTCACTTTAATTAAAAAGTTATCTTTCCAAGCTACTTTCTTCACATTTTGAACTTAAAATTAGCTTAAAATTAGTCGGTGTGAAATGCGAGAATGAGCGATACATGGCTTAAGGTAGATTTACACTGGCAAGTTCTTTTCGCAAGTTACTAAGAGAGTTTACTCTGAGAAAAGATTTTTCACATGTCAGTGCCGAGCCAGATTGTTTGTTTTTTACTGTGGCAACAATACCCAATTCACTTCTGCAAAGCGACTAGCCGGAACTTTTAAAATGTCTACAAGTCGACTTGCAGAGACGTTGACCCCTGTAAGTTGTGTTGAAAGTCGCTTGCTGAAAATAACCTGAGCAATTAACCTGCCAGCGTAAACCCTCTCCTAGAATAATATTGCTCTCTATTATTAATTCCATTTGCGCAATAATGTTGAAGCAATTACTCCATAGCTATTAAATGGGGATGCAGTATAGGCACCAATACATTTGTTTTTTTTTAATTTGTTGGCTAGATGAGTCAAATGAGATGAGAAATCAAAATGCGTTTCTGCAGTAGGAATGGCACTGCAGTCAACTCAGTTTGCTCGGATAAAGTTTTCATTTGAAAGTAAATCGTCAAATAATATACGTATCTTGTATATTAGCCAACGACTTCGTCAGTAAAAACATAATTTCTTAACAGTAAAGGCAAAAAGGTGGAATTCAGCATATATTTTTTGATTTACACTGTCGCGGTTAAGCCTTTTTAAAGTGCTTTTGTGTTCAGTCAGGTTCAAAACTTTGGAAGATATCCTAAAAGAAACTCTTCTCCATCTGAACTACAACTAACCCCTAAAAATGGCTTTCGAAGTAGTATAAATAATGAATTTAAAAATTCCAACATTAATGCTATAATTCTTTAATCTAGTTATTCAGTAACCAAAAACTAAGAAATTAACAGTTACCCAAGCTGGAAATGGCTTCTGTTTGTTACGCAGAAAAGCACGTTATCAGGCATGTACTAAATTCTTAACGCCTAAATACTATCCAATATGAAGTTTTTTATACATACATATTTTAATTTTGCTTTTTTATATTAATTTAAAAAGTAATTTACGAATGACCTGAGACCTTGCTACTATATTCAATATTTACTGTTGGCAACTAACGCGGATTGGGCCATGCTATTGTTCTCCTACGCTCATTTTAAACCTATTGAGTCGTTGAAATCCTTTGCTCTCTTGTGTTAGCTGGTCTTCTTCGACATGTTGTTGCTGTTTTGTAGTTTCCTTGTTGTTGGAAATCCTTTGTTTATATTTTCAGATACTATATTCGTTTTTCAATAAATTTTATTTGATATTATGTATTCTATCTCTCTCTAAGGTGAAAACAAATAAACGAAGAATAAATGTTAAGTCCTTCTGCAGTCTTCAAAAGTTTGCTACGGTGGTTTCTTAGATAAATTAGAAGCTCTTAATAATTTTTATGGTATATATGAAACTGCTGGTATTGAAATAAAGTATTTAGCCAAAACGATAATGCTATGTTAAGATTAAAATGGAAGAAATATTTTCTGCGCTGGGGGTAATGGCGGGAATGTTAAATCACTACACAAAGAAGATTAACGATACAGACTTGGATGGAGATGGTGATGTAAAACCAAGAGGCGACACTCGAATACAGTGCCCAAGGAGTTTGTTGGATCGGCTAATGTTCTGCTTGTCAGCACCGGATTTTTTTTCATCGAGGGCCAGCCGCGTTGGTGTTGAGGTGACTAGAAGGGAGAGAAGATTATGAGGATCCCAAAGGGATAAGGGTGTATGATGGGAAATAAGCTACACTCTTTCATTTATTACCCACCCTTTCATCATTCGACCGATTAAGTGATTACTGCCCTGTCACTCACCCTTCCGGTTTGTCATCCGATGGGAACCCAATACATTACTGGATCACCAATTCGTAGCAAGCAGAAAGAAATTTTTTAGGGATTTTTGGAGGTAGTGCTCCTGTGGAACTAAAAATAGGCTTCCCTTGGCAAATAAACTCACCAGATGGAAATAAATTATTTGATAATACGCGTTTCCAGGAAATATGGGTGTATAAACTAATGAAATGGAGCGAGAAATGAAGTTTCGATCCCAAAAAAGTTGGGCATGATATATTTTATTCATTTTGACCCGGGGAGATAAATGCATATGTGCAGCCAAGTGAAGCATTCAAAAGCGTTTGCTTCTGCAAACATATTGGCAAATTTGAATTAGCCTTAAGCAAAGATACATAAAATGGATGGATTAGCTAATGCAAGCCCACTATGTCCGGAGTTAGCAACTTTTCCTATTTTCTGGTGTCATAATTAAACTGATCTCATGTGCATTGTGAGTTTTTGTCCTTTCTCTGCACACAGATGAAATGCAAAAAAGTCTTAATATGAATAATAAAAGCGTTTTTTTATACGCTTTGAATGAAAAATTAGCATTATTGGCATTGTTTCGAGAAGCATTTGTGTAGGTTGGTGAGAAAACAGAGATGACTTTGTATTGTATAACATTAATTCCGTTCTCATATGCAATTCAAATGGACTTCAATGATAATTTAGAGTTTTTATGGAAAGTACTCATTAAGTCTGCTGGGAAGCTATTTAACACTGAACGTTTTTGGAATAAAAGGCAAAATGCAACACACAAAAGTATTAAAGAGCAATCCTGTTAACTGTGCGACATATAGCACTGATTGCTTCAGCATTATGGATTCTCAATCAACTTTGGCCCGCCAAGGTTAACAGCAAGACAAAGGAACGGTTAAAAGATATGCAATGGTTTTTCTTTTTAGTAACATGCACTAATATTTTTAACACTAGTGATAAAATTGTGCGTTGTAAATTGAATGCCAGCAGTGCTTTAAAAATACTCTCCAGTATGCTGTAAAATTTTCATTTTACAACTCTCTATTATTTCATTACCTTTTGCTCTGGGTGCTCATCGGCTAAAGAAATTGTCGCAAGACGTTTACTCCATTAAATAAACATTTAACTATAGTCAAGTTAAAACATAAAAAAAAAAATAATTTATAACCTTGGAAATTTTGACACACTAATTCACTTTCACTTATAAGTATTTCTTATTTCTGCTGACAATATATAGAAACTGTCCTTTAGGACTTATTTCTGACAGCACATATTTCTGACGGCAGATTTCTTGGTGTGTTTCACTAGGATGTTTCTGTCCCGATTCTGTGCTACCACTCGCTTCTGCTCTCAGTCGTGTTGTCCTCAGGCTGCCCAACAATCTGCAATCGGCTGTACTGTTCTCCGTGAATGACTCATTTCTTCTCATGAATCACTGCACCCTTTCAAATACTCTCAGCCGAATGCTCAATGCTCGGTGCCTAACGCCCGACCGCTCACTCTCAAAGCCCACTCACTAATCTCCCAGTCAAACAACAACTCCTCTCCACGCCACTTTTAATTATATCCCCCTCTAATTCTCCTAATACGTACGTACATTTGTTTGTACAGTTTTTTTACGTACATACATTTGTTATGTTATGAAATGAGAAGACATTATATATTGACATTTAAAAAATGGTCTAAAGATTTTTTTTTGTAATTTTGATTGTGCATGCAAACTGTATCAATATTACTTTTGTTCTTATGGCTTTTATCCTTAACAATAAATATTTTTCTATCTATCTAATAATCGGTTAACGGTACCAATCTAATGATGTTCTTCCCCTCTAGCCAACGTGACCGTATTAAAACTTAATGGTACCGCTGTACCATCACAATGCTCTTAGTATAAACTTCTTGTTGAATATTTCTTAGCATAAAATATCTTTCCTAATGACTTTGTGCTTGGCCAGTGAGTGAGATGATTGATTTTTAAAGAGTTTGAGGGCCATAGCGTACGGGGGGAATGAAGCTTGAGGCATTAATAAAGATGACAGGAAAGTCAAAGGAAAAATAATGGAAAAGGGTTTATAAGTAAGGTTGATATAGGGTGTGTTTGATAATATAGAATCACAGAATCATTTGATTTGATGGTTTTCTACACGATTTTCTCTCTGATTTGTGGAGGAAAATAAAAGAACTTAACAGGCTTTGCTGGATATATTTGTGCCTTAGATGTAAGAACATTTGCTCTGAAAAATGCTGGTTGTCGTCAGTTGCAGATGTTTTGACAGGTAATAGAGAGGGTAGTCATTGTGGGTTTCTAAAACGGTGTAGAGTATGAAACGAAGGTGGGACAAGGCTACGAAAATTGATACGTGAAAGGAAGGAACTTGCTACAACATGTCCGTTGGTATATCACCACCGAAAAACTATTTTATTGCGAAAGATTACAGTTATTGCATTATCAAGAGATTTAGCTATATTTACCTTCGATAGCAATTGAACCGCTTATTAGGGGTATCCCGAGGAATATAGCTGACCAATGCGTAACAAGAAACCCAGGTAGGTACTACTTTTAAGCAAAAGTAATCGTAACGGTTGTCATCATGGTGTACTTACTGGATACCCGTATTAGTAAAAACGCTCAATGTTTTTAGATTTTCACAGAGAGTAAGCAGCAATCACCAGTGAGCAAACAATGTCAGTTATCGTCCGGATTAGTTTAAATTTGAATAGCCTTTAGTCTGTTTGGTGTAAAGCAAACATCACCCCAATTTAAGGTGGCGAATATTTTATCTCCCACCTCTCTTTCATCGAGTAAACATACCCAAAAGGGATATTTCGTAAACCTGAGTCAGTTCAATATGCGTATCAGACATTTCGAAAACATTTTTGAACAAGTGAGAAAAAGTAGTACAGTGAAATTTTTAAACTGGGAACTAAATCAAGAGAATTCAATACTTGATGAAAATTGAAAATTATGTCACACAAAATATGTAATACGCTTTTTATGCTAATTATGCCATTCTTCAAAGGGGAATAAATTAAAAATAGCGCCTATTAGTTTGCAAATTATTTTTTCCCTTATTTTCCAGAGCTCCCAATTGAAGATGCTTGTTTGAAGCATTAAAAACTGGAGAATATATTAAAGCAATTATTTTGTATTAATTATCCATCAAAGAGTAATACATTTTTTCAACCAAGTATGTACGCCGACAGTATTTTTACGATATACTCATAATGAACGTCACTCAAGTTTGCAGACGGAGACGTTGCAAAATTAAAATGAAAAAAAATTTATCTGATTGGCCCAACATTTTACATTAAGTGTTTCGAATATATTTATCAATTTTCCTCAGATCAATCTTACATCTAAATTGGGGAATGTGCATTTATAGATATGAATAAGAGATTATAAACGAAAACTGGTGTAATTTGCCTAATGCACACATTTATTTTTATCCTATGAAATTCAAATGTATTACAGAAAATGCTTTAATTTTTGAAATCAAAGGAAGTGAGAATATGGATATTGTTACTCCCTTAGCCACTACTCGTATTCCATGCTACCGTTCAGCCCATTGTTTTCGCACACACCACTCATTTGCCACATATGTAGCGACTTTAACGACACGTACTTTAAAATGTCATAACCTCACAAACCTCGAAGTGTCTTACTAAAGAATGGACTCGCAATTATAAAATATCTCCGAATAATTTCAGTTGAGAGAGAGAGACTTGACTATTTTGCGCTGTACTGAGAAACTTTTTTACTTTTGACAGGGTCTGCACAAATGTAGACTAAGTGTGAATGTAAGTATAACCGCGGAAGTATAATGTATCCTAAATATACCAACTGCTAAGTTCTCTGCTCACTTGAAAGTCCAGTCAATGACAAGACAAATAACGCAATAAATAGCAACGAATGAGCGTATTATACAATTTCAGAATGAAATATTACTTGCTAAGAATAATGTATGCTGCTGGATAAATATCTCACCGTAGTTAATAATTTTGATAAAATTGTAAAATTTTTATCTTGTCTACACATATTACTTTTTAAAATGCTTTACTTACATTATATTAAGATGGTGGAATGCTTAAGTATGAGTTTATATTTGACCCAACTGTAATAATTTCGACAAGTTGAAAAACACATTGATAAACGTCGTATAGAACGGTCTGAAAAAGCACAAATAATTTATTAGCCTGCGAAGAAAAATAAAATAAATATGTTTAAGCTGATGCACGAGTCTAAGAGTCGTAGGAAATGCAACAGGACTAAACAGAGTGTAACATTTGTGGTAAACGATTGCATCTACGCGGCACAAAGAGCGAATGAGACCGTCTTAGCATCCAAATACTCACAGTCAGCATCTTACAAACTTAATAAATGCCGTGTTTCAACTTGCTCCAAATGCAAGGGAAGTATTTACTTTATAGGAGCCAAAGGAGGCCTTTTGAAACAAAGTGACCGATATACGCCTGGTCGCCAGATATCCCATACTCTTTAAGGGATAAGGTATGCAGCTTTCCAAGAGGTAAGACGATTGTTAGATGGACGAAGCCTCAGCTGTAACTCGTCTCCTCTCTGTCGAGTACTAGTGGTGAGAAGGAATTTACCACTTTTCCCCTCCATGGATCCGACACTAATAGAAGTTAGCTTTCATTGATTAGTTTTCATTATTTGGCTAAATGGAGAATCGGCGAGGAACCAAGTCCTCAACTTCTTAACCTTTTGAAATGCAAAGGAATGGCAAAAATCTAGCGTCGGATTTTGACACGTCTCACGTCAAATCTAGAAAAAACCCTTTTTAAATTAGGTAATCAAATTTAGGTACCTATGTGAAAATTAAAAAAAAATCCTTATAACATGCTCGTCAAACTGAATTATTTTTCGCAAGATATTTTATGATATGAAATTATCTTATTTTGGCAAACATACTCAGACACTACACCATTTAAAGTTCCAACAAAATAAGTCAAAGGACAGGTAGGTAGCACTTTTAATTTAGCACTAAGTTTTGATGGGCTCCAAATACATTATTCCCCAAATTGAACACTCCACTAACCATGGGAAGTACCTTTGCCCTTTCTCTAATTGGTCGCCTGTATCTCTAGGAGTCACTATCCATCGTACTATCAGCCCGTTCTTCCTGATTTATTTTTTTCCTTGCCTTCAAGAAATATAGAAAGACCGAGGCATGTATGAATAATTCAAGCATCCCATTAGTAGCGTTTCCTCACAAGATCATTCCTCCTAAAACGTTTTTGTTTGTGAAATTGTTATATCTGAAGGTTTGAGAACTAAATGTATTTTTTAAATCAAACTTTCCGAGTAATATCCCTTGTGTTTGCTTAAGAGTATTCGAAGAAAGAAGGGATCCAACAAGTTCAAGGATCGTTAATGTTATTTGTTTTTCCTTCCGTTTCATTTCAGGTATGATACCGAAGAGCACGTCACGACCAGCCTAACAATCACAGATCTCCATTCTCAAGTCAAAAGAAATGGCAGGCCGTTCGTTCTCTTGTGTCACTTCTTCCAACCCATTACATGACAAGCAAAAGGGCGATGTAATAGAGTGGTAAGTGACTTTTAACGTCATATTTTACAAGTTGATGGACTCTCTCAACAACATCATTCAGGCCTACATTCTTGCGTCTTCAAGTGAAAAGGAATTATATTGTAATTACTCTACTAGGCACCTAAGACGCTTTGCGACAAGTAAGAAACTAAGGCCTTCGTAAACTACGTAAGGACATAGAGGGCTGCTTCAACCATTTGAAGTGAGCGATTGAGCACATGAGATTGACAAGCCATTATGTATATTTTCCGTAGACAGAACATATTAAGAACTGAAGATGCCTAAAATTTATTTTTCGTATCGTTTTCCTGCACAGTTCCAAACAACTCACAATAACTCAAATTTTGTACTCTGTCCAAAGCTACCATGTGCTCCTACAGTAAGTATAGGTAAATCACTACGCTTACTGCACTCTAATTTATAATTATCAGGATAGAGTGGCGAGAGAAAAAACTGGAATAATAAATGCATAATAATAGCTCGTCATTACTTATCCTTCTTTTTTCCGTGTAACTTGGGGCGAGATGTCATCTCAACCGTAGCCTATGGCCCAAAAAACCACGCTTTACCCGCTCCGAGCAACGCCAGAACTCCGCTCTTTTTCTATTATTTATTTTTTTAATATTGCATACGCACGTTATCACGCCATTGCCTTTCGAGATGGATAAAGTCAAAGAACTATATGAATACTGTTAGGACCAGAAAACTGGCTCCCTTTTTAATAGTTTCCTCCATTACGCCATGTCCTTGCATACTACCTCATTCAATTTTACTCTCGCTTACGGCTCTAACGCCTATCCATTGATTCACACACGCTCTCTTATTCTTAAGACTCCAATATTCCCACAGTATTGACTTTCCCCATCTACTTCTTCCTCTCACACCATTATATATTATCTCCACTAACATATATCTGTTTCGTTATTCACCTCACATTGATTCTCTCATCATGACCAAACCAATGAGTAAAAGTCCTTTCATACATGTCAGTTACTCAAGCATCCAACCCATATATTATTTCATAACCCACTCATTCCTAACCCAATCCATTCTATTCTTGACTGTTGCAGGCTTCACTTCGTAGAAGTTACTAATATCAGTACTCATGATTAACACAGTTTAGTAATTTACTAGTAATATTGTATAAAAGTACTAAGCTGTGTTAATCATGAGTACTCCTATCCATCCTGTTTTTTTCTCAAATACTTCTCAGGTACTTCATTCCCACTGCATTTAGCATTCACTTATACTTATCCTTACATACCCAGGTTTTGCCACCATATTATACTCTTGGAAGGAGAGCACTTTTGAACACTATGCATGATTATATGATTTTAAATATTGATTTTTAAATTTAAGGGAAATGCAACGCTGTATATCTTGGCTCACCTTAATTTTTTTTCCTAAATGGATTTTCATGTTTTAATTGTTTTCCTATCATTGCTAATTTTCTAGGTTTTTTGCATGATACCTATTTGTCTATAAGGATTTTAGTAACTTCATGAGAATTAGAAATGAAATTAAATAAAGAAAAAATAGAGGGAAAATAAGGGAGTCGTCATTGAATTACATGGTCTTAAGTGAAAACTTCTATTAAGTACAAGTAGTACTAAGTATTTTTCCTGAGTGCAGCTTTAGCCGTGTTAACCTTTTTCCTTGCATTAAGAATATGTTCTACACTTCTGCTACTTTTGGCTGTAAGTAGTGGAAATTGGTCATAATAAATAAAAACATTGTAATATTCTACGATTTGCTTTTGTAACCCAGCCAGTTTAAACACTTCATCGTCGTCAGATACCCTTGATATTGTCGCTTTAGCGTTGAAATTGTTCTAGTAACGTTATTGAGATCTGGAATTAAAGTAAGTATTTTGCTCTCTTCCACAGGTATATTTTTTGAACAACATCGCGTGTTCATGGTAACATAATAATCATCAGGTAATGCTTATTTTAGTACAATTTTTTTTAAGAACACATTCATGTATAATTTCTCTGCGACGAGGTTTGGAATGTTAGAGTTGAATGGGGTTGGAAGAGTGGGGTTGGTGGGGTTGAGGGCTGAACATGAGCAGTGATGTAATATACGTTAAATTCTGGGTGGAAGATGGATATTCGAAGGGTATAGCTATCAGTAGTGAGTGATTTAAAAAATAAATACCTACCATTCGATAAAAATTCTTTTTGTTGTGTTGAACTATCTCCAGTACGTCCAATCTTCGACCTTTTGGTTTAGCCAGAGACGAGTAGAACTCCGGAGAGTCCGGAATCCATTGGGTTGTGTACGAACACTGTTAAATGCCTAGCTATAAGCAATGAAGAGTTCACTGCTCCCACGTCTTTGGAATGTTCTTTTATACTTCCTTTAATGTTCCGGGCCGTTTGATCAATATACGCAGCACCTCATTTATCAAATTTAAGTCTATCTTTACGTAAGTCTCTCCGAATTCCTTTTAGAAAATTGTCCTGTGATAAGCATTACGTGATAACACATAAAAGCGCGTCGTTGTTAAAAATATAACTGTGGAAAAGTACGAAATTCTTACTTTTATTCTAGTATGAAATTTCACAATTTATCACCTAAATCCATGAATTATTGACGTACATTCGGGACATCCACTGGGTCAAATTTTGTATTATTGCCTTTTTGACCCAGTGGAGATCCCGAATAGACCTCAATAGCAGCATACGCTGGGAAATCCACTGATCTAGTCAACTAATAAAATTCGTGGGATATTAAAAAAATAATTTTTTAGTTATGGGGTTCCATGGAGCCTTGCAGCCCCATTCCGTTTTTCGAACGCCTTAAATATCTCCATAATTTAGGAAATAAATTATAAGTGACATTTAAAACATTAAAACAGATGAAGAACCCCTTTCACCGTATTGAAATAAAGCAATTGCGACTGACCATATGGTCACACTCGTGATCCAAATAAATATATTATACCAGCATTCACAAAACGCAAGCACTCCCTGTGGCTGAAGATATCGGAGCATCTTTATCACCATTAAAAACTCAGAGCTCAAGTCTTGTCTTTTAACTGGTAAGTCAGAGTTGTCAACAGCCATTGAGTCAAAATTTCATGGCGTAAAACACCACAGCATTTTACAAGACATGGTGTGCGAGTGTTTGTTGAGTGAACGGTTATAGTTTTGGTTGTGTACTTTGTCATTCGAATTTAATTAATTTTCATAAGGCAAAAGGAGTTATTCTATTAGACTGAATTACGCCAACATTCATTTCTACAACATTTTTAGCCAGCACATGGACACCAGTGCTTTCATATTCTAAAGAAAAGCAATGGATATATTTGCAGGATAAGTATAATAAATCAGAGCATTAATTTTCTCCGAATTTGAATCTCTAATAAATTCCATCGACTGGAGAGATAGGATTGAATATGTGCCCTTTAGAGACTTGGATTTAGGCTTTCCTGCGTTTGACGCTGGCAAACATGACGACGCACGATAATAAGCAAAATCAATGTTCACAAAGGGCAGAGATTTGGGGTTGAGAGTTCAAACAACGATTCCAGGAGACGATGAGCTCGATCTGCGTGCATACATGACGAGAATAGATATTAATGCCGAGAGGATATTGAGGATGTCTCCGGGAAGGCTTTGTCTTAGCCTTCAGCGCGACTCTGAGACGCGCACTTGCTAACCTTTGGATTGACTCACACATTTAGTGTGCGTGAAAGCGCTGTTTCGCTGAGTAGGTATCGTCTGTGTATGGAAGGGGGGGGGGAATATGGAGGGAAGTTGTGAGTGGATGAGGGCAGAAAATACAAAGAGAAGGTAGACACATCTGATTTAAACACAAAATCATCATTCTCCCTTCCCGATATATCCTTTCGGAACAAGAGAACGGGGGAAGTCAAAACGCCCCGTAAAATCTTCGCAAATGTTAGAAGGGTTTAAAAAATGTGCAGACGTGGATCCGGCGCCGATTACCTTGAAAAGTCCAAGATGATGGAAATGGCGTCTGCTAGTTCAGATAAATGTGCTCCTTCTTATGGGTGTGCAGCGTTCATCTAAAAAACAACCCCGCTTTCGCCAATATTTCTCAGGGATGCTTAGTCTTTACTTCTTTCTCCTCGGTGTCAACTTTACAGCTAACAGTGAATGTTACTGATACGGATTGAAAAAGATAAAACTCTTGTTGATGACTCGAAGACGGTCGAGATACTCAATAAAGTGTGAAATATACGAAGTGGCCAAATAGTTTTAACACGTCTCTCGTAACTGACAAGATTAAAGCAAAGTTAGAGCAAAACTAAAGAAGCGGTTAGCAGATGGCAATCAATTCTCATTGATAGTATGCTCGTCTGCCTTAGATGAATATACGCCCCTTAAAAACGCATTAGATATTACAGGAAATTTGGATAATTAAACAAATCCACCGGAGATGTAAATCCCGCAAAAGTCCCTGTCTCAAACCTGCGCGGTATGTGGGGGAGGTAGAAGCGGAGGGGGTGAAGGGAAAGGACGGAGGGGAAGAGTGGGACGCAACGAGAGAGAGGCAGCGGAGCCAAACTACTTCGCGAAAAACACACGAGGCACGCAAATGGTTAAAACTATTCGCTTTGACTATATGTGAGATGAGTCGAAATGGGATGGCAGGTAGTGGCGAGTCATCCCACTTCTCGAAGCGTTTGTGTTGGTAGCAATTAGAAAAGTCTTCTTTTCCCCCTTTCGTAGTATTTCGAAAGTTTCGTAGTCCGTGTCCCAAAATCTTCCACTGCGCTGCGCCAGGAACTTTTGCTAAAGCTATAACAGAATCTGCTCTTATTGGTGCTAGGAGCGGTTGGTTGACACTTGATAGACCCTTAGTTGACACTGGCTTGACCATTTATCTAATCCTCCTTTGGGGCAACCAAGAGAATGGGTTCGCTCTCATTATGAACTGAATTTCCCTATAAAACATGCTTAAAACTCCTTTCGTGGTTGTATTTTTCCCTCTTATTGCCCAATAAAGGTACTGATTGCACTTAATCTAAGACCTGTAGCAAAGCTAACATATATTTAAGCGTTTTTATGCGGATGGAGTATTTATTAATGCATTATATCGAGTATAGGTAGATCACATAGACGTAGTAATTTTATTGAGTTCTTGCGGTAATTATAAGGAAATATGCCACGAGCGAAATAGCATGTATGCATTCATGTTCATGGAAATACGGACACTTGAACCTCTTCTTGGTGTAACGAAGTTTTTATTCTCAGAACGTTCAAATCAGAAATGAAGGTCTGATCTTTCATTTAAAGAAGTAAGTTACTGCTGGCCGCGTTTTTTTTAAACTTCTGTATCCTTGAATAGAATTTAGAAATACTCAGGGAAAGAAACTGGTCACCCTTCTCTGAATGTGTGAATTTCACACGCCAATGTGAATCTTCCGGGAAGAGCTCTTCTCTTACCTATTAATGCTAAACTTTGGGTTGAAACACAAAGAGAGAGAGAGACCTTGCTTGACCTTAATTTTGAAACATGAAGTAGCTCATTTGATTTAAAGAGTTCCATAAAGGCGTTTAGAGATCGGAGATTTTTGCTTCATAATTAAAATCAGCTGTCTAATACGGAGCACGTACCATTTCAATGCTATGTCCGTTATGCCAGACCTCTTTACCCTCAAAAAATGTTTATACTTATGCGTCTACTCTTACAATAAAATATTTAACGAAGAATATTCACACGTGCAATATACACACATCTTTACGTAGATAAAAGGGAGTTCCATCTCTTACGAATTTTATTTTAAAAAGTAAATCATAGTCTTATTTTCCTAATTATTTAAGTTTTAATAAGCCTTTTGTGTGATGCATATGGTAAAAAGGCTCGATGATTTATGCCTACGAACAATGAAACTTATTTAATGACTAACTCGAGTAGATTACGAATAATTGTCTTTTTTGGTGGACAAATCGTATCCCCTCAATGTATTTCAAAAGGGAATTTAGTGGGAACGTGTTTGATCAGTAATTATGGATTTGCCTCGTATCCTTTACAATCCATTTCATGACCATGCACGGATGTCTATCACTCCTTTCATAATGTGAGAGCACTGATAGGAACGAATAGAATGGGAGGAACATGGGGTGGGGTGGAAACAAGAAATATACGAAGGATGCGGAAAGGGCTTTATTTTTTTAGTTACCCGACGAATGCTCCGAACCAATTGATGGATGGGCTTCTGCCTCGTGCGTCTACCGTACCAAACAATCAACATGCACCCTGCTCTCCGAGCGAAGCCGTAGGTGATGTATGGGATGGAATCTGAGCGTCAGCTATTTCCTGATCTCGCGTGTTTTTCAGCTTCATCAAAATGCACGCATCTGGATGTACGACCGCTTTATCAAGTGGTGTTAATCAAAGTCGAGTTCAAAGAGCAAACAGGGATCTGGTAATTGCATTAAGTCCCTTTGATGCGATGAACATGAGAGTTTCTTTCTTTTAACATGTTTTTATAGGAATTACGAACGCGAGGTATGTTAACGGCCGCGCGTGTGTATTACAGTATGTTCTCCTGCTCTGAAAGATAATGTTGATGAGAGTTGGCGCATGGATTTGGTTCATTGGACTGACCGTATGACAACAAACTTGCCAATAGCGATAAAAAAATTCAGGATTCCTGCATTCAAGAAGCAGCTATAAAATAATAGTAATTGAAATAACCGTGACGAGAGATCTTGGACAGGTAAAATAAACCACTAACTTATCCAGTCACATAAATTAAAAGTGAACTGCTTATATTAAATACATTTCTTACAGAATATCTGTGATATAAATTCGCCTTGTTTATACTATTTTACGAATATTTCTATCTTTTTGAATGTTTTGGCCATTTTCAGGTTTTTCGTGAAGCAGCTATGTAAAAATAATAAATCAAGTTATTCATTCGAAAAAATAAAAATAATAAATAGCAGTCTTCTTTTTTCGAATGTTGTACTTTTACACGATAGAAGGAATGCAATTTAACTATAAACCTTATATTCAAGACTAATAGAACAGTATTATAACCTGACATTCGTTATGAGAATGATTCCATAATGATAACTTAGGCTGCCAAAGAATTTTCTCTGGTGTGAATCCTCCATCGTGGGTCTTTGTCCTTGAAGAGAAAATCTTTGATTTAATGATGTTTCCCAAATCTCTGACAATTCATGACCGGTTCGTCAATTAGATGCAGGAATATATTTCTTTTTCTTACTATGCCTTCTATTCATAACGTCTTGGGGTACAATTCGTTACACACCTTTAAAATAATATTGAAAACATATCAAAAGAGTGGATAATGGAGAAACGGACGACCTATTTTGAAAAAAAACCTGAGTAAACTTGTGAAAAAAGTACGGCATTGGTTTTACTTTGAAAAGGGAAGGAAAACAATATTTTGGAAAGACACATTTTTTGTGTTCTTTAAACTTTGAACGTGTCTGAATACTGAGAACAGAATAATAGATTGGTTCACATCTTAAATGACATGCTTATGAAGCATTTGAACTATCAATCATTCGTTTCCAATAGAAACCGTTTAAATATTTAAGCATTCGTTTTCCATTGATCATTTTGCTGCTCTTCTAACCCGTACCATAAATAACTCATAATCACCAATGTTAATGCCATATACATGATCGTTCTTTTAATCCATTCATAAAATAAGTCCTTTTATACGCATTTGAACTTTTTATTTATTTTCTGGACTTCTTTTCCGTGCAACTTATTCACTCCATTCGAGTTTTGTCTAAAAAATATTTCTTTTATTAACACATTCTGCCTCTTCTCTTGGACTACAACCTTGTCGTGGTTGAAGGGCTTGCGTGCTCCGATGACCCCTAGAGCTGCACTGGCTGGAGCATTGCTCCTGGTAGGGTCACCCATGCCAGATTGGTCGAAGGTTAGGAGACAGACGAATGGTAGTCCGCGCAGCGTCTGTACCTCAGTGAGGCGGCTGCAAAAGGCGTCTGACCCCAGTGGGGCGGCCTCTGAAGTGATGGTGTCACGTAAAAAACACTATTGAGTAAGGCCACGGAATACTATCTCAATTAAAACAAAAGCCTTGAAATTATGGACAGTTCTCAATTGATAATGAATCCTGGCAACTACGGGACTCGGCCCAGAGGGCCGGGTGTCGTGCCCGGCAGCGGTGGGAGCAAGGCCCCTGCGGTCGTCATCACACGAAATCCTTGCTCAGACGTAGCAGCAGCAGAGGAAAAGAAGATAAAGAAGAGGAACGAAACTATCAGAATAGGCACGTGGAATGTTAGGACTACGCTGAGGGCGGGGAAGCTAGAGAATATAAAGCAAGAAATGGAGAGGGTGGGTGTAGACATCATGGGTCTGGGTGAAGTAAGATAGAAGGATGACGGGGATTACTGGAGCGGCGACTATAGAGTAATTTATAGTGGAGGGAATGAAAGTCAGCGCGGGGTTGCATTCGTAATGAATAGGAAACTCGGTAGAAAAGTAGTGTATGCAGAACAGGTGAGTGATAGGATAATAGTCGTGGAACTAAAAGCAGAACCAACGAATTTAGTTATAATCCAGGTTTATATGCCTACCTCTAATCATAAAGAGGAGGAGGTAGATGGGGTGTACGATCAGCTAGAGGAAATAATTGGTAGGATACCAGGAAGAAAGCACCTGGTAGTAATGGGGGATTGGAACGCGGTGGTGGGTGAAGGAAGAGATAGGCGGGATGTGGGCGATTACGGGCTAGGAAGGAGAAACGACCGGGGCGAGAAAGCTGTGGAGTTTTGCCGCAGAAATAACCTAGTAATTACGAATACATGGTTCAGACATCATCCTCAACGTAGGTACACTTGGAAGAAGCCGGGAGACACAGATAGGTTCCAGATAGATTACATAATGGTACGTCACAGATACAGGAATAGTGTTAAAAACTCGCATACTTATCCAGGAGCTGATGCAGACACAGACCACAACTTATTAGTCATGAAATGTCTGGTAAAACTGAAAAAGATAAGGATGGGAAGGAGGGTACGAAAGTGGAATACGGAGGCATTAACTGGGGCAATGAAGAAGAAGTATCGGGAGAAGGTGGATGAGAGAATGGGTGAGGACCATGGTAGGCGTAGTGAGTGCAACTAAAATTAGAAAACCGTGGATCACGAAGGAGATGATCAGGGAGATGGAGGAGAGAAGGAAATGGAAGAGCGTAAACTCAGAGCTAGGTAAGAGAAAATACCGAGAATTTAATAACAGGCTTAGAAGAGAAACAAAGAAAGCAAGAGAAGCATGGTGGAGAGAACAGATCGACGCGTTATAGAAATACCAAAAAGAGGGAAGAGCAGATGCATTATATCGGAAAGTAAAGGAACTGACGGGTGGTAACAAGGGAAGGGGAATTACAACGATAACAGACAAGACGGGAAAGATGATCGTAGAACCGAGAGAGATCCAGGAGAGGTGGAAGGAGTATGTTGAAGAGCTCTATGGTAAAGAAACAAGGCCCAATAGGTTAGATATAGAAAGGGAATACGATATCGACAGCGATGGCATCGGACCAAGTATCCTAGATAGCGAAATCGAAAGAGCTCTAAGAGACATGAAAAGGAATAAGGCGGTGGGAATAGATGACATACCTGCAGAGTTTTTAAAGAGCATGGGGAAGAACGGAAGAGGAAAACTTTTTGCGCTTACTCGTAGGATTTATGAGGATAGAGTGTGGCCGGAAGACTTCGCGAAGACTGTACTAAATCCTATACCGAAAAAGAGTAAGGCAAAAACTTGCGAAGACTATAGGACAATAAGCTTAATATCCCACGCGGCCAAAGTAGTTCTGAGGATTCTAAACAGAAGGCTAGAGAAGAAGGCAAATGAATACCTGGGTGACGACCAGTTCGGGTTTAGGAGAGGGACGGGAACACGAGACGCTATAGCGGTGATGAGGACGCTAGTAGAAAGAAACCTAGAGTATGGGCAGGATGTTTTTGCATGCTTCGTAGATTTTGAGAAGGCGTTTGATCGGGTGGAATGGACGAAATTAATGGGAGTGTTGAAGAAATTAGGAGTCGATTGGAGGGACAGGCGTCTGATTCGGAATTTGTGTATGAACCAGACGGCGCAGGTTAGGGTAGCCAATGGAGAATCGGGATGGGTCACGATAGGACGGGGAGTGCGGCAAGGGTACCCACTATCGCCGTTGCTTTTTAACGTGTATTCAGAGGAAATGGTAAGGGAAGCATGGGGGAAGGAGTAGGTAGGAATAAAGGTAGGAGGGGAGCTGATAAAATCAGTGAGATTTGCAGATGATCAAGCATTGGTTAGTCAGTCGGCCAAGGGGTTACAGTCAATGGTGAATGCATTAGAGGTGCAGTGCAAAAGGTATGGGATGACGATCAATCACAAGAAAACGAAAGAAATGAGATTTTCTAGAAGTAAGAAGGTGGGGCTGAATATAAGGGTGGGAGGGCAGAAGATAGAGCAGGTCGAGCAGTTTACGTATCTGGGTAGTATTTTGGAGGAGAATGGGTTTAGTGGTAAGGACATCAGATGCAGAATTGCGCTCGCTAAAGAAGCATTTTCGAAGAGAAGAGAATTGATGAGGGGGGGTCTGAGAAGAGACGTAAAGAAGAGGCTGGTGAAAACTTTAATATGGAACGTGGCGCTATATGGGTCGGAAACGTGGTCATTGCGAAGGGAGGATGTGCGTAGACTTGAGGCGTTTGAGATGTGGGTTTGGAGAAGGATAGAGAAGGTTAGCTGGATGGCGAGAAAGACGAACGAGGAGGTATTGGATATTGTCGGAGAGGAGAGGAAGCTTGTGGCAGAGGTTCGGAGAAGGCAGAAGAGATGGATGGAGGAGGTTTTGAGAGGAGAGGGCATGCTGAAGAGAGTGATAGAGGGGAGAACACTGGGGAAGCGTGGGAGAGGAAGGAAGAGGATAGGAGTTCTGGACGAAATAAGAGGAGGTAGAAGATATGAAGAATTGAAGAGGGATCTAATAACGGGCCATCCTTAGGAGGGAAAGCGAGACAATTTCTATTAGGTTGGGATACAAAATGGGGACTGTCCAAGTACCTACCAATCAGCTGGTAGAATACTTGAATGAATAACACATTCTGCGTCCTCGGCATGATAAGTTAGTCCCTTTGTTAGTGATTAACGATCAATAAATGCTAGCGGTAACTTATTAAATTTAAACTGAAATGATTAACGCGAGGAAACCACTTTTCGTTGATTCAGAACCAGCAATTATTGGGCTAGTAATTATCAATCTGATACAGGCCCACCCTCAAGCCGTGCCGCAAGCGTTTTGTGGTCAAGCGTTTGTGTATCCTTTGATGCAATGATCAAATTACCTCAGAGGGATATCAAACAATTTTCAAAACGCTAAATATGTGAAAAATAGATGTCCCGCTTAAATCCGTGAATTACCAACTGTTGTCAGAGGATGGTCAGGTCATTTGGCTTGCGCACCGCAGCCAAAATAGCCGTGTTTTCGAGGAATTTATTCTTCTTTCCCACGATAATCTCCACCGCGGAACCCACACTAAAGAGATGCAGTTGGTTAATGCTTTTTTTTCCAACTTTTTACTTCATTTCTTTCGACAATCACCGGATGGAGACTCGCTTCGCGAAAGGATGTCCGAGGAGGCTTCATTCACAAGGAGGAGCGGTGGTAAATACCGGAGATTTCAGTGCGGCCATTTCTCCGGCGAAGGAATCCATTCTGGCCCTGGAAAAAGCCCGCGTGCTTCATGTATACGGTAAAATTTACGGTCCAGGTGAACGATGGAAAAGGAGCTCCATTCTCTGCGACCGAAAATAAAAAAGAAAGCGCAATAAATCTCCTCAGCGGCAAAGTGGGACGTGGCTTGGATTGTGGTTGCTCGCTTGTGGACGACGCACCCACAGGAGGTCGACGCTTTGGTACCACGGTACTACGAGACTGTTCGTTTTTATTTTCTTTTACCAATGTGAATGCTATCTTTATTATCTCTGCTGAGCCGCCACCAGACTTTCAAGTTGGGAAGTAGGCAAGGGAACCTTATTCCATCCAAAAAACTTATCCTTACTGGTCCAAAACTATTAGGAGAACGAAAAAACAATAGCTTGCAATGTCCGAAAGAAAATAACCCAATACTCTGGAGATTATCATTTAACACCAAGAAGACATATCTCGTAAAATTAAACGACAAATTTAAGGGTAACTTAAGATTTCATGGAGAAAATTGAGTCCAGTGCCTTTTTCAAAAAATAATTTAATACTTGATTGTACAGAGTACAAGCAGCTGGAGGAATAATTTCTTACATATTAAAAATAAAGACTCAGAATACAGTTTGAATTTTAAAAATTGGGTCACTGTCTTTATTATCACTAGTGTATACTATATACATGCCATTAAAATTAATTTTATTATTATCTTGATTGTATTTTAAGAAAAACTATACCATTTAGATTAATGAACGCAAATACACCTAAACCATGTGAATACCGAATATACAATAAATCAATCGTAGGAATAAACATGCTATAAAGTTACTTTTAAACCCATTTTTCTGATAGCATCTACACACATGCACTTAAAAGAATGAATGTAAAGAATTTCAGCTCTAAATCACTATTTAATTTTCCTACCCCGTTATCCCCCGATTGATCCACCTTCTCCCTCCTAAATATCGCGGTTTCCGAAAAATTTTAACCTGCTGCGATATGCGATTAAACGTTTCCGTTTCGGTAGGGGCAGGTGAAAATATTTTAAAATTAGGATTAAGTTTTTGTTTTCGCAATTAAGGGTGCAATTGTGACTGCGGTGTTTGGGCCATGGACATGTTTGCGTTTTCTCCGCGTTTCAGTGCGTCCAAAATGAAACTCATACAGTTGCATGGTGTCGGTCAAGCTTGCGACCAGCGACTAGCGGCGAATTGTAAAACGCTGCATGCCCCGTTTTTGGCGAGTCACGACAAATAGGTACGTCGATGAACACTCCACATTGTTTCAAGTGGCGCATGCCATGCTGGCGAACGTGTCGCCGGTAGTCGCGTTGCGTTAGATATCCCTGTCTGTATTCTTCCTTGCTAGTGGACGTCTAATTTGTGCTATACGGCAATGTTGGACGTGGATTTGTTTATTAGTGATGTATCTCGAAGGGAGGTTTTATGAAATGTTAAATCAAAGGACTACCAGATCAGAGACCTGAAGGCCAAAATGTTAGTTGAGGTATCTGTGGTCGTGGGCGAGACCTGGGAAATCCTTGGACAAAATGACAAAAAGGAAAAGAGAAAGGTAATCAGATATTCCACATCAGTATTTTCATTGAATATAAATTCTAGAAAAATTGCACCGTACTTAAGAATTGAATTTTCACTATAGGTATTTTTTATTTTAATCGTAAAATTAAATTACATATTGTAATAGTTGACCCGTATAACACATAAGTTTATGAAATTATATGTTTATTATTACGAATATTTTAAATCATATCATATTGCCATGGAATGGAGCCTGCGGGGCTCAAGAAGTAATCACACAACGTCTTTCTAGTATCTTTAGCAATAGAAGGTGTTCCGCCTGTCCCACAAGTGGGGATATCCTCCATGTCACTAGTCAGTGTCAACCGGAGGTTGACGGTTACCAAGAAAGTCCACATGAGCCAGAGGAAGAGTCACATGAAGCCACACAGGAACCCGAAGTCCCAAAGAAAATTACTGCTAAACAGACTGGGAAAAAGAAATTCGAGGAGCAGGTCCTTGAGCATCTGTCGGGTAGAAGATGGAAGGAAGAAGATGGTGAAAGACTGTTTCTGTTATCCTTACTGGCAATGTTTCGAAAATTGTCAGACGGAAATAAAATGCTGGCTCGTATGAAGCTGATGGAAGTCATGCACCATGCTATTGTTTCCCAAGATACCTCAACGTCAGTGCTGTCTCAGTTTTCTCCCTCCTTCCCACATGGAATGGCAATCCATCCCAGTAGCAGCTTTCATATTACAGCACCTTAAACCTCCCATTAACCTCTATTCTATAACACCACTGCACCAGTACATACTTCAACGGATCATCAGTTTTCTCAAACACTACCCTCTACGCAAGTGGCACCACACGAACTTTCAAAAACAGGGAGTGATTGCAGTATTTTTAGTAACTCAGTGCTTGAAAAAAGTGCGTGAATTTCTTATGACGATGTTACTATGGCATTTATTTTCAATGTCATGAACAATATGAAAGCCTTAATAAATGCTTCCTAAATTAATATTATAGTCGGAGCGAAGGCTTCCGCAGTGGCTGATCATGCAGGAACTAGGTTTTCCGGAGCAGCTGCGTGAGTCATTTATAATATTATAATAGAGGCATCACAGTATAATATTATATTCATTACTAATATCTTACCTTAAGGTAACTGATAGCCATTCTTCTATTGAAATGGTTTTATGGAATGAAGTTTCCTTCTTTCCAATCCCTGCTTTTACATACCCAACCAACTCATCAAGAGAGCCTACACTCTTTCTGTAATAATTAAAAAAACTTATCAGGGAACTCTCTTGCTTGATGGTATAAAGTGTGGAATTGCCCCATAGATAGTCTGCACGAGTTGATCGGGTGAACGGAAGTCTGGTACTTCCTGCGTTTCTTTTTCTTCAAATACCGAGAAACAGCGAGCGCGATTAGTAGATCATCACTTTTCGAACTCACTACGCCGACTAGGCAGAACGCTCGCAGTTTGGCTTCACCTCCTCCGTTTTTGTCGCGGCGACAGAAACGCGGAGGAAACGCAAGCATGTCCATGGCCACAGTCACTCAAATATTTTAAGGTGTAAGATTTAAGAAACAACATTTAAATATTTTGACTGTGCAAACTCCTGATAGAATACAAAACCCACAATTTTTAACTTTTAAAATTACTAGCGTCATCAATTTGGTTAGTCATACATTAATATCTCAAAAAATAAAACTCCTTTATTGCCTTTTTCTTAAATAAATTCAAAATTATGAGGGTCCGAACCCCATCGATACCTTTAAATGACATCAAATAATAATAAGTTAGAATAGGGGATCCTTTGGAAAACCATTTAGGCGCAAATATTTTATTTTTATTTGCATGTTGTGGTTCATGTGTAAAAGCACTTAATATTTGAAATAATCAGTGGTGTGACTGCAGTGACAATCAAATTTTACGACCTGTACTCAAAAGTCCCTCAAACGTTTCCATTTGCAAACGTCTATCGCAAAAAAATAAAAGTTGAACAATGGAATTTGCATTCTTCAAAACCCCCGTTTTTTATTGTATTTTTTCAAAGGAATTCGCCACACTTATTGCTTATATTTATTTGGATGACTAAGGAACATAAAATTGTTAATACGCGAATCGCCATAGCCAGGTATCGCCTCTTTATAACATACCCCAATTTATGTCTATTTTAACTGTATCCATTTCTATCTTAGCATATCAGTCTTAAGATAAAATTTAGAGGAAAAGAGAGAAACAAAGATGAAAAGAACCAACTTTGAGGAAGCTGGGGCTAGCCACTGTACCCCACCCACACACAAGCCCAAAAAAATCTACTCGGTAGCTTAACTGGCGTTCGTAAAAATGCATTCGGAACGATATTGATGGGCTCCTTGTTCTAGTCCTGGTCAAGGCGAATGATTTTTTAATTGTGGAGTTTTGTACTGATGATAATGACAGAAGTATCCACGCAATTTATTTCCCTCGGACATAAATAGTTACAAATGCATGTCTCAAAGTAAAAGTATTTATGCGGAGGGCATCTTCCACAAAATAATTTGTATACGTTCACTCTAATTTAAGTCAATCCAGTATGTAGGAGGCTTGTAATAAACAAAAAATACACTTTTACGTCATGTTTAGGTTCAATGGAACAAATACTTGGTGAAAAAATGCTTTAATTACATCACTCAACTGCTGGCTCCATCACTGTATATCTGCAATAATTATTTTACCTGACTCCATAACTATCAGATGGCCGTTTTCAATGGAAATTAGCGAATAACTTGGGAATCAATGACAGAATAAGCCAGAGTCAATAGTGGAAAAGCAGCGCGTTCGAGCCGATACATTTGCCCTCCAGTTGCCTCCAGCCGATTTTTTATTCCAAACGTGCCATGAATATTCAATTAAGAACCCCAAGCACCTCTCGCACGATGCGCAGAGAAACATTCAAAGAACAGGGTGCCCCACTTGCAGCAGGCGGAACAACCCGAGGCCCCTTTGAATGTTTTCGATAAAATGAAACCATCAATGGGGTAGGTTTCTCTCTGAAACGTTTTCCAAGCGCGCTCAAGGCCACCGTCTCAAATGCCTCGCGTCTTGATTGGAGCCCCTCTTAACCAAACCTTGAACCTATACCTCTATGCTTCCTTCTTAAAGCAGAATGTTCCAATTCTCTACGTGAAAATATTTTTAGGGATAGAATCAATGTTTCAAACCTTTATTCGAGTCTAATTTTGATAACTTTAAATCTGAAATAGATGAGCCACAAGAGTTCAGACCATGTTCAACAGATCAAAGATGATATAATTCCTCATTCTTTTACATGCACGTAAAATAGCTAAATTCAATTATTTTCCACTCACGACGAATACTTATTCTAACGATTGCCTACTTACTCTCAGGAATATCTTGTTAGGTTTAACAGATGAAGTCAAACATTTCCAATAAAGCAAAATGTCATAGATGCGTAAATTACAAAATGATTCATGGAAAAAATATCACTTTGTGTACCTACTTTTTGCGGATTTTGTGCAATAAAAATTATAGTCACCTCTCAAAGTTCTGGTCGGTGAGTGATTACCCGGTGTGGAAATTAATGAAGCTTTTGATTCTTCTAATAGTATTTTCACATTGTGAAAGCCAGAGTTGGTGCAGTAAAGTAGGGTGAAATAGGAAGATTTGCTTATATTTTGATTTACTTGAATTTAATCTCTCGTATTTGGGTCTAGTAGAGACGAGGGTTTGAAGCTTCGCTCGGCAATTGTAGTTGTGAATGGAAATACATTGGCCTCAACTTGCGATGGATGCTATATATGACGGTACGACTTACGACCGAGCGTTTGGTATCTGCGTGGCTGGTGCTGCTCAGCTGGTTAACGGTGGAACGCTCGCAATTGTCACTCTCTTATCCGCATCGGTTGGATTTACATTTAAAATTTCTTTTGTTTTGTTTTTGGAAAAAAATTTCAATTTGGAACAAGATGATGCTCACAGAAATTATTTCCATTGCATTCTACCAATAATTTATAATAATATAAACCAACGTCTCGGGGGCCATGCTAATTATGGAGAAAACGGCTGAAAAGGTTTTGGTGTCATTTTTTTCTTATATAATAACATATATATGGATAAATCCTTAAATTACGCTTTCACCCAGATAAATTGTACATTTAAAAATTAACTAACTCAAACTCCTAAGTCCCGTGTAAAATTTGCACTGCAACCACGTAGAAAATGATAGGTGTTCTCGGGATTCCCACCAGTTTAGGTGGGAATCCCATTGCCATCAGAGCATTTATGGAAGTGTTAACTATCGACACGTCAGCAGTAGCCAATTACATAACCCGGTGGGAATCCCGAAAACACCTAAATGTTTTAATTTGCCGGGAAAACACCAGATCTGACATAAACATGTAAAACTTTAGTACTACGGATGTTTGCATTTTATAAACGTTAGAAACAGGCTCTAGATATTAGATTATTAGCAGTGAAGTAACCTAATCAAATCATTTATAAATACCATCTTTATATTTTTTTATATTTTTCACACTATTGATTATTTTGTCCCTTATATCTGACGGGTTATTAGCTAGTTATGAAAAAATTATATACGTCCATATCGACTTATGACCGATCTGTCAATACAAAATATGGCCACTAAAATAATGGCCTTTTTCAAATGCTCTCGTGAGCCTTGTTGGGAAACAAAAGTTGGTTTGTACGCAGTCTGTAGTTGGAAGCCATTCGTTCAGGAGTTGCCCTAGGTTTTCGACTCCCGAATGCTTCATATTTGAGTATTTTGATACATTCTTCGCCACGCCCTCCCCTATCCCAATCTCCATCCGCTTTCGGTTATGTTTGTCGCCTGCCGTGGAAGGGACAAGGGAGAGGCACAGAGGAATGCTTGGTCTCCGCGTTGACGATGCGCATGAATAAGTCATCGCGTCAATCCCCTCCACTGCTGCTGGTCCCTTCGCATGCAGTGATGGCACACGGTACTCGCCCGTCAGCCTTTCGGCCACGTCACCGCAACAACTCACCCCCCAACCTACTCCCACTCTGCAACAACGGGGAATCCCCTCCCACTCTCCCTATCTTCCATCATCACCTCCTGCTCGCAGTATCCCCCTTCTGGACCGTCTCCTTCATTCTCTCTCTCTCTCTTATATCTTCCTTTCCTATCGTTGACAAAACTTTCACGCTGCACACCTTTCCAAATCTCCTCCTTCCTCTCTTTGCCTCACGTTTTTCCATCTATACTTGTTCTTCTCCGCCCATATTATCCTTTTCCTTCGTGTTTCCTGGATGTTTCTTACATTATACACGGTGATTCAGGTATACCCTTAAATATTCAGGAGGTGGTTGAGCAGGTGATTTTTAGCATTTTCCCCCTATTAATACGGGGTAGGAGCACCTTAGTGACTGAGCTACGACAACGCCAATATTTATTGTCAGACTTCAGTTACCATGAAAATGGCAAGAATCAGTGGATATCATGGATAGTCATGGAAGGAAAACTGTCTACGTTTTACTAAAGTGTCATATATTTTTTTTCTGCCAAAATGTATGCTTATTCGCTCCAATGTTCACGATGGTAAAAGAAATTGGAAATAATTTTCTTCTAGAATTGAAATGCTTCTTTGAATTACTTTATTATTTTCAAGAACAAATCTTTTGGGACAAAACATTTAGCAACTTTTATTTTTTAACCGCTCTTGTGATGAAATAGTTATTTTTCCCTATTGATTTTTGTCGGAGATCTTACGTCATAAGTGATACCGTTATTGATTGATAATTCTCCCTCATGCATTTATTTCCCGGGATAATGCTTTTTAACTCACTCGTTGATGATTATGTGTTCCATTTGATATGCATAAAAGGATAGGTATAATCAATCACTACAACCGGGATAGAGATCTTCATGTGGGCTCTAGAAAGTAACCAACTAAGTGACAACAAAATCTTCAAGAGACGATTTACGGCATGGGTTGACTTGCTGAAGTATTTCAGGTTCTTAGTGAATCATCCTGTATATTTTATTGTATATATTTATTTATTCAGGGAACCACGAAAATCGAACAACGTCAATTGATGTCGGCCAGCACTTTTAGGCTTTACTCTTTTCCTCTTTGAAGCATACAGGACAGTTGCAAGATTATCGATAGGTATATATGGCTGAAATGCAAGCGTACGAAGTTATATATATGCCTCTCGTGAATTTACTCCTGTGTTTGTTGCCTATAGAATCAAATATATGTTATACTACCGGGGTCAGCGAACTGTCCGACTCAAAGAGCAACTCTTCAAATATGTGGCGAGCTACTGAAGATAGAATTAAAGTTACTTAATACATTCCTTGGATTAATTCACTGTCGATCACGAGATACCCATAATATCCCCGCGAGCTTACCATAACTCGCGATAGACGGTTTGCCGACCTTCCTTATACTCAAATATTTACTACGGTCAATGACCGAAATTTTTACTGCTTGCTCACATCACGTTGATGTTTGAATATAACACACGTACGAAGTTCACATGCTTCTTTTGGATGAAATACCAATCTATCAGAATGCATTGCATTACCTTCTAGATTTCTACGTTTCACAGGTATTTCAAGAGCCTCCCAATTTCGCCTTTCTGTGGGTCAATCCCATACTCTTCACTTTCATTAAATAGATACATATGCATTTTATCGTGCACGGCCACTTCGTAAACTTCTAAGTCTCCAGTCGTAAGATTGGTTGTCTACAGCCTTTCATTCTATCATTTCCCTCGCTAACTCCTAAAATGTCCTTCTACCTTTTCTGTTTCATTTCCCGTCATAGCTGGCCGATATACAGTATATTTGTCATTCGGTATTTCTCGAGGACGTATTTTTCCTCCTATTATATTTCTTACAAATTCGTAATGCCTCAAAGTCTTCCCTATGCATGTGGACCGTCTTCCTAATAGTGATCAATATGGTATTCAGGTTTCTGGTTCTGCGGTTAAATTATTTGATATTATGCGACAGTTTCGCCGTGCTATGCTGCAGGCTTCGTCGGGCTTTTAAGAACAAAACATATACATCGGGCTTTTAAACATGAGCTGCGAAAATCTTCAAAAAAAGTGATCAATATGGTTTTCTTCTCCTCTATAAACCTCCTCGTTTCAGATGCTATCCCCCATTTTCTCTTCCGCATCCACATTCAGCTTCAAGTTTTAAAGCCTCTACTATTTCGATACAGCTTTCCAATTGGTAATGCCTCGTAGCCATATAATACAACACTCTACATGAATGTTTTCAGTCATTGCTTTTTTATTGGTAATCCTATTTCTTTTAACACAGCAGTTGTTTTTCTGCATACTTTTAAGGCGATTGCATTAAAAGACTATATTATCTATATATTATCTATATCTATATAAGATTTATATCCGTCCATGATTAATTGCGGCACGCGCGAAATTGATACAGCTCAAGTATTTCAGTTGCTCAGACAATTATCTGCACGTGGCGTGTTTCAGCCTATGTTTAAAACACATGATGTACAAATCAGATCAGATTTTGCATCCACGTCACGTTACATACAAATTTACTCCCTAGTTTACGATCATCTGTGATGTAATAGTTCACACTTACTATGTATTGCCTTGGAAGATAGCTTTAGCTTTTAATTCTTACAGCGCTGTCTTTTTTCCTGTAACAATGGTCACAAAATGCCGACCTTGAAATTATGCCAAATAAACGCAAGTATTATTTTTTAGTCTTGCTCTCCAGCAACCATTACGAAAACTAGAAACACTTCATTCACTTAGGGAGAATGATAAATCAATCAGAATGTCGTAAGATGGGTCGACCGAGCTCAACCAAAAAGTCGCGCTTGCCGGTGACCAATGGATCACGATTCCGAACTCAGATTCATTAATAGTTGATGCTATGTTAGGTGTTACTTCGAAATGCTAACTTCTAGAGAGTACTTGCGTGGATGAAACTTGCCTTTTGAAGATGGAAAGTTAAACATTATGAATTAATTATTTCTTTGTTACATGCAAAACAACATGTCACATATACACTAAAACGTCGACAGTATTCCTCCGTAATGAAGTTCTCCCACTTAAAGAGGCCATATGATGTGGGTTTTGACTCAATATCCGGTGTTAGATAAGTAATAGCATAGAGTAAGTATAATCTTACTCTATACATAAGTATATACTTACTCTATAGTAATAGTCGACTTTATTGCATATTTAGGGCGTTGCTTCTACTTTAAATTCCTGCTTGTATTTAATTTTGAAATATTTTTATTTTCGGGGAACTAGTTTCTTACGGACACACACTACAGTATGGGTATTTCATTATGCTTCCATTCAAATACGCCTCCCGAGATGGCACCCTGCTCTTGTGTTGCGTATTCGTTAAAGGATATCCAATAGGAAGTAAATCTACAAAAACAAGTCATGGGAACCAGGAGAAAACCAATTATTATGTCAAGGTAACATTGCGTTAGATTCCATCCAAAGTAATTCGATCAAATACTTTGATCAACTACTGTTACTAGGTAACAGGCTCACACGTGGTCTCCTTGCAAGCTCTCTTTTCGCCTAGAACTCGAACACTGTACCCATCCGCATTCTTATACAAAACCACACCGATTTCATAGTACGAGGGTAAGTCAATAAATAAGTCGCAAAACTGGATAGAGGCAATAACAATCAAAGTAACTTCCTGAATTTATTTCACTTTTCTACATATTCAACTTGTGCATTCAAGCACCTTATCCCATCTCTTTACAAGTCCTTGATAGCCCGCAAGAAAGAAGTCTTTCGGTTGCTGTCGCAGCCAACGAGTAACTTCTTGGGCTATGGCATCATCATGTTCAAAACGTCGACCTCCAAAGTGTTTTTTAGGAGCCCAAACAGATGAAAATCACTGGAGGCTAAGACGAGACCGTACAGTGGATGTTCCAAGCGTTCCCAATGAAATGTTCGTAACAGCTTATCGTAACGTATGCGTAACGTTTGTAGTATGAAATCTCGTAGTTTCGTTAGAGAACCTTAACGGTAGATCTGCGAGTCCTGCCTTGGGCCCATCCCAGCGTGAAGTGATTCGATTTTTTGAAAACATACTGATGAGTCAAAGAAAAATGTGTTAATTTTATCTCTGGAGTATGGAGAACAAGAATCAGACAAAATAAGAAAGACACACTGCCGAACTAATAGCTGCGAAAATTCATTAATCTCACTTACCATTTATGATCACAACAAAAAGGTGCAGGACACAGACACTCCGTTATATACAGTCCTGCACACACAATACTGCGAGCCACCGCGGAGGCGTGTGGCAGGGGGTGTTAGGACACCAGCCTTGCAAATGGGAGAGAATAGGGAAAAGGAAGAGGGAGAGAGCAGAAGTGAATTTAATGAAAACGGTATCTTATAGGTAAAGATCATCAGGAAGGTAAATATGCGTGTGTTTAGCTTCTGTCACATCACTCTCCATTGCGTGGAATGAAGGAATATTTGTGCCTATCAGATTGGCAGTGTTTTTCTCATTTCGACGCTTTTACCAATTCTAGGAATATAGCGCGGGGTCGACATAATACCCTCCGTCTCGTATACTTAAACTTGCATGATCTCAATTCTTCAAGTAATCTTAACCTAGAGTGTAGCCTCAGATTCTATAGCAGTTCCAAGCCAAGTCCTTCAATCAGTTGCGTAACAATTTACATTCGCTCGTAGCAGTTGCTAACGAAGGTCGCTGCTTTCCTTCGTATTTTGTCTGCCTAAACGCGAATTAAATTTTCCTGTGAAGGGTCCCAAATGCTCGTATCGTCTTCGAGATGTGTTCACTTCCGTCTCCTCCCTCTTTCGAATTCCATTATCCTCTCCCCATCCCTTTTTCATGACTCATGTCTTAGCACCATCTTCTCGGCAAACGCTTTTGAAGCGGCTCGCAGGGCGATATGTAGGCGTTGACTTTTCGTAACTCACTATCCCCTTCCCTCGAATTCCTCAGTTGTACATTCCTCATCTTCCTTTCTCTTTCTTCGTATGCTCTCAGCCAATGGGAGATGAGACGCGCAAAATTTCCTCTTCCGCTCGCTCGCCGTTGCCTCTCTGCTTTTAAGTTCTCCGCGAAAGTAACGCCCTCTGGAAGAAAGTATGTTTGCGCCCTTCCACTTCCTTCTCTCGTTCTAGATCTTTTGAATGAAGAACGAAGTCGAGTTAAGTGTGATTGTGACGCGACCTGCCCGAGGCATTTTCAAGGGAATAGGGGGAGACTGAGATGTCAAGGCTTGCAGGCTAAGGAATATCGTGAATGGGACGGCAACAACTCTCTTCTTCACTCGAAGTGAGTACCTATATGCGAAACCAAAAGTGAGGGACGTAGTATAGACCGAGTCGCGGAAGTAATTAGCAAATTCTTGGATTCCAACTCGCGAAAATGTTAAATTCCATGAAGTTACACCTAAACAGCCTGTTAGGGTCAAAAATTCGGGAGAGAATTCATGTTTTTATTTGCTATTTTCAGCAGAAAAAATCGAATTTTCGTATGAATTAGCAAATTAGTTTCTTTAAAGATAACAGAGAGCAACTTAGTGAAGTAGTATTTTTTTTCGAATCGAATGATCCGAATTGAGTTAAAAAATAGTATCATCGCTTATTAGAATAAGTTAAGCGATGTAGGCAAAATTATGAAATAACTTTCAGTATTATTATGAAGTAACTTGGAGAAAAACATCCATATAAAAAAGCTTTTCTCAGGCTCACTGCTGGTCAGTTCAAAATAAAGTTAATTATATTTATGTACATACAAATAATTTATTTAGTGCATTCCCACCTGGCTAAAAAACTAGCGAATATAATCATTTTTCGTCTAGCAATAAGCAAGAGACTTTGGAGTTGAAGTTGGTGACTGAATCCGATTATGAGTTGGAAATCCTACCCAACCGGTTCGAATCTCATTTTGGGCATTTTCGATTATCTTAGCATCAAGGTCTTAAGTTAGAGAGTGCGACATTAGGATAGCGAATATAAAGCATGAAACTTCAACGGGCGCTAACCACTATGGTGTGAGATTCACAGAGGAAAAATCATCCTCCCGGACTGAGATTCGAACCCAGATCCCCCGACATTTCTTGCCGGGTCCTCTAGCCATTTAGATACCCACGAATTCTCTTCGTCTGTAGGTATATTAGGTCACGGCTTAAAGGAATAATGAATGTTGTGACGATGTACCGAGCAAATGGTGGAACAAGTGCCAGTACTCCCGTGAATTGCGCCTAAGTCCACGAGGCTTTTAGCTGTTCACTTTAACCAATGCTTTAAATTGGTTTGAGGTAAGCACCCATGTAATCCTTGAGAAGACTTCCGTGAATAAATGTGAAGATACGAGTTTTCCTGGTCGTCCTCCACATTTGTCCATTATGCTGGGACTACAGTTTCGCCGGCGTAGCAGCCGTCTTCTTCAGGTCAGTGAAGTTAAAATGCTGACATTTTCCCGTCTTATATACATCATACGTTGAGGCCCGGTGCACTGTGATTGGTGTTTCCTCACCTTTCTATCCCTACATTGCATACCCTATTGTTCCCTCTTAGTTCCCCTCCCCTCCTAGTTCCCCTCCCCTCCTTCCTTTCCTCCCCTACCTTCCCCTTCCCCAGGGCAGTACTAACTGCTCACTTCTAGAGCTGACGAAGGACCAACTGGTTCGAAACGTTCCGTAAGAACGAATTCTTTATCTTTTCCTCTTTCTCCTACCTCCTGTAAGTTTGAATTTATCTATTTGTGGCCAATTGGCGAAAACTTCCAAGATTGGTAGAGCAAGATTGGTAGAGCACTCGGCGCGACATCGGGAGGTTCCGGGTTCGAGTCCCGGCCACGGCACATTTTTACCCTCTGATTTCTCGGCTTTACCATCTTCCACATCACCAGTGTCTTCGTCCAATTTTAATTATATGTTTCCTATCTCTTTCTTTCACCTTCTGTTCAAATTATTATATATTTATTCGCCTAAAGGCGGTGTGTGAGTGAGTGAACGAAATGTATGGCCGAACCGGCTCTTTTCCTCTTCAGTTCATGTTCCTATCTCTGTCCGACTATCTGTGTGAATGAACTCATCTTTGCTTTCCTCTTGTGTCCATGTCTAATTCTCCTCTCTTGGTGATGGAATAGCTGCCCTTGTGTGCCATCCAGAGGCCACAGCTACGGGCTCAAGCTTGAAGGGGCATTCTCCGTTATAAGCCCCAGCCGAAATCATGGTAAATCTAAGTGTCCTGGTAGCTCAACTGGTAGAGCACTCGGCGCGACATCGGGAGGTTCCGGGTTCGAGTCCCGGCCACGGCACATTTTTACCCTCGATTTCTCGGCGGATATATATATAAGAAGGGAAAACATCTTCACTTCACTGATCTGAAGAAGCCATTAGCAACACCAGTGGATCGGTCGCTACAGCATAAGGGGCAAACGTTGGGAATCCTGGAAGACATGTGTCTTCATACACACCCATGTGTTTCAAAAGGGGCTTATCCTAAAAGTCTCAACCAATAACTTTTTCACCACGAATTACATACTTAGCCTTACTGGTTTGATCATCTAAAAATAAATTCAATAAATACCCCCTCGAGAGTCCTAAATCAAGGTAAAAAGTTTAAACCGTTGTAACCCGATACGTCGGATTTTCCTTCTCCGGAACACCTTTAACTTTTTCCCTCTCCTTCTACGTCGTATTTTTCTTTTTATTTCGTCTTTTTTTGTCCGTCTTTCCGCACTTACTTCCGCGCTTCTTCTCTCACCTTCTCACTCTCTTTGTTTCTTTGTTTATTTGTATCTCTCGTCTCTTAGTTTCGCGTTATTTACTCAGGCACCTCCAATTTTGGATTGTTACCCCTCGAAAACACTACTTATATCGCTATTAGTTTATGGACGTTGGGTCACTATAACGGTAAAATAACATATATCGCTTGCTATACTGCTTCCAAAAATAAGAAAAATAAATCGTAAATCGTAACACACTTAAACACGTATTTCTCCATTAGGCAACACACTATCAACAAAAACTATAGTTGGTTGTCAAATATTTGTCAATAATTATCTTATTTATGATCGATAATCGTCATGGTCATCGTTGTGCTTCTAGGGGAATTTAAGCACAAGTTTTCTTGGTACACTTCCATCCTTTTCCTTATTTTCAGGTAATGTTTTCACCATCCCTTGCAAGGTGCCCTTAGCTTATTTTTCCTGTTTCTTAGTTTGAGTTTTATGAATGCAAGAGAACTTTTGAATGCCAGAGATATTGAATGACTCGGAGTACGATGTGTGACGTTGGTACTACGAACTAGCAAGAGAATCAGATATCAAATAACAAGTCATGAATTCAACTTGTTCCGCGTTTCTTTTTCAGCCTTCACTTCAACTCCTTTGTCCGTTCATATTTCTTAAATCGCAAAAAAAAACGAAACACTTCCGTCCTCAAAACTCATGGAATCTAAAATTCGTCTCCCGGAAAAGGGTTACGAGCATCCTATCAAATATTCATCGCCTGCACTTCAATCGCTGATTTGAAAGTTCTCGCTTGCAAAGTGCTACTACCCCCCTCTTTCCCCCATGGACTGTTCTACCTAAATAGAAAACTCTCTTTCATATCCCAATCCCCTTACTCACTTAAACTCACATTCGGATTCCAAACTTCCACACGCGTTCGTCGACTTTCCGAACCATTTGTATCTCTCAATTTCACGAGCGACTCCTTTATAAGCCCACTCCTTTCTACTTTGCTTTTAATTTTGAATCACAGGAGTGACGGGAACCAAAGGCAGGCTTATGAATAGAGACCATCTGCCGCGCGTGTGACACCGACTCCTACTTTCCCACGTTAAGTGTGCTTTGGGTTTTCACTCTGCCAATAACTTACAGCCCCTCATGGGATTCACAATGCCACTTATTGCAGAGTATGCTAAAATTTATTTCATGAAAGACTCACATTTTCTCTACTAGCAATAAAAAAATGTTTAAATTGTTTTATTTTAAACCACATTTTATAAATTCCTGCCACGCTTTTCCGGAGTTCCTTTCCGGAGTACCTGGGATAAAATGTAACTTAATTAAACAGGTATAATTTACTCAACAACATTTCGCTTTCGGGGAATGGAACTATTGGAAGGACATTTAAAAAATCTGTTTTTGAAAGACATATTTTACAATTGTTTAAGTTTCCAAGAAGCTAATCTTACTTAAATGGCTCAACATGTATAGCTATTTACACACCAGACTGCGTTGATCCATATCTTCCCCAAAGATCTCAATATATGGTTGTTGGGTCGAGGAAACTGGTTCTGTTTTAATTATGTAAAATGTTTATATTCATGTATCGCTTCACACAGGTTGTGTGCTCTTAAGATATCTAATAATCTTCTTAGAAAGAGTTTACTCCACAAAATATACCGTTATTTCCTCGGTATTTCAAGTCCTCGTGCACTATTTAATCCTCTATCATAAATATGTATCCATTTGACTCAAAATAATTTTCAACATGGCTAAACTAAATAAGGACGTTAATTTCAATATTTAAACCTGAGTATCCGTTACACGTTCTTCCATAACTCATTCGTTCCTAAATTAGTTATGAACATTTTTATAATAATTTTAATGTCTAGTGGTATCCATTCATGCAAAATTTATGTTTTAAAAGCTAAAAAAAATTGTTAGAGAGGATATTAATTTTGCTAATTAAGTTTAAGCGATTAAAACATATGGGTTTTGAATGTATCAATAGCTGTAAAGGAAGATTTTCATGCAGCTCGGATACTTTTAGATTTAATCCCTAACAATTTATGTCACAATTTTTTTTATTAAAAATTTGTGTTGATTTTTGTAAAAGGTGAATAATTTAATGACACGCCATTACAGTGTAAGAGGATCAAAATCACCAACGACTGTTTTTTTCAAATCCTGCCCGTTTTCTTCGAGAACTATCCCACGTAGAAATAACTCAATTCCTATGCAATGGTTGACCGACTTCCTTCGTGAGTTCAGTCACTTGTCTACCAGAATGAAATTTGAATGTTTCCAGCGTTCCTATGCTTTCAGCCAGCTTTCCCAGAATGTAATTTAATCATTCATCCGTGAAATAGAGTACATTCATGATATTCCAAGGAAAAAACGACTTAAATAAGATTAGTATCCTGCTTAGTTGAATTACGATGTAATCCTCATCAGCCTTTGCAACTAGCACTGCTTTTATTATTTCATCCCAACAAATGGTTTCCATGAATGCGATTACTTTGTTCTGAATTAAATTTTCCCTCATTTATTAAATGTAATGACTCTTTGTGAATATAATACTCCTTGTAAACATAGAGCTTCAAAATAATTACTCATCTGATTACGTACCTATCTCGAATAAATATATATATTTTCTTTTTTTATGATTTTACAGCAAAAGGAATTGTGATTACAGTCAAATAAATTGCGTTAAATTTAGTCAAACAAAAGTTAATAGTTGAAATATAATAATTTTCAGCCCAAAATTTAGCTCACACGTTATTTTTGCCCACACAGCCTTCATCATAACAGCCATATTAATTTTCTCTTCACAAATGAATTGACGAACCATTGATATAATAACAATGACGTTCGACTATTTATACTGTATTCCCAATAGTTCATTGTTATAGAGAATATAGATGAATATTGATATTAATTTGTGGACGGGAAGATTATGAAAACTGTTCTCCAAATTGGTATATTCTAAATAAAGCTCTTTTTAGGATAAATACGTTTAATTCCGATGCTAGCGAAATTTTAATTCAAACAAGACGGTGGTTATAAAATAAATATAACATCAAGTTGCATGGGCTAAAAAGTAACTTAATTAAACAGGTATAATTTACTCAATAACATTTCGCTTTCGAGGAATGGAACTATTGGAAGGACATCAGAAAAAATCTGTTTTTGAAAGACATATTTTACAATTGTTTAAGTTTCCAAGAAGCTAATCTTACTTAAATGGCGCAGCATGTATAGCTATTTACACACCAGGCTGCGTTGATCCATATCCTCCCCAAAGCATATTGATGAAAGGAAAAGGGAATTTTTTTTGATGAGTCGTTCGCCAATACTGTGGAGAAAAAACTACGAGCCAGAAAGTGCCACTCATTCCTTGGAAAATTGTACAAAAATGGCCTTTTATACTTCAATCGCAGAAAATTTCCTCAAGATGTTTTAACTAACGATATTCCTTTCATGAGATCACCTCATCTTCCACTCCTCGCGTCCATAAGCCATTAAAAAGTTCTCACTTCATCAGCGTCCGTCGTTCATGAGCTTTTCTCCCCTTTCACCCCCGTCATCCTCTCCTCTTCCGTTGCCTCCTTTCTTTTACTACCCTCTTGATTTCGAATTCCTTACCATTATAAAAAAAAGAGTGCCAAGCTCTTATGAAGAGAAATATAAGATTCCCTTGAGCCCAAGCATCATCACCTTAAAACTTAACACTTCCCTTATAAGTTATTTACGAGGGAAATTGTGTTTGCCTCCTTAAGCAAAAAACGTGGAGAATTAAAGCGTAAATATATCCAAGTGATTCTTAAATGAAATTTCACGAGAGGATTTTTTGAGAAAATTTAAATCTGAGAAGATTAAAAATATGTGTTGAGTTTATAAAGAAAACATTTATAACCATTTTTCTATCAAAATCTATATCCATTTTCCACGAAGTCAAGCCTGAAACAATCAAACAACATTTATAGTTTAGTTTGTTTTTTGCAGTAAATACTGGGTCCTTAAACCAGGCAAACAATACGATATTTATCAAATAAATATACTATCGAGATGCATGGGCTCAAATGTAACTCAATTCCATGGGCATGATTTACTCATTGCTTTCGAGGAAAGGAATTATAGGATAGCCATAACACTTTAAACAGCTATCCAATTTTGAAATGCTGTTTTTTTGTAAAAGAGATTCACTGTTATGCTGCAGGTTTCCGAGACGTCTGGTGACAGAGCCCATCTTCCTTTCCCGTCGCGTAGGTTGACTTGAAGTGAAAACGCAACGGTTTCGTTCCCTGTCCTGGGGAATTCCTCAGGTCGATCTTCAAGGTGACTTTATGAGTATGTAAAATGTTAACTTATATGTGGAAATGCTTCAAACATTTTTCCCACGCATATTTAAATATTAATTTCGAAATAGTTCTCTTCTCTTTACGCCGGACTACAAGATTTTGGGCAGTCTAATCTGCAGTTCCATAAAACACTTTCAAAGGTAAAGTTGATTCGAAGGCTTCCGCGGCGTTTGGCATGTTTAGTGTCTGCTTTCGTTGGCAACCTGAAGATGGCAGCAGAATGTCTGGAGAAACTGTCGTCGTAAAAAGACACTACGTGGAGGAACACCCTAAAGCAGACACTAGACTTTCGAAGGTAATTTCAAGTGTACGCAGCTACTGGCTTTCACAAGTTCCTCTTTCGAAATTTTCCATTGCCTCCGAATACACCACTGCGTACTCTGCTGGGACATAAATTTATAACTCAGCCCCGACCTGGGACGTCTGGTACTTAGGGGTTCCATGTTAAAATAACTATTTTAAACACTTTTCCTGTCAGAATGGAGGTCAAAAGAGCTTAGCCGGGAGTCGTTGGAGGGACGTGACCATTCAAGTGGTATGGAGAATTGGTAGAGGTGACTTAAACCTGCAGTATAACAGTGAATCTCTTTTTCAAAAAAACAGCATTTGAAAATTGAATAGGTTTAAAAAACATTTGAAGGTATATTGTTTTCATTAAAAATAAAAATAAAACATTAATTTATATTTAATTATTTACTTTATATTTATTTCTTTTTGGCTACTTCGCCAATATTTTAGTTTGTTTCAGCAGGATTTTCAACTAGTAATTCATAAAGTACGGGTGTTTACGTGCGGTAGTAGAATATTTTGGGTGTGATTTATATCGTCGTTATAAACATTGGAAAAATGGACCTGTTGATATTTGGAAATTTTCTACCTTTATTACCTTCCATGCTAAGTAGGTATACTCAAGTGATTTTCAAAAGAAAATATGTTTGCTCTTCCTAGATTAAGTGTTCTTTAAGATCTTTCCATCACCTGAACTCAATATTCTCAGGCGTTACTTTGTAAAATTCTATATTGACAGAATCAATACAAAATTTGTAAATTTTACAATGGATTTTATTCAACACGACCGATTTCATCGCATAAGCGACATCTTCAGGTAAATTTTCAAGTCAAGCACAGAATATCTATACATGAACTGGGAGGATGTGGGGGGGGGGAGAGAAGAGAAGGATGGCAGTGACATGAGGGGGAAAGGAAAGGCAGTGGAAAGGGGGGGGGAAATGAAGGCTTAGGTCGGAGGAAAGGTGGGGGGGAGGGTGGAGTGTATGTTTTGGAGGTTGGCGGGGGTGGGTTAGGGGAAGGGATAGGGTGGGGAGGGGCTGCATAGATGGACTTTGGGTAAGCAGTGTGCCTCACTGCAGTTGGGGTGGAGAAGGGGGTGGAAAGGGTTGGGGAAATGGAGAGGTAGCAATTAAGGAAGTGTTGTAAAGGTATGACTAAGATGGGAGGGGTTGCTTAAGGGTCTAGGTTAAGGAAAGTGTGACATCTAAGAGGGGGGAATAATTTTCAAAAATATACTCGTTTAAGAGGTGCTCTTCTTTCAGGAGTTTTCTTATCTCCATCTGCTCCAGTGAGTGCATCCTGTGTCCTTTTCTTTCCAGATGAAGAATCTCAGGCACGAAGTCACTTTTGTGGTAACATTCCCACAGGTGTTTTGCGAAATGTGATCTTTCGATCTGGCCATTCCGCCAATGTATATATATTAATATGTAATGCATATATTGTGCAGGTCCCAACCTCGCGGGTAGGCTCTTCCCGCCCTCAACCTCAAAATGCACGTGCACGAGCGAGGTTAGCTGGTGAGGCCACACACACGTAATTATTTTTCTGACTTAGAGGCACTACCCAAACCTGATTCCACCAACCCCTAAGACCAGATGCGGGATCGTGAGATTTCAGGCGACCAGCGCCTTTTAATTCCCCCAAGGCCCTGAAAAAAAGACAACGAGGAAGAATCCCGGAGAAAGGTGATGAAGCCCCCCCCTTAAATAACAGCGTGCCAGGCCGTGTTCTGTTTGACAAACACACATTTAATCAATCAAATAACAATCACATCTAATAAACCCTACAAAAATGTAATAATGCCCTATCAATTACAGTACTTTGAAGAAATAGCAATAATTGACACTTGAAATTGTAATACCTTGAAACATTGCAATAATTAACACTAATCACCTTCATTAATAGTTCACGGTGAAAATTTACATAGACTTGTTCCCTTTTTTTCGTCGACATTTATGGAAGCATGGAACACACCCCAACGCACTCCTATCAACCTTCCAAGAGTTTCACTCGGAAAATAAGGGACACTTGGCGAGAATAGCTTACGCAGTCCTTTGTGGGTAAGGATCAAGTAATGAGATTTCGCTGGCGGGCTGACGGCACATGGCGGCCACAAGGCAGCGGCAGGAATCTCTCTCCGTAAGTTGATCCAAATGACCCGGGAACTAGTGTCGTCCTTCGCAATGACTCTGGTTTTCCCTTCTCCCGGAGAATCCTACTCTCTCTGGTATGTGCGTCCAGTCTGAGTGTGCACCGGTCTCTCCCTCCGACTAGTTACACCTCTTATGTCGACGCGTTCAGTCTGACTTTTTCACCTTGATGTCCCCTCTCTTGAGCCAATGCTCCACCTTTTTATGTTCATTCTCACACCCATAATCCCCTGCACGAGAGTCGTCTGCTCGACCCACCGACAGCAGTGACAGGGTGTACGCTATTCGAACTACTTATACTACCACGACCCAGGGAACTATCGACCAATTTCATTAACGTCTATTATAGGCAAGACACTCGAACATATCGTCGTTAGCAATATCATGACGTTCCTGGACAGTCGTAACGTCCTCCATGGCTCTCAGCACGGCTTCCGGAAAGGTAGATCATGTGAAACACAACTCGCGCTCTTTCTTCATGACGTTCTCAAATCTGGTGAATCGAAAAAACAAGTTGACGCATTATTTTTAGATTTTAAGAAAGCTTTCGACACGGTACCTCGTACCAAACATTTATACAAATTACAGTCATGCGGCCTAAACGAAACAGTAGTAAACTGGATACGCGACTTTCTGAGTGATAGTAAGCAAAAAGTAGTTCTTGACGGAATTAGCTCTGATGTAGTTAAAGTGACATCAGGTGTCCCGCAAGGAAGCGTGATCGGACCCCTTTTGTTCATTATATACATAAATGATCTATGCTCTCGAATTAGCAGTAAAATACGTTTATTTGCCGACGACGCTGTCATATATCGTGAAATTAGTGATCACTCTGACTTTGAAACTCTATCATCGGATTTAAACAACGTTCATGTGTGGAGCCAAGAGTGGGGACTCGAACTTAATCTGAGCAAATGCACGGCGGTACATTTCTTGCGGAGGTCGTCCAACTATTCCCATGTATATGCTGTGGATGGTGTTAACATAAAGGCGACAGATGAAGTGAAGTATCTAGGGGTTACGATAACTTCGGGCCTATCGTGGGGAGCACATATAAGAAATATTTGTGGCAGAGCTCTGAAGAAGCTAGGATTCGTCAAGCGTATTGTGGGAAGATTTTCAGATGAAAAAGTAAAAGAGAGGTGCTATTTCGCACTCGTCCGGCTACACCTTGAATATGCAGCGAGCATATGGGATCCGGTGCAGAAAGGCTTAATCCGGGAACTTAATAAAATACAAAGGAAAGCTGCGCGATTCGTCAAAAACTGCTACGGGCGTACAGACAGCGTTACACAGATGTTAAACGAATTAGGTTGGGAGCCTCTAGAGACTCGGAGGCTGCGCGCTAGGCTTAGATTGCTTGAACAATTGAGAATGGATATCTTTCAGAGCGACACGGAGAACATCATATTAGAACCCCACTATAATTCCAGGTCCGACAGAAACGATAAATTAAGAGAGAGATTTTGCCGAACGGATAGGTATGGGGATTCGTTTTTCCCCCGAACAATAAGGGACTATAATAAATGCTAGGCGTAATTTCATTAGAGCGTTTCCTTTTCATATGTAAACGGCTGGTGTCCTAACACCCCCCGCCACACGCCTACTGAGGCGGCTTGCGGGGTAGTATGTAGATGTAGATGTACTTATTTTCGTTCCACATATCTTTCATTCACTCATTCACATTATCATACACATACTTATTGTTAACATAAATAGGCCTTTCAGCTGTCATGTAATGGGGCCATCACAATATATATATTTTTTCATATTGTGCTTGACTTGAAAATTTACCTGAAGATGTCGCTTATGCGATGAAACCGGTCGTATTGAATAAACTCCATTGTAAAATTTACAAAGTTTGTTATGATTCTGTTTCTATCACCTGCCTACCTCCGTGTCACTTAAATTGAATAGTTTAATTCCAGTTACATGTTTATTTGGCCAAAATCATTTTCCGAAATTCCTATTTTTATCCTAGAAGAATCATTTGATTAAAACCCCAAAATGGTGTATATTGCTCCCCACCCTTCAAGTCTATTTTCTTGAACAATTTTATCTTACTCCCTTTTTTAATGAAAAGAAAACAACACCATTGTATTTCATTGCTCAGTAGGCAAAACTCTAACGTATGACTCTTGTATCACGTATTTTTTCTTTGTATCTTGTCCTACACCCTCGCCCAAAAACCCCAAACTATGTTCCCACCCCCCCCCCCCCCCCACCCCCCACCAACGGAAACCCAATCACTCATTCTTGCTTCAATTCCCCACCATTCTCCTACATCCGCGGCGCTCTTCTTGGTTTCTAGACACGCGCATGTCTCTCTCCATCCTCAAAGCCAACCCCCGTGGAATTCATTACCCAGTTCATCGAGGAGAAGGATCGACGGCAATATCCGCCAAGTCTCCCCAAATTGCCACCCAGGCTTCTTCCGGCGTTGCCAAGGCCAACCGTTCATCCCAAACATCCTCCTCAGATCTTCGTTGCCCGCTATTATCCGTCTTACCCGCAGCACAAAGCTTATTGTCGCCGGCCTTGTTCAGACCTGGAATTTGATCCATTCTATAGTGACACTGTGCGTGTTTGTTAGGGCATGCTATTCACCGTCGGAAAGTAATTATTTGCAGTTAAAATGGCATGTGATATGGGTTGCAGTTATTCACATGCTCAATATGAGTATTCATCAATCAAATCAAAACACGGTAATATCGCCTGCCTTCCTGACTTGGTCATGTTTACAGCCTTGTCGAACAAGGATTGCACATCACATCAAATCAAAATTTTAATCACGATTAAAACATATATTTCTGAAGTGCTGCACGCGTTTTCAAGGTGTGACTTTATTTTGAATAGTGTTTCATAGAGTGAAAGCTATTTATGAAACATAAAACCAATACCAAGACAAGATGCAAGATGTCTTACCTATTCCGGGGTCTTGTTGTGTATCAGAAATGTATTTTAACACAGAAAACCTAAAGAATCGACCACTTCCCGAAGAAAAAAGCCCTTGCGGCTTTTTTCTTCAGTGTAGGTCAGTTGAAATTTAAGTATTGTTAAATGTAAAAACATGCCACTGCATAAAATATTGAAAAATATCATACATTTCCAAATGAAGGCAATATGTCCTAGTTTTATGTACTTAATCTGAATGTATCAAAATCGTCCGGCTTTAAGGATGACAGAAACAACTTGGAAATGGTAGTACCTACTGAAGGATTCATCAGTAGGACAGGGATGGCGATAAAGGCTTGGACATTAGCGCAGGGATGTAACACTCTGTATTCATGCATCGAAACGGACAATCCCTTGGACGGCATAGTCATTGCTCACTTGAGGATAGAGGTGAATATCGTGGTTGGACTGGAGGAAAGTTTCAGATGAGGGTGGATGGAGAAAGGGTTTAGGACTACTTGCCGGTTTGGAGAGGAAAGTATAAGAAGAAATGGTGTAAGGGATAAGGTTAAGGTTGCGTCTAAAAAGCAAGAGATGCTTCTCCTGCACTCGCTTTAATGTGAATCCTTGTATTACTCTGGGATGCAGAATTCGGGGAATTAAAGAGGGTTAAGGGAGATAATAATCGGGTCACATAGGTCAAAAAAAATGCAACCGCCAATGACAAGCACATAGTGCTTGCCGAGAAATTATTCTTTGAGGCAAGTTATACCGGAAAGCTTTTCAGTATCGGGTGGAGACAGAGAATAAAACGAAGGGGAACAAATCCAATGGGGTTGGAATGGTGCCTCGAGTACTTTAGTACAATGTATCACTATGATTTCCATAACTCATACTTACTTTAAAGCATTATGAACCACCCACATACACTGCATCTACATACTGTTTCCATAGTCTCAGGTCACGAGTCACCTGTGTCATTCAGTATCATCATTCACCATATTGAATCTAACTGTAGCCTCATGTGTTCTTGTTCCATTCTGAGGGCCCGGGTTTGAGTTCAGGATGGTACGGAGATTTTTCAGTGGAATCCCGATCCTTACTCGTGCAAAATGAAGAACACTTCAATTACAGTACTCCGTCCGTCGGGTGGAGCATCTCCTTTGCGCCTTTTTTCTAACACCACCGCCAGGTTGCTCTCCACCCTTCCTCCGTTTGTATTTGTGATAAGAATTTATTGGTCAACATCTAATACACAGTCAAACGTAATAGGCAAAATAACCAAATATCGAATGGTGATATGGGTACCCCTTTGGAGAACGACCGGCTGACCCAGATGGCACAAATGACGTCATATATCGATCTCTATCCCAAATAACCAACTAACCAAGAACCGAACGCCGTTGCATCGAGATCTCCTGGAAATGAAATGGAAGGGAGAAGAATTTTTGCACTGATTGTGAGTTTGTCTTAACTTGATCCGAGTGAAATATCATATCACTCCACAGAACGCAGTCATGCAGACATACGTTTCAACATATGTCAATAGGGACAGGAGAAAGAGCATACTAATAGGGAAAGAAAAGTAATAGGAATTTTAGCCGCCATATAGAAAGTGAGAGTACTCAGACAGACATTTGAACTATTGATAAAATATTTCATAGTGAATTCATTCTTTTTTAGCATATTGTGCAAATATTTTCAGCTAATATTTGATTTCCTGTGAACCTACCTAGATTTGATTTTACTTGTATGAAATTATTGCACATCGAAGTAGTCAGGTTGAAATTGTGACTCTGATTTCATCTTGATGTACGCTTATGGGAACGAGAGGACAAACCAATGTAGTACTGGGGGGACAAATGTATCCAATATAGATATGGAATATGATTACAAAGTTCCCCTCCTCCACATAGCGAATAATACCTAAAAATAGAGTATTAAGTGGAGCGGAACGCATTCTTATTGCATATAGCCTGCATATAGCCTTAATGCATATAGCAATAAGAATGCGTTCGCTGGAAAAACGTGCATTTTCATAATAACAGTGAATATAGTATAAATTTTTCCAGGACTATAAAAGAAATACAGCGAAATTTCGAGGATTTCAGGAGTGTTTTTTGTATTCAAGGATAATTCCAGTATTTAAGGACATTCCAGGAGCTGTAGACACAAAGCTATATATTAATAAAATATTAAAACCCACATTCTGTAATTATTAGCAAGAGGGCAGCTTCGAGGTTTGTGTACTACGATAAATACATCTCTTATTAATTTGTGTTCTTCATTAGAGTATTACTTTCAAACTATGATAATATGTTTTATTGAAACTCCCTTTCTATTAGAAAGACTATTACTAGAAAAACTATTTAAAAATAAGCCGGCTAATTATTTTATTGCTTGTTATTTTCTAGTACAAATTCTTTTTTCTAGCTACAATACTGGTTTGACTTTTAAACATGAGCAAGCAACTCAACATAAAAGTAATTGATTGTGATTTTGTGTAAAATAATTGCGTAGATTATTTACGTTAATCGTTCTGTTTTCTAAGACAAATTTGATCAATTCTGAATCATGGGAGGTCCTCGCCAAAAAGCTGGTTCCTTCAGCAGCAAAAAGGTATCCCCTTCCACATTATGTGGGGAATCTTTGGATATTCCTGGATGTTGAGGGCTATCCGCCGCAACGATTCCGGTCACGTTCTGTATACTCCTGTACCAGGACCACATTTTTTGGGTCACCATTTTCGTAGATTTGAAGACTAGCTGTATGAGTGGAGAACTAGGGCAAGAAATCATTGCGGAGCAAGGGATTTGAGCAAGCGGGAAGATTTGACCATGCTAGTCACATCCCCACCCGACTGGCATATACTCTAAATGATATATCGTCACCGTTTTCTTGTAAGACCGTGATCGGCTTTTCAGGATATATGTGCTTCATGGTAAATCCGTCAAGAATTCTTCTTCATTTTCATTAAATACAGTGCAGCTGCGTTAATTTAAATCAGACAACTAGTGGCTCCGCAAGTGGTCGATGTCATTCATTAACATCTGTAATCATTTCCGTTTCCAAATTCCGCGAAATGACTCGTATTTCATGTAATTATACTCCATTGAAATTTTTATATAGATGTAAGATATGCTTCATTAATGTACTCACCGTGATACGCCATTACGGCATATTTTTACTTTATTTTTCCCTGTAGTAAATATTACTTAGCTCTTAATTGATTTTGAATGCTCTAGTTAATACAGACTAAATATGTAGATAAATGGCATGTATGTATGAAGACTAGTATACAAGTTTACTCTATATGAATGTCTGATAATAATTAATAATATGCTTTTATTACTTAAAAACACACCGTTATTACGATAAATAAATTTGAATTCACCTCTAAGTGATATATTACCTTACTTTCAATGACTACGACCTACGTTGAATGTAACATCCTCAGCCATTAATGTCTTTCATAGCGAAATATGTCAATGTAAAAGATATTTTGCATACTTTATAACCTGGCTTACCCTACGTTAGTCATGAAAAATCAATATTTTTAAAAAAATAATCCATTCAATTATATTGTCATAATTATGGATTAGAAGATCAGTGGTTTTAGTATAAGTAAGTCAAAGAGGTTAGGACGTTTAATTGTTTCTCATTTCAAAGTGATTTATGTGAATGGAAGGTGAAGCAGTTCAATAAGAGAAGAATGAGTAAATCAAATCGCGCGGTTGAAAAAGAGTATGTACTCTACAATGGGAGAGATGTAGGTGGTACACCATAGATGGCAGGATTGGTAGTACAGGCAGTATATGTTTTCTTTATTATAATTAATAAGTGAGGAAAGTGGTGAAGTAAAGAAGAGCTTGTTATAAGGTGAATAATACGGAGAACCACTGAAAGGAAATTTATTTTTTCTGGATGGTGACATGAGAAGTAAATGAATTTTACATTTATTTCGTCAAATATTAGTCTGGTGCCAAATTTAAAAAATCAGCCCAATATTGTAGTTGTTATTAATGTTTACTTTAGTAAAACGTTCAGCACAGTTTTATAAATTAGACTGGACGCGTCGTAGCACTAAATTACCGTCACATGCGCGTTCAGGTCTCTGAGGCGTAACACCTCGACATGACGAAAATGAGTTGTGCGTGACGTTTGTTACATCCGACCACGTTGAGTAGCTACGAGAGCGGGATTACTTCCATAAACGTAGTAGATTCGTCTTAAATTCGTAGACTTTATTCTAGCATTATAAAGTCAACAATCACGGGGTTTGATGAATCCTGACTGAAGAAACTTATTTTGAGAAAAATCGAATGTAGTAAAGTATTTTTAGAAGTAAGCAGAAATATTTGTTATACGAGACGCTGTGTACCGTTTTTTGCAACCCATTTTTGCTATACTTAAAAATGACATCTGGATTCATAATTTTGACGATATGACGTATTTTCATGTGTTACATGCAATAAAGCATAATTGGGTTCCATTTTAATCGTAAGCCTTTTTCACTATCATGTTAAAATATTAATAGGAAAACACCAAAGAGAAACCCAATGAAGCTACTTGTATTATTAAATATACATTACTCAGCAATGAGAGTATGCATGCCGATTTGTACCAATTACTGCTATCGTGTTTCTCGCCGTTATTAAAAGATGAAATTATTCAGCCGAGATTATTAATACTACAAAAATTACGAGTATTTCGTACGTAGAACATTGATATACATGTAATAATACAGCTCCGTCACGATTTTTGCTGCCTCTTCCTCACAATTGTTAACATGTTGAAAGATAAAGACAATATCCAAGGTTGGAGTAATTGTTACGCCTGATAATGTAACGGAATCGACAGAGGGTATTTTCGATTTGTTTTTTTGTAAGATCGCTCTTGCATATTTTTCTTTTTCCAAAAATGTACCGCAACGCATTTCTAACTGGCATTCCTTGCACCAGGCTTGGATTGCTACTGGATTCTTTGTTAAAAAGACCTCTTTTCCGGCTTCAAAATCTCTGTGTACATCTATACAATTGCGTCGGGAGCTGATTGTCAGAGATTACCATAAACCACGCTACTGAGGTCTATCTCGTACAGGACAAATAGAACAGGGTCTCTGACATTGTTGTTGCCCAACGTCACTTCAAAAATGCAGTTGTTTGTTTTTAAAATACAAAAAAAACTTTACATCACGCCATTGTCGCAATATTTGTATTTTCCGGAATCTCTTGATTAAAATAATAAAATTACTTGGAAAATTCAGCGAAAAATATCATTAAAAGTGTGAATGTCAGAGGTGAAATTATGACCTTATCCTAGATGTGTGTGACCCTCAATACATGTCTGGCTTTGTGTGGAATCTCTTGATTAAAGTAATAGAAAGTATCAAAAAATAACGACATTGAGAGTAGGCATTTATTATAATTGTGGATTAGATGATCGGTAGCGAGGTATTAGTTAGTCAAATTAGTAAGGACGTTGAATTGTTTCTCATTTCAAGTAATAAATGTGAAGGAAAGGGTAGCAGTTTCGTAAGAGATGACTGGGTAAAACGAATCGCGCGGTTGAAAATGAGTACTTTACGGTAGGTGAGAGGTATCATTATCAAACCACAGATGGCAGGAGTGGTAGTGTAGATAAAACAGTACATGTTTTCTTCATTTTAATCAATAAGTGAGAAGTAATGTGAAGTATAAATGAGATTTCCACAAAGTTAAAACATAAATAAATATACATTAGTAAATTTAACGACTTTGAATGAAGAAATAAATAAGAAATGAATAACAAATTTAAGTTCTCGAAACTTAGTAGGAAGCCAAAATGTTTGACTAGCGACCAACATTTCAATTTATTCTTAATGCTGGCAGAGCAAGATTGGTTCTTAGTTCGGCATATGTCTTTTATCGGCCCGGTGCGTTGCTGTACGTACGTGCTTGCACGGTACGAGCGCATCCTTGTAGTTGGTTCGTTCATTAGACGCCAATGGGCTCTGTATCCATGACGCCTGCACTTGCGGCACGGCTCACCCAGCATGACTGAGGCGGCACGTGAAAAAATCGGTCGCGATGGGTAGCTTCTTTGAGGGGTGGGTTGGGAAGATTAATTGATAGGAGGGGTCAATCGCCGTGGTAATGGCGGATGGCCTAACAGGGGAGAGATGGGGTGGTTGCCCGGAGGGGCGGCTACCTCATCCCTCCTCTTGGGGAGGAAAATTTTTCAAAGGGAGGGGCTATGTCGCTCGTTGTTTCAATAATAATAAGCCATCAAAAATCATAAAAATCTCTCTTTACATCCAAAAATCCCTGTTTTAAATTCTTAAATTTAAGAATGTAGGAATTGGAAAACAATGTTTTAAAATTGCCCCGTCGAAACCCACCCGCTGTCCCCCAAAATTTTTCCCTATTCCTTCCCTTCAACCACTATAGTCCAATGCGATTAGTAACTTCTATTTTACAGGTTTTTCGTGGTTATCACCTGGTCCAGCGAACTAAAGGTACATTCATTGCTTTTCATTTTATTTCCGCCATCTAACAGTTATACATTATGGCTTTTATTAACTTGCATTACTCCATTTTTATCAATATTTACCGAACATGCTACCATATATGCCGCCAATTTCGAATCCCTCACATGCCCCAGCATCCATCAAGTGGGTTCTTTTCTCCTTGCATACACCATTTTCAACTTACTCTTTCCTGCTACGCTTTGGAGTGATGGATATTTTTTCCCTTGCTCCTGGGCTCAAAATGATTAACACCAATGTCAGTTAATCCATAATATTTATTATCATTAATAAATTCACAGACCACCACATTTTAAGCCGCGATGTTTTCTTCCAACACAAAGTACATGTCACTTCATGTAACTTCTGGCCCTGAAAACTTGCATCGACTGTCATCGTCAGCATTATCTTTCGGCAGGACGAATGAAGACTTCGGGCAAGGGCTGGCAGAGGGCGTCGCGGATCTCAACGACGATCATCTCACTCCATCAGGCCTGCCTCATTGCTACACTGAAATGATAAACATGAGAAGGAATTAATAATTCCGTCAGTGATCAACTCTCTTTTCTCATATATCATACACCTTTGGATTCATAACAGAGGAAATATGCACAAAATTATGAAAAATAACACTTTTTTATTTCCGCATGATTCTTTATTAGGCCGGCATTCGCGGTTTCAAAATTGATGCTTGAAACGTCATAAAATAAAATTCTGTGCAAATGCAAAGCGTTCTCGTTTCACAATGCTTATAAAGCAAATAATAGAACATGAACCCTTTCAAAATAAACACCATTATTCACCCTTCGATTCATAAGCAATAGACAGAGTTAGTAACAAGATAATGTAGCATTACTCCTAGGTATTTAACTGAGACTACGATTTCAAAGTCTCTATAGACTCCATGCCTAATGTAGAAAGTGTAGCGGGGAGAGATATTCATTTTGCAGAAATTCATTGCTACAACATTCCTCAAATTCAATTTAAACCACTATGCACCGATTTTACATTGCCTCAAGATACCGATACCGCTTGCCCTTGGTTGACGAGGTAGGAAAGCCGAATTATGAAAATATTTACTAGACGCCAGAACCTTTAGTCCTTCTCTAACGGCCTGAAGAACTTGATGAGGCGACCGGAAGGGCGTACATCAACTATAAAATAATCTGGGATAAGGAAAGGTTGTCCATTGTCCTAGTTTTCTAGATTTGATAGTATGCTGAGACTTTGACGATTTTTCAAACTGGATACTATTTTTATTAAACACGTGAAATATAAAATATCAGGTCTTGCGGACAACTGTCAAATAAGTGAAATTTGTAGTCCTACAGCCTTTTACCCTGATTCCCACTGCTGGAACGGGATAGCGTTCTCGACGCAGGGCTAAAATGAATTCTCAGTTCCGTTTCCTTTTCCGCACTCTTCCTCTTAGCCCGCACACACACTATGCTCTGTGTATTTCCTTATCCCCCAACCCGTCTCTACAACTTCTGAAGCCTCTCTTCTCCTCCAACCTCGTTCCTATTAGGGGCTCGAAGGGGTCGTGTCGCCGAGAATATCCGTGCTTTTTTATTCCAGCTCTCACGGGATACTTCCAGCAGATACTTCCCTCTTCCCCTTTTTCCTTCTTCCTCCCATTCTTTCTTTCTCTCATTCTCTCCTTTTCGCTTGCTATTCCCATGGCCCTAACTACCACTCCCTCCCCCGCCTTCACTCGACTCTTTTCTTTACGAGCGAATTCCCCTCTTTCTTGTTTCCCTCGCTCTCCTACACCCTAGCATTCACTGCAAGTGCCTGCATTCCATTTGAGGTGCAATATGCTTTGGGATTAACCCTTTTTGGAACAGATATTGGATATCCCGAAGTAATGGCCAAGCTAATTTTATATTAGGATTCAGAAAAAGGGGCTGAGTTATCATCAGCATGCACTAAATTTTATCCCAATAAATTTAATGAAACTACAAAACATTCATACAAATGTCATTAAATGGTGAAATTTCCTCAACATGAACTTTTGTAGGTACGCCACCAACTTTATAAAAGCTATGTATATAAATATATTAAGCAACGACTAAAATGCCAAGAGATATGACGGTTATAAAGGAAACAAGCATTTGGGAGCAAATCGGCTACTAAGCTACACTAATTCTCAATGTCAGAGTCAATTATGGTATCTTATCTCTCGAAGGAAAAACTAAAGTTTAAGCCTGTCCATTCTGCAGTTTATTTCCATAATTTTATTCACCTAATAAATACTACCATTATATTTCTGATTTCGGAAAATGTTATTTTCGTCGACAGAAAATACGATGCTAAACAAACATAATCATGCACACGCATGGGGAATCGAGTAGAAAGAAAACGAGGGTTTGGGTAATTCCGAATGATATAGACCGATCGATACGCTTTTTGAAGTGCATGTTTTATGTATCCACGGACCCTAGTTGAAGGATGCGAATATGGAAGGGGTACTCTCTCAGGGGTTTATTTCGGAATGGTACTCAAGTTTGGTGAGAGAATTTCGACTGGCTCCTAACAGTTAGGGCTGCATAATTTCTTCCCTGGAGCACTAAGGCCGAACAGCAAACATGACTACGAATGGTTTGCGTGAATACACTTTTGAAAACAGTCCGATTAAATGGGTGCCAGAATGGAAAGGGTCATGTAACGTTTGCAGGGTAATCCATTACAGCACTATAACTTCGTGATAAATGGCAAAATTCACGGCCACGGACCGGCTTACTGACCACGGCTTCTTATAGGCCACGGACTAGTTCCAATTTATGTGTGATGGAATGGGGCTTTGGAGATGTCGAAACTTTGACGTGGATTACGCGCCTAATATATCCACACACGACTTTTCTGTTATTTGCTATCTCGTTATGAATTCACTATGCTTCGATTCCAGAATGAAACGAATAGTTTCAGCATACTTAATTAAATATCATACCTGTGCAGGAAAGACCATCGTAGTGAATTGACTTCAATATCAGTAAAATAAACCACCGCAACAGGATTTCACAAAGCCTTGAAATCAAGGAAATGCGAGCCAGCCATGTGCGACCCAAAAAGCCAGAGTTTTCATTCGCAAGGAACCCATCAACGAATGAGATGCTTTGGCAATGGCTTCAGAGTCCTCCCTGGCATTTCGTGGCTTCGAAAAGAAATACTTCACATTAAAGGAAGGAAAGGATTAACATTGGATTTTATTTTGATTAAATCACCCACCGAACCCACCCGATTTATTTTCAGATGATGCATTTTGCGCAATTTTCTTTACGATACTCTTGTAATCATGGGCAACCGTCAACATTCTAAATCTCATTGTATATCATTCTTAATCTCAATACTCACTGAAAAAATCATTATTACCATTGGAAAAAGAACCACTTTAGAGTATGAGATCGGAAATAAAAACGCAATTGTGCATGAATACTGGATGTTGCAACATTTAGAAAGTCATCTGATTGCTTCCATTAAGAAATTACCATATGTTACACCCTGAACTTTTCAGATTCCGACTGGAACATTTTAACTTTTCCGTGATATAAATATAATTTATTATCAATTGTCATTTTTTTATAAGAATGCCATTCTGAAAATCATAGAGACCATTCTTTATAGAAATCCACGTTATTTCCTTAGACTCGGAGTAGATAATTAAGGCAAAAGAATAAATACCATACGGTAGAAGATTGAGAATGAATAATGAGAAAACATTACAGAGAGCAGATATCAGTAAGACTTGATACGCGAAAAATACAAAGACGCACGTTTCGATAAAAATTGTTACGAGCGAGTGTAGCAATAACGATGGAAGGACCAGGCTGGGCGTCACGCTAGGCAATGAAAACTCGAAGAGTTCAGATCACGCGAGTCTCAGGACGACACGGAGGATATTATTTAAACCGCTCACCACCTTTCCAGAATTGATAGATGAAACAAAATAAGAACGATTAACTGCCGTAACGGACAGGTATAAGCATTCCATCCACACACCGTTTGTGAGTGTGAAATATAAATAAATAATAGAGGAAAGAAAGTGCTTCGGGGATGTGAAGTCCCATAATTCTCTTCCCTTCCTCATTCGGGAACCACTCCCTTTATACCGCCGCATATATAAGAAAGGCCGCCGCCGCCGCGAGTTAGGTCGGAGAATGGATAGCATGACGGAGACGATAGAAGTTTTGGGTTGGGACTCTTGAAACAAGAAGGAAAATCAACAGGCTCAGTGTCATATGTAGGATTGTCTAAGGAGGCAAGGGCTTGAAATAATTAAATGGAGCCATGGAGATGCCAAATTATATAGACATAAATGATAGGCCATATAATATAAAATTTAGGAAACAAATAACTAACGGGGCCAAGTACTCGTTTTTAAATAGGGGTATGTGTATATGATTAGAACCGGCTTCCTGATGAACTTTTTGAGCCCTTATCCAAAACTTTAAAATCATTTAGAAGTATATGTTTAGAATATTTAATAAAAAATTTATTTTTATATTTTAACTTATGTTAATCCATCATTATGTTTCTTTCTTTTTTTTCTCTTCATGTAACCCTGAGATCAGGTTATTTTATGTGCATGTCTCCTTTCATTTCCACCAGGCATTTACCTACTTTCAATGTAAATTTGAATATAAAAAATAATAAATCAACATTTAGAATATGGTTGATGGCAGGGTCGGATCCAAGGAGCAATCTTGAGGGTGGGGGGGGGAAGAGGATTTTTAAGTTTTATGAGAGTGTATGTGTTTATGCGTGAATGCGAATGCCTGCGTTCCAATGTGGATCTTATGTCATGCATCTTATATTTCCTCATAGCTATGTCTCTATATCTTTATTGTGTCAATTAGTGATTTATTTAACATAATCAATATGAGTTTTTTTGTCTCCTCTCCGCCCCCGAAAATGTTTTTTTTTCTTTTATCAATGCTATTAACTCGTTGGTACAATGAAGTTTACTATTCTTACATCGTTAAATCTTTTCTTAGATAAGTGAAGTCATACAAACGCTTGAAATTACTTCATCATTGAATCAAAATCCGTTTAACATGCAGTTCACATTCGCTCCTACCCTCGTCCAATTACTTTCTACTTTTCTTTCCCTTTTCATGGCTGCCTTGGCTTTCTGAGTAATATGCAGACGTTGGTGTAAAAGTAGAAGTTTATTTCATCGCTCACCACTCGCCGGCGATGAGATGCAGGACCCCGGCTAGATCGCAGATTCCACGATGATGACGACGTATGAGTGATGCCGCATATCGCCGCCACTTTCAGCGTCACCAGGAGGGAGAGGGCACTGCCAGTCTCCTGCACACCTGCCACGCCACAGAGCTCGGGACACCTGCATACGAAGATTCAGATTAAGAATATAATGAGAAAATATATGAGACATGAAGTCGAACCTAGTCTCTACTAATTACAATGAATTCAAAAAAGATGCGGTACTTTTTTCACAGTTTTTTATTCCAAGTCGACCGGTTTCGTCGCATAGGCGACATCATTAGGTGAATGACATAAGTTCGTTTTGTGGGGGGGGGGGGGTATCGCCTTAAAATGTACTAGATATCTTGGTATATAAAAGGATAACATTGTATATGATTTTTTTAAATATATTTATTCACTTTTTTATTGAATATCAAAAAAAAATCTGCATAAACTCCATTTAATTTTTTTTTTATTAACAAAAAAAATCCATTTTCATACCTATCCGTGTACCCTTGGAATAAACTTCTATCAACTTGGAATAAAAAACTGTGAAAAAGTACCATATCTTTAATGAAATCTTTAGAATGGATTTTCAGAAAGTGAAGCCCGAAACCATCGAGTTTATCTACTAATTACGTGTAAATGATCCAAGTCAAGCAAATGAGAGAAAAACATGGCCATCGCATTCAGGTACTGAATAGGTGCAAAAGGTAAAATCAATGGTAAAAAAGGCAAAAGGTAAATGCAAAAGGTGGGATCAACTCCTACATCTCACGCACTGTTAATGGCTACAGCAAAAACAGAACAGACATCTATATGCAAAAACAAAACCTTGTTAGCATCTCACATTATGCATTCCAATTCCTCTATCCATTTCCCAACTTTCTAAATGGCTGGTGTCTCATCAACCTCTGCCACACGCTGCCACACGGTGCCTGAGTTGCGGCCAGGGCAATAGATATTTGTAGATTATGAATTATGTCAAAATTTGTAAATTATGAAGTTTACCTCTACTCGTAACGGCCACTGAGCAAGTCCTAGGACTTTCGAAAATTTATTATTTTTCAGTAATCTCTATACGTATAAAACGTTGATATTCTTCACTGTCTTCTTATCATCTGAATGCTGATAAGCATGTATTTTTAAATATATAACACTCTATGCAGATTTTTTGTGTAAACAGAAATTATGTCAGATTTCATAGAGCATAGAGGAACGGACTTCCATGAAGAATACGTACTTATTCAATGCAGCACAGGCGCATATCATGACAAAATAGTTACTAACCCGAAAAAAGTTGAACAGTCAACAGGGGCACAAATGTTTGCAAATAGAATTTCTATTGTAGTCAACTGTGCAAATAAAAACGTTCAGCATGCTGATATGTGTATACTCAAGAGTCATATGCCTGTTGCAATGAAAATCAATATCACCGTTTGCGCTGATTCAGCAAGCAACCGAAAATAACCGCCTCGCCGACAACCTCAGGGACTTGCATTGATCGATCGAGGCTATTTCCCCATGTATTGGCCATCACACCACCAATTTTAATTCACAGCGTCTAAAATTTCACAAAAATTACAGCTAGAGCCCTGAGCTGATAAATTTGGTCTCTACAGCTCAGTCGTGAAAGAATTTTCGATGCAGGTGTATGCATAGTTTAGCTTCATCACTTATCTCATATTCTCTAATCAGCGCTCAGTGCTGCTTCTGCAGTGCATGAAGCATATTCCCGTGGAGAACTATAATCGTTTGAAAATCATATCATCCGAAAAACAGTAACTAGAATGAGATTTGTGTAATTTGTCTCAATGTGTATTTAAGCACTAATAGTTTTATTTTGAATGGAATTAGTTTTCATTTTCATTAGGTAGCTTTTACGAGCCTACTGATTTTATCACCTGTAGCTAAATACATGACCTCATTCAAACCTTGAAATACAAAATGTAGGCACTTAAAATAGTTTTTCTAATACAGCAAAAAAGAAAAAGCTGAAATATTATCTTAACAAACATAGTTTGCCTCTAGTTTTCAGAATATTGACAAGAGCCCTCCTCATGAGCAACGTGTTTCCTCTGCATGAGATCATAAAATTTCATGTAGTATCCGATCCGAAAGTCTGTTCACGGATAATTTATATCCCCTATTTTGTGTTCTCCAGGAAAGTTAAAACTTAGATTAAAGATAGATTAAAGAGTTATTTTCGTGTTCAAAGTCCGAATCTGAGTGCATAAAGGTTGCGAGGGCGTTTAAATTTATTCTAAAACTGGATAAGGATGATATTTTCCAACGTGTTGGCAATAGAGGCTATGCTTAACTTAGTTCTCATTCATTTTATGATTCTGTAACAAGTTAAAAACGTAAATGGCATACATACCTTGTAGAGAGAAGTAATTAAAAAAGGAAAGAATAAAAGTTAAAAAACCCTTTATGATCTTCCAATACTAGGACACAGTTTTCAGAGGGAAATGGCTAAAATAAAACACATGATATGTAATAACTTCTGATTCAAAGGAAAAATGTTATTCATAAATGGCGGTTACTTTGTGAAATTTAAAACGGTGAAGGTAAGTTAGGCATATTAAAAATGATAAATTAGAGCTCATGGGCACTAACTACGTAAGCCACCGTTTCCTGCAGTTAAAGTAACCCGAATGATCTTCGTCTTTTTTAATTTTTAACTAAGTATTTGATGTCTTAATAGACTGATATAGTGAGCCATATTTCCGTTTGTATTGGTATTTTATAAAATAGTAATCCTTAAATCGTTTCCCAAGTAGCACCATCATTTATATAGAAAGTTTCACATAATTATAATTAGTAAGTGTTTCTCACCAGCTTATTGCATTTTAAAATAGTTAACATTTTCAAACGATCTAATTTAGTTAAAAATTCAGCGTTTTGAAACACGTTAGGCCTCTTTAGACCTCTCTAAATTTTGAATTTCATTTTTTACTGGCAAAATGAGAATATTTATATGTATCTTATTTAATGAACCATTTTCCGAGGACGGATAAGGAATATAGTCAAACGAACTTTTCAATAGCTAAAAATTAGCTGTATTCTAACACTCCAATAGTCCTCGCTACAATTTTAATGTATGCTTACCCTTTTCAGAAACATTTCGGTGCCATCCGGAAGTCATACTACGCTACCTTTTCTTTCGCAACTCCTTTCGATTGATACTTAGGTCACACGTCCGTGTGGTGGATCACGGAACGTATACGTAAGTGATGTAGATTTACTTCCTCCACTACCATTACATCATCGCCTCGGCGTCATAGACTGCCAACTACATCCTTCTTCCCTTGTCTATTCCCCTTTAATATTCCCTCAACACTCCCCAAAATATCATCTCTGACACACAGCCGGTGACCCCTATATTCCCCCTATCATTTTCCCCACTCATCATATAGTTCAACCGCAACTCATCCATTCGTCAAGACCGTCCATCGACCAAACTCGTTCATTGCTGACGAGGAGGAAGGACGCAGGAAGGCGTGAGACTCAGGGATGGGACGCCAATTGGATAAACCACTCTGACACGGACAAGAAGTTCATCAATACTCAGCTTGCCTGCGCATACATTCGACCCACGACGGAAGAGAGGTGGGAAAAGGGAAATATTATATATTAGAACTATCCCTCCGTCCATTGCACAAAAATCGAACTCATTCCAATTGCAGTCACATCTCCCCTTTAGTTCTCATGTTTTCCACTTATTGTTGCCCTTGTCCCTGTTACTTCCTTGTCTAAGTCTTTCATCAGCTTAATCCTCTCACATTTCCTTTGGTGAGAAGTTCTTTCCTTTTCGGCTCCTGCCGGACAAAATATTTCTTCAAACAGTTGGGATTGTGCGCATTTATGATGGCGACAAATATGTACATGGAAATTAGTACTAGCAAATTATAAATATAAATTGAAAATCTAAGTGCAGTATTTTAATTACAAGGTTATCCTATGAATTAGTTAATTATTATTTAAGTCTAATATTACTGAAATGTATTCTGAGCTACTCTGAGGGATGCCTGTACATACGTTATGCCCCCAAAGTGATAACGATCTGAACTATCCATTATTAGAGCGTGAGAGGCCATATCATACGTAAGTCTCCTTCCAGATGGCACGCTGCATGTATGAAAAGTTAATGTACATCAATTCATCGCTCTTGAATTTCCTGATAATTTTTATTTTAACGCATCCACTTACAATAAATTTCATGAGTTATAATGCACCAAAATTAGGTCGGTTAAAGTTACAACCCAAGCGTTTTGTAATCATCACAGCTAGGAAATGTTGACTGAGAAGACGAACTAATGGTCTGAGCATTGATGGGTACCAATTGACGACGCTTAGTAATCGTTTATCGCAAATAAGAATATTTAGGTCGTTCATAAACTTCACCTCTTTTTTACCTTTCTATCAATTCCTTACCACCATTTTATATTACAATGGTAACGAATACTGATTTTATGTAAAAGGCTGGTGTAGCTCTCACGTCATTCTCGCTTGAGAGGATGAGATAACTTCAGAGTTCAGCCATTAAATATGTTTTTGACGAATGAACTCAATACCATACAGTACCGCTATGTGAGAAAGCAGAAACTGCAGTTTCATCGAGGACACTTTGAGTAGATTACACTCATTAAAAAAAAATTTATTACTACACTGACTTAGGTTGATAGATGAGTTTAAGTGAGACGGGAAACTGGTTCAAACAAGCACCCTTATGTAGGCTCTTCATAGCATGTTGCATACTATATTGCATTAACGGCGGAGTATTGTTTCAATAGTCTCTACTTCATCAGCAGATGTTATTCTGGAAGTTGTTTTGCGAATGCGCCAGCATTTACGTTACGTTTCCAGTCTAGTTAGGAATGCATATTTTTACCATACGTGTATGCATTGAAACGCTTTTCAACGAAAGCAGCTCAGGTGGAAAAATTGAGGTAGAATAAGTAAGCTTATAAATCAAGTGCAATATATGTATGCATACACGCAGGTATGTTCACCCTTATCTCGAGAACCAAATGTAGTACAACTTTCCAACTTTAAAGATTATAAATTTCTTATTTCTTGGCAGTTTATTGGTTACATTTCATGTAACCTATACTCTCGAGTTCGACCCCAGTCGCGTCAAAGTTTTCCCACAAGAAATACATATAGAGTATACTTTTTCCACTTGCAGGCTTTATTTATTTTGCCAAATTTAATTAGAAATAATACTTGCACAAACACGAGATAAATATCAGCGGAAAGAAAATTCAATAGCAATATTTAATCTTCACGTAGAATAAATATTTATAACAAATTGCACGAACTTTGGTAAAATATGACGATTTCTTATGAAAATTTTATTTGAAATAACCCCATCTCCTTGACAACCAAAGGCATTGTTGAGCTTGCCTATCATAAGCGTGAATAGGGTAAATAGACCTAAAAGAAATTAATTCGAAAATGAATTGCAAGTATTACAAACAGTATGACAGAGGTAATCAGTTTCAAAGCTATCAAAACGCCATAAATGCATTCATGAAAAGAATCATTTTCTGAACCAATTTTCCATTTTCATTCGTATCACTTGAATATCACTAGTTGCTATTCGGTTTTTTAATATTTACCTTTTTTATGTAAATTCAAGAGGCATTTCCTATTTTTTGTTCTTCTTTTTAAATCATTTATTGATAAAATTAGAATACTTGAAAATAATTGTATTCTAATTGAGTTAATAGAGATTGTTTTGGCGACCTTCCATTGAATAGCTGGTGGCTAATTAATAGTCCAGCATTACATTGTATCAGTGTGTTAATAGCGTTCTCCGCGTAGCCATTGTTAAGTTATTAATAGATTGACGCTGCAAACTATCTCTGAATCTCCCGTTGAGAATCAATGGGAATTTCTGCTCGTATAGAGATAAAATGAATGATAGAGAAAAGAGGAAAAATCATTCCACTCTCGAAGCCATTGAAAAAGCATGATGGCTCCATGGTTCCAGTGCACAATTTGCATCACCCTAGGGAAACTCACGCGCAAAATTAAGCCTCTGCGGACGATATGGTATGGTATAATCACCAGTCAACATTTTTGGACTCATAAAACGATGGTCCTTAGTACGATCGATTTAATTGGATTTCTCGAAGTTGCCTGATGGTGGTGCTATCTTAACAGTGCCTCTCACATTTCACCTTTTACCGAACTCCAGTCCAACTCTCTTCCATATCCCATTCCCATCCATATTCTTTGGCTTAGCCTACTCCTCTACCAATTCAGGCAACTCTTATTGAATGAATGGAACTTATGTAAGCCGATTATAACTAAGGCCTTCAACAGCTGACTCCCAATCAATGTCGGGGGAAGATAACTCTCTATTAGCAATTAAGATGAAATAATATAATCCCTCGGATAAGGATCCACTGCTTCTCTCACAAAATGCCTTTTGAAAACCGAATCCCATACAATTATCGTACACGTCGTTTCCAGGTAACTTACTATGCAAAACTAGAGAGTTCAATAAATGATATTTGGAGAGTATTACAAAGATATTTTTCGAGATATTAAAGTTCGCGATGACACACGTTATGTTATTTTGTAATCAAAGACATTTCGTCATCACATTTTAAAAGAATGCTTTGCACACAACAGAATAAAAGCTTTGGCATCACTTATTTCAGTGTATGCATGTAATAGTAATGACTGACCTTAATTTCGCTCACATAAATTTACATACAGAGTAAGAGACAGATAGGAGAGACCTTCTCCTTCATGAAAGTCTTTTGCCTAAACCTAAAAAGAAAAGCAGACATTTGAGTGAAAGCACATCTTTTTTCTTTTTTAACTGTACGGCATAGCATAAACTTACAGCATCTCTTTCACTAAACATGAGTAGTGAGAAAGCAGTAGTGAACGATTAATATATGATTTTAACTATCATTTGAATAGATTTGTGAGATTACAAGGTATTCCTAAAAAAGCAAGAGAGCCAACACACGAGATAATGGTTATAAAAGGCAATCAAAACGACTTCCACCGGAGTTCTAGTGTTAATACACAACCACACAGAGATAATGTTTGCGTGGCACTTGATTGATGATGTCACATATTTTAAGCAAATGTGTCTTAAAAATCAGACACGTACCCGAGTAATCAGACCTTGGTTACCAGAACGGAAAGGGCAATGCAACGCTTGCAGGGTGACACATTCTGACGTGCTATAAATTCCTGACTAAGTTAACGATTTAAAAAAAATCTTGACTCGAAGGAGCATACAGTTACGATGTGAGCATGACCTTGAGTAGGTTCAGCGAATGTGTTACGGCGCAGACAGGGCGCCCTAACACATTCTATGTGGCTACTCCTGTGGCTGTGGGGCGTCCTCGTGGCTACCGGCTCTCATTTTGAGACGCCCAAGGAAATATCTCGTCGACATTTCTTAACTTCCGCCATAAAACTTACTTTACACTAAATTTGTTGGTGGAAAATAAAAAATTAAGTCATAGCGTTTAGAAAATTTCAGATTTTGGTCAGTACGAGGTACAATAGTATAAATACGGGATGAAATTCACCATGAACAAATCATTTGACTTGACCGGGATTCTGATCCGGATCTACCATGTGCCGGCAATGATGGTTTAAGGGATGTGCGGGGGGAGGGAGCCGCTCCTAATTATTGGTAAAATAGAAAATATGGTAGTCATAACGTATTCCATGACCACCAGACCCCCGTAAAGTAGCAATCCACCCCCTCCAAATCAACGACCTTAATCCACCAGTAATTGCGCGTGAGATGTATTAGGAAGTTAGACTATAAAGCCATGTTAGTTGACGGCGAAATTCAGCGGGAGTTAACCCTCGCAAGATATCAAACTGGTCACTACAGAAAATACTGTAGGAAATACATGAATTGTGTTTGATTCGAAAAAGTCTCACATTCTAAAGAAAATATCATACGTTAACGCAGAAGTATTCTAACTAAACTTTGGTCATTGTGGCCTGTCCAGCTACACATCCTTTTTCCAGAGTTTGCTCCAGAGTTCAAGATGAGGATGCCAATAATTGAAAAGATCCAATGCTCTGGATGCTAGAGCCAAAAAAGAGCCAGGAGGTTTACCTGGGGCTTCCCTTCCTCGTGCGTTCGTTACGTCATGGACCCTGAATCCCCTGGGCTATCGCTGCCCCTAATGTACTGTTTACCGACACATGCATTAATTATATGACGCACTTTGGAGTGGTGAAGTGTGCACTCATGTTAACCATCGTTATTTTCACTATTTAAATTAGTTATGTGTTTAAATAATATTTAAAAACAAAATTTCTTAATTTTAAAAATGAATTTGGTAAAATGCTTTTTGCCACTGATTACCTCATTGTTGATGCTCGACGGTAATAAGTTTACGGGTTTACACTAGATATGGGATTTAGGTCACATCACGCCTACAGGTACTTATCTAAAATAATTCGCATTATTAACTATATTGTGGCACCTCCACTATTGCACCTCTTTGGTTTTTTACAATTGAAATTTATGTAGATTTTGCATTGCAAAGAAATAGTACTAAAATGGAAAATACGGCACCAAATGCTGGATTTCAAAATAATATCTGAGAATGCTGCAAGGAAAATGATTGAATCAATTTATTTAAATAATTTCAGGGTATTTGCAATTTATTTTAATGCCTTTGCCTCAAAAAGTACTTTTTAAGTATTTATTAGTTATTTAAACAATAAAAAAGTATTTAGCGACACTTAAGTTTACCATTGTAGGCAACTAAATGGTACACATGCCACGGATATACTGTTGAAATTATGGAACTACCTCCAGCATACGTCACACATGTTACTTCCACTACGAGGTCAAAATGTTAGCAGATCGTATCATCCTTTGAACATGTATACCTTTTTTCGCTTTTTTGCATTAAAATCAACACCAATTTTACCATGTAAGATTTTTTCCTCATGGAATTTATTTTTTGTATGTCGCATTTTGCAAAAGGAATGAAATGACGCACTGTCTAAAATGTAAAATAATCTCACTTATAATGCAGAATAATCTCACATTTAAATTACTAACGATATTTCTGATATACATGCATAAAAAATATAATTTGCTAAAACATTTATTTTTCTTATATTTCTCTTAATCCCTAAATACGTCAATGGTGGTAAATGAATTAAAAAGAGCACGGGAAAGTTTTTTTAAATAAATCCAGGAGCACATTTACAATAGGCTGCATGACTATTAAAAGCTTTCAAATGTACTTGCGCGCGCTTAAGTGTTGGCCAATCAGCTTTAGAGGAACAAAACGCAGTGAATGGAATCACTTTCATCAACCGTAAAAGTCCGCAATAAGTTCTAATAGTCCGCAAAAGTCCCGTACACAGCTTTCACAGCTGGCCATTTTCCGAGAAGAGTATAGTTAGTGGAACAAATCAAGAAGACAGATAAACAGTTAAACTTGGGCAAGTGGAAGAATTTTGTAATTTTGGGAAGCAGGATCAGCAGCGATGGAAGAATCAAGAAAGATATTGTGAGCAGAATAGCCCAAGCAAAGAAGATATTCTACCAGAAGAAGAGTCGGCTGACAGCTGGTAACACAAGCCTGGAGGCAAGGAAGCACTTTATTAAAACATATATTTGGAACATGCTATTATATGGCAGTAAAGCCTGGATATTAACAGCAGCCGAGCATAGGATATTGGAAGCAATGGAGATGTGGTGTTTTCGAAGAATGATTAAGGTCAAATGGTCGGAGAGAAACACTAACAAAGAAGTCCTACGAAGAGCTGGAGACAAAATAAGCATCATAAAAACTCTGCAAAGAAGGAGAGAAAAACTTATAGGACACATTTTTGGACATCAAAGTCTAATTCAAACAGTTATGGAAGGAAATGTAAATGGGAAGAATTATAGTGGAAGACCATGAATGGAATATTTTCAAAGCAAATCATGAAGGACGTCGGAGTAAATAACCATGTAGGAATGAAGCAGTTGGCGCAGAGGAGAGTGAACTGGAGAGCTGTTGCAAACCAATATTTGCATTGATGACTACTGATGATGATGAGCTGCGCATTCCAATAAATGTCTATTAGGTAATTGCAGTAAAAGCCCCATGGTGCAATCTAATAAAGCAAGTTATAAATATGTGAGAAGGTACAGCAACTATATTTTCTGGATGTTTTTTAATAGTCTTACTCCTCAGTCGTTTAAAACGAGTTTCAGATAACAACGCGGAAAGTTTTAGAATAAAATTCTCGGAAATATCATCCCCCGGAGGCAGGGTCTGTCGCTCAACTAACGCCAGGTGATTGAACGGTAAACAAGAGAACCCTCTTTTTGCAAGAGACAATTCGTTTGCTTTCATAATGGCTTTCTCTCATTTTCTTTATCGCTCCATTCGACACGCAGACATGTAACTCGATAAAGGTAAGGAAAGGGTAATGGGCGGAAGAAACGCACTGAGTGGTAATTGAATGAAAACACTGAGACGAAGATAAGTGGGAAACCATTACTCGCTAGAGTGAAACCATTCGTAAATCGCATCATCTACCTTAGCTATTGACACAAAACTACTTAAGAGAAAAGAGAACATGCATAAAATTCATTTATCGTATTCAAGTAGTGTACACGAAAATAAATTTCCTCAGCAATTCATATACATAATAAATATTCGTTTGCGTCAATCGCAGACATTATTAACCGCGATTCAAAAGTACAAAACATTTGAAAGTAACGTGACCCAAAATGACACCTCCGTGACTTGACTATACCGCAGGGTATCGCTCTGCTGCTTTGCATGCATTAAAAAAGGATCAAACCATAGCATTTTATTTTCTTTGAAAATAAAAATAAGCGATACTTTCGTAAAATTACAAACACAAGCCAAACATCACAAATACTTCTTATATCTGGAAGAAAAACCGTTTCATGACGACATACCAAACCAAAGTAGATAATACGGCGGCTTTTTGCGATGGATGGTGGTGGCTTTGCCCGTTGAGGTATAGGTTAGTATGAGATGGCTTCCGATAAACGCTATGTCCTAGGCTTCCATCTTCTTTCCTGCGGATTTACCGCCGTATTATCTACTTTGGTTCATAGAGCCAAGTTAATATCGGATATAGTGAGCATCCCAGCCGAGTTGGACCACCAAAAAGAACATTTTCACAGAACGGCTATGGCAGACAACAGATTTTTAAGGCCCTAAGTAATTCCAATACGAAACAGGAGAGTTTCCCGGGGGAGCCGCCTGAAAAACCATTGACCAAAGCTTTTATCCCTTATGTTTCAACCATATCGGGAAAGATCCACCGCATTCTACGACGGAATAACATTCAAACTATTCACCTACCACCATCTAAATTAAGGCACCGACTGGTGAAGGCGAAGGATACTATCGGCCTGAAGACACCAAGAGTTTACCAGATTCCATGCGAGTGCGAAAAAATATATGTGGGGGAGACAGGCCGAACGATTGAGACAAGGCCGAGAGAACACCGAAGGCATTTTAGATTAGCGCAACCAGAGAAGTCGGCAGTGGCGGAGCATAGCATGAATCAAGATCATGCCATTCGATGGGGAGATGCAAAAATTCTTTGCCGCTCACAACGCTACTGGGACCGCATAATCAAGGAAGCCATCGAAATCCGCCTTAATCCAAAAACTTTCAATCGGGATACTGGCTTTTATCTTAGCACCTATAATAAATTGGGCACCTATAATAAATTGCATGAAAAACATAAGGAAAGAACAGAAGAGATTTCAAAGGAAAATCAGCCAATCAGACGACACCTGAGCTTAATTGTTGGACTCGTCAAACGGTCAATTCAGTTCCGTGTATAATCCTACACAGAGAGAGCAACACGCCTTGAAAATGGAAAACAAGTCGTTTTCCGAAACGTCGGCCAATATGAAGCCAATTACCTGGTGCAGAGCCCGAGAAGAATGCCTAAATATTATTCACCGAGAAAAACTTAAATCGTATAGTGAAAATTAACACAAAACTTTCCTAAGGATTATAGAAATTACCGCAAAAACTATATTTATTATTATAATTCATAAAATAAAGCCTATATTCTTTAAAAACTTCAAACAATGACCCTCATCTCTTACCTTCTACCAAAACGCTTTTGCATGGTCTTACGAGCTTTATATGGCTTTTTCAAGAGGTTATTTTGTGGTGGAATATTTTAAGGTAAACCGTCGAATTTGAGGTCCAAAAAAATCAATTTGTGGTAATGCTGCAAATAGATCAATATAATAGAGAACACGATAGTGAATTTTCCAGTAGGTCATAAATTGTATTTCTAAGGAATAGGCTAAGTGTGCGAGCATAACTCTCACAATCTAAGATATTTGCCGCACGGACACCAGTAAACATCAATAAAATACACTCAAAGAAATAGTAATAACACCAAATAATACGATTCCAGTTTCAGTCCACGAAAGGGTACATGAGTGATAGTTTCACTAATAAATAACAATAACGGCAGAAATCATAAACATTAACAGCTAAACATTTCGGCTATGGAATGTTTGTGATTTTAGAACTAGCGCAAATAAAGAGATACGGGCAGAGTAGGTGATTTTATGAACCATCTTTTAATCATAACCATGTAAACCATTTACGCGCAACATTTACAAGCAAACATTGCAAGCAAAAGTTGGCGGGATTTTCCGTGCTGGTTATTCATAAAGTCTAATAATAATTTCTTGCCAAGAGAAAAGCTAAAAACAAATAAAAATAATAATAATTGAAAGAATAACGGCCAAATACAAATCCTTTAATGTGTAAGGGAGCTTTAAAAACGTGCATAGGTCATCCTTCCCTCCCCTTTCCCAATTCGTATTGTAAACCTCTTCGCCTTGATCGCCCTCCCCCGTGATGCATTCTATTTCTGATGTTAAATTGACCGATTGTAGTAGGCTCGGAAAACCGGAACGGTTTACCGTTTCCACGACTGACAATTCATTCCCTCTAGCATTTTCGTTAAGTATCCACGTTTAGCCAAGGAGATTAAAATGAAATGGAGGAGGCATGACCGTGTACGCTCATGGGCGAAAGTAAAGCAAGAATAGGGGTGCTTGGGAAGGATTTTGTGCCGAGTAGGTGTTGCCAAACCAGTCACAAAACATCGCCTTGTCTGTGGTTTTTAACTTAGATTTGACGAAAATCGAACGCGACCGCAGGACACGTAAGCCAGATGAATGTCTAAACTGTGCCGACTGCAATGGCGGAATTGGCTTCAAGAATCAAGTGGCATGTCGCCTCCATTTCTTTTCTAACCTCCTTGCGTTTAGCGAGTGTTTTTTTGCCTACATGGTTGAATATCCTGTCATTTAATGGGCGTTTTAATTAGAACATTATTCTTTCCCCAAATCAGTAGTTTTTAATAGGCAATAAAATGTAACGATCATTTTCCGCGGGGTTGCTTGGACTTAAACTATTTGTGAATGAATTTATGCACAGATAATATCAAAACTGAATATCATTTTGGATTTTTCTCAAATAAGTCTTTTAAGGGGTATATTTAGTAAAAATAATGGGTAAGATTGAAACCCTTAGTTATGCCTTATTTAATGCTGTCTTAATCATTATTAAGGTAAAGCTGGTAAGGAAGGAAATATTTCTACATGATTCGAAAGTACACAAGAATGGATTTACAGGTATACCCAATCAGCCGGATGTCATCCCATAGATAACAATCTTGATAAAGAAGCGCCGCCAGGCTAAAATGCATAGTTCACCGTTGGCCTTTTGAAGGGGACCAAATTTTTATCCAATCCCTCTCATGCGGGAAACCCTTATATCCTCGCGAATGCTTACGTTAAACGGGATCAAGAACGGTATCTTTCTCTGAAACCGATTATCCTCATACTCTTTTCACGGCGAGTAGATGAAAGAAGAAGCGAAGCGCGGGGAAGAACGGAGGCTATCACCGCGCTATTCCACGGAACGAGGTGAGGGTGGGTATTATATGACTCACCCCGTTTTAAGACCCCAAATAAGTCTTCCAACCCCACTCTCTCTTCCGCATTTCCTCGTAGCCACCAAATATCTCTCCATCATTCCCCAACCATCCATCCCTACATTTATGGATATGTGATGCATATCAGCGCCAACTGCCAGCGTAAAAACAGCCAAAATGCACAAAAATAAGGTTTCTATTTTAGGTTTGTTTTATAAAGCGTTAGCTAGGGTGACGTTTGAGCTGCAGTGAAACGTATTAAAAGGTTAACCAAGTTTCAACGCACGCCCATAATTCAACGCTAAAGTTGCATGGATGCAGCTTTCATGCCACAATCGCTGACTCCTAGTGGCAAGGTCAGCTCTAAAAACCGATTTGCGAGAAACAAATATACTATTTTCGATTCCGGGAAATGAAAATAATCCGCAAAAGTTATTTAGTTAAAAATAACATTTCTTAAAAAATATTGAATATATTCAAAGAGAACTAATTATTAATAAATACAGTGAAAATTCGTTTTCATAATGCATATTTGAAAGACTTGTAATGATAATTATATGCATTTTTTAATCAGCCCTTTACCAGGTATTTGCACATAGTGGTTGAGGACGATGCATTTATTAAAGTCACACCATGCATTGCTAACTCAAATAAGCAAATATTGTTACTTAGAAGACAGCCAAAAATCCTCTAAGATCTTACTACGTTTGCTCCTATACTAAATGAACTAATCAATCAGTAATCTACAGAAAATCTCCAGTATTCGGAGTAACAGAAGCTCCAAAGTACTCCAGACACCATAGTATTCCGATACACGCAAGATCATATATTTACACTTTAATTTACAACGGTAGATAATATTAACCTCGCTGAAAAAGACGTAGAGGTTTGAATATTATATTCTTGTGTCTCCGTCCCTTAGTTCTTGGTTATGAATACGATGCAAACGTGTGCGAATACTAAAGTTCTGATTGTCCCCTATGGAGTTCTCTGGCCAGATGCCCGATAAGAATTCTAAGTTAGAGACGGTGTGACGTCCCGTAAATAGTGTCCGCAGTATAGTGCGAGTGATTTGGTCAGGGGACGGGAAAGGAAACCAATGACCGGGTAGTTTGTTTTCACCGTCACATAAAATGAAATATCTTTTTTAATTAATGTCGGATTGGCTGTCATTTTCAAGTAACAGCTAATAAAAAGAATAAGTTTCAACCAATCTGTCCAAGTATAATCAATAGTCAAATTTTCTAAGCTACATAAATACATTGGTTGATAAATCAAACAATCTATAGGCATGCATATACTAATAGATTTATCTAATAATCGTATACCCCTATTGACGTGAGCAAAGCTTATTGGTACTTTGTGTATTTGGGGAAAGGAAAACGTAACAAATAGGTACGACGAAGTGACTGAAGGTCCCTCCGCCCAAAGCCCCTGTTTGAGTCCTTTGCTACCTCTCCGTGGTCACCCACGTTTCACATTGACGTAGAACCGTTAAATCTTCTTGCTAATGACATTGGATGGTTTATCTATCTGAAGAATCATAGAAAAGAGCCACATTTTCAGCAAAAGCAGTCACATTTTCATGGAATTTCTAATTGGATAAATCATTTACATATACGAGAAACAAAATAGGCCCCAGCACAGAACCCCATACAATACCATAATTTATCCATTTTTCTTCACTAATGCAAGTTTTTATTCTCACACATTTTGATCGCCAGGACATACAGCTCTCAAATCAGTCAAGAGAGATACCACGAATACCAGAATTCCTCAATTTCATTAAAAAATTCGAATGTAACAGCGAAGGAAATGCTTTCTTATCATATATGTATACTCTATCTGCGTGTCTGCTGAAAGTAGCAACTCTCATAACTTCAAATTGGTACTGTTCGAGTATTCAGGAAGATTTCGGCAAATTTGCTAAGCTGATATCATTATATTACCTAGGAAATGCAGAGGACCCAGATCTAATCACATGAATTTCCTGCAAATGGAATGTGTTTTATAAGAAAAAATACCACCTAGTTGCTTGTAGACATGGTCTGACGTGTTATTGTCTGAAAAGATCTCTAAACATTGCAAAGTATCTGATATTTTGCATTCAATGTTAGACCTCACACGCTTTCTAATTAACTTGGTGTACGGAGTATTAAAAAAGAACATTCCTCTAAATATTTTTATACAAAACGGGAACTTATTTCAATTTTCATCCTATAGCTCTCAACCCATCAAAAATGATGAAAAAGAAGTCTTCATTCGTCTGCGGCCTTATTCTTTACCAAATTGTACCGTCTTTTTATGATTGCTGAGCCCTCCTATTCACTCCAATTCCACCAAACTCCTCCCCATGCTCATGGAATTCGGTAGGAATGTGGAAGGTTTTATCATTGTAATATTTGCTACAGTCTCTTTTATTCTCCCCCATTCTATTGCCTTTTTCAATCCTAAAAGGCTTTCTCACGAGCCCTCTCCCTTTAGCCTCCAACGCTCCCACGACCTCTCAAAACATTTTCCAACTATCTTCCTCTGTCCCTGTCATTTACAATCCGTCCTCGATCTCACGTGCCTCAAATAACTAAGCGTTGACGACAAAGCGAGGGAGAGGAAAAAGTTACGCATATTTTTTTCTGAAAGAATACAATAAATGCAAGGCAGGGAAAGTTTCAACTTATTTTATACAAAATTTAACCAAGCTCATATGGTTTTAGGGCGAGTGTTTTGTTTAAATTTCCTGCGCATATTTAATTAAGTTTAGACATGTATTAAAATATTTTCTTCGAAATCGTCCTGAAGAGGCAAGCTACCATTATAACAAGATGGTTGCCAGCTATTAACAAGATACGAGGCAGAAACCCGAGAATGCAACCTCCACATTCTGCACACTACGAAAGCCTTCGCACCTAAAACGGGCACACTTATACGAACACACGAATTTTTTCATTCGCAATGCGGTTTATTACATTCCATTGTTCCACGCCACGCCCCCTGTCTGTTCCAATGGTTATTACAATCCTTCCACGCTGCAATCACTCCACTACTCTTCACATAATAACTGTTTTATATTGGTAGAATCTTTCGCTTGGCATATATGCCTCTGTTTAGTACACACGACTACATTTCTCACGCGAGAACTGGCGCGTTAAATGGCTTGCTGTAAATTCCCTCGTGTGAAAAATCAAATTAAATATCATTCGCGGGCATGTACTAGAATTTCTTGCGATTTCCATGGTCTCGAAAGGAAAAATTCGGAGTTTCGGATTCGGAGGAAAAAAATGGGTATCGCATTAAGCTAACGTCGTCACACAACGTTCATTTGTGGTTTCAGATCATATAATCTATGCCAACAAAAAATATAAATTGAACTGCATTATAAAATAAAAATATTACCGATGTGAGGAACTAAAGGCTGATAAGGTAAATGAGGAATGATGAAAATTTACAGAGTAAATGAGGAACCTGGTTCTGGAACAATGAGTAAAACCAACTACACTATACATGTTCATTCGTGATTTCATAACATATTATCAAAGTCAAGGCAAAGGAAGAATGCTGCATTAGGAAATAAAAAAGGAACTAAAGTGAGGAAGTAAAAGCTAACATGTTTAATCAGGATTCTAGCTCTGAAGCAGAGAGCACCTAATAACGACTTTTGTCCAGACACGCGAAGCAAATCCGAACTCAAATGCGTGGGCACGACGAGTTGGCAACTATTTTCAAGCAAAAACAGCAAAACTTGGAGCAGATACGGTAGCCACAGGAGAATAAAATCAGTCGGAAATGATAAGCGAGCCGATTTCGCAAAACGGGACGACATGGTGAATGCCGACGCGAATCGGTTCTCGACGAGCGAGTGAATGTCCTCCATTAGACGCGGGGCTCGCATTATCGCTTGAGTGACTTGAGCTGGAAACATGGCGGACGTGGCTGCAAATCCCTTTTCAGTCGGACGTGTGAGATTGTGGCGTAGTCCCGCAATGCCCGCTTCGGTTCCGAGCCGTTGAAATTCTGCGTAGGACAAGGAGCGTGAACGCGTCGCTCACTAGTTCAGTGCGACAGGGTCAACAGTGGAAAGTAGGGGCATGGGGAAATGGCAACGTGTCAGCTGAAAATTAGTTGAACATCATCTCCTGCTCATTTTTTTCTCCACCGGAATAATAATAAATCTAAAAAAATGAATGAAACAAGTAACTCCTAACCCTAGTTGATATGTTCTGCCCTGGAGTAAAATTTTCTACTTGTGCCTCTATGAATAATTCACTATCTACGCACTAGAAAATAATTACATAAATAATTAAACACTCGTGAAAATAATTTTCCACCATCTTCAAACGGCATAAATAGCTTTTGAATTCCCATCATGTGCACGTCAGCTCACGTTCAAAGAGCACGTTGAACAGTGACGCTCAATTAGAACTTAGTCATAAAATTAACTCATCCGCATTTTTATTGAAATGTAACCATTACTTAACATTTTCAAGCAGTTATCACACCAAACTTGGTTGAAGCGATAAGATAGGCATAGCAATGGCAATAGTTTTTATATTTTAACGCTAGATAGAGATATACAATAAAACTCATAACTAATCAAATACTGCATTATAAATCTTAACAAATATTAAGAAATGGAGGAAAGATGGGACTTAAAGAAATGGTATGCTGTTTCAAATCTCGCGATAGAATAACAATTGTCACGATTTATTCTAATACGCCTCTCAATTTCCATTCAATAGCAATACTTCAGAAGCTCAAGACCAATAATGCTAATGATTAAACGACAATACATATTTCTTATAGGACTAGGAAATGTCTACACATTCTGAGCTATTTTTCGTAATCTTCGCCTGCCCCCTTTATTGTAACTTTTCTAAGCTAATGTCGCTCTTGAAGATTTGAAATAAAAATTGCCATTATGCATTTCTTCCTTACAATTAAAACTTCATACATTTTAATACAAATCACTATAGCATTTTTAGTTATAAACGTTTTTCTTTAGCATTCTGAGCAATCGAAATGAAATTCTGCGTAGAGAAAATATATTATTCTATTGTACTGTATATTGAATGCTGGTTTCTCTGCCAACAAAACTATGACATTGAAGCTATCACAAAATTTAAACGAAATATAGAATAGAAATAGGCATTATGTATGGGAAAAGATAACAATAGCCTGACGAAAGGACTTCTGCTCTGGCGAAATGTTTACAAAACGGACGGGCTGGACTGAAATGTTTCCTAGCAGTGCATTGGTTTCCCTGAGCATTTACACAATAAACCTATAAAATGAATTATATTCGTGGAATACTACTCATACTACCTAAATTACAGCTAAATTTAAAAAAATATTCCATACTCGTAATGAATTTTTGCAAGTAATAAACCACAGGTTGTAAAATAAAAAAACACACACCATGGCACATGGGTCAATGCTTGCATAGTAATTGAATTATAATTCCGTTTATCACCACTACCCCACTACGTTTCCCACTCAGCTAAAATTATACCATGAATGAAGTACACAGATGAAAATGATAAGCGTAGCATTCTGGAAAGCCAACCTGAGGAATGACATTCATTAACGAATTTTTCAATCGACGTACAAATTGAAAGACCATCAAACGCATATCTTTCTGACTGTATCCCAGGTGAAGAAGGAAACATATGTATTTAATAAACAAGATTTTTCCATTAACAAGGAAAAAACTCATCAGATGACTTTATGAGTAAAAACAACGAATGTGAACTGAGAAAACCGTGGTCAGCAGGAAAAATTACTTTAATTTTATTAATGTATGCAGGTACATGACCTCAACTTTTTTTTGTATTTTTTTATTTTTTTTGTGTTTATATTTTGTATTATTTTGTAGTGACAATAACGCTTTTTCATGTTTTCAAGTTTCTATAAAATATAATTTCTTTGGGTAATGTGATCAGTGACACAAAAGGTGAAATCTTTAATTCTCAGTTCAAATTATCAAGAAACAGTAAATCTGGTATACCTCCCCGCGTATCAGATGCACTAATTCCTGACACCAGGGAATCGCCATATTATTCTTGGCAATGCTCGAATCGAGAATCAAAACGTCGGACATCTCCTGATCTAGTTAAAGACCTGAAAAGAATATTTGTAACACAAGAAATTGTAAACACTCACTTCGGGTCTGAATTGTGCAATTCAGACCCGAAAATGATATAATCTGCAATTGTCTTTGTAAATATCGTGCACATAGTCACCCAGTAGAAAACCTCTAAATCTAACACTTTTTCTGAGAGACTGAATTCATTTTCGGCATTGTGAGGTTCGCAATCCTAATCAGGTCCTACTGTCATCGACAATTGAATTCCCCATGCTTAAAATTAGTTCATCCCAACCAAGTAGGTTTACCTTAAATCTTTCTCACCCATTTTCCTACCTTCTTCTGGAAAGGCAGGCTTCCGTAAAGTTAGAATTGACCTACTAGGTATAGTCAATTCAAGTAATAAGATTCAATTGCCATCGCTTTAAAAATACAATGTATAAACGATACAATTACAACTTTTCAGAATGTATACATAATTATAACAGCATACCTATTCTAGGCTAATGCGTCTGTTCAGGATTTGGCGATAACTACTTACGTTACCGTAAACACATCCTTCCCCACAATTAAACTCAGTCGTACCAGCCTTACTCTTGCTTATTCTCCTCTTAACTATCTCTGCCTATTTTCTTCTGATTGTTCGCTGTTAAATTACCCTTAATTATAGATTTGTTGACTTTTTTCTGTTATATATTTAATTTGTTTTAGTACCGTTGTTATTATTCCAATGTAATTGACCTTGAATTGTTTTTGGGTGTGAATAATAAATAAACAAATAAACATCAATGCCCGTGAACCACCTCCTTAGACGACTACTTTGTCTTCTGCATTTTGAAGGCAAAAAAGTAGGAGCGTAAATTTTATCAACACGCTACCCACAGTCCCTGAGGGACTATTTTCCCTCTCCCTCACGCACGTACGAATTCCTTTTTCCCTCCCTGTCCACATTATGGCCCCGAAACGACGGTTAAAAACCGCTTATGGCGTTTTTATCTTCTTCTGCGGGACAGCGACGCGTCTGAGGATTGAAGTTGGGAGTGGGATCGGAATGGTTGATGGGAGTAAGTTTGGGGTATAGTCGTTGCTGGAGGGTGTGCGGGGGAGCGTTGGCGGATTCGTTGGAGAGCGTGAGAGGTGGGATGAAAGAGGACGCGGTAAGAATTGAGGGTGTTTCGGAATACAGATGGGTGGGGTGTTGAAAGCCATCAATCTTGAAAGGCGGCGAGAGGGGAGGCTAGAGAAGCGTAAAGGAAGAGGTGAGACTAAAGAGGAGGAGGAAAGAGCGGCGGGCAAGCACAACATAGAATACTCTTCCTTCAATCCCCAACATTCCCTCAGCAAAATAACATTAAATTTGAGCAAAAGTTTGCCAAACTTCACCGGGTTATGTATTCTACCTTTCGGAGTAACGTTCCAATGGGTCAATATGTTCCTCCGTAATTATTATATGTTCCTCCGTACCAATAATGTTGCGTAGCTTATCATCATCATCATCATACTAATATATAAAAATTGAATGGTTACTGCCTGTCTGTTGCTTAATCACGCAAAACCTACTGAACCGATTGTGCTGAAATTTGGCATGAAGTAAGAAAATGTATCTGGATGTAACATAGGCTATATTAAAAATCCCTCAGGGCCCCCAAAGGCACCCTCTGGTGGTCCCTGGTGGTCCATGCTAAGCATTGCGTTCGGTGCAGTGGTTTCATTTTTTGCGTTTTGAATTACTTTCACTCAAGATAGAGGGCTGGAATTTATTTTAATGGATGGCTGAATAAATAACGTTTCTAATTCTTTCAATCGATTTTCTTTTACGCTTTGATACTGTCTGAAAATCATGTTTATAGCTCAAAATTCTGACATTTTTCTCTGAAATCAACAATAGCATATTTCTTTGACAACCAGAGATTTGAATCTCAAAGGATATTCACGCATCTAGCATTTAGGGAGGTACGGTGGTTTCACTCAACTTAAGAGAATTCGACGAAACTTGCTGGAAGCATTACTTATGTTGTCTTTAATCTACCTGAATTTTTTCAGAATTATTTACCGCAGATTACTTAAGATATTTGATCGAGAAGTGGACAAAAAATTACATGGGTTCTTATGGGAACACAAGCTATGAGTAACTTAATTCATCAAAAAGAACCTTTTTCTAGTTAAGAATAATAACAACAAAAATAATAAAAATAAAATATATCAAATGATTTTCATACACTATTCTATTGATGATTTAAATTATTTTTTTTTCTTAGTCTTATCTAGAAAACGTTCTTTTCGATGAATAAAGCTAGTCACACCTCGCTTTCCCATAAGAACCCATGTAATTTTATGCCCACTTCCACATCAAATATCCTAATGAATCTGCGGTCAATAATTTTGAAAAAATTCAGGTAGCTTTAGGAAAACATAATTAATGCTTCCAGCAAGATTCGTAGAATTCCCTTAAGTTGAGTGAAACCACCGAACGTCCTTATGTTTTCCTGCCCGCCCATGATAGCACGTAGAAAGAAAATTTGTATAAGAAGGGCCCAGAGTCCCAAGAGCCCCATGATAGATTGCTTCGGGGGGTAATAGATAAATTCAATGAATATTTACAACAAGTATACTCTTCAATGTCGATTCTCAAAGTGAAACTACATGTATATGAGAGAACACTTTCGTAGTAAACGATACACATAAAGGAATTAAAGGTGCATGAGTATTTAAGTTCAGTGAATAGTAATTGTATTAATGCCTCTTTTGCTACAACAAACACGGCGTTTCTTATTAACGTATAATACTCAGCTCTCAATACCATTGTGAGCTGTTTTAGACCAATTCTCACATCATAAACGTTACGAGTTTTTTATACATGTATGTTTAAAAGTGTTAAAATGCAGTTAACTTACATTCACTCAATCATCGAGTTCCAGGGCTTAAAAATATATCCATCAACATGCCTAACAGAAAAAATAGTAACCTTTCGAATAAAACTTCTAAAACAAGAAGAATGTCATGTATGCGATAAAATGAGTCCTTGCATAAAAAACGACTAAGGTTACACCTGGATGCTCAAAGACATGCCCACCAGCAATAAATCTGGTTCAAATATAGACCCATCTGTTCCGAAACTTCAATCTGTATTAAGAGCGCGGAAATTATAATGACGTCACTACATGCTTCTTACTCGAAAGAAGAACGGAAATTCTGCGCAACAAACGACATCCGTCCATTAAAATCGGAAAGTGCACTAAGAATCACCATAGATGTTTTATTTAACAGCTGAAATCAATGATTATGGCTACCCTATAGCGGCTGGAAATGCTCCTTTTGACGTTGTCAACCTCTGGATTGTACCCTTCTCTCAAATCCTGACTAAGATACACAACGCACACATCAACGTTGAATTGCGCAGCTAAATTCAGTCTGAAAATATATTTATGTACACAAGGAAAGCGATCAAGATGTTAATCACTCAGAAGACGGCTCAAGAGAATCGGAGGAACGAGGTGACTATTTATCAACCTAGGAGCTATTTATGTAGCAATGAGTCTTCGTCACAGTCACTCATTTTCCGTGCACCTGGAAAACGGTCAGCGTATCCACTACAACGACTACAACATACAAGATAGGTTATGAGCTCCTCAAATGACTACGCTGACAGCGTTCTTCAGGCTTTGTGGTTTTCTTATAAAACAACTTCAATATTTTTCACACCCGTTGAATATCATTACGATTGTGAACAGTTTTTAGACCAATTCCCACATCATAAACTTTACGAAATGTTTGTATATACTTAAGCGTGTTAAAGTGCAGTTGTCTTACATTCACTCAATCATCGAGTTGCCAATTCGAGACACTCACTCACCGCTATGTTTCCCTTCCTTGGACTTCAAAGTATATTCATCAACATCCCTAATGGAAAAAAGGTTAAACTTTTGAATACATTTTCTAAAGCAACAGGAATGTCTTCTTTGCGAGAAAATGAGTCCTTGCAAGAAAAACGACAAAGGTTACACTTGGATGCTCAAATACATGCCCACCAGGGATCTCATGAGAATCTCCCCGTGGTGTTTCTCGGATTACGCTAAGAACCGCACAAATTTCATCCTAACCAAACCTACTGACAGGTAACCAGCAATGAATCTGGTTCAAATATTGACCCATCTGTTTTGAAACTTAAATCTGTTATATGATGCCGGAAATTATTATGACGTTACTCAATACTTCTTATCCGAAAGAAGAACGGATATTCTGCGCCATGAATGACATCGTTGCATGAAAATTGAAAAGTGCACTAAGACTGATCACCATAGATTTTTAATTTTGTAACCAATGATGTCACCTCGTCCGGGCGTACAGACAGCGTTACACAGATGTTAAACGAATTAGGCTGGGAGCCGCTAGAGACTCGGAGGCTGCGCGCTAGGCTTAGATTGCTTGAGCAATTGGGAATAGATATCTTTAAGAGCGACACGGAGAACATCATATTAGAACCCCACTATATTTCCAGGTCCGACAGGAACGATAAATTAAGAGAGATATTTTGCCGAACGGATAGGTATGGGAATTCGTTTTTCCCCAGAAGAATAAGGGACTTCAATAAATGCTAGGCGTAATTTCATTAGAGCGTTTCCATTTTATAAGTAAACGGCTGGTGTCCTAACACCCCCCGCCACACGCCTATTGAGGCGGCTTGCGGGGTAGTATGTAGATGTAGTTGTAAATTAGAAAATTGGTATTATTAAAAAATAGTGAAAAATTGATTATTTTCGACTCAAAATCACCAATTACAGCAAAAATGAAGCATGTAGGAAAATCGAATGCAATAATTAATATTTCCATTTGTGTAGCCATCCGACAGCGAAGTTTTAATTTTTGTCTCAAGAAGTGTAAGTAAATTAAAAAAGCAAAAATAGAAAATCCTGAACCAAGTGCAATGCTTTTCCAATATGGATAAAAAGTTAAGTAATTCGGGGATAAGAATAACCCCTTTTATTTATTGTTTTGGATGTTTACTACTTTTCTGGCTGATTTTAGGTTTCGCCCAGTATTCCAGCCAAATTTCAATTTCCCAGATTACAGTTAAGTCCTTCAAACTGGCGTGACCGACCGTTTGATTGCAGCGTCCCTAGCAGTGTTACAGGAGGACATACCTAGGTAATTATATAGACAGAAAGATTATTAATGCCTCATGATACTTCTTTTATAATACCGTTTCTATTAGCGTTAGGCGTAAGCCGTAAAGTGTGAACAAACAGAGCCTTGATACATAGTTACGGGATTCGACAACAGTTTGCTCTTCTATATGATACTGATATGACCACAAAAACGTAAGTAGAAAAGTTTAGTGCTTTTTCCAGAAGCATTGATAATTTATTAAAAGTAATCACAAATGTTTTCCACTTAATCATGAGCGTTCGATTAGAAACATAAAACGAAAACAAATGGAATTATTTAAACAAATTAGGTTCAAACATGATTATCATTTATTTGAGGCTTAAGTCGTACTTGAATGCTACTGGCTTCATTTCCGTGCCCATCATGAGAAATAACGTCACATCTTTTGGCGTAAGTCTTCGTACAGTCAACGCAACGTGGCAACACGTTGAGTCATAAAACTTTATAAGAAATATGGGTAATTTAAGATGGCCGAATAGATCTTGTCCAATATTAAGGCACATAACCAGCGTAATATAAACTTCTTCCCACGATTTCCTTCACAGGGCTTGAATAATTTGACTAAAAGTGAGATTCAAACCAGGCAACCATCAACAATATTAAAATACTATATTAATGTAATGTAATGCAATATTAATGTAAGGTAATGCAATGTTAATGTTACGTAATGCAATATTAATGTAATGTAATACATTATTAAAATCTTGACACAGATGCTTAATAAATCCTCCACTACCGACGATATCTCATTGGCTGGCCCATTGTCTAATTTTCATCGGCACCAGATGCATCCCTTTTTGTGCCAAAAATTAGCATTCATTTACTAAATTGATTACGAAACATGGTATTTTATCACATGAACCGAATGAAATTAATGCCCAACAAAGCATTTGAAAAAAAAATTGAGTGAAAGACTAAAATGAAAATATTAGGGAAAAAACTGTTTTTTAGGAGATATATGGGGAAATCCGCCTAACTTGAGCTATTTAAATATTTTTTTTCTATTTTTTTAATTTAAAGGCACATCTCTGAAACTTTTTCCTTACTTGAATACTACCCTATGAGGTTGATAAACATGTGTGTAACTGGGTTTTGGAAATTGCTGAAAGATGTATGGAGAAATTTGTAAAACAAAAGAAATAAAAATTTTCAATTAAATTTACTTCTTATGAAAACAAATTCATATTTAAATTTATATAAATAATATATTGAGCAAACGAGGCCGAAATATAATTTTCTTATTCATTTAATAATTTATTTGAACATAAATATAACATAAATAAACAGAAGATTGGCTCTATTTACATCACATGCATGGTATGCATGATGCATATCATGTAACATAAAATATAGTATGTCTCGTACTATAAAAATATAATATATCTTGCAAAATAAACAAATAACGCTTATATACAATATTCCTTCATGTTACTTATGAAATGCAATAATTCTAATAGTAAAAAAGCACCGTTTAACATTATTTTTTTTCTTTTTGTGCAACGCATAATAGGTTATTATCGTATTATTCACCTTAGACTTCTTAAAATTTTTTCTCAGATTAGTTTTAGATTCAATATTTTTGTTAACTTTTATTTTAGCCTTCGAGCTCTTTTCGTTGTTTTCTTTTAATCACAGCATTTTCCTTTCTCAGATTTTTGTAGATATTTTTTTTCACATTTTGTTATTCACTTCCAAGCGTTTTGTTTTGTCTATTGTTCTCAGAAATTTTGTTTTTTTTCTTTTCTTCGAGTGCCCATCTATTTGGTTTTAAAGGAAAATGTTTGCAAGGAACATCATACAAAGAATTACTAACGCAATACGAACAGGATAATTCATTTAGGAAGAGAGATTGACCACATCAACTGATATATTTTTGTTGTGTTTGGAGCCGCCAGTATTTTTGTATTAACCTTTAAATTAACCTTTGTTGATATCATTTTCATCATTAAAAATGCTTTTATTTTGGTTGATGAATTAATTGTCTCTATCACTTTTTCTGCCGTAACGATATCATTACCCTGCATAACTGACCGATCACAACGACTTTTCACAGTACCACCAGCCCTATCTGCCGCGCTTTTTCCGGGCCCTGGTGCCGTGAAATTCCACGTTGCATTTTTAACTGTAGTTCGTTACTATACTTACTTACTTACTCCCATGGCCATCTATGCCCAAGCTGGGATTTGGCCTCACCAACGCGTGCCCTCCATCTTTCTCGGTCTCTAGCTTCTTCCACTGCTCCCCCTATCCGGTTTATGTCCATGTTTGCTCCATCCCACCACCTTTTTCTTGGTCTTCCCGGTGGTCGTCTTCCCTCTGGTATCCCACTGGTAACATCCTTAAGTATTGAGCCCTGCTCTGCTCTCATAACATGCCCAAGCCATCTCATTCTTCTGGCCCTGACACATGCTCTTTGTAGAGATCTCGTATTTCCTTATTCCGTTTGATTCTCCATATTTTATTTTCCTCAGGACTTTATTTTCGAATGTTATCAGTTTCCTTTCTTCTTTCTTGTTCATGATCCATGTTTCTGCACCATATAAAAGTACTGGTCGAATTATTGTGTGATATATTTTCATTTTGGTATTTTGTGATATTACCTTTGAATTTAATATTTTATTACAGGCATACATGCTTTTGCTAATTCTGTTCGTAATTTCCGGTTCTTCACTATTTTTGTTTGATATTATTGTTCCCAAGTATTTGAATTGTTACAATATTGTTGAAAAAGATGAAAATTGGTTTTGTTTTTGTACTGCGTGCTGGGGCCATCTGTCTGAATATGCTTGGTATTGAGGTGAGGTATATTCATTTGTATTAATTTTAAAACAGGCTCCAAATGCGCCTAAACAGCAGCAGCATCATGACTAAGGCATTCAGAAACAGTACAAAATGATGTTCAAGTCAACTCATTTTGTTCATTTTTGAAATAGAATGTTCCAGCATGGAGGAAGAGCTGCTTCTCTGAAGCCCCAAAATGAGCACTTTGAATTTCGGCTTTACATACTTGCAAATATAATTCTGAGAAAAGTCTGCGATGATAAATACTTCGTTTGGTTTCAACTGGTTTTGTATAATTGAAAAGGATCTACTTTGATGAATTCGAATATATTCATGTTTCAAAAATTCAGGGATGATTTTATTTGCTTCACAAACAAATATTTTTAGCGTACAATCAACTCTAATTTTTGATGTAACTTTTACGGTACAAATTTTATTTTTTGCCCCAAGTCTTTCGATTGTATGAGTGAGCCTTTTGTAGTACTAGGTGTTTTCGCTTTTAACGTTTGCAAGGTCCATTTTTTATTTTTAATGCAACTAGTACATCAACCATACCAGCATTCCATATTAAAAACATGACATACTCTCGTTTTTGTAAGAGTTTGCAAAGAAATACTGTCTAACTAATTATGAAGAGATAAGCGTTGAACTATAAATTTAATGTTCTCGTGAATTTTGCACAAACTTGTTTCTTGCCCATTAATCTTTCGATTCATGATCCAATAAGGTTTTAGTTGGTAAAATATAGTATGACTTAATTTTAATGTAGGTTCTTGTGACTTAAATTTCTCGTACAAATTATTAACTCTGTCAAGTAAATACCTTTTTCTTTTTGAAACTTTATTTTTAGTAACTGTGTCTTTGACTCCTGGAGCCAAGATAGAATTTTCATCGTTTTCAAAGAAAATTTTAACCTTTTGAGCAAACTCTGATTTGATAATTTGAAAATTTGGACGTGATATTTGAACACTTAGTGAATTGGAATTTTTATATCTCTTCATAGAAGAAACACTAACTAAATTTGAAAACAGTTTCATCATCCCATGATTTTTTGTAACTTTCCCAAGAACTATTCTCATAAGGGTTTTTACTCAATTCAATCAATTAATTTGTTCAAATAGGTCTTAAAATAGATCAAAATACATGGAAAACGATCATTAATTCCATTGACTTTTATACATTTAATCTATCTATATTCCATATATATGAATTTGTCTAATTAATCTATTTGTATAGATATTTTTGAGATTTTTGAGTGATTGACAAATACAGTAATATCTTATACCTACACTTAGCACTTTTCAGGAATGTGTAATAGTACTAACACTAACAATTACAAACGTTAATACATCATTTACACGTATTATGTGATTGTGCCAGCTTAAAAAGTCAATATTATTTCCCAGTTACGCATAGAGATATTTCAAAAAATAGCCATAAATGATGCCTCAATATTGAGGCACACTTCTTTAAAAGGTTTCAAATCCTTTCTTTGAATGTCTTATACACGCTTCTTTCATAAATAAAAGGAAAACTTAATTAAAGCTACTGTCATATATGTCAAAAAGAACCGTTGGGGTGGATTTCATTAATTAATACTTTAAAGGCTTATACTCCCGGTCCTTAAAGGATTTATTCCTTCGTGTACTATTTGGGAAATTGAAACATTTTTCGCGGTTATCTGAGTCCATATTTTGTAAGGTTTGGCAGGGAGAATATAGCAAAACTCTTATCTCCCCAGGCATACCAAGGCGCTTCCAAATGACGCAATATCGCGCAAGGCAATTTTCCATCATTTGCTTCCAGCGATGGCCTCAAGTTATCGTGCGGGAATTTTAATTCCAAGGTAGCCTGGAGACAACATGTCAGAAAATGGCTTCCTCTTTTTTTGCTTTTTCGTTCAGCTCGTGGTTGAAACCACCCCTACTGCTTTCTCAGTTGGATGTACCGCAACAATGTTGAAAAAGGTTCGCCCGTAAAGATGTTTGATACTGAGAAACCGTAAACTACGATTATGACCCATTCCCTTTTTGCTGGGAAAATGACAAAATTGCATTCCCTCGTTCACCCTGAAATGTTTCACGAATACTTTTTATTTACCACTGAATTTTTTTGTCTTTATTATTCTTTCCGTTTTACATTATTTTTTGGCGTTTAGTTGTACATTTAGTTTATCAGTTTATTTGACTTTTTCTATTTTATGAGGTCTTTAAACATTCAAATTCTACTAATTTAGTTTACAAATTTATTAAAATTTTATGTTTCCTAAACATTCATTTTGTAGAGTTATTTAATTTTTCTAAGTTATGAGGTCTTTATGGACGACAAAAAATGGGAAGCGGAAATAAGATATAGATTCAGGCGTAATTTAGTGCAAATTTAGAAAATATAGAATTGTAGCAAGTTTCCATTCTCTGCCACGCAAAAGAGATTGTAAGAAATGGTGGTGTGGTGCTATCGGAGAATGATGAACATCAAATGGACGGAGAGAATCACCAGCCAAGAAGTTCTACGAAGAATGAAAGAGGAAAGAAGATTAATTAAAACTCAGAAAAGAGGAAGAGAAACGCAATAGCCTGTTGAATACTATTACGGAAGCGTAAAATAATGGATGAAATTACAAATAAAGACCAACATAATTTATACAGCATAAGAAGGATTTCAGATTGAAAGATTATGTAGGAATGAAGAGGTTGGATGATAGAACTGTGAAGTGGAGAGCTGCAGCAAACCAATCGTTGGATTATTTACTGTTGTACATGATGAGGATAGTGCGGAAATTTAAAACAGTTTCACTCTTACTATAATAAAAGCAAGCGAATAAAGAGCGGAAATTGATGGAGTGAAAATAACAAGAGCGAGTGGTGAAAAAATGTTTTACGATTATTTAAGACTAGACAGGAGGTTCTCTCCCATTGCAAGGAAACGTTGACGCGCTCAACAAACCTTACAAATCCATATATTGCTAAACTAGACTTCAAAAAGCAAGATATTGAAGAAGAATTCAGGGATTTGGCCGTTAAGAGCAGGACATAACCCAATAAAGTCTTTGAAAGGCCATCATTCATAAAATAAAAAGTCGGTTGCTTTTTGTGAGGGAAGTAGTATCACGATTTTGATTTAGTTAATTCTACCGATGGAACAAGATTAAATGCAATTATTTTTTTCTTATCACGAACTACGTAGAGTAGAAAAATAAGCTTGCAACAGCAGCATTCACATACGTATAATTGCGTAAATACCTACACTTCAGTGTGTAAAATATAAATGATATATTAATATAAATGTCTGCTGGTCCTAATTCCATACTGCGCGTACGGAAACATTATAATGATCACAGCTAAATATATTATCAACCACCTCTCTTTGCATATTTACCTGGATAAATTTAGCCTATTCCAGATGATATAATTCTGGGAAATACATCACAACCAAAGTGAAATGCTAATTGAAAATAAATTAATTTCCTGTATTATAAACTAGGGGCTGAGAGCTTCAATTCCATAATTAGTGATCTGTACATTAATGAAGTACTGAGAATGAAAAGCATTGCTTCATCAAAAAGCTAATCACAGCTATAGCCATCCCTTTCTCCCCTAGTAACTGAAGATTAATTTTTCTTTCCTAGATTTTGTATTTGATATCTGATGGGACATAAATGATTACTGTGGCATTAACTGTTTCAATTACTTCAGTGGGTACTGCTCTTAATTATATCACGAAAGCTCTTCTGCAACGTCAACGTTGATGTCCGTAAGGGAAATTCATTATCTGACTCGGACCATCAGTTGAGTATGCCCAAAATCTGTTAGGTGGGGTAATTTATAAAACACATATTCTCAGATAAAAATATATGGGAATAGAGAAAGTTATAATTTCATAAATTTAGTAACTGTAAGAACCAACAATGTGCATAACGAGTAGTAACAAGCTGAGAGCACAGAGAATTGAGGATTTAACAAGGTAAGCGAAAATTTGAAGTCAGATATCCGCATTTTATGGTACACTTTTATGAGTAAGAACACAAATTAAGAGAATATTAAATTACTAAGAGATTTATTAAAACATATCCCATGATGTTTTTAAAAATTGTATTCATCTTCAACAAAACTGTTTCGACCATAACTATATATAAGGTCATATTTGGTAATGGTCGTTTTAAATACGTTTTTCCGCGGTAGGAAGCAAATGTTAATAGAAAGAAGTATTTCATGGATTTCGGAGGCTCACGAAGCCTTGAGTACGAGATGGTAAGCGCAGGTTAATGTATGCCTAGGCTGTTCAAAATATCTTTAGCCTCGGAACAATTGTTTAGGAAGGTTCGTGACTGACTTAGCCGTTGTTTACCATCCTTACCGTTGTTTACCATACAAGCACGGCGGAGCGCAACCTGCCAACACACCACACTTAAGCTCAGGTGATCTCTATGTAATTTAATTTCACGTGTTTAAAGTTAACGAGCGTAACGCATATGTCTATGGAGAGGTTCTATGTCAGCAGGCTCTATTTTACCTCCCATTCATATAAGGGCAGTGTAACTCGCGCAAGGGAAAGGGCTCACGTGCTGTCACATATTTTCAAAAGCAATTTCGGGGAAAAGCGTCTTTAAATCTTGATACCTCTTAATCTAGGTGCCGTCCTGTGAGAGTGTTGTTAATATATAATGTAATTTTGTTACACTTTAATGCGTTTAAAACTCTGCATGCAAGTTGAAATAAAAGCTTTCTTCATCTGGCTAAATTATGAAACCCATTATATAAATTAATTCCTATCTCGAATAGCAACTTTTACGAACACAATGTTTCCCAAACTGTTTCATAACAGAACAATAAGAGAATATTAACAGAAGAGCCAATAACTCAGAAAACGAATAAAAAGTAACTGTATATAATTTAGAACGAACAGAAATGAACAGAGTAAAAAATCATAAATAGCATTCAAAGAATATTAATGTCTAGTCTCGAATTCCACTTTCAAAAGTCCGCAAAGGTGATGGATAGTTGGATATAAAACTGTTTTCAACCTTCTTATTTTATGCACAGAGGCAGTTGTGTGATATGATAACACTAGAGAGCAATTACCTTCCATTTTTCTTATTTTTCAGCTGAATGAACAAATAGCGCACGACAACAAATATGTATTTAGACGCTTAGGATCCTCAACTGCTCTATGGTGAATGAACGGATTAAGACCTTTTTTATGCATGAACAAAGTCAAAAGCCTAATTTTTGTCTTTCTTCTTTTGCCTTGCTATATTTGATCTCATTGTGAGGGAACAGTAATTATCGATATATATTCCTTGGTAAATAAATGGCAACCGTGCGATGACATAATTTTAATGCTCAACAGTAGCACTTGTAAGTAAAAGTAAATTTGGCGTAAAGATTAAATTTGACACTGAAATGGGGTTTTTACCTTTTTATTATTTATCACTATCGCTATATTATTTTCCTAACAAAAACATTACCATAAATTCATGCTATATTTAATTGTGGTTACGACATTACTCGTGATAATCATGTCATATTTACCAATTAACATGCAAAGACGTTAAGATGGTGGCTTTACATTCGGTATTTACATTTTACAACGCTAGTATATTTTTTAAATCATCAAGACTAGAATATTCTGCTTAGACGCTCTATTTTCAATTACACAAAGCAAATAAATACTGGCGATGAGGTAAATATGTAGAGCCTGTTTTTCATGCAAAACCCATAGGTACTCACTCAAAACTACGACATTGCAAGTATATTTTAGGGATGGAAAGAATTCTGATGAAAGAAACTCGAAGCGGGTAGCAGAAATAGGTTATGGGTACAAGATGGAGAATCAGGATAGGAATTTTGGATGTTATTTACACCTCATCTACTCATGCACTGTACCCTACATGCCACCTTAAGGATCTGTAGCAGGGGTGAGATTTTACCAACATGCTCAACATAAATTCCTACAAAAGTTATTGAAACCCCGAGTAGAAATGCTTGAGAAAAACTTGCATATGCGTGTAACAGGGTGAATTTTCACTGGCATGCAATATAAAAATGCATAAATGTTACACAGGAAGCATATGAGGCGAAGAAAAATCTTGGTACCATATATCTCAGGTAAGAGCAACATCATGTTAAAGCAAATCAATTTGTAACCACATCTCTATCGAAAATCCTAATAATCAAGTGTGTGACAGCTCGATGTGTGAAAGAAGTGGCAGATTTAGGTATTAAGAGAGATAAAATACATAAATAAATAGGTAATATAGAGGGAAATAATAATAAAGAGCTAGAATATAGAATAGAAATAGAATAAAGTAATTTCTAAGTTGGAAAAGCTAACAGTTTTGCGAATGAAGAGGTATAGGATACCCAGTGAGTGAAGAAATTAGCACTATTAAAACATTTACATTTTTTTGGAAGCATACAAATGATTAAAACAAAAGAAGCAAGAAACTAACATAAGACAAATAGTTTAACTCTGCCTCCTATCCCCTCCTATTCCCTATTCCCTCCATTTTAATGGCTGGTATCCATTTAAACCCCATGCTACGCGGCAGCTCCTGGGATAGTATGTAGGTGATAACCATACGTGTAGTGCGAGCCGTTCTATTTTTTATTGCCGATGAAATAAAAAATATAATTCATTTCATTCTCAGCAAGGATTATGGAGGTATGTGGCTGAAATAAGCCAAAATATTCAAAACAACTCAGAGAACAGAAATTGATAGTTCAATATCGATAAATTCAGGCCATGTTGGTAAACCAAGCAATCTAAGACAGTGCGCTTCAGAACTTATATATCGGTTTGAGTTCGGATCCTAAGAGTAGTGTAAATGTGGATGAGAGAGTGAAGTGGGGGACTGGTGGGTGATGGTGGGCAGAGGGGGGTATTAGGCCATGGAAATGGGGTCCGAGCGCTATATTCGAATGAAGAACGGGATCGTGGGGATGGAACGAGATTGAAGACGGAGGAACTAATCAGAGAATAGGAAAAGGAAAAGAGTGAGACGCGAAAAGTATAAAAGCAAAACTAAGGAAGCATACGAACAGAATAACGAAAAGGAAACGATATTTGTGGAATCCTCAAGCGTAATACTCAGTGGATGGACGAAATCTAGTAAACGCCTTTTCTCACGCAAAATTTTCCGCTTGATAGTAATCTATGTAAACAGAGGGAAACGTATAAAAGCAAGGGAAAAGGTAATAGTACAACAGGTGGCCTTTTTTGCATTAAAAATATTATGGAACTTAAACATATCTATTTATGCAAGTTGATGAGTGCTTTTGAGTCATGACGTAGTAGCGATGACCAAGAAGAACAAAGTATAAAAAAGGGAGGAATCAGGCGAGATGTTGTGGAATATGAACATAATAAGAACCAAGACGATGTAATCTGATGCAGTGCATCGAAACCCGGGTTGATTTAAAATTTTTATCTTTGGAAAATTTCATCGCCATAGTTCTTATTAGAACAAAGTATACTTGAGGAGTAGAATAAGATATTATTGATTCCGAACTTCTTCTGTGATTATAGAGATTAATACATTAATAGGAAGAGAAGAATCTCGAGAACCATTTCGTGATTAGTTCAGGTTATAATTTGTTAACTTTGCATTACGGAACTATGCAAACGGCAAATAATATAATACGATTGAACGAGAATACGAACGATACGATTGAATGAGTGATGAACAGGCATAAGTTCAAAATATGTCGTGTTTTAATTTTTTCTGGAACTCACGCAGAGAGAGTACCTCAAATTTTAGTAATTTTTCACCCAACAATGAAATGTATGCATTATTTCGACATTGTTTTCATGGATTTAGCATTAAAATTGACCCCAAATAAAATGCTGTATTTCATAAAACAAATTGAAGCCGATGATGGCTAGTAAAATAACGCATTTCATGTCATAGACACGAAACCGTTTGACGTGAAATCGGCAAAGCGTAATAAGTATTAATTGTTGAGTGAGTGTATATTAGGAGGCTTCAATGAATTATTTAAGCTGTATTTCCATAGCAAATATTGAAATAGTCCCAAGAGATTAGTTTATTGGCACAAGCTACCCAGAATTTATTTAAGAGAGGAAATAGAAATACTGTATTAAGAGCATATACTACAGGTAACGCTTTTTGAAACAGTTAAAAAACACCGATTGCAAAAAAAATGAAACAACAACCCATTAACATCATAATGCACTTGGAGAGAGTATTTTCAGCTTTTTTCCCTTCCTACCCAACCTTCGAATAACACACTTTTTCTCCCAGTAAAAACCCAAAGATGAACAGAAGAATAGGAAGGGAGCAAAATGGACGGTTAGAAATAGAGCGGTGAAATAGAGTTTGAAGTACAAAAATTCATTAATTCACGTCCTCGAAGCAAAGCTCATCTTCGGCCATATTTCTTCCGAGTGTAGAAGAGAGAGACTCAGGTTTTGTGGAAATCGTCATAGTTTTTCGTAGTCTACTTTCCCAAAGTCGGAACAACCCTTAAAAATGTACGCGAGTTAATGTCTCTACCTGGTGAGATTCAGGGTCTTGCTAAGTAAATATTTCAAATGGTAATGTAATCACAATGCTATTCCACAACCCGCAGTCTCTAATCACTGGCTTCTTTAAAAACTTTATTCGTTAGAAACTATATTTTACTCTGCAATGCAACGCATTGGCAATCCAAAGTTGAGTTTTCTTTTCTGCACACAGTACACACAGTGGCACGAACAACAATGAAATACCCCGTGCAATTACGAAGAAATAATCATATTCCAGAAAGCGCTATATTCAAAGACCAATTACAATTAAATAAACCGATACAAATCCTGAACTAACAATGAAAAACTGGGTAAATAGTAAGCTAATGGAATCAGAAATCCCAGTCAAATTAAATAAAAATCAAACGGAACGCTGATCGTTTGATATGCATAACATATTGTGAATTTGTTTTTCTTGAAAAAATAGTTGAATATAGAAAGAGAAGAGTAAGAAGGAATTCTGTATCGTCAAAAATATCTCCTATAAAAGATGAAAATTTATTTAATATGAATTCGGCTGTCTTCTCAAATGACGAATATTGGGTAAAGTCTTAGAGATAAGACACGGTTCTCTACGTTTTGAGTAAAGTTTTCTTATGAAAAAAGGACTTTGTCACCAATGTCAAGTATGATTCCACATTATTTTAAGGTTACTCATACTTTAGATGTAAAATAGATTGCTCCAAAACTATGGTTCTTTCGAAAATCTTTTTTTCAAATAATACAAAATGTTCTTTTTGGCCGCTAAGTATTCAATTGGACAAACTTCAAGTACAGCATGATATCATTCTACACGCTTCTTCATTCTGCAGTCACGACATAATGTCATTATAGAAGTTGGAAAACGATATGCCTGACTAATTTGTCTACATTATATCTATTATCAATAAACATATGGTATCGACTGTTTCTTTTTTCGGGATTCATTCCACGATGTTAAAATTGCAAAAAAACAATATTTCGCTGGTCCTCCTGCCAGCATTATCAGGTTAACTGAACTGATTCCTTAGTTTCGCTCGTCTTTATACATTTGAGTGACGACTCCCATTGTTGCCGGAATTTCTAAATTTGAAAAATTCGTTTAAGATTTCTACTCAACGTGTAACAGTCTTCTCGGTTAACGTTCTCCGGTCTCTTCTCAATTTCTATAGCCTCCCTGATTAATCTTGGGTAATAGCGTACCTTCTTTTATATAAATTTCGTCTCCTCAAAGTTGAAATTATGAGTGGGGCCGCTGAGATGGTGTTCGGCTATTGCAGAAGTTCGGTACCTAATTATTATTTTTAATTGCCCGCTGATGCTCTTGGAGGCGTATTTTTAGGGTTCTGCATGTCTGGCCTACACATGGATGTCCACAGCTGCACAAAACTTCATATATTCCTCCGTAGAGGTTCCGTGGAAGCGGGTCTTCGTCTTCGTCACGCATGTGAATCTGCTAACTACGTTGTACTTCGATAGAATTCTGGAGATTTTCTCCGTAGTTCCAGACACGTAAGGAAGAGTGGCATATGCGTTTGGCTTCCCTCTATTTTCAGTGAGATTTTAATTTCGGACCACGAGAGAATTTATTTCTTCTTTCCGTACAGTTTTCAAGATGTAGTCACGGCGGAAACCATTTTTCTCAAATGCCCTTAATAAGTGCTGCATTTCGCCGGCGATGGAATCGGCGTCAGATCTCCATAATACAGCGTTCTCATGACTGAGGCTTTCTGTTGAGGGTGGTGGTGCGATGTGGAATGTAGGTTGCGGTCAGTGTGGGTACATTTCCGGTACATCTTCTTTCTTCTGGACTATAACGTCTAAGAATGGAAAGTGGTCCATTTCTATTTCCATTGTGAATTTAATAGAGTTGCTTTGCCCATATAGATGTTGCAGGAACTTTTCCAGCTCTTATTTTCCGTGAGGCCAGATAGCGAAGGTGTCATCTACGTATCTTACGAATACTTTTGGTTTTTTGTCATTTTTGTTCTAATAGCTCCATCAAGTTTCTGTTTGTAGAAGTTTTTATGCCACAGGAAATATGAGTTGTTCAGGCAAAATTCGACCATTTTTGGGACGTCTTCTGGGAGGCAGTTGGATGTGAGAGACTTGATGATTTCTACCGCTTCATCCGTTGGTATATTGGTGAAAAGAGAAACTACATCAAAGCTTACAAGAATATCTTCCTTGGTGACCTTGGCTCTCTTGATGATTTCAATGAAATGCGTGGAGTTTTGAACGTAAGTTTACGTTCTACCCGAGAATGGAAAGAGTTAATCAGCAAGATATTTACCTATCTTATGAGTAGGGGAATCGATGGCACTTACGAACGGTCGCAGTAGAATACCGTTTTTGCGTACCTTGGGTAGGCCGTATAACGTTGGAGGTTTAGGTGCAGTTTGAAGAATCCAACGTCTTTTTTCTTCCGGAATGGATGAATTGCCGGAATTTTTCAAATTTAAAAATTCCGGCAACAATGGGAGTCCTCACTCATATGTATATAAAGACGAGCGAGACTAAGGAATCAGTTCAGTTAACCTGATGAAGCTGACAGGAGGACCAGCGAAATATTGTTTTTTGCAATTTTAACATCGCGGAATGAATCCCGAAAAAAGAAACAGTCGACACTACATCCGCGGAAGCCTACGAACTAAGATCTCTTAGCCCTCAAATTTCAAAACCAAACATAGACTCTCTTGGCTTGATCCTCTACGTTTATAACCTTATTGCATTATTCAAGCATTATTATTTCACCCAAGGACTAAAAAATGGATTTTATTAATTTGAATTAAGAAACTAAGATAAAGTAGCGGTGATTTTCCTAAATATATTTCCACCATATAAAAATAAGTAATAAAGGAACCACGCAAAATTAAGAAATTGACGACAAATGTTGTGCAAAAGTTGGCTGAAATACCCCATCCATCATCGCTTGGTGCTCACACTCACACCTGCGTTGCTTTGGGGAAGTATTTTCCCCTCAAACGCAGCTTCTCCTTTAAAGTGAGAGATAATGAAAATTCATCACACGGTTGCCTTCATCGTCTGGATCGGTACGCAGGACGACTGGTGAGGGCGTCGCTGCGGGAGTCAGTCTGGAGGATGGAGAAGATGCATCACAGGAGGAGAATGATATAAATGGATAGGAAAATGTATGTAAATAGCAAGAAAGGCACTACCTCAGGAGATCTATTGTGATGAATAGAAGGGGAGCTGGCGCGAAAAAAGAAGTGGAAATTTAATACATATTCTCAGAATCACAAAGGGTTGATCAAAACACCAAAAAGCACTTAGGGTTTCTTTTAGAATTTGACGTCCAGAAACGTGAGAGCATGATATAGCTATTCAATGTGCTGCTGTCGATATCTCCTTGGAAAAGGCGTCAAAAAAGCTTTCAACCGACTCACTATATAAACTTAAGTCATCGGTTAATTAATATCTTATATTTTACTTCCCGATAACTACCGACTTCTAACAATTTACCAAAACCAACATTATTACCTTTCCATCCATTTATTCTGTTATTAAATCCAGCCGTGATGTTATTTTAAAGTTTATCTATAAAGTAATGAAGGCTAGGAGGATAACTGTGATAAGTGGATCGAATTGTTCGAATAGGTCCTTCGGTACCACTGGCAGCGGAAGACCTAACTTTCCTCGTCGACTCATTACTCATTGCCCTCGTTGTAGGTGTCCCCCACGGCTCAGTGCTTGGACCACTTTTATTTTTGGTGCTGATAAATGACCTTCCATGCAATGTCTCATGTGAGTCAGTACTGTATGCGGATGACGTAACATTTATATATAATGCTAAGGACCTGAATAGTATCAAAAACTCTCCTAATTCTTTAATGACTAATGCTCAAAACTAGTTTACAGCTAACGGACATACATTGAATACGGAAAAATACACAGTTTGCTACCTTCCCTTATTGCAAATCAATAAATGAAATTGGTTGTATGATGCTCCTTGGCTTTGAATTGGACAATAAGTTACAGTGGGACTCTCACATTTCCACTATCGGTGCGAAGCTGTCTAAGGGGCCATTCAAGCATTACGTAAGACGTTTTTGGGGGTGGGTTGAGTTGGGATCATCTTGCATTGTCTTATGTAGTGGGGGGCAGGAGGTCTGAAATCAATTTACGGAAGATTTTTGTCCGTCTTGAAGCATTTTATCTATCGTTTCCGAATCAAATTTAGCAGTGACATGGAGCGTCCGCTCGTTAATGGCGTATTTTCCGTAATCTCACCGCTACGCGAATGCTCCTATTCTTTCGCCTAATTGGCTAGCTACATTACCTCCATTCTCAATGAATGTGGTACTTTAACACTGCATAATTATACGATATCCAGTGCTCAAAGCTGTACGATGGCTTCTATGGGCAGATGAAACTGCAGAAAGCGAGCATTTAACGTAGCGTAGATACAAATATCTAAAGTCTTACGTAAGACTGAGAGGGAGGTGGGGTTGGGAAAATCCTACATTATCTTATATTGGGGAGGGCGGGGACGGGGAGTCAAACATAATACTTGCGAAGATGATTCATGAAGGCCCCTAAAGTGATTTTCATGTTGCGAAAATTTAAGGATCTGGTTCCCAAGGACTATTTACGATCCATTTGTTTCGCATTTTTTCGATGTTATTTAAATTATGGCAATGAACTCTGGGGCCATGCTCCTATGGCCAATGACATATTCTTACTACAAAAGAGAGCAGTGAGAATCGTCTCTAATTCACCCTTCCGTGAGCACTGTAAGCCAATCTTTAAACAATTTGGAATTATGACACTGTATAGTCTATACATATGCACAAATGTTTATGTATTGTTAAAGAAAATATTGACCTGTTCATGACTGAAAATAGTGTCCATTATCATGACACCAGGGGAAAGGGAAAACTTCTAATACCGCAGTGCAGGTTATCGAAAACTAGAAATCAATTCAATGTGATAAAATTGAAATTTTTTTACATGTTACCTCAAGAGGCCAGAACTGTAACCTACTCAAGATTTAAATGCGTCTTGTACAGTTGGCTTGTATCTAAAGCCTTGTACTTGATTGATGATTTTCTTATGTGTAAACCTGACATTGAGTTCTGATTTTTTATGTGTTCTTTGACGGAGACCATTGCAATGTGCCTAGTTTAACATTTGATTAATGATATTTATTTTGATATGGTTCTTTGCTCTTATAATTTTCTGTATGCTTCATTTCTTATTTTATCTATTAGATCTTAAGAATCCTCCCCCAACATCAGGTTTCAAATGGTTCTAATCTTTTCAATTCTGCTTTTCCAGTGACCCATGCTTCTGATCCATAAGATGTCATGCTCTACACGACTGCTTTCACATACTGTTTCAACATTCGTAGTCTTATCTTCATCGAGTAGTTGCTTTTCCATCATAAACGTCTTCTTACCTGATGATAGTGTAAAATTCATTCTGCAGCAAATATTCAAAACTATAAAATTTTCCTGCTACTGAACTTACGTGTGGTTATACTCCTCGTGAGAATCTTCTCGGTCTAGACAGAATTAGCCTAACACGTAATACAATTGTTTTGAGTGGAGGAGTGCAAAAGTAAAAGCTTAGCCAGAGCGGTGGGAACACCATAATCGCGGTCATCCTACCAGCCAAACCAGCCAAAGGCTCTATTTAAATCACCATTTCCAGATGAGTGTAAAGGTACTAAATAGAAAGAATAGCCAAAATATTTCAGTGTATTTGTCAGGTTAATCTGTAGACTGCTCCAAAGTCTGTAAATGAATTTTTTTTAAGCTTTCACGATGCGTACGTGGCTTTAAAGCTCCGCCGTAAGATATATTACTGTCGCAAATGATACGAAATGCAGCATTATTATCACCATATTTCACTGAAAGCTAATACATTATTTAACTGAAACTGAGAACTAATGGGCGAGAACTACGGTGCCCACAAAAACTAAGAAAAGTGGTCATACACTCCCAGCTCGGCTATCTCTTTCACCAATATCCTACTCGACCTACTTGTCCATTTACATGAAGCTACAGATTTGCTGATCCAAAATTTTTATATACATATGAAAGTATATTTTTTGAAATGAAATACCTAAATCATTACGTATTTTACAGCTGGTGCAAAGTGTAACACGGTACATTTTGAGATATAATGTTATATTTTCAAGAGTCTAACCTTATTGGACCAAATTAAATCAATCAATGCACTATTACTGGGCCCATCTCACATTTTTTCCCAATTCTGTTCCCACCTTATGAGATTAGCAAACATCTTAGGTCAGAATTAGGTTTCCATTAGGATGGACACCACTATTGGCTCATGTCAATCCAGCGAAGCAAATGGGTCAAGTCTAAACCAAGCATAAACAAGCAATCGGTTCGGCAGCGAGTTAATTGCGTGTAATCAGTAAATTGAATTGTTTGAACAGGGGACAGCAGATGTTCATGTGTAGCAGTGGAGCCATCTCAGAAAGCAAAACCTATATGCTGACAACATGATTTTTTATGCAATCAGTATCCATGGTCAATCCATTCTTATTATGTGTGTGGCAATCTCCTGATCTAATCATATGAATCATTCACCTAATTAGCTCATTCTCCACGGTAATTACTAAACGATCGATGAGGAAATTTGGGCTGAGCAATGGCCAAAGAGAGATAGAGTTAAAGGTGGCCAAAAATAAACAAAAAAACAAAAAGAGGTCCTGCTCAATGTAATCTTTACCACATGATGGGTAGGATTTGAAAGCCGCATCAAATGCATTTCATCATTATTCCGTCCACACTGAATTACCGTGAATCCAAAGAGTGAACATACTCATGATTGAAACTAAAATGAACTCAGAACTTTTGTCCGATTATACGAATGCTGATCAAGCATACGAAACATAGGGAACGTCAATTCCTTTGAAATAAAACAGAACCTGAAAACATTCATAGGGAGTGGTAGTCATGTGGCACTAGGACAGAGGCCGGAACGTAAGAGAATAGTGGCTTTTGATACTTGGTGCTGGAGGCGAATACTGAAGATAAAATGGACGGATAGGGCCAGACATTAATATAATTGAAACATACAAAGTTGCAGACCTTTGATATCACTAACTCCCCGAAGAGAGGGAAACGCTGTTATGTCTGGTGTGATGTAGTTACATCCATTGCACTGTTAATAACGGTATCACTCCTAATTTTTTTTATTCCACATTTTGTTCAATATATCTTTTACCTCAATGGGTTTCCGACGTCCGACGGAATAGTCCGACGGAAATATTTCTAAAAAAATGTCAACAATTCGCCTCATATGTCTCACATTTTCACAAAATATTATGTGTAAACAAATTTACAGTTCATATATTACCGTTTTCTTTAAGCCTTCTATTTTTTGACGGGTTCTTCGTGCGTCGAAACTTACTAAATGCGTTCGAACCAGTGTAAATCCAAGCATCACTTAAAATTATAAAACCAGTCCGTTAGGTGATATTCTAACCTAAGACCTATCGGTCAGCCGGCTGATGTATTTACAAGACAAGCGCTAGGTGGACCTGGTAGTATCATAGGCCATAAACCATTGGTCAGTGTATAATTAGACCCTACAAGCAGAATATTTTCGTTTATGGATATCATTCTTAACTCGGGGAGACAAATATTATCAGTATAAGTTATTAAGAGGTCTTCAATAATATCCCATTATGACATAACAATAAATAACTTTCCTGGTTAGGCAGCGCCGCGGCCATGCCACGAGCACTTGGGTTGCAGCACAGATAGATGAAATTCGCCAATGTAAAGAAATACAAAGGAAAGCCGCACGCTTCATTAAAATAACTGCTACGCCCCAAAATAAAGTATTACACAGCTAATAGTACGACTTGGTTGGGAACCGTAAGAGACTCGGAGACTACACGCTAGGCTAAGAATATTTGAAAAATTCAGATGAGGCGTCTTTCAGTACAACAAGGAGGATGCTATTTTGTCACCGCGTCTACCCTTAAAATTGATAGGAGCGAACGAATAATATAGATACACCACCAAACTGATAAGTTCAAAAACTCCATTTTTCCACCACTAGTGATTATAACAAAAACAGAGTCACACTACCCTAAGGCACACGGCTAACATAAAATTAATTACTCTCCCCCATCTTTCCTCTTTTCCCTCTCCCTTCACGGCTGGTGTCTTTACACCCCCTGCAACACGCCTCTGAGGCGGATCTCAGGGTAATATGCAGACGCAGACGGGCGCCAAAGTTTGTCATTATGTTTTCCGATGCAAAGCCGTCGGGACGTCGAGATGACGTCGATGGTGCATCGGCAGTGGACAGAGATTAATAGTCGCGGGAAAAGAATATGTTTCACCGCTATGGCAGGAGGGAGGTTGGGTTTTTCCCCGAAAACAAGTGTCTAATTAAACGCCCCCGAATTCGAGAGAATACCCGCAGTAGTGAGATCCCAACCGCGACGGACAACCACTCTTGACTGTACATATATCGTACAAACTGTATGTGTATAGTCTGTACTTGACTGTACATGGGGGACTCCAAGTTTCAAACCAATTCTCCCCCTAGAACAGCGCTGGTCTCCACTTCCCTCTCTCCCCCCCCCCTTAAAAGAAAATGGCTTCCACCTCCCCCGCATGAAACATTTAACCATTTTAACTCTTGTTCCTGCAGATGGCGAGCATTCACAATACCTTTATCCCACAGGGGAGCAACGGGGAGATTAGCTTCCCCCTTCGCCTAAAGCAATGGATGAACGACCTACTTCGAAAAGGCAATGAAGTGAATTTTGAAAGAAAAAAAAACAGAGGTTATTCGGATGGGATTGAGTCGACCTAGCCCTTTAACCTGCCATAACCCTGTAACTGCCTCGGTTCCAGCGCTCCCTTATGGAGGAAGCAACAATGCGGAGGCAGATGTGGGGACCCAGACGAGTAAACTGCCTTCCTTCCGAGCCTCAGAATCATTGGAATAGTTGTTCGGGATTGGATGCCAAAACCTTCCCCATTCATTCCTATTCGGTGTTCATTCAAAACTCGTATTTTCATTTTTCCCTCCGGTCCCCTGACCATTTCATCCTATCTCCTTTCCATCCTCCTTTTTGCGAGGATGGAATGGGATCAAAATTGGAATTCGACCTACAAAGTTTCATACGCGCACATATTACCGATGCATGACAAACTACTCCGGGTCTCAAGTAAATTTTGGATAAAATTTTTTCTATTTTCTACAGAGACTCAGCGCTGCACCGCTATTGGAATTCCACTTCTCATAGCCGAAAAGCAATTTCATAAGCTAGAAAAAATAACGCCACCAATTTAATTACGAAGAGGGAATTTTAATTTAATCATTATGGCTAGGCTAAATGCAGACAGGTACGAAGGAATGGAATGAATGTTGATAATTTAGGCGCGGCGACTGCAGGTCACGTAATAGGGGAAACGGGTCAAATGACAATTTTACATTGAGTGAAATATTTTATATGTATCATTATGCATTTTCAAAGCTGTTATTTCTTCAAAAGAAAACTACATTCAAAATATATCGGGTTGACATCAGGCAACTTTGAAAAGAGAGAAACTTCACATTTTCGGAATGCCAACAAAGGATAAATATAGTTTTTTATTAGCATAACAATATCAATATTTTTAAATAAAAAACGAATACATAAAAGAAATATCAACCCAATTTTAATTAATTATGGACTTTCGACGCTGTATTTGTATAGGGGGAAGCAGGAACTGAAGAATGGGCGTTCCAAAGAGACAACCGACCTAATAAATGCTCATTAATCCATAATTATCCTAAATAAAAGAGACGCGCCAAGTTAACCATCACTACAGATGTTTACGCGTTCTGTTGAAAAAAATATTCCCTTAAGAGTATGATGTCACTCACTATAAATAAAACATATTGCCTTGACAGCAAAACCCAGTCCAGTCGCTTCCTTGAAATTTCTTCGAGAAGGCGTCGGTGTCGTCCCACAAGGAGATTCAGCTCACGACAGAGTACGAGGTATGGTCATGGGAAGTCTATCGGCGCCCGTGAGCGGGAACCGGCTACCTGGAGGACCAGCAGCCGGCGAGAGGACGACGATCTTCGCCCTGATGGCCCTAGAAAGACCCATATCGACGTCACTCTCCCAGAGAGCGCCTTCGGAGGCAAGCAGTCTCCGTTCAGCCATCCGAATAACTCAAAGTGTCTTAAGGGTCCAGGAGTGCCGGACAGACGCCTTGTGACCAGGAAAATGTCCCAGCTACACACTGTGGGACGGCTACGAGTAGATTCGTCCTGCCAGAGGACGTCCAGTGTTCCGCGGTTAGTAACATTCAGTCACGCCTGGCCTCCAGAATAGAGTTCGTAGGTGGAGAGATATATGAGAAACATATTGCCAGATTGACAGCATAGAGTCTAACTGGAACTAACAAATGTGACAGTATTACTGATACGACGCAGCGCGTCGTCTGTTTCTTGCATGCTTTATATTTTTTTCAAATTTCAATGACAAATAGGCTGTGACAGGAAACAAATGTCTCCCGAACCCCGCTGTGGTGAATAATAATATAAAATTAAATAATCGTAAGAGGAATAATGCTTTTAATGATAATCGGAAAATAAAAACTCAATGAGTACATTGATAATGATGAAAGCAATTAAATACCTCATTATGTAAAATTGTTCAAATGGGATATATACTTTCCTTAATATTACATTTACATAAACGACCAATGTTTAAATCAAAACTTGTCGGAAAGCTTTGGTATTTTTTCTGACGCTCAAAATGATTCCTAGTTTTTAACTTAGCATACGCGTAAGAGTATATACACGCACAAATACGAATAACGGAAAAAATGGAAACTAAAGTTTAATTAACAAACTTTATTTCCTCTAACTGACTCTAATCCCTGTTCTTAGCTTTTCTCTAACATCCAAATCATTCCGTCCAGCCAATCTTGTCGTAAATTACCACGTTGTCTCACCAAGACCAAAACGTGGCGTTTAAAAAAAATGCATCCAATTTGTAAGGACATGAAAGAGTCACTGATAGAAATAAGAAAGAAAGTCTGAATTATGAAATACCCCGACTGAACTGACCGTGTAAAGCAGAAACGAGTGAGTGATAATTGGTTATGTTCAAAATCATTGCGTAACTTAACATCAATTAAGACCCAAATTAATTTGATGTAGTTCACCCCATAACCATTTTGCAGCCATAACAGAGCTTCCACCAAGAATTTGCTATTATTCCTCCTTTAACGACTTTCATATATCACTGGAGACCAGGTGATAACGAGTTCATCAGCTAACCTTCCATTTACATTAAGCGCCATTAGAAAATCGACGATTTGAAGGGGGACTGGTGAACTTTTCCTCACGACGATGAAGGGCAGCTGGCTAAGAATAGCTCGGAGAAATAATTGGTAGAAAATAGCGACAAAGGAAGGAGAGAGAAAAGGGATTATTTAAGAGCAATGGGACGAGAGAACGAAGAAAATGTTCATCTACATCTACAGAGAGTTTAAGCTTGTTGGAGCTATTTTATATATTTACTAATTTACGTGAAAATTTATTTCTCATCAGCAATATCTATAGATAAAAGTGAAAACAAATTACCGATTTGAATTTCTGGCAATACCTACTATTTTAACACAGGTCCTTATGGTACGTGAGACATATTTCACAATAATTCAATAACGTTTGCATATATTTACTTCTAAACACGACATAATACATTTCATATTTTGATAAAGGTTTCTTAGGAATATCAAGGTGTCATGCATCCGGAAAAAAACCTATAATACTACACATTGAAATAATTTGCCTATCTTTTACGTATTGCCGTAAAATGTTAATAGCTCAAGTTATACCATGGTTTGATTTAGACTAAAAAGTAAATTATAAATCTTATATCATCTCCATTATTTCAAATATAGTTAGTTACATCGCATAAACAGATGTGCAAGTTGAAAGAAATATTTCCCTGGTATTTTTTCGACTCTTTTGAAAAAATATAATGTTCACTCAATGAGCTCACTCACTCACCATTTCCGCTCCAGCTACCTTAACATAAAAGCGAAAAAGTGGCGCTGTAAATGATTAGCTTCAATAGGTTACGTACGTATTACCGCAGAGAAAGAAAAGAGATTATAGGTAAGATGTATTTTAGCATATTGGTACTTGCGTTTTTTTTAGAACTATGGACCTAAATATTGCGGGAAGATTAATCTATATATATTAATTTTGTAGCGTGTCAGTCAGTCAGTCAGTCATTCTGTATCCATTTTCTTTTTATCTCTCTCTAGTTTTTAGCTATAGAAATGAGGTTTGGTGCCTTAAATGTGGATTCTCTGTGTGTAAGATTTGGTAGTAAATTTGGTTTAGTACGTGGCAAATTTTGGGGTTGTTTTTACCCCAATATTGTTACCATTGACACCCATAAGAAAAGCATTGAATTCAGTGCAGCTTTTTCTTCATTGGCTTTTTTAAATTCGGCTTAAAATAAATTTTGCTTATTAAATTTAAATGTAATAAGCAAAACTAATAATATTTGCACCAAAAGTGTTATTTTTTCACGAAAACAATTGAAGCTGAACGAAAGTAAAATAGCGGAGCATTAAAAAATCGTTATGGACACATCCATACATTCCCAAATGAAACATATCTACTTTTATACTTGTTAGTAGACACAGCATTTAACATCGTGAAACATTTTCGAATATTGTTGCTCCTACGGATAAAAATGTAGCCAAATGCAAGTAGCTCTCCAATTTCAGCTCTTATATTTTCAAATTGCATGCTAACATTCTCTAAATGCTCAAATTTCTCATGCTAATATTATCTAAATGAAACGGGTGATATGTTATGACAATGAAGTATTAAATGGACAAACCATCCATAACCTATTCATTAATTAAATATATCGTAAGCACAAATAGTAGAAGCTCATGAACGTTGAAATAGGTAATCGAAAAGTTTTAAGAACAAGAGTTTTCAAAAATTACGAATTTTTATGAAACAAGTAAATGGCGAAACACGCAAATTTTAATGTCGATCATTATTAGATTGACTTATACTCTTAATAGATGAAATAGAGGTTGCTAGAGGGACGACAGAGGTCAATAATAGTTATTGCACTACTTGAGCATATATCGCATCGTGCCTGCAAAACATTAGAATGAGCGTGAAGTCCACGTATCTGATAGTAATGACCATTGCATTGTGAAGGGGCCTTTATTTAGGGACGAGTCTCAATTGTAGAAACTCGAAAATGTCGTGGATACGACTCCACAGCCTATTCGAGTATCATCTTTTTGATGGTATTACAGTAGAGTCTCCATTGTCCCAAATCCCAAGTATGAAATTACCAAGGTTCCGCTATTATATAATATAATATTTATTCTTCCATACATATGTCCATACAGGCATTAATTCCATTCAAGAAAGTAAGGTAGCCTGTAAGGCAATAAGCCTGTAATTAGGCTAACTTCAAATTCTACAATGCGGAGATGAAAAAACATAGAACCAAAATTACTAATTACATAAAGGAAAACATTGAAAGGAATTTTAGTGCGTAAAAATAAATTCACAACTGTAGTGGCTGTAAACTATGAATTATAACATAGAATGTACAACACATATGAATTGTAGCATGATATACAGGCCCTTTACAATAACATTTCAATATCATCAAAAGTTATTATCTATTTTTTAATCAACCTTATGCTAGAGTAGAGGGATCATTTACTATTTCTTCGTCAATCTTTAGCTCCACGTCTTGTTTGACAGGTCTTTCTTCTCCAATTAATTCTTTGAACAAGTTCCATTTTTCTCTTATATTTGAATTGAATACTTGGAACTTGTTCACGTAGTACTGATTAAAAGTCATCTTGGTTTCCTTTCGCAATTTATTTCTAAATTTAAGGAAATGTTTCCTCAGTCTGTCATTATTTGGATGGCATTTGGTCTTATTGAATAGAAGTTCTTTCCTTTTACCTTTTTATCTAGTTCCTGGATCATCCATGGTTTTAATTTCGGTGAACGGTTAGTATTAGTTTTCACTGAGTACCTGAATTAATCCAACGCTGAATTACATCAATAAACATGGAACAAGTTTTAAAAGCAATGTCTTCTGCTATTACGGGTGCCCAGTTTGTATTATTAGTTAACCCTTTTAATTTGCACTGATCAATACGTGAGTTGTGACCACACTTTTGTTTATTGATAACAGAACGTATGACCAGATTTTTACGGTCTATTTTTAGCACTGTCATTGAGTGGTCAGTTATGGCCATATGCATTACGTTACTTAGGAAAGTATATTTATACGAATTTATTAGTCTAACATAAATATGGTCAATACAAGTGGATGACGATTTAGTTATACGCGCTGGTTCCACAATTAGGCACTATAACCCATACATGCACATGATATTACTATAAGAGTCCGAATCTCGATTAGAGACAAGAATATTTATGTTCATCTCTCCAACTATTAAAAAAATCAATAGTTCATCAATAGTAATCAAGTAGTTTAATCAATAGTGCAATCTGAGCACATTTTATCTTCTTCGATAAATACAATTATACCTTTCGAACAAGCGATATTATTACATTAAACGAATGATTTATACCCTGGAATGGTGTGCAGGTTAGCTTCAAAATCATGAATCCACGTTTCAGTTAGAATAATGACATTAGGTACAAAAGTCAGGGTATTTAAATGTAGCAGAAAAACGTCAAAATTGCTCCTCAAACTACGGATATTTTGCTGAATTATTATTATTATTTTTTCAGGTTCATCTAATGTGATAATATTTGGTATATTCATTAAGATATAAGGAAAATTATAGCTTACTGATATCGTCCATGCATAAAACCAGTTTCGCAGGTTGTTTTTCTGCCTTTCTTAGCTGTATTTTTCCTCCACGTGTCCATAAGAAGTCGTAATTTACAGTCTTCTTTGCCTCCCTTGCTGCACTGAAGAGTCTTTTTCGGCCGGAGAAAAGTGACTAATTGATGTATATCGGTAATTCTGTCAGTGGAGTTCCTTCCAGCGTTAAATGCCTGGTGGAGAAGTTCCTCTTGACTCTCCGCTTTGCCAGTATGTTCTCTTTAGTGCGTTGAGAAACAAACCACACGCGAATTCCTCCAGGTTTGTTATTTGACTTAGGCTTATACCTATAACAAAAATCAATAGCATTGTTTTTTATCTCCACTCCTAGCTCAGCACCAATGTTACACACAACTTGGGAAAAGTTTTCATGTGCACAAAAGGGGACGCCATGTATTTCCACGCTGTTATCTAGAGCACGTTGTTCTAACTCATCACAACAGTTTAGAGCGTCATTTACACGTTTTTGTAGTTGCGCATTTTCATTCTGAAAAGCAGAAATTTGGTCGTAGCACCGATATAACCTTTTCTCCTACGCTTCAATAATTTTAACACTATCGTCTAACCTCTCATATAATTTATCTATGAAATCTCCTAGTTTATTTTCTGTAGCCTTCAATTCATTTTTAATTTCTTTAATTAAGGCATACCCATCCTCTAGGGATGCATCCTATAGGGATGTCACTGTGGTTGAATGGCTCATTTCCAGCTAATCATTCCAAAAAGGGAATCTCGCGTCGAGTGAACTGACGGACGAGAACAGTAGGAGCGTCCGTGCACGACGAGAGCCAGACAAAGACTAACAATATTATCCGAGGTTATCCGAGTACATATTTAGCTTGATCACCGCATTGCTAGGCCAATTATGAATTAAATCTAATTTAATTTTTTGTTGCCTAATCAGAATTTCTTTTATATTTATATTTCTATTGTTGATTTGATTTGATTCAGCAGTTAGTTCTTCGATACCATCCCTGCAGTTATTATGCTGCTAAGATGCCAAGAGATAATCGGAGAAAAGAAATGACCACTTCATCTGGGCAATTGACATATATTTTACGGAGAAAACTGTACGATTAATTTTTAAATAAGTATTGATATTCCAAATGCGTACACGTCACACTATGGCCAGGTACGGAATAATAAAAAGTGTTTATTTTATAACTCACATTTTCCGAAAGACCCTTCCGTGCTGTTTTGAGGTGGCCACAATAACATTAAATAGCTTTTTTCTTTACAAAAAAGTGCACCCCAAAATTTCTCTCTATGACTTTCGGCTATCGGTAATCAAATCTTTGCTACAACCTGTCTTTACCCGAACTTCTCTTTCCCTACCCTCCAGAGGCATAGGCTTATCTAAGCATTTTCCGCAGACAAATCCTGTTGACGACAAAGGAAAAAGAAAGAGGACAGTGTAAAGAAGGTGTAGGGGGTGCACGAAACAGGGTTTGCGGAGGGAGACAAGTTTTTTTTGCCCTGCCTGCGAGGACCATTCCACCACTGTTTTGTAAATTTTCATAAAAATATTAGAACGTAAGAATGCCTTCTTATGGAATAAATTTGTATGTTTTATTCTAAATCGTTTTATGCATTGTAAAATGTATTGTTTTTCACATTCATTTTATTTATTGTATTTCAATTGATGTAATGCATTTTTTTTGTATTTTTTTCCATTTTTAGTATTGTATTTTAATTGATTTAATGTATTTTACTGTTTTGTACATTATTTTATTGTGAAATAAATACTTTTATTTCCATTATACGTGTCGAAATACATTTATTAATTAACTTGTACTATATATTCAGCTTTATGGAACTGAAGTCTTTCGTTATTTTTTTTCTTCTCTAATTATGCTAAACGAGGAAAATTGGAATTTTTGCACATTTCACAACAAAAATAATCAATACGGAAATATTTATACCTTTTATATACTCTAGCAATGCCTTGGCTGGATATAGGTATCTAAGAGAAAAATACGCCATTCATGCCATCGGCCTAACAGAAAGTTGAAAATAATTACGAAAAACGAAAATAAACATTCAATAAAACAGTTATATCGATATGTAATAAAACCGATATGTAATAAGCTATGCTACAGTAAGGTCATTATGTAGGATGCTAACAATAAGCGTTCAAAAGTATATTTGAATTATCTTGGACTGGTAAAAAAATCGATTCAAGTTATCTTAAAAAATTTAATTTGCAGGGGAAACGATGCAACCTCACACAAAAGATCCTTGTGGGTGACTGAGGACTGGGATTCCAGTCCAAAATTAAAAATTTTATAAAAATAATTTTTTTAATTTTGAATAAAAAAAATAAGGGGTCATATTTGTAGTCAAATAACCTACCAAAAACATAAAAAAACACGTGCACCCAGGGTGAAGGGTTCACAAATGTAGGCTCAGCGTTGAAAGGGTTAACTCGGATAATCGTGAATCTACTGATGATTATTTCATTATTTCGAAATTCTGAGGTCAAAATTACGTCGCTGTCGAGGCATGGAAATTCTCATTCCTCACTGAATAGGGAACCAGAGAGGGATGAGGCGGAGGAGGGGGGGGTCTATGAATGGGTGAGAGGGGTTATGGCGATACCTTTGTCGGCAACATAAGGCCACATGAAAGGCTTTAACACCAAGCGGCGATACCCAAAAGTGGTTTCACGCAGGAATAAAATAATATTAAAATATTCTAAGGGGGACACTCTTGTCAGCCGCAAAAGCTCCATTTCCGACTAATCCTGCGGCTGGCAAAACCCCGACCGAGTGAAGCAAAGGCCAACGGGGAAACAGGGTTCGGGGAAAGGCAGGGTGATCCCAAAGAGACCGTCCCGAAGCCCTTAAATATTCGCGCCAAAAGCAGAAAATATGCGTACAAAAACATATGAATCCCCAAAGGGGTAGTTTAAGCTCCCAAAATATTCTCAAATTTCTTAATACCACTATCACCAGCGCTGTAAATAATTCAACGAATTTTCTGTCACCAGAATTGTGTCTAAGTGATAATGCCTCACCATGCTCATATCCTCGCTCCTTTCCGCATTACTGAACTGATGCTACAGTAACTCCAGGGTGCTGGGCGTACACAATAATTTAACCTTTTCGCTTGTACCGTTTAGAAAATATTATCTTCACTTGTGAAAATCCTCAGATATAAGGACACAGAATTAAAATTCAAAATAAGTACATTATTTCACGATTATATGTTTAATGAAGACTTATGTCAAGTAATCTGAGCTGAATGTAGCTTCATTTATATTTAACAAACGCATTTGATCTTCAGTTCCCACAGTTTTAAACTAACAGCTCAAAAATTAAAATAGATTGGTGCCCTGATTTTTAATTCCGAAAATAATAGATCAGAAAGGTAGGTTTTTTGTTGTTCAAATCAAAGAGATAAAACCTCTTCTCTAAATTAGCAAGAATATGAGTTAAATGAAATTTAATTCATTTTACGGAGAATCACCCCGAGCACAGAATGCATGACGGGAGAGATTTACGCTAATGACTTGAAACTCGGAATTCCATACAAATTCCAAAAAACCCAGCAGAAGAGGCCGAAGTTGACTTTTAGACTTAGTAGAAGGGAAGGGTTGAATGGAAGGAAGGTTTCGATGTAGATAAAGTATGGAGAAGGTCTACAAGCATACAGATGCCACCGCCATCTTGCCGCCGCCGCCTCTCTGTGAACGACCCCGAAGTGAAAGCGGCAAAATGTTGGATTCCGTGCGAGGAATGTCAATGGAGTGAATAGTGGATGGGATGGAAAAAAAGACGGGAATGCTAGAAAAGAGGGGCTGGGCCATCGTGGCGGGCTCGTGAGAGCTTTCTATTCAAAAGTGCTGAAGTAAGCACAGTTCGTAACACATCCGCGCATACGAACGACAATGAATAAATGAGTGCGTGGGTGGAACGTTCGGTTATCCACTGATGGGCAGAATTCTGCATGTACACAATATTCACGGTCAAAATATTTGCAAATAATCCGCCAAATTCAATAAAATGCGTTCAACTAACACTTTAAAAAAAGTGATCTTTTCACCGCTACGTAGTTAAATCTAGATAAAAGGGTTTCCCGGGACCCCTGGATTCCGTGGATTTTAATTTGTTATATTGTGTTAAACTGGAAATTATTTCTAATGGAGAACTCGGAATATCCCTCTTCTCTCAAATGAATTCAATACGCTTCTAACCATGCCACCATAATGAGAAATAGAATTCTCCGCCGAGGGACCGTTCTTCACTATAATGAGAACAGGATCGAAGACTCATTGTATTAACCAAATGTTTTCTAAAATTGTACTATATAAGTTCACAGTAAAATATTTCTGGCTAAATTTTGAATGTTCATTATTTCGCCGTCATTTTCATTTTTTATTTTAAGATTCAGAGAATTTTAAGACGTTTTTTTTCTATTTTAGCTTTTATTGAAACGGAATAATGTTTTATTTGTGAAACCTTTCGGTATTGTAAAATAGTATTTTCATGTAAAAATTTTATTTAAGTCATAAAATAAGAAATAATTACCCTTTTATTTAACTTGCCTACTTTATTTTTACGGTAATTCAGTTTATAATGTATTCTAAATAGAATTAAATCTGTCCCAGGATCCAGAAAAAAGAATCAATTCTATCCCGGAATCCCTGGTTAATAAAAAGGACGGGAAACAATAAACCCTATTTTATTATCCATTTTTGAAGTGTTTACTAAAAATTTACCCATCAACAATAATCGCTGATGAAATTATCGAATTTTTCTACGCACACACACTCCAGCTCACATCAAATATGCTGGACTGCGCAGGGCCTTATAGTGCGCAGGGTCTGCAACTAATGGAAAACAATGAGCGCTGATGAGTGACGAAGTGAGCAGTGCAATAGAGCGAATGGAAATATACGAGCATGTAGGAGAAATTCTGAGTTGTTCTCTTCTTGATTATACAGAACAGGGATTCTCAACAGGGGGCGAAATAAAGACTTTGAGGGAAGGCAAATAATCATGGAGATACAACTAGGGTTTCCTAAAAACTGGGTGCCTAGGCGTAATCAATAAATAAATGACATAAAAATTCAATTTACTGACATCAAACTGAGCACAAGACTTCTAATTAAGAACCATCAGGCATAAGGATACTATTGATTAAAGAGTTAAAATATTAAGTATTTCCTCGTTAAAATTTCATGGGTCATTTAGGAATTTTTGAAAAAACTATTCAAGAGGCGTGTTAGTTTAAAAAAAAGTTATGAAACCCTGAGATAGAATGACTTAGGCCGGGGCCCAAAGACGTAATGATTATCCAACACTCCTCTACCTCCCTTTCCCTTCTCTGCTACCATTTGCACAAATAACTTTCATAGAGCACCGGATTCAATTACGTCCCCTCAAATCAATAGGTGCCACGTTGATTTCAATGATCCCCAGCGCCATGCGCCACCTGACGCCTATGTATGCGAAAGGTTTCAATTGGGACATCAACCCGGGGAAAGACAATTCTCTCAAGAATGTGCGTCACACCCTCCCTCCCCTGAGTCCCCGCAGGGGGCGGACGAGTGAGAGAAATGACGGCGTCAGGGATCGAGAGTTTTGATTGCGGTTCCGCGCTCGAGAATAATTGAAAGCAGGAGATCGTAGGTCCCGAATTAAATTTTGCACTCATCGGCGTTGTGATCATATTTCGGAGACAATCAACCTCTAAAGGGGGCGTGCAGTGTACTCGCGTACATAACTTCCACTAATCAACAGTAATGACATATGCGTTAATTTTATGACGAGAATTAGATAAAAATAATATTTCACGGAATATTTAGTGCTACGCTCAGCTCTGAATGACTTTGGGAGTGAAACTATTTACCAGTCTCCTTTTATCAAATAAAATCACTATCAATCCCACTTGTCCTCCACCTGTTATTCCGCAAACCATTCCGTGGAAGCCCAAATTTCTCGCCCTCACTTTTGCGTCCACCCAGCGGACCAAAAGATTCCATTCTCCACAGCGGTCCCCTTACTCGGCTTTCTCTCATTCTTCACTCGAACCCTGCTGGTGCGACCCTTTTCACTTTACCGTTGAACCCTAGCGAAACCATGTCGACCCCATTCTACACTCGAGCCCTTCCATGAGCCAGAACCTTCTTTCCCTTTCTTAGGGTCCACCTCCATATCCTCCGCCAGTCAACTTGTGTCAAATGTGTTCGCAAAACGCGTTTTAACAGCCAGCGGCAGAATGCGTGGGGAGATCGTGGCGAAAACATGCCGAATGCACAGGGACAGGGGATGACCAACCAAAAATGGACGCAACATTCGTCCGTCAAAGCTTCGTTTATCGTCGAGCTAATGGAAAATTAGGATCCTGAGGCAAACTATTGGTGCTGAGGCGATTGGTGATGTTACATAGAAAAATTATTAATATTTAAAATCATATTAATACTGCAGTCTTACTATCAAATTTACATATAAATGGCCCGGTTTCTTCATCAACGTTATCAATGGTCAACGTTAATCACAAGTTAATGTAGTATTTCCGTCAGATAGATATTAATAGAATGTTCAGATTTTGTATATTACATCAGAGTCGGTAAGTTTCCGCGTAAGATATCAATGGGAGAACTTCAGTTCTCACATTAAGAAAATACTTTACTGAAGATTTAAAACCAGGGAAAACGGGATAAAATAAAGATTCCGTCTGTGATTTATAAATTTTGCAAGTATTAATTAGAAAATGAAGCTATATGAATGTCATCCAAATATGTTGAGAATAAATTATGTACGACCTCTCAAGCAAAAGAAAGAAGACAATGCAAAGATTATTTCAAGCAACGGAGAAAGAGCAAAGTCAAGCGTCTTATTAGGTGCTCTAAATTGAACATATGCTATCAGTCAGGAGCGAATATCGTCCTCTAAATCATTATCTCATTATTACAGACTGCACCCATTTGCTATCTCGCATTTAATTCTTAACTTAGTAACAGACTAAAATAAAATATAATTTTTTAAATAAAAAATTAATTTTAAAAACAAATAATTAGGAGTAATTAAGCCACATGATAACTTTATTTAATTTTCAAATTACGCCATTTAAGCGCCGAGTTTTCATCTTCCTTGTTTCCCCATCGTTCTAATTACTCTACGCACATTCTTCGTGCCCCGCAAAAGGCCATGATCATAGGTTTGTTGTTACAGTAGTACGTTCTCCAGCTCCAGCTCGTGGGCGTGATGATTCAATTGTGACAGGCCGAAACCCTCATAACTATTTGTATTCAGCTTTGCAAATGGACGACCCTTGTTAGGCTAACAACGGGGACAACGGAAATAATGCCGGCGACGATAATTGAACCGCCCGCAGAGCATGACACGAAAAGGCCTCCCAACATACCGGAGCAGCAGCTTTCTCGCGACGTGTCCCGAATGTCCAGATGGCACTGCCCACGTTCCACCCACTAAGTTTTTAATACAGAATCTTGAAAGGAGGGAAATTCTGGATTCCACTAAAATTATACATGGAATGTAACCAGTGCCACGGCATCCTATCCATATTTTTAACACTTCCTTCGTTTATGTCTATATTTTAACATTTTCTTGATGCGTTTAAGAAACTAAGTTATCATCATCACCTAAGAATTCTTTCTGTTTATCTGCTTTAAGCACCTGGTCGGAGAGAAAAAAAATAATAGTGTGATCAATAAAAGGAAAGTGATAATTAAATGGCAAACGTTTCCAGCTGTATATTACTTAACAATTAGCTTCTCTGTTCACCGATAAAGACTTGACATAGATCTTAACAACTTGATGACCCGCGATAAGACATTAGCTGGTCAAAGGCAAGCGTACATATACTGAATGTTGTGTAACTTCACAACTTTAGAAGAGAGTATTATATTCTGCGCTACTCTAATTTTGAGAAGCAATGACACACAATGGACAACTTTAAATCATGATACCATCACCAAATTGATCGTTTCCATTTCATCCAGGACCCAGTTGAACAATGCATATGATTAACTAATTTGTCATTTATATCCACGACTTTTTTGAAGAAATGTCGTACCCCAGAGGTTATGCCTATACCTAAGGCTTAAACGAAACTTATATGAAACTCGATTACCTCGGGAAGAGCTTGTCAAAGTAATCGCGGGAGGTAGGCAGAAGCTTAAGTTATTATTCGCCATGGGATGGTAAATTGGAACAATTTATGCACTTAGAAGTTATTAGCCAAGATTCAAGACCAATTTACTTTCATTCCTTCCACAAGGGTTAAAGGCAAAATTAATCTTTAATCGATGGTAAGGCACTTACTTAAATGATATTATTTATCTTCTTTTAAAGTTAATTTTTAACTATTACTACGCGTTTGTATATTTGCTTCAATTAACTAAGCGATACACTCTTGCACATATTTTCAGCTTAATATTTTTTGCCTAATTTTCAACGAAATTTTGTAAATGTTTGCTCTTCTCGAGATTGCTCGGCTCATTCTCATCTGTTTGACTTTTTCAATCCTCAATTTGAATTGAAATATAAACGTTTCCGAATAAACTCTATTAGTCTCCTAGTCATTGCATTAGGTTTGACCATACGTTTTCTTCATTATTCAGATAATAATCAAAAGTAACATACTTATCTTGACCAGTACTAGCTTAAACTTTATATCATAAAATATGTATCAAGTTACGAAAGAACTGTGCAACAATCCTAAGGCTACATTGAGTTTCATGACAAATAAATAACCATATGCTTGTCGCTATAATACCAAAATATTTTGAATCGAAAATTATCTTATGATGAAATCAAACAATCTGATAGCCATCTATAAAGGATAGAATTCTGTAGCTGCTTGATTGCTCTTCATGAACATGATGTACGTAATTCAAACAGAATAAAAACTATTTTATACAAAATAAATGTTGACCCAGATGAAAATACGGTATGACTTAACACAGGAATTCTCAACCAGTGGGAAATTCTTCCCTTAGGGTGAACAAGAAGAGAATGCCCCACGTCTGCGTGTACGAGATCGGAGTACTAGTGGCAATTTTATTCACTATGCAAATGAAGCTTGTATCACACAATACCTGATCCAGCATAAGTTCGAGGGTGCTCGCTAATAAGATTGCTTTCCAGTGTCATGTGCCGGAGATCCAGAATTATTCTAACAACCATGATCGCAGTTATACATGCTCAGCTATTGGGTTTCATTAATGATACGGTACTAGTTTACTGCTCGCTCACTGTAGGACCTAGAAGCTATCAACCGATCACGGTTGCTTATAGAGTCACTGAGATATTTACTATTTTTTAACAGCGCGAACTAAACCTTCTTGCAATATATAAACCTACTACCATTTTTATGGCCGTGAAATAAACCGTGAGTGAAAATATACCGACAGTTGTTTTGGTCGCCTACTACTACAGTTTGTTGATATAAATTTTCGAGGAGGGATGCGCCACGACATGAATGAAAATACAACACCCTCGCAAGTACAAGTTCAATGATCGTGCTAAATCTATCAGAACGGTTCAAATATTACTGGATTTTGTACTTAATAACAAGAATAGTCTATCATTATAGGTATTGTGCTGGATCAATTATCGTGAGGTATTGGCTTTAGACAAGACTGAGTAAAGTGGATTTATTATTACTTGCCCGCTAGTGGTGATGATGATAATCAAGGGCGAGGGCAGAGAGATAAAACCCATTCTCTGGAAGTGGATTCTTTTTCTTCTTGTGCTGGGATGATGTTCTTATATAGCTCGGACGGGAACGAGGGATGAAAGCCACAATTCTTGCTTCTTTATACTCCAGGTCCGTGGACACGTTTGGCTGACGGGTGAATAAGGAGGACGTCTTCCTCCATAGCTGGGAAACTAACTAATGCTGAACTGCAGAAGACTAAACCACTCCATCGGTTTCCCTATAATCAGTTCAATAGCGCGAACCATTTCAACGGTTCGGTTTGGAGAGGAAGAAACTACGGAGAGGATATTGGGGATGAGCGAAGGTCGGAGCGCGCTCAGAGTGGTACGTTAGGCTTTCCAAATCTCCTCTCCGACTTGACCGCACCGAATACCTCCTCGGAAAGTCACTCCAACGTGGTATTCGTGGAGTGGAGCGAAGGCAAATGCCGCATGAATTCGAACCGACCACACGGCACGCAGGTATTTTCCAAGAATTCTCCAATGAGGCCAAAGCCAACCTAAATCCCGGTAAAATTAGACTCCACTGGTTTCTCTGTCACGTTTTTTTTTACTTTTCCTAACCACTCTGACATGAATTGTAGAGTCATGCACGCTCCACTCCAAACCGGTAGGCTCACTCGAAGTGCTGCGCTCCCAGCCGGGGAACTCATTTCAAACGATCCGCTCCGAACCTCCGAAAGCCATGAAGTCGCTCCACTCCAGGCCAAAGCGGTCGAGTGAACCCGCCTTCACCCTGCAACAAAGAGAAGAGCCTCGTTGGGAATGGAAGCCGCTCCGGAAGAAGGTAGTCATCTCCTCTTCGGTTCGATTCCCTGCCCCGTATCGACCCATAGTGCCATTTAAAGCTACGTTTTCATGCAGCCGTTTTAGCGTCGTTCTGCCTCCTCGTTGTGTGCCACACATGTACCCCATCTTCATGGCAGTGGCAGCAGATGAAAGCAGTAGACGGTGGAAAACCGTGATGTGATTAGTCTTCGTAATTGTTTCTGTTCATTGTGGTTATTCAAAAGAAATTGGATGTTCACGAGGGCAATGATGATGGGTGGCGCCTTCAAAAATCCATCAACAATCTAAAGATGACCCCCAATTCCTAGGGAGAGAATCACGTGACCAACAAATGACAAGCAGAAAGCGTCGGTCCTCACCCCATGCTTTAGCTCTGGTGACGCAGGCTGCCTTGAATATTTCGCTACCGATTGACTACGCAGCATCAGGCAACACAAAAGCGAAACATGAAACGTATCTTAATGCTTCCTCTACTTGTCTCTCCAAATAAAATATTGTATAGGTGTCCAATACCGACCTATGTCTACGCAGTAAAGGGGGCTGTGGAATTGAGAAAAGAGAGGGTAAGAACACAGGGGTAGGGGCTCTTCCTCTTCTTTTTCGCTTCCTCAGTTAAGTGCGACTCTGCACCGCAACTTGCCGCAAGGCAATTTGCCGCCACTTGACTGACGATGGTCACCTTCCCACCACAACCGAGGAACTCTTTGCATACCCACCCACTTCCACCCTAAAACACACACACGAGAACACTGCAGTACACAAAAGGCCTTAAAATGTGCTTGAGCTACCGCATAGGCAAGGGGAAGAAAATAAGCGAATGAAATAAGAGTTTCCGCCCCTTACCATTTATGTAGAAGAAAGCTCACATAGTCATTTTTCATGCAATGGGAAGCTTAGGACTCGACGTAAATTCCAAAATCCGTTATGCTGCAGGAAATATGTGCCATCGCAAGGAAAGACAGAAAACAGATGTGAACATAGCTAAAGAGGTGTGGCCAGAAAGACCACTATTACGTGCGTAGAGGGTCAAAATCCCGTGCGTCACATTCGCAAAAAAGAAAACTCATTCCCCAAAAAAACTTTTTTAATGTGAGCGGATATGGTATTGTCATCATCCTATCAAGTTTTCACTTACTTCTTCTACTACAAAATGCTCCCTGATGATATTTTACAAAAGGATTGATTTTTCTGCGTGGCATTCAGTGCACCGCCTACGATATTTTCGGCGTCAAATGTGTATTGAAATATCTTTTGATGGAATCAAAATATGATCCGATGCACTCAGAAAATATAATGATTATTGATCCCAGAACTTTTATCACGCGTTATTTGATCATTTGCGCGGTGGTAAAAATATTAACGTCAACTGCGATGTGCGATATTTTATATTTTTATAAGTTTTACATTACAATTGCAATAAATTCTGGTATTCGCATATAATTACATTAAGATGCGATGTTGATATGTGAGATTCAAAAAGCCAAAAGTGACATTCAAACTTATTATCTTTATACATTTGTAGATATCAAGATCACAAGGTAATTATCGAGTTAAAATTATCAAATATTCAACCTCGTACAATCCTGAAAACGACGGAATTTTAACGTGGGAAAGGCACTATGATTTTAAAAATGCTGAAGGTTCCACTTTGATTTTTTTTTAAATTAACACCTTAAAAATAGCTTCAAAACATACAAATAAAGTTCAATTACATTATGGGTTTTTTCAAATAATGGATATGTGCTCAAGTATTTTTGTTAATCCTTATGAGTTTTTACATTGCATTTTATATATATTAAACCTCATATATATTTTAGGATATCATTTTTCTCCATTAAAATTTGCGATTTTGCTGCAGTGTCTTGATGCTGTCTCGCAGAAAATTAAGTAATGCGTAGAAAAATTTTTAAGTGAAAGAGAACGAACATACTTGACCGAAATTCATTAATTCTTTAGGTCTTAATCAGTTTTTATGTTTTTTCATGGCTTTTGAAATGACTGAGGTACATCTATCAGAAGAATTAACGGCTGTAGATCAAACGAGAATAGGCTAGTCGATTATTCTGTAATATTTCGAGAGTTATCGTTGGGCGAACATTGTAGTTGAATTAATCTCACATCGCTCTAATCCATGTAGTTAGGAAAAGTTTGAGACTATAAGTATTCGCAATCGAAAATATTCTCTCCAGAGTCAGTACTGTTTCAAGCTTCGGGCGATATTCCGGTTTACAATTCCAGTCTACAGCTTGCTCGGTATGTCTATGTGTAACGATTACACTTGGAGGCTTTTTGATTCCTTGCAATACCTAGAAATTCTGGTTATTTCATTGTATGATTGGGTTATTCACCCGTCATATATTACCGTTGTAATCATTTCACCAAGTATGGAACAGTTGTGTAAAGGCGCTGAATAAAACAAGGGTTTTGGCGAGAGACCAAGTAATGCGTTTTGTATTAGGAACTGTGGACACGCAAGTGGGGGATTGAGCAAACGGTCCATTTCTCATTCTACTCATATTTACCGTTAGATGTAAGTCTTACGAGTGCGTGATGCAATGGAACTTGATTTGAGCAGAGACACTTGATGTGCTTGGACGATACTGGAAATATTCCATGCATAGTAAAATCTAGGCACTCCACAGGAACCTCTTTTATCAGTAAAAGAAGAAAAAACCTTCTAATTTTGGTCATTTCTCCCAAAGAAATCAAGTACTACGAGGGCTTTCTTCCATTTTCTGCGTACTGTGCTCTGTAGCCTTCTAACTTCGTAGCCGGCGCAAAAGGCTCTTATTCTTGTAATTTCCAACCAAACTTCACTACGCGAAACTACCAATTTCTTTGATATCCTTTCTCGAGACGCTAGTGCTTCTTGCGGTGTCCGCAATAATCTCAAGGGGTTATCCACGCGAAGAATACTGCTTTCGAAAGCAGGGAGAGCATCAAAAAACAAATATCATTACGAATAAAAACGGTTACTTTACTCGCAATCCTTAAAGTTTCTGAGCGACCTCCCCTGCGTGATAATACCCGATTTCTTGACATCCTTCTTTCGAGACTCCGGTGCTCGTGGCTGCGTTCGTAGTATCTGATGTGGTCATCCACGCCAATATTTATTTTTTAGGGAGTGGAGAAAGCAAAAAAGAGCAAATATCTTTGCGTTTACAAATTTTAAGTCACGAGTAAACAAAAGCATGATTTATTGGCATAGTAGTTCATGGTGTTGTTTTCCGGTGATTATGGGCATCCCATTCAGAAAAAAATTCCGCTCTTTTAATCTGAAGAGGAAGTATGAAATAGCTTTCTTTAGACGGCATTCAAGTTCATAACCTTCATCAGTAGACGGTCAATCGTACAAGAAGTGTCAAGTCAATTGATTCAAGGCATCTGAAGCTTATATTTTGGCATGAAAGCTTATAATTGCGATATTATGATTGGAATTTTTCTATGTCGTTTCATAATGGAATTAAAATTATTATAGTTGAAAATATTCGACCATTGAGAAACTAAAATAATTAAAAAAGCAACTATGAAACCATTACGATATAATATTACTTTAATCTTCCATTGCCAAGTATTCTTTACAATTATAAAAAAACCCGCGTCTCGAATTAAAAATTTATGGAAATATACGGAATTAAAGGCAGAAGAAACTTCAAATAGTATTTATCCACACTGTTTTATTGCTACGACCGATCCAGGTTTCAACGGAAAACCGGTATTTTCATTTTTTCCTTGAAGATGACAGTCATCCCTTGAAACCTAAGTCGGTCGTGTCAATATAACAGTGTGGAAAATACTATTTGAAGTTTTTTTTTTCTATAATTATGAAAGATTTCCACAAGTTCAAGCCTGAGACTATTTATTTAAAAAATACAGAATATGAAGTGGGTATGAAAGAATGCGTGAAAGTAGCATTAAGGCTTAAATTTTGATCGATACAATTCTAATACTAGCTTGAACAAAATTTACATCTCGATACTTATTAGGGGATTAGTTTTTCGAAACAAGTACCACAAAATATGTTCATGGAGGTTGTTTTAGTTTTCTTTTAATTTGAAGGTATTGGCATTTTTATTGTCGCAATGGAAGGGTTTGAGGGAGATACTCTTTTAAGATGGAGATCATACGGGAAACCACAATTTTGGTCATTTCATATCGTTACCTCCTGCACTCATTCCCCACATAGTCTCCACATAATCACTATCCCATTCTCCCCATTTCTCCTACCTTGCGAGATGCCGTCAATCCGCCGTCTCATTCATAAACGCCTTCATTCTTTTACATTCCCCTCCTCTCCTCCTGTAGCCAGATTCCGTCAAGGCATCAATGGAAAACGATATTCGAACTTTGCGTAATTGCCTACATACCACCCATCAAAAGGATACGCTTCGCATGCGAAATTTTCTCTCGAACGCGAAAGGATTCACGTCTCATCTGTATGCATTCACCACTATCTCTATTATCTCGGCACGCGGTGGAAGGATCGTCGAACTAAAAGTGGATGCGCCTTGTAAGCGGGCCAGATTTATTTCAGTAAATCTCTATTTTAAGGTTGAGGAAAGTAGGCTTGGATTCGATTTATGTTTCTATTTTCTATTCATATGCTGGAGGGGAGAGTAGGAATTCAGTGGAAATGATACGGAGTAAATTTTGGAGCTTTCATTTGGAGATGGTTTGCATACGTCCATTAGCGGTTGTGGTATTAATCTTGAAGTCCCTCGGAGTTTTATTATTTCATGTCCCAGTTTACTTTAAGGGGATAAAGGTCTTCCCTCCAGTCCTTTAACCAACCGACAGAACTCTTATTCGAGATGTTTATAGGGACAGTTTATTCTTCCAGATATATGCTTGAATATATGAATTTTTGGTGCATGTGGACGTGCTCAAGTGTTTATTCAGTTCAAATATATCTAGCAAATGCTTATTCAGCGATTATAATGTACCTCACCATGCCAAGTATATCAGAAGCATCTTCTTCTAGCTTACAAAATCAGGGAATATCAGTATACCACTCCTTAGATGATATATTCCATGAATATTTGTCGCTATATTCAAATTGTATGAGCATTAAAATCTTTCGTTAAGAAATATGACCCATGAACTTTCTCGCATTAGCATTATGCATTTAAACAGAAATACTTGTGAACTTGACAGTGGAAGGACTCACTTCGTAAAAGTTTATTATGTAAGTACTCATGATTAATGATAATACTTAGTACTTTTCTACAAAATAGAAAGGTTTAGTTTTTACTATTTTAGAGAAAGGTACTAAGTATTATCATTAACCATGAGTACTAAAAATACTAGTGCTATTAAATTCAACTGGTGAACTAACTTCAATTAAAGAAACATTGTTTCTGGAATATTGCGTTGGTAAAATCAAGAGGCATACAACTATTTCAGAATGAGAGGGAGCGGTCATGCATAAATACAGTAGCGGTATGCATTGCAAATGATGCTCTACGAGTTTCAGGTAGAACGCTTGCTGGTTCAAACAATGCCCGGGTTCATTTGCTGCATTTTTAGTTTATAAAGCGTGTTTTATTGCTTGTATCACCTTCAATAGTTCATATTAGAATGGTAAATTCTCTCTGTCACATCACACGGAAATATGTCAACAGTTTACATAAACCATTGCATACATATCACGCCAGTCCTTCTCGGGGTAGTAACTGTCAGTTTGATTAACTATTGGTGCATTGTAAACTGCCTCCGTTTTAATGATTTTTATACACTGCCCAATCCTTCCATCTCACATTTGCTTTTATTTCCAGTGGCTTAACTAACTTACTGTTGCTTACTGTTGGTTAAACCACGATTGGGTGCTGATAGTTTTTTTATTACTCTCTAACTCTTCGTATGAATACGTCTGATAAAAATCAACCCGATGGTTTACGAAGTGGTGTACCTCTTTTTTTCGCCTCTCACCTGCTTAGAAGGAAATATGGACAAGTATCGAAAAAGCGCTTCTTTTTGATGACACACGTAGCCATCCTCGCTAATCTCCAATGAGTCCCGATCATCACGAACTGTTTGTTCCATCGAACTTCTAATTCCTCGAAGTACTGTAAACGAAAGGGGCGAGTGCTAGTGCCAATGAGAGGAGGAGTTATCATGATATTGTGAGAGGGCATCTAGGTTGAGTATGCATGGAAGGTTTTTGTAGATTGGAGGTTGAGGCTGTTTTGAGCAATGCACAGTGGCGATTGAACGAGGATGCAGTTTTTGGAGGCATTGTGGACTCCCAGCAGAAATGATTAGTATTTAATTTGATAACCATGATCGAATATCGAATAATGTCTGAGTCACGATAATCATTGGATTTATTTTCGTGCAGTGTCTTCAATCAGTCATATGATATTGTAAACTACCATAATAGTGTAAGTGACTGTAGTAATTTACATCATCGGCAACATCCTGGGTACATTTATATAACCGATCATTGGTAATCATCGGAATTACAGTTTCTTTAGATAAACTCCTTAGCTAAGGAAATATAAAATAGGTGGAGTCAGCTATTTACTCTCAGCTGCATTGTGGTGATAATTCATTTGAAAACATTGTATATTGCTTTAATTTTCAAGAACCTCAGGTTTATAGCAAAGAAACGCTGTCGGTTAATTAATGTTTAGATAGGAAGAATGAGGAAATCCCCTTTTAATAGACTTTTGTGAACAGTCAACTTCATAAAGTTTTATGAGATGGTAGTAACTATTCAAATTATTATCAATTGATCTTTAAAAATGGAAACAGTGCGCATGATGTCATGGGATAATTCAACTTCATAGTTCAGTAGTGCAATGATGATATTTAAAAAATCGATTTATAGACACAGTCTAATGTTACACAGTCGCAACGCCAATGGCAACAAACTTTCAGCTCGGCGCTCAGTGGGCAAGGAAACGCTAAATGCAAAGCACAGTTTATCTATATTCATGGTCGCATATAAAGTCAATAGTCATTGAATCCCGATGGAATTTTTGCATAGATGGCATTCATACTGTTGGAGTATTCCATATTCATTGAGGTAGCACATCGATATCAATTCACCGTAATTTGCCAGGTACGGGAGTGAGTGGAAGAGAAAGAATTCAGTCACCTGTGGCAGAATCATCCAAAATAGAAGTACCTTAATTTCGTTGTTTTTAGGGAGTGCAACAATGCAGTTTTCTTTTAAATGTAATGAATAATTTTCTGACTCATTGCTAATATAGGTACCTAACTACATTTTCATAGTACTGCCGGGTATGGTCGATAGATATACTAACTTTAATATTGGAAAATTAGCGATGAGTGTCAAGACTGTGTAGCAATAGACTGAGTTTCAATGCATAATTGTGACCATGTTGCCCCGCTTTAGTTCCTGGAATTCTCAGATGGCCTCTCGATCCCCTTGTCCCATCCGTGTCTCCATAGCATCATTCCACTCTCCAATCAGAATGGAAACCCTCCTCCACAGTCATGTGGCCTTGCGCCTTGCCTTTTACTATATGCACCTCGTGGACACAAGATCGCTTCGGTCATGATTCGAGCGGTCATTCGTGATCGGGTTTAACACACGCGGTGAAGTCGAGGTTGGCGCTTTTGTTTCCTTCCTCCCAATGGAATCACTACCTGTCCTCCAATACATACGTTCGATTGCACCACTGCTTCGGTCCAATTCCAAAGGGTATAGGTACTGGGGAGGTTTCGTGAGAGTTGCATTGTCAGTGGCCGCGGTGCGATTTCGTGATTGCCTCTGTCGAACGAATGCTCCCTCTTCTCATTGCGGTCCCTTTGGAGATTTTGGCGCGGTGTTCAGCTGTTTGGAAAAATAATTCACCACTGCATCTAGCTCGATCACTCGTGGAAACGGATTTATGGTGACCGTACTCCATCTCCAACCGATTACCTGCTGAAAATTTGGGCCGGGCATAATATTGATGACCATTTTCTTTATTTCTCCACCCCCTTCTAAATCTGGTGTACAATAAATATTACTATTACAAAACTTGGAATTTTTTCCACCGTAAGGCAAGCGGTATAAAAAAATCTCGGTGTTAATTCTGTCATCGAGCCAAATGCCGTTTTGAGCATAAACTCTTTCATAATCCTCGTCCTTAAGGGCAAAAAATATTTTACCATCCGTATTGGCTAGCCACAATCAATTTCTACGAGGTATATTTGAAAATAAAGATAATTTGCCATTTTACGACGTTCGCTGAGGAAAGAAAACATACGAATTTATTTAAATTCGACTTTAATTTCTTTGGAGAAAGTTGAACTTACTTTCTCCGGAGCTGTACTACTTGCTTTCGTATCCTGATAAAGTGGGAAACCATTCCAATGTGAGGACATTAGCAACGTTTTGAGTGTGAGTGACACAAAGCCTGTGAGTTGAATTAATGCGTTTCACTAATATGTGGTCAATTAGTATTCATTGTAGTATCATAAAATATTTTATGAGTTAAAACTCAGTGGAATATCTTTCACAACTACCTACGTAAATATTTGGAAGAAAATTTCCGGTTTCATAATTAAAATTGTGGCATTTAGTCTAAGCAAATACACTACCATCTATGAAACCATATTACGCATATCTTAAATACGCCAACGCATGCAAGTAGTTCATGCTATTCCCGTGTTGCTCCCATTGCATTTGTCTCCGACACATTCCCGCGAGTCGCCCCACACATTGTCAACCGTATTGCTCCGTGCTGAACGCGAATCGCTTCATTTCTAGCGCAATGCCGCAGTTTATCCCGATTGGCGGCGCTCTTTCGCTATATCACGAGACCTTTGTTCGAGCGCCGGAGTAGTGAGTCATTAAAATGGGAACGCGGAACGAATTGTTCAGTCGAAGGGCCGAAGGGAATTAAAAAGTTACTGAGGAACGTAGAGAGAGAGGAAGCACATCAGCTGGACAGACATTGGATTGCCTTCAAATCCATTATTTCGTCCCAAGTCACGCTTCTTTTTTTATTCCAGGGGAGAGAATTTATTTTCTAGGACGACGATCAAAGTAGGGAACCCAGGAAAAGGATTTTGTCCTGTAATCTTTAACGGTAGGGATTGAGGCCGACTAAGATGGATCCACTTCTGTTCTTCCGAGCCCCAAACGTGTGAAGATTGGGGCGTGCCCGGCTCCAGCCATTCGAAGGGAGTGCAACGGTTTGTAATATTGTGGATGAGATGGGAGACAAGGAAAGAGCGAAACAAATCGGGAGAGCGTGAAGGAACCTTAACCCTTAAAGGTTCAAGCTTTTTCCGGTAGCACCCTACACCGAGGAGGGCCGAAACATGTCCACTGAGATGTTTTGTTTAGAAAATCTAAAATAATATATACTACTTGAAAAACTTCCTGGTGAATTTCTTAAGACCTGCTAATAGAAGTGGCAGAATAAGAGATCTTCTCAGCCAAATAGATAGTTGTAAAATACCCTCTTTCTACGAACTAGTAGTTAAACTAAAAAAACTAGAATTTAATTCTAAGACGCTCCTACTGCAGCTTGCAGGGTAGCATTTAGGTGTAGATAGAAAATCAATCACTTTTCGATCTGCCTCTGGAGTGATCCTGGGTGCAACGAATATCCTTATAAAAAGGCAGCAAACGAATAAAACAAGACAGGTATTTTGATGTCCTGCGTATGCTGGGAAAATTTGTGTACCTTTAGACAGGATTTAATTCGGCAACAACGTCCGAGCCACGGAGTAAAACGTACAGATTGACGAAAAAGAAACATTAAGTTTTATTATAAAAACATAAATTATAAAAAATATCATCATAGAAGTACTCAAAGAATCCTCAAAATCGAAGTGACCAATGGTGACGTCCGTGATGAGATTACTCTATAGAATTTCAGGAAATACCTCAGCAGACCAAGAAAGAAACGACAATATAACAAGAGAACGCCTTGAAAGTTTTTACTAACCTATCTGGCTCTTCACGCGTTTGCCTTTATGTGGGAACATGTCTCATTAGTCACTTGATAGAAACGCTAAGCGTGCAAAACTTTGAATAAGAGAGGACAGTTGATTTCCACACATTTATAATTTCTAATATTTGACCATGGGTTAGACACAATTAGCCATTTTCAAAGTGTGTTTTGTAATTTGGGGTCAATTCTCTATTCACATCACATTGGAAGACGTAGGGGGTTAAACAATGAGGAAAATAGCGACAGTGCCACAACCATGGGCAGTTATTAGAAATCGATAGGTGAAAAAATGAACCCTGTGTTCTCTTATTCAGCATATTGAATTCTATTCATGCATCTGCCTTGCTGAAAACCGTTGTGCCTAAAGCCGTTCGTCGATCCATTCTCGGGATCGTCCATTGCAGTCCCTTTTCAATCGGTACCACGCCCTCCAACTCACAGAATCCTTTGGACCCCCTTCGTTCTCAAGTGTTTTCATCCCCTCCAGTCGAAGTAAACTTGACCCTCATTCATTATTCTACGAGCCCTCTCTTGCCGAGGGAAAGCATCAGATTGGTCCACTGGGTCCACCCTCCACCAGTTCTCTCCGTGACTTCAAACACCCCACGACGAACCTGATCCTTCTCTTCTACGTCGTTTTTTCTCTCATGGATATCTCCTGATTCGCTGACCTACACTTCCCTACCTTTAGGGAGATAGTTCCTCGGGAGAAACAATAATAAATGAGACTAACTCCAGCTCGTTGGATGCCAAGGTGCAATTTGCAAGATCTTTTCTCAGGTTTCCCACTAGGTTAAAGGCCCCATGCTGGTCAAAGTTTCGACGTTTGACTCGGATATCGAATTCAGGGCTGTTGATGTCACATCCTTTTTTGATCGATTATGCATTTTCATGCCTTTTTAGTGGTCTCAATGGAAATGGTGAGCTTTTATATACTCCTATATACTTATTTGGAGGCATTGAGAAATCTAATACTTTTACTTGACCGGGATTCGAACACGAATCTCCCCACTTGCAGTTCCAGTGTCAGCAAGCCACTGTAACTCGAGGAGAATTTAAGGGAAATTTCTCTCAATTAATGTGAGGTATTTTACTAAAATTAGTTGATTTTAAGAAAGTTGAAGAGATTTCTTGCCCTTATTAGAATCATGACCGACTTCGATGTAGAATGCAGCAGAGTTGCGAGTATAAGGCGTACGGTGAAGGTTAAGGATCCCATTGCCAGTCCTTTATTCAAAGGTGGAAGTAAATATTGTAATATTAAAGGCGCAAAATATAGTAATACATTCCAAAATTCTCAATAATTAATAAATTAATATATCTACAAAAGTCTCTAGGTTGACTCATTTTTTCACGCCGTACGGTGAAAACGCCATCACAGTAGAACGTATTTTTTGCGATTCTGTAAAAATTTGAAAAATTCTGTAAACATTTCTGCTGCGAGTAATCGATTAATTTTTATAAATAGTTGAGAAAGCATACAGACTACACACCGTTACTTTTCGATGAAATCTAGATGTTACAAATTACTAATTTTTTTCAATATTCTCCCTCTGGAGTGCAGAGTCGTAATCGATCCCATATAAACCAGCTTGTATTTTTAGACAAATTGCTCAATAATTAGTTGGGCAAGGGGTTAATATTTTCATATCGTTGGAAAGATGATTTTTTTCTTTAAAATGAGATCAGATTCATTAAATGCGAGGTGAAGTGGCATCTCGCTCAAATTACTTACCTTCAGCGCCTCTGAAGGATGAGAGTGTCGAGCGTCGATTTCGTTTGATTGGGCGGGAAGGCCGGCGATGGGGAGATGATGTAGAGCCGAAGGGAGGAGAGCGAGATGGACCGACGGCAAATTGACTGGGAGGAATGCTCCTCTCTGGGCTCACTTCATTTATCTCACATTGGCCGCCGACTAACTTCTGCTCCAGTGGCGCTTTAACTCCTGTCGGGACGAAATTAAACGAGGAGGATGGATTAGAGGTGAATTGTGATGAGACGGGGATGGGAAAGGAACGTGAGAGGAAGATGTGGGTTAACATCGGAGAGAGATAGAGAGGTGGGCGGAGTACAGGATAATACAATGGAAAAACTGGAGAACAAACTTAGAAGGCGGTAGAAGGAATAGAGAAAAAACTCTGGGTCTTATTTTTATAATTTATGCTTAACGTTAGTCATCGTTCATATTAATAGGATGACGTGGCCTTTTCATGAACTTTATATTAACTTTGAGTTCGGATTGTGCACATTGAATTACTGTTTGGTTACTTGACGTGAGCATTATCGATAGGAAAACACATTAATTTTGGTTTTCACAACGAGTAAATATTTAACCTGCTATTAAAACACCGTATCTTGGTAATAATCCATAAGCCTTACATTTTTTGCTTTCTTTCCGTTGTCATAAACTATTCTACGAAATACCGGTTAGTTCCGTTCACCACTCAATTCGAGATCACGGGTGGCCGACGAGATTGATTGGAATCAAATTCGGAAAGCCGCAAGACTCCCAAACGACTTCGGAGCAGGTAAACGTTTAGAGGTACACAAGCAAATGGACATTCCGCACAAAATTCATTATACACTCACCGATATCGACGCTAACAAATCATTTTCAGAGATACAAAATCATTATAAAATACTGACATCGACAATTTTGACATCGAATCCGGTCAGTGATTAATAAATGCAGCTAATTGAGACACCATTTACATAAGGAGTGCTCATACCTTCAACCCCTCAAAGAAACTTTTTTGCTACACTTAAAATAAGTTAAAGCGTCGTTTTCTATTACTTCCTTATGCATTTACAACATATGAGCATGTTTTATACATGCATATGTTGTGTGTTTAACTCCCGCGGAGCCTTTAGGTGGTTTGAGCGAGATAGTTCCCTAGTCATATTGTCGACCATATTCAAATTTTATTTTTATTATTTCAGTGTCTGTAAAAAGTATGGAATACATATTTTAGTTTTAATAACGCAAAGATATAGTTATATATGGTCAAAATTCTCAGCAATTAAATAAATAAAGCTATATAAGTCTCTAGCTCGACTCATTTTTTCACGCCGTACGGCTGAAAACCCTTCAAAACAGCAGGTTTTTTGCGATTCTGTAAAAATTACTTCGGTGAGTAAAAGATTAATTATTGTAAATAGTTGAAAAAACATGCTAAATATACTCCGTTAGTTTTTTGACGAAATATAGGGGCCATAAGTTCCTAATTTTTTAAATATACTCCCTATGGAGCTCACAGCCGTAATACATCCCATGTAAAACAGCTTTTATTCCTAGGCAAATTGCTCGAAAAGTAGTTCGGCAAGGGGATGATATTTTGATATCATTGGAAAGATGAGAATGTTTTCTTAAAAATGAGGTCTACTCATCACATTCTAGGTGAAGTAATTGTTCGCTCAAATTACGTCAAGGCCTTATCGATATGAGTAGTGTTGTCTTGCGATTGTTAGCGTTACTTTCAAATATAGCGGCGAAGTATAAGGTGCTGTAGGAGAAATCGCTTTTGAGACTCGTTTTTTGGAGACGATGTACTATTCAATTTGACCGTTGAGGCACACTCCGATTACTGAAGATGAAAGGGTAGACGAGAATCTTGATCGCCAAAACTTGTACACTTTGCGATTGTAAAATTATTTCATAATATAGAACCACCTCGACGTTTTTTATAGTCCTCTGAGAAGTAACTTTTCCGTCTACCTTACAACAATTTCCAAAGTTCATAGTTTTGAAGGAAGGTGCGGAGAGAAGAAGATAAAAACTTTACTGTTCGAGAATGAAATTTAGTTCCTCAAAAGTTTCATTGACTTTCCGGTTCGACAACGTTACTCCGTAAGTTCAACGGACAACTTTTTGTATGAGACTTTTTTAAAGAACAGTGAATTTTGAAGCAGAAATGTTTTTGATCAGAATAAATAATGCTATGTGAAGGCCTTTCCCGGCCTCGAGCATATTGAATAGTACCAAACTTTAAGTTGTCATCATGAAATCTAAGCTTTCCTTCATTAATAAGTTTGTTTGTATTAATTTTTATGACGAAAAAGGACACCAGCTTCTCTCAAGTTTTCATGGTTCTAAGTTATTTCCTACTATTGTTAATTGCATATCTTTCATCTATACTTTTAATTGGATAGTTTGAAAATTATACAGAGTTTTCTGTATTGCGAAATGAAATTTTTATTTCATAGTTTTTGCTGAAAATGTTGTTCTTCCTTTTTGTTGGCATTGAAGTTCTGATCGTGATGTTTGGAGAGACTAGTTCGAGGCTCAGCATTAGGCATTGGGGCAGAGAGGCCAGCTGCCATGTCAAGTGCAGCCATATTTTTCCGAGGAAATTCTGGCTTTCAGCTACTTGGTCATAGCCCGAACTATCCGAAGGGATATCATCTTCATTGAAACATTGACTACCCTGGCCAGTGGCTATTCACACAATCAGCCGGGTATGCAAACGCAAAAATGTATCTAGTTTCAGACCTGTTGTGCAAGCAATTGTTATTGCGCTACTGGGAATAATATTAAGCAGTAATTCTCTCTCTCTGCGTTCTTCAGGATGAAAAGCCAAATTATTTACGTTTTAAGCTACTAACATCCCCTCGAGACAAGGAAATCAATGTAGTCATGCTTCAATTTTTCCTTTTATGTTTTAAAATTAAGTAACAGCTAATTACTGACTATAAAATTCGCAATTCTTTCGTTGGCCTACGTACATAAAAGAAGTAATAAGAGCTTTAGACCAATCGATTATCCATGTTGCAATTTTCTTTAAGTTTGAGTTTTGCATCAAAATAGAAAATTATTACCACGCAGTAAATTGGCGCTGCTTTGCACTTCACCACAGTCACCATAATTGGCTATTTAACTATTTTTAAGTCCATACGTGTAAATTAAAAATGAAATGTCACGCGAAGTTTAACCAAAACTTCTATTCTATTTCAATCTCTTTTTCCGAGATGTTAGCGTTCAATTATTGCTAATTAATCCAAATCAAGTATCATCCACAAATTGTATTAATTACTTCATGGCATTCTATTTCCACGCTTTCATTAATTGAAATTAATCGTTTAATTATTCCATATTCGTGATTACTAGTGGCGGTGAATTATGTTACCCGGCCAATTTCTTAAATTAATTAAAAGAGTAGATTTTGGTAGGCAGGGAAGCTCAGTGGAGCCAGATCTGAATCGAAAGAATAGAGAAGAGGAATGGGATACCAGTCGAAGAAGTCCAAGCTGGTTAATTTAAATTCGAATAAATAAATGAAGTCGTCAGATAGCTCACTATTTTTCCCTGTCATTTGTTTTGGGAGAAGTTTTAAGGCTACCGTAACTCGTCGCAAGCAATTTGAATTGATTTCCAGGTTTTCATGCTCTATCGTTATGGATCGAGAACCGGAAAGCTCCTGTTCACCTCACGCTGGGAAATCCTCAGGCAGAAATTAACTATTTACAGTGATAATATATAATTTCTTTGGATATTAAAGCATTGGTGTGCACATAGATTGTCTTTGGGTCATATTTATTTTACCTTAATTGGGACCAATTCTAACGAGTTTATTATCATAATTTCTCCGATTATTTTTCCTGACTTTTGGTATTATGTTTACTCGATGGACAGTGTGATGAATGTTTTAATGCCTCACTTTATTTTACTGAAGTCTGCCGAAAACAATTGAACATTAGTCAATGCTCTTAAAATAATTCATCTATTCACATGGTGCTCTGATGAATATTTGCATATGGAATTTTGGAATGTTTATGTATTACTTTTTTAATTCGAGCGAAACAAGGAAATAGAGATATAATAAAGGGATCTTCCTTAATGTGGTTAACTTTGGGAGTCGAATGCATTTATCCACACGGCCAATATACTACTACATAGAATTATCATGGCCAATATAACTGCATAGTTCCTAGATCATGTATACGGAATTACGTTTCGCATAGACCTTTCAAATATCTGTATCTTTATTTTGTAAGCAATCAGTTTTGATGCGACTTCGTACTACAATGTCGCAGTATTGACGTGGCAACATTATTTATTTCATTTGAATTACATCCCAATTTCCCGTTTGGCACACGCTTCGCTCTAGATACTTCCCAGTAGCACCATCCATTCTAATTCTTGATATTTCTAAGATATGAATTAAAATTAGCACCGTAATTTCTACGATGAGCAGATAAAGAGGATGCTGAGATACCTTGAGACTTTTGGAAAGCATGGCGTTACGGACAAGAACTTTCTCGTTATTGTCTCCCAACTCCCCAAGCATTTCTCCATCTCTCATTTCTTTCATTTCTTTATAGGGTCTTCCGCACATTATCTTCACCTCATCTTGTCCAGGAACTTTTCCGAAAAGGTTTGATGGCTCAGGTTATTTTAGAATCTCTGGGTTATGAGGTTCTGTTGCAAAGTCTGAGAGGTGTCTTATTTTCACGTGGGTAAAGTGTGAGAAGGATGTGTGCGTAAAATATTGGAACCCACAAGGGTATACGAATGAGAGAGATTTAAGGGGGAGTAAGACAGAAGACAGTGATACGCAGGATTAGGACGAAGAAAGGAATGTTGAAGACTGAATGAGATGCAAGGCAAGATTGAGCATTGAACACCTCCATTCAATCTCCGTTCAATTCAATCTCCATCATCCATTCAACATCTCACGGGATGTGAGAAACAACTGAAACTGTAACTTGTACATAAGTTTGACAACATTGCTACTCCTCGGTGGTGTTGCCATTGATGGGTATTGTGTTGGGCGTATGGAAGTTCACTTTTCAATGCATTGTCTCTGATCTACGATAAATATAATGCTTCATAGTAAAGAAAAAAATATATTTCCAATTTAACCGGGTAGATATGAACTCATCCTTTTTAAATTCAAGTAAGGTAATCCGGTTTGTAAATTTATTTATTTCCGGTGACCAGAAGTATGAGAAGTATGAAAAAAGGTAACAACGTCAATCCTTGAATATTTGTACCAGGGTCTACCGCAGGAGAGCTTATTAAATATAAAATGCATTTTAACCCCTTAATACTCACTTTAGTTAATCTTTTTTTTAGTCAAGTATGATAATATTTTAAGTTAAAATTTCTTGATAGTGTTATCAAATGCGTTTTTGGACAGATATTTATCATCTTAGTGGGCCGTACATTTTAGCTCGTACAGATGATTATGTTCTGTATTATGAATAAATGAATTCGTGTGTTTCTGTTGAACACGGAATGCTAGACACATAGCGATCTATTCATCACTCAAATTCTTTCTCAATATAACAATTTGCAATCGAATAATCTTCGTGGTTGACGGAAAAGTTTGTTATTTTTCCCATACCCTTGATTCAGATGTTTCATTGCCAAATATCTGAACAGTTAAATCACAAAGTACCATCAGCACATCACTCTATCAGCTAAAACGAGTTTCTCGTAGCTGGTTAAAACTCAATTATTTTGGGCTTAATGCATTTAAACATTTATTCATGTCATTATTGATGCAATGCTGTGAGCTAATATAGAACTTTGCTCACTTGACACGAAATATTTTTAGCGTAATGCGAGCCCTTCAAGATCTTTGATATTTCCTCATTTTTAATCCAAGAAACTCACGGACGAGAGGGGTAAAAAAATCCAATCGCATCGAATTCACGACTTAAGACCCAGCCACTTCTCTCATCTGCTTGAAATCTCCAAAGCGACTCCAGGTCAAGTACTTTTTGTGACTTTGGGGAATCCCTAATCATTAAAGGGGAACTCTAGCCCCTCCGTACAACGCTGCTGAATTTAAAGCGAACTTTTTGTTTACTTTTGAGAACTATTTATTGTGACCGAGAGCAGTAACTCTTGATACTCGGTTTACTTTGAATGAGGAAAAGGCTTCAGCTGCTCTATTGTCTAATTTTCTATATTGTTATATTTTCGATATTGTTAAATTAAAATACCTTATGGAATAATACAAAGTATTACTTGTCTCCAACTTGGCCTTCCTCGGTAGTTCTCCCAATTCGTTTATATCTTAAAATATTGTTTTGAAGAGGCTGTTGCATCGTACACCTTCTAAGCTTCCATCACAGTCTTTAGTCTCCAACTCTTTGCACGACTCCTACTTTGATGATTCCTTACGTCCATTTAATCTTCATCGTTCAGCGGTTACCCAGTATTTGCATTGATTCCTATATTCTTTGCTCCGCAACTGATGTTGTCCACACTTCACCATCCTATTATCCATCACAATATTAAAGCAGGCTTATTTTTGTTTTAGTTATAATAAGCCTGGTATCGATGGCTGAACAAGTTACCGAGCCATCTTAATAGGCTGTTTACCAGCGAAGAAATCTGAAATCAACATCCCTATTACATTGAATTTTTAAGATTTTTTTGTATAAGATGGGTTGAAGTCACCAGCCATGAGATTGGAAGAGACTGCCTCATAGTATCTATTCCAAACGTTATTCAAGGAGTTAATTACCGTCAAAAATCCTATAAACCTCTCAGGCACAACTCACTGACGATAGCAAAAATTGAATGATATAATGCGAAAGGACGCTGCGTGATACCCAGTTCCGTCGATGAGGCTTCTCTTTTTCTCTCTCCCTCGTTTGCTTTTCATTATCGCCACCTGCACAACTTCGCCCGGGGCAAGTTAAAGGACAAATGAAGTCAGGTTTCCGAGCGGAAAAGAATGTGCTAACCGAAAAATTAAAAAAAACACAAAATTGATCGAATACTCATCCCTCAATGGGAAGACATTTTTGGAGGTGTTAAGTAGAAGGGGAAGAGAAAATGGTTTCGTGTTAACCGGAAAAGGGACGTCAGAGAGGCTGGAAAGGTGGAAGTAAAAATTTCACTAGGATTTCTACGCCACGAAAACGTGATTTTCAGCTCCCACTCCCGTCTCCAACGCCTTAATGAGGCAGGTCTTCCTCTCACCCACCGCGTTATCACACCACCCAGACCAGCCAGAAAAATATAGCTTGGACGTGAAAGCTCCTGTAACGGATTTGTGTGCACAAAACTGTAGGGGAAATTTTGTATAAAATAGAACGAGCAGTTTTCAAGCAAAAAATCAATTTGAAAGCATGTGGATCGTACTCATGGATGGAAGAAACTGAATTTATTGATATTATTGAAATTTGAGGATTCCATAGTTTGTGAAATTATCAGCATTTCAAGAAGAAAGTATGTATACCTCCTGGACGATAAAGTAGACGGGGCCAACATGGGTACTTCGCTGAGACAAAGCACGCTTTATAATCACGCTTTAGAAGCTCGCAGGTAACCTTGAGCGAACTTTCTCTTTTTTGAAGACGGCCGAAGCCTGTGCGAATTACGAAGCCGGTAACTCAAAACATCTACCCTTCTCCATCTACCCTCAGCCAAAGAAAATTAAAATATATTCATTTGACTTGCTGGTGCCCGGTTCAGACTACTATCGTACGTACCAATGTAGCAAGCCCACACGTATTCCCGGTACACTATCGTAACTCAGAGCTTCCCTAACCTGGAATAGTAACGAACAAATGACCAGAAATAGCAACGAACAACTGACCATGAATAGAACGAGCGAAAAATAAGGAATCCACACCTCTGAGGCATTTTGAAGGTTTTTGAAATTGTTTTGAAAGCAAATGACACTCCTCTATACTTATTCATCAAAGTAGCATCGTCTGCTTCACTATTTTGATCGACGTTTGTGGCAATCGTCCTTCGTTCATCGATTCCGGTTTCCACTCGCTACACCTGCTCTGACAATTGTTCGGCGGCAGCGAACTACTACCCCATCGGTAACACAACGTGCGTTCACACAGCGGTTAGTGTGTACGACGGTATGAACCACGGTCACTACGTTGGCAGAGTGAGCGGGGCATGAACGGACTTAGATGCTTCCTCTACGTCATTACCGCATCACGCTCAAGCATTCTCACCCCAATCAGGTTTGTAGATTCGGCCAGGGTTTTTAAATGCCGACAGGATAAAATTGCATTGAATTATGAGTCTGAGATATCTCAGATATCAGGATGCACTCGAGCGGCTTGATATCAGGGGAGAACGTTCCTTTTCAAACACAGATTAACTTCATGAGGAGTCAATTTCAAGTGATTTCTGAGTGAAGATTAATATCGGATGTAAAATGCTATATATAGGCAATTTTCTATGTAATATTACTGCATGTAGGTTAAGAGTCCTATAGCTTAGCGTAGTAACATAAATAGTTGTGAGAAAGTAATTGAAATAACGATTGAATGAAATCCTCGTTTTCTACTTTTTAACAAAGAGCCACACTTACCTAAGTTGTTTATAAATTTAAGCCGGTGTTAATACTAATAGTATTCATAAACAATGACATTAGCTATATTGTCACATCACCTGAAAAATTGTTTAAAATTCTAAAACGTCCTTATTTTTATTTCGGGAATTATTAATGGCAGTGTCAGAAAATTGCGTAGTAAATAACTTTTATATGAACACGTAGGTACTCTTTGTATTACTCGCCAATCATACAATTCCTTCAAGCGAACTGTCATCACCTTCTACGAGCCTTTCTAAATGTATGTTCCCCTCTTACAGAAAAGGATCCTCAACCCTTATCGAACTCGCAAAGTCTGGTAATAGTTTACTGATGATTTTCACCGCAAAAAGGTTTCGCAACTCGGAAACTTCTCATGAAATACGTTCATAAAGGGATTGGAAAGGGCTAAAACCGTCAGGGTAAAGAATAGATAAAGAATAAAAAAGATTGGCAGAATATGCTAATGAATTTTTAAGGGGACTACTGAGGGTAAAATTTCGTTCCAGTCTGTCCATGAATTCATTGAATTTGAATTCGAATATTTGTGTGTGGAATCCGGGAGAGCTGATAATTTTCATGGGATTAATGCAAATCCAAAAAATTAAATAAAAAATAAACTCCCTTTGTGCCTGAGTCACATTGGTTCAGCTTAGCGTATTGAGAATTTAATTCATTGAACCAACGGATTTAAATAACAATGACGCTCGCCGGAAAGCTTTTCACGTGCCTTTTCATTGAATTTCGGGGCTTAGCAATATTTTCCCCAAAGGATAATGGATACCAATAATGTGGGTTATTCATCCACAGTCTTCCATTTTTTTGGGTGAGAATTATTATGGCACTTTATAACCTCCCTTTTTTAAATAGTTCAACGGAATATTGCTGTTCTCATGTTTTGAATCAAATATGCATCGAAATTTACATTAAACGATTCCCTAAAGCTACCTAATTAACGTCCGTGCTGCTTCTCAGATCCTTGGCTTAATTTTTGTTATTTTACGCTTTTTGTAATAATCAATATATTTCCTCAGTTATTAGAAATATATCTTTAACATAATTTTGTTCAAACATGAACTTCCAATGATCTAAGGCTTTCCTTATAATGTTAAATTTAAAGTTAAGCTGCACATGGCAACTAGTTCACAGTACCACCCTAAAGTCAAAGTTACGATTCCATCACACTACCGACCAATCTGGGCGCATCTCTCTTAGGCCCATTGCATTGCAAACCCGGTAGTTTCGGTTATATATCGGCAAATATTTTCTCCTTAATTGCGCTAACTATTTATATTTTTGTCGATTTATTTTCATGTTGATTTTGTCTACGTGTTGTATACATAATGTATTATATATAGCTATTATCTTTTACTGGACCAAAATATTCCTTCACTGAAAATATTTTAGTGAAGACCCCATGATATTGGTTTTAACTGACATGATAACGGCAAAATTATATCGCAGACCCACTGACTTCTAAAGCTCAAGGCTTTCTTGTTTTGCTGGGCGTGATTTATGCTCGCGAGGTTGATACCACAGGGAATTTCAGGGAAATAGAGGTTCAAGGGAAGCGAAAAATAATGATAGCTGAAGGCTATTTGTGTACATTAAGTTCATACTCGTTAAGCTGATATAAATGTAAGCATCAAATTTGAAACCGTACATTAAGGTCGGGATAGTTAAAATTTTGATGCTTGGAGGTGGGAGAAGGAGTGCATGAAATGGGTGTGGTGAAATATCCGGGGACAAGAGGAAATAGTCCATCATTAAGGAAATAATTACTCTAATTGAGGCACGTCCGTGTTTAGTATTGAAATTGTTGGCTTGGAAGTGAAACATTCGGGCGAATAGATGAGAAGAGAAACTGAGTATTTGCCGCACTGATGTATGTTGCTACAAGTAATGTGCTAGATGTGATGTCATGGGTCTCCGGTATATAGGATCTAAGAAGATAATATAAATTGACGCAAAACTTTTGGAGAAGTTTTTATCCGAAAGATTTCCAAATATTCATATCTGTTTGAAAATGCAAAGTAATATAAATGTTTGCCTACTTATAGGCTGCCTGGGTATTACCAAATTGCAAAGTGTAACATGAACTATCGAGCTGGTGGCATAATTATCTATATCTCAGTTAAAAATTCCTATTTCATCGGTGCATTGCTAGAATTGATATCAGCTGATGTGGTGAAAATAGAAATTGAAATCAATTCTTCTATTAATTTAACTTTAATAGCTATGTACCGATTACTTTCTTTTCCTCTTGACTTGTTTTTAAATGAGATGAAAATTCTACTAGAAAAATCTACTGGGAAAAACTTAATTATTTTGGGGGATATGAACTTATACACACTTAAACTAACGGATACTGCATATGAGTATCAAACTCTAATGTACTGTCACGGAATGGAACAATAATAACCTATCCCACTAGAGTTACCAATTCAAGTTCATCTTGTAATGATCATATATATTGTAGAAACAGAAATAATATTGTCGAAAATGGAAAAGTAGTTGACCTAGGCCAAACAGATCACCATTTAACCATGAGTTCCTTAGAAACTAATACACACTCCACTGCCATGGAACAAGCAGCTCCCGTACGAATAGACTTTAATGCTCTAAATGAACTCCTGTCTGAAACTGAGCGGAATGACATATACATCGAAATTGACGCATCGATGGCTTATAAATTATTTATTGATAAAATTAATAATCTTAATGATTCCACGAGCTATACTTTAAAGAGAAATATTAAATTTAAATTCTCGAAACCGTGGATAACTGCGGAACTTTGTAGACGTATTGCAAAAAAACACTTATTGCATAGGAAAATGAGAAAGCAACCACACAAAGAAACTTTGGCACTATATTACAAATCGTACAAATCGAGACTCGATAGAGATATTATCAGTCAAAAATAAAATTATTACCTGCACATTTTTCAAATTAATAGAAATCATAAGGCCAAACAATGGGGAATCATAGATGGGCTCATAGGAACGAGGTCAGAGAAACGTAATAAAAATAAGATTAGATCATTAAACAACAATACCGTATTAACTAGCTCGCAAGAGAAATTTAGCTCAGAGGTTTCTCTGCATCATAAGGATTGTTCATCCTCCATCTCTGTCAAGAAGAAAATTATTTTTCATTATATAATAATGAAAACGTCACGAAAACTAATGGTCACTTTATGTTTACTCTTTGGCGCTAAACGTACTTTACTGTACCAGATAGTAATATCTCATAGTCATATAATGGCTGTGCATGTTTACTACTATTTTGCAAGGAAATTTATCACCTCCAAATAGCTTAAGGATGTTAGGTGAATACAGAACAACGTTCTAAGAAGTAACCATTATGATAAAATGTCAATTTGTTTATATAATTCTCTCTTCTATTGAGTTATGTTCTTCAAGTTCTTTCTTCAAATTGAGCCAAGTGGAGTTCAGTTAAATATTTGAGGAGAAAAATGTAGCTGCTATAGTATCCGTAGAATGGTATGCTTTCTATTCCTCCTGCTTCAATTGTATGCTTTCTGTTCCTCCTGTTTCAATGATATACTTTCTGTTCCTCCCGTCAAATAAGGGAAAAGGTTTATGGTCGATTTTTTTATATGAAATATAAAGCTTGGACGTTTAAAAATTACACACGCCGTACACTAATAGCATAGCTATTTGCGTTAATATAAGGGAATATTTGAACAATCGCTTCACCTTTTGGAGTTTGTCTTCAGAAAAAACGAAGTGCTCACGAAGTGCATTGTTTTGCTTTCTCAGCGATAGGACGGAGCCTTATGTCGGGTGCGGGTGTCTGTTTCGCGTAATGAATCCATACCATGGATAGGAAATAGAGATGCATCCAGTCTCCGTATGCTGCCTACGCGGTAGGCTGCATACGGAGGCATAGGAGGCTGCTAATCAAAAAGGCTGATTAAGTTGTTACAGTTACATCTTTTATTGTTTGACACTGAATGGACATTGTTAATTATCTTAGTTCATATCTAGGTTCTGTTCATCTTCCCATCTCATACATGTTGTCTCTTGACGACAATGCCTCCTACATTATTTTTACGTAACTTGCACACAATGTTTTACCTGCAATTTTTATGCCACCTGAAAACACGGCATATTAATAGTTTAGGTGCTTCAGGAACCGGTTCCTTGTTCTTATATTTTCCTAAAATTTCTTTTATATCTATAGTCAAAAATCAAACTCTCTTCGATGTCACACAGCTACTGAAGCAAACGGTGGATAATTGATCCGGATATATCGGAAATACTCCCTCCTATCATGAAAAATGAATACCTGGAGACACAGGCATTAAATACAAACGGTACCAAATTGAGAGCTCAGAAACTAAAATTTGCGGCAATTTGCCGCGGGCGCGCCTACAAGAGCCATAGAGAAGAGGCCAGTACGCAAAAAGAAACCTACGTTCTCAGCGAACTGGGATATTTGTAGGGCACTAACGTTGCGTAAAAATACCGTGGGGTATAGATAGGCCACGGATGCAAATGAAGGATCCACGCAGTAGCCATTGCGAGAAGCGGAGAATACAAGCGTAGGCAGCTCGTATTTACGACCATTAGGGTTTCGTTGGCCCAGTTTAGAGCTTCCGAGGGCGTCATTACTGCCTCGGCGAGCCAACGGGCGTGCAGAATAGGAGCCTCAATTATGAATTTCTGATATAGTAACTCAGTCCTCGATAAAAACAGTCATGTCTCTTAGTTCGGTCTAGGGGAAGAGAACAATCGCAGGGAACCAAAAAAAATATAACCCGGTAAATCATTTTAGATCCAAATTAATTTGAATCGATCAATTCTTAATTAATCATTAGTAAGGAAGTCTCGCCACTATATTTTGCCGCCAAACATTAAACAATTCATGCACCTATATTGAAAATACATTATATTTGGATATCCACTCAAGTATATGATATAATTTCCGTCTCTGTGCAACATCTCTAACAAAGTTCGCAATATTAATAATTAGACGACATTCAATTAGGGCTTATTCGTTACTATACATTCTTTTGTTCGGTAAATCTATGGTCAGGATGGTAGTTAAATGTGTGTATACATTTTTTGTCAGTACTCATTGACTTGAAAATTCATCATATTTGTTTATTTTGTGTGATTTCTTAATTTCAAACCGTCGATGTGCTTCTCAAATATCTGGAGCACAATAAATCATTCTTTTTTAATTGGATGATAAACTCGTCACCATTTAGTTTGAACGCGGACAATTTCCTTTCAAGTGTAACCTCTTTCTTTTAAAGTTAGGGTATTCATTCTCTAAATGAAAACAGGATTAGTTTATGTTTTATATGAATAACTCATTTTCCACAATTTTAACGTAATTTTAAACAGAATCCTTCTTTTTGAACCATAACTAATTTATTATTCAGCGGAAACATCTTTTTTCATTTCAAATTTACTAAATTTACAGTGTTTAAATGTAGTGACGAGCAGGGAAATTTGGAGCAAACATTTTCAGCTTTCAAGTCCCGAAATCCTCATATATACATTCGATCTCAATTTTGGCAGATGAAGCTACAGCCACAAAGTTATCATGAATATGAAAGCGTCGGTTACAGCCAATTCCAAAAAAACGAACTCTGCTGACTACCACAGGAATGTTGAAAAGTGGTTAATGCGGTTGGAATAATTTTTGTTTACGTACAGATTAGCATACGTGTTCTCATTAGAGAAATATACATAAAAGTGAAAAAAAATTGCACCATGCGCATTGGTTTTTGGCAATTCAATGCTATTATCACTAGTATCCTTACGGCACATGACATATATTTTGTAATAATTCAATATCATACTTACTGATTTTCTTCGAAACGCGGAAAATACATTTTGTAATTTTGGATAAGGGTTCGGTTGAGAGATGCAAGGGAAAAGCCGGGAATCTTGGTTTCACACGTTTAATCTTTCAAAGTACGTTTACAACACAGACCGACAGACCGTTCCCCATCGTGGTTCAAACCAGACTCCTCGAGAACTTTCCACGCCCGGGCTTCGCTCCCGACGCGTCGCTATCTCAGAACGTGCTGATCTTCGCGGAAAAGCTCAACGCTCTAGGGCGACCGTTGGGAGACAAGCCGCGGCATGGAAGACTCCTATAATATGGTCATGGAAATGTCCACCAAGGGATTGCCTTATAAGGACATGACAGTGTCCATACTTACAATTTCTTAATATTGTAATTGCTGCTAACAAATATCAAGTAAGTACTCATGGTTATTCAAAATACTTTGTACTTTTCTACCAACTCTCTTTACTGTAAGACGTGTTTCACCGATTTACGGCATCGTCAGGAACAGAAAGTTTGTTTCATGCGTTAATTATTAGTTTTTTAATTTTTGTTTTCGTTTGTTTTCCCCCTCCTCCACCGTAGTTACAAAAACAATTAAAGCATGAAACAAACTTTCTGTAAGTGAAGATGCCGTAAATCGGTGAAGCACGTCGCACAATAAAGAATTTGTTGAAAAGTACCTACTAAATATTTTAATTAATCATGAGTTCATAATATATAATAAGAGTAAATAATGAACCATTACAAAGTGTAGCCTACCAATGCCAAGTATAAAATCATGTTGCCACGCAGGTTTCAATAATCGTAAAAAAGCATGTGTCAATATGGCCTCATCTAAATTTCGAATACCGCGTCAAAATTAATCGTAACACATTTTAATTGAGGACAAAAATTGAAAATAGAATTTTTGTAAAATTACCATTTCTGACTGTTGTTCCACCGCATAAACAGATGCACTTAAATGAAATGTGTTCCAAGAATTTTTTCTTCAACTCACTTAAAAAATTGTAAAAATGGGTTCTCAATGACCCACCGCTCTAACCAACTTAAGGCTCGATCTTCGACGATGAGAGGTTTGTACGCCCTTGTGCAACATCCCCTCACTAGGTTCTTTCACGGAGCATCAGTTGCAGAAAGTCCTCTCGGGTCATCTACCGGGTCAAAGGCTGCGTTGTGCTAACCGACGCGACGCGGACGTTTCAAAGCTTGAATCTAGCATCGTCCTCAGGGGAGACGGAAATTGGGCTATGTTATATTCATGTTCTTCACTTTCCACGTGACTTGCGTCAATACTGTCGCGATTCAAGTCACATTCTAAGTGTTTCGTGATTGGTCACTTTGGCGTGACAATTCAGGCGTTTATTTCCAATGGGTTCCCATGTTCTTTCCACTAATCTCAGCTTTGGCTCCCAGGAGTTGTTGGTAGCGTAACTGGAGTCCCAATTAAAATTTCACCTTTCCACGCAAATTCCGATCGGCTCCTCTAAAATCCGGTCCTAATATCCCAGTGACAGGACAAGCAACTTGCTTTCATCGAACCGGATGGAGAGGCCTTTGCATTTACTATGTTCAGTTATGGTCGACTTTCCAAATGACAATGTCGGAGGTGTCTCTGGTGTTGATTTGGTTTTTCTCAGCCCTGTCCGTTCCCGGAATGTAAACCTTACCGCTTTCAAATGGGACCTGTTAATGAGTTTAACTCTAATTTTAGCATTATTTTTCCTAACTAACTAATTTTTTCAACTTCATTAAACGTACAGCATAATTAAAAAAAATATTTTCTTATAATTTATACAAATGTTAGATACTAGTGGAAGGTACCCATAGAAATTTAACGGGTGTGAAGAATATTGAACTTATTTTATAAGAAAACCTGAAAGCCTGAAGAATATTGTCAGCGTAGTCATTTGAGGAGATCGTAAACTATCTTGTACGCGTGTCTTGCAGCATCCTGCCCCCTTCGGGTGAGCGCTCTTCAGGAGTTTAAATAGATCGCTGGTGGGCATGTCTTTGAGCATTCAAGTCTAACCCTTGTCGATTTTCTTGCGAGGGCTCATTTTCTCGCCAAGAAGCCATTCCTCTTGCAATAGAAGAGTTTTTTGAAAGGTTTCCCTTTTTTACATTGAACATGTTGATGGATATATTTTTAAGTCCAAGGAGGGGAAACACAGCGGCGAGTGAGAGTCTTGAATAGGCACCTCGATGAATGAGTTAATGTACGTTAACTGCACTTTAACACCTATAAGCATACATATATAAATAACTAGTAACGTTTATGATGTAGGAATTGGTCTAAAAAATAGTTCGCAATCGTAATGAGAGGTAGACGGTTCCACTACGTGTAATACATCTGAGTATTAACCGCTAATAAACAACCTTGTTTCGTGTAGCAACAGAGGCATTATTACCATCACTTCGCTGCACGTAAGTATGCATGCACATTTAGCAGCGTTTGTAGTATATTTAATTCCATTATGTATATCGTTTACTACGTAAGTATTCTCTCATATACATGCAGTGCCCTTATGAGAGCTACTTTGAGAGTAGACATTGAAGAGCATACTTGTTGTAAATATACAATGAATTTATCGATTGCCCCCTGAAACAATCTATCATTGGGCCCTTGGAATTCTGGGCCCTTCTTATACAGATATTATTTTTACGCGCTATAATGGGCCAGCAGGCAAACGTGATATTTAAATGTTAGTGGCGTGAATATCCTTTGAAAATCAAATCTCTGGTTGTCAAGGAAATATTCTATCGTTGACCTCAGAGATAAATGTAAGCATTTTCAGCTAAAAACATTATTTTCAGACAAATACGAAGCGTAAAGGAAAATAGATTAAAGGAATTAAGACTTCATTTATTTAGCCATCCGATAAAACAATCCAAGCCCTCAATCTTGAGTGAAATTACTTTTAAAAAGCAAAAAATAAAACCACTGCACCGAACCCAATGCTTAGCATGGACCACCACGAGTTCTTTCGGGGGATCTGATGACCTTTTAATATAGCCTATGTTATAACCAGATATATTTTCTATCTACATGCCACATTTTAGCTCAATCGGTCCCGTAGATTTTGCGTCATGGAGCCATAGACAGACACCATTGCATTTTTATACATAAGAAGTAAGGATATTCTCACCAATCATCTGATACCTCTGAAATCTCCATTCGGACCGATACTTTGTTTTGAAAATGATCATAATAAATATTGGAATGTTCCTCACATACTGTACATGGATATCACATAGTAAAGACATGGGATTCAGTTTTCCTGCCCTTACATTTTCATAATTGGCATCGACAGTATTTTCCGGCACTTTCTTTCTTTGTCATTTGAAGTTGTTCACCACTTGTGATTCCTTCATCAACTCTTGGAATAGCAAATGTACTGCATGTGTTTGAAATAGTTGATGAATAGTTTTGTTCATATTGTGATTAGTGGTTGTACAAGACCAATTGCTACGTCTATAAAAAAAGAACATTTTTTGAAACTCAATTTGAACATTTTTGCGAAAAGGTTTTTTCACAGTACCGTTTCCTTATCTTTTCCATGAAACCGCTAACCGTCACTGTTCTTTTATCTCCTCTCCTTCCTCTGTAGCTTCTGACTTTTTTTCTTTCGCATGCCATACTGCGAACTATAATTGATATTGGATCCCGGTCAAGGCGAATAATTTTTCCTCTGTGGAATATCGCACTTATGTGCACTTGCAGGTGACGCCGTAAATAGGTAAATACCGTGTCTAGTTCCGGTATCCTCAAAATTGGTCAAAAGAGCGAACACCTCATTGTGTTCCATGTATGGCTTTATCCTCGCGGACTTTGGCGCTATGCGCATGCTTTGTATTGCTTATTGACATCATATGTCTAGCTGTCCTGAACACCTTGTTCCTATAATGCCCTAAAACATCCACAGGGGAGAAGGACGCCTCAGTTGCTTAATTGGTTAAAGCACTCGTCGCGAAATCGAGGGATCCAGGTTTGTATTCAGGTCAAGGCGGATGATTTTTCCTCTGTGGAATATCGCACTTATGTGCACTTGCAGGTGACGCCGTAAATAGGTAAATACCGTGTCTAGTTCCGGTATCCTCAAAATTGGTCAAAAGAGCGAACACCTCATTGTGTTCCATGTATGGCTTTATCCTCGCGGACTTTGGCGCTATGCGCATGCTTTGTATTGCTTATTGACATCATATGTCTAGCTGTCCTGAACACCTTGTTCCTATAATGCCCTAAAACATCCACAGGGGAGAAGGACGCCTCAGTTGCTTAATTGGTTAAAGCACTCGTCGCGAAATCGAGGGATCCAGGTTTGTATTCAGGTCAAGGCGGATGATTTTTCCTCTGTGGAATATCGCACTTATGTGCACTTGCAGGTGACGCCGTAAATAGGTAAATACCGTGTCTAGTTCCGGTATCCTCAAAATTGGTCAAAAGAGCGAACACCTCATTGTGTTCCATGTATGGCTTTATCCTCGCGGACTTTGGCGCTATGCGCATGCTTTGTATTGCTTATTGACATCATATGTCTAGCTGTCCTGAACACCTTGTTCCTATAATGCCCTAAAACATCCACAGGGGAGAAGGACGCCTCAGTTGCTTAATTGGTTAAAGCACTCGTCGCGAAATCGAGGGATCCAGGTTTGTATTCAGGTCAAGGCGGATGATTTTTCCTCAGTGGAATATCGCACTTATGTGCACTTGCGGGTGACTCCGTAAAGGTAAATACCATGACTAGTCCCAGTATCTTACAAAATTGGTAAAATTTATATATTTTATAACCTCAGGAATGGAATACTAAAAATTTTAACAACGGTAAATTGTGAAATATAAAAGTAAATTTGGATTTTACATCAAATTTCAAATTCCATAGTGTTATTCCAAAAGTGTAAAATGAAAAATATAGATGCTTATATTCACCTAGAGAACCAAGAACTATTCACTGGAAAGATGACCCCCATAGCAGAAGTCACTCGTCTTCAGAAACCTATTTAATTTTCACTCAGAAAAACACAGTGCAAGGAGAGCACTCTAGAGAGAGCTCAACCAAACGACTGAGAAAGATGTTCCCTAAATTTCTTAGAGAAGTCTATTACAGAGTACGAAAGAGGATGGTAAAAACGAAAAGCAGACACTTATGTTAGTCACCAATATCATATTACTTTGAATGACGCTGGCTAGCTATGAACTAAAAATCTGCGGAAAGATACAACTATGTGTACACATTTCATCCCTGCACAGGTTGGCATTTTGGGAAACCTCAAACCCTGGTGCATATGTACTTTGCTTTCATTCAGAAAAAAATGAGTACCTGCAAGTTCCTAAGATCCCCTTATCTCTCGGCTAGAGCCATATCATGTGACGACGTATTTAATGCACCTGAACTCTCCGAGGGGATCATGAGACCACGAATAAAAGACGAATAAAGTTTGTCACACCACTACAGTTAGCGGGTTCCGGACACCCAAAAATGCAAAACGTCATTTTTCACAATAGAAAAAGAGTAAATCAGCCTAAAATACGTTCAATAAACTATAAACGACTAAAAAAGCAGTTGCTAGAGACATGGATTTTGTAATGCGGACGAAATAAAAATGACATTTTTAAATATCTATGACGACACTTATATTTTTCTTAAACACCCAGGCAACCGTACTACTCAAGGATTATTCACCTGTTGTTTGGCCAATTGGATTCTTGTCTGTAAACATTATGTATGATCATTTTATGAGGTTTGTGAATCATCTCGATAGTGTACCCCCAGAATTAGGGGGCCGATTAAGAAACGGATCTGAATTTTCGAGGCTCGATATTTCCAAGCCCCTCCTTAAACAATCGGTTAATTAGTGTGTGTTTTCTCAGTAGAGATAGAATCTCAATCGGTGGTTACATTTGAAGCCATTTCTCCAGGCAAGACAGAAGCACTCGCGCTCACACACACACTTAAACACTACCAAACACCCTTCTTTGACGTGCATACGTTTTTAACATTAGAAGTACCGGAGGGGTCATTTAACCCCTTTTCAATTTTGACAATCCATTATTTCTGATTGTTTCGTCGTAGCTCTTGTATATTACTTGATTTTTATTGATTTTAGTAGGAGAATATAATGTAAAAATAAGAATCCTATAACAGCCATAGTTTTTTATGTAAATTATCCCACTACCTATTAGTAGGTACCATAGTCCGAGTCATTTTGACTCAGGGAACTATTTCTTCCCTGATTTATTGGAGTTTTGTCATTTTATAATTGAGTTTTACTGTATTTTGTTGACATATATTTCTTTATAGTTTTTATAAAAGATTATAATCGTTTATAATTACTCAAATAGGAATGTATACTCACGTACGCATACTTATAATAAATTCCTTATAATAGGTCTGATTCAACTTTGATGGTATACGTATACGCGTACGGGTTTTTATACTTCAAAATAGATACATAAATATAGACCAATAGCCTTCTATTTCCCCAGGACTCTTTGGAAACCTATTAAAATGCATGAATTAGCATGAAACAATACTTATGTTAAATACACTTTGTACTACTTTTTAGCAATGGTAGATGGAAATGTGGTAAAGGCAAAGTGGAAATGGCAAATTGCAGTATGTTACAGTAAACCACCATTCTTCCCAGAAAAGAATAAACAATAATTAATTTAAGACATTTTAAAAACAATTTTAATATTATTTCGATCAAAAATCTTAAATTTACCTTTAAAAACTAAGTATTCCTAGTACTTCCAGTGTTAAAACAGTTCTCAAAATGGGGTGTGGCAAAAAAAACTGTGAGTTAATGTTTGCTGTTTGATTGATCTATTTCGGAACTATAGCTGTCAGAAGAAATAACACGATTGAAATAAATCTGGCCTCGTTTGATCTGGCATATGACGACTAGGTGAACATAATCTACTAGTTGAAAAGTCTGCTGAAACAGGCTAAAATATTGGCGAAATAGCCAAAAGGTATTGGATAAAGTGAATAATAAAATAGAAATTGATGTATGGTTTTTTTATTTTGAATAAAAACAATATATGATAGAGTGGTAAGCAATACATTATATCTAAATATCATCGATTTCTTTGTATACAACAATTTTTGTGAAGCAGACGGAACTGTTACTAAGCAGTTTTCCAAGTGCGTATTTTTTTAAATGCATACGCCCTCGCCATGTGTCCGTTTGTGGAGAACTTATATGGGAGCTCGGTTGCCATCTATTAGCGCATATCTAAATCACAGTGCCTAACTGAATCATATGTATGTACGCGTAGCCTTTTATGCAGTACGTAGGGCCGCGCATTCCCCAAGTGCGGGTGGGTGGCTGTGGCTGCTGGCGATCGTAAAGGATGTGTGCGAAAATTTCCTAGTTCTCCACTGCAATGTTCTAGCTCACTGATTTTGGTACCGAAAACCAGACCAGAGTAAACAAAAAGCTCCGCAAAACTCAAACGAGCATGTTCAACTCCAGTCACGTATTGCTATTCAGCAGTTAGTGCGGATACTCTGCCAGTAATTGCGCTGGGAACACCTCTGAACTACATAGTGCTAGAGAAGATCAAGGCTTGAAATGAATTTAAAACAACCGGAAAACCCATATTTTCAATGATGGTATAACTACCATATAATGCCAAATGAAAAACGTGCTAAAAACGAGATGATGACACCGAAGCGAAATGAAATATAGAATGGAATTAATCCACAAAATGAAGAAACACGCACGAAACACATTCAATTCTAGAGAGAAGAAAGGCAATTAAATTTACTAACTCAAAAAGAACTTCTGAAATGTAGTCTAGGCGCGGTGACTGCTAAACTTGTCTAAAGAAAATCTGAAAAAGTCAGAGTTGAAAATGCGATGAGCGTGAAGTGGAAGATATTATAAAGCATTGAACCAAAATATGCATAACATTCAAAGTCTGGAGAATAAGGATAGGCCTAAAAATGGGAGAAAATACGAGCTCCATCAAAGATCTATTACATTACTATCTAAAGCCCGTTTCACACGATCAAATTCTGCGTCAAATTCCATTCAAGAATCATTGATCAAGGTTTCTCGAATGGACATGACGTCATGACAGCGGACATGTTGTCTTGGAAGCTCTTGAAAGGCTTCGTCGCCATCAAATTCCTCTCGTCTTGAACGGTTCTAATTTTTTTTTAATCTTGAACGGCTTTGAAGCGTATCCACCAATGGGGTTGTATTTCAGACCACTGGGCGTAAGATGGCCGACATGGAGTAAGTTTCATGCGGAAGCACCTCGTATATTATGCTATTATGTTATAGTAAAATAATTGTTAAATGTAACATATACGCCTTTTAACATGCAAGTGCCACTGTGCTTTAAATTATGATATTATGTATGTAAGCTATACGAGGTATATGATGGTCTCAATTGACGGTACAATATTTCTAGTGACGGAAGAAAAACAAGGACAATCCCTCACGTCGTACTTTGAAAGAACTTAAATTAAAGTATTTAGGCGTACAATAATGATCTCTACATTTTTATTTATGGTAGATATCCTGCTTAATATTTAGGAAACGTCAACTATTGGCACAATAAGAACTTAATGGACAAATTTCGCTTACAGAATTTCCAGGCGAGAAATGGACACCGTCGAGGAATTTATGATAATTTACGAAATCTGAACTAGTTTTCTCGCAACATATGAGATTTGACTGGATATATTTAAATAATAGGTAATTGTTTTTGTGTACAAATAATATCCTTAGAAGGAATGTAGATAATATTTTGAAACAAAACATGACTAGCCGTCGACAAGCACAAAAGCCTGTTAAAGGCCATGTACGGAATATATCATATTTGTTCGCTCCGTGCTGCATAGCCGATCGTAGCCTAGTGGCTACGGTCTATGCCTGTTAACGTGGAGTTCTCCGGTTCATATCTCAGTGACGAACATTTTTTTGCAATTTTTTTAAAGTTCATAATTATTTTTTTAACTCAGGACTTTCATTAGTTGGTGATTAAAACTACAAAATTATTTTTATCTCTAGTTTCCGACATTTTTTTGTCGTCAAACCATGTCTCGGCGACTATAGGCGTATGATGATTCCAGATCCTTCGTTTCCCGTTTTATGCATCTATACCTACAACATACATGAGTTTTATATTTCACAGAATATTATGCTGAAATCAACCAAAGCCTTAAAAAAATTACGCTATGAGTATGCTTGTAATTAGAATACGTTGATCCGTCAGTTCTTGCTGCTCGAAAATTAATGTTTTACATCTAGGGCTCCAATGCAATGGGGAAAATTTCAGTGCCTTTCGCTATGCCTTCCCATTATTTGGCAGAAGTTGGTACCTGAGCAAATCATGAGCAATAAAGCAAGCTGCTATCGATAAATACTTCAAAGTGTCTGCAAAAACTAAATTTTATCGTGGAGTTGCATATGCCCAGTCAAGAACAAATAATATTCGTATGTATGTACCTGCTAAAGATTTTTGAGGATAGAAATATCAAATGGCCGCATAAGTTAGATTGATATATTAAAGGTAGACATTAGTCATTTATTCACCCTCAAAAATTCGTCCTTAAGGGCTTCATAAATTGCTGTGTACACTTCAGGAACGAGCAAAGAAATGGTGTTGTGAGCAATACTGGTTGTGTATTGAAGGCTTGTAAAGGATTCGCCGGTCGCCAAAAATCTCAGCGTCACTGCGAGTTTGTGCTTGGCTGATATGCAGTGCCAACACACTACCTTTTTTGAGATGCTCGGATTAACTCGGAACTCAATTAAATTTGTTTCGCTCATTTTAGATGGTTTTTAAAATATTCCGGGCCTTCCGCCCTTACCTCGTTGTGCAGCAATCTCATCAATCATTCATTTTGCCTCCTGCGAATCCACTTTCTCGTCCTCACCGTGCGACGATTTATTTGTCCCTGAAGTTGAATATCAACGCCTAAAACAGCCACTGCTAAACCTATCCTTAAACATTAAAATGGTTTTTAAAAATCTATATTACACAATAAAGAAATGTTTGACCACACACGACAGAAAATTTGGGAAAAGTTGCATTACGTTGCTATTTCGTTTCTGCCTTGCCTTTAACCCAGCTCAAACGCTTCAACCTCGTCTTTGAAGTCTTTGGTCGTGTGAAAGCCCTTTCAATTATTATTGATCAAGCATTCTTGAACTGCTGTCTTGAATCATGTTTGACGCAGTTTGACATTCAATACTCCATGTTCAACGTTTCTTGTTCAAGTAAAATTGAGTGGTGTGAAACGGGCTTAAAAGAAAATAAGTCTAAATAGATTTATCAAATAATACAATGTCCAACCAGATGATGCCAGGAAATCATAGAAGAACAAGAAGAGTAAAGATGACATTTGAGGAGAAGAGGAACGCGGGCCGGAATGTGGCATTAACGCCGCGTCTACAAAACCATTTTTAAATAGACATTTGTTCGCAATTAGTAGAATTTGAAAGGAAAGTGATTCGGATTAGTATAAAAACTATAAAAAATTTAAATTTTTAAATTAAATTAAGATACCTAGTGAATTAAACTTAGGAAAAAAGGAGGGTTAACATTGTAGAGACCCTTATAAATGTAAATTCTCACGGCCAACTCAGATTTGAGAGGCCTGGGATAGGGAAATATCTATAGTTTAAGAATCCACAGAAAAGGTCTCTTGCAGACTTGTTAAATTATGCCCAGGGTTCGCTCACTCCTATAAGACCCCATAGAATATCTTTTGGTTATCTCTCTATCTCTCTTCCGACTGTAGAGACATCTGCTTCACACTTGTTCAGCAGCAATCGATTATTCGACCGATCATTTAACAACCGATTCAACGATCGATCGAATAATTGAAGCGGCGATTACACACAGGAGTTGTCTCCTATACGAGTCCACTTGGAAGGTGAAACTTGGACGTGTATCATACCTACTCCTATAGGAGTTCACCATCGATAGTGGTGGAATTCAATACTTGGACGGAGTAGCCGCCATCCTCGTTGTGGTTCCAAGAGGAGTCGACTCGATATAAATCGATTAGATAGGAGTCAACTCCTGTGTGTAATCGCCGCTTGATAGTGACAATCACGTGGTCGTAATCGACTTAGCATAATCAATTTCGTTTCAGTGCCTGAAATCAAGGCAGACGTATTATTAATGAATATTTTAGAATTTTTTTTCTATACGTCTAGCCAATATTCACGCTAAATACAGTAAACTTTGCATAGATCATTGGAGTTTCGTAATTATTACCGCTGTCTAAGGTCAATCATTAGCATGCAGAAACTAAGTGGGTAATGCAAATGACAAATTTTACCTATGCGTCGTTATTCAAGAAAAGTAATTCAATCATATAGACTCAAATGCAATAGTACACAGCAATTTGAAAAAATAACAATCTTTTTCCCCATATGTAAGTAGACCCCTATACCTCCAAAGGCAGAGAGGAGAGCATAATTTATCGATGATGTGACAGGATTATAACGGATAATACTTATCCCATGGAAATAGAGATAAGCCAGAGGAAATAAATAACTATTCCAATTATATAATGAAGCATGAGAGGTACATTCTAATTCCTCCACGAAGGCTTTGCCCTATCTAATTACTGACTAATTGAAAGTATCAGAAACACTACTTTCAGAAGAGGCAGAACGAGTACCACATGATTACATAGCCAAATATTTCGTGAACGGACATAAATCAGAAAGCATTCTTTCTAATTGAGCCTAATTGTCACTCGCAAATAGTGAGTTCATGGCTCAGGAACTAAGAGATCGTTTTCATTTAACAATTTTATAATGATAAAGTACATAACGAAGTGACATTGCCTCATCTCCCTCGTCACGAGATTATGACTAAATAAGAGCAAAAGAAAGACGTGTCTACTTGCGAGCGTACGCTTCTGATACGCGCATGAGGCTTTAGCGTCATCGACACTCAGGGTGTTGTAAATAACGATTTTCAGGGACCATGGAAGTGATTGATGTCATTGCGATAGTGTTCGCACTCTTTTATGTCTCCTTCCTTCCTTCGTCTTCACTCTCTCTCTCTCTCTCTTCTTTATTGCTTTCGTCTGCTGGGAGAACGTGCACCTCCGTTATGGTGAGAAGTAGAAGCGGTGCTGCGGAAACAGACCATCTTGTGTCCTTTCATAAGAGGAGAGGAAGGTGGTGAGGCGATGGGAAAATTTCACCCCTTTCACCAAAGGAGCGACAGAGAGCGAATTTTTTAGTAGGTTACCTTTGCATGTCCTCTCCCTCTTGTCCTTCCTTCGCAGTTTCCAACTCTCTCTTTCTTCAGAAGTTGCCAGTGACGTGTTAAGTAGGGTAGGAGTTCTGATACATGCGCTGCATTCAGATAGTCTCCGTTCGATAAAGTGAACTCGGATTCAGACCGAGAGCACAATTTTTAAAAATGTTTTATCATAATTTTTTCGTTTCAGTACAAGAGAATGACATAGTTTGAAGTTATATTCTTGCTTACGATCACCTTGAGTCTGGATAATCCTTAAGGTTTCATTCATGAATATTTTTTCCGTCCGTTATGGTATTTTCCGTCCTTTTTCCGTTCAATCCTTCACCTCAGAGTCTTATTTTAAAAAACATTTTCGAATCACAGTTACCGTCAAGCAGTTATTACGCCCTTTCTTCTTTTCGACGATATTTGCAGATATGAGGTAAACTAACAACTTCTTAGACGATTAAATGTTACTAATACCTTAGATCATAGATTTTAGCGCAGTACAGATGGGAGAAGGGACTTTTAAAGTCTCAATCTCGCCCCAATAAAGACGTTTATCTATATATCTATATTCTTACTTGTAATGCTGCTGCGCTTTTGAAATGCATTTAAATATCGTTAAGTTAAAGTTAAGGTGTTTAAGTATCAGATAATCTGTGCAGTAAGCAGAATATTTATTTCTTGCAATCCAACAGTGTTTCATACTATCTAACCTGGGAAGCCAGTTTCTCAACGGAAAAACGTAGGTCCCTTTTAGAAAAAATATATACGCACCACAGCGAACGCATTCATCAACTAAGAAAATACCTCTTTTATAATGAGCCCTACTTATTTTTGCTGGACTAATGAGCAGGAGAGTTTTTTTTGCATATCATGCGTCTTTGAAATGCATGCATATTCCACATATTTCTTGTGCACCCAAGCACTTTATCCACTCGGTCCCATAATAGGCAGCCTGCTTTAGAGTTTGAAAAGAGCTCTTTCGCTCTCGAGCAAAAACTCAGATCGACCTCTACTGGAGCGTATTGAGCATCCGTACAGAATAATTGCGGATTTTCAGTTGGAATAGCCTAGTATTTTTCCGTGTTTTTTTTCAACAGACAATTTCTTTTCAAAAACATTTTCCTAAAAAAACTGAAATTTCATCGAGCGGAATTTCATCCAAGATTCTCATGATATAATGAGCCTGACCTGTCTGACTTCAAAGGGGCTATTTCAAATGGAAAATATGTAATTTCACTCCTTTGACAATGCTTTCAGTTAAATTCATTATATCTGCAGAAAGCGGTTGGAGTAAGTAATTGAGTATTATATTCAATATCTTGACGTAAGAATTGGACAAATTTCATCATCACAGCGATTTAGATTGGCTGTGAGATTGTATGTGTTCGTAATTCGAGGTAAATGCAATAGACTATTACTATATTTACCAGCCAACACCCAGTAATTATAACTTCAGAAAACTATTTGTAAATCGACAGGTGAGATCAGGATATTATATATACAGCATTAGTATTTGTTTCCTGTGAGCTAATGACGCCTAATGATTGCAAGACTGGCTTCACATTCTAATAAGGACAGATTATAGCGGCATTAAATATCCCAGTTAGGAACTGCGAAAATAACACACGAGGTGTTTCGGGAAGAGTTCAGCTAAACCTCTGGAGGTTAAAGGAAGATAATATAATCTCAAGAATTGTTGTCTGATGGATATATAGTCACTAAGTACTCATTAATTACGATGGAAACCTATTCGTGAGCCATTATGAAAGAAAGTTATCATAACTTGAGTGGTAACAGTAGAATAATGATAGTTACATATTTTATGCGCCACTGATACAATTTTTATATCTCAAAAACAGAAAATTGACACTGTAATTCGGGGTTTCTATGGCAACTGCTAAATGTGCTAGATAAATTTTTTAAATCCTCAAGTTAGCAAGGAGTAGCAACCGCATATCCATTATGCAGAAAAAACATGAAATGAACATTCCTATCACCTCCATAAATGACGCAGAATCCCGTTTCGCATCATCATGTCAGCGTTAGAAATAAGTATTAAACCCGGAAAAGGAAAATTGAATTGAGAGTATCAAGTAAAGAGACATTTGAGAGAGGATAGAAAAGAGATTGAGGAGGAGGAAAGGGAGAGAAGGAATCCTGGTCCCAATGTAGGGGTATTTATTCATCGCTGTATGACAAAGGTTTGCAAGCAACACTATGGGGCTGTGTGTCTGAGATGTAAATGCTTAGAGGGGATGAGAAACTGCGGAAGAGGGATAGAAAATTGGAGTTGGAGGCTGGCTGAGAAGCATGTCGGAGTCCAGGGATGTACTTCCCTATCCTCACAGGCTCAACAACGCATTTCACCCATACAAAATATGTTTTATTTCTCTCTCCAAATTTTCATAAATTCCGGGTTTACCCTGCCGCAAAATTGTTTTTATGACGCATTTCGCGCACCATAGAATCTCACAAGACGGAGAGTAGATTTCCGGATAAATGTAATACTTACATCTTGCGAGCTCACTGAATGCTGGAGTTGAAGGAAAATGATGAAAAAAAGACTTTGGAAAAGAGAAAAATGCCCGAGTTTAAATGGCATTTACCTGGTACGTGGAGGGGAAAGACCTATAAAACATGTTTTTCTTTGATCTACATGACCAAAATTGGAAAAAAGGGAATTTTTCCCATTTCTCCTGGAGACTCCTCAACTGTTCTAACCTACCTCGCCACCCTCCCAGAAATCAACCCCCATGCCATGAGGGGCATTCAATTTTTTTGCAGGCATATTTTCTTGAAAAGTAGAGAAATGTCTGTGGAAGATGTAGATGTCGGAATGAGGGTGGAGGTGGGGGATAAATAGTCTTTCCCTTCATGACCACCTCTTTACCCTAAACCTCGTCCACGTTCCCTCTTGTGATTCCCGACCTCCCCCATCATGTTCAACCTCCGTTTCCACTGCTTTGCGATAAAAAAGGAAAGAATGCGTAATGAGGCATATGATTAGCCATAAAATAAATGGAAAGGAGAAAATCCCGTTGGTCTAATTTTTGTGTCTTTGTTGGTTGGTTTAAAAAAATGTACTTGCGCATAATTCTGACGGAAAATCCGTTGTTCCATTCGGGTGAGCTTGCGCGGTTGGCATTCATGTTTCGCAATTCCCTGTTGGGTCGAATACGGAAAATCCAAGGCCCTATAAATGATATTTATTTTCACTCTGCCGGCGGCGGGCGAAATTCTCTCGAATGTGAATGAATGACACGAATATTTTTACATTTATGTCCCGCAAAACATGACAGCATGGTAATGTATCGTAAAAACTGTCATTTGAGCTAATAAAAATTCATTTTTCCATGTACTAAACAATAAAAACATTAAAAAAAGATTTTTCTCGTTTCTTCAAATGGCCCTTAAATCGAAGGTATGCATTTGTAAATGGGCTGAGAGTTTCAGATGATTCTAATATTGATGCATTAGCTCAACGACAAATACCGACTAAAGTGTACTGTTTAATGACTTTATTTTGATCTGTTTTAATTAAAATCTCATTAACACGGGAGAGCAGTAATTCTCATTGAATAAAAAAATTATCAATGTTATTACGGCAGGTCCAAGTGTTGTTATCACCTTTCTCGTAAGACATACCTTGTTAAATATTTCGGCACTGGACTTTGTAAGTGTCTTTGAGTGTGAAAAGGCCAGTGTTTAAATTATTAAGGAACGGCTAATACACATTTCAAAGGAGCATCAAAGGAAAAACTAAATGCATCATTAACCAATTCCCTGAGGCTTGAGTTAAGGAGTTGAAGGAAGAGAGATTGATTGTATCAGAGACCCGCGAGGAAATTTAGATGATAAATACGCAAGGAGCGGCGAAAAGAGAAAGTAAAGAGAAAGGAAAAGCTCCTGTGGAAATAACCGTTTAATAGTGTTAAATCCTGCGCGGTGTCATAAAACGCCCCTTTTCGCGCGACCCTCGTCGGAGAGCAAAGGTGGAGGATGTAGTTGGGGGAGGGGGGAAGGGAAAGAATAAGAATCCCAGATGATGCTTTTTCTGGAAGCCATGCATGGCACCCCAGGAACACACATACTTTCTCAAGAGCTATATGACGTTCATAATTTGCAGCATGATTCTATTGAGTATCCAAAGAAAAACCAATTTGCCACAGTTACACTTGCTCTAATCCGTTCGATCAATCCAATATCCTCGCATTATCTTTAATATAGAATATTAGGAAGTCAGTGACTACAATAATTGCTTAGAAACAGTGAATTCGAGGAGTCAAGGTCCACACAACTTGAACAATCCAACGGAGTCACGGCATTCCCAGGTCCCGCTGGCGCGGAGCCGGGCCGCGACGCGGATTCGGAAAATCGAATTTATTTTCGGCCAGCAAACATTTTTCAAAGATTATTTTCAAAATAACTTTAAGAAGTCTTCAATCAATACTCTGCATTAATGTCTCCCTACACACATTCGTGAAACCAATTAAAATGACTACTTTATCTGAAATATTTGTCGAAAAAGGCGCCCGCCCTTATGTGACATAATAGCACACAAATTTTGACAATAATCTCATTACCTAATGCATAGGACAGGAAAAGCACAATTATGACAGATGATAATTTTTTATTTCTTTTTAATCCTTCTATCACTACACTATCTGCTTAACTTTTAAGATTTTCGAAGAAAAATTAAAACGGGTGTTTTTTTATTTTTTTGGATGGACAGAATTAATGTCACTTTTCTGTATCAAGCTTATTGACTTAATTTGATATTTAGGTTTTCAGATATTACATTTGGATTAGGTGCATATATTCTCTTACAAACTGCGTTTTATGTTGCCACTTTTCCTCCAACAAATACTTTTCTTTGGAATTCCAATGCTTTTTTTTGCGTGCAGTGATTTTCCTTACGCAGCGTGTTTTTAAAATCTAACATTATTTGCCAATGGTAATATCAAGAACAAGTCAATTTAGATGTAGTAGCTCCATCCAACCAAAACAACCCTACGCCTCTTTGAAAACAAGTAATATTGCTTACGGCGGTCTTGTTAGGATGTTTTCGACAGGGCCAAAAGAGCTGCTACCTTGACATGTCGGGCGGTATTCCCATATATATGATTCAGGTTATTAAATTACCGTCGTAAGTACTATTTTAATGACTTGCGTCCTTGGCCTAACAAGAGACCTTCATTTGCAAACATTAATTCTAATGTTTTTGAGTTATTTTGCCAGTCATCATCGAATCATAAAGCTAATAAAAACATCCGTCACAAACTACACGAATATGAACTCGGAATGTAGTGAGGCATTTCTGGGGTAAAGCAGTTAGCTGGTGAAAGGCGAACACTGTAGCATCTTTTTTAAATTTGAGCATATTTTGCTTTAATTGAATTTATTCTAATGTTCCATTATCAGAAGTTTTTTCACATTCAGAAAATATTTTTTCGGGGAAGATAGTTATGCAAAGATATTTAAAGGCCACTGTCCAGACCGTCTGGTCTGGACAGTGTCATTCATCTTGGTTTATATTGCCATACACCGCTGAAATAATAATGTTTTAGCAAAGACCTATTCAATGAAACCCCGAGCAAAGTTGAGATGCACGGAACCTCCAGCATAAAAATATGCAATAAGTACGGTGAAATTCACCATGAAAAATCACTTAACTAAACCAGGATTCGAAACCCGCTTTTCCGGTCAGGTTCGTTTCAATTCATACGAAATAAAGGAAATTTTTCAGCGGGGACATATGCGCAGCAACAAGGATGAAGAAGATACAAAAATACCTCCTTTGCTAAGGTCAGGGGTTCTCAATCTGTGATAAAATCCCCCTTAAAGGAATAAAGTGGGTTTACGTGGGAAATAAGACCACTAGTCATCAAAATATGCTAAAGAATATGCTCTCCTAAGAAGATACGAAAACAAATTAGTTTTGATGATATTGCTTTTTGCTATTGATCGGCTACAGATTGTAAGTACACATTAATACTAGTGAACCAAGGAAATTACTTGAGTATATCTGTTGCTGCAAGAGTAGTGTAGTTTCCTCGAAAAAATCTCTCAATGAAAACGTTTGGATTTCCCATTCTATCAAAAACTACATTATTGTACAATTTGAGAATTATTTCTAGCTTTTCTTTCCCTTAGCTCAAATAAAATGGGCGACTGTCGCTTAGAAAGAGGATATATTTTATTTTTAAAGTATTAGATGTCCCTCATAACCATAATTTCACACCGTAGCGAAATCCCCGTCTTTTCTTGGCTTTACATTTGTCAATTTCTCTATTCCGTAAGTCACGTTTTTTTACAGATAATATGCCTTTTATCCATTGCATTGTATTCTCGAGGCAAATTGTGTTAAGTTTGATGTAAGATTGATAAGTTTTCTAGCCTAATTTTTAATTTTTATGAGAGACCCTTCATTGAATTGTTAAAAAGAGCGATGCATATAGGACGCTGCCCGTCAATTCCTCTAGCACAAGCTATTGATAAATGAAGGGAAATATGTGCTGTTTGGAATAAGAGAAGGTTTCTATGACGTTATGAATATGTCCGAATCCCAAACAGCAGTAAGGCTTTTTGTTTTGAGTCGAAGCTTGAATCAATAAGTGCTTTCCGAATATTATTGATGTTTTTTCCATACTGTAATGAATCTAATGCTCCATTTTTAAAAGAATATATATCACTAATAAAGTTTTGACGTGAAAGATGAATTACTTAATAAAAATGAAATTTCTATTTATAATGGACTAAATACTTTTTTAACTCATAGGTCGTAGATTTTTCCTTTAGGAAAAATGTGTGATGATTAACACATGATGCTTCTTCTTATACCAAAACGATATATTTAACCCTTTATTGTCAGGTGCGTTGAGTTCTACACAAACCTCATTCAATAATTCCCTATGTGCCGGCCTTGTTTCGGTCAAAAATTAAAAACCCATTTAAAAAATCCTTTTATACATAATGTTGCTTCGGTAACTTCAATGATTTAATAATAATAAGGCAAAAGATCCTATCACAGATATAAACCTTTTGATTCATATAGGGTCAAAAACATTTGGGGATTTCAGATAAAAGAAAACATTATGTATAATCACAATAAGAAAATTGTGGAAACTTAGAGGAGGTCAGATCTATTCGGGTTAGCTCCTGTGTAGGCTGTCTCAGCATCGAGGAAATACCACGATGGAGATTTATCAAGGAAATATTCTTTCATCATTCTTTCCTCGACTCTCCGGATTCTTTCTCTCCAACGTTTTAACCTACAAAGTCGTAGCCCCAAGAAAGCCACCACAGGAACATTATGCTAGATCGCCTAAAAATTACGTCAATTTATTTGAGGGCCAAGCCCAGTCCCTGGAAAATCGACATGCCCTCGCCACACTTTTCCTGTCCGCCTTTCCGTGTGAGTTGGGAGGGTCTCGCGATGGTTCATGGGTAGGGCGAAAAGAGGTCACATGGGCGGGAACTGGGGAAGTGAGAGCAGGTCGTGGAAAAGGGACAGTTGTGGCGAATGAAACATTTTGTCCCGTTCGTCACACATGGAAAAAGAGGGTGAGGAATTTCGGGCGAGGCAGAATTGGTCGAAAATAACGAGGGGAGGAAACGCGGGCTCCTATTAAGGCACGTTTTCCTCTTCGTTCCGTTTTTTCTTCGGGAACTATAGGAAACTGCGAAGAACTTCCTCTGCGGGTGAAAAGGCCATACTTCACAAATGAGAAGAAATTGCCATGGCGCAAGGGTAGTCCGCAAATATTCTTAAGACATTTTTTCTGCTATTTCTCAATTCTGAAAAAAGCGGGAGTTACTCCCAATACGTTGAAAACCAGCCAGACGTTGAAAATTACTGATTATGTGTCCGAAAAAATTAGCAGGCGATGACTGCAGCTGTATTGTTACTCATTAATTAGCGCTCTCCAATCTACGTGTAACATTTTGGTAATTTATTTAATTCTCTACTATTGACTACTGAATATTATAAACCCTGCTTGTATAATTTTTTCGTGAAATACGCACTTCACCTTCAACTTTTGGTAGGACTTAATAGTCAAATTATAGAAGCACTGTCATTATGTATTTGATATAATTTTAAGAAGGAAACAGCTAGTTTTACACAAGCTATTAGATATGAACCCCAACTCTCATTGTCATTTAATTGCATTAGATACTTTTCTCATATCATGGTCAAGACATCGTTGGGCTCGGCTCGAGTTTGGAGGTGTGATCCTCCGCTTCGTCCGAATGCTGTTGCCCCTGTCTGCACGTGGCAGACAGTATGTGCGAAATGACCTTTGCAGCCGAAGCACGTTAAACAAAAATACTACTACAGCTCATGGCCAAGATTTCTTGAATATTGCGACCTTATTACAAAAATATTAGATGGTTCGATGTATTAATGTTTAGCATAAATGCTACTGTTAATCCCAAATAGAAATTTTCCAACCGCTAGTGATTCAGCCGATAAAGGAGTAGGAGTTACAATCAAAAGTTAGTATTCTACAGACCCTGCAAAGTATATTTGAGCTGTAGGTGGTACATGCCAATTTTGTGTCATATTTTATTTAAATACACAGAAGTATTCCTATACATGATTTATGTTCTTTGCTTGATTAATGTTGGTCTTTCTTCAGTGTTCTTCCACTGGAAAACAGAAACTCAGGGTTGAACTAGATACTTATTCTGATTTATTCTCACCTCCCAAGCTGTCATTTTGGTTTGTACCACTTTTGTTCTCAACGGCTAATTTATATCTGAGTCTCTAGATAGCACCTTCAGGGAAATCTAACCCGTGAAAACAATACTCACTCCACCCGGTTTCACTGTCTCTGAAATCGGATTAGGACATCCGCTAGTACAAACTCAATGCCCTGCGATCTTCAACTTTAAATTAAACTCGAGCTTGAAACCGGAATCAGTATTCAGGAAAAGCGACTTCATTGTCCCTCCCATTCGCCTTCGTTTCCTCCCCATCTCTTATTGGTTCAAATAAAGAATGACATGTATTCGGCCAAGAGTTGTCATTCGCCGGGTTGATGTCGCAACTGTAACCCATTCGCATATTTATGATGTGAGGATGTGCATCATGAGGGGGATCATGGATGTCAGTGCAACATCCGTTGATACCTACATGGGATTCGCATTTGGATTCGCTTCAGCGGTATTCTCTGAGAAGGCGTGCAAATTGCAACGAAGGCGCGAAGTTGGCGAGTATTAGGATAAGAAATAAGAAAAAGTTTCAGAATTTACTTTGTGTAAATGAATCACATTTCAATTACGAATCAATTTTTACTTTCCACTCTTTATTATCAAACTCTTTTATTCAACTTCATCGAACCTCATTTTCACCCACTTCCCAACAAGTTAGAGCTTTGAAATTTAGCATAAACACAAAATTGAACAAAAAATAGTCTTATGAAAATGTAAAAAATTTATTATATTCTTTTTGATTATTTTTCCTAAAAAATATAAAACATACATGTATATGTATTTCTAACATAGGCTGTGGTTTTCACATGAGCAGTATTTCTTTAGTTAAAAATAAATAACGAAGTGTCTTTGTATACTCCAGCTCCAAGGAGGAGTGATTGAGAGGGAAGCGGTGTTTTACAAGTGGATAAGCAAGGAAATTATTCTAAAAATTTGGAGCTGTAGTGCATAAGGAAACTTTTCAACTTATTTGCACCTTGATAATGGCATGCCAAAGCCGAGGTCATATTAAAAGTGCGAAAACTACAAAATGATAATTTATTCATTGACAACAATTAGATAGTTGATCACTTTGACTATCACTCTTGCATGAAGCCCTGAATCATGAACTAGCTAAGGCGAGAATATCCATTACAGCCCTCATAATGCGACGTTGCTCGCAAACCCTCCTCCTCCCAACGTTACACTTCATCCCTCCATCATTTCTCCCATCTTGTTCACTATTCAACTCATTGAAATTCCTCACACGGAATCTAACAATGCCACTTTCCCTCAGGGGTCGTTTCTGTAGAGGCGGCGCCGGCCACGTTAAATCCGCGGCTGCCGGCAGTTCCTTCGTCCTCCAAGAAAACCACCGAATTCCCTCTCCTACCCTTTCAACCCTCCCCTCTGGAACCTTATGGTTCTTCGAGTGCTTTTTCGGAACCACAAGCCTCTAATTAATGACGTTAATCTTTCCCATCGCGCATCCCATACTCAACGGAGGCGGTTGCTACACCAGGAAAGCCGCTTCCAGACCGCAGGGGTTTCCATTACCAAGGTTGGTTGATGGTGTACAAAAAAACCTGTTCCCAACATTCAGTGCTTTAAAGATGGAGCATAGGGGAAATAATTTATTAGTTAACGTTTTCCTCAATTTTATCTCATCATATCGGAGAAAAATCCTCAATTTTGCCTAAACTAGACAATTTTCAGCAGAGTAGTAGACAGTAATGGGGAGTAATAGGAAAACCCATGGGTTGTGCTAAAGTCTTTCTCCTTAGAAATCAGTCATTTCTTGAGAATATAGATTGAATAGAAATTTTTCAATCGTGATAACCGGGGAATATACATTCACCCGCCTAATTCCATGTAAGCAGCACAATTTTCCCGTCAGAAATTAATCCTCCCCTCAACCATCTCAGTAGCTTTTTTTGCGAAATTATTTTGTATTTTGGGTAACTTCCACTAATATTTATAAAAAATATCTTAATCCCTTCACTCACTCACTCAGTGATTCAACCTGAAGGTTGGTTTGGATAGTTGAGAGTAGAGTTCACCCCAAACTAAGCCACAGGCGTGTAAATTTCACACATTCATGGTAGGGGGGGGGCAGTTCCTTTCCCTGAGCCACCTCGAACTCCGAGGTTTTTATTGTTCAGGGGCGTCCGAAATCTTCTCCTGGATATGAACTTGGGACCCTTCAGTCAGTAGCCAATCCCGTCCCTACTGGGATTCACCTCATTAATGGAGGCGAATCCCAGGTGGAACGGGAGCGTTAGGGAGAGTGTGCTGGAAGTGTTGCGGGAGTATGCTGGGAGCGTTGAGCAGAATGTGGACGTTCCACGGCAGCTCCCCGAGCACTCCGCGACTTCGGTCGACACTTAGGCTTACCGGACGCTCCCTCGCCACTACCAGGTTGAAACGCTCTTTAACCGCTCGCGGAGCACTCCGCAACTGTCGACAATTATTAAAAAGAAGTGTGGCTCATCGCCTGTCTGATTTTGGGTCCAGTCAATTTGTTATAAAATTAACTGAAACGCAACTGGCTGGAAAGTTTTTGCCCCCTGGAGTTTGTAGTTCTATTGCAGGTCAAATCAGCGATGGTGGGAGGGGTTGCATAGAGTGAACATTTGAAGTAAAACAATTTCCCAGATTATCATTTATATTATTTATCATACGAGCAAAATTTGGGATACTTTCTTCCCAGAAAGAATATTACGTCTCTCGGAGATCATTTGGCAAGATTTGGAAAATATTCTTTCGCTGGGAACCGAGCTCCCAACCACACAAAGCACTTTTTGGACATATCATAGAGGTCTGGGTTTGCCCTCTACTACTGCAGATGTACTTGCTCCTTCTCGTTGTACCGCATTAGTATCTGTATTTATTAGGGATTAAACATCATTTTTGAACATCCAAAGTCATTGAACCTCTACCATTTATCAGTTGATATAATCTATTTATTGAGAAATGCATTCATATTCTATTGACAATCTAGCACAGTGTGTGCACCGCACTGTGCTGGATAGGAGAAAAGCGACTCCCTCCCCTCATCCGCACACGACTCCAGCACAGTGAGCGCCGCACTGTGTTGTGCTAGATAGGAGTAAAGCGACTCCTTCCCCTCCCTTCGCACACCGCTCACTGTGCGGAGGGGGAGTCGCGTGAGGGGAGGGAGTCGCGACTCACCAAATAAGCATCTTACCGCTCACCGCTCAATTAGCCGAGTCGCACATTTGAGCTGACTCGCTCGCACAGTGCCCATCACTAGGTACTAGGAAGGACAATTAAATATTAAAGCATGGTATCGCGCAGTAGTACATTCATAGTACTAAAATGAAAATTATCATTTTTTGTTGATCCATTGTTGGGGAGTTGTTTCTTGGGGCTAACCGTGGGCTCCCGCAACACTCCCTCGCCTGCAACTCGGCGCTCTCTGGAGCGCGTCGGACGTTCCCAGGCCACTCGCCGCACGATCCACCGCGGACCAGTATCGACGCTCCACTATCGTTTCGCAAACACTCCCGAAAACGCTCCCAGTGATCTGCTCCTCGGTCACTACCGCGGCACCTCCTAAATGCTCCGCACTCAATTGCTGGCTATTTTCTCCCAAGTTTTATTTTATTTCCCTCCCTCTATGTAGCCAACCCCTCTGCATATACCAACCCCTTTTGATGTCTGGTCCATTGTAATTCATCCATCTCCGTGTTCACTTCAATAAAAGCGTTAGTTTCCGGAAGGGTGTTTGTTATACAAAGGTCCATCCGTTCCTCACCGCAAATGCCCTCTTTCTCACTCAACCTATATTTTTTTCATCTCTCCCCATCAGTTTCGAGTCACATTGATTGTTTTGGGGCTTCTTTGCCTTAGAGAATCTATGATTCCCAGAAAGCCTTCTTCTGCCAAAATGCGTTTCAAAATCATTACTACATTGAATGGATATAGATGGGTTTTATTGATATACAAATAAAGTCGTGTGAAAGAAATTACAAGAGTTTAAACGGAAGTTAATCTTTTAATTATTATTTTTCACTCAGCCCCTAATGATTGATCTGCTAGCCAATAAATATCCATGAATAAAGGAAACAAATAATGATAGATTGTGAAGTAAATAAGAATATGCGAAAAGACTAATACTTTCAATCCAGTCGTTTATTTCGCCATTCTAAGGCAAAATCAGTTAATGCATAGAATAAAGGCTATTCTTCTTTGAGAAGTGGAGATGGATGAATTGTTTATGTTACATGTAAATGCTTCTAAAATTATGGATAAACTAAGGGATACAAATTAATGTTTCTCAGTTACCTAGTTCTTTTCTCCCATGCGACTGTCCATAAAAGAACAATAGTCAAAGTATTGCATGATTTCTTTCTTTACAAATGAATTCTTTACCTCACTCTTCCTTCTTCAGTCTTGCCCTTAAGAATTCTATTAAATTTGTATTCCTCGCAATAGAAGTTTTAATACTATTCGTAAGTTTACAGGGTTGATATTGTATATATAAGAGGAGAGCAATTCCCATGGCAGCATAGGCGTATTTAGAGTTTTGGGGGTTGTAACCTCCCCACCCCCATTAATTAAAAAAACGTAAAAATGAGAAATTTCACACATGCTAATAGTACACCTATAGATCACCTTCCATAGCATAATCAAATACCTTCAAAACATGATTTTCAGATGTATATTTTTCAAATTTCCCGGTCCCCCCCTCCCGTTTTACATGGGGGGCATTCTATGCCCCTCCTCCCCCCCTTCAGACGGTGGTGACCCCCCCCTTCATACTCTTCTAGATACGCATATGCATTGCCGAACTCATAGCTTCCGAGTAAAACATTCATTGATACATAAAACGTTGATTAAAACTAATGTTTGCTTTTTATTTTTAAACTCTGTAAAAAACCGCCATAGAGAAATTTTTAGCGTATTTCTGTCTCCTCATGCCCTGCTAAATTCTCATTTGGGGTCATTTCCGCTCAGCTCGAAAGGGAAGTAGAGGAGAGAAGATCAATTGGTCATGGGACCGGAGGAAAAAATGGAAGATCCAATTCTATTTACAATCTCAATGGCACTGGTTGGGGAGATCCATCGACGAGGCCACATTCTGTTCGCCCTAATATTGTTGCCTCAAACAAGACTCGATGGGAAGCTGGGACGGAGGAAGTTGTAAGGCTTTGCGGAAGATTCAAGGGTATTTCTTCTCTTCCCTCGAAATAACATCGTCTTTTTTTTCTATTTTTATTCCACTCCCCTTAAATTGGAGTAGCTTGATGGACGTCGTTGCTTGGGAAGGGAGGCCGTAATCTTCATTTTACCTGTGGGGAGTGAACTGTGTACCCCTGGGTTTTAATCTCGTGGTATTTCATTCAAATTCCAATTCTGGACGATGGATTCAATGATGGAGTACAATTTTCTGCTTCTGCTGTAACCAGGGGTCGCTGCCCTCTGGGTAAGCCCATGCGCGCGCAATCTGCAGGCACGATAGTTGTTAAGAAGAAATGATGCGACTCGGTGACAGTGGTTGAGGCCATATACTAAAAGGAAGAGAGTGGCGGGGGAATTGGAAGTGTTACAAGGGAGGTTAAGGATGTGTCTGCATCACGAAGAGAAAGTATAAGTGAGAGCAGAAATGCAACCTTACATGTACTTTCTCGTCAAGAGATGACTGTGTGGTGGTAAGTCCTCAGCTTCGGTTATCCTCTTCGATCCGTAACAGGTGATTGGACACTTGTTTCCCGGTAGGCCACTCCCTCCTGCCTTCAAAAGCAAACGTTTCCTGCCTCCTTAGCAATCCTCATCCATCTGCAATTCCTCCGCTCTTGAATATTTTCCACTAATGAAGCATTATATGTATGTTTATGTATCAAGTTGCTATCTAATGCATTGAGGAATCTTACTGTGCCCTTCAGAAACCATCCATTAGCTCAGTTTCATTGTGTACGCAGCAAAGTCGCCGAAATACACTAGTGACTAAACTTGTTAGAAAAAAGTAAAGGCTGTGTATTTTTTAAATTTTGACTCCTCATTTCCTAGTGCTAATCCTGTTGTAAGTTAATTAAATTAATTAAGTGAAGTCTCCAACTTTTAGCTGGCTAAAATAAAATTTCTCATGGATCGGCTAAGTAGCTTCCGACTCTAGTAGAATGGTAGAAATGCTTGAGTTATGTCCGTTGCGGCTAGCCTGATGTTTTTCAATTCGAACGTCACGTAAGGGGTTGGCTTTGTCTTAACGCTGATTAGGTACATGTTAATTTCAGGCGAAACATGCGAGTATTTACTTTGTTATACTAACTAGACGGAGCCTCCAGTGTACACAGTAAGTCGTTAAGTATGAGTGAAGGCTGTAAACCGTGTGTTTTATTTTATGCTGTAATCCGTTAAACCAGGTTTAGAGTAAAGAAAGTTAAACCATTGCATTGAAACAGCCCAAGTATCATTTGAAGGCTATCGGAATATCCTAACCCTTTTTATTTTTCTTTGAAATTTACCACTTATGGAAGCCCTTCTACATGAAATCATTCCTTCACAGACAAATTTAACATACTTATTTGTACCTCAAGTGCAAATGACAGAGCTTTACTCGTCCATTACGTAATATAATAACATATATTATAATGTGTACAAGCGATTAATACTTCAATTTGACAAAATAATGCACGTGCGCCTGACTATTCAGGTACACAAAAAATGATATTTAAAAAATCTCGCGTCAATCACGAGAAATCGGATGTTCCGATTAAAAGCACAGCAAACACTAGCTCCGGAAACCTCCGCTTCGAGTACAACACAACAGTTTGCTTGACTGGAAGGACAAATTGATAGAAAAGCAAATGCTGGGGAGAATAAAGTAAAAATTATTTTAGGTTTAACCTCAATTGAACGTATTCGAAATTTAAGCCTTCAACTCGGGTATCAAGATATTTTTTTCTATCCCTCACTGCACGCTGGTGATTTTATCAATCCGACACTAGGAAACAGCTAGGTCGTATTTTAAATAATCTCGTCACATCCTCAGCTCTATCAATATTCATTGTAGAAATTGGACGCTATTCCGTGTTTAACTACATTGCACCATTCCGTTCAAATCCGTGGATGTGGTGTCCATTCTTATATTTATTTGTACAACAATATTAGAACCTGTACTTGTACGAGACATTACACTCCAGGGAACGAACGTCCGTATCTCCGTGTTCCCTTTTCATGTTTTACCGTGTCACTCGCATTAATATTCTTAAGTGTGTTTGGGATAAACCCGACTCACATTTGAGTCTATTCAAGTTGAGCTGAATATGAATTTCCAAACAGGTAGGATATTTCCCGACAGGTTGGAAGCGCATCTTTATAGAATTATTGCATCCTTAAAATAGAGTTTATAGTTTTTTCCAGTGAAACGTTCGTAAGATTGCATTGCAAGCAGTTAGGTTGATAATAATCATTGATGGAAAAATGCTTGGCTTCATGCATCATGCTGGGCGAATGATGCTGGTTTTAATAAATGCATTACTACCTGTATTAGCACAAATAACGGACATTTGCATTTTGACTTTATTAAATAATATACTACCACTAATCATAAAATAAATAATAAATCTTGATAGATCATACTATTTTGCTATTTTGCGCTAACTCGTGAACTATTTCTCGTTCAATACCATTTTTTAATTTCATTTCACTTGCCCAAAAGGTAACTCGTAATACGTGTTCTACATGAGCTCGAATATAGCAATTGTTTGCAATCTATTCGTACACTTGCGATCAGCAATTCTTTCATTTTAATTATCAAGTTTAATTTTTATAATGTTGCTCTGAAAATATCAGATTCATTCACATCCATACACATATTTTATGCATCATTCGCATTATTCCAATATCATAGGTACAGGTTTAAAGTTTCATTGCTCGTTGAATACATTATATGAACTATTTCGATCAGATACTTCTAAATATTCTAATAAATGCAGGCATGAAAAGTTTTCATTAATGAGTTCAGTTTCTCCCCACACAATTACTTATTATATTGGCTATTATTATAGCCTTACCTAAACATTCGTATGCATTTCATGGTAACTCCCGAAGAAATGAAGCAAGTGACCGTCAAGCACATGTGATTCATGCCATACAGTACATAAAAGCATCGGTCAAAGCATCTGGAATTACCTAATTGGGATACAGGCATCACTTACCGAGATATATAAGAGAACCGCAGCATGCCTATGGATCTGCTTTTCGCTGTTAAAGACGGGTCAATATACTGATTGGACGTGCATACCAGAACTGATTGCTTTCCGAAGCTCAAGATCCACGCGGACCTGTGTCTACATTGATTTTGGCTTTGCCCATTTACTGATTGACCGGAGCCGACGGCGTTATTAACCAATAATGTCTTAGGGCGGCTTTAATGGAAACCTGAATCTGCCCGAGGATGTTCACAAACCTCAGAAGGCGCTCACGGAATTGGGCAAATATATAGAGACACCCAGGGCATACGGGGAATATTTTTGGGACCACTCCGAGCTTGTACTATGGAAAATTTGAAATTCGTAGAGGAAAAAGCATCGGTGTGTCTTTTTCTTAGCGATAAAATTAGAATTATGGTAGATTTTTTCACACAAGCATCAATTTATAAAATATTTACTGTGTTTTCCTAACTTAATCATCTTGTTAGTTCTATTTGATAACCATCGTGCAAAACGAAGTCCTCTTAGGCTCCTTATGGTAATTAACGTGTGTAGTCATAGAAGGCCAGAGAGGGAAACCAATAAGTAGTACCATGATCAAAACGTTTATTATTTTATTATGAGGTTACAAATTCATCAATTTTGTGGATTAATTTCTGTTATAGAAGGAACATCAATGGTTGTAGGGACTGGTTTATTTTACAATTTAATGCATAAATGGCTTATTCATAGCACAAAAATCCCGAAGTAAAGGTGTTTTGAAGGCTCTCGATCTTTTTTCTCTCACTTTATTCCTCCCTGACGCAATAATGCCTTTGCTCAATTATTTCTCGTGCCCTTAAATGCCTCGCTACGTTATTCTTCCTCACTGCCTTGAGCTCTTGTAATTTTAAGGGAATAATAATGAAAAAAATAGTAATTATAAATTATTTTGGGCACTATATTTTTAAAAATAATTGGAAAATATATTAAAAGTTGATAAAGACTTATTACAACAGTTTTAAAGAATTGGGTGTTGCTCAATTGATCCTAAAACAAAAGAGTTTTAAGGCAAAGGTTTGGAGATTTTTCAAATCTTTTTGCAACGCTCAGCTTGGAAACAAAAAAATCTCATGCAGTCTAGACGGTGGACGTTATGTGGGACGGAAAACAAAAGTTTTCATATTGCTTTCCATTCCAGCACGACTCCGATTGCGCAGCAGTTTCATGGACTAAAAGCTCAGTTGACCGACGGAAAAAATGAATGCCGGCGTAAAACTCAACCCCTACGTTTTTTCCTCGTCTCTTTCCCGAGTCCACCGCCCTGATTTGTGTAAAAAGGTAAAACCCTTTTACATTGGTCCATTTGCTCTGCAGTGCAGTTCAACCAAGCGGACTAGCCGGCCAATCAGGCATCCCTCGAACGCATTAGCGAAAGCGAGCCCGGGAGTAAATGACCTGTGTTCAGCACACAGTATTATATGGAGTCCAGCTATAGCCTCCACTGCGAAGTCAACATCACCCCTCTGATGCTAAGCTGAAACTTTTTACATCGTTTTATTTTCACGCTATGATATTTAAACTTTTAGTAATTATTTACTCCCTAATGCCGTGAATACAAAAAAGCACCAGACGGATTTGAAACTATTTAACTGTTGCTGTGCCTCGTATTAGAATGAAGCAGGTGGTTTGATTTTGAAATAACTCTATTCAAGGCCGCCCTAAAACATTATTTCTCACTGATTTTACTGAAATGCAGGGAGGGGGTGATAGAACTCTTGCAAATACGGAACACAAATTACCCAATCTTTTTCTTAATGTGGGCGTGAAACAGTCAAATAGCGAGGCAATTAGGATAATTGACTACGCTAAGGTATAGAACTTACTGCAATATCATCAACTTTCGTCCAGTTATAAAGTATTCCTAATCTCAAATTCCTTTACATTTTAACAATAAATCATTTTCTTATTTCAAAATTAATCTCCCAAGCTTATCCATTTAAGCACTTTTAGCTTCTGCATAGTTGTTACTACATTATATATAGGCTAACTTTTAAGTAGAAGTTTTTTATGTGATCAAAACGTATATTCCTTTCTAATTAATTACATATATTGAAATATTATTTTACGAGTATTTAGGGATGTTTGAAAAACTTTTAAGTGTGAGGCCAGCGTCATAAACTATCAAAACTCCATCGGAAGAGTGAAAATCATAATGATTAGTTACACTGTTGTCAAACCAGTAGTATACCGCAGCATATCATTTCAGGCCTTTTACCAAATAAATGGCACATTATAAGCTAGTTCTTCCCATTATTGTAACCGATCGTGAAAGGTCTATCTAATTATTTCTTCCCAAAGCTATTTCTTATTTTTACCCTCATAAACTCTTCCTAACTTTTAGCTTCCTTCATAGCCCTCCACTTTAACATTCTCTACCTTCCACTTCTCCTCATATCCAACTAGTCAGTAAATACTCAATTATAACAAATCAGATGATATTATAAGGCCAAACAGAGACATATTTTCTATTTAGCAACCGCTCATAAATTAGGTGCTTCTCCTAAGATCTCACATTAACAAGGAGCAAAGCTTCTTGATTTCCACATCGTCATAGAATTGTAATTTATTGGGATCTCTCTCCTTTCAAATGGAGAGCAAACACGCTAACTTGGCATTGGCGATGACTGAGAGTCCTCAAAGAATATTGCGTTGCACGAACAGCATATTCTTGCACTGAAAAAGCCTAGTTGCGGCAACTGCAATAAGTAAAATAGCGTGATTCACTCGTAACGGCCGCCTAGAATTTAAATATGCATAAGAAGCTTGGGTTTTCTGCGTTTGATACTCTTTGCGCCTGTGGCAGAAATATCGCATAGAGCAGTTTAGTAAAAATGACGTTTTCTTTCCGAACTTCCGAAATAAATAATATTCCGATTTGCCTAAGACGGTATTGGAAAAATATTTATTATCATTGTAACCTTTTCTTTTCTTTTGACGCACGTGTTATATGTACACCTCATTCCACATAAACATTTCTTTGATCACTGGCTTAACTCCTGTAACTGAAAATACAAACTCTTTCCCTTCCAATACACTTAAAAGAGTAACGCCGCACAGAGGGCTGAAATCGACGATGTTAGTACAGGGAAGTCGATCTCCTTATGGAATTTCTAAGGTCTATTTATGACCCCGCGGACCGTTTGTTCAGTCCTTTCGGGTTATTTTAGGAAGCTTTTCTTCCATTTTTTGTGAGAATTGCATATGTGCAATTAATTCTGAATTGACAGTGGAAGAGAAGAGTTGTGCTCTGGTACATTTTTGAAAACACACGCCTGGTTTTGTTTTGATTAGTGAAAACCTATGGCCACTTAAGCATCGTTTTCAGGCGGCGTTTAGTGTTTATTAGTTTATTACCAGACTTCAATCATCCGTACAGGTCGTCTCATCTCTTCGTACACTTCGTAATATTCACAAAATCTACTAAGTGAAAATGTCTTGAATCTTTTTTAGGCATTAGTTTCCTAATCACTAAGTGTCTCATATTTTTTTAAATATTTTTTATCTTCCCTGTGTGTGGGTGTCTGTTGGCGGGAAAATAGATCTTAGTTTTATTGTATGGAGAAGATAGTGTCTTTTTCACATTTAGATAAAATAAAATCTCACCACGAGATAACTCGTCCACGGCTGCATAGTGAATGGTTTCAGAGAAAAACTTGAGATTGGCCACCAAATCCTACTTCTTATTATTATCTCGGACCCCTTAATTTATAACTCCTCACCATTGATACCAAAAAAGACCAGTAGTATGCCAAAAGATCCAAAAATATTTAACTACTATATATTTTACAATATTAAACTACTATATTATATTAAAGGGATATAATAATATTAAACTGCCGAACAGGAGTTGATAGATTAAGGAGTTAAAGAGGAATATTTGTCAGCTGTCTCAGAAAAATTCCATTATGATTGCACGGGATGTGATCCAATGTTATCCAGCAAATAAATAATAACATATTTCATCTAAAGTATCCAAAACCGAAAGCTATAAGTTTTCAAGTTTAAGTAACAAAGATTTTTCTGTTTTTAAGCATTACGTAAGGCCATCATTTGATGAAAGTGCATGTGACTTTCAATTCCATCATTAATAATTTCAAATCGGCTTCAAACACTGATATTGGGCGAATTTTTTTCCAGATAAATTAAATACATTCGTCAATACTAGATAATAGTAAGAAGAGGAAAGGTATAATACACTCACGCAAACTTGTTATAATGTAGGATTATATAGGTTTTAAGTTATTTTAATATATTTATAATGTATGGAAATCTAGAGACATTGGTCCGATTCTGACAAATGAGACATCCATGGTGACGAAACAATAATGATATTGGAGTGGCTTTATAATTGAAATAAGTTCAGCCAAGTGATTAATGCAATGTGCTTATCATAAAAAGGCTGATCTACCATTCATTACCCATTCAAAGATGTAGTACTTTAAGCAGTTTATTTAAGCATTTTAAGATAGTCAAAACTACTATAACCGTTAGGGCTTAAATTTTATTTCATTATTTTACCTTGAGAAGGGGGGTGGATTAGGGACGTAGATGTTAGAAGAAGGATAGGTACTGAATATTATCCAGGCCATTAGATTAGCTAGCCGGCTTACCTTCCACCTTCATCATGAACTCTCTTACACAGTTGAAAACTTCAGTTAAGGTGGCTGGAGCGGTAATCGTGAGTCGTTGAAGGCACATTCTAATAACTTTTCAAGTAAGTCGAAAAAAATCTTCTTGGACCACATTTCACCCACGTACACCTATTTATACGTTGGAAATCACCACAATGCAGTAATGTATATGATGCAAGAGTTATATTTCAAATTTTCGCCTTAATTAAAGCATTGTTTTGACTTGGATTTTCGGCGCGAAATTCGAAATTTACGCGAAAATCATATCTAAATACGCTTTTCTTACTCGGTATGATACCTTGATATTTGTTGGCAGCTATTATAATAATATTAAACTTACTATTTCGCATTTAGGAGAAAATCTGTACTTTAGTAATAGAATTTTTTCAAAATATATGCAGTGTTCCATAAGATTACTTGATAAAATACCATTGAATTGCCAGGAAACCAAATCGGTAACATGCAGTTTTTTTTTATTTTATCGATAGGTATTACTAAGAAGGACACGTATGCAAAGTTTCACGCAAATCTGTATACAAACAAAAATCGCTCCAGCCACCTTAACTTCCACTATGTCCGAAAAAGAAAATCAAGGATGACAACTACACTTGAAGGCGGAATTTTCCACCTACCGGTGTGTTGCAATGAAAATACACTTATCCTTGGCGAAGATATTTTCAACTCTACCATGCGGGGACGTCATTGAGCAGAACTGACCAGATGTTATATATCTCGTGGAAGAAACTGAACATGGAGCATAGGCTATATTTGGTTATTTGCGTCCCTACGCACGCTGCACTCGAAAAATACCGCTGAACGGGAGAGTGCGCTTGAAGGGAAACTTTATTCATTTTTTTTAATTTTCAGTTCACGTTTCCCTATTCAAAACCAAGTTTACGGTTCTTTCAGACCAGTTGCACTCAGTCCACAATTAAGTATTTTTTTATCTTGTGATTTTTCTATTCCCTCTATCACACAGCACACTCTCTCTATTTTCCACAAATTGTAAGACTTCTAGAGTTCTTGAATACCCTATATGAATGTCGCAGGGAAAATGCTGATCCTTCTCATATTTTTCCCCATCAACTTCTTTCTATTCTTTCACTACTACTCCCCATCTCTCCTTCAATGTGACACACTCTTGGCTGTTCCATATCAAGCAACATTCAACGGCCGGGCGACCCTTTTGAATTTTTCATGCGGCCAAGGAAATGAATGGAAAAAAAGGATACTCGATCATTTTCCAAATGGTTTACCCGACCGCGTCGTGGGCGAGTACTCTCAACTCCTGGCCTTCCTTGCCAATCTGCCATCCGCCACTCGAAAAATACACATGATACTGTCGATGATCCAGTTCCCCAGAGTCGTGCTCCCGAGGCGATTCTCATGTGGAATGAGGCCAATCAATCGCCCGGCGGCACGGTGACATCCATGTTGGAGAAGGATTTGGTTTCTTGTGAATGTTACGAGTTAGCCTTCCCTCCTCATTGTCTGTCGATATAATGATGCGGATGAACTCGTTGAATCGGGACAAAAACCAACCACTTCATTAATAGAAACCGCCATTGGAGCACTCCACTTCAAGCACGGTCATCATGACTGCTCTATATAAATCGGTCGCCAGAGGATAAATTAGATTTCAAAAAGCCGTTTGAAATATCACGTCATATGATATACTACCTCCACATGTGACCTCTACAATAACTGTGAAGTTGAATAAATTATTCCTGGAAAATGGGAATTAACTTCTCATAACTTTTCCTCATAACTCGCCGACTTCAATAATTTACCGAGGTCTATGTAATTAATGAGATAAATGTGCAACAAATGTTATAAATGATCGGTATTTCTGGTCTTCAGGACAAATTGCCATAAAGGTTTTTCACTCATATGCTTGTGGTTTTATCGTGATGGTTTTATTAAAAATTAAATATCGACTGTTTCTCCAAGGCTAACGTTCTACTTGGCAGTAGATCGCGATGCAAAACGATGTGCCAAGGGGCGACATCGCTGCTTATAAATGTAGAAGGGAATACAGAATTACCGTCTTTCTCCGAATATAAGCCACACTTTTCTCCCGAATTTGGGACCTCAAAATCGGGGTTGCGGCTTAAATTCGAGGTGCGGCTTAAAGTCGAGAACTTTCTTAAAAAATCGAAAAATTACCAATTTGATCAAACCAGCCATTCGGATTCACGCGGACGCCAGCTAAACTCGCCACGGGGAAAGTAAGAAAAAACGCTGAAAGATGTAAAATTGGAGTGCAGCACAATGAATTCACATATTAAAGGGTAATATAGGTAACATTGTGTCACAGTTTCATAGGTAATGTAAAAACATACATAAAATTCTAATGCCTAATACTGTAGGTAGTACGGGATGCACTAAAAATGGTGCCGCTTAAATTCGCGTATTAACTTTTTCCCTGTTTGGGACCCCAAAAACGGGGTGCGGCTTATATTCGAGTGCGGCTTATATTCGGAGAAATCCGGTATGTAGTTGATCGATGAACTTGGCCTGCAAAAAAACTCCATGACTAAATTATTGCAGCAATAAACCCGTGAAAACGCAATTAGTATTTCTTTAACCCTAGTCCGGGCAAGGCGTGCCTTTGAGGTACTATACATTTTTACATTTTTCACCGCAATGCTAACTATCCGATTGATGGAATTTCATGACTTCTCCTTTTATGTAAGTATATACGAGGGGGGACCCAAAAATAACCGGACAGAATTCGCTGCGTGCGTCGCTCTCGTAGTTCGGGCTTCTCCCACTGGATGGGTGTTAAGTGACCTCTTCCGAGTCATTGTTGCAAGCGGCGTCCTTTTAGACGGTTGTAGCGAGCCCCTGTGACAGTTTTCATTCGACGAGTTTATCGACCTCTTCGATTTTGGAAATGGCTGATATTCGAGAACAGCGTGCAGCGTTGAAATTTTGTTTTCTGCTCGGTAAAAGTGCGTCGGATGTGGTTGATATGTTGTCTACAGCTTATAAAGAACACGCCTTGAAAAGAACACAAGTTTATGAGTGGCATTCGCGATTCAAACGCGGCAACATGGCGATCGAAGACATTCAACGCCCGGGCCGGCCTTTCACGTCCAGAACTGATTAAAACGTAGAAAAAATGCATGCGCTTATGTACCAGGATAGAAGGCGTTCTATTGATGAACTTGCTGAACTATCTGGTCTTTCATCGAGTTCAGCGCAGCGCATTTTAGCTGAAAATTTGCAAATGAGACGAATTGAAACGGCGCGATTTGTGGCGGAGTGGGGACTGGTTCTTCCACCATGACAATGCACCAGCTCACGCAGCCATTTCTGTGCGTGATATTTTGGCGAAAACCGCATGACACCGCTTCCTCACCCACCCTAATCACCAGATCTAGCACCTTGTGATTTCTTTTTGTTCTCCCGAATGAAAAAAGAGCTGGAAGGGAAACGTTTTGCAGACATTCCGGAGATGAAAAGAGAATCGAAGGCGGCGCTGCAAGGCATCGGAAAGAACGAGTACTAAAGGTGTTTCGCGCAGTGGAAAAAAACGTTTGAACCAATGCATTAGCGTTAATGGAGAGTACTTTGAAGGTGACTAACGTTTCTAACTCAAAAAAATAATTTCTGATATTTTAAAAAAAGTTGTGTCCGGTTATATTTGGGTCCCCCCTCGTAACTCTCCCGACTTCGGAATTTTTCCCCCTAGGTTGTGTCACTTTGAAAAATAGAAGTTTTTTGTTTCAGCACTCAACCGGCTAAGGTGAGCCTTTAAGGCTCGGAAAAAGGGTTGTATTTACACAATGGATAATACGTATCTGAAGACCCCAATGATCTTTCCAACGATAGTATTTATACTTTTTCGGTGAACACTTAGGTATCTGAGGTTATAAAGTAATATTTTTTTGAATGTTTGTGACTCTGTGTAGACTTCAGCATTCGCTTCAAACGCATTGTAATTTTCAACTATGTTTCATTTGGGTCACCTAACACATTTGAAGCCAAGGATCTCTAAAATGACCGACCCATTAGTTTCCGATCCATTTCACTGCCTTTGCTACTTTGTATTTTCCATTATTATGCAATACATATCTGTTACATAAGCGTCAGACAACTCCCTAGCTGGACAGTGTTACTCGTGAGTGTGAGATCTAGCGCATTCAGATCTTGAACTCTACCAGCACTTCTCTAACATGTTTTTCTATTTTGAAGGATTTTTTTTGCGCCTATCAGAGGTAAGTATAAACGGCGAATTAGTGGAATTGTGGACATATTTAGTACACTTGAAAAAGTAATTTATTTCAATTACTATTTCAGTAAAAAATCATCGTACGACGAATAGAAGGGAACAATTTTTTTCCATCACGTTCCGCGAAACTAGCTCTGTTGGAAAGTTAGAGGATACATGATTGAGATTTGTTTCATAAAATCGTTTTTATTTTTGTCAAAGCAAACTTTCATGGCTCCTATGTTTTTCAAAATGACATCAATCAGGGAGCGAGCTTTTCTAAAACTTTTGGAGGATCCAGATATTGATGAAGATGACGATATTCCTGATGATGCTTCGATTTCATCCTGTTCCGGTGACGATTATGTGTAAAACCTAATGATAAACAAATGCACTATAATGTGGAATTATTATGAAAATTATGTGAGAATATCTAGATTTTATCACAATTATATTAAATAAATATAAACTAAAAAATTACGCTGTTATTTATTTGTGGTGTTATTATTTTAATAGATGAGCCTTCTAGGCTCAGCGCGACCGGTTACGTAGGTGAATTAGCTTTCCCGGACTAGGGTTAAACTGAGTTAGGGTGTGAGATAAATGATTTACATATGATGAATCTAGCGCTTTTTTCGGCTTTTGTCGTAATCTCAGGTCTGTAAGTCAATCCTTTTTCGTTCAAAACCAGGCTATAGAGCCTTATTATTTTGCCTATTAATTTTACTGCTTCAGGCTAATTTTCACGGGATCTAAATTAAGACCCGTGAACGCAGGATCAGGTGCAAAAGTTTACAAATTGTCTCCTCTTCCGCAAAGTTTGATTCTCGTTTTACAAATTCATTTTTCTTTTAATCCAAAGCAAAAGTTTACCATTATGTCACTGTCTGGGCTAAAGTAAGTGATGCAGTAAATATAAAAGGAAAAATATGAGGGAAATACATCTTTTTCATTGTTAAATTTCGTTCATTGTCATTAAAATTGCGAGTTTTTGTCCACCAAACGATAACAAGTTTGGTAGTAAGGACTGTCTCCAGGCACAATAAATACAAAAATTAAATCGTCCATTTTGATGCATTATTAAAGCTTTTTTCTGACAATTATTAACACATCGGACTGTTTCTTTCCATTCCCTTATATAAAATTTCTCGTTTCATTTCACTACTATCTTACCTGACTGGTGACCATCTCCTTCTCGCCGTCACGAGGCTCTTAAATTAGATCTTGGTGAAAGAACCCAATGAATTGTGAATTTGATCGTGATTCTTAGTCATAGCTGTTGAAGCAATTGAATCTAATGATTTACTATCAGCCGAGGATGCTATATTTTAAAAAATTGAAAGAAAACTCTTAAAAATATAGTTTTACAAAATAAATGAAGAGTTGATTAGTATAGTATTGTAATAAATTTTTATGTGATCCAAAGCGCACTGAAATGTATCATCGTATAATTCTTTAGAATAAGAGCTGAAAGAGGTTAGTTAAGCTTGGTCTGAGCAGTAATCATGCTAATATGTTATCAATAAGCATAAAGTTATAGACCTGATGTTGCCATATACATACTGTCAGTGAAATAAGTTCCTGGAACCAAAGTTGGTTATGCGTGAAATGTGAAAACACTTGATATCTTTTGATGGTTAACGAAAGTTTCGTAATTGACACCTAAGGAGCTGTATTCAGTCTCGAATAACTGGTAGAGTTTTAACGTACGAGGGTAGATGTATCTTTTGTCTGCGCAGAGTGGTAACTCAAAGTATATGAAGGGCAATACGAATAAAAATAAAAATATTTTGACGCGCCTTGATAGCTCTCGAGAAAAATGAGGAAGAGAACCATATTCAATTCCCTCGAGATGCAACTCCGAGACGGCATCACCCTTAATAATTGAATAACGAATGAGCGCGCATATTTCCAGATATTTCTTTCATATAATTCGAAGTTGTCTTGGGTGTGTCGATTGAATCAGTGAACTCACGCTCACGTGATGGGACCCCAAGCGATTCCCGCTCCATATCTTGATTGCACGCTCGAACTGCCCCAATCTTACTAATGGCTCGTTCAGGTCGTTCGTATTTTTACGCCTCGTATATTTTCACAACCCGCTCCAATCTTTCGTCGGTTAATGATGGGGTACACCTCGAGTGTAACGTCACCCGCAGGGAAGTGATCCCTAGTGTTTCAACGTTCCAATCCCTAAGTAGTAGATGGTTTCCGCAGGAGATAATCGTCGCCTCATTCTTTGAGCTTTAAAAGCCTGCGTTTTTTCCGATTGGTTTCATCTTTTGATTTTCCCTATTTATATTGGAAGCCTCACGCCAGAGACACTCACTGATACTTTACTATAATTTTATACTCCCTAAGCATCTGATTTATATCTCTGGTTATGCAAAACAACGACCGTTTGGTTGTGCAATATATTTTAGTTGATAATATAGGTACAGGTATTAGAACCCGTAATGTCACTATAGTGATAGTGAGAGCTTGTATTAATTAATTTTGAAATATTAGCAAATAGTTGAGGATTATCTAAAACACTGAAAGATAGAAAAAGGTTATAACTAATGGAAAAAGAATTATGCATACCTTTAGGTCAAAAATGTACAATATTTCATGCATGTGAAATTGAAAATCACGGTTAACTCAGGAAAGCACTAAATATAGGTCTTACATTAGTTGAGCCACAGTTTAATGTAATATGTGCAACTTACATTTTTTTTTCCTTTTCAAAATAAAACTGACGCAGAGACGTTTAAGATGTAGAGGAGTTTTGCACACACGCTATAATTTAGATTTATCTATCAAAATTGAACGAGCACTCATAACAGTTGAATGTTAACACTCTTTTTCAGTCACAGTCAAAATAATCATGGATGTTATTTACTATCTAATATTTGAAACTGGAGGCAATACTATATTCATATGGAGTTGGATCTTATATTCGAAACTTAAATATACTAAAATATTGATTATCATCTTACCTATTTGAATTGGCACAGGCATCATTCCATATCGTATCAAGGTTGAGAAAAAAGAAAAATTTCCAACCGCAAATGGTGATTTTTTTCTTGGATATTGCCATTGATGGTTGGTGGCATTTTTGGAGGTTTAACAAAGCTTGCAGGGAAATTCTCGCTTTATTTTTCCATGAGTGATTGAAAAAGTGGCATTTAGTAGGTGACATGTATCGGATTAAGTAGAAAAGAGGATACTGTAGCAGTGGGCAGTAGAGTGCGGGGACTATGGAAATGGAAGACAGAAGTGCTTAATCCATTTAAACCCTTTAGGTATGCACCGTCATTGATGGAGAAGAGATTCGGCCGATATTTCCTGCCTCCACTGGGTGACGTTTGACGCTTGCAAGGCCGGAGTGCCCTGAATGGTGCATGGCCTGTTCCATTGTGTGTCGAAAGGCACTCAAATATGAGATAGGACGCGAAGGGCAGCGCATAGGACAAAGTGACTACTCCCTCAAAAATGGAATAGTTCCAGGTCGCGTTGCTTACTTCATTCAATTTGTTCCTCGTCAGCGATGCTGTTTCAGTGAGATCGATTTAAGTTCAAGTTGACTGGAAAACAGATAATGTCATCCTTGACATGACGTGAAAAATGACGATTGCTACTAGTGACGGTAGGATGCCTTGAAACATAACTAGTCAACTGATGCGCTGAATTCTCCACCGATTCTCCGTCAAAATTGATAATCACTCATGAGGACTTAAAATTTCCAGCGTGTTCGTAATAAAGCAATATTAATATTCATACGCAATAATTATTTTCAGGTGTACTTAACTTTTTTCCCCTGAATTTATATCTAGCACTTAAAATCTAGCAAATTTTGGCAAGCAATTTATAATAGCAAACAATAATAAATCAACTTGAGGAGCATTTATTTGAGAACAACTAAATTGAAAACTGTTTTATTGAAAGGCATATTTAATATCACTCTGACTGTAATACGGTAAATTGAATTAATTTTACTACTGCATGCTTGTACATGAGACATGATCAAGAGTTCTGATTCACATTCTACTGAAATATAACAAAAAATATCAAATCAATCATGTCAACCACATAAACTATGCTACCTACCGCACAAGCGTAGAGGTGGCATTAAAACCCCAGAATTGAAGAAGGGAGGGAATTGGGTAAAGTAGCAGGTGTAAGAAAGGAAAAAATGAGATTATGACTATGACTGTGAGAATGGTAAACAGTAAGAGAGCAGGAATTTTCTTTTAGTGCCACTTCCGGTCACTTCGCTATAATCTCGCCAGTCTTCCCTGCTTTGATTTACACAAAACCAGGCCCCTTTTATTTATTTATAAACCATCTGCCATCACAGTCGTTTATATTTTCCTTCATGCCATCATATCCACTCAAACAAACTCTTCCTATTCCTGGTCCACATTCAGACCATCTGTAATGTAACGGCTTTTACCATAGGGGTTAAAAAATTATGGAACTCCTACGAAATACTCCGTATAATGTATGCCTATTCCAATCGGCTAGAGGAAGAGGGAACAACATTGCGACCTATCCAGCCCAGGTAAAATATATAGGTAAATAAAGTAAAATTAAATAACAAAGGTCATCGAAAAATAATGTACGTACACGTATTACTGGTGGAAGACAAATTTAGGTAACTTATATAGAGTCCTTTCCCTTGGAAAATTTAACACTTCCTCTTTTAATCTAAGCACTGTCCAAGAATAGATGCGCAGGTGATATTTGGTGGGATTGCAAAATGAAAATGGAAAAATGCATATTTGTGTCTTCTTAACAGTGTGAAATCCTTACATAGGCAGTGTATTCGCACGTAATGGTTTCAGTACCACGGCAGGAAACTTGAATTGATCATACTGAAATCCCTAAGTATTAATTAACAAACAATCATGAAAATAGTTTTAGAAAAGTTAATTTAAGTAAGATAAAATAAATACCGTTAAATTTTCCGCAATACAACTTAACTTTCGGCCCGAAAACAGAAGGGTTTGGTCACCTAACCCTTCTGTTTCTTTGACTTCACCATCGCTCCCCACTTCTTTGCCCACTCTTGTCTGTACACACATTGCTACACTTGTCACCAGACGATGCATGCATCAACATTGAATCCCGGGTCTAAAGTAAATTTATACCGTGGAAAAAGTGCACGCTTTTTTATTTCACCATGCATAAATTCCACTCAATTGCGCGTGAATTCTCGGATAATATAACTTATGTAAAATATTTGATTCACATTTCCATTAATATAACAAATTCAGTTCTATTTGTGCAAGGCTGTAGGTGGATTACAACTTTTTGGATGACGGATTCTGGTAAAAAAACCTCATAGTGCTTTTTGCTGTTCTTATAAACGCTTTGTAATTCTGAGATGTAATTTCCATTTTGTAATTCTGAGATATAATATCCACTTCTTTTTTTTCACACTCACTTCTCCCTTCAAGACCTTTCTTTCCTTCCTTCCCAAGCACTATCTTCTCTCCCATCCCCGAGTCGTTCCCCAACTCCCCCATCATCGCCACCCGCCTCTCATCGCATCACCGCCTCTTCTATCCTCTCGACTGACTCTCACAGAGACGCCCAGTCGGTCCCCATTGAGAAGATGAAAGCAGCCGTACTGTGAATCTTTATTTGCTCTTGCCTAAGAACACAAGGAAAAAGGAGTCCTTGTAGCGACACAAGAAAAAGAGAAACTGGATAGAGAACAAGAAGGTGATATGAATTACATCATGATCAAATTACTACATTTTCTTATGCTGGTAACGCGGTTATGATCGCTGAAACTGAATGACCTACAGAGGTCGTTATACATATTTTATCTAACAGCAGAAAATGTAATCTGGAGACATTTAATAGTGAAACAAAATATTTAGTGGCAGCTGAAAGCCCTGTAAGATTTATTTTATGCGAAAAATAATTTAAAATATTAGGCATATGATAGAAATTACGCAATTACCAACAAATGAAAATAACAAGTAATTGTACGCTACAGCAAGGAGTGAAAACCCAAAAAGACAAGGCCAACTGAGTAGGTATCAGGAGCCATAAACGAAATGATATATGGAAAATTAGCATCTATTACAATAATCAAAATGTACAATATGTAACACTATAAATAAACCAATAATAAATTATGGAATCGAATCTGGAGTAAGACAATAGACACAAATTACCAGAAACAAACGAAATGAAGAAACTTAGAAAAAAATTGGAAGAACAGGGAAAATCGAATAAGAAATAATAATATGAGAGAGTAATGTAAAATAGCAGTCATAAGTAAAAGGGGGTTAAAAGTGAAGAAAGTAATGGAAGACAAGAGGATAGTAAAGATTTCGATCGATCACTGCCCAGTATGAAAAAGAAATGCTGGGCGAATCAGGAAGAGAGAGACAGAGAGAAAGAAGAAGCCTTATAGAGAATTTTGAGTTACAAGGAACGATTTTAGGAATTAAATTCATCATGACAGATTTAAACTCTCTCACCGTTGTCGTCATGTAACTACGTAGATGTTAATTCTTGCTGGAGAGCACTTTTCTTGCGTAAGTGATCAAAATTTGGCTAGCCAATTGTTCTCAGTCTAGTATGATTTCCATCCGTAACGGGCAATTTGTACGGCCAGTGGGTCATTGAGATTGTTGGCGACCAAATTTTGCGTGTGGAATGCTCCCATATGACGACCCTTCTCCCAGCTCTGGGGAGACATTCAAAAGGTCAAAGCGGGCAACTTTTCACATTTTGCACCGTCACGGTGAGCGAAATTGTCCCAGATGTACTTGGATTACTCCCATAGTTGTCTTCTAACCCATATCCAACTCTCTCCACTATAACCCGTTGCAGAATAGCCTTGGACAAAGTGCCCCATGGCGGATATACTTTACCTCAAATACAAGGGAAAGTAGGGTTTTCATCCGAAACTTTGTCACAACGACCCTCTCACATTCTTTCCGGCCTTCTTTCCCCACCTTGGAATGGAGAATATTATGTGGAATTCTAAATTTGGGCAAAGTTGAGTGAACATTTATTGTACTTTACATATATTCGAAATTCAAAGGGGCGCATCTATGTACCTGGAAAAACTTCCCCTCCGAGGTTATGTGAGAATGCCGTAATCCATCTCAATAGCACTTCTTCATACGACAAGTAACGTTTAATAGATCAATAATAGACCCCAAAAATAATTTAACGGGATTTAAAGCATTATTTTTATTAGCCAATTACTTAACATCGAAAAAATCATGGGAATGGTCGAACGAAAAAAAATTTTCTCAACGTATTCTTGCATTCGTTGCTCTAAAAACTCATCTCGGATTGAATATTACTTTTCCATAGCATATACCTTTGGTGAATCAATAAATTAAGCAGTAATATTTACCTATAATCTGATATTTCCGTTTCCTCCTTTGTCAGAAATTCTCGCCGCAATCATAATTAATTACGTTTATTTTAAATTAGGATTGTAAAACAACTTTGAATAAAAACTTATTATTAGTCTATTGGGTACCAATCCAATCTTTCGTGATACACTCGTGACGCAACGGAATGTAAGTTTTTAACCTAACCACAACTACATGCTATTGTATAAGAAGCCATTTTTTTCATTTATTGCCAAGTAAAGCAGAAAATCTCTTGATAACTCATTTTTGCATCAATGAAAACGTCGTTGCTTATTAACAGAGATTACACTGCGGGTGTTCAAGCAATAATACTTAAGTCTCGATATTTTATGCATTCCTCCTCCAATTGTATTATTGCGTATAAAAAGCGAATAACGTTCATCAAATAGATAATTTCAATTAAAATATTAACTTTGTAGTAACACCTTGTTAAACACGTATCTAATTCAAATCACTTTTGCTTTCTGCCACAGATCAGGCATGAGTGTTAGGCATGCAAGTCCATTAAATATTTGTTAAAGTTAAGGTTCTCATTTTGTTTACATCAAAAGGGATGGATGGGATTGATCTGGATCAATTTCGTTCTCTTAATAAAAAAATATTCCTTCATTTCGCTGGCTTCATTTCACATAATCTGAGGATACCAAGCCAGTGGGAAACGTTGCGAGGCGAAATTGGTTAGTTTTCATAAATTCTACAGATGACTGGAGGAGTACGGTCCTTCCGTCAAAAATATCAGTAAGAGAGTCAGTTGGGAAATATCGGTTTCTATTCGTTATTCAATTCGTATTCCCTTATCGTTCCACTTTATCATGTTCTCCCGTCCCATTCGCTTCTGTCTCCAGTCCTCATCCTTCCTTCGGAATCGCCCAAACCGATTCAGATCCATTCCCACGTCCCCTTCCTTCAGTCGAATGTAACTTTCTGACCCTTATTTGCATGAGCACGTGTCCCTTCGTCCAACACCGCCCACCACTATGTATTTCCTGCTCAGTCTCCTCGTCTAGTTATTCTGACCAGGACTTTCCCTTCCCGAGAAATCGGCCTTCTTCCCCTCTCCTCATACTGGACATAATCCCTCCCGGAACTTTCCATCCGTGTCGTTGGGCCCGTCCTGGCTCTTTTACTCCCTCTCGATGTTAAGGGCGAACATTGAGTGTAACGTGGCTGATGACTAGGTAGGGGGGCAGCTAAAGAGTCTACAGGCTAGGCTAAGTTTACTTGAAAATTTCAGATTGTGCGAATTTCAGGATAACACGGAGGATATGATTTCAACCCCTCTTGTATAAAAGCTTGGATAATTATACCTTGAAAAATATGTCAGATGCGGAGTATGAGCAATTTAAGAATGATTACTCGGAACGGTAACTGATACGGTGCCACTGGAGTAAATACGCGTTATTCTCTAGCTAGTATTCACCAATTAGAGGGTAAAACAACTCCGATGTCCAGGGTGAAGATCTGTAAACGTAGCCGAGTTGAATATGGAAAAACATTAGGAAATATTAATATGGTTTGGGGGAAAGGAATCTAATCGTAGATTTGAAGCAACCAGAAAAACATAAAGGAAGAAGCATTAAGTAGTAACAGCCTGGCATGGGAAACTGTTTTCGGCTTAATTTCGTGGAAGTTATGCACCAAGGATAAAATTCAAAATATCTTGGCAAACTCCTAAAAGTGGATGCATTCATGATTAATTTAAATACTTAGTACTTTTCTACAAAAATTTATTTTTGCGACGTATTTCACCGATTTATGGCATCGTCAGGTGAAATGTACCAAGTATTTTTATTAATCATGAATGCAAACAACTTCTACTAACAATAAGTGAAGCCTGGCACTGTCAAGTTTATCCGAAAGTGGAGTTAATTCAAAATAGAATTTTATAAATTTTGAAAGAGAAAAACAGAGATGAAGAATTTTGGACGGCATGAAGCGAGAAAATTTTTGAAGTCTCTGATGGAGACTTTATATCGGCAATTCCCGTGGCCTTCTTAACGTATGCGATTTAAGTGTTGTCTGTATTCGAGGATATATCAAAGGAACGTTACAACCGTTTTCACTTGATCTTATGAGATATGTGTGACGTTCCTTGTGCTCCTAGTCACAAGTATGATAGTCGTGTACTTCATTCGCTCAGCTGTGTGCACAACTGGAAATCGGTTACAGTTTCATGTGGAAAGTGAAAACAGTTTGCTACGAACGAAAATTATGACGAGAGGATTAAGTGAATTTGATGAAGCGGAGCAGAAGACTCGTTGACCCGTTCCTTGTCGAAGGCATTGTGGTGGAAATAAGGTAACATTGTGTGGCGATGTGAAAAGTCGCAATTGAGGAGGTTAATGGAACTCTATATTTCAATAAGTTTAGGATTTTTGTTCCTGATTTCCGTTTTGCAGTTAATATATATTCATAGCATATACATGTGCTTCGAAGGTCTACATACGATGCAAAAAGGATTCAGATTTAAGGGCAGATTAATGAAAGTCTCAATATCCAATACATTTTACTCTGTGTTGACACAGATACTGAAAAGGATAGCACTAATTAAAATAAAGATAAGAGTTTTCTTCATTTAATATATACGTACATTTTTATTGCTTTCTTGCATATAACAAACTGTGGTCAAAAATGAACTCACCAGTATGATAACTTTTACTCTATTTAATTGTACTTTAGAAGCAAACTTAGTGCGAGTTTTGTAGCACTTAACTGTTGACAACCCATACATGTGTTGAAGCGGTTGAGTTACGAGTTGGAATTAATAATGTTTTATAAATACCATTATAGGTCAAATATAACAAAACTCAAGATTTTGTTATTTTTACATACATTTAAACTCCTAAACATGAAAATTGAATTGAAATGTGACAGTAGTAGTAGCATTTCAGCGTAACGTGCTTCGATGGCTGAGGTCATTTTGCGCTTACTGCATGTGATTTCCGGTACACAATTTACTGACCGTACACCATAGTTTCCATCCTGGAAAGGCTCGCCCATAAATAACTGATAAAGCGAATTAACCTGATCTCCAATATTGCTTGAACTTTTGAACTGGTTAGAATTTCATGTAAGCAAATAATAAATAACGATGTTAATTGCATAATGTCCGAAATGCCTCGATTTTGAGAAATCTGAAATAAACAAGATATTAGCTTAAATGCAAGATGTGAGAGATGTATGCAGGTTTTGTCCGTATTTTTTACACAAGGTTTTGGCGATAATAACGTATCATCTTCTGCATATAAAAAGCATATTTTACTACACATTTAAGATAGGATTTTACTAAAAAATGTGATATATATTTTCTATTGGTCCACTATATTTTGAAACATTTATAACTTTGTAGTAAACACCTTTACATAAAAACCTATTCGGATTTCATATTCCCGCGTTTAGTCATCTATTTTCATTAATTTCCGATGGAGAATAACGCAACAATCAGCTTTGGCCATGGCTATGTGTAAATGAAGGATGTTGCATAAAATAGCGGGAATTTAATTCCTTTTCGGCGGGAAACTTGCTATTAAAATTATACATAATGCCTACACGGCAATGAATACGAACATAAAAAACGTGGATAAAGATACTCCAAACATAAGGAAGTAACAGATGAAGAAAGGTGGCTGCGACAGAGACCAATAGAGTTCTACCATGACGGCATGAGGGGACCCGCATCTAGGTGGCCAAAGTCCAATGACTTGAACTTAGAATACGTTGAAAAATACGCGGAACCTGAAGAACTGAAATGTTTGGCGAAAAATAGAGGAACCGTATTTAAAACCAGATTATAACAAAACTGTCTTGATCAAATTATGATTTCCATTATTTGTCGAACGACATTCGTACCGTCAAACAAAATTGAATTGCTCTGAAAAAGTATAAGGAAGGATATAGCTCTTCGTCTTCATTACTAAATTATAATGATAGCATTGACAATTATACTATGGTAATTCTATATAAGTTCTTATTTTCACTGGTGCCTTTGTGGTCTTTCCATTAGTCAAGCGGAAATTTGGCTGATTTTCTGAAAGGATAATTGTTTTTGCATTCGTTTCCAAGAAGCAAATATTTTCGATCGCTTTTGCTGAAACAGTTGAATGGAATTTTATCAATATATATATTAATTTTATGGTTGTCAATCTTGTATAATAGTTATCTAGTCTGATGAAACTATTTTTGTATCCTAAGTAACTACGCCTTAGTTAACTTCTTCATGCGTATTAAATTAAATGGAACCATGAATAACTAGTTGTTGCTTTAAGCGCCATTGGGCCTTATAAATGATATTTTATCATCAAAATTTAATGAAGCCTTTCTCTGAAATTGCTTTTTGGAGTTAGCGATGGCACGCGAATCCTTTTATCTTGAGTGAGTGTGTCTATTTTTAAAGGAAAGGGACATAAAATAGAGCCTGAAGGGCTTAAAGCCCAAAGCCCTTCTGTGCCCCATAATTTCCGTTAGCCGACGTTGGCGCGTGAAATGCAATTACGTAGGGGTAACTTGAGCCGAAGGATGTTGTTCTGGTACGCGGCGTTAGCTGGTGCTTGCTTGGTAAGGTAAACAACGGCAGTCAGTCACGCATGTCCCAAAACAAATAGCCCTCGGCTAATGTCATTTCCGTCAGCCTACGCGAGGATTAACACGCGCCCACCGAATCGTCCTTACGTCATTGTAAGCGTCCTCAGTCCACAAAATACGTCTCTAATCTAATTGACGCTTTCCTTTTCTATCATTACTCTATCTCCAAAATGGAATGTGGAGCTTTCTCAGTCACTACAGTCAAAATAATTTTTACAGCAGCTTAAGACCATTTCTATAAAAACCATTGATTCCTATTTTAATGGATATGTGAATTCACTCAAGTCACAATTACGTCATGTACTCGCTCTTTCCAAAACATTTTTCAGAGAAAGATTCATTTAGATACTTTTCCTTCATTCTAATCATTTACCATATGCCTAAGCAGTCATGACTCAAAATCTCCTCGTTAATATTATCATTATTTTCAACCATCACATTAATTGATTATCATACTCTCATCGTTCTTGTAATTGATTTTATGAATATGCTGATTTTCGCCAGTCTATAAACCAAATGAAGCCTCAAATGAGGTATTATTTCATCATGAAATCAATTCCTTCTTAACGACGGCAACGTTTAAGCAAGGATTCGAATCCTTGCAGGTGTTATATCTCTTTAGCGAGTATGTACCTACTTACATCTGATCCGCAATAAAGGGGTATTGGTCATATTCCTCGTCATATTTCATTTTTGGAGTCAAAGGAATGTTTGATACTTGCACCCGCAACGAAACCAGTTTTGCGTTCCATTGTTTCAGGCTCAACTAGGTGGAAGTTGAATTTCGTAAATGAAATACTAACTTTGTTTCCTTCCACAGATTTATTTTCTTGGTACAAAATGTTTCGACACATCGGTGTCATCATCAGGTACTGATGATGACACCGATGTGTCGAAACATGTTGTACCAAGAAAATAAATCTGTGGAAGGAAACAAAGTTAGTATTTCATTTACGAAACCAGTATTGTTAACTTTCGTCGACCATTTACACATTTACATATGAATTTAAGGAAATTATATCTAATTTATTAAAGCTGTGAATTCTTGGGAAATCCTTTAAATAGCAACATCCAAGTTTTACAACAGTAAAACTCGTAGAAGTGCCGTATAACTTGTCTTTGTTTCTTGCAATAGAGAAACTATTTCTCATTATACATTCACACGCCCTTCACCACGTTTTCTGACGTCAACCTTTTTCATGCTCACTCAATTTATCTGCTCTGAATATTCGTTTCGCTTCTATGCAGTCATTCTCCACATTTCGTCAGTGTCAGATAGCTCCAAAAATGACATCTTAGTCTCATTCTCCTCGGCGAGTAGGGATATACGCTTATATTTCAACTCCCTTCCGGAATATAACTCCACATGAAAATATATGCAGGCTTAGCAGCAGAGGGAAGGGCGAGTCTTCCTGTCAAGGGGGCGATGGCAGGAAAGTGGGGAAATGTGTTTCCCCGCCGTCAGGAGGGTTAGATTGGCCTCCCGACGCGCCGTTTCTCTTCGTCTCTTAATAGCCGGGAGATGGAGGGGGACGAGGAGCTAGAGTACGATTACTAAAAAAAAGTAAAAATACGCTCTTCACCTCATTTGTCTTGCCTTTGTGTATGAAATTTTTCAGCGCTCCGCGACCGGGTTTCAAAAGGGAAAAGTTGCGTGCTGGCGAGCTGGCGGACATGACACGGGGTGAAGGGATACGTCAACGGCTTTTCGAGAAATAAATAGTGCCTATCTCTGACGGAGGTGGTTTTACAAAGGAATGGGAAGAGAATTTCACGGGCACGAACGTTTGAAGTCTAGAAACCTTTGGGTAACCTTTAAGCGTGTGGTTCGAGTCCAAGGAACGCCATTTTTTTCCTTCCTGGGTCCTTATTATATCTGCAGAATGGTGTCACGAAGTAAAATGTTTGGAACGAAAACTTCCACTATATATCCCTCAGATTTTCAACTTTAGAATATGTTTTGCGGCAAACGGGCCCAATATTACTTAATTTATTGATGAGGAAACTTTGGTGAAATGATATTTATTATCGACAGTTAACAGGCTTTTGAACACTTCAGTTTCTCAAAACATTAATTGATAATACCATAGTGCATTATTGATGAGCAAAAATATTAAACTTTTGCAATTAAATCACTATTTTTCTAGACTGAGATCATAGATAACAAAAAAATAGGAAAATAGAAGTATCATTAAGGCAATGATGCAAGTAGTAGAAATTGCTCAATTTGATACATACTAAACAAAAAGTTATTGTACATTCTTCTACTTCAAACTTGTATCTTTTTCCTCATATAGTGCGTAACATACCAGCTCATGCGTTTGAACTTACATTTCTATTATAAACCAGAAAAACCATCGTAGTATTGAGCGTCACTAAAGTTTAAAAATGTAGAGTAGTAAATGTATTTTCCGTCACGCTTTCATTTAATGAGGAATATCAAGTATCTCTAAACGTTTTTTTTTAAGACTTTCGCAGCTTTTCTCGTCTATGAAGGATGTTTTTTTCAGGTAAGACCCGGAAATATTATCACAGGAGTAGAGGCTTCAATACTGCACTTCCTTTGGACAAAGATGAGAACATGAGGTATGAAATAGTGCGAGAACTACGATCTTCCAATATACCTCAATTAAATTTGCCAACTGCTGAACTGCGACACTTGAAGGAGCTTAAATCTAATGAGAACATCCTCGTCCTTCCATCGGACAAAGGCAGCGCAACAGTTATTATGACGACGGAGGAATATGACAAGAAAGTCCTCTCCCTTTTGGATGCGGAAACTTATAAGAGGCTCAATAAAGACCCAACGCCCAGAATTGAGCGCAAAGTAAGGGAATTAATCAAAACTTCTTCAATTCCCAAATAAGGGCATTGGAGATTAATGCCTTCTGCATCTAGGGCTCCTCGTCTCTATGGTCTGCCAAAAATACCCAAGGAAGGAACCCATTTGAGGCCGATTGTAAACACGATTGACTCGCCGACCTACGAATTGGCCCCGTACATATCAAGAGACATTCAAGAAGTCATCGGTGGTATAGACTCTTTCTTAAAAAACATGGCACATTTCATATAAATTCTAAAAGATGTGAAAGAGTGACTGTATAAGACCTAATAGTCAGCTTTGATGTGGTATCGCTGTTCACCAAAGTTCCTGACCCTGATTCGGTGGAAATTTAAAAAAATCTAACAGAGGATGGACTGCCGAAAGACTATCCAAAATTGGCTGAATTCTGCCTTCTAAACTACTACTTCCTTTATAACGTGGTTTTATATAGTTAACAGAAGATCGTGGCGGCAATGGGTTTCCTCTTCACTCCCGTTACAACAAATTTATAATATGTTTTTTTTAAAGAAGGCACTGTACTCCTCTGTAGATGAGCCATCATGATGATTCAGATATGTGGATGACACTTTTGTGATCTGGCCACATGGAAAAGAGAAGCTGGAGGCTTTCCATGAACACCTCAACAGTATCCATCCAGACATTAAATTTACAAAAGAGCTGGAAGAAGGCGCTGGTCTGACATTCTTGGATGTCCTGGTGAAAAGAAGAATAGATGGGAGTCTGGGAAATTCGGTCCACGAAAAGAGAACCCACACCGATAGGTATTTGAATTCGGCGTCCCATCACCTTCCAATGAAGAAGTCTTGCGTTATTAAAACTTTAAGCCACCACGCCAGAATTGTGTGTGATGCCAAAAATCTCGATAAAGAAATGAAACATCTGATGTGGGCTCTCAAAGGTAATGGCTACAGCACCTCCTTTATAAAAATATCAATGAAAGAAAGGCAACAACACCATAATGGAGACGACCGGAAGAACAAACCATTGGCGTACGTAAAACTTCCCTACATCTCTGGAGTCATATAGAATTGCTAAACTCTTGCAGAGAGCAAACATCGTGACTCGCTTCTGCACGGTGAAAAAAATAAAAAAAACATCCTACCTTCACCGAAGGATAGCCATCCTCCCCTTCAATCTATGGAAGTATATGAGGTTCCCTGGCGCTGCGGCAGACGCTATGTGTGGCAGAGTAAGCTAGCCATCTCTCAAAGGATTTAAGAGCACAAGAGAGCGACGGAGCTGCATAAATGGGACACATCAGCGCAGCGGTCACAGAACATTCCGCCTAAAGCCCTGGACATAGGATAATGTTCGACCAAACCCGGGTCTTGGCCAAGACGCAATAATACCATCCGCGCTTAATACGTGAGGCCATAGAAACAGCGGAAAGGCCAAAAAGAAACTTCAATAGGGAGGAAGGATATAACCTGAGCCGGGTTTGGAAAGGGTTCCTGGCTCCTGCAAAAGCCCAATGCCTAACATCTCCCGCACAAGATTCAAATCGGCCCAGCAATGGTGCAATGGACATCGATGCTTCTATATAAGACCGAGCTGAAGCTGGTAAACGCTCATTCTCTTGAAGACGCTTCCAGTACGAGAAGTGAAACGTTGAGTTTTTCAAAAATGAACAATACGCAGCATTTCCCCAAAAATCATCTTTCATCTCTAAAAGGCATTGTACCGCATACTTATAATTTGTGAGCCTTGTTCTTAATTATTGTTCACAACCTTTGGCTCAAATGAGAACATTGACGTTTCGCCTCCTTTTTAATAACGTTCTTTTAGACCATCAGTAGAGAGATAATTTGAATACTCATGTCTTATTCCTTCCTCTGATCTCTTTCATGTCTCCGAAGATGAAGTAATACGCTTTCGAGGAAAATTTTGTGTTTTATTTGGTTTCTTTGAAATCTCGTCGGTAGGTACACAAATAAGCTTTCACTCATTTTAAGCAAATTAAACTATTTCATAATATTCCTCCTCTGTACTCCAAGCAAAGTGAATAGGTAAAGTGGGTTATCATTCGACGTTCTATACCATCAACAATCATTGCTGCGCCCGCATTTCTGCGTTTATATACGCAAATGACAAAATAGTCATTTAATGTTACTGTTCCTTGGTTTTTTATATAGATCGTGAGTTTAATTAACTAGAAGTTCTTCATGATAACGGTTCATTATTTTCATATTTCATTAAAGTAATATTTGGAAGAATATATTAAATATGCGTTGGTTTACATGACTGACTTCATTTCTGACTTCTGTTCATAATTTCGATAGCACCAGTTTTTACATATTTTCCGGGCTTTTTCAATGACAGCTCTGGAAGTTAAAAGAATAGCACAAATTGCATATAAGTAGATTATTTGTTTTAATATGTTCTAAAGCTTAGTTGGAGTAAAACTCCCCACACGTCAACAAGAGACCAACACATTCATCTATTGTCATACGTTGCCACTCGAGTAACTCTTGAACACTCAGTAATATGCCTCGGGGGTCCTGATTTAATATGCAATCTCGCTCATTCCAACACAAAATATATTGTCAGTGGGCTGCGAAAAATGTTTCACCATAGTAAAAAGCGCTGTAAAAAAATGATAAATTTGGGAATCAGCACTTACGCCAAAACGGATAATTATCCTGCAATAATTTTCTCTCCTGCCTGTGAAATGTACACAATCCAAATTTTCTGAATGGACTCGTTAACGTTGGTAATGAGGACAAAAATCATTAAAACTACTTTGTATTTTCATTCACATCAGTAGTGAAAAACTTGATGAAAAAACTTACATTACATTTCACAATGAGAATGTAATTGTGAGCCGTCCACGTCTCTAATTCATATATCAATCTAGGGCTGAATATGAAAAATGTAAAAGATTTTAAGGGCGACCGTTCGAAGAGGGATCAGGCAAGGAAAACTCGGAAAGGGAAACTCGGGGGATTTTTAAATAGTTTTACACGACTGTATACATCGATACGCATACGTCTGTCCGTCTCACTCGCCAGCGTACTCTTGCAGGTATCTCCTAGGCGTCTGCCCATCATGGAAAAGAACCCGTCTCGTTCAATTATGGTGTGATATAATAAGGTAAGAAGTATAGGAATCCTGCGTGGAAGGAGAGGAAATTGAGGCGTGCGAGTTGGGGGGGGGGGGCATTGGTGGTGGTAGGGGTGAAAAGGACATGTAAATGCTGCATATACAAATTCAATACGTAAATGCACTTTAAGCATTTTTAAAGAGTTTTCCATTAAGTTGTGTTCTTCAAAGGAAAGTATTCAACTAGGCACTCTTATACACATTCTGAGCATTACATAAACAGTTTTGAACAGACAATTCAACTACAATCCATTTCCAAACGGAGAATTTACCCAGCACGCTACTTGAATTCCCTCAGTATTCATATTCTCATCTTATTTACCTCTCTTCATTCCATTTAAATTTGTATCCTCTTCTCCCTTATGCCACATCCGGCATGTATTGCAGAATTTTCCCCAGTTTCACAGTCCTCAAAATTCCGTTTTCTCAATAACACCTGCTCCATCCACCTATTCAAATTGCGAAATTAGACAAGTAGCTCATATTTTCACGTTGCATCCGACAGACCGAGTAGTGCACGTGAACAGATTTTTTAAAAACATCCAATAATGCTCAGACGAAGCTGCACCAGAATTGATCGATCTTCGAGCCCTCACGATGGGATATTAAAACTCAAGCCATCACGGTAACCCCATTTTTTTCTTTTTTTCTTTTCTGTGATGCCTTTTTCAGTAATTTTAAAACCCGAATGTCTAATATCAACAGTCAATTCTCAAAGTGACAGGCAGCTTTTAGTAAGATTCAACTCTGAGTAAATTTCCATATCTCAGTTCCGATCTCAAATCTGCCATTTGACGTCGCAGTAAGAACATTACCGTTGATTTTTCTCCACGTTTGCTCCCATCTAAATCATGAGACTGCACGAGCTGCACGTGTTTTTTTCGTCTCCAGATGCGTAAAAACCAAATGGGATCCCAAAGATAAGTCAGATGCCTTTTTTTTGGTGGCGTGTATGAGCAGTAATCCTCTTATGTTGCTCGTGGAGCTCATTTGCGTAAACTTGCTAATGAAGGGTCCTCGTAAATTATGGCCCTTGGACATGTTTCCGTGGAGGTTTTCTGAGAGCCCAATTAAGGAATGGCTTGTTTCGTTGCAATAAGACGCTTGATTTGTTCTCATTAAACCATCGTGGGCTATATGTGTAGCTGACATTATATGCGGGTAAATGTATTCCAATGACATTATATTATTCAGTTTTCTCTCTTTTTCATTTTTTCATTAAAAATTATTTAAAATATCATTATTATTTAAAATTAATGAACTATGTCGGAAATAGACGATAGACATTATAATATTTGTAAGACGACTGGATCACGTGCCAAAGTGAATAAGTCATATCTGACGAAATATTGCATAACAAGCAATCAAGAATTTACATCATCACCGTGTGACAAGGGTAATATTTTTATTGCCATAGCTTAATGTACCTAATAGTTTAATTTCAAATTTTATAATAAATCAGTTACCATAATTTTCAAGTACTTCTTAACAAATTCTGTGGCACTTATCGCAATTAAAATATGCAGATTATTTTTCTTGAAATAGGTACCTAACTTAAATGTATTCGAATCGAACTTCATCTCAATCCTGAACTTCTATGCTTTTCCTTCCAATATTTTTTGTTTTATTCGAGGCTTGTGGGCTACTTTAAAGTATAATACTACACTTCGTAATATTTCTGCAGCCTGTGGGAGAACATCTACGATATTTTTCGCCGTAACTAATATATTACACTCATTAACTAAGCTGATTCATTTTTAATTCACTTAGTCAGAGATGTACTTTATTTTGAACACTTAATTCACGTATTGCTTAGGCACATTACGACACACCTTTCCTTAAAGCTTAAAGTGAGCTGATGATTTGCGAAGGATGTTACCCGTATATTGCTATGATATCGGGAATAGTGAGGTGCTTGCAAGTGAGAGAATACTACTTGAGGCTCGCTTAAGAGAATCAGTTCGCAATCTCCATTATCAAAGCTTCGGTTTTCGTAACCACCATTTCCATCTCTCAATGCTTCTCCTACGATCGTTCCTCGACCGTCGTATTCCCTGGTCTTCTCGAATGAAAAACTCATACCAAAAATATTATAGCCCACCCGTTTTGCCACAAAACTGGAAGTTTCCATCGTTAAAAAAAGCAATTGTACCATGCGCATACATCGGCATTCCTTCCCTGCGTAGGAAGCACCTCTTGAATCCTCCGCTGTCGCATCACCTCCACCTACTTTCACGCGATCCGCACAGCCTAGAAATCTTCCAAAGCTCATTTCCTAAGCGTTTACGGGTATAATTTTTCTTTCCGATCTAGTTGTAATAAACCAGCTTTCAGAGTCATGCGTTGGAAGAAGTGCATTAATAGTTCGTATATTGCTAGTATTGTTCTATGTCTATTTCCCTTTTTACTATTGATGTGTTATCTCGTAGGATGCACCACTGTCTTGTTTTGTGCTATGCTATATTTGGTATATGTATCTTGAGTTATTCCATTTTTGTGAAAATTTCCTCTTAGTACTAGTACTCTGCTTATGTCCAATATTTTTATTTCATATATCTATCCCAAGAATTGTTTGCCCTTCTCTCACTTTCTGCAGTATGTAACTTTTATTTGGGTTTACTGCCATTCCTCTTTTTTGGATGAGAAGACCGTGGGGTTATTTACGGTCAGGCCAATTTGTGTGTCGCCCCGGGACAAGTGGGCGGTCCAAGCACAGCGAGGAAAATAATGCGAAGGGTCGGGTCTTGGTTGGCTTCGCCATTCCTTAGTGAATACTTGAGAGGCACACCCCCTTGACTTGGGTTTGTATAATCTAACCCGTCCGGCTTCCTATTTATTGCGTTTCCAGTAGCAGGTTGTAAGATTTGAAGAATTAATGTTGGAGTGACTAGGGGAGACGCTCAACAACGGATATCATTGCAGAAATATGGGTGGGAAGCTTTTCATTGATACGATTTCAAGCAACTTGAGCATGGGTGGAGGAAAATCCTGCGTAGGCGCCAGCTAACTGTAAACGAGAAGTGTCAAGATTTCTGCAGTTCGTCACTAGGTAATTAGTGGAGGATTCCGACAATTAGACAGATAGATTGGAGGGTTGATGAGGAAAAATATGTTGAGAATGGAAGAAGGTTTAAAAGAAACCCAGCGCCGACATTACTCTGCTCTTAATGAAAGGCGCTAAGAGATTTAAAGTTTGACGTCCCATCCGACGGACGGATTACTAAGCCTTGATGTGCTCTTCTCATGGCAACTCAAGTGTTGATTGTGGTGGCAATGACAAGTATTCGTTACTGCCGGAATTCGAGCCTTGGCTTGGATGACAACCTGCCTGCGTAGGACATGGCACGAAGGCAGGAATCGGAACTCAAAAACTCTCTCCATACATCTACACTTACAAAATACCATATAGCCACCTCCAGGGTGTGTGGAAAGAGGTGATTCCACTCTATACATGTAGCACTCGTCCCAGTTATAGGTCGAACCTCGCACGCCTTTCTGGCCACTGGCGAGAACCAAAAAGCAGTCAGGAGAATAACGCAGAGTAAACCATAAACCAAGGGAGTTGTACGTTAGTAACCACGCCCAAATACTTCAATATAATACTGCTAATTAGTATTGCTAATAATACTAATTCATGGATACTATAGAGTTCCACTTAAGTTAAGCTCGGGCGTTGGAGGTTCAGTACTTTAAGGACTACAAAAAATACTCATTATCCATCAAATGGTGGCAATTTTTTAAACACAGCAGGTCTACATTCTTTTAAAATATTAGGGTTTCTCAGACAATGTTTGTTCAGGAGATATTGAGACTAAAGTTGGAGAAAGAAGAACGTCAAGAGAGGAATGTCAAGATTGGTCTCCTTGTGGTGTATTCTCTCACATTTCCATTCTCTCCCTGCAGTCTCACCTCTTCCCTTTATCCTTCTCCCATTCGGCGGCTTTCAAGATTGATGGCTTCTCATGTCCGACCCTGCTTTTTGCCCGCGACACCCCCCTCTCCCTGCGCGAGTCTCACCGTGTCCACGTGCTTCTTCCCACCCCACTGCCACGCCGCCAACTCGACCTCGCATCCCTTACACCCTTGCCTCAACAAAGTCTCCCCCTGGCCATTCCAGCCCTACATCCCATCCATCTCCAACTCTCAGACGCGTCGTAATATAAAAAAACGACGCCTTAGGAGGTTTTCTAAACCACTGTTTCAGAGCCATCATGCGAACAGTGAAAGCGAGAGAGTAATGTTACCCCACGGGCCATTATTGGCGTCTTAATCTTTTCTCTGCCTCCCCTTTTTTTGCCGCCTAAGGGTGGAAAGCAAGGAAGCCGTTCTAGGGCCACTAGTTATGAGGCTGCTACCTTGAATGATTGGAAACGCCATGTTTAAGGTATTTACGGTTGTAGAGCCCATATTATATTGTATATGTACGAGGAGAATGATTCCTCGTTTCGAATCTTAAATCTAATAAATGTAAAACAGTTAAAATGAAAATGATATTTTCCCTTCACATTTTTAAGGTTTGAAAAACTTCACTAACATTTAACTAATTTGACGGTGCCAACCACTTAAAATTTACGACTACCATGGTTTACAAATATGCTGACTCTCGGAACTTTTTCGCAGTAAAAGAACCTGCACAGGAATCAATTTACCTCTGCCAAAATCAAAGACTTATAAAGAATGTTTATATTTTTCCAACCGTAACGAGTGGCCTTTAAAAGGAAAATTTGATAAAGTATAGTGGTTAGCCATTAGAGATTGGCCAAGGTTGGGCAACGACGCGGGCATAGCATGGAGATTAGACCATGGAGCTTGGGCAGATAGTGTCTTTTTGAACCGCATTGGTATAATCGATTCTACAAGTTGCCCATGCTGTGTATATGTGGAGGCAACTCAGTGGCACATTTCATATTTATGCTTCAAGTCAAGACAGCTGTGGAAGGCCATAGTGCGGAGCATAAAAGCATTGACTGGCATCCCTCAGGTCCTGTTGATACATTTGTACGCCGGTACACCGAGGCGGCAATTTGCTCATGAAGGCATACGATTAGCTACCTTTCTAATCACCATTGCGAAGGCAGTAATTTACAAGGAATACACTCTTTACCAAAAGAAATTTAAAAAAATTACGTGTATTATTTGCCATCATTGAAGAAAAGTATCATTAAAAGGTTACGCATGGAAGAATCGTATCATAGTACGAAAGGGACTCGTGAGAATTTTTTTTTTAAATTTTGAGGATACAAAGACCACTTCATTGTACATAAAACCGGTGAAATAAATAGAGAGTGTCCGGTACTTAAGTAGATGAAGTCCTCCAACTGTAAAAGCATGAGCAATTTTTTGTACTCCTGAACTGTAGGCTTGAATGAGCATAATCAAAGTGGCGAAAGTTGTATGGACTTCTAAACAAAAGTTGTAAAATCCCTACCATTTACGTTTTTTCCGACTTCCTGCATAGAAGCAATATAGATCAGACAAAAAAACACCCAATAAGGAGTTTAAATTATGGATAATTAAACTTCCTTATTTGGGAGCAAATAATAAACATACCTACATACATACATAGCCAGCCGCTGAAAACATACTCTGTTTTTTTGGGCAGTCGTGCACATAAAAGCCACTTCTCACCAAGATTTTGCATGCACAAGAAAACTGAAAGAGTATTTAACTTTCCTTATTAGGTGATATCATCTATCAATATCTGCTTCTCCACGAGATAAGAATCTTTAAATTTTCAGTTTTTCTTTTACTTCATCTCGTTTTTTAGGTTCGGTTTCCAAGGGTGAGCCCAAAAATCATAGAAACTATTATATATCTTCAAGCTCCGTGGTACATACATTCGCGCCAAACGAAATAGTAATTCCACCAACGGCGCAGCGCTTTACTTAAGCTTGGGGTCCCATGACGGATAAACCGAATACCCCATCGGCTGAGCCATCGTTGCTCTTCTCCACGGTGGGATCAGGGAGGTCATTTTGTAATCTAAATTTAATAAAAAATACTCTCGGAATTTCTGGAATTTCAAAGGACTTCACGACCTACTTACGAGTATACCCCATCAGAGTAAGGCTGATGATAAATGTAGGCAATTCAAATTCTGAGGAGAACTCTCCTCGCACGTGAGCCATTTTGCTACCTACAAAGGTAAACACATACGCTTTCTCCATCATTCAAAACTCTACAACGTTGCTTGTGTAAGTATGTACCCGTTTACCCTATTTACGTGTCCGTCGTGAGTGGACCGGAGGATGCGGCCAAGAGGGAACACTCGCAAGAGGGGACTCTTAAAGAAGCGACAAGGTAAACCGCAGGCCTGCTATTGTCTCAAACGTCCGGGGTATCGGACATCCTCAGCCGTTCTCAACCTATTTTCCTAAACTCCTCCCAAGACAACATCTCCGAAACACACGAAAACTCATTATCGTCCAAATGATTTTCGACCGCAACTTGAAGGATTGTGTCTTACGATAAACTTTTCAGTGTGACCGAGTTATTAAAGGAATTGAGGTAAGAATTTCAAACTAATCGAAGGGAAAAATAAAGGTTAAATCTTAAGTTCGAAGAAGACGATTTTCTGCATGTTCAAAATATTATATTATGTTGTCGTATCTTATATTATCTTAATTCCGACGTATTACGGTAGAAACGATCACTTTAGATAGACGAAATAAATTGTGGATCCGATGGATTTAAAATGCCTTTTTTCCGCGAACGATGAGGGATCATTTTAATTGTGATAGATCATTCCTAAGAAATATCCACCATCGCTACATAGAATTGACTTTTTACTCGTGTTATTAACATATCATCATCATTAATAACACGTCATTCCGCTTAAAATGTACCACACAATATTATTTTCTGCACGAATTAGCATCATATAATATTCATAAATTAATTGTATTAGCAATACTAATCACTAGTTTTATCTTATTTAGTGTACTTCATCTATGCACGCTTGCCTACGTAGCTCTTAGTTTCTGGTTTGGTCCGAATTGTTCTCCAGACTGCTTTTTTATCTGTGTCTAATGGCCTGGGGAGCGTGCGATGCCCATATTAGAGCTGGAACGAGTGCTGCATTCCTGGTGTGGATCAAGCCGAGATACACACTCTGTAGGCGACTTGAACAGTACTTAGTAGATTTACATTTCATATCGCTAACCCCTCTATCGACCTTAAAATCCTCCAAACACAGCACCCTCCACTCCACTAAATCACTCACGGTGGTATTGCCAGATTGTAGCATCCATACCCTCAGGGAAAAGAAATTCATGATCAATTCGAGAGATTAAATCCGAAGTACATGAGTTATCACTATATGATATTGTAAAGTTCTCTAAAAAATTGATCATTCCGCTTTAGTAACTTCAGGGAGGTGTAGTAATCAAGTTCTGTTTTCCGGATCACGTCGTAAAAAGTCTGCCTAATAAAGTTGACACATAAAGTTATACTAATTAGCCTCCAATTACAACATCTAACGTTGTAAATGATTGAAGTTAATTTAATCTACATATAAATAAATTTCGTAACTGTAACTATCTATTTTGCGGTCACTGTCGTGAAATATTATACATATTAATTTTTTCTCACTTTTGTCTAGCAATGCTCAATTAAAATTGTAAAGCTATATGTATACGTTTATATGCAAGATATTATCAACTAACTGGAAACCGCAAGCTGAGCAAGTCCGTGCAAGGGCGCTGACGGCGCTTTATCGGCTTCGACCGATTGTGCAACCGCCGGTGCTTAGCATGGACGCCAAGAGAAGATTCTACAGAAGCTGCATGCGGCTCGCCATTACGTGTGCGATTCCCGTATGGTCTGGAGTGCCTGAGTCCACCCTCCAACGCATACAGGTGGTGCTGAATTCTGCACACCAGTGGATCCAGGGTCGCGGTTGCACCACAGAGTGCGCGGCGCTGAGAGTAGCGCTCAGTGGCAACGTGAGACACATAGGCTTGAACACCTTGAAACAAAAGCTGGCAAGGCGACTGTTCCCGGCGAGCGAGAACCCGGGAAGAACATTGGACGATGGCATTCGATTTTATGTTATGAATGTGTGAGATATTACTAAGAATGATCTCATAGGCTATTAATGTCAACGATAATAAACAATATTTTTACTATACCCTAATTGATCACCAAACTGACAATGAAGCCTTCCCCATCTTCTTACCTTCCCTTCCCGGGATTTCCTATTTAATCCACGCCCGTCTGCCGGCTGGATTTGGCTCGCGGTTCCTCAGTGGGGATTCCATGGGGTGACTTTGCTGATTTACAGGAAAGATTTCGGCGTCAGTTGTCCCTTGGCTCATTTTTTTCTGTACGCTGCTTTGATGCTTTATATCCGTGCACAACTGGCGATTTTCCGACCTCAGCGGTGGCGGGGTAGAACACTCGCCTGCTCACCTGAAGGTCGTGGATTTGAGTCTCGCCTGTGTGGGTTTCCTTCCATCAGGACACGAGTGCTTATGTGAAGTGATAAGGGGTAAATGTAAGAGTCTAGGGATTCATAGCCCTAATTTCGCCAAAAATAAAGGAAAAATAAATTAATAAATTGAGAACGCGATAACCCTCTTCCGAGGCCGGAGGTCGGAGGTCGTTCACGGAACTGCTGACCAACGGATTGCGGATAGTTAATTTGCAAACGAAGGAAATATAAATGAAAGCTAATTAAAGCTATGGAGAAAGAATGTAATAATAATGCTTAAGCTTGTTATGGCTCGATTGTGACTACTGTAATAATTGCTTTTTTATCATTTTCCATGGGCATTATTTTCCCAGAAAAATCAACAAATTAAAAAAAAGTATATTATCGATATAATGTATCAGATGTGCACTTATTAATTTGAGGAAATTCATATGTTTCAAGAATCAGGGAGTAATTTTAAGCAAGCTCTCTCTTCTAAATTTTAAAATTTTCGATCACACGCTAAATGCCCAATTCTATTCAGCTTTGAGAGGTTAGTTAGATCTAAAAATTAAAATTGTCTCAATTTTTAGGGCGTTTCCGTAATAATTTACAATTGGACATAGGAATTATTTGCAATACTTCATAATTATCTTGTCCCCTAAACTTTAAAATGTAAATTGCATTTACGTGGAAACGTTTTCTCCCCTTGCTAAAACGAATTAAATCCCCTGGCATTCTATTAAAAGGGTTAGCAAGGCAAAACGCAATTGAGTTTCCGCCACGGCTTTGTGCTTAGTTATTCAGTTTTCAATCTTGGACGAGAGATTTAATCAAATTTTGGGGTACCATCAAATTTACAGACTTGTACACGAAGGCTTCCTCATAAAGTTTCTGAAACTCAATAGAAGTCTATTAGTCTAAAGCATTTCTTACCCTTTTCGTTTTATGAAGAGTAAAGGCCATTTAGTGGCGAACAGAAAATTTGTTTAAATATTTTTTTCATGCCTTACTCTGAACACGGCCATTCTTGAAACAAATGAGCCTAAATAAGCTTTCTATAGTAAAGTTTAGCTAAGATATAATTGTCTGAAATTTAATGATAATATTATTCCTGTTACGTATACCATAGGTCTATTAAATATATCGAAACACGTAATTATTTCAAGTAAAGCAATTGCATCTAAATATGAGAAATGAAGTGAAACCGCTTCATGTTCCTTTTGAAATTTCCTTTTGCGCCGATGAAATCACCCTTTGACATTGTGAGCTATATATTACTTATTATTAATTCAAATTCATACTCCGGCAACCATTTTTGCATAACTGGTTTACTTCTGTGCATAATTTTAGAATAATTAAATAGAAGGAACTTTTTTGAATACAGCAATGGAATTTATCGTACACCATGCATTTAGTTCAGTTAATATCACAATAAATCTCGTGTGATGTTTTTGTCAGCACGTTATCACCTTAGCATTAATAGAGCTTCAAGCGGGTATGCGGAATTGTTGCAAATAATTACAGAAGCTTGTTCTGATAAGTTGCAAAGTCCTTTTTGGATATTAGCTTCCAATTACCAACTTATCCATGCTCCCACGAGATTTTAGGGCAATTACCTTCGAGTAAAAATACATCAGTTCAAGGAAAGTTGACTCCTCTGGAAGTTAAGCAATAAACACACAGGAATCCTCTAAGTCAATAAAAATATGGGGGAGATGGCTGTTTCGGACTCTCATTATTTTTATAAGGGTTTTTTAAACGTTGTTTGGCGTTATTTGGTGAAACCACTGCATTATTAAAGATCAATACCCAGTAGACAGTGGGATTTATAAAGCAATTTATTAAAATGTCACTGTTCAAACGTTTCGCTGCCTAAAGCATCCTCAGGTAAGTATTTCAAAGTTGGTGAAACTGGTTGCACGATAGTCTTTCAATAAATGTTTTAGTGGAAGCTACAGTCTATTTTTAATATTTGTATTCGTATTGCTATTTTTAATTTTTCTGTACCCTGGACATTCATATTTCATTCGTGAGCAATTACCTCAAAGCCATCACGTTTTAATGAATAACTTCGGTACACTTCTACTCCAAATTCTAATTTAACCTTTAAATCTATCTACTAAATATTGCGAAATAAATTAATATAGCTACTAACAAAAAATGTGTAGAGAATTTGGTTTAAAAAAAATAATTATAACTAACTTACTAATGATCAGAGAAGAGACGTTTATGACTTCTATTTTTCAATTGCATGACCTTTATTCTATGACTTTCATGACTTTTATTTTCCTGTTTCATGACGTCTATTTCTTTTAATTCGGTCACTACGTGACGCTTTAGCTAATAGTATTCGCTTTCCCTTCGCTTCCCCTCTTACCCCTAAGCACCAGGCTTTCTGTGTGTAAGTATACGGATGTAAAAATGATCATTGTACCAGATGTCACGATATTATGAAACCCGAGTCGTTAGAAATAAATCAAATTTTTCCCTAAACAAATTCGCTACTTCATTGACTACACTACAACTACATCCCACTCAAATCACCAATCCACTCTGGGGATTTTTTTCTTAAAAAAATAAAAACCTACAACATTCACCACACTGCAATTACAACCCTCTGCAATCACCTACCCACTCCGGGGGATTTTTTTCTAAAAAAATTACCCTGCAATATTCACCACACTGCAACTACACCACCCCCCAAACACCAACCTACTCTGGGGATTTTGTCTTTCACAAAAAACGCTACAACACTGACGACAGTACAACTGGGCCTCACTGCAACCACCAACCCACTCGGGGGATTTTATCGCAATCGCAATTCGCAATATCGCAATTTCCATTAACCTCCTTATGCACATTTCCTCACTTTCCCCATTTTTCACCACTGAAAAATGTCAATTTCCGTCTTCACGTTTTCTCAAAACTGCATTTTTCCTTTCCTCAACACACAGAAATGCCTTTTTCGCATTTTAAAATGGCAATTTCCAGGCCGCGCACCCTGCTCTGCGCCTTGCAGCCCTGTTACACTCCATACGGCCACAACCTTGTTGGGGGGTGGAGCATGTCCATATATTAGATGTGCAATTAGTCCATATCCCTCTACCGGCATTTCTAAAAATATCGCAATATAGCGTCAACATTTCACGAAAATATCTCCATTTTCGTCATTTTCAATCTTTCTGTACTCCAAAACTAAGTATCCCACGCCTTTCTTTCTTACATTTCCTAAATGCTCATTCCTTTCACTATCCTATGCCCTTTATCTCTTTTCCCTCAGTTCCCTACGTTTCTGTCAGAAAATGTTCGTCCTCAATGGACACTTAAATACATCTAGAGAGGTTCTACATACTTAAGCCTGAAGTGATTACTACAATTTTATGACGTTTATTCCGCAAAGTCGCATTTCATGACTTTTTGGCAAAAACCTGCTATTTCATTATAAAAACCTATGACTATGACGTTTATGACTTTTTGCTGTCTCTGCTAATGATTATAAGTTTATGGATTTTAGTTTTGTAATTTAGGATATAATATTAATTCATTTATTGTGCATAACCTTTCAAAGTTTGATGATAACCTCTTTACAGGTGTTCGTTACGGCTACCGAAAACTACGTCCCAAATGCATATACTGAATAATTATAACTGTGGAAAAACGTTGAATGCATAAAGGTGACAGTGTGCGGAACAATAAACTTAAACTTAGTTTACTTTCATAATCAATTATCGTTTGATAATACTTTTAGGCCAAATTCACCAGTAGAGGAAATCTCAACAGGTCTTTTGCATGGAAAAGTAAAGTTCGTGAATCAGTATGGATGAAATGCAGGCCCAAGCATTGATCTATGACCTCATTCGTTTGAGCAAGCCACTGCACTCTTTAACGAGGCTGCTATTCCCAGTCGCTTTCTGTACCGGGGAAAAAGGTGAAGCTGTTTTTCATTAAAATTTATAATATCTACATGAATATTTTCCGGAAAGGCTGCTGTATTATTGGCTACGGTGGTTATTTGCTCTGTCGTCTTTATTTTGCTTAGTACTTGTTTTACTTTTGTACCCGTTATATTTTTAATTATAGCATAAATGTCGAATGAATTTCGTTTATTTCGTGATATAAATTCTAAAATCCATTAAATTCATTTCTCTAGCACAATAAACCTAAACTTAAATAAAAAGAGCTAAAGGTCCATGCGAAGTACAAAGTTTTCTATGACAATCAGAGCAAAATTCTATTGCAGTCAGTTATAGGAATTTCACATAAATCAGTCAAAAAAACTCGCACACCTATTAAAATGAGTGCAAAATAATTGTTGTAAAGTTCTGAGCTAGAAAAAACGACCAATTTGAACGGGGGAAATTGGTTTTACAATTTTTCAAGGATGGAAAATATAGTTATAGAAGTAAATGCTGTTCAAGTGACCTCGCATAACACGGACACAATCTATACTGTGCTTTTGTTCGCATGAATCTATCATTATTACATTACGATGAATCTAGGGCTGAGGGTATGTTTCCGAATTCCAGATACTTGCGAACGTTTTCCTAAAATACTACATATATACCTGTACTGCAACGCAGGGCTGCTGCAAAAACATATGCTTATATTGATAAATTAACTCTTGTTTATTTATCATAATTTATATTTTTAATGTATCTTTATGGTTCGTTGTCTTGGACGTGACTTCATGGAATTGACTTAATATAATGAAAAGTAAAAAAACTTTGTAATTCCACATTATGTGGAATTACAAAGTTTTTTTACTTTTCATTATTTCTTTATAGTCTTCATTACTTGTAATTGTATTTGAAAAATAAATTCGTATTTGCGCAGGGAATTTGATTTTATTTAAGTCATATTACACTTTTGTTTGTTGGGTCTGGGGCTCTTAAAAAAATAGGAGGGGATTATTTATGGAATGCTGGGAAATAAATGAGTTGACGGGACTTTCCATGGAACAGCTGATTGTCGGTGATCAGTGATTGGTCATTTCTGGAATTTCGTCATTTATGTTCTGTAGCAATCCTGTTACGATTTCTTCTTCTCATATATCCATACTCTGTGCTCCTTCTACAGAATAAGGTGAAACAGTTAACCCTGCTCTACAGAAGGAAAAAGCATAATGAATAAGTGAACGCGCGGGTCGCATTGGCGGCACAGTACAATAGACATAAGTATATATTCGTGAAAGGCGCGTTGAGGGCATTGATGAAATTGGCCAATGCCCTCGAGGTAAATCTCTTTTGCTGGTGAATTAGAAAAAATATGCTGAGCTAGCTAGTCTGATATGGCAGACTACATCACCAGCACTGAACATATGACTCTTTCTGATTCTTTGAAAAAGTTATTCCACGGATGCATTTTATTAGTGTTCACATCGAGGATTAGGTTCACAAAACTTTTTCACAAAACAGGCAAGTAAAATAGTATCTTAATTACTAACTTTCTTAGCAATAATTTTAAACGCAATTTTATTGGGAATGAACAACATGATTTCATATATTACGGGTTCTATCAGGCAGAAACGGTATTATTCTAAGGTTGGACTCACTCATCCGTGAAGCTTAAATAAAGTGAAAAAATCGGCACGAAAAGGGGGAATCTCCAGAACAGAATAGCCGAAATGGTCCATTAACTTATAAAAGGTGCTGAAACTCATGTCGATTCTGAAGAGAATTCAAATATATTCGCATCCTCGACATTAAAACGTCATGTCGATATGAAAATCAACGCCAATGATGTTTTCCATTAAGAAGGTAACATTTTTATTTTTCCGATCTCTAATTAGTGCTCATACCTGTCAGTTTCGCGGGTATTGAGGTCGAAGAAAATGAAATAGCTTTTATATCCAGTCATTCCAGAAAAACAAAGAGCAGAACTCCACCATAAGGCAATTTGCACAAGGTGCATCGGGTATAAAGCGAGTATATTTAATAGGTAGCTGGGGAGATTATATATAAAATTATCGTTTTTTTAAATTTATTGTGTGCAGTTCAATAAATTTAATTAAATGCCACCGATTATAACCAATTCCTAAAAATGCACATTAATTTGAGTTGCGGAATTAGATTACTATTTAATTATTAATATAGGGAGAGGGAAATATGATTCTGAAATATGGTAAAAGGGATGAATCGAGGAAAAAAATTCTGAGAACCACTGTTTAATAGCACCACAAATCCAGGATAGCCTTAGGAGTTTTTGAAAAAGCATCTCATGAGAAAATAGGCTGTTTGAAAATGAATTTTCGTAGACCTTCTGGGTCACACGGCTCTGAGATTGGCTATAATTTCTTTGAGGTCAAGGCTTTGTGATAAACGGAATGGGAGGTATCTGAGAAATCATTCACTTTGTGTTGTTTCTCAAATCTCTTCAGGCTGACTAATATATTTAATCAAAGGTTAATATTCTATGCTCCATCCGGGGATCGAGGTACTCTAAGTCCGCAACGGTACGGAAAATAAAACCGGAAAATCGCAGGTATGACTGTCGTCGCCTTTGTGCTCTGTAGGAAATTTCATGCAGCCCCCAATGCTACGGGCCCGTCTATATCCCTCCACCAAACCGGAGTCACACACCGAAATAAATCCCCGAGAGTACCACTTCCATCTCCACATCCGTCAACTGCGGCCCGTAGGTACATAAACCATACACTTCAAAAGGCTTATCACGGCGGCAAAGGTCGGTCGGTCGATTTCATTCGGGATTTACTAAACTCCCCTTCGCTCTCTCCTTATTCCGCCGTCCGTGTATATGTTCGCCCACCGTCTATAACCAGAGGGAGGAACCACCCTAGGACTCCTCTGGGAACGCCACGTCTGTATTTTCCTTAGCCTTACATGGCTTTCTCCCTTTCATCCCCAAGACTGCAAATACTTTCCTTCAGCCCCTTTCTCCATCTGTTTGATGTCCCGCCCGAGGTGAAGGTACAGCCTCCTCAGAAATAAGAGGACGGCAGTGTTTGTGACGTAGGTGGTAAAGCTTGAGTGTGCAAGTGAGTGTAGAAGTTGTATCATACGCACGGCAAGAGGCTAAGGCAGCTTGCTTTTCTATTCTTTCTCTATGCAAATGTGTATTTTTACTCTATCCAAGGTAAACTAAAAAGGGAAAGAGTAGGCAGTTTTTTATACAGGGAAGTTTTTTTAGCATAGTCTGCGGGACAATTTTCAATGCGCTGGCAAACCCATTCGATGCCTAACTCCTCAAGCTCAGTACACCCTTCTGCGTTGGTGGTGCGAGTGTGTTATTTATGTCAATCCCTTTTTTTCTCCTTTCTGGTTTGACTTTATGAAAAAGAAACAAAGTATCCGGCATCCTCAATCACAAATCGAGCGTCTTAAAAACCACAGTATAGGTGCGTAAAATAAATAAGAACCGATTAATTACTCCTCCCAAAGTCTTCCGAAGAAAAAGTAGTTCTGAGTGTCATTATCGGCCTCTTAGCTGTGTCGCCTGCCTCTTTACCCAGTCCCCCATCTGTCTTTCACGCCCGCAGGGTGAATGGATGTTACAAAAGGGAGGTTCGGCATGGGTGATGGGATAATTAAGAGTGGGTTGAAGGTAATAGAGAGAAAATAAATTAAAAGTTTGCGGCTCCGTGCGAGATGTATCTTCTTCTCTTAATCTTCTAACAGAGGGGCTGTCGTGGTTCAGACAGTTGGCTTGGTTCAGAGGAAAAAGTGAAGAGAGATGATGTGAAAGGATTGGGAAAGTTTTCTTTAGTTCTCAAGTATATACCACCAATGAAGCGTGATGGTACGAGAATAAGTCGATGTCAGTGTGGCTGAGAAGATGAACGTTGTTGGGTTGCTTGTTTAACACGCCCGTCAAATCAACAGCAATCTTCCAGTTCCCGATTTATATTCCTCATAAGATGAATTTTGTTCTTTCTAGATCAGGCTTTCTCCGTCATCGTTTTTCCTCCAACTTCTCCGTCAAAATTCTCTCATGCTTTATTGGTTTAATCTATAATAAACTTTGAATTTTCCTGACCCAGATTGTATGATAAACGAGAATTTGTTGGCGTAACTTTCTGATTGTTACATTGGTGAGCGGTTCTTCATTGTACGAATGACAAAGCACGGTAAAATAATTCCAAAGATGAATTAACGGCAACTTTTTCAAATCCGCACGATAATTAAACTTTGCAGGTTCGCATGTTAGTGTCCTCCCCTGTTAATGAAAAACAATTGTCAAACAAGTGGAAAAACAAATGATCCTGTGTAGTGTTACCTCGGATTTGGTGCCCTCCCTGCGAATAACTCGGGTGAATACTTCTCGGCTTTCCAACCAGTTGACTGCTTCCGGTCGTTTCGAAGGCTGAAGCCGCAATCGTTTTCACGATATTGATGAACTTCCTGCAGATGAAGACGAAGAAAGATTCATAAGAACAAAATACACGGAATGCAACGCAGGAAGTGTGAGAATTTAAACCCAGGGTAATTTTAAAAAAATAGCAAATTGGGAAACGTAGAATCACAGGAAGATTTTATCTTCATTTGTGGCCTAGTGACCACTTTTTGCACATACACACATACACACTTAACTTATCACAGCACAAATATGTTATCATAACACTTCTTTTCGGGGTAGGTACTAACTGAAGACTCGGTGATATAGGGAACGATGTTAGGCATTGGTGGAATTTGTGGGGTTATCACTCTATTCATCCCCAGTGATGTTGCACGCTGTTAGCAACTCTCGAATAGTAAGTTTGTAACGGAAAAGTGTGAAATGACCAATAGACGTGGAGGCAAGTTGAAGTATTACTACTACTTCTCGATATTTGGCATAGAAGTCTGGCTCTGTTTTAATAACTTCCTCCATACTACCCTATCCTTCCATTCCTCGTTCGCTTATGCCACATTCACGCACTGTTTTGTTCTTAAGATTCCTAAACTCCAAATAAGATTTTCTTCCAATAAATAAATCGATGAATTTCACGGTCCATCCTCCCACAATATTTACTCCTCTATTACGTATCTTTTTCACTATTTGATCCACATCCACTCTCTCAAAAAGGCCAAACCAACGAAGTACGCTTCTTTCATACGTGCCCATTACTGGAGCATCCATTCCGCATTCTTTCATGACCCAATCATTCCTAACCCAGTCCTCCAAATTTTGCCGCAAACACTTATCACGTATCTCAAATATCTTCTGCATTCAGCCAACTCTTGTGCTTAGCCTGATATATGTGACGGGAAAAACATTCTTCCGCGATTACGACGATTTCTAATCTACGAAGATCCGTCTGAAGCATCTGCGTAGATATTTTAACCAAGATATTACGATGTAATTGAAGCATATTTACGCAATGCAGAGATTTTATGCTACCACACCACCCAGCCCATCCGGGCCTGTGATATTTCACTAGGACATTTTCCCGACTTCTCCCTTGGTCGAGCGATGGCGCGTTCTGGAGAGCTTTCTCATCCATCGATAAAAGGAGACGAATGTGGAACGTGTCTCAGGAGGTGCGAAGCGGGTGAAAAGGAGTGAGATGCGCCATGAGTTTTTGGCGAGAGGTCTTTTCTCAAGAAGGAAAGGGACAGGGTTACGGGAAAGGGCGATTGTAAGGGCAAAATGGGTGACGCAAGGAAGACAAAGTTAGGAAAAAGGTAGGTGAGTATGCGTGGAATGAAAAAGTGGAGGCGGTTTTTCTTTCCTTCCCCTCTTTCTTTCGCCAAGAGATCGGCGTCAGGTGGAAGAGATTGAGAGCACTGAGAGAGATATCACCTGGTGAGAAAAGGAAGGAGTAAAATGCCCTTTTACCACTACTGCAACCAACCTGCATGCATTCCCACTACTTTGTCCTAACAGACGTGTCTCTCTCTGCTGCTCTCTCCAGGAATTGAAACGAAAAAGTAAAAACAAAGCAGTAAATTTCAAACTAATTTATAATTTCCGCACCCATTAAAACCTTTGCAATAATCAGAATTGACACGCCCCACAGTTTTTCTAACAATTTAGCATTGCGCGCTTCTCCATTTTAATTGTCTTTTGTGGTTATCGTGCATCATCTTTCTGGTTTCCCAACGTGACTGTAAGTTGCCAGACTTAGAACAAAACATGTGTTTACATCCGTACGGACGCAAATTTCATTAGGTTCTTATTATAGGCATTTTATTGCTCTACGGTGCCTTCCCACAGCGAGTTTGGACGACAGCCGTAAATTTACGGGTACGTACGTCAGTAGAGAATGCGGAGCAAAAGATTTGAGGATTCGGAAGGATGACAGAGGGAGGGAGGAGAGAGTGCTTTGGTTCTCTTTCGATCTTTTATTATTCTCCCGCTTTCTCTTCCGTATTTTCCTATGACCAGGTAGAGAGACTGGGGGAAATAAGAAAACGCATTGTTGAGAAAGGTAGGAATTTAAAAAAATGGCGTGGATGAAGTTCATTTTAGGAAAATATTTTAGGTTGTTTTTTTTAGGATTAGCAAAAGTAAAGCGTGAAGAGTTTGTGTGAAGTTAAAGTTCTTCAAAAGGCAATCAAGGACAGCGGCGGGAGTAGAATAAAAAGGTTCCGGGCATGAAAGATGAGTCAATCGTGGACCACGTTCGGAAGGCAGCTTCCATCATCGACCGTCCAGTGCATTCGAGCCGAGGAGGAAGATTGGGCGCTTCGATTTTGCACGGTCCCTTTGTCATAAGGATAACACAGACAGCGAGACATTTCTGTTACCTTTTTCAAAATCTGTACGTCAAATTGAACTCCTTTCAGGCACCTTGTTATATAATATATTACAAGGTGCCTGAAAAAGGTAACAGAAATAAAATATCCAACAATGTAGTGCGGGTGTCAAGGCCGTAAGTATTGAGGGTGTAAAATACCTCCTAAGACAACGCCACTGCAGTCTGTACTTCTGAACACATAATTTGCATGGATAATTTTTTTAAACTATCTGTCAGAAAGTTTTTGTCGACAAATGAAGTAATTTTATGTAAAATGTATATTGTTAAAAATTTCGCGCTCTAGGCGGCTTTAAAGGTACGTCATCGGAAACCCGGCTTATGACAAGGAACGTTACCCCTGCATATAATGCTATATATTTTCAAGAAAAGTTCAACCAGTTAACCAAATAATCTGAAAATATTCGTTTCTATTTCCTTAATCGAAGACAGTGGACTAATACGGTTAGATCATTCCTGTTGAAATACACGTATAAGAGAGAAGGGCTACCGTGCGGTGATGTCTGACGATTGAGATGCCATCGTGGGTCACTTTAATTTTTTTATTTCATGGTCTTTTCAAAAGTCATTATTAATAACTACGGTTGACGAATGCACATTTGGGTTATACATTTGAGTTCGTTGGAAAATATGCAATCATGTGCATCACATAAATAGGTAGATATGTGCACACTATTGTGAGCTAATTGTGGAAGATGAATGGTTTATTAAAAAAAACTCTTTAAGTTTAGAATTTTAAACGCTAAATTTAAAAGTAAAAGTATCGCAAAAATGGCGTAAATACATAATATTTTTGTACACTAATTCCGTCATCAGATAAAGTATGGAACTCTTTATTGGTAGAGAAAGTTTCCCGTATTGGATTTTAGCCAATGCAGCAAGTGACAAAATTATATGTTTAGTGTCAAACATTATCTGATGAAGTCCTAAGTGTTGTAAAGGGGTGATTCTTCCACAAATATTTATTATTGAAAATGATCATGATGAATTGATGAGATAGGTCTACCGGGTTCTCTTCCCCGTGGGTTCATCATTGTAGACGACATGTTTCGCAAACGTTGCGGTTTGCTTCTCCAGGTCTGAAGTCACTTCGAACCTGAAGAAGCAAACCGGGACCAAATGTCGTCCGCAATGATGAACCCACGGGGAAGAGAACCCGGAAGACTTGTCTCATCTAACTTACTCCAAGGACGTTTTCTTCCCATGCTCTCTTTGAGTTTTTCGCCATGTACTATGCTAACAGTTTACCTCTCACCATAGTTGACCTCTCACCTGACAGTTGTGTTCTGAAGAAGAGCCTACAGTGGTATTACCAGAAAGCATGCCTTACTTCCAATGCTGTCTGGCTAATGAATGAAATATGTCAATATTACTTATTCAAGCTTATGAGATATGAAGTAGTAAAAATTCTCTAATAATTTCATTTTCTCGCCTTTCAAAAGGCGCATCTTGGTTGGATATCAGCTTCTTTAAATACCTTCGACAGGCTCTAAACTAGAGTGGCGCAAAAGGATGATATCAGAAAAAGTTTCTCTGTTATAGTTTTTCAACCGTCTATTCAGCCTCTTTCATTTGCCTCGTCGTAATTTTACGACCCTGAAGATTTAGATATCTCTTACCACGCTCATAACAACCTTCTCCGATCCGCCATTAAGGATAACAAATCAAAAGGTTTGGACCCTATTCAACCGGAAAATCTGATTGCGAAATTCTAAAGAGCACTTTTTCCAAGAACGCTATTGCGTGCCACCGTTCATTGAAAAGATAATGCTGGATGAGGAATGAAGATGAATGGGTGAGAGTGTAGAGCCTTAAGTTTCCCCCTGCCGAACTGGGAAAGGAGCCGAGAGGAGTGATAATAAAAGAAAAAAACATGGAAACGGTTCGAGGGTAGTGTTGAGGTGGAGGGTTTAGGAGACTTTGCTGGTAAAGAACCGTATGACGGTAGTGGGTGCCTCGAGATTCGACGATAAGGAGTAGTAGGAGTGAGAAAGGACTAGGCTCTCCTTTCTTCAGGGGCCCTTGTGGTGAGAGATGGTCCTATCGAGACTATTCGAGTGGAAAGAAGAATCAATGGGGGAAAGATTGCGGGAAAAGAAGGAAATACCGTTGGGTGCGTGCGGAGTAGTGACCGAGATTAAAAGAGGGACGAACAAATTTATTTTATTTGCCAAGAGTACTGATTACGGGATAAGATTAGGAAATTACAATTGACGGAGAATAACGCAGAAGATGAAGGAATGACGGAGAGAGAATATTGTAGACCTTGGCGCACGGAAGGTAGAGATTAGAGACGCGGAGGGAAAACTTACATGGAGACTGTATAAATGCCTTTGTCACGTGTTTGACACATACAATCATGAACACCTCGAATTTTGTAGATTAAGTGGCATTGAATTACGTTCAGTTTTTTGCATTAATAGAAAAAAATTTGAGTGCACTCACTTTGCCTAGTTGCTTCTTTTGATAAGGCGCATCCTAAGTTTTTATTCCTTCACCCGCATTATACATACTCAAAAAAATAAGTGTTTCTTTAAGATAGCAATTCTTATAGGAACTTCTTCTGTACTTCTACAGTCATCAAACTCTCATTTTCTGTTTTTATTTATTATGCTTCAAGTTCGCCCAACAAAAACATTGCAGGGCAAACATTACCAGATATTACACACAATCAATATAACACACATTTTTATATAAAGAGAACCGTTTACAACATTTGTAAAACAATTTTGTTTACCAGACAACAGAAATGGCTTCTCTTTTGAAACAATTGAAGTTCATGGCAATATTTGTTATAGGTATGACACCAACTGTATAATGTTGAGTTTGCACAAGAGTTTGTTTTAACATGGTTTAAATAAAATGCCCTATTTGGCCTTACGTTAAGTTTTGGTAATAAAAATTAATTTTACTCACTAGGTTAGTATTTTCCCCAGTCTTTAGATCAAACAAATACAATAAATCCTTTTTCGTTCCTCTTATCTTAAAGCTTTGATATTCGTATATTTACAATAAAGCAACATAACTTATTAGTCGAACATTGGACAAATATTACTATGGGAAAAGTAGACATAACGTATAAATCTCTTCTGTACATTTTCCATATACTGTACATATTTGATTGAATAATAATTCCAAACAATAGAGAATATTCTAACTTACATCTATTCAAGGAATACTATAGAATTCTCAGTGCTGTTGTGATGTGAAATATTTTGACACTCTTTGGACAAAACCCAATATTTTATGAGATGAGGAAGTTAGATTAACTATATGTGGTATAAAACTCATCGATGAGTCGAACGTGACGCCTAAATCTTTAATTTCATGAAACGATTTAATCATGTGGTCTACCACTCGGTATACGAAATTTATATTTTTTCATTTCGAGAATATGTGACATGAGAACATTTTTCCCGGTTGAGGTAGAGTTTGTTATCAACGGACCATTTTGTCAGATTATTCATATCTTCTTGAAGTTTAAAGTAGTCGTTGAGTGTAATCACTTTCCTAAAGACCGTCACATCATCTGCATGTAAAATTCACTGATTTTTCTATGACGGTTGGAAAATTATTAATAAAAAATAAAAACAAGAACGGTCCTAGAAATGAACCTTGTGGTACTCCGGACGTCCCAAAGTATTCATCCGATGCGCACCTATTAAAAGCTACATATTGCTTTCTCCAAGATAAGTATGAGCGTCTTCAAATTATCGAAGGACAAGAAATATCATGACAATGAAGTTTTTTAATTAAAAATGAATGATTCACTGTGTCGAAAGCTTTCTTAAAATCTAATAATATTACATAGTATGTACATATATAAAATTCTGTGCATAATTGTTCATATTATATATAATATAATCGGTAAAGGTTACTTCATTACATATAGTGCTTCTCTTTGATCTAATACCATATTGCATTTCACTAGTTTCATTTCTTAATCGAAAAGACATGTGTCTAGCGTAATTAAATCTAGTGTTCTGTTTTTAGGTGTGTTACTATTTGTAATGTCACTATCGTAATTAATATTTTCAGGGGGAACATGAACTGAGAGAAAAAAGTCTTTAAACAAATTTACTATTTCTGATGGGTTATCACTTTTACACCCATTAAACTCCATGGTGTCCACCGTATGTGTTCACCATCTTTTCACTTTAACGAATTCCCAGAAGACACTGGCGTTCCCTCCCTCCAGATTTTGTTGCACATTTTCTAAATAATTATTTTACGCTTCCTCATTCAAGTGTTTTACATCAGATGTTAATTTTATGTACATAGATTGGTGATATGCTGAACCATTTCTTTTGAATAACTTTCTTTACAGATGTTTTTTCTTGATTTTGTTAATCAATTCATAGCTGTACCAAGACGGATATTTGTACCTCGTTAGTTTGCATTTGGAAATATCAATGTACATGGCATTATATAAATTATCGTAAAACATCTCTACGCCTATATTAACATCTTTAATTGGAGTAATCGAGTCCCAATCTCTATTAATTAAATTTTCGTACAATTTCAAGTATTCTCCTCTTTTGAAACTATATGAATTACTAGGGAATTTGAACTTTTTTCGAATTTTTTTTCACACACGAGGCCGCAGTAAATTCTATTGCTAGGTATAGGCAATCCTCATTTAAAATTTGAGAGGTCAGTGGAGCATGATTGATATTAGTACCATCTATGTTTGTTAACACTAGGTCAAGTATTTTGCCATTTAGATTTTCAGCATAGTTTCTCTGTTTTAAACCCATTAGGTCTATGAACACCCTCAACTCTGCGATGGTCGCAGTTTTACGTGTTACGGAATATGAGATATAATTTAAATTGAGTACATACTTTGCTGTTTTTATGCGAATTCGATAGCATAGGGAACTAATCGTGGCAGAAAAAATTAGCAAAGCTAACCGGCCAGACTGGAAAATTTTATTCACAAACTATTATGACGTAAAAAACGGCAGTATAACTAATTACATTCATTAGAATTAAAATTAATCAAAAACTACAATTCTTCTTCCCAAAAAGATAAAATATCCACCAAAAACAATCCGGATTTTGACAAACTGGCTGATTGTGAGCGGTAAGCATGATGGTGTCGTAGATGGGAGTAGTTCTTTTCGGTGAATTTGATCGTTGAGGAGTGTAGGATCAAAGACAATTGAGCGACGATGGGCGAAAGGGTGAGACGTGCCGGAGGAAGAGATTAAACCGAAACCATGGAAGGGGTCTCGAGGAGAGTGACGGCGAAGGGGTGTTTTCAAATGGAGCAGGGGGGGGCAGTGAGGTCTGAATGAAATGGGAGATCTTGGGGTAAAGATAAGCAGGTTGAAGGAGGAGTTGAAGGAAAGAGATGGATGGGATAGGGTTATCCTGGAGAGCACCCTGAAAGGATTAATAAGAAGCAGGAGATGTGCTCGAAAAGAAAGGAGGCCTACGAAAGAGATATAGATGCAGGAAAAAGGCTCAAGTAGGATTCCTCTCCGAGGATCGGAAATTTTGCTCTCAGCGGATAAACGTCTGCATTAGGTACCTTTCACTCGTCAAAGGGGCGATAGGCAGTGGGTTTGAAGGTAATTAAAGTTTCTTAGACATCCCGAGAAATATTTGGAAGAAGGCTCGCTTAGGGTTGAAATAAAGCAGATTTTAACAACCTAGGGGTCGTTCAGAGTGATTGATGAAGACCCGTAACCAACCCAAACGATTTTTTTTAAGCGTACCTAGAGATTAATATAGTGAGATGCTCATCCGTCATTGCGTTGTCTTATTCCTCTCGGGAGTACAGGGAAATTTTATACCGAGTGCAACGGAATATTATTTGCGGCCAGAAAATGATTTTTTAAATAGCTACCGAGAGCTTCACCTTATATGGCATTAAAATGGGGGGATATTACTGGTATACGCTTCTTGACTCGTACAAAGATAGGATGATCAGCGCGAAAAATTAATATTGGTTGGGAAGGGGTTTCCAATTCATTAAGGGATAACTGTGGCGTCATCATCATCATCATTGGTGCTACTGTCCGCAAACAGGTTTCAACGGTAGCGTTGTCTCCACAGCATTCTGTCCTGAGCCTCTCTCTTCATCTCTACATAACTCCTTCCTTCTTTTATATCCCTCAGCATTCCGTGCCTCCTCCTTCCTCTTCCTCTCTTTCCTTCTATTTTCCCTTCTGTACGCTTCTGTATTAATTTCTGTACGCTGTTATTCATTAAAATATGCCCAATCGATTTTGCCTTTCTCATTTTAATTTCTCCCAGTATACTTCTTTCTTCTCCAATCCTCCTTAGCACTTCTTCATTCGTGATCTTATATTTCGATCCAATCTTTTCCATTCGTCGCCACAACCACATTTCAAAGCTTTCTAAGTACTTTTCTTCTGTCTTCTTCAACGTCCAAGTTTCGCATCCATACAACACAATGCTCCATGTAAAGCATTTTGCAAATCTTTTCCTAATGTCCATCTTGATGTTCCTTGCTGTCACCAGTTCCCTAATCTTGCTAAATGCTACTTTTCCTTGCCCAATTCTGCTTTTAATTTCCTCAGTACAGTTGCCATTCTGTGTAACTACACTTCCCAGGTACTTGAAAGAGCTTACTTGTTTTAATTTACTTCCTCCAGCCATATATCTTTGTAAATCTTATCAGCAGCTAAAAATATAAATAAATGTAAATGCCATGTACTTGTGCTCCATGGGAGTATATATTCCCAGAGTAAATAAACTTTATCTTATCTTATATTTAAGGGCCCGCCTGTCTTCGCTATTCTCATTACCTTAGTTTTATTTATGTTTATTCTCATTCCGTAGTCTTCACTCTTCTTCCTAATTCTTTTCATCATTTTCTGAAGTTCGTCTTCATTCTCTGCTATTATAGCCTGGTCATCAGCATATTTGATGGATTTTATTCTATCATCTCCCACTATTATCCCCCCGATGTCTTCTAAAGCTTCTTCCAGCAGTTTGTCAGCATACAAGTTAAAGAGGCATGGTGACAGACAGCAACCCTGCCTAACTCCCCTTCCTATTGTGGTTTCCTTTGTTTCCTCGTCCCCAATTCTTACCGCAACTTTCTGATGTATGTACATCTGCTTTATTAATCTTCTGTCCTTCCAGTCTATGTCTCTCTCTCTCTGTCTCAGAAGATCTAATAAGATCTCCCATCTGACCCTATCAAATGCCTTTTCATAATAAATAAATCATACGCATATCCCACGGTTCAACTCTAATACCCTTTCTGTTAACATCTTCGTGCATCCAATAGCATCACTCGTCCTTTGCCCTTGTGGAAACCGAACTGCTTTCCTCTAATTTTCCTTCTATTTTCCTTCTCGTTCTTTCCAATATAATTTGGTTATAACTTTGCCCACATGTGAGATAAGCCGTATAGGTGTAAAAATTAATTATTGAGAAAAAGGGAATCAGAAATCCCTTGAGAAATTAATTGAATGGGCAGTATTATGGGGGTAGGGAGTGACAAAGAAGAAGTTGTACATTTAAAGAGTCGGTCTGAGTGCCTTCACAGTGTACCCTCAAATGTCGGCTGAAGAGAAAAGGCTCAGGAGCAGTGAGGGATGCAAATGACCCAAATAGTTTTTAGAGGGATGCAAATGACCCAAAGAGCTGGCCAGTTCATTGTGGGAGAAGGAAGGGAGCAGTAATAAATTAGGCTTTTAAGCATTTTATTACTCTTTTAAATCCTGCTAAATTTCGTCCAAGGAGTTATTTTTATTCATGCCAAGGGGCTGTGGAGGTTTAATTGTTAGAGAATTATTTTCTTTGGGAATGGTGTGACAGGGATATTTATTTCCAGAAGGGGTGGAAAAGTTTTTTCCTGATTTTTGGGTCGTAATGTTTGGATGAGAAATAAAATTGAGCCTTGTTTAATACACAGGGCCCCGCAATTTTAATAGTCTTTTGAAACTGATTTCTATGTTTCTTGCCACCTCCAAGAGATTCATTTCCGTTTTTATTTTTCCACTAAAATATTTTCATTTTTTATTTTCATAATAACTCAGAGAGCCTCACGGAATTCGACTGCTTGGTGAGGTGCATTCGTTTAACAACGCAGCTTGGATTTGCATACAAAGCGTCGTATTATATTGTTCCTTGCTAGCAAGAGATAAATATGTTACTTTAATAACAGGAAGCACATAAAATTAGTTATACGAGTATATAGTTAGAAATATATTAAGAGGTTCAACCATTTGTGAGACATAGACACAATCTTTTCCTAGCATCCGATTTACCAGGTGAATATTTCCTTTGTTTCTTCGGTGCCTTTATTCATTAAAGTTGTATGATGATTATATGTTGATTTAAAGGACCAACATTAATAGTACTCGAAATACATTTAAATCGTTATTATTGTTTGGAATTTAAAATCTATTTCTTTAAAATATATTCCTAACTTGTAGTAAACATTTTCATTCATAGGTATTTCCCTTGTGTGAGAATTTATTACAAGTTGATTATTGATTTAAAGTGGCTACTTAAATAGAACTTGTAATGACCCTTTAAGTTAAATATTGTATAAAAGTAAATATGTTTTCTTTAAATATGTATGTTATCATTATCTAAAGAAAAAATCTTGCGCCTTAGCCTTTTAATGTTATTCCATTGTTTGAGAATTTATTTCTCTAGTTCTTACTTCAATTGACTGCTATTGATATTTTTCTCAGAAGATTTCAGCAGTGAGACTTGGTCTCATTTCATTAAAATTAGCACATCCCGTCACCGAAGGTGTATCCAACCTGTAATTTCACTATATAACTCTCTAAATCGTCTTTAGATGAATTTTCATCATGAATATTATATTCTTATTTCTGGTGATACTCGTTTGAAAGCGCGTGCAAGGCTGAAGTAGAAATTTATTTTCTCTGCGAAATTAATATTTTTTCCGAAAGAGGGTAGAATGGAGATAACTGAATCAAAAGAGTGCGTGACGATAAAGTAGTATGGAGTGAAAGTATTAATGTAGAATCAGATTAACAGCCCTATCACCGAGAACCATTCCACATTTACATTGAACTGTCCAATGGTATCACCATGGTGGATAAATTTGTGTTAAATATATTAGATGCGCTTCATGCACAGCAATCATTTCTCCCACAGTGAATGCCAATGAATTTTTTTTTCATAATTTTTTAACGTGAATTCATAGTTAAAATCAGACTGGCAATCGGTTACCAGGATGGAAACGGCATTGCAACGTTTGCCTGGAGATACATCCCGATGACTTTACTTACGATACTTTCGTCACTAAATACACGATTGAAATAAATCTAGTCTCGTTCCATTAAATGTAAACTGTATTGTGGGCATGACCTTGATTTGAGTGCTAGTGGGAACCCGTGGCTGCCATAATAGGCGCGAGCGAAAACTTTTGCGTTTTCTCTCTCGCGGCTCCAAAGTGATAGCGCGCTGATTTGGTGCCTTAGCTAATATTTATTCTATGTATGTCTATTTAATCTTAAAAAAATACTATGTTCAATATTGTATGAGTAGTATTTAGTTTAACGTGCTTCGTCAATCAATGCCATTTCGCACACACCTATCACTTGCAGACAGGGGCAACAGCATTCGGACGAATAGGAGGATAACCCCTCCAAATTCGAGCCGAGCACAATTATGCCTAACTTCGGTCACTGATCTAGAACCAGTGTTTTCAATAGCAGACCGTTACCCCTTTGCTCAATATTTCTTGGTAACAAATAAATACATAAATACACATGTCATCGGAAAGGTTCTTTAAAACAAATGGGTCTAGGAACCAGGAAGTATTGGTATCAAAGATTTTCAATGAGTGACCAATCTCACTTAGGAGTTTGCAAACCATTGGGGAGGTCAGGAGACCATGCAAAAAGTATCTGTTGGGTGAAGAGTAGTAAAATAAATTAACTGCAAAGGAAGAATATGTATTTTTGTTAATTCTTTTAGGCACCTTGACAAGTCCTTGACTTAGCGGGTCCTAGGGATTCGATAACAGATTCATATCATTCACATTTAGATGTTTCAAACCTATGTATAATAATAGCATTGGTTGGTTTAACATATTGGCTGTAATTGTAAAAATTGTCAAATTGTAATGAAATTGTCAACATTTTAATTTTAATTTTTGTTCAGAGTGAATATAAAAAAATCTCAAAATAAACATGCTAAAAAAAGGACGTCCAATTGGCCAACGATTAGTCCCACTCTGTCCGTGGTGAGTGAGACAGCTTCAGCAACAAGGGGGAGTTAACGCTGCTCGCACTGTAAACGACGGTTAAAGCACTTCTATGGTTGCTATATATTACTCACTAACGCATCCTTATTCTCGTAAAACCCACGGCTAGTAATCGACTCAGCTACGCCCGACATTTTCCCGAGAAGACCGACACTTCTTTTGCCATATAAAAGGACCCTGAACTTTTCTCAGTCGTCCAGCGGTATGATCTCCGGAACTACTTCTCTTGAGAACTTCCAAGACCCATGCCTCTCACTTTCTTTCAAGTTCCCGTCTTTCTATTCCTCTCTTTGAGGTGGCTGGAGCGGTAATCGTGGGTCATTTAGAGCACATTTTAATCATTTTTTACGTAAGTCGAAAACAAATTCTGGGACCTAATTCCACTCAAGTCAATCTGTTTATGCTTTGATTCTCACAATACATGCAGTAGTGGAAATGATCCCAGAATTATATTTCAATTTTTTTCCTAAATTAAAGCATGTTTTTACTAGAGTTTTCGGTGCGGTATTCGACATTTTGACGACATTTTATCGAAATTTGTTTATTTTTTCGAATATTGAACTCGGCGTGACAACTTGATGTTAGCTAGCAGCAGTTAGAATAATAATAAATGTATTATTTCGCGTTTAGAAGAAACTCTGTACATATGTAATCAAATCATTATGAAATATGTGCCATTTGCCATAAGGCTATATCAATGAATTTCCAGAAAACCAAATCAGTAGGTATGATGTAATTTTTTTCACTTTTATCTAAAGATATTACTAATTAGAACACGTATGCAATGTTACACGCAAACCTGTGCATAAAAAAACGCTCCAACCACCTTAAAATGTTTTTCTTCCTCTTTTCTTCATTTCCGTCTCACCCCGTGTCACTGCTCACCTCGTTCTCCCTCCCGAGGTTTCCACCAGCTGGCAATCCCCCAATCCTCTACCTCTGTTGTTTTTTTTCTCTCTTTTTTATTTACACTATCTCAGACTCTTATCAACTCCTTTCCCACCAGGAGCTCCTGTTGCCCTCTCTCCTGTTTCGAGTCGACTTGTTTCATACCCATTAGCGAGGACCATTCATCTTCGAGAGGTTTCGTCAACTCTGCCGCATTGGAAGCTGTGCGTGAGGACTCAAGGAGTTGAGGAGAGGGGTTAAAGCGAGGAGGAAGGTAAGATAGGTGGAGAGCGATGTTAGAACACTTAGAAAAGATAGGAATAAATACGTTTTTCCGTGTTCACTCTGAGCACACTCGAGAGTTGGTTGGAACAAAATTAACAACCCCACACAAAAACTCAATAAGTGAACTTCCCTCTCTTCTCCCCCCTCCCCCTCTGTCAACCATGGTTGCGGCTGCGTAGTATGATATAACCGGTATTCCACCGAGGTTGAAGTTCATTTCGATTCCTTCAAAATGTGTACACCTACGGCATTCATTAGTCATGCAATAGACAAGGACTCAGTAATGTGGGGTGGGAGGATCGAGAGGTGGGGAAGATAACCTAAAGTAGCGAATGCGGCTCGGTTATTTGGCAAAATTTCCGTTAGGGGTCCGAATTGGGTTTCACAAACTTCATGTCTTGAAGCGTACAGAGATTAGTTTGCGCTATCTCAGTTGATGAATGTCGTTACGGACGAGAAAGGAGTTTTGGTTACAAGTCGGCAGAGAAATGTATCAGGATACACCATCTCATCTTAAAATCTAGGACTAATTTATAATATTTCGAATCCTCATCGGGGATATACCTACTTGGATCGGTAAAAGGATTTCTAGTCCAAGATATACTCGATCTGAAGATAGCCAATTACTACTCAGCAACAACTATATTAATATTATTTTGAGTAAATTACTTTTTTAACTATGAAACGAGCCGTCATGAAAGTTAAGCCTATTTAAAGGCATAGTTATTGTGTCATGAGGAAATATAATAATGTTTCACAGAAGTGTAAATGAGTTTTTAAGCCCATTATATTTTTCTCCCGCTTAAAGGAGGTTTCTTGGAACGCTTCTTCTCTGCTAATCCATATAAATGTATCTCTGTCTTCATGCTAATTCTCTCTTCAACTCGGCATGATTACAATCTGCTCTCATTCCCTTTCACATCCTTAGTCATTTCTTTCCACTTTCCCGAGTTTGCAGAATTTTACCATTAATAATTGTGTTTTGAAAAAACATTGCTTCTAATTAGTGGCTCCATCTATTTCCACTGTTTCCATATACCCTCGAACACCCTTTATATCGTAGTAGAATACCAAGAAACTCCTCATCCGTAGGTAGGCAATGGCAAAATAGACAACGGAACATGCAGTTGGGGGTCACTCAGGGGTTTCAAAAGGTTAGGAAACATTTCAAATGCAGAGGGACACTGGAGATAAGAACCATGGTCCTAGAGAATTATCTTTTAAAATAGAGCAAAATTAAGGTCAATAGTTTCCAGCGTTGGAATTTATTCTAGGGTGAAGAATAAATATCTCCCATTGAAATCGGTCCAAAACTATCGGAACAAAACCATTATTTTTCCTATTTATGGAAAGTAGTTGTACGCTAATTATCCCCGATAATTCATACCAAAAGTTGGTAGTAAATCAGCCTCACAAATAGTTCCGTACAAAACGCAATGGTTTTATATTTGAAAATCGATGCAGAGAAGGTAATTTGAAATTGAATTTTTTTATAATAGTATGATAAAAAAATACCGTGACCACTTAATGTACGTCATTGTATGAATGGAATAGAAAGAGCCGGAAAGCAATTTACTGCGCGTTTACCACGAAATTCTTCCTATTTTCTAAAACATTTCTGCGCTAAGAACCGACATTACGGGCATAAAACATTTTGCGATGCACTTTCATTTAACGGTAATGACAATTCAAGTCCGTCTTCAGTAACATACACAGACTTAATTGTCTTTTTTTCCGTGGCTTATCATTGTGTTTACCAAACGATCTGAGAAGTGAGACGAGTCATCCCGCTTTCTCAGCCAAGTCTGAAATTTCAGGTCAATCTGAAGAGACCGAAATATGGCAGTCCTCGTTCTTCTTTAGTTTTCCAATGAAAACTAAGTATACTCATGGCGTGGTTTGTTTAGAAAAAGGAAAAGAGAGAAGTTTGTAATGATTGTGGCTGAAGGATGCGAGAAAATTCAGAAAAGATCGCCCAGAGATAGATAAGTAAACTTAGTGTAAGGATAGTCAGAGGGCTAAGGATACACTAATAGATGTTACATTAGCAGTTTAACGACCGCGGTCGAAAGTCTACGTATAAGTCTACTACTTTAAAGTTTCGTTCTCATCATTTTCATGATTGAACCTTAACACTGACATTAAACCGTCTCATTCTCATTCGTTTCGCGTATTATTGCATTCAAAATACCCACTAAATTCACTCAGATAATCCAGCGTTATGCAATTTTTCGGTTAATTCTTGGCTTTAAACTGATAGCTAGTTATGTCCTTAGTCCATAATTTTTTAATCGTTTTTTCACCTGATTATGCACTTTTCACCAGCATTAATCCATGAGGTTTTATTCACTCAATAAATCCGATTAATTTACTCTACAGAAAGCAGATTCAAAATTGTATTCCGTAAAGAAATCACTCTCATAAAAAGAAACATAAAAACATAAATATTTTCCCTTGATCACGAGCATAATGCGATTCAGAGATGAAAATTATTATACGGTGCCAAGATAAAGAGTAGGAAATTCCATGGGTACGAAACAAGACTGACAATTTTAGTTCTTAGTAGTACAGTGTGAAAGAACAAACAACTTTTTCACGAGCAAAATAATGGTGAGGAATCTAATACAAAGATCATTCAGAACTAATCTTAAGGGGCTATGCTGTTAAATATACTCATACTTTTTTGATCGTTTTTTCACCTAACTATGCACTTTTCACCAGCATTAATCCATGAGGTTTTATTCACTCAATAAATCGGATTATACTACTTTACAGAAAGCAGATTCAAAGTTGTATTCCGTAAAATAATCCCTCTCATAAAAAGAAACATGAAAACATAAATATTTTCCCGTGATCACGAACATAATGCGATTCAGAGATGAAAATTATTATGCGTTGCGAAGATATAGAGTAGGAAATTCCATGGGTAGGAAACAAGACTGACCATTATAGTTCTTAGTAGTACAGTGTAAAAGAACAAACAACTTTTTCACGAGCAAAATTATGGTGAGGAATATAATACAAAGATCATTCAGAACTAATCTTAAGGGGATGTGCTGTTAAATCTACTCATATATTCAGTATGTTATGTGATCATGGCGCGAAATTGTAAGAACAGTACGTCCTGACGTGTCTAAAGCTCAGACGGACTCGACTGTAAAAGAAAATCATAATATTTTGAATAATTAATATTTAAATATAATGTCATCTATTTCAATTCCAAAAAAATCTGTAGTTCTCTTGTATTCAAAATTATATTAGATGAACCTATTTATGTTAGTATTCATGCAACAGCTACTTAATTTCCATTCGTATCTTTCATTTTTATAAAATGCACATGCGAGTAACTGACATGCATTTTGTACAAACATTTCAACAAATAAACAAGAAATTGCAATGGAATCCATACCTGTTACCCAATACTAACAAATATAAGCAAACACTAATATTGTGTATTCATCCAGGTCAACTTTTAACATTCATTTAATAGTATAAACTTATAATATGCATAATTACTTTACTTTGGAACGCATGATATTTTTGAAGAAATAATTTTGCCCATTTCATTGAACCTTTGCACGGAGGTAGTACGATAAGCTCTTCAAGAAGTTCTCGCTAGATTTATGGACTCCAAAATGTAACGTTCCTACCCTCCTACACAGCCTACGGGAATCTTCGTAGATTTTAGCCGGTTGATGACTTTCCGTCTTACTTACTCGGGTCACGTAATGTGAACTCCTGCAAACGGAGCCACATTTCGCAGGTCACAGTGTTCCACGCTTTGAAGACTAAAGCTGGGAGACTAAAGAACTGAAGCGAGACGGCGGGATTGTGGGAATCTGTAGGACGCAGCACGATTTGAGTACGCTAGTCACATCCCACCCCGACTTATGAATTGTTACCCAAATTTATTATTGGCCCACTACTACCAAATTTACTGCTATCCCAGTTGCCTTGTACTGCGTTTCATGCATTTCAAATTTCATTAGCTATTGAACAGTAAGCACCCTTGTAAATTTTAGTTGGGAGCATTTACGGAGGAAATGTATTATTATAAAGTTCCAAATGTAATGAATATTTCATTCTTTTAATGGCAATACTTTTAAATACGGTGCTACTTTTAGTTTGCGATAGGACACAAGTTACGTTGCAATTAAGTTATTGGAGAAGGATGAAAATTTTCGCAATTTGTATGATGATTGGTACCTGTAGGTAGAGATTGGTTTTCCCTCATGCCTTAATAATTATTGCTTATCTTTTAGGAAAAGTAAGAAATTCAATCCGCTCCCCTCTGGCCCTAAATTATTACAGTGTCCACATTTTCATTACAGCTCCTTGGTCCTGAAGGTCATCTCACTAAGTTTATGTTTAACACTGCTACCCGTAGACCTTTCCAGAATTTTCCTCTTCACAGCGGCCGTAACATTTCCTATCAGATCTCGGCGAGATCACACAACTTTTTTCGCCTAATCATCGTTGTGTCGCCCCCTGAAAGCTATGTATAGGTTGAATCTGCCACCGCTCTAAAACGGTAATTTTCCGTGGCAGGGAAGCGCGTCGGTCCCGGCCCCGTACTCCTCTTCCGGCAGTCGTAATTTTGAAGACCGATGTGACCTGATTTCGGCCTCGTAACCCCCTCCACCCTCTCCTCCCCTCCAAGAAGTCATACCACGGATCTAGGACAAGCTTTCAGACGGGTGCACGGCATGCGTATCCTGTCCTCTGGTACACCCTCATATCCTTCCCCCCTTATCCCTTCTCATTTCCTCATGGTGCTACTAATACAAGGTAGGACGTTCCCGTGGCCAACATGAGTCTGGGTCTGCGCATGGCGTCAACCGGATGACAAGAGCAGCAGACGACTCGAGAATCAGCATAGGAATGATGGATGAAAGATTCGATTAATTAATATTTAACAACGTCAGAGTAGAGTCAAGTAGATATTAACATTCATAAGTACTCACATATACGACATATTCGATCGGTTATAAATATTGAATATGTATTTAGAGAATAAAATCTTGTTAACATTGGAAATAAACCTGTCAACAATTCATTTGCAAATGAAAGTCGGAACTCTTTCCATTTTCAACATTAATGTTGTCTTGTCTCCAGCAAACCTGGACCCGCTTAGCCCTTGTAGATGTATCAATAGGATGCCAAAAAAATAGTCTGCCCTCATATGTTTCCTCACATTGTTGTTTTATCCAAATACTACACAAATATCAATTACACATGGACTCCGTACCTAGCTAGCGCTTGATATAATCCAAAATACGTCACAGCGTTCAACCCAAACGAATTCCTCAACTCCTTCCCTTCCCTTCTGGTCTTTCCACGAAACTCACGACACGTCCCCCTAGGGACCAATAAGTTCACCGCCCAATAGACTGTCCGTTTTCCCGTAACCCATTTGATGCGTAAAGATATGATGCATATAGAGTGGTTCATTCCCGAATTTATGAACTTTCCTTACTCACCATCCCCATCCTAAATTCAAAATAAGTAGTTAAGTACAGCTACCAATGTGATGCCATTACGCTGCGATATGCGATAATCATTACGCAAACATCATGACGACGAAAATTAAGAAAATTTTAGAAAGAATAGTAAATGTTAAATATTGTGTAAGGTAAAGGGTTACGTTCTCCCAATGTTACTGAATAAATATATTTAAAAAATAGAGGTATTATGTAAAGATAAGACACACTTTCCAACTTGTCATACTTTCCAACCACTGCGATTGCAAATATAATGTCGCCGACAGTCACGCGCACGGGAGCAAAGATATACTACAAAGAGGGTGAAACTCGCCAAGAAAATTCATTTGTCTAAACTGGTATTCAAACCCGGATTTTCCAATTGCTTGTCCGGAATGCTATCTTACTAATTAGTCTAACAAACTGGACCGGTAACTCGGAGGTCCAGATACGAATTCCGGTAAAGTCAAACGATTTTTATGGCGAATTTCACCCTCTTCGACTTATTGAACATACTATTATAAATATTTTTTATAAGAGTTCTCCACAGATATATGCCACTGAAAACGTAAACTTTTTAAGTATATAACTACTGGTGCATGGTTATGTTAAATAATCAGTCTGAGCTGCATGATTTCAAGTACTATGTATCAAAGTAATATATACTTCTAAATATGGATATATATTCCCCAAACAGGCATCGCTAGACGGAACTGGAATGTATAAATATTTTAAATGGAATAAATAAGAAATAAATATATTTAATCTTTTTCATTTCTTATGAAATCGGTGAAGTCTTCGCAGATGTTCCTCATATTCGCTTTGCCTTCCAATTCGGATGCATTTACGCGCAAGTGCATGACTCTTGCATAGATATTTCCGATATAATTTATCACCAGATACATGCTTATTCATAAATAGGTGAGCCAATAAGATACGACCAGTTGGGAGCTATAGTTTATAGTGTTCCTCCCTACCAAATATATAATCGGAAACTTACGAACCGAATATTTTAGAATCTTCCACGTAGCATAGCAGCACACAAATAAAAAGAATACTTAATAAATGCGAGGGTTTGCTACATTAAAATAACTAGATTTCCAATTTGAGACTCACATCGGAGCTTAAATTATAACTTAAGTGGTACAATGGCTATGAATATTTTATAATAAATACTTATATTAACATTCGCTTCTCTACTTACACTTTACACATACATACAGCTGGAAAATACGAAGAAAAGAACAATTTTTTTGCAGTTTTACTCCAACGTGTACGGCAAAGGTTTTTCATAAGGTAATCCACCGTTCTTCATTTGACAAAAAATGCCATTGATGAGGAAACTGAACCAAATAGTCATGTTATATTTGTCAGTGAAATGTAAGCATAAAAAGAGAAATTTCAAGATGTTAAGAAATGACAGAATACCAAAAGTAGGATTTGAGGCCATTTAGCCTTAGAAACGAATAAATTATTCCGTTGGCGTTTACATCGTAAGAAAAATCAGCGAAAGCTTGATTAATGGCATTTGCAGGTGGGATAAAGTGAAGTAATCCGAGTTTATTCATGGAGATGATAAATGGTTGCATCTTGATATTTATTTTCTCTCTTCGCTATTATGAGTACGAGTTCCCAGCGGCAGTGGATCTCCTGTGACGAACAGTTTTGACGTTAGTAGGCAGAGATGGAACTACTAATGGAAATAAATTCTTGAATTTTTTTGCTGGAGCACATTTAATGTCTAGAATACATAGATACGTCGCTTACGAAAAGCAAACCCATCATAAACGTGGCTGAAATACAGTATTAACTCTATGGTTGTGACATAAAGCAGTGATTATAGTTTTGTCCAACAAAAAAAATTATATTTAACTTTTTAGAAGTTATTAACTCATCGACTTCAAATTGATGTTCTAAATGTATCTATCTATAATCAGTAAATTAATAACACAAAACCTAATATACTAGTTACAAACAGATTTGGGGGAGGTGTGACGTCCAAAACTGAAATCTGTGTAAATGAGACAGATTGAACTACCAACCGAAGTTTTAAATTGGGAAGAAATACAGTCTGGCTATCAAACCTTTGACGGTTACGTGTCATATAATTAAATACTATATTCTCATCCTCACTATACGTCCCTACTCTGAAATGGAGCTATTAATTGATCTTTTTAATTATTGATATCCAAACAAGTAACTATGTATGATTCCACACTTCACTGCTGAGACCGATGAGAATATCTTAACGAAGACCAGCTATCGATAAAATATTGCTTCATCGTCTAACCAAAGTGGCAATAGAATTGACTATTACCAAAATATTCCTGCAAAGTAAATAAACTAGATTGACAGAAGTTTTTAAAAACAACCGTAACCCTTCATTACACAAGTGCTGAATTTTCGAGTAAAGTACATGGAATTACAGAAATCAAATGGAAATATGAGTAAAAGCAGATAAAGTACAAAAAATCTAGATTTTCTAACGAATGATTCATGATCTGGGTTAATTGTGCTATATAAACTCTTTCTTGTTATTTTCATAGCCATTAATAATGAGAAATAGAGAAAGAAAAAGGAGAAACATGAAAAATATCTTTCGTTGATTTGTGGATAAAAACTAAAAGCGGAGAAATTCCTTAGTACAATTTGAGTGGGAAAAGACCTCCCGGTGTCAGGCAGCAGAATGTCATCAAAGGACTTATTATACGCCACTCTTCTCCAAATTTCTTCAAGATGTTTCAATTAATGATAATTCTTTCAGGATATCCACCTCGTCTTCCACTCACCATATCTTTCAAGGGATTCTACCCCGAAAAGGGCGTTTTAAGGCTGCTAGGGTTTTCATCGACGCGACTGCATGTTAGCAGATAAAAAAATTCTATCTTCTCCGCCAGCGCTTAAAAGACGGAGCAGTGGGGTAAATATTTCATCATAAGTCAAATACCTATCACATCATTAGGATAAATCACCAAATTCCCTTTAAAAAATAGGCTACTTTCAACGGAGCAGTACTCAGTACATCCTAACCCGGAACGAAAAACGTGAAATATACATTCAATCTGTTCGCTAAGGATAGTTTAAAAACCCTTCATTTTTCATTGTGGTCCTCTAACTGCAACATTTATATTGCACTTTCTGACTTAGCATGAATTTCCAAGGCAAGCTATGTCATCCATTCCCAAGGTGGGATACAAACATGAAAACATTTTTGTCTCGCCTAGCTGCCGTGGCCGGTCATTTCATACCGTGTCGTCATAACGTCTGGTGTCGTAATGCTGATTGACATTATTTATTTTTTTCGTAAATACGTTTTATTCATTTTCATTCTACCTTAAGTTATAAAAAATTACTTTCTTACAGATAAGGGAGTCAAAGTTTGGAAGATAACGTATTTCCATAAAAAGCACTTAAGTATAAGAGGACAGACAGGAGGGGGACAGAAAAGACACGGAGAGGGACATAAGGAACAGCATGTAAGAAATTATTAGAACTTGCCTACCCCAATTAACTAATACCTTTCCATTTTGTTTTTGGAGGCGGAATAATATGCCACAGTGACTGTATAGACTTATGAATATGGATTAAAAGAGTTAAATGCTAAGTTACGCTGTATGTATATGTTACTAACTCAATGCTTTTGAAACATATCTTTCAAGCATTAGGTCGCGAACGATGAGGACGAATTTAGGCTGGGTGGCTGAGTGAGTGAAGAGAGTTAAGAGGTAACTAAAAAAAGAGTAATTTCTGGGTATGAAATACATTGGAATATGTGAAATAATTGGAATATCCTCACCTTTTCACATCAATTCTGAGGAATGAATGAAAATGACCTTTTATTTGAAAAAATACATGGAGACGTAAACAGTGATTTTCTTTAGCATCCTCAGAGGCCAATATATGTGCATTTGTTAAGTATGACCTTCAAAGCAATCATCACTGCGGATATTTCACATACAAAATATATTATAGGAATTTTTTAATTATGCATTATTCAAGTTTTTTCATGAGGAAACTAACCATCAGGGGTATAAAAAGCTTAAATGAATAGTGATCAGCAAATGTTAAGGAACAATGCGATTTTCATTTGTAAATAACTATTCAGTTCCATTTCATAAGCGCTCATTTTAAATTCGGCTATTTTGAGGCGATGCATCCACCGATGTTCCCCTGGTCTAGCATGGTCGTTTTTAAGGTACTTGGAGCGGTAATTGTTAGGCAGTGAGAGGAAATTTTAATATTTTTTTAAAGTAGGTAAGTCTAGGACCAATGTTCATTTACGTGCATCTTTCGGCACATCGGTAGCATACACTTGTATCACTTATACAAATATAGCAGTAATAAGAACAAGAATACAAATTCTCATTCGAATCTGTACATGAACAAGAATCGCTTCAACCACCTTAAGAGAAAATGCGCTTAGATGGACTGAATGAGCCTCGATGCTTAAACATTTTCCACAGCCGTTGTAAAGGGAGGAAAGTGAGATGCGAGGGATGAAAAGGCAAGGGTGCCTCATCACGGTACAAAGAGCTACGAGCCTAGTGGGCAAGTAAGAGAATAAGAGGAGATGACAGCGACCGAGAGAAATTTCGCGCTACTTCAAAGGACATCCATTTCGACTTTGACGGAACAAAGACCCGTCATTAAGGATTTCTAATTGGACTTGTTCTCCGGGAATGTGCTAACTTGAAGAAATTTCATCCTATTCCGTGCTCATGAAAGCCTCCGGTCCCAATGTGCGTCTCGGAGAGAAAGAAATAATTAGGTATTTTCATATGCTAGCAATACAGGGAAATTAGAAATTTGGAAAAGAAGTTGAATCAAGGCAGGAAGCTACAGCCTAAAACATTGCATGCACATAGGAAGCCACGTAGGTACCGTGTTTGCTTCTGTGAAATTCACCGCTTGCCAAAGGTGAAGCGATAAAGCAATGAGAACCCCTGAGCGTTTCGCTTTATCCCAATCACTTTAATAGTGTTTTTTTCCGTGAATAAAAAAACGCATTTCAATTCCCAAACAATAATTGTATTTTCATGGGAAGACTCGGGAAATTTTGAAAAATAATGTCAGAATCAGTTATATGAAATACCTTGTCTTCTAATTTAATGTTATATCTGGTAATTTAAAAAAGTTGAAATGGGAATTTTCCAATCTAACGGCTAAGTGCATGAATGATATGATACGCAGTCACGTGCACAGGTGCAAAGATAAACACCAAAGAGGGTGGAATTCGCTATGAAAAATCATTTTACCGCATTTCCTAATTGCCAGTCAGGTGTGTTAGCTAGTTACAACCAAGTCATCGTAATTATTTTTATATGGCTTGGTGATGTATTATCCCAACAAAACTAACCGGCAATTGGGACATCCGGGTTCGAGTCCCGGCCATACCAATTGATTTTTCATGGAGAATTTCACCCTATTTACTGCATATCTTTGCAATGAGAATGCAAAAGAAATGCGTTTTTGTTGCCTTGGTTCAAAATTCACACATGTGACCCAACTGATCATTTCCTCTGAACAAGGAAAAAAGAAATAAAATGAGAAAGCAAGTAGTGAGAGAGTCCTAATATCGACAAAATGTGTAAAGAGAAGGTTGAAATGTATGACACTAGCGAGGCAGCAGGAAAATTGTGGACGATGATTTATTAGAGACAGGTACAAAAAATTATATAGCAAGGATGAAATGTATATTAGGTAACAATGATTATTTTTTAATAGCTCCTTTACATGAAACATAACTGCTAAATGATTAATGAAATGCATAAATGCATGCAAAAAGGGCATATGGGTAAAAGCAAAAGTTTAAAACGTTTAGTTCATAGGAAATTTGTTAACATAGTTATGGACGAAATAATAAAAAATATATAGAAAAACCTACAAGGATATTGACTCAAAGGATATAAATATTATATTCTACGCAGACAATGCAGTACTAATTGCAGAAAAATATTATGATTTACAAAAGGCTTTTATGAGATTCATGGAGTTAGGAAATTAATATAATATGGAAATAGCACCCGAAAAATAACAAAAACCATGGTAACATCAAAGGAACCAATCGTATTTTAACTACAACTAAACAAGGACATCATAGAGCAGGTTATGAAAGTCAAATATTTAGTAGCAGATATAACTAGCTTTGGGAATTTTTATGAAGAAGTAAATGAACAAATAACAAAAGCAGATTGGGGGATGCCTGAACCAAACAGTATGGAGAAATAAATACTTACGAAAACCACCAAAAACAAGAATATACAAAGGAGTAATCAGACCTTTAGTGACATATTCCATGGAAAGCACAGCACAAGCAAGTAAAACAAAACAGAGAATACAGACTGAAAAAATGACTGTGCTGAGAAAAATAATGGACAAGACAAGATTAGATAGAATTTCTAACGAGAATATCTGGGACCTATGTAAGATACCTCCAATAACATAATGAACACGTAAAAGGAAAGAAGAATGGAATGAACATATATCAAGAATGGACGACTCAAGAATCGTCATGAAAGCCCACTCAAGAATCGTCATGAAAGCAAGGGAGCGAATACCACAATGAAAGAGGGACATAGGGACAACCACGCAGGAGATGGTCCGACAACGTCAATTAATAAAGGCCCGATAAAAAAGAACAGGCAAAAATCCCTTCGAAGAAGAAGAAATTTGTTATTCTTCCTACCAAGTGTATCACTGTAGTGCTGTTGATGTACATTATGATACAGTATATCGTGGGTATTTCCTCAAAAATACTTCTTTAGCGCCGCGCAAGTCACTTGGGGTTGTTGTATTGGGACTTGTTGGAATATCCTACACAACTCAAAAAACCTCCTGGCCATTGAAAAGAAATCTCATACTTTCTCTGAATAAGCGTTTGCTGTAGCATAGTAAATAGTAATATTCTTCAGTGATTAAATAAAATACACGCTGATATCGGGAGCAAGATCTTACCAATGACGTATAAGCATTTAATTAAAATAAATAGCAAAAAATTCTTTAAATAACCATGAAAATAACCTATAACCAATAAACGGTAATAAAAAAGTAAACGTGACATAAAATAGAAATTGGATTTTGACCTATTCGTCAGAATTAGGTTCTGAACCAACATATGAGCTCTTAAATGCTTTCTAGCAATACAGAGATTCTGGCATATTTTCTCTCTTCGACTCCTTTATGTTTTAGCAAAGGTTTTTCCCCGTCATTTTTATTAAAGTTTTACTTTGTTACAATTTAGTAAACGCTTCCTTCCGTTACAACTTAATAAAGGGTCCCTTCGGTTATAATATAGCATATACTTTAAAAATGTAGATATATTATTTCCTAATTCCCTAACTTAGGTTATTTATTTCGTAATCAGAGATGGCAGAGCTGTGCCATATAATTTCTGTGTAAATGCAGTTTTACATTAAAGCATGGAAATATCTTCCTCGCTAGCTATTTCAGTAGACTGGTTGGTTACTTAGTGCAGGATACTGACTACCGAGGTAATTTTAACAAAAAAGCTGATCTTGGGTCAACAGCGTAAATTCCTTTAACGTATGCGCCCGTTAACCTCTGCGTTCCTGTTACACAAGAATTCCGCAAATGTGTACCTGGCTCTCTACGTGACACCATCTAAACCTTAGTATAGGCACGTAAGGTATCAACACGAAGAATCTAATAATACGGCAACCTGCACCTTTCCTATACTAACACTACTACCTCGGAATCCATTAAATTTGCTACTTAGCGGGGAGCGTAATGAATGCATTTGAAAACAGGAATGCTTATCGTACGGACGTTTAGCCGTGAGATTACCGAGTGCTTAAATGTCCACGCCTACCAGATCTTAGGTTATGTTCTCCTGCATTACACATCGAGTTAGGATTATGACTGAAACGGCATGCAGACTTTATTTTAAAATTTAGAGAAGCAAAGTGTATTATTTTTGTTTCCTCTTGAGTCCAAATGTCATCATGTCCAAAAATTTACCTTAAAAGGTAGAAGTCTGTATAGATTACTCTCGGCTCATCTGTCTCTATTCCTGATCACTTTAAAGGTGTCTTCTCTATGAAAAAAATAAGATAGTCTTAGTAATACCAGAGGGAGAGCAAATTTCGTCTCGCACACAGTTTCCTGAAAATAATGTATGCTTTAAGGGAGAGATAATTTAATCAGGCCACGTCTTCCCGCACCCAACGTATGGTTTCTCCACGAATAAAGATTTAAGGGTTTTTCCCACTCCCTTCCTCTAGACTAAAGGGGGTCCGAGGTCGGCAGCGGTGTAAGTAGTTAAAGCGTCTACCGAAAATTATTAAAAGCCATGAATTCTGACGGAACGCCACTCAGGCTAAATAAAAAATAAATTACCTTTAAATAATTTTTTTTTCATCTTATGCATCTGAGAAATATGCATGAAAACCCTCTCTCGTTGATAGATAAAACAATTTTTGTTAGATGATATCCTTTAAAAAGTTTATCTGTGCAATGAAAATCCATTCTGTCCAAATAATGAGAATATTTACCGCGAAACTTCAAGTAAATGGGAAAATGTGAAGACCTGCTAAGACTCCAATTAATTGAATACTCGAAAATGGATATTTTAAATTATAAACGATAAATATAAAGATTAGACGCTATTTTGCAAAACTTTATCTAAATCAATACCTACAGATTTAATATAAATAAAAACCTAAGTTAGTAACGGATATTTCTTCTTCTTACCTGCCCTCAACGAATTTAACATCATCTTGTTTATATCCACGCTTCTCATGGCCGTGGTAAATTTATGAAATCCCTATCTTAAAATATGTGATCCACAAAATGTTAACACAACCTCGCAAATTAAATTACACCTAGCTATATCAGGGTTTCAGCCACCAGTTTCACTTTAATGTGTAATATTGAAGAGTTATTTATGATAATAGCACAATTTTAGTGTATATCGCACGATACAAACACGTGCATTCGAGACAGTAACTTTTAGTCACTGCATATTGTGCTACTCCCGAGGGTACGCCAGTTGAGGTGATTTTCCTGATGGTGCAAACAAGAAGTCCATATGAAAGAAATACATGCTATTGTCGAAGTGATAACTCTTCTGAACTATGCGGCGGCATCAGAGGGAAAAAGACAATAACACTCACACATTCGGCACACGGTCTCGATTTGAAATCATCCTTTGGTCCCTGACACGCCACGGAGTATAAATTGAATTCGAGGTACAAAGGATCGCGAGAAACGAGACGACAGCTCCGGAAATTGAGAGAAAGAAGGGTCGGATATAGATATTTTGGATCGGGGATTGCCGGTCAGAAGCGAGGACTCGGATAAATGTTTTACGTCCCGTGAATAGAAATTTCATTGGTCTCATGCAACCCTTTTAAGGGAGGCTAATTTCAGAAGCCGTTGAGCTTTTGCTGACATTTTCTGACTTTTGAAGGGATTCGGTGAAACATGATTAACTTTGCACAGTTCAAATTCTATGCGAGAATGTACTCTGGCTATTTTACAGAATGCTAAAGAGAGACTTGTTGGTCATAACTTAATTATTATTGTGTGCTGATGATGGCTGTAGCGATAGCATAAGGTTATGTATATCTTGTTTGTTGGTCGAGTAAAAGCTGAAGTGATTTAAGCCAATACATTTGCACATACAACAAATAAGGATTAGCGAATTCCATTTGCTCTAGCAGCAGCCTGTTCAGCTGTCACTGTATTAAGAAACGAGTTTGCCGTGGCAGTATAAGATTGGTAAATCAAACAAGATTTTTTTTCCATTAAGGCAATATACCTGAACTGTTGCTTAAAAATTAAACTTTTCCTCACATTTTTGCTAACGGCTTTAAATCAATACTAAATTATGAGAATATCTATGTCAATTTCATGTGCATCTATCGAAGAAGTCATTTTATATTAGACTGTGCATCAAATTCCCATTTTTAAGTGAACTTTACATACATCAGCATAGTTTTATCTGAGATTTTGGTTTATACCAACTAAATTTTCAATACTATTTCGATTCGCCAACATATACGATAGTAAATCAATACTTTTACTATAAAAGTCAGATATTGACCATATCTTTAGTTTTGCACAAAAATGCGCGAGCCTTCGCATCGGAACTGTGAAATGTATCACGCAAATATTTTTAACTAAGCCCAAACTGGCTTCCAGTCACCTGATCCAGATACCCGATCGAACGTGGTCACACGTAATTTATTCGTGTAGCTAATCACGGTGTTTTAGTATGGGAATGAGTCATCCTGCGGGCGTTAAAACGCCGTTTCCGTCCAGGTAGCCCACCATGGGATTTATTCTAAACATGTTTTCACACTAAAATGAGGTGAATGTGACAATGAAAGAGGCAAAAAATGTATGAGAAAATAGGTAGAAAGATCCGCTGTGGCAACAGTAAGGGGTTGGAGCATGGCGCGGGACGAGAGTGAGATAAAGTTGGCGCCTGCAGCAGATTCACACAAAAAATAAAGGGGAAGGAATGCCTTTGGGTCTTGGAATGTGCGAAAGGAGGCCAAGGAAAGGGTGGTTCACAAATGAGAAGGGATACGAAGAGTGGCAAAAAACACGCTGTGATTGTGGAAGAACGATAGGAAGAGGGGATATAAACGGTTTTATTTTTTGCGTTATCGAGGTTTAATTGACTCTACCATCCCTCGATTCACCCCTGTAACAATGTTTTATCACTTATTCGTTCCAGTCTGTGTAACTGTAGCCTTTAGAGATTGAGGAAAGGGTTCGTGCATCCCAAAAGAGGGTTAAAATCTTACTATCGGCAGTCGTTTATGAGTAAAAGTAAACCAGATACACAAATTACTGAATGTGGGAAAATTCCTCTTTTGTTATCGGGCGTAAAAATTTGAAAGCTTGTTTAATGCTTTCCTTTCAGCAAAAATAAGTGCTCCGTGGAAGTGAAAATAATTTCCTAGATTCGCTGCTTAGGCGGATGAGCTACTGCATCTCAAGATGACCGATTATTTAAACTATTCTTTTACCCTAAAATGAATGAACCTACTACTTTTAAGTTAATAAAATAACTCTCTTAATTTTACAGTTATGAATATTGCATGAATTATATAGGTTATATCAGATTACCCGGAAATCAAAGGACAGTGTGCACTGAAGTGTGCTCGAAACAGGACTCGCAGCCATGACTTAAGATGATTTTAAGTGAATTCAATAAATAAAGCAGTATTTGCTTTTAAGTATGCAGAGAAGTAGGAAGGTTTTATTTGTGGCTGAAAAGAAAGATGGCTCGTAAAGAAGAAGAGCAGTTTCCTGCTTTGTATTTCTAGTCATGTGTGGTACATCATGGAGATAGGGCAGCATTATCCTTAATTCAAAAGAATTCACTTGAATATGGTCTCCATAAACTTAGAAAAGTTTAACTTCATATTAAAAATGCACATGCTAATTATTAACGCATGACTGCACGGCATGAAAGAGATTCACCCGTAACTGCATAATGTAAAACCCAAGGAATTGCCATCGTTCTATGGCTATGACAATTCTTTTTTGGGACAAATACCGCAGATAAAATGCCTATAGGTAATAAGAAAAAAAAACTTTACTCCATTACCTCATTAAAAACATTTTCCTACTCTAATAGTTGTGAGTGGCCCCGGCACGGCTATGAGGCCGGCGGGGACTGCATCGTCCGTTTCGGCGGTCGTTTACAGTGACACGTGGCCTAGTTGGTAGAGCGCTAGCATACTGATCAAAGGATCCCGGGTTCAAATACGGGTGACGCCTTTGGACGCCTCCGAACAAAAGTCCGGGGTGAGCTCTACCCTCACCAACCTTCGGGTTGAATCACTGAGTGAGTAAATAGTTTTGATTCGCTGATAAGCATAAAAATGAATCTGTCCTGCACTTCTTTTAAACTTTAATTCCCTAAAAAATTTTTATAATGCGCATATGATTTTCCGAAATAGGAATTGTCGTTGATATTATAAATTAAAGAACCAATTGCAATGCAAAGCAAAATGTTGAATAAAGCTGCTATTTTCATAACGACCGAATTTCTGCGGGCAGTCCTCCACCGTCAAACTTCTGAATAAGTTTGAGAAACCGTCTCGCAGATGCCTAATTTGTCACCCATTATTACTGAAGGCAGAGTTCAAACTCGTGACGCTCCCTCCCTCAGGTCACCAGCGAACGCAAATCCAACTGGATTAACTCGGTCAACCCTTCTTGCGGAACTCGAATTAGTACAGGTCATAGGAAAGGGCGAGGATGGGGACACTAAGTGGATGTCGTGGGCTAAGAATTTTTCTGGCATGCATAACTGAATGAGGCGTTTCTAATTTCCAAAAACAGAAATTTCACGCGTAAGAGGTTGCCTTGATGCATATGTTCGACTTAATTTCACGGGCTTGTTCGTAGATTTTTCGTACAATTCCTACCAACAAAACCACCCTTATTACTATAAAAGGGAGTGATGAATGACAAAAGGAAAATTATGATGAGGCAGCGACATTGACAGTCCAAATCAGAAATTAACGCAAGCGATCCATTGTGTGGATGAAAACTTTGTAATTTTATTCCATATTTTCAATCTTAGGCCACAATACGCTACATGCTGAGAATTTTATCAATTAAATTTACCTCTACACGTAGAATGTTAACCTGCGCTATAAACTTATAAATTTGTGGACAAAAGAAGGCAAAGTGTTGGGGAAGAAGACGATAGGTCGGCCTAGAATGCCCTTACTTCACAGTGTGATTTCAATCACGAACTGCAACTACAATGGGGAGATGAAAACAACAGCTTCCGAAAGATACAAACGGCTACAGGGACAAGGCCTGGCCTTTTGAGAATTGGCGACGATGACCATCTGTCAGCACGGCTTTCGGAAAGGTAGATCATGTGAAACACAGCTCGCGCTCTTTCTTCATGACGTTCTCAAATCTGGTGAATCGATAACACAAGTGGACGCATTATTCCTAGATTTTAAGAAAGCTTTCGACACGGTACCTCACAACAAACTTTTATACAAATTACAGTCATGCGGGCTGAACGAAACTGGTAACTGGATACGCGACTTTCTGAGTGATCGTAAGCAAAAAGTAGTTCTTGACGGAATTAGCTCTGATGTAGTCAGAGTGACATCAGGTGTTCCACAAGGAATCGTAATCGGCCCCCTTTTGTTCATTATATACATAGATGACCTATGCTCTCGAATTAGCAGTAAAATACGTTTATTTGCCGACGACGCTGTCATCTATCGTGAAATTAGTGATCACTCTGACTATGAAACTCTATCATCGGATTTAAACAACGTTCATGTGTGGAGCCAAGAGTGGGGACTCGAACTTAATATGAGCAAATGCACGGCGGTACATTTCTTGCGGAGGTCGTCCAACTATCCCCATGATGCTGTGGATGGTGCTAACATAAAGGCGAAAGATGAAGTGAAGTATCTGGGAGATACGATAACCTCGAACCTATCGTGGGGAAAACATATAAGAAATATTTGTGGCAGAGCTCTGAAGAAGCTAGGATTCGTGAAGCGTATTGTGAGAAGATTTTCAGATGAAAAAGTAAAAGAGAGGGGCTATTTCGCACTCGTCCGGCCACACTTTGAATATGCAGCGAGCATATGGGATCCGGTGCAGAAAGACTTAATTCGGGAACTTAATAAAATACAAAGGAAAGCTGCGCGATTCGTCAAAAACTGCTACGGGCGTACAGACAGCGTTACACAGATGTTAAACGAATTAGGTTGGGAGCCGCTAGAGACTCGGAGGCTGCGCGCTAGGCTTAGATTACTTGAGCAATTAAGAATAGATATCTTTAAGAGCGACCCGGAGAACATCATATTAGAACCCCACTATATTTCCAGGTCCGACAGAAACGATAAATTAAGAGAGATATTTTGCCGAACGGATAGGTATGGGAATTCGTTTTTCCCGTCGAACAACAAGGGACTTTAATAAATGCTAGGCGTAATTTCATTAGAGCGTTTCCTTTTTATATTTAAACGGCTGGTGTCCTAACACCCCCCGCCACACGCCTAATGTGGCGGCTTGCGGGGTAGTATGTAGATGTAAACTACTACGGATACACATGAGAATGTATATGCAGCTAAGAGACTGGCAGGTCTCTAAAATCGCTGACTTATCAGGGCGTGCGACTGCTTCGCGGAAGCTACCAAGCCCGGAGAGCGATCGTTTCCCCATGAATGTTTAACCAGCTCAGTGCAGAACCCGCTGAGGCACTCCCTACGGAAATGTTATTTACAGGTAGTGAGGGGCAGACATGTGCCGTATCAATTCCATGAAGTTTTGGTGAGTAAGGTGAAAGCTTCAAATAATTTACTAACCATATTATTTTACGAAGTTATCTTCGGATTAATTCATTGTCTGTAGAATTCAAGAGTTTGGAATTTGATTTATTCATCATATTTTATGTCTTAAACAGCCAATAAAGCTTCATCCTTATATATGCATGCCAATAAAGCAAAATTCATAGATATAAGAACATAATGTACCCAAAACAATGCAAACACCCTAAGACAAATAAAAGGCAAAAACGTATAGGAAGCCTGTGTGCATTATATTTGACGAGAAATAGCAGTCATGAAAAACTAATGGAAATGTAGACAAATAAAGGGGTAGGCTGCAGAATACTCTTGTTGAAAGATACACTACACCAGTTAACGGAATAGAAATTGTTGACAAAGATCAGTGCTGAGATATTTTTACCGACCGTGTACTTGATATACCAATATATTAAGGATTTTATTCACAGTGATATATCCGGTTTTACATCATAGAATCATTAATTTAAGGTTCCAAAAAAAGCTGATTAATGACTCTGTTATTCTATACACTACTAAGAATGTTTATTTATTCCGCGCTAGCCTTCATTAGCGCCGTAGAATCTTGGACTTCCGGGATCTTGGACTTACTTAGCTTAGTGAGATAGGAGTCTTCCAAACTTCCACCTTATAATGACCGTGGGCCTAATGCCAAAGTAGCAGCTAGTAAGCAAACTTGTAGCATGGGAACAGTGCTTTGGCTGGTGTACAGCCAACATACCCTCGCGATTAATGGGCGGAGGTTCTCATGGGAATCGGGACCTGATGGAAACGGATTGGGGTTTTGGCAAGTGTGCCGGGATTTACCCGCGTTGCGGACATCATCGGTTGGGGAACACATCTTTCATTCATCCTTAGGTTATATATCTTACATATCCATTTTGTCTTAAGGAATTTCTATTAAGGTGGCCAAATATTTCCCGATTTTTAACTTTTTTTGAATTGAATTGGTCCTGAATAATAGTTTATTTTCCTTTTAATGAAAAAAAAATGTGACGCATACGAAACTTGGGGCCAATGAAGCCATTTTAATCCGTCGGGAGTTAAAATTGCGACTTTAAAGGGTGAGAAATGGATTTCTAAAAAACCCAGTAGGTATTGTAAATATTGATATTTTCCAGTGAAAGGTATACATAGGTTAAAGGTTCTATATCCAAGTAATATGCTATATATAATAAAGCTAATTCATTAATGAGTTATTATTTTCATTAACTAACTAATTGTTTTAAAAAACAATTAAATATGACTACATAACCGTTCTATCACATCAGTTTCGCGAGCTTTAATACACGAAAATGTTTTCTCACTCCCAAAATGACGTTAGTAGCCGCGAGTTTCTGCCAGCGCTTCGTCTGTTCTGGGTCAAATATTACAGATTATGACTGAATCAATAATAACTTTGTAATTTTCACAATGTTTATATTCTCAGACAACTGGTTTCATCGCATGGGCAATATCTCCACCTGAGGATGTCGTCAATAAGATGAAACTGGTCGTCTGAAAATTAAACAATTGTGACAATTATAGATATTATTGATTCATTCATTATGTACTTTTAACAAGTTTCCTGAAAATATCGAGTTCACTACTGATCATATTTGCACCCTGGCTGTACAATGTACATACCATCGTACAAGACTGCATTAAATTCAATCTTAATATTAATAACGAAGTTATGTTGCCAGAATAAATCACCCTGAAAACATTACTCCACTTTCTCCGCCCTGATATCCCATGTTAGACTGATTTTAAAGACGTATCCAAGGCAAAAAAAACATGCGTTGGATGTAAGGAAGACGGATATTCCGAAGGAATGCGGAGAGTTGGTAGGCCTTCCTGGATGTTGATGAAAAAAGGAGATACGGATTTATTTCCTAGGAAGTTCCGGGAGGTTTCTGGAAGTAGCTGATGGAGTAGGGGAGGTGCGGTTCATGTATTTGCACATAGGGAAGTGGCCTGGAGGGCGAAACGCCCTGAAGGCCGACTACTACTGCCATCATATCACTGCGAGAGCGCTGCATGCGAGGGGACTACTATCAGTGGGAATTGATGGAATGATTTATTCATGCGATTCGACTTCGTGGAGACCTAGCCATCCCCTCCCTCTTGCTCCGTCCCGGTCCCTTCCATGGCAGGTGACAAACATCACAGACAGCGTTGGAAAGGGCGGCGGGAGGCGAATTTAGGACAGGAGAGGCAGGGAGGGGAATGGAAAGGATCTGGGCATCTGGGGCGTTTTTTGGGAAGTACTTGAAAATGATAAGCCCCCACAATGTGTAAATTTTGACGTCACAGACTCGATGAATCCTGATTGGACCATCACGGCAATTAATTGTTGTCACGGATGTGTTGCCACAAGCTCAATGCTGTCGACGTATGATAATTTCGGGTTTTTCCTGAATAAGACAACTGGATACCGGGTGCAGTGAGACGGAAGGTGTGGGGAACGGAATCGGATAAACGCCGAAATGTAATTATCTGCTCTCATTCGCATAGAAGCTGGCATTTTCCTTGGATTTCCATGAAAAGATAGGGACCACTTTTTGGTATTTAACATTGATTTTTTCCATCGATGGTAAATTTAAGTGGAAGAAGCTTGATGCGTTTCCTCCTCCCGTTGAGCTCTCGTAAAATGTTCAAGAGTAATTTAAAGTAGAGAAGTCAGAACACGTGGTAATCAACCCCAAATCTTTCATCTACAGAATTAACCAACGCTGATTATAACACTGAAATGAAAAAAAAACTGTTTTTACACACATACTTCAACATTTTCTAATTCCAGAGTGACTGCATAAAATATATGGGAAGCAGGGAATGTTTGGAACAAGAGTTCACCTGGAGAAAGAAATTAAATTAATGGAATGATACCACCTATCATATTCGTGCGAAGGCAGTTCATAATGTATTTATTACCGCATATTTAAGTAAGTAATAATAATATCACTTAGTCGAAAATGATGATTCCCACTCTTATTTCACGACATTTAAAATCGATTTCAGCCGCGACGACAATATCTGGTAGGTACACTCATAATTATCTTGCATTGGTCTTGTGGCTGAAAGCGGTTGAACGCGACATGTAATTAAAAAGAAACTGATTTGGTAAGTTGACCTGTGATGTAGTATTATTGTCCGCTTCCAAAAATATACATATAACTCGTTAAATTTTCAACCAGGCGCTGGTGAAACCTTTATTTCGGATTTCTTTAAATTTGTTAACCGTTTAAATGCAGCACAGAATTATTATGATCCCCTAGCTGGGTTAATTAGGACCATGACACACTAGCAATGAGGCATAGAAGCAAAATTTAAGGGTGCACATACATTAAGACTCCACTCCAGGGCTGAAGCATTTTGACTGAGACGCTGGTTGTTATACATCGACAACCTACCCTAACATTGGTGTTTTCTCATTGAGAACCAACCAAAAGAGGTCTTATGTTACTCGGATTAACTGGGGCACCCCGTTCCTTGAATGATTACCCGCACATCGAACGATCATGGTTTAGCATTCCAAATTGAATATTCATGACACGTCTGGAATCAAGCCACGGCTGGAGGTAACTGGAGAGCAACCGTATCGGCTCCAATTTGCTGCTTATCCTTTGTCGACGGAAGCATTATTATGTCAGTAATCCTCAGGCTACTTGCCAAAACGCCCGTAAATTCAAGCATTTGCACAGAGAGCAAAACCTGATCTTCATTGCATATGATATCCGATCCGACATATGACAGCGTCCAGCTACCAAATTTGCCTGATGACGTTATAAATATATATTACGCTTTTAACCCATTTGGACAATCAAATCTTAATGGCTAGTGGAAATGTTGCTTCCCATTTACTCACATGATACCAAATTTTGTTAGATTTGACATTCGGATGATAATAACTACAAAAAGAAGAAATGGATTGCATAAATACATGTTTAAAATTGTGCATCGTAATGAATTGGAATAGGTCGTAAAAACTGCGAGAAAATAATTATTTATTGCTTGAAAATGTGCCTTTACCGTATACTACCATTTATTGCTGTTGGAAAAACTATGACGTGGTGCGCAGCTACGCGTACGAGAGCGAAGATATACATCAAAATAACATCTTCTTTTGATGCATATCTGCGCATAAATCCCCGCTGATATTCGCCTTGAACTCAATATGGCTAAGTGGTGTAATTGGCTAACACTCGTTAATATCGCAAAAGAAATGTTAGAATTAAACCTATCCCAATCGGCATACAAAAACCTCATTTCGGCCGAGCAAACAAAAGCCTTTCTCAAAACATTAATCGATCTGACGCTATTGCTTATTATATGGTGGTTGTGATTGTCTGTTATTAATTGTTTATACACCCGATGTAAAGGCCCAATGAGTGGCAGTTTTCGGGGGAGTTGTCAAATTTAAAAAAATGTCAAGGGAAATATCTGTGTGCAGGCGAAATTCCCATTAATTTTCCATCTAAGTCGATTAAATTTGAGCAGTTATCTCTGAAGAGGTGACCCCTGACTTTGTAGTGGTTCGCAATTTACTCTTTAGGAGGGAAGATGTCATCAGGAGCATAATTATCTAAACTATTTCCATCATTGGCGAAGAGTTCCTTAAGCACCCAGTCGAAGGTGGGTGTTGCGTTAGGTCATGTGAATGTGCAACACGTTATGAAGTTTTGGAATCAGATAAGAGAGGGATGATGAGAAAGGCGAGAAAAGAGGGGGAATGGTAAGTGGGATTTGAGTAGAAACCCTTTCCACAAGTGGACTGCTATTAGGAAGACCGCGCTTGGGGTAACTCAGCAACTTAATCATCTGTACATGTAATAAGTATACATGTATTCTATGCATGGTCAAGTTTTGATAGGCTAAAAAAACAAGTTGTCTGCATTTTGTACTGCAGTAAAAATATTATTCATAAAATTTGCTCGTACTGCTACTGTGATAAAATAAATATGGCTGTTTTCAACACGTTAATAATAAATAGGAACTGAGAGTGGGTGCAAAGACGGAGAGCAAAATCGCGCATAGAAATTGAGATTTTTGCATTTAATTGTAGCAGAGCGTTGTATGACCGCACCTATATTTCCCTAAAATTGAATTAAAATGTATTCATGGTATTATCTGAATACTTTATAAAATACAGTTGAGCAGGTGGTCAATATTTCACCGTTTAACTTACAGTAGTAATCTTAAATATCTACAAACAAGATTATGTTTCGTTGAAAGTATTCTCGCTTGAAAATCCCAATTAATAGCATGTATACATGTACATAGTACAACTTTTCCATTCAACTTGGATGCTCGATTACGCTCTGTTGAGGTTTATTAGAGGAGCCAGGTTATAAACTGACTATATAAATAATCATCACAAAACATAAGTTTGTTTTCACTTTACATCCTCAAAATAATACAATACGATATTAAACCTTATAATTACATCACCGAATGCCCTCTTGATAACTTCCTCGAGCCTTGATTTATTTAAGCATAAATATAAAACGCTGGCTTTGCCATATATTATTTTTAAGTTTGGCCTCCCGTTAAAAAGTATGCACCGACTATTTGATTGAACACATCAGGAAAATTTATCCCTATATACCACGCATGGTTACTCCCGTAACATTTATTTTTTTCCAGGATAAATTCTCAAAAAAAATGCTTTAACAAACTCACTGCTGCATAATAATAGAAATTCGGTTTGAAATCTACACCACTGTAGTATCAGCCGTATTTTCTCAGAGGGTATCATCCACAGGCGGGTAACTGTGGTACCAGCGATGTTCCCCTTCGCCACTGGGGAGATTTATTTCCCTAAACTATTTTTAATTTTGACCGGGAATATAGGAGCTCCCTTCCCTACGCTCCCCGGGCCGTAAATACCTCCGTCTACTCCACGCGTACTAGCAATTACCGGAGCCCGATGGATCCCATCGCCGGAGACTAAGCAGTCATTAACTCTGGTCATTCCCACCTTGTAAACGAAGCCGCCATTGCCGTTCTTTCGCTTTGCCATCCACCAACGATGCTTGTCGAATGGAACAAACAAGGCGGAAAAAGCTGTGGCCAACTAAGAATGTTTTCGTGGGTTCCTAGCTAAAAACCAGACTAATCGCGAAGAAAAGAGGCGTGTATCCGTGCACAACTAGGCTCTTTCGGATGTTTTGGCCAGGCCAAGTGATAAACCATCTCTGACATCGGTCTTGGTTGGGCGAGTGTCTGAGTGCCATCGATTTCCTGCAAAGTTGGCGTTGTGAGTGCGAATTCGATATCTCTCGGGTGATGCTAAATGTATCATGGATTGAAGCGCGAGAGTGTTTACCGCCAACCGCCGCTAATAGCTCGGCCTCAGCGTCAGGACGGTATCAGTTTTCATTAAATAGTGACTTTAAGGCTTTGATAAGTAGTTTACTTCGGCGAGTCATCAATCCAACATTTTATAGTTAGTCCCCCTTCTATCAACCGTTCGAATGGTTCAAAACTCGTCCGCCGCTTTGTTTAAATGTAACTGCTTCAAAATGACCCGGTGAAAATTCGAATAAGGGCCTTACGGATCTTCTTTAATTACTGATAAGGCCGTAAACACGCTCTTCTCATGCTGGTATTAGATTTTGGTAATCATCACCAATAAAATACGTTATTAAGGTGACGGTTAAGAATCTTAGAGATCTTAAGGTGGCTGGAGCGAATTTTGTTTATGTACAGATTTGCGTGAAACTTTGCATACGTGTCTTTATTAGTAATATCTATCGATGAAAGTGAAAAAAAACTGCATGCTACCGATTTGGTTTCCTGGCAACTCAATGATATTTTAACAAGTACTCTTATGGCACATGGCATATATTTTGAAACAATTTGATTACTTATGTACAGATTTTCTCCTAAATGCGAAATAATAAATTTCATATTATTATAATAGCTGCTAACAAATATAAAGGTATCATGCCGAGTAAGAAAAGCGTATTTAGATACGATTTTCTCGTAAATTGTGAATTTCGCGCCGAGAATCCAATTAAAAACAATGCTTTAATTAAGGCGAAAATTTCATATATAACTCTTGCATCAAATATATTACGTACTGCATGTATGGTGAATTGCAACGTATAAACAGGTGTACTTGAGTTAAATGTGGTCCAAGTATATTTTTTTCGATTTACTTGATAAGTTATTAGAATGTGCCTTCAACGACTCACGATTACCGCTCCAGCCACCTTAAAAATCTTTTAGACTTCACAGGCGCAGGTCCCTCTCTCCTTACACGATTTTTTAATTTAGCTTGGCATATGCCCACCTATCTCCAACCCACACATTAAGTTCTTAACCTTTCTTTTCCTCCTCCACTTAACCAGCATCCCCCCTCTATCCCGGCCTTTAACATGCCCTTGCCCCTTTTACATGTTCCAAGCACCTACTCTGCCTCTCCTAATCTTCACCAGAAGTTTTCTGTCCTCGTCCACTATACCGAGCACTTCCTCATTCGGCTACATTTTCGTTTATCGAACTTTCTCCATTCTCCTCCACACCCACATCAGAAACGCCTGCATACCATTCTCATCTTCTTTCCTGAGAGTCCACGTACAACGCCACCCCCCATATTAGTCTATTTGCCAGTCTTTTCTTTACATTCCTACACATACCCATCATATATTCTATGCTATTTCTGAAAGCCTCCTTTTCCAATGCTATTCTGATACCTCAACCACAATTTCCATTTTCTTTAAATGCATAGCCCAAGTACTTAAAACACTCCACTTGCTCTATCAGTTTTCGTACTAATTTAATAGATAGCCTTACATTCTCTGTCCTCGACTCATTACTTTAATTCTCTCACGAAAAATCTTCATTCCATATTTATTGCACTGATATTTTAATGATTTTGCCAACATCTGCAATTATGTTTACGATCGACCAACTGGTCGTCAGCGATTTAATCGCCTTCGCCATCAGTCCTTCAACTTTAATTCCCACATCTAGCTCATTCCATTCGTCTCTTACCATTCCATAGGTATGAAGAAAATGGAACTATGGGCAACCTTGCCCTACCCCACGTCCTACAATTTCCCACCCTGATTCTCCATCAGCCACCTTCATAACGAAAGTGACCTTCAACAGCGACCATCAGCTTCTCATGAGTCTTATATCTCCCCAATTTACTACTATATTCATAAGTATATTAATTGATTTCTCCCAATGCATTCAGTAAAACGTCTTTTCTCTTCTATAAATTCATTTCAGTGGCACGACACGTTTCACCACACTTGCATAGTCATGTGTGAACATGAATGTTTCACAGTCTAATGAGCTCATAGTAACAATGTTTTTAAAACAATTTTCGTAAAAATACTAACATTTACAGTATGCTTAAATTATCCCGAGGAATGAGAATGGTTTTATTGCATAAACATCTTGGATCATGGGTGCGCAGATAAATAGGATGAATAACCTTAGCTGGAAGAAATCTAGTAAATAATTCTTTATTATGGTATTAAATTGAAGGAAACCAGTAGTGGGAACGTCCTGGAAGAAAAATATGGTAGTAAATATAAATGATGGTGATCGAAAGGATATACTTTATGTAGGGATGAAAATGGAAGATCCCTAGGCATGTTTCACGAAGTGTATTTGTTGGCATAATTTGCGAATTTTGTCGCCGATTGAAAAAACTTTGAGTCCCTAACACATTTTATGCATGATTTTCAATGGTAATTTGCTCATTTTTTTAAACAAGGTGACATGCTGAAGTACTCAAACACCATTCCATCCCAGGATCTACTTTCAGTTCCGTTTCCTTGCCTGACTAGTGTCCAAGTTTCGACCAATTTATTTTTAGCATTTCCTTGCTCCGAAATCCACTAGTTTTATTTTAGCTCAAAAGTGGTGTTGTATAATTTACAACATCATACATATCCTTGGGCGTTCGATGAGGAAGTTCGATGATTCCATTACGTATCTTAATGAAATGTAAAAATAATTTACTTAGTTTTCCACAAATATATTATTTATTTCACTACTCGGGTTTCGTCGCTTCGCGACATCATCAGGTCCTGACCTGAAGATGTCGCAAAGCGACGAAACCTGGGTCGTGAAGTAAATAAAATATATGTGGAAAAATAAGTAATTCATCATTTCATCACGAAGGAATTCCACCAAGTTACTGCCGATACCATTCTTTTTACGTATCTTACGTCAAGATATTACACATATCGTATCTCTGAAATAAGATAATTTCATTATTTAGCAAAAACAGGCTAATTAGCGAAATTTTTCTTTTAGAGTAACGCTAAAATTGTCATGAAGTGTATGAGACTCGCGAGGTCATTTTACTAATTTATTTTGTCAATTTTTACTTTTAACTTCAAATATCAGGCACATACCTATCCAATATTTGTTGAAATAATTAGATATTCTTAGCAAGCCTGAGTCTTCATCATAAATCGAGTCTGTTTGTGCCAATTTTTTTCATGCCTAAATGTATACATTTCCGCTAAAGAGCCTTCAAAAGAACAAAGAATTCCTTTCTTATAGTTGAGTTCTATGTATTATTTCTACTATATTTTCTCTGCATTTTCTACTAAAATCGTCACGTCACCCTGCAAGTCGAACAGTGGAAATGAGGGAAATTTGGGTAATATGTCGTAACTTAGCGATAAAGTAGTTTTTGCATGAATTAATTTTCACGCAAGTGATAGAACTATAACTTATTACAATGTTTAATTTAAGAGTAGCCACATATCGCATATGATGTAACGAAAAAAATGCATTTTTTAATGGTTTTATTATACCTTTCTTGAATTTAGGCATTCTTGCCCTTGCGATATTAATAGTCACTCCAGATATATTGATACAAGTGGCCGGTTTCTCGTGCGGATTCTCATCATTACAGAATCATTAGGAAGGATGGGGTGTACAAAACGAGGTACAAATTCCTCTTCGAAACAAGCTCATAAAATCTTTCCTAAAAATACAGTTACCGCATCCTTGTTTTCGCAGTCAAATATAATTTTTTGACACCACTTTTCAGCTCTTTCGCTAATAACGCCGTCCTAACGCGACGCAGGTCTTTCATCCCATGTGAACTAACGCTGTTTATAATCGGCGTTAATTCTTTCACGCAAGAAAGCCAACGCCGAGTTAACACGACTCTGCGGCCAAGCAATATGCAAGTTGGAAAGGTCACGAGTCATTTGGGACCCCTCCCTGCAGGACGAGGGACCCTTTTCTCGACAGTTATCTCGACGCTTTCTCTCAATAACAGCCAAATTCACGCCATGTGTACGCGGTAAACTCTTTATTTACGCAGTGGAATAGCTTAAAAAAACTATTTGGAACGTACCCGGAAAATATAGGCTCCGAAGGGCTTTCCTTGTGTCCCACTGAGCATTTTCAATTTCAAACGGAACTCTTACGTTATTTTTAACAAAGTTGTTGGGAGTAATTAGTAAGAAAGAAATGTGTTAATAATTAATGTTGATGTTTGAAACTCATAAATACACAGCGACACATGAGTATTGCTCATGTGTCGCTGTGCATTTATGAGTTTCACACAGATCAACAATAATTATTAACACATTTCTTTCTTACTAATTACTTACATAGTATATACTTACTCTATGTTAATACACTTCTGAGTCTTTATTTTCCCAATGGGGGATCATTCTTAAGTTAATGCACAGCTTAAACAAATAGTCGCACATGTTGCGAGTTGGGCTGGCACAGAGGTTTTCAATGAAATTCACGTAACTTAAGCACGAATTCATGTACTGCTAATTGCCGCAAGTCAAAGAAATAATAATTACAATTATTCTTCAGTTTTCCGCGATTTTTATTAATTTGCCCATTTATATTCCCAGGATCCATCGCGTTTGGTTGCTTTTTTTACGTTGCACCTCTCTTCCTGGAGGCGTCGTCAGGTAAACAGACATGAAAATAACTGACAGTGACCTTAACCACACGGCCGACGCTCCAATGCTTTTCATGGATACAAACCGCGCGCCGTCCACCGAGCGGCCGAGATCGCGACGCCGCGCCGGTCGGGAGGGGCTCGCTCTCTGCGGGCGGCTGGATCGCAGAGTCGGTAAATGTGACGTCACAGCGTGGGGCCCGGGTTGCCGTTTCGCGGATTTTGATTGCTAATATCTGGGATCGTAGGCCACGAGGGCACGTCAAATTTCACAGAATTGATTTTTTCAATTAAATCTACGAACATGCCAAGTTTGAATGAAATCGGCGCGTTACCTTTCGTAAGTGTTCCTTGTAAGAGTCGAGCTTACATTCACCCACCGGTCGAGGAAAGGCTCCGGTGCCATGATAATTTGGGTCCCAAAACGGACGAATGGCAAACATGTAGGATTGCGTTACGAAGGTGTTCCGTACAGAGGAATAGTGAAATATCCATATTACTCGTGCAGAGAATCCCATCGCGAGGTTCCGGTGCAAAAGTGCTAGTGCCGTATACCATCTGGACGCATGCTTTTGGTGAAGCTGGAAAATACGCGAGGAAAGGAGAAAGCAGACACCAGAATCCTCGCCGTTCATTACCATTATGCTTCGTCCTGAGAGCAGAGTGATCGATCAATGGTTTATTGAGTCAGACGTGGACGTGGCCCATTCGTCAATTGGTTTGGACCAATTGTCAGGGAAGCTGCGATCCTTTCTCCTCCCTCAGTTTTACTTTCGCATTTTACCCCACATTTTAATTTGATCATATCATCGCGTTATTGACGCAGAGAGTTTTATCATCGGTTTCCAGTTTCACTGGGGAGGCGTGGGCTGGCGTACTGATTAGTAAAGGAGACGAGATAAGTCATAAATACGGATTAAACACGCTTACGCTGAAACCCTTTTCCAGACCTATTAAGTGAACACGATTCATTCCCAAAAACAAGGCAATGATTTATGATCTACTGTAGTGTGTAACTCTGCCTGTTAAACAACTTCCGCAATAAAAAAGATCGTAATTATCTCTTCTGGATTACGAAGTGGGTACGATTGAACTCAAAACAAAATCAAACATAAAAAGAGCAGAAATATGTGAGTAGAATAAACGTGAATAAACTTGAAGTGAGAGTAAAATCTTTCATAAATTCTAAGTGATTAACAAATTATAATTTATCCAGTAGTAATAAAAGGTCGTATACAGATGTTATATGCCCTTTGGTACATTTTATTTGCAAATAGCAGATGAAATTTTCCGCTATTTTATAAATTTAATCCTAACATCCTATTTGACTACACAGCCCTCATCTACAATTATTAATTGCGTAGATAATTATTTCATAATTTTAAAAATAATTTAAAATGATAAAACAAAAATTCTACCGATTTATTTGCAAAATAAAGCTTTTTTTATGTCTCTAAGATATCAAATTAATTATGTACCCACCGCTAGCAGCATTATTCTTCTAATTTTTAATGTAGATCCGAGAAATTGAAATGACTTAGTAATTAACTGTTTCCTTTTTATACTTGACCTCTAGAAGAATAAAAAATGTAATTATGAGACTCAAGGAAAACATTTTCGTTGCAAAACTATTGCTATTGCTATGAAAACTATTTCGTTGCTTACTATTTCACCTGAGTCATTTCACCCAAAAATCTCTCATCAAATTAACGATGAGCTGAACTTAACGTCTTCGTCCTCTTTCTGGACAAAAGTCGTCAACTATTATGAAAAACGTTTGAATATAAAATGATTTTGTAAACCTAGGATTAGAGAACGTGGGTTAAGTTAATATGGCTTACTTTTAAAGTTCTTAATTCTATGGAAAAACGTGCGGCTACAGCGAGGTACTTCTTCAATTAAACATATTTCCGGTTATGAAAAGGTCTTCACCACGTTAGTCACATCACCTTTATGGTGGAAAACCGTAATTAATGCTTTGAGTAGACACTAAGGAGGAATTAGAAAGTCTCAAAATCAATGTGTAGCATTCCGGCAATTCCGAATATTCATGATATTGAGCATATTCTCACAACTAAGACCTTTAATTTCACTCACTTTCATCCCCCACAGCCCTTCTCTACCAGCGGACAATTTCTGTTTCCTACCAGTTTATTTCAGTTTCGTAACTTTTTCTAGCGTTTATTTCATCTTGGCGAGCGGAAATTTATTTGAAGAGGAAAATTAACCCTCTTTCAGTGTTTATCATCTGGTTTCCGCGAGAGTACTTCGACCTAAACTTATCAACATCGAGATCCGCGCACCAACGGTCAGGTTAATCAAACTCCGCACATAAGTTGTGCAAACAAGATGCTGCGTCGCATCTATTCTAAGTTCTTGCAGAATTTGATATCGCGCTTTCACTTGGAGCTGCCCCAAGACTTACCCACTTGGTAGATTGAATTGACTTCATAAAATTCCCAAGCGTGTTGGCTTGTGTACTTCAAGTTTTGGAGTTCATTGGTTTCAAAGTTTCCTCAACGATGGACGTATTCGATCAAAGTGGGTAAATGTAGATTGGAGTAAAATGTATACCCTAATCTGATATGGATTGCTGCCGATTGAGCTAAAATACCTTAATCTTTCCCCACATATTTCTTTATTTATTTATTCAAATTAACATTGCAAGTAGGCAAATGTATGACGGTAATGAAAGGAGACATGTACATAAAATAATCTGATCACATGATTACATGAAGTGAAAGATAAAAAATAAAAAAACATAATAAGGATGGATTAACATAAGTACCAATATAAAAATTAATTTTTATTTCATTTTTTATATAATTAATTAAAAAATCTTGAATATCCTAAAAGATTTACTTCTGAATTACTTTAAAGTTTTTTGGTAAGTGCTCAAAACGTTCATCAGGCAGCCGGTTCCTATCATATACCCCTATTTAAAAACGAGTACTTGGCCGCATTTGTTTTTTGTTTTCGTAATTTTATTTTATATGGGTGGTCATTTCTGCCGATATAATTTTGTCTCTCCATGGCTCCATTTAATTCTTCCCAGCCTCGCCTTTTCCTCGCCTTCTGAGACAATCCTGTATGCACTGAGCCCGTTGAATTTTTACTTCTCCTTCCAAGAGTCCAAACCAAAAACTTCTAACATCTCCGTCACGCTCTCCGTACTTCTTGTGTCGACCTAAAACGTTCGGCCTTTCGTTGTACTCATTATATCACATATGTTCATTTCCAAGCAGTTTCAATGGCCAAACATTTTACATGCCCTCTCCGAGATTTGATTCTTACGTTGCAAGCTATAACACCCTCTAAAATGTTCGATTTTAAGCAATCTGAATTGAACTGAGTAAGATGTTCAGTACTATAGTAAGCATCGTGTAAAAGGGCCTTTATTAATCTATTTCTAAGCTAAAATAAACCGTTTTTAATAGCATGTGTCACAGAAAGCTAAAATTTTATACACTACTCTCTCCTAATTTGATATGGAATCAGGGGATTTAATTTTGAGTACAGTTTCCCGTTTTTCAACGCCAGCTGTGTCCAAGTAACAGCATGTTACGCTTCGTTTTATCGCATATAAATGCCTAAAATGGTAAGGATATTAGAAATATTCCCATTCAATTCCAACAACTATTTACTCAAGAAATATTCAGCAACAGCAATTCTTGATGGACTCCACAGTCAGAGACACTAGAGAGAATATTGGAAATAGAATGCCAGTACTTAGCATTCACCACCTTTTTATGAGAAGGCAACTAAATGACCGTGTACATACAATAATTAATATTTTGTGACGTAATATGATGCTGCATCTTCTGCATGGAACGTTTCAATGAAATGTATGCCTACTTTAACAAGATGATCAAATATTTTTTGCGAAATACCGTGCATAATTTGTCATTTAATTATTTTGTAACTAGGACAATGTGCTTATACGATAGCGTTTCTAATGCAATTGACATTGATATTATTTTCTGATCACAGAAATTTATTTAACAATTAATTATTAACACATTTCATACTCAAATACCTAAATCCTAAATCCAATGTTATACAATATTGTCATAGTCTACATTATTACGTGCTGTGATCTTTTGTATTCACTGTTTAGTAATTAGGTAACTGCCCGTAGTAAGAAAATATTATCATTGTTAATATTTAACACAAGGGACTATGACGATGACATCAATCGCCACCACAGTCCCCGAGAGCCGTTATTTATGAAGCACTGAGAGCCTATAATTCCAACGCAGTACTACGGAGTTATTAAATGGGGAAGAGTGGGGAAGGTAAAAAGTGCGGCAGTGTTAGGGACACGATCGCGGAATTTAAGGTAGTTTAAGTGAGATATCATTTCACATAAAATTCAAGGAATTTGGCCTAACTCGAAAGAAAAAGATCCCATATTTCTAATGATACAACAAGAATAGCTACTCACCGTTATTCTTTTGAAGAAATTAGCCAAAAAGATATAACCCGTTTTCCGAGGGATATTGTAGGGCTGTAATTTCCGGAAACATAATGTTAAGAAATGATAAATTAAGAGGCAGTTTGCGCGTGCGTTTTCACAATTATTTTTTTATATTAATTTATTACTTGCTGCATTATGTTTCCCGAAATCGCAAAATGAACCATCGATTGTGAAGGCATTTTCGGCGTACGGAATCGAAAACCTAGTCCAAGTAAAGACATAAACATGTATATTTAGCAAATACATGGGAGTTTCAGCGAAAACACAGATTTTCTGTGATTTATATTGCCTTTTTTACTTTATGCTTATTGCAATTGTTTAAATTTTAAAGAAATTTTTAAAAGGGTGTAATTTATGAATACTGACTCACAAATGCGGAAGAACGAACTACCTTAAGTAAAAAAGTGAGCATTTTGGGGTAATAATATGTGATTAATATTTATATTTTTATTACTATTCAACCTTTAATTGTTAATTTATCTTTTCAATGCATTTAAAAAGAGATAAGTAACTTTCAGTAGGTGAGTTTGTCTAATATTATAAAATAAATGCCACAAGTTCTGTATATTAGAGAGAATCGTAAATGAATGAGCTCATGCAACGGTATCGCTTATAAAACAATTTCTCCACCAAAATATTAGACGGGAAAATAGTTTTGGCAGTAGTAGAAACATAAAATTAGCATAAAAAATTACTCTAAAAATATATCCAAAATCTTATCCTCGGAAAAATAAAATGGTTTAAAAACATATTTTTTTAAAGAAGCAACTGCTGCCCAATTTCGGCTACCATTATGAAATTTGTGATCAATAACCGTAAATTTAGACATAAAAGAATAATAAAAATCTTAAGTACGTCTAAGACAAGCTTCACTTTGTATGCGCCTGCTTTTTAGCGTTTTCATGGTAACTGAAAAATACATCTGATAATATGTTAGCGCTGCCATAGCTCGGTTAGTAAGGAGGTCGACCCCATGCTCATAACAAAAAATACTTAAAATAATCTACACTACCACCTCCTGAAATACTGCAAGTACATTGTGAATCACCCTGTAGCTTCTTTCCGAGTAAACCACATCGTCAAACTGATTTTATAGACGTATTCACGTAAAATAAATACAAATGGACGCTTTTCCGTATTTAGATCCTTATCAATTACATCTGTCGCACGCGAGCGGTCATGCTTGCCATCCTCGAGCCGGTAGGACGGAATTTGGTCCTTCGGTGACTGACAGCGGGGTGATGTTTTGAAGGGTTTGTTTTGCAATGAGTGCTCCACATCCGAAAGCACCGACAACGAAAGCAACACGATTAGTACCCTTGCGGTTGCCTTTCCCTGCCTTTCGGCGTTTTCTTCGTGGTCGGTGTTATGAGGGGAATCGGCGTCACGCCGTCTACCTCACAACCACATTTGGATTTGCTGCCGGTTTGACATCAGCGGTGGATTCTCGGAGCGTTGTAATTTTCTCTCGTTTCCCAAAACTGAAGGGATAGGTTTAGGATAAAATGGTTTCATGAACGTTCCGCGAATGCATTTAGGCGAAGACAGTTATAGTATATGACTATCACTATCAATGTAATGACAGAATTTTGTTATCCTTATTCCCCTTCTTATAATAATCTTATTGATTCCTGGATTTGAAATAAATAGTAACATTTACAAATGTTGATAATTGTTCGACTTTTTGGTTCGACTTTCGATTGTTTGTACTTTGTTTATCGCTAACACAGAAAACATTTTCATTTTGGCCATCAGAATGTTGGAGTTAACATGTGCTTTAAGAAATTGCCAGGAAAGGTTATAATATTTTTTTAAATATGTCATTTGTGCTTTAATTGTGCGGAGTTGTGGCATTTTCCTGCCCGTTCCGTTTCTCTCTGCTCTCTCCCGTTTCAGTGTCCTCTCAATCTCTATTTCCTTCCCCACAGACATTTAAAGACACTACTTAGTGATACGGTGCCGTGCCGCCTACGCGAAGCCAAACACTTGAATGAGCACCTCACAGCAGTTTGCTCGCGCGCTAGAGAAAGGCTTGCTGAGATATCCTCAATCCCCTCTTTGCATAAACATCCGTGAGTGCATAAGCGTAGGTGCACATGACTCCCCGTCTGCTTGACTCGTTCTTTGTACCATCGTCACCACATCCTTGTGCTTAAGGTACATTGGTTTTGCTTGTTTTCGTGCGTCGTCGAGGGTGCAAGCGTTAAACTCCAACGCCTGCTTTACTTGCCTCTTGAGTTTCGACGCTATAAAAAGAGTGAATTCACTGCGGATCCCGTTTTCCATCACCTTCATTTCGGAAAAATAGTTGAAATATTTGAGTGTTCCCTGACTTGAAAGGAGAAAATGCTATTATTCCATTATTATTTCATAAGCAGACGGTCCTGCCAAGACGTCGTAAATACACGTGTTCTTTGAGTTGATATGGTTGCCGAACACAACAAACTGCGTTTTTAATATTTCCATACGTGTATTGCTAGCTATATTAATGACCCATTTTTATTAGTGACATTTCATTCTATTATGAGATATTCATACTCTAAAAAATAATACAAGTGAGCAAAAACGTCAAGTGGATTCAAACGGCATCATTTTCTAGATACGTTTGATCCCAACCTTTGATTTCAAAAGTTAAAGCATTACCTTGGTTTTATTTGAAGTGACCATTTTGAAGTAAGAATCTCCTTTTTCTTATCTGAGACAGATTTTTGTCCATCTACTATTAACCTTTCCATTAAAAGCACATTTCTGATTCAAATGCCAATGAGATCAAAGGAACTTTAATAAAAAATATATCCAGTCAAAAATTAAATTATTTTATCAGTATTTTTTATACCATTTTTGAGCCTCTATACGCTTTCTTCCTCTTAGATATCTTGTAATTACGCCAAGCCAATCTTTTAAAATGAGATATGACGAGCGCGTTCGTTTGAAAAATTGGTGTAATTCCTTTTAGAGATATATAAGATGAAGAAATGGTAAATTCTCGAGTTCTCTAAGCTTGGAAAGCTGTCAAAATGAAAAGAATATATTTAATTTTTTTCCATAATTTCTGTTTTTGTGAGGTAAAATTAACGTTTCACGTTCAAAGAGGTAAGGCTAATGCACTAAATAATGAAAATGGTTGTTTCCTGGATTCAATTTTAATACAAAATAATAATAAGAAAGACAAGGATTTACTTACTCGAGGCTTGGTTAGAAATATAAGGGAAGAAAAAAAATGAAAACTAATAACGCTTAAATTTAATTCTCTTTTAAAAAGTAATGTTAAGTAGGTCTAAAGAGTGCATGAAAACTTCCGTGAGCATTTCAGGGCTATATTCATATTGCAATGCGTACCATTGATAAGCAATCCAGCACCTATATATAATTAAAACGCCGTAATTTACTTCCGGTAAGTTATCTTATCAGAGTTTAAATAGAGTCAATAACAAATCACTGCAAAGTATCCAAACGACCCAGGTCTCTAACGAAATGTCAATTATGATTTTGTTTATTCGCTACATGAAAGGTAGGAGTGATGTAGTTTTTATAACTACAGGCGCCAAATGGTGAATACATTTTTACATTGCAATAGGCACTGGTCTGGGACTGGCATCAGTTGAGCATTGTTGATGACGGCTTTAAATCCTCGAAAAAATAATGTTTCTGGTTTTAGCTAGGTCTGAAAAATCACTAATCGGAGTTACAATATGAAGAGAACCCAAGCATCAGTTTCGTCTCCCAGGTAGTATGTTTGCATTAGCCTCTATGATATAAGTGTCATGATGCCATGCACTAGGGTGGGAGTACGATTGACGTATCCTGACGTGACAGAAACGAACGGTAGCATTAAAAAAATGTAATTATGATGCTGTGGAATCTTTTACGATGGCCGAAATTTAATGTCCTGAAAAACGGCATTAACAGACGATGAACGAACCTTGTGAAAGATTACTTTTCCGTCATAATAAGTCAAGGCTGCCAATTACCGTTGAGATTTTTTTCTATAGTTACAAATTTGCATTTCCAAATTGCCTACGTTACTATTTTAGTTTATTTTGAAACATAATTACCATTATTGAAGCAAAAGTTGTCAGTATTATTTTGGATCATTAATACTTTGGTTTACAAAGTATGAAAATACAGTAAACTCTCAAAAATCGCGGTCTCACAAGACGCGGAAATAGTTTTCTACCCGATTTTATAAGACGCGATCGTTCTATTCGGGCAGATGCTGTTTCTGATGTCGCGATCTCGTGAATCATATGCCATTATCAATAGCTAAATAGTTCCAAGGACTTGGAAAAATTTCAAAATCACTAGGTGAGTAAATATCACCGTAATCCATAAAAATACTACGCATTCTTCACTTAATCACGATGAACTAGTGTTAACTTTTGCTCTCCATTGAAGTTGATGCCTTTGTATTGTATGAGTACGACGGAACATTTTACGATTTGCGAGGATTAAATTCCCTCTCCTCTAGGGTTTCGCGGGAGATATCGGTAGGCGGAATGCATTACGAGGAGCGACTGCGTGGCAGTATCGCATTTACACTTCTCTCGTTCTCAAAGAGTGCACCGTTTCTTCTGAGTTTTTTGCGTCACCGGTTTCTTTCAGTTCTTATTTAGAATGTAGGCGAATGTTAGGCGTTCATCTGCTGCAATAAATGGAGTTCATTTCAACATATCCTAAAGATAAGCAATATTCTATCTATGGTCTACTACTATTCCATATCTAATTCTCGTTATAAGTGATGAGCGTTCTAACTTTTCTTGCGCGCTGTTCAATGAAAGCCCAATCAACCTGGATTTAGTTTTTTTCTTTTCGCCTCGATGGTTGGCCCGTACACAGCAAGGTTTGACATTTCCGTCCTCCGTTGTCTCATCAAAAGGTGCGCAAACAATGTCGAGCAGACGTTTACTTTTCAACATTTTTAGTTGAACCACTTATTTCTGTGGACACTTTAGCGTGAAAATGCTATTTATAGAATCTAAGCAATTCGAATACAAGTTAACGGTATTGATAACAATTACCAATCGATCACCTTTCCAGTAAAGATCATAACGACGGGGAATTTTAATTGGGAAACCCTCATGCTCCTCACAGGTAAGTATCAATTTTTGAAATAGCGTGAGAAGTGTCTTTGCCGTGAATTAAATGAGTTACTATGTGATCAGTTTGACAAAGTAATACATTATTTATCGCAGTAAACATGTCATGCCTGTGATAACTTTAGGAACTGTGATATACATTTCGTAGAAATCGCTTCTTATTCCGATGTTTCCAATTGCGTAACACCGTCGTCATTCCGAAAAGAAAGAGAGTGAGAGCATTTATGTCAATGCTAAGCATACGTTATTGACACATGTTCGCGAGTATTACATTTTATAAGTGCATCTGGAATACCACCGGAGGTATGGCATCTTCTACTTTCTCGCAATATTCTCTCACATAAAAAGAACTTCTTATTCTATAGAAGAACATAATTAATTCAATATAATTATAATATAATTCATAATAATATTCATAAGAAGAACTTCTTCTTATTCTTATTCTATAATTGAAGAACTTCTTATTCTATATTGCTTAAACTGGACGCCATTCAACATCTCTGGTGAAGACTTACAACTACGAAATTATTCCACGCATCACTTCATTATTGAATGGTCAAAACATTTACTGCATAGTTAAACATTAGGCGTTGAGATTGAGGAGAGAAACTCTGCATGCTCCGTCTTGTATTTCTTGCAACTCTTCTTTCATGCAACGCGATGTTAAAAGGCGCGACGAAGGAACCTAACTTGACACTATGTCATTGTTTATTGTAAACAGTTACTTAGCAACCATTTTTTACTCCGTTTTCAAAAATTGTCAACGATTGGAGCTGATACTCCTGTCTATCATAATTCATAATACACTCCTCGTTGACGGGAAGATCACCATCCAGTTTTGTCACACCAGGAAACATCGATCGTAATCTCGCCCTCAACAACCCTTGCCGCTAACAAACAGTCCATCTGCTTATAATGACAAAACATAGTTTTACTTGTGCATGGATAGGGTCCACATGACGATTCCTTCACTAAAGAAAGGAGATAGGGCCACCGATTTGATTTCACCACGTAATAACTCTCTCCACTACCCTCAACATTTCCATAAAATAAGAGTGGGAATTTAGATTAGCCTGCTCTCCGGAGAATTTGCAGGATTTTTAGTGCAGAGCACTTCGCCGAGAAATCCACTATCATAAGTATAAATAGATAAGCAGCATAAATAAAGATTTTTTAAAAAGTAGCATGTCATTAGAACGTGAAATTAACGTTGATCGCTCAGTTTTTATTTTACTATTTTAACTATAGGTGAGCAATTCCTAGGGTGAATTTTTCATTAAGCTAATTTAAAATCAGATATTATTATGAAAATAATATGCAAAAGGCTATACTGTTGTGTATTCCGTAATGACTGAATTTTCCCCAATAGATACAGTGCCTTTTTTTGAACAGATCGATGCAACACCTACCAATAGCCTCTGGTAATCTGGAAACTTTCGTGCCAGTTTGCTTACAAATGCGATCCCTTTATCATCGAACCAAAATGTTATTTTTTAGTTAAAATGTATTTTCATTTATTTATTTTTCATTTTCTCCTTCAATTAACACATTTTATTTCAAAATTTTACACATTTCTTTTCCATGAACGGATTATTCATCAAGTTCTACAAATAACAAAAGATTTTGGTTAAATTTTTACTTAAATTTCCCTTTGGATTTTTTGACTTGTGCTCTCAGCAATTGCATTATAAATTTTAGCATTCCTAATACCTTTGTAATTGAGAAGCTTTAATATTTAGCAAATTATATATAAGTACTTCTTATCATAAGTTCATTTCAGCATTCAGACAGGTGAACGAAAATGATACCTGGAAACATTAAAAAACTTTTACATCTACATCTAAAAAGTACCGAGAAAACAACCTCCAGGGTGAATGGCACGGGGTATCTCCACGTTAGCCATTAAATACTCGTCCCGGTTTACGGTTGAACCGCACTTGCTCCCATGGCCACTAACAGCGGACCAGCGATCCATTTTTTGCAGGCTTTCTGCCTTGTACAACACCATTTCATCCGCCTACCCTTCCCTCGATCTCTCTGCTTCCTTCAGGTCATTCAAGCGCGAGCTTGGAAAAGCGTTTCCCTCCTAATTCCCTAATTTTCCATGTTGTTGTAGTTTATTTATTTATGCTATTGTCTCTTTGTTTTTATTTTGAAACCCATTTTTTTTCTTCATATTTTATTTTTGAGAATGCTGCAGATTCGAAGTTTATAATGTTCAATGTAAAGGCCGACATCTGCTGATTTGGAATATTTTAAAATAAATCAAATTAAATCAAAACAAAAATCAGTTACGAGCAGAATGCAAGGGTAAACCAGAAACTAGAGAGTGTTACGTTGAATGCTTACATGAAATTGATCTAAAGCTGATTAGTATTACCAATACAACTAATTCATGGATACTCTGAGGTACTAATTCACGAAGAAAACGAAAAGATGCGGGATATTTCATGCGGGGCGGGGAGTTGATAATAATAATAAGTTATCATAGAACATGTACCAAGTGGAGTCCACCGATAGAAAGAAGGGATTCCATAGAAAAGAAGCATCGCTATCAATCAACTAATATGATCCCTCATTTCCCGCGGATAAAACTACACTAAAGCTATCCGTCTGGTATCTAGTTTCTTTATGTTATACTTGTGATAAGTTCTATAGTATAAGGTTGTCTTTTGTAAAATACGTTGAGCATCTGAAATAGCCTGCTTTGAAGAAATATTCAACCTATATTTTTTTACTATGATATGTTAGAGATCCCTAGCCGAATTTATTTACAACTTAGCCATACTGCTAAGTTAATCGTGACAAATTTTTACAACTCTATGTATCCAGATACTCCATTATCAAACTAATAATAATATATTCCAACATCTTCATGGAGCTCGGGTAAAAAGATCTATAGTATGTAGTCTCTTCCTTATTACTGCTCTTAAATACAGGTGTAAAGTTCGCGATTTTTCTTTCATTAGAATCACATAGTTCTGTCAAAGATTCTTAAAATATTATTTTCAAGGAGGGTGCCATTTCTGGTAGTAACATTTTTATAAACTCGGGCGGGAATTCGATTAGGAAAGGGTATTTTTGTTTTATTTTAAGGCTTTTAGGTGACTTTCTTCCCACGATTTTCAATATGAATAGCAGCCATTGGCTTTCGGTAAAGCCTAGGTAGGGCAACGGTTGCATTTTGAGAATTGTTACAAAAACCCTTTAAAAAAAGGAATTCAGAATTATTCCTTTTTCTAACTTATCGTTTTCTCTTTCTCCTAGATAGTTTTTCAGTGATGTTACTGTTGATTTATTACCTTAAACCTCCATCACATAAGATTAAAATGTCCCCGGGATATCCTCTAAACATTCACCAAATATTTATTTTACATACATTTCACTAAACCATACATTCAACTTGTGAATGTATGGGATCCATTCATCATATCTCTCACTTTCAAGTATCGTGTTGATTCAGTAAAATTCCCCGAAACATGTCCGATAAAATAGGCTCTTTCCGGCCAGTGCTGTTATTTGTCCAGAGTTTCGTAATTGTTGATAACATGAGCGAATCATCCAGGGATCTTTTTCTGATAATTTCCTTCCTGTTTGCAACGAACTGGCGATCCATTGAATTACTTTTATTTTCCGAATTCCCACCGGAGAACAAACAGGATGGATGAGCTTGTGAGCTTGCAGTTATCACTCAAACAATCAATGGATGATCTGGGGGTAGGCAACAAAGGAACGAGTTTGGCTTTCCTGCAGACATACACTACGAACCCTTACGGATCTAAAAACTCGTATACCACCAATCTTGTCACTTGGACACCCACGCAGTTGGCCCTCGTATGAAAACCACTCAGCGCTAACAAGCTGACGATCTGTAAATCCATCAAACATTTTGAGCCTCTGTTTTCGAGTGTCGACTTTTGTTTTTGAAAACCATCATCCGATTTCCCCAACCCTTCCCGTGCCGCCTCTCCAAAAACTCCACCATTTATCTTATTCTGCGAGTGATTTTACCAGCTTGCCAAGACTCCGAACGCAGTCAATACACCTCCCATTGTTATCTTATTAGCTCCATTGTAGTAAGGGCACCCATGTTTTAAGGATGTTTCGCTACGACCGTGTGAGCCAAAATAAATATTGAATTCCACTTTTCGCTTGTACTGTTTAGTAAAACATTGCTTTCACTAATGATAGTCATTATCTATTACGTAACAAGATCAAGATATAAAATATGCAGATGAGCGCTTTTTATGTACAATTTAATAGTGACATTTCTATTGGCCCAACGCATTTTTTATTAAATTATAATTACTTATGTAATTTTTTTCCTAGATTTCAGAAGTAAAACAATTTAACCATGTTACGGGCGGCCCACCGGCCTTTACCTCCATAGCGGCTCATACCCAATGTATTGGACATCTCCATTTCGACGATCTGTATGTTGCAAGCCGTGTGCAGTTAGTACCACATGCTTTTATTGTAATTAATTTCCCAGATATGAGTCGCTTAACAATTTAGCCGTTTTTTGTGCGGCCCACCGGGAGATCCGGAGGAGGCCACATCAAAGAAATCGTGCATCGACATGTTGAGAACTTAGTTCCTGAGATATCATCGCTCAAACCATTTTAAACATTTCCCATTGCAGTACGAATTATTATAAATTTGTCTGTGAATAATTCGTACTGCAATGGGAAATGTTTAAAATGGTTTGAGCGATGATATCTCAGGAACTAAGTTCTCAACATGTCGATGCACGATTTCTTTGATGTGGCCTCCTCCGGATCTCCCGGTGGGCCGCACAAAAAACGGCTAAATTGTTTAGCGACTCATATCTGGGAAATTAATTACAATAAAAGCATGTGGTACTAACTGCACACGGCTTGCAACATACAGATCGTCGAAATGGAGATGTCCAATACATTGGGTATGAGCCGCTATGGAGGTAAAGGCCGGTGGGCCTTTACCTCCATAGCATACCTTTACGAGCTGACTGGTTACCACATAACGTGATACCATTTTCCGGCTTAGTTACTTGGCATAAAAATTTAATTAATTTCATCGTCAAATATTTATTTTTAGATATACACTCAACTTTACAATGCATGTGTATAATATTTTATCTGATACTTTATCGGGGATCTCGGCCAGCAAAACGGAAATTCGGTGACTAAGTGACACGCCCAAGGTTTAGCAGAGCAAGGTTAACCCGTAGTTAGAGAAACTAGTAGAACTTGTGGAAATGTGCGAAGTGATCTCATCTGTATGTGATTTAAAACAACACATAAATTTCCTACTAACCACGCGAACTTCTTATAAGCTCAAAAGGAACAAAGACTGAGCATCCCTGGCCATTGTTTATAGATTGCTTTTGGCGTACAAATAAAGCCGAGGCGCCGAGCTTATCGAACAAAGAAAAGTTAAGAAGTCGTGGAACGAGGAAAGATTTGAGCACCCATTTTCCCTCGCTCTCGTATCCGGAGACGAATTTGGTGAGTTAGGTGAAGATGGGGTTATAAAGTTTTTACACCGCGAAGTATATTCGAGTGATTTTCGTTCCCGGGATCCGTAACAAAGAGAAGATATTTCTCTCCCGCAATCTTGGCGGCTTGGAAAGAGAGAGAGAGAGAGGAAGAAATATATGCATGAAAGGAGCTGGAGGAAGTAATGACGGGAGTGATTTCCTCATTCCTGTCAACCTTTCAAACTGATCTCAGTCGACGGCCGAGGCACCATGGGAGGATGAAAGTCTTTTTTTTAAAGCCCCGAGGGAATGGGTGAAATGCGGCACGATAGGGGTAGGTTTTGTAGAGAGAACATGGCGAGAGTGCCTTGGGAGACGTATGGCGCGGCGTTTGCACGTGGTGAATTCAGAAGGGATATAAAAATAGGGAGGTTGATAGGGGGTGAAGAAAAATCAGGCGAGGGTAGAGGGCGCATTTGATGCTTGAGGAAGGGCAGAATGAGACGGATTTGAGGAGAACGTCGACCCCGACGTGGATGAAAGAGAAATGCGATGGGAGGGGAGAAAAAAACAAGAAGGCCAAGGAAAAGAGGGAGGCACTGGTGGTATTCTTCGCCCTCAGGCGTCACACAGTCTGTTCTTGAACAGAGGGAAAAGACGCGCGAGGGATCTGATGTGTAACTGGAGGCGATTGAATAAAGGATGATGGAGAGAAAGTTCATCACTGAGCACTACATGTACAAACATCTACAAAATACGCTGCAAGCCACCTCAAGGGTGTATGGCAGGGGGTGAGTAGTCACCAACATGCATTACACTATACCCTCAAGTTAGTAAACTAGATGGGCCTCCGAGAAATAAGGCTGACCCGTATGAGATCCGGAACCATTGTTAAATCATATGTTGGTAAATATTAGTTCACCCGAAGTGGTGTGTTCTCTAAATATCTCTCAGATATATTAGCCACAGACGCCAGGTTAATGTCACTAAAAAAATCCGAAGCAGAATTAGTTCACGCTGATAGTACCTTAAGAGACATTAAATTGGATATTTAGAAGTAAGACGCGCAGAAATATTATGTTCAAGTTGTGGGTTCACGCAGAACCCCCTTACTGATTATTGGTTACTGAAATCAGCAATTTCAGAAAAAAAATGTATGATATAGCCCAAAATCTCTCTTTGCCAGTCAATAAAATTTCTGCTTCAATTAGTGCTATATATGCAGCGTAATAACCACAGGGATAAAAAATTCAGCCCAAGGATTGCATTCGGAATCTTAGTTATTTTAAGATAATATAAAGCGCATTAACTAGGTGGATTTGAGACATAACAAATTGCTTATATTTCGTATATTTCACTCTTTTTGTGTCACTTCGACCTATTTCAACGCTATGCACGCGTTATTTTCAGGATGACTGAAAATGACGAGCGTATAGATCGTCGAATTCATTTGAGTATATTCAAATGAAAAGAGGAATATATGAATCATAATGATTTCTCTATTGTTATTTCGTACCGTAATATCCATTTAATCAGATATTGTGAGCTTGAACATTGTTCCTAATTTTGAGAGTGCAGGGGATTTTGATATTTCAAACGCCAATTAAATGGCGAAGGAGCGATTATTAATTTTAATTTTTAAAAGATAATTGTTACAGGGACAAATAAAGCTAGATTTGACTATCAATAAAATACCATACTGGTTTATTGTCTGACAAATATGTACCTATATTATAAATGCCTATTTGTTAATATTTTATTCTTATAGCAGGTAGCACAAATTTGGAAGGAAGCGTTTCCTTAAAAATACATTTAGGGCATGCTCTCATTTGGCAGTGGAGAATGGACGATAACGGCGGCAGAACTAAAAAGATTCGATATCATGGAAATGTGATGCTGTCAATGAGTGATGCAGATTAAAAGGCGTTATATAATCACAAAGGAAGAGAGTCCTTCGAAGAGTTTGGAATAAAAGATGCTGTATAAAAACTCTGAGAAGAGGAGCCAAACTGATTGGACTCATCTTGAGACATGACACACTCTTGTAGACGTAAATGGAAGGAGATACGAATGGTAAGATCAAGCCAGGAAGACCACGAAATGAAGTCATGGGATAAAGTACGAGAGAAATTACGGATAAATACAGTAGCGATTAGCGGTAGAGAGAATGGAATGAAGACCTACCCTAACCATTCAGATTAATTACAGATGATGATATCTCTTTTCCCTTATGTCACGTGTTCCTTGAAACTCCTGCCATCCCTTACGTCACGTCGTCCAAAATCTCCATCCTCTTCTTCCCACGCTAATCAAGTGTTCTTTACTCAGTCCAACGCTTCTACATGCCTCATTGCCCACTTCTGTCAATGCCTCCCTACTTATGTCTTGTCTTTATGTTCAATCTTTACCTTGATGAAATTGACTATTTCGGCTTTGATTTTAATCACGTTCATTGAAAATACACGCAATATATAATTAACTGATATTTTGTGAAAATTATGCCTTGTGTTGAATTGTCAATCAATTTGCCCCGATTATTTGCTCGAGAGTTGGTTTTAGGTAGGTAGGCACATTCTGAGCTATCACAGTAATTGGAATAATGACCGCTTCCTATAACAAGCTCCTAAGGTTGCTGTGTACCTAGAACTTGGGCACAAATACTGAGTCATCATCCGTTTTGCAATGCAATGCTTCGTCATATTTACCTATGTAATTACGTAATACTCGTAAAATTTCACACTTCCGCATTTCTGCACAGTTTTTGCAAGCGAATATCCGACCGGCAAACTAGCCGCGCGGTTACACGCCTGAATAGAAGTGTTAAGCAACGCAATTTAGAAGTTGAATTCGGGAGCTTGATTCTCACAGGTAAGGGAAGCTAAAATAACGCGTTCGGAATCTCTTCCACTTATACACTTTGAGCGAACTACCGTTTTATATTTGCTTTGCGATTGCACTTCTTCTGGTCTCGGCCGTGAGTCTAATTGACCCAAGTGATGCAATAAGGAAGTCACGGGAGTCCCATTTCCTTTATCCTTCCACCCGTCCGAATAACCGGGTTGAAAATGAAATAAATAAACTTTGTATATTCCATACAAATATTAATGATATAAATTCCGACCGATTTCAACACATTCATGTCATTTTCAAGGGATATACTTACGTATTATTTGGGGTAATAACGTATTATCCCTCGAAAATGACATGAAAGAGTTGAAACCGGTTGGAGTTTATACCATTAAATATTTGTGTGGAATATACAAAGTTTATTTATTTCATTATGAACTCGAAGTTCCACAAAATTCACTCGCGAACCATGGAAAATAACCGGGTTGAATTTTTACTGGGAACCGGCCTGCCAGGTTCCCCTGGCGAGGTAGATGTTAAGACAGGTGGAATTTTGTTAACCTTTTCCGTGATGAGGAGAGGGATGATGAGCGTGTCATTGGAATGTTGCAAGGCGATAATAATTTTCAGAAAAAAATCGTAGGAGCGTAGTGGATGAGCAGAAGTGAGTTTGTGAATGTTTGCAAGGCACGGGTGAGAACTTCGTCATGTTTGGGTGGAAAAGAAAGAAGGGAAGTACGTTTATAGTGAAAGTGCGAGGAAGAGCAGAATACGCATGAGCCGGGGCACGTTCGGCAGTATGTTTGGGCATGAAGAATGGTATGCACCCACATCAGATTTTGGAGCGCCGCGCCGGAAGGATGGAACGGGGAAGCACAGCGCTTGTAAGATATATGTTTTATAAACTCGTATGTATGGAAGAGAGCGAAGTAAAGGCGAGATGAAGACACACGGAAAGCTGGGAGGGATTGATGTATCGACTATAAGAATTTATGGCACGGATGGATCCCGGAATATTTCATCTCGTATTATTCCCTTGTTTATGTTGCGATCGTGAGACAGCTTTCAGTATCTCCCGCGTAAAAAATGACAGGCTGTGATTTTTTTATGGCCCAGCTCTCCAAGTTCTTTTTTATTTAAAAAATAAACGCGCGAGAAAAATCCCAAGTTCCATCCAGAGAGTCATCTCAAGCGTCAACGAGGTGTTCCCAGGATATGTGCCCACCCTCCTAGTTTATATCGGTATAAAGAGGAGAAGTCAGAATACTATTCATTTCTCCAGTTCCAAAACACTGTACTCCAAATTCCAATGGGCATAAGGCAATTGAACGTACATACTCCTTGTTTATTTGGGTTTTCAATTTCAAAATTTTATGTTTTTCTCCCGTTGCTATTTAGCAGGAGCAAAATCCTTGCATCATAGTTTAATCGATAGCATCTCTGCAGTTGATTACAGGCACTGCTGTTAATAGGTACATTTCTTCTTCCTGGTTTAAAATTTGACCGAATATGACACAAATTTCAATTTTGTTTCACTGATTTTTGTACTAACCATATTATAAAACATTCAGATATAGTGATAGGTTAGCAAATCACTTTATGTAAAGAAAATACTATTTTGGCTTTGCTTAGACAATTCTGCCGATTGATATAAGGGTAAACTAAGAAAACTAAGTAGATTAAGTAAACTAAGAAATTCTAAAACTAAGAAAAAGGTCGCTACAATTGCCAAAGATAGGAGATTTTGGTTGACTGAAGAGATGTCAGCGAAGAAAGGAGATGCGCCAAAAACCTTTCGTCAGGTATAATTGATATGATAAGCCATCCCGTGAAGTGTTCATTTTTTCAAAACCTTGCCTCCTTTCATCGAAAAAATAACTTTGTATACAATGATAAACATTATTATATTCCACACAACTTAAATTACTCCCAACCGGTTTCAATATACAAGTTTCATTTTCAATGGAAATCCGGACTGCAAAGACGGGAGGCAGCCTGCAAATGGTGCACCAGAGGAAGGAAAGTAGGGGGGAGGGGGGTTTGGGCAGTTGCAGTTTCGGAAGGAGAAGGAATTTGGAGGTGAAATTAGGAGTGAAGAGAGGTGGGGGTTAAAGGGAGCAAAGTTTATTAAGTAACTGGAAAATGGGGAGGGAGGTGGAGTATATTCCAAAACGTATATTCATGATAACGTCACTGAACTAATAAATGACGACTGACAGCAAAAATTAATCTTTGTGCAACAATTGAGCATATGTGGTTTCTTAATTTTCTCTCGAGATTTTTTCCAATAAATGGCAAGTTATCAGGAATTAAGTAAATTCCCTGTAAACATTTTCAAGCAGAAAGCCACTCGCATCTGTTTAACATTGAATAATAGCTCTATATGAGCATCCTACCTATTTCAATACCCTTGAATCTTTCTACTTTCATATGCGAACACTTGAATATAAATTCTCCATTGGAGGATTGGAAAAACTATTGCTCATTTTTACAGAGGGGGTAACAGTCAGAAATGGATATGACTTTATAAAGATTATATGAAGTTATACTTTATTGAAAATTTTTATTATTGTCAGAAAGCATTTTCCAATAGTTTTCGTCTCCCTTGATAGTAAAAATAATTCACGAAAAATGATTCACGTCTTTTCACAAAATTCCTAAATGTAACCCAATGTAACCCTACAGTATCAATGTTACCCAAATATATCCACTTTCATTCCATATATATATTGCTGAAGTAATAATAGAACTAATTGCGAGAGATATGGAAGCCAAAATTCCTTTCCTTCCAGATAACTTTTTCAATTTTAAAAGTCAAATTACCAGTTTACAAAGAGAATGGTCTTTCGGGTTTCCATCCGCGTTTATCCATTTTTGGTGGACAATATTTCGCCAGCGTTCCAGCTAGCTTCCTCAGGTCCGTTGAATTCCATAAATAACATAAAAGGACGGACCACACTCTGCAATTCAACGGACCTGAGGAAGCTAGCTGGAACGCTGGCGAAATATTGTCCACCAAAAATGGATAAACGCGGATGGAAACCCGAAAGACCATTCTCTTCATCAACGAAACTCCGCGGAAGCCTTCACGAAATACCAGTTTACAAGTCAATTTACCAATTTACAATGTCAATTTACCGATTCACAAAATCAATTTACCAATATACAGATTTAATTTACAGAAATCAATTTTCGATGTCCAATTAATTAGTAATTATGTAATTTTATCTTTCTATTTAGGTCCAGCTACGCTATGATATAGCTTGTCAGCAGGTTCCTTTCTCACACTTACCGTATTCTTAATCATTACTATATACTTTGATATTGATTGAGCGGTTGAAAATATCCCGGAATCCCTATGCTTAACAATTTAAAAGCCAGTTTTTAATTTTTTCCTTAGCTTCACCTTTTTTTAATTTCTTAATTTATGGAGAATTTTGTTAAATATGGTGGGTAATTTAGTCTTCAGATGTCTCTGGCTGAAAATATTCCGGGTGCAGTTGTTGGGGCTTTCCCTTACATTTGCAACAACTCCTCAACAACAGTGAAAGAGATGAGGGTTCTTGAAAATATGAAATCATCAACGTCTCTCTAGGTAAGATGCATGCTATAAAATCGTGAGAACGATTGTCCCAACTTTTGAACCGTAAGTTTCCCGGCTCACAAACTGGGAAGAGTGCAGAAAATGGCTTAAAAAAGGTTAAAAAAGAACTAAAAGCAAAAATATTGATGGTCACGAAAGGTAGAGAATGAAAGCCGAATATTTCCTCGAATAGGAGTAGGAAGATTCATTGACACGGAAGAATGAGTGAATAACGTGAATTTTCAGCGTATATATCGAACATACGTGATATAGGGAGATATAGCGGTGCGAAGAAAGAATGGAAGGTTTTCGACGACGACGCAAGGGGGTGGATGCCCTGTGTCGTATAATGTGCGAGTCTCGCGGCTAGGAATTTGCATTTCCATCTGGGTCGCGGGTTCGGAAATCCAGCGGGTTATTGGCTCCGGGATGCTATGGCTCCGCGCCCAAACCTTTTCAATGAATAGTCTCGAGGTTGGCAATTGTCGTTTATCCTGCCTACGAGTTTCTTCACCTCGTAGAAAATTTAGGTTTTGGCGATAAGTAATAAACCAGCTGATTAAAGGCCCACCAGGTTTTTGTAACAAAAGCTAATAATTTTATCGCTATATTCTAAGATGACACTATGTGAGATAAACTTTGTACTCATACAGTTTCAGGAGCTTCAAACTTTGGATGAGTAAATTTAAATAGTAGCATTGAGAATAGTAAATTGGCGATAAATGTGCTTTCATTAACAAGATACATTACATTGGCTCGAAATATTTTTGACTAAAATATTTTTAAATTAACTTTCCTATTTCGATCGTAATACTGGATCGTCAATATTTTTCATGGTAAACAATTATAAACAGAGAACTTTATTTAACTATCAGCTAATATTAATGTAATTAAATAAAGTATTTAAATAGTACCTACTCAGTTTATAAATTTTCATCATGAACGTAACAAATTTTCGCAAAGCGCCGCCTAAAGTTACTTCTCATATAAGCCTCACTTGCACTGATGCATCCTTAGTGGAAGTTATTTAGCTTGAGTTTTTGCAGTTTTCTCACGAATAAATGCGTAGGTCTTATGCTGTTGGGAAATGGATAAGGTTGACACGTCTCCTGCTCCCTTGGCTCTAGTCAGCATGTCAAGAACAAGTCTTGCGAGGTTACAAGTATTTAATTTGGCTTGGATGATCTTTTTCTTAAATTCTTTGCCAATTAATATGGCGATAGGTTTTTGGAATAATTTATTCGAGCGTTGCTAAATATATGGATTACTTTTGCATCACAGTATTCATAGATAAGACAACTATCCTCCAATTTATTCTAATTTGGCGCAACTTAAAATTCATAGTGACAGTATATCAGGCACCCAATGAATTTACACCAAAGGAAACTAATGAGGTTTCAATGCAGTGATTTTCGTCATTTTAGTAGCGTGATCTAGGGATACGTTCAATTAGATGTGTTGAAATTAACGTTAGCGAACGGAGCACATCAGTACACTTCAGTGCACACGAACGACGTTGAATGTAACGATATATGGAGGCGGAACGATCGGTAACCTGATAATGGGTAGCATTCTGGGGATACATAATAGTCAAGGACGAATGCTTGATAACTTGTAACTCGAATTTGAGTGAATGAGTTCGAACAAACTATATGCCTAAAAAGGTAAGCTTTTAAACTAAAATTAATTCAACTCGCGGATGTCTAAGAACTAGCAAAAGTAGTCAAAGCGTTGGACCACGTTACCCACCAGCATTACCCACGTTTAACGTATTTACTGAAAATAAATCCAAAATAAATAAACAATATTTTTTATATATTTTAAGAGAAACGTATTTTTTTAATTTTTTACTTTTATAACTTTTTAATTTTTCATGACATTGCCAGTTTAATTTCAAATTTGCGCCAAATCTCAAAGTAATAAATTGATGGGAAGTGGGTAAAAAAAGAATTTTTCCCACGTGGTTGAAATGTTTCACGTAAAATTATACTCGCGTCCACATAAATTTCGGTTAACTTAAAATAAAAGCGTTTAATAAATACAAATGCAGATACAACTGGCACTCTTTTCTCACCAAGCACAGAATAGCTCCTTTAGTTCTGCCTGCGCTGTCTAGTGCGCAGCCTAGTGAGCAAAGCCTGAAACGGATGGAGAGAAAAAATAAATGCTCAGGTCAATAGTTCTTATTGAGATGTCCCAGCTGACTCGCAGAGTACGCGTGAAGAAATGTATATGACGCTCATATTTTTGCTTCATTACCCAACGTTGGGCCCTAAATGCATAGAATCAAACTATATAATTTTATAATAACTAGGCATGTCTGTCAGTCTATAATGCTGCTAGAGGATCGAGGATGGACATTTTTCTCGGTTCTATGTAGCTATAAGCAACATATTGATAAATTAAATGAGTAAATGGTACATGCATGTTATCTTTCGAAGTAAATAAGTATTATTTTTCCTACAATTATAATCTAAAATAAATCAATTCCCCTGATATGGCTATCTGGCGATGTTTCCGTACATATTTCTTTCTAACGATGCAATACATAACTGATTAAACGTCGTTTTCGCAGAGGGGGACGTCATTTCTGACGGGTTATGGCTAGTTAATTAATATCTCATGTACGGTCAAATATATGCGTTGTGCAGTCGCGTTGCGACAAAAGAGACGCACTTAAGTGATTAGAGAGCACCCACAACTATCTAATTATTTCTTAACACTAATCCAATGAATGCTCAGTTTAAATATGCCTGAGAAACGCTTAAAGTTCGCCCATAAGGTCTCATTGAGGAATTTCTAGATGACTACAATGGTGTAATCACAGTCCATTTTGTTCTCATCCAAAATCATTCCACCAAACGTGATGCGGCACTCATCAATTTCGTATCGAATTAGGAGAGCAACCTGCGATCACAATAATAAAAAGAGAGAGTTCAGTAGTGAACAAACCGACGAGAAACATCGATGCAAAATTAGCACTCACGCCTCAGGGAAGGAGAACTTAATTAGCTCGAGACTAAACACGAGTATTCGAAACGGCTCAATTAACCAGAGTACGCACGCTCCCGGATCGATTATGTTATCTTTCATACCTCTACCATAGCACTCGTTATCTCAATCACGGCTCACTTGAATCGCAATGCAATGGAGGAATGGAGAGCAAACATTAGTGCAGCAAACTAATGAATTCGGCGACAGAAATCTCAAGAGCACGTCACTGGTGCAAATCAAGTCAGAGGAGGCTAGAACCTGAAAGCGAGCGGGTCAACTCTTGTATGAAAGGAGATAAATTCTGTCATGGCTCTAAGTAAAACTCAAAAAGTCCACATCATTATCGTAAATATAATTATTTTATCAGTGTAATTTATATCAATAAAACTGTTAACGAATTAATTGTAAACGTCAATACCTATATAAAAAAATTATCTATAAAACGCAACCAGTAAACATTCCTGTAGCGTGTGGCACTCCATGGATCGGAAATATGGACTATTGGAAAAGCAGACCAGAATGAGCTTTCTAAACCTGTACGATGTTAAAGTTGGAGTACGATGCTGAAGATCAAATAGTCGGAAAATAAGAAATCAAGAAGTATAAAGAAGGACAGAAGAAGGAAGGACCTTATGGAACAGTATACAGAAGAGGAGAACCAGACGGATTGAGCACACCATAAGGCAAAATGGACTTGAGAGGTAAATAATTGAAGGAAAAATAGAGGAGAAAGTCCCAAGAGGAAGGCCAAGGGATATATACAATGTTTAAATATTTATAAAAAGCGCATTTATGAATTGCCACTAAATTTTATTTTTGGAATAGTTAGCTAGGTATGTTTAGATTACGGAAAAAAAGTTTCGGCCGATTCTGAGATGGAGTATTTGAGAAAAGTTTATTAACAATTTTTTAAACATTAGTAATTAACAACAATAGGGTATAGGAGAAAATAATTTTTTATTGATATATTTGCATTCAATAAGTATTTAGGTTTAATAAGAGCCATTAATCATTGCTGTATAACAATTACAAGCGGATATATAAGTGATAACATGATTTAAGGCTCGGATTTTTGCTAAAAATGCGAAAAAATTAAAATATGCATAATTCGCTCAAAGATTTCTTTTCATAAAACGGTTTGAGGGTGTTCAGTTTGAGTTGATATTGTACCTATACACCAATTTTTATAAAAATCTGAGACCCTAAGGGACAAACGTTTGTTGAATTAAGGTAGAATGACCCATATATGGATAAAATAGAGGAAATTAGGCAAATGAGAGGAACTACCAGGGAGTGAGGGAACTAGCATTAGATAGAGAAGGATGGAGGGCTGCAGTCAACCAATCTTAGGATTGAACGACCATTGGTGATGAAAGGCCATACGGCGCCATCCACACCATCGTGGATAAATATAATATTCATGTGATACCTCAGGTTTTTCATTTTTTGTATCTTAACAGGATGTTAAAACTTTGCTATTACCTTTTTTCAAATTGCTATCAGAGTGACTGACGGTTTTTCTTCTGACTATACCCCTACTTGTATTGCGTTACGCAATTTTTAAATTCAGTACAACGAGGATAATTTGTATTGTCCTCTTGATTACACATCATCATCAACCCAATTATCACTGTAAGTTCAAATATTGAACACTCACTTTCCCCTTACTAATGCTGAGGCTTACTTGTGGCGACCGTAAACGGTGCCATCATCTTTTATATTGTTGTCAAGGAGGCCTTACTGATTTGTTTATCTTTATGTAACTAAGTCATGGACTGAGATTGTAAGGAGCATTGCATAAAAGCTCTAATAAATTGATTCAACAAATGTGGAGATCTTCTCACTTATCCATCTCCACAATGGTGATCATGACAAGGGGATTAATAGTCAACATTTGGTGAAAATGGTTTTGCCGCGCGGCGACGAGCTTCACCGCTTACGAGAGGAAAACGCCCAGTTCCATCAGCTACTGCTATGCAATGATTCTAAATCAAGACGCAGCCACACAGACACCGAGCAGAACCCACCTGCGGTTCGTCACGTCGCCGTGAAACTACCACAATTTTGGCCCGAGAAACCGAGTCTTTGGTTTTCACAGACGGAATCTTAGTTCGTGCTGTCGGAGATCACAAGCGAGGTAACGAAGTTCCAATACGTTGCCTCTATTTAGATTCTCGCGTGGCATGTGATGTTGAGTACATAGTCACGAATCCTCCGTCTCAGAATCCTTATTCGACTCTACGATCGAAGTTTATAGAACGTCTGTCAGCCTCTGAGGAGCAGCGCGTTCGCCAGTTGTTGTCGGACGAGGACCTCGGCGATCGAAAGCCTTCCCAATTCTTACGGCATCTCGCTCCCTCGCCGGAACAACCGCTCTTCCGGATAACCTCTTCCGGCAACTGTGGCTGAGTCGATTGCCCCCGCACGTCCAAGGAATCCTGACTGCCCAGGCGGAGTTACCCCTAGACAAGCTGTTGGAGCTCGCTGACAAGATCATTGAGGTGTCAACTCCCCATATGGCCGTCCATGCCGTTTCTCCCAACAGCATATCGACGGATGATAAGCTGTACCTAGCCATCGAGTGTTTTTCAAGACACGTGGCGTAGCTGTCGGTTTCACAAGGTCATCGTTCCCGGTCGCGCGATCGTCGGTGGTCAAAATCGAGAAGCCCGTCGCCCTCTTGAGGTGGTAGATGGTGTTGGTACCATTCTAAGTTTCAAGATAGAGCCAGGAAGTGTAATCCACCTTGCATCTATTAGGGAAACGAGCACAGCGATCAGTAGCGACGGCGACTGATCGTTTTTCCCACGCAGGCCGTCTTTTCGTCACCGACCAGTCTTAAAATTATCGATTTCTCGACTTTAAAAACTTCTATCGTATGATTTTTAACTTTCTATCTAACCAGTACAGGCATCATTTTTTCTCTCGCCAGGCATCCATGTCTCGATATCACCATTATTTGCCATCCGATTTACTGTACTGATTTCATATCATATTCCTGGAAATGTTTGAACAAAGTCATCGATCGTTAAGAACTATTACTTTGCATCGGGGATTATATTAATAGTTTCTATGAATTGCAAACTAACTACATTAATGCCTTAACTGCATTTTAATTCGTATTACATATCTCTTAAATAAAAAAACAGTATTTTAACGCAATATGAGAGTTTTATCAGGACGATTAGGACTAATATCTGAAAAGCTAAGCAAAATGAAGCTCCCATTATCATGTTTCAATTTCAAATGATGCAATGAAAATGCAATGCTGCAATGATGCCGTTGCTTATATTTTCAATGAAAAAACTTTATATGTACATTTACGCATACCTCGAAGTAATGAGCCAATTGAAAGATTATTTCCTATCCGCATCGGTTTTTGTGACTTAAACTAACCCATGAGAACTTGGAATGGCTTTTTTATTCTTTTTTTCCGAACCACTTGCGAGAAATAATCGATCTCTTGGGGAAAACTTTTCCGTCGTTCGCCGTCCAGAACAGAAACTCTCTTGAGCTAATTATTCTGGCGCTGGAAAGAGCTTTGAACGGAGAGCGAGTGAGTGACTTGGACTGCTTCCTGCCGCCTTAACTCCTTCACTCTTCCCTCTGCACTGTGTAGTTCATAACTCTCTCCACATCCCACTCCCTTTACCCACCCTCGCTACCCTCAAATATCCCGACATACACTTCACTTCACCTTCATCGCCGTCCTCGGGGGAAAAGGCTTTACGCGAGACCGCAGCGCATGAAAGGAAGTCGTGCCTCATAGCGGTGGTGGTGGTGGGCTGCGGCAAAAACCTCCCTTCTCCTCATTCACAAACCCGTCCCCACTTCCTTGGGGCTCCTTTCACACTGCACCACGCGCCAAAAAACCCCGAGTCAGCACATTCAGGAGTTAAGGCTGAGGGCATGTAACGTGGGTCGGGAGAAAGTTTATTAAGGTAGCTAGTTTGAGCGATATTTTATAGCAAGATATAGACCATATTCGAATTTCACTTTGAACTTTATGAAGTTGTATGAAGGTAGAAGTTAATGCAGTAGCATTAAGGTGGCTGGTCTAAAAAACCAAAGTGAACAGATTTTCTTAAAAATTTCCAAATATGTTCCTTTTTGGATATTCTACGGAAAATCGAAGAAAAAACGGGGGATCATCGACATACTTTTTGAGATATTTTAGATTCTTTTAACATGGAGCCTTATGGCGCTCTCCACTCCAATAGGATAAATTACGCACTTTCTCCATTCCTACTGAACGGATTTCAACCAAAAACTGATCTAATGTAGCTCTAATAAATTAAAATCTATTCTGAAAAAATCATTTAATACTATCGACTGAAATTTTTCGCAAATACGATTTAAAAATATGTATGAGTGAATTTCAAATGTCGCGCGCGGCTATGTGGTGTAAAGTTGGCAACGTGGCACACGAAAGTACGGGACATGCTAGAGGCCCTCTAGAGGGCCTCTAGGACATGCTAAGCAGAGACACGTGTTGCAGCGTGTTGCAAAATGGACGCTGTTGCCGGATTAAAAACGAAAGATAAAATAATGTATAGAATCATATTTTAATACTAGTTCGCATTCGAGTGACAATACATCTTCATTAAAATACTTATTTTGAATTCTATGGCCACGGGTGTAACTGTTTTCGGAAAATTAATTTCGCAAAAATGACTTAAGAAATGAATCAAGTCTGCATCTAAGCAAATTTTTATGGCAATGTGTACATTTAAAGGACAATATTTCAGACTGTACGTAATACATAAGTCATTCCTACTGAATATAGTATAACTACGACCTATTATTTAAATTTTAAACCAGCATTAAAATTTAAGTAACTAAATTTCTCAATGACTAACGATTACCCGACCAGCCACCTTAAGACGCAAAATCTTTTTTATTATTTTGACCTGGTATTTTCTGTGATTAACTAAATATGCAGGGTGCTTTGTAATGACTCTGTAATATTTTAGTATATGATTTAACAGATCAAAATAAGAAAAAAATTCATTTGGACATGCGTCCGGAAACGCAGCGTTACCCAGATCTGTCTGTACGCGTTTTTCACTGAAACCGCACTAAATAAACAACTATCAAAGATAAAGACTTGAAAGTTTGTACAGCTGTTGATGGTACTGATTCAAACTAGCCAGCAACATTTAATTATTTTCTGATACACCGTTCCAAAATGGCGGCCAATCAAACTTTTGAATCCTTAATATATTTGCACACAGAAGCCGTATTAAAAAAGTGCAAATATAAAAACGTTGCGCCTTTTATTTACAAATAAATGGTATTAATAGAATTTTCATACCTACTACAACAATGATATGGTCAGCATATTTTCAAACCAATGTCAAAGTGTTTAATGCAGACAACAATAACAAATCGTATCAATAACATTTGCATTCCTACTACAACAATGAAATGGTCGACACATTTTCAAACCAACGTCAAAGAGAGTTTGCAAACACAACAACAAACCATCATTAACTGCAAAACAAAAACAATCTGATATTTTTACTTTATTTTTACTCAGTATTTAAGTGATCCCTAACGATTTGTCCATTATGTGCGGGAGGGGGGGGGTCCATCGAGCTGGACCACATGGACTGCCGCAATACAAGAGGCAGCTCATCCATGGTGTTTTCTACAACAGCATGTAATAAGTTTAAGAAACGTACTGCATTCAATTGACCATTGTCTAGAAACTCTAGATAAAGGATACCATTTATTCCATTTTATTGATTTGTGTGATTATTGTTGTATGTCTGCACTAACCACTTTGACATAGGTTTGAAAATCTTCTGACCATATCATTGTTGTAGTAGGTATGCAAATTTTATCGATACCGTTTGATTTGCAAATGAAAGGCGCAACTTTTTCATACTTGCACTTTTTTATTACGACTTCTATGTGCAAAGATATTAGGGATTTAAAAGTTTGATTTGCCGCCATTTTGAAACGGTCCATCAGAAAATAATTAAATATCGCTGGATAGTTTTAAACATTACCATCAACAGCTATACAAAATTTTTGTTCTTTAACTTTGATATTTTTTTTTTATTTAGAGCGGTTTCAGTGACAAACGCGTACAGACAGATGTCTGGGTAATGATACGTTTCCGGATACATGTCCAATTGAATTTTTTTCATGTTTTGATCTACTAAATCATATCCTAAAATATTACAGAGTCATTACAATACACCCTGTATAAAAAAACCTCTTCCTTTTTTGACCACGAATTATGCAATCAAGGTACCATGGAGTATCTCTGCTTGAGTTGTTTTCTTAAATATTGACCAATATTCCATAATACCGCAATTAAAATATATACCTATTTGAAACTTTAACTCGTATATTTCACGCAAAATATACATATTTGAGACTTAATCAAGACACTTAATGATAAATGAAAAGTGAAAAATTTTGTGTATGTCCACAGTATTATAATACTGTGGACATACACAAGGTTTTTCACTTTTCATTTATCATTGCAATATGTTCCACAACATCTCGCCGAACACCGTTGAAGACACTTAAAATGAAGTTAATACAGTAGGTAATATCTAGAGGCAAAAACTAAGTTTTTATGATCTGAACTGCTCAGTAATTACCTTAATATACACATATATGAGACTTCAACTTATTTGTTTCACGCTTAACGCTCGCAACGGCTTCACAGCGTTAACACAACGTTTATTTTAGAAGCGTTATTACGATGAGTTGTAAACTTATTTCTTAAATAATTCAGAAATCATGCGAATCACACCTTTTAATATTCTTACGTGATTTTTGTGACAGAACTTTATTAATTTTCTTTATAATTCTACCCTGAAGCGCACAACCGCACGACATCCCAATGAAAACAGCTACTATTTTTCAGCAATTATCTCGAGAAAAAAGGTGCAATGATTGGCTGATGTATAAGTATCATAAAAAAACAGTACATTTTTTCTTAATGATGAGACCAAATTCACTGAATTTTAAGCGCATGTATACCTCGCTCAGACTCACTTCAAATGGCTTGAGCGGTAATCGTGGGTCATTGAAGGTACATTTCTATGCTTCTTCAAGTCCCTAACCTCTTCAAAACCTCTAGGATCACATTTCACTGTAGTCCATCATTTAAACCAGGAGGAAATCACCTTGCATTCAGTAATTTAAGTGATATACCACATATTTCTGTGGTAATAAAAGTATGTTAAGACTTGAGTTTTCGGCGCGATATACGAAATTTAGGAGAAAATCTTATTTAAATGTTGTTTTTTTAATCTTTGATTTGGCGTGACGCCTTAACATTTGTTAGCAACATTAACTTAAGTAATAAATTTATTAGGTACCTCTTTCGCGTTTAGAAGGAAACCTGTGTACGTATATCCGGACTATTACGAAATATATCTAAAGTGCCATAAAGCTACGTGTTAGAATAGCACTAAATATCCAAAAAAGAAATAGGTAAAATATAATGTTTTCACTTATATTAATAAATATCACTAATAATAACACTTATTCCAAGTTTCATGCAAATCTGTTAATGAACAAAAATCGCTCATACTACCTGAAGGGGATCTTGTGTGGGTAGCGAGGCTCTGAGTTGCAGGCCTGACAGGAGTCGCATTGGGGAGGCCCTACCACAAACCCACCTACTTCCTCTCCTTTCCCTTCCCCTCCTCACATACCCTTTTCCACCTCCATGCGTCTTCCCAAACTCGTTTCCCCTCCTTGCTAGTCGTCCGCAGGCGCACACAAGGGGTTCTCCCATTTCGGGCTCTTCCACAGGAGCTCACGGCTGTGCCTACACCCTCAGGGATCCCACCCAATTTTCTTCCAACAGCTTCCCTCTTAATTCTTGCCACGTTAAACCTTTCCTTGCAAAGTGTTCCCTCAACTCTCCCGCATCTCCTCAGTCTTGCTCGTCAACTTTTCTCACTCCGCCAACGATAATTCAACGAGTAGGCACTTTATTTCCCCTTGCCTCTCGCCAGGAGGATTTCGGCGTCTTCTCGCGAACACAATGGATGATTCCACTGGAAATAAAACTAGAGTAAACGGCCCCGCCGCTTTGGTTTTCGCTGTCTTTTCGCTATGTGTTTAAAACCTTCTCTATGAAACTCTCACGCTACGGATACTCTCTACTGATAAGCCCAGGTGCATTGGTGCAGTATTGGGCATGCAGCTATTTTACTGAAAAGTTATTCTCTCTCTAGCTCCTTGAAATAGCTTCTGAGTAAAAGTTAGCTCTGTTCCACCGAAATATACTCTCTTGTTTTGAGCTTTTAATACACGAGTTTTCATTCTTGAAAGTTCGAATAGATCTTACATCTACTCGATTTAAAATAGTTTTTTCACTTATTGTGAAATATTGAAATAGTTATTTAATCATTTAATAACTGTTACTTAATTATGAAAACTTAATTGTGGTAATCAAACATGCACCAGTTTGAATTATGATGTTCATTTGAGCTCCATTACTCCCCCGTAGCTCCTGTTTGCGTTCTCCCTACTGCACCCGATAGCAGAGGCATACAAATCGAAGTTTTAAATTATTTATATAATCGTGAAGTTACTGATCGTTACCAAAAGACAACCTCGTTCAGAGCACCTAAATGTAATCCAAATCTTGAACATTGTTTCTTATTACCGTAACTTATCACATAAAAATTTAAAAATATTGTCGATTACTTCTTGTCTCAAACATTCTTTTCTAGGTGAATTTCTAAACAGTCACATAGAAAAATGACTCTGAAACTTTCTATGCTACAAGACCATTTATAACAATACGTTGATATTAGCTGAAGGTATATAACGAAGTTAATTTAACGCTAACAGAAACAGTTTTAAATTACCTCATTATATGGATTAAACCGAGTCTATTCTAGAGAACAGTGGCTATAAACAATATAATTCAATTAGCCTTTCTCGAAAGTCTAGCTTTAATAGATAGCTCAGGATTGGTCAACGTTACTAAGGATTATTCAGTTATGAGATAAGAGAAATCAACAACTCTAATGTCTCAGGAAAATTATATTATCTCCTGGATTTATGGATGGACAGTAAATAATGCCTTAGAACAAGCCCTCCTATAATGAGGTTTATCAAAATACGAGGGTCATTATAATCTTGTGCTCCAGGTAAATTAAGGGGAAGGTTTGCTGGAGGTCATGAAAATGTGGATAAATATATTACAACGAGAACTATCCATGAGTTTTTTCCAGTTTCTAAGCGATACCCTAATGTCCTTCGGATAACAGAACTTTCAAAATATTCGTGTGTAGTATAAAAAATTTAGCTCAACTTCTATTAGTATTGTGTTTTTAATGGCAATAATTACTGATTTCTTTGAATTTTGCGACTTATGGCAAGTATACCGTACTCATGCGTGTACCAGTAGTACACTTTACCACGCGCCCTCATCGAAGACGAGTACCTACTGCAAGTTTGACTAAGAAAATCGGGAAAAATATTTACCTGCGATTGTGCTTGTGTTGAAATCGGGAATGGTTGGAATGAGACAAGGATTAATCCTTTGAGTGCCTCCTACTCTAGGTGGTACTAACGAAAAATGCCAAGGGTGTTTACATAAAAGGTAACACCTTAAAAAAATATTGTGAAGCCATTTGTTTGAATATTAACCGGAGGTCTTCTTTACTTTACCAAAAATTAAATAATTCATGTTTGTACAATATTTTAAATCACTTAAACTGTTTACACATTTTTTACAGTATTACAAGCATAAACAATATATTTTTGACAAAGCCGATGTATCGGCCCACGGCACAAAGAGAGTTTAACTATTATGGGGATAAGCGGCTAAAAAATTAAACACTTATCTTAAGAACCCTCTAAGCCGTAACTACTATACTCTCTACTACCCCTTAATTATACTCAACTGGAACAGTCTGTCACGACTCTCATAGAACCTCATGACTCAGGCTGAGGTTAACATTTATGCTGCGGCAAATCATTACTTTAATTTTCACAGAACCCAGTCTCAAGTTTATCTTTTTTCACGACATGTGAACTTTAAATATCGTATCAGGAAACGCACTCTTTTCGTATAACGTACTTTGGAATTAAGTCGCTAATCCATTAATTATAGATAGGTTATGGATATGCATTCTATTTCAGGTTCTTTTCATTTTACCAGGATCATTACCCTTTAACTGTTTAACTCTTGCCTCTTCCACTTGCAGTGAATTCCGCCGCACTTTATGTAGTATTTTTATCATCCTACCCACCTCACGCTTTCAGTAACTTCTCTCATGTTGCTTCGTGTCTATCTTATTTCTTTATTAACGTCTTCCATCCCTTGTCAGTCCTAATTATCCTTCGTTTGTCTTCTTATTTCGCCCACACTTCCCCTTTAATTACACCTCAAAAGTCTCCCTTGTACTCTGTCTCTCACGAAGCCGAAAAAGCCCGCAGTTGGATTTAGGCTTTAGTTAGCTCCTTTCTCGCGTTAATTCTTTTTTTTTAATTTTTTCGTCCCCCTGGATCTATTTTCTAAAATAAAATTCACCGAGGCGAAAATATCCGTCTCACAAAGGCTCAGCCAAGATCACTAGTCAGGGGAGCGATTCAGATGCAGATTTACACAGCATTTCCTTTTTCCTCGCGCGCTCTTTACTCCGGATTCCAATTTCACCGGCCGATATATCCATTTATTCTCGCCGTTCCTTCCTCTTTCTTTTCCTCCCACCCGTTCATTTGCTCTCCCACCATTGGCAAAGGTGTGTGAGTTTATTCTCCCCCAGATCCCTTAATCCGAAGCATTCCCCCGACCCCTCTGCTCCCGTGTTGTGCACCAAACCCCCGACATTGGCCTCACACGCACCCTTTTGCTCACCCTCTCAACCTTCTTCTGTTTCAACTTCTTCTCTCCTCTTTATCTGGAACCCTAGCTCCTGCTTTCTCACTTGCATGCCCTTCTAATTCTCACTCACTCGTTCTCACCATCGCCGTAACCTGGCTCAGCCTCTCACCAAACCGAGCAGGCCCCTTCCTACCACTCTGTCTTTGCTTTCTCTGCGCTGTTCTCTCTCCGCTTTCTTCCTCGCTGGCTAATTTAAATATCCGGGGAAGTTCTCCTTTTCCGGGAGATCCAGGAATCCTTTTCTTAAAATTTGATTTTGGTTATTTCGTGTTTCACTGAAAATATTTCTCTCTTCTCTTGAATGCATTGAATACGATTACGGCCTAAGTCAATCGAATCAGAAAGTGCATTTTCAACCGCTCAGAATGTTCTGGACCAGAATGAGAACTAGATTGAGTGATCGATGCTGTGACTACCTTTGTTTTTAGAAACCGCACTATAAAAAATACACGGCAAACATCTTTTATTCAAATTTATTGATTTTACTCGATTTCAAGGTAATTTTTTAAAACTTTTCTCTTCAATCCAAAGAACCTTCTTTGCTATATTCATTACAGTTTTTAATGAAAAGAGTCAATTTGTTCAAAACGTCTGTGTTATTCGAAAAGTATTTTGATATGTATTTCCACAAAATATAATTTAATCTTGCACATCATGGAACTTGCAGAGCAGAACTAGAACAGACTAAAAATAAAGCAATTACCGTTTTCGTTCGCTTTCCCATTACTATATAGGTTCATTCAGTTAAAATATTCTAAATAGATATAAGTATATTCCGAAATATCCGGGATCCCAGGAAGAGAATCACTTTATTTCGGAATTCCGGGAAGAGCTAAATGCCGGGAAATGAGAAACCCTATAAGGGCTAGACTTGTTAAACTTAGCCATTGTTATTAAAACGATAGCATAGTATTTTCCACGGTGTGATATAACTCCAGCCATATCAAAAGCAATACTTAGTCATCATTAATACACCGTTAATTTGAATAAGCATGGGAAGAATGTTAGATATACACGCTTCTATGTCTGAATGTAGTTTGAACGAGATTATCCCCACCATTATGATGACCATATTCAAATTTAATCTTGATATTGAGCAACTGTAAAAAGCAGGAAGTAAATATAATAATTTAAATAATGAAAAATGTTTGTTTTAAATGACTGAAATTCTGATAAATTAGCTAAATATGCATGCATAAGTCTTTTACTTGACTTTGAGATTATTTATCGATTCTGAAATTATATCTGCAGAGAGTAATTGATTTATTTTTTAAATTAGTTAATAAATCATACAAACTACTCACTTTTAATTTTTTGGTGCGATCCATGCGTAAGAAATTCTTCATTTTAAAAACGAAGTCTCTCTGAAATTCCTATCCACACAATTTCCAGCGTAAAATGGCTGATACTTTTTGTCATAATTCTCGAAAAGTAGTGCTGTGAGTGGCTGATATTTTTTTATCGACTCCATTCGTTGGCATCTGCACCTTGAATTCCTTGAAAACGCGGGAAAATTGCATGACACGATCAACTCCTTGAAAAAAACAGATGATTTCCGTAATTTTGAGATAATTTGGGTTTTTCTATTCGATAATCCCGGTTTTTCATCCTACAGGGAACATTCCCTTGGTAGTTTTCAGAATCACAAACTTGGTTCCGCATAATACTCTTGCGACATGCATAATGAAATCGTAACCTTGGTCGATAATTGATCAATCCTGCTCATCTATTCCCACAACTGCGTGTGCTTACGCAGTTCATCTACTGTCACAAATATTAATGCCAAATATTTTTCCCAAACAGACGCTATTTTTGGAGACGGATACTTTTTTTGCTAAGATAAATCCCCCCCCCCCAATTTACGAAGCTAGATTTATTTGTCACGTAGATAAGGTTCCATAATTATATCATTAAAAAAATAATTTCCACATTAATAACAAAAAGGTCACCATAAAATGTAGCCAATGAAAGAATCCAATTATAGTATTAGTCGCCTGTAATAATTTGACAAATCTTCAATGTTGTCTGATTGATATCATCAATGAATTAAAAAGGTACCAAGAGAAAAGTCAACACTCCCTTGAACACTAGTAAATAAAGTTTATGGAAGAGAAGAAAGTACGTTCATTTCGCCATCGTCATGAAATCTTCGGGAACTTTATGTTTTTTTGTCATGCCCGTGAGAAATTTTAAGCAAGCACAGTTTTTAAAATCACTTTATCCTTAAGTCTATTGTTTAAAATATGGGCTATTGAGCTCCTCCTACACCACTGTTGAGATAAACGGATGCACTGTGCCATCCCATTCAATACGGTCAAAAATTTCCATCGATTAGATTACGATGTTATTTACAACAACGCAGACATATTCAGGTGTTATAGCACCCAGCAATCATATGGAACGAGTACTCGGTAAATTTCAATGTTCGTCATCGGAAGGGAAATCAATGGTTCGCAAGAGAGTTAAATCGTCAGGAGAGCCAGAAAGGTCAACGCGCTGGGAATGAAAATGCATATATGCAGAAGGGATGGAGAGAATGAGGGGGGGAGGAAGACCCTTATTACGCGTGCTACGGAAAATCTGTAATTAAATCCCAGGTTCCTTTTCACATGCCCTGAAGGGGAAGGAGGTGACCGCTCAATCGAATCGACTCTCGTTCAAAGGGAAATTAAAAGCGTACGACGCGACGCGGAAAAAAGACAACTCCGGGCAATGAGGCGATGGGAGCGACCATCGCGAATGCAGGGGCAACTGAGGAAGAAGAATAGACAAAGAGAAAGCGCAGCAAAAGAGAGACCTGGGGAGGATAAAGTCTGCTCAGTTTAGCGAAAGGGTGAGGAATGAGGTTTAGTCGAGGGAAAAGCGAGAAAGGAGACAACGAGCGAAAGAAAGGAAGCGCGGATTGCATATCTATATAGTTGGAAGAAGATTATCTATAGTAGTGCTATGTCTATCTATCTATAGTATTATACTATGATGTAAATCTATAGTAGCTTAATTGGCTTGCGAACTTATTCATTGTCATCAGCTGTAATTAGCAGCTCTTCTTCCAACCAACAGCTTCATCTACTATATAAAAGGCTATGCGTACGTACGTATGATTCAGTTGCTCGACGTAGTGATTCAGATGTGCACCAATAGAGGGCAAGCAAGCTCCCACATACGAAACTCTATATTACCATGTAATGGTAAGCTAGAGCTTTATATATACGTTCTCCACTGAATGACACATGGCGCGGGCTTAGGTATGTATTTTTTTAAATACACACAAGGGAAACTGCTTAGTAACAGTTCCGCCTGCTTCACCAAAAATGTTGAATGCTAAGAAATTTTTGGCATTTAAACATATATTTTTTACAATATTAACATTTATTTCTTTCATTAAAAATAAGAAAACAAATTAATTTGTAATTAATTATTTACTTTATTCATTACCTATTGGCTATTTCGCCAATATGTTTGACTGTTTCAGCAAGTATTTCAACTTGTTCCTGCATTATGTTCACTTTGAAGTCCATAAATTGTCCGATGCATTGCATTCTTGGTCTCCCTCTGTAATTCTTCCCATTAGGATTTTATGCGATATAGTTTCTACGTAGTCAGTGACGCAGCCTGAATTTCGTCTCGGGGAGGTTCAATACTGATTGTAAGCAGTATTTTAATATCATGAGGAAAATTGTGTTTGGGCAATTAAGAGCCCCGTAGTGATTTCAGCGTAACAGCCGACTTATTCTACATTTTCTCTGCACATTTCTGAAGTAATACAGTACTCAAAGTTTTATGTTTAAAAATTACAGATATATATTAATTGAAAAAGCTATTCAAAATAAATAATAAATATTGCCATTAAAAAAACAAAATAAATATAATTTTATCTTTTTTTAATAACTTGCCCTTTTTCAAAATAAATTCAATATTTCTGGGGAGTCCGTACTGGAGGACAGGAGCTACGTCACTGCAATTAGACATTGTTTTGCGATTGATATTACAATTCGTTAAAACTAAAAATGTTTTCTTCTAACTTTATTATTTTTCTAAGACGGCCAGTATGTATTAGTAATATTTATGTACCGAAATTTCAATCAAAATTTCAGTCAAACTTCATTCTTATGAACAAGTTTTATTTCAATTCGCTAGTTCTGTCATCTTTTACTTAATAGTGTTTTGCGTTAAATAGTTTCATTTGATGCAATCTCACATTATCAAAAGATAAAACATTTTTAACCTGCTAGCAATAGCCTGCGAGGGTTAAGCCAATTCAAACGAGTATGAAAAAGTGTTTACAAGATAAAAGTTTTTATGTCACTTTTCGAGCTAAAGTGGATTAAAATTGTTCTGTAGGCAATAAACTCTCTGTTACTGGGCATTTGTCTTTTCTTTATCGCATGAGTAAATCGGTAAGTAATCCATCGCTTTTTTAATTAAAAACTTTTACCTGATAAGATTCCTTTCGGTGCTCGCAGAAAACGTTTTTACCTAAGCTTATCAGGTATACTAAAGGAAGACCTCTCTGTCCCATGAGGGAGAAGGGGATTCCTTTCTTCATTGCTTTATTTTTTTTCGTTTTTCCCTCATCTGGCATACTCATTCGACTGCATCCTTCTCACCAAACTTTAATTGCTACGACTCGATGTAAATGTCCGCGCCGAAAGACAAACTTTTGTCTTTTCTGCATTTTTTTCGTATCTCCGCTGCCCTTGCAGAGTAAAAGAACGTTCTTTGCGTCATTGCCCGCTTTCGCTATATTACACTCCACTCTCACCAAACTTTTTTGGCCAGCCGATTTCAGAAGGGCGACAGGTCGCGGGACCCCTCGGTGGCCGCGGTGCTCACCCCTGACCACTTAACTACTTTTTCCACTGCCACGCTCCATCCCTACCTGTCATCTACTTTTAAATGCCTTTTTTTGGCCCTTCGGGAGCATTTCCCTTTCTCGCTCGGTTTAATCCTCTTTTGCGGAAAGAAGTCGGACTTTCCCTCTGTTCTCTCTAAAGTGAGGGAATTACTTGTCAGGTCACGTCCCTTGAAATAAAATTCACGTGTGCATACTCGGATGAACGAGCAAAATGTTTTTTTTTTTAACTCTACTCGGTTGCTCGTTTTTCATCGCCGGATGAAAGTGTTTCTTTTCTCATTCCTCCCTAGGGGTTAAGTGGAAGCGGTGACTCTAGTGTTTCAATCTTGCCCGACATAATGAAGTAATGCATATGAGTAGATACCGATCCCTGTCCCAAGCCGCCGTTGTGTTCGCACCCACGGCTGTCTGCTTTCATCTCAATCGGGAAAAGATAATTGTTATGCACAACCGAGAAGTTTCACTGCTTTTGAACGCAATTCATTACATAATTATCCTTTTCATAAGGGACATATTTTTTCAATATTTTTACACTTTGTCATTTCATAGTTCATTGTAAATGTCTCAAAGGTCTCCATTTTTTTGATAAATGATGTCAAACAGCAGTTACTGGACCACAGTTCATTGGCTCGGAATTAATGCGAAAAGGATCAGCTGTAGCCACCGCGACCAATATTTTAATTAAACAGAAAGCGTAGGAATGTTGGAATCGTTCTCATCAAATGACTATGCATATTGCCTTATTTCTCATGATTGTGTACGAGCTGGTATATCGCAAGGCGAGCATTTTTCAATCCTAACATTTTTGCCCATGAGGCAAATTCTCCAGGCTTTTAAGGACTTGCAGACCTAGTAATAGAGTCAATTTAATCAATGGTATCAGAATACTTGAAATCAGTAAAAGCTACCTTCACCTTGTAATAATAGAGCGATTATTGAATTTAGATTATCATCGAAAAAAGATGTATTGTGAAATTAGAGTGCTGTGCAATTACAAAGCAAATATTGCTGTGCATCCTGATATTCCTATGAGCTAATGTCATTAAGTACAGCAGCCATATGATAATATTTTATCTTTCACGTATCCTTTATTTTCGGGCACACTTTTCACCACCTGCTATTTCATTTTTCCTCCCAAGGCATACAAAAAGTTTTGACGCAAGGGAAAAGAAGCTGCCGATTGCATTTACTCACACGCACACTCTTCTCCTCTCGGTTCCTTCAGCACTTCTTCCGATCTTCCCAACGCGTCCTCAACGGGTTATTGAGGCGAAGCCAATGCCTTCGCGCAAGAAGCCCTTCAGAATCTTCACATTCACTCCCTCCCCACACACCTACCATTTAACCTCCCGGCATACAATCGGCCCTTTGGGCTCCGGCCATGAAGTACCCCAGGGGGACGTCTTCCAGGCTTAATCCATCTCTGCCATACTCCATCTTTTCGCCTCTCATCCTTTACCTCTCTCGAGCTCTTCCTTTCCTTTTCACCTCCAAACCTCCTTCTCCACTCCTGCCTCTTGCGCGAAAAATTCACCTCTTCCACCGCCAAAGGAACCCAAGTGCACTGCCTCCCCCATCCTACACTCAACCCATTGAGGCCGCAAACCTTTAAAAAATTCTACCCCGCCATCCTTTCTTCCGATAGCAGTCGATGGAGTGCGCTTAGGCTCAAAAAATGTGTGAGAAGATTAAAGATGATGGAGGGAGAGAAAAAGAGAGATAGTTCTCCACGCGTTCACATAAGAAAAATTAATAGACGAATAAATACAAGCGTTTAATATTTTATCCTTCCTGTAATTTGAAAGGGTGTTCACGTACAAAATTGATTAATAGACACTGAGATTTTAACCAGCATATATAAAGTTGTACCGTAAAAACTGGATGGTTTTGTACTATGCACTGGTTATATACGTTTAGGCAGCTCTATATTTGATTGACCCATAAAATACTTCCAAACTTTTTCTGTAGTTGCATGCAACCATGCATGCGCCAGTATATTTACAGCTATTCTATCTGGAATAACATGCCATTTTGTGATTGCATTTTGGTTCTGACCACTGCAGAAATTTACATTGACGCACATTCCAATCCGCTCCGGAGTTGCCAGGTTAAAATTACTTGAAAAATTCAGGTGAATCGAGTCTCAGGGTGGCATGGGATATATTATTTTAAGCCCGAGCCGTATGATAGAAGCGGGCAAAATAAGATAGATACACTGCCGAACTGATTACACGTACCATCTATACACTGAGGTAGAACAATTCCTTCTTTCCACGTATCATTAGATATTATATGTAATTTAGGTAACCGCAGGGCTTAGTTGAATGGTAGTTGATCAACCCTTCATTAGTGACTACAGGAAAAACAGAGCGAGACACAGACGCACCGATAACACATAGTTCACATTTGTCCTCTCCCTCTTGCAATTCCTTTTCCCTATTCCCTGTCCTTTCAAAAATGGTGCCCTAATATCCCTCGTTACTCGCCTCAGCAGCAGCTCGCAGGGTACTATTAGATGTAAATGTAAAATATATTGCATTTCTAATTTTCGCTTACAATTGGTACCCGTGATTTCTATGCCCTTAACCACTACACTATTTTTTAATTATCGTTTGAACTCATGCATGATACTTAACCATCCCCGCTGCATATAAAGGATCGCATCTCCCTTAAAAAAAAGCTGTAAACGTGATAGATTAATTTTAGAGTAATAGATTTTATAGCAAAACTTTTTCCTATTCCTTCAAGATATTTTAAAATATCTAACTAATATAACACAATATGTATATTCAAAGGTTTTAGGCTGTGCTTAGAGAATTTGAGAGCCGTGCAAAAAGAACACTTTGTATCATCAAACTATGGTTTATTTGGTCGACCGTGGTAACTACGCAATAGCGTCATTTTCAAGACCAAATAAACTACCAAACTAAATGAACTTCGAAACATTGGTCGACCAAATAAACTGTTACATACAAATGGTCTTTATTCACATTTTATCATAGGACTGAATTCTTCTTCATACTCAGGGGTTGTTCCTTTCTCCTCTATATCATTACTATATTCCGACTTCTACCAGTGGATGTATTCGCACCCTGAAAAGGTTTCTTTATTCCTTGCGCTACCTTATAAAAGCTATCTTTCCTATTTCTCTTTCGGCTGCCTAATCGAGCCCATCAGCTAAGACGCAGATGACGCCCATCTGCCCTCCCTTTCGTGTAGAACTGAGTGAAGCTGAATCATATCCAATATTCCGAATTTCCTTGGGCAACATTCTGTGAGTAATCACAATATATCCACCTTTTCCGCAGAGAAGTGCGAAGTAAACCTTGAACTTGATATCGTAAATTTAATGGGCATTACTATGATGTTGAAAAAACCCCATTCATCATCTTTCATTTGGATAGCCGAACTTTTATTGAGTTGGACGAAGCTCGCATTAACTTTTTCTTAATTAATGACCTGATTTAAAGAAACTGGTAAAGATACATCTACAAACTAGTACAACTTCCTCATGCATGAACTTTCTACAATATACGAGCTATCATCATCATCAACTACCTAGGATTACGCAATTATTTCAGTTCCATTTCAGGTCAGAAGCTGTCCTCCCCTTTGTTGGTTTGCTCAACCAAAATCTCTTTTTCCAGATAGTCTGATTTATAGAAGTATAAGTATTAATTGTTCGACATTCTCAAAATATGGTCATATTATTTGTTACTATATTTTTCAATAGTTTTGGTGATGGCTAGGATGTTTAGCTCTTAGCGGGTGTTACGACCTATCACGATTCATAATTAAGTGCAATCACAGCAAATCTGTGAATGTACATTCTAATGAAATTAAGGCTTCAACTTTTGCTTCTATCTCTGTATTAATAAACCTTAAATCATTTTTAAAAGAGCTATTCCTATCAGGAGACTTGGGGCCAGAGGCGTTTTTTTAGCAGGCGTCATAAGTCCACACGGAAGCGTTTAAACAGTCATCTGTTTCTACGTTTCCACAGCGTTGTAACCATAGACGAGCCTATTATATATGTATTTAAACTCAGGTTTCACATCTATAAAGTCATTTTACTTCAACGTTAAAACCATTGCCTTCCTACTTTCCAATTACCACGCCAAATCCTTGACCCTCAGCTCACCCGCCCATACAGGACAATTTCCTCTTGCCTTCTCATCTTGCTTTATGGAATCTGATCCTATCACGGGATCTCGAAAGTATCCTTTTGCGCCCTTTTGAGGGCCCGAAACCTCTGCCCTCACAATTTCTGCTCCAATTTCTTTTTTTATATTTTTTATTGGCAAATAAACCGGCCTATAGAGAGCAGCGCTGAAAAGTGTCATGGCGGATGTAGAGGGGACTAATGTCAGTACGACATACGAGCGCAGTCGTCTTGAATTACTCTTAGTCCAGCCAATGAAGGAGTCGTAGAGGACAAGGACGAGGACAGAGACCAAACTTCAGGGATGTGTTTAGAGTTGATAGATGGTAAACATACTAAAAGTCCCCGGAACTAGGAGGTGTGCGGGAGGGAGGAGGGTGGGGGGCGCACAAGGTGCCTTTTTTAGTTTTTGGCTCATATCTTGGAAACGGTGCGTGGTAGCGAAAACATTACTGAATTTAAAAGTAAAACTATTTAAGTATACTACAAAATAGTTCTTTAATATATTTATTTCTTTTCCTCATAGTTATCGAGATATTTGCTAGCGAAAATTTAAATATTTGAAAAACGCTTAATTTCCTCACGTTTTTGACAAACATTTCCTTCTAGCAACTCAGTCTTTACTTTTACAGCAAAGCATTCGGGAGCATAGTTGTATAAAATTACATTATCTTTAAAATAAGACATAATTTAATATTTTATCTTCAACTGACTATTAGTTACAACAATTTTGAAGTGTCTAGGGACATCCCGGAATTTGGTAAGAAAACCACAAATCGCTCTTTCTCGTTGTCTAGAGTTGTATATTGTTGAAATAGCTATATGTTGTGTTAACATACCTAAATGGTAAGAAAGTGTGTGTAAAGAACTAAATATACAGTAGGCATGTTTATACTCACCTTTTTCACACTATGTACATACATATTGAAGTACATGCTGCCGCACAGGAGTGCATTCATTGACGGCTCGTGGCCAACAAAAAGGGTGTTTCACATGTGTTAGTTCGCTTCCAACTATACCACTACCCATAGAGTGGAAAGTATTCAATGGTACTTAAATTAATATCAGTATTGTAAAAAAAAACTAATTGAATGATAGTATTTTCAAGACTGGTTGACCATGGACCATAAAGTTCTTAATCTTGGGCTTTGTAGTAAGGTGAACAAAATCCCAAACTTGCGAGAATGTTAACCAAGATTTTAGATGCAAATCTTCTGTGAAGTAGGAGGGAGAGGCTACTCAATATTTAGGGCAGGAACGTCCGCGGTCGAAGTACAGAGGTTATGGCGGGTGCAATAGTGATATATTTCTTTCTGCGATACAGGTGGGTATGTGTCAGTATCAAACACTTGACTCTGGATGTCCTGCCTAATGATATTTTTCCCCAGTCACTACGACCATTAGTTCGTCCATGGACAACTGTAGAGCCGTCCCAAGGGATTGAGGGGCCCTGTGTAAACGAAAGTCGGGGCCCCCCTAACTTTGCATTGATATCGTAGCATCTTTTAAGCATATTTAATGGAAAGAAAGGAAATTAACCTACAAAATGGCTAATGCCTTCAAGAAATTTACAGACGCACTAAGTAGTAGGCGATTTCGGGAAATGGGCAGGTTTCACCACACCATCTGAAAAAGGCAAGCCCGTGCGGGGGCCCTCGTAGACGCGGGGCCCAGTGCAGCACCACCTGTCGCACTAGACTAAGGACGGCACTGGGCAACTGGCAGCTACTGATCTCTTCCATGCACGAATAAAGTTCTTCCATTCCTCTGGAAATGCGGTTATCAGATTCTTATTTGGTTTCTTTAGTCAGATATAAAGGCCTAATAAAATTCACATGGCATTTATCATCATAACTAACTTCCTCGGCAACTAAATCATTTTTGGAGGACTGCCGACCAATAACTTTTTCACTCCACTTGCCGTTCCTCGCAAAAGCAGCTTCTATACACGTTTGTTGTATAGTAGCTAATTTTCGCGCTTCATGCACTACTTTCCACCTTTAAACAACCTTCTTTTACTCGCTCTCTACAGGGTCTGCTCAGAGAAAGCAGTGATTCTTGAAATTGAATTCTGTTAGTGAAGACCTCGAGCTCACCATTTCAGTTGATTCAGATAATGTTGATGCAGCCTGCCTCTTCAAATCCACCTTAATGCTTTGTGCTCTGGTGTTATTTTTGCACTGTGGAACTGAGCATCTCTTGTTAGACTTAAACATCTTCATTGCTTCTATACCCGAATTCGCATCGACGGCATTTATAAGTGTCTGAGAAAATAAATCAACTTACAACTTGCATGTCCTCGCTATTCCCTCTTGAAAGCCTAGGAATTTGACCACCAGATGCCACCCACTTCGAGTGGAAAAGCGAATATATTATACACTTTATTATTTTATATTTAATTGCGAATACATTTCCGGAAAAGTATCTTAATTCTAATAATTTAATGTCCATTTGAAATATTTATCGGTTTCTCTTCATCCTTGTAAAGAACCCCCGCTTTGCTTTTTCATACGCGAAAACGAATATCTCGAATTACTCAGCAATCAGTGAGTCATTTTTATAGTCATATCCAGCTAATGAGGATTTAAAAAGGTAAATTTAGGTAAGTAGCACTAATATACTTGTATTTAAATGTTAGTAGCAGCGGCAAAACATATCTATAGGTGTACGGAAATCTAATAATTTTATTCTCCTAGATATTATGTAATAACATTACTATCATTTCACCAAAAAATCTTCAAAAATATGATTTGATTTATTCCAAGATATTGTGACCATCTTGCCCTACTTTTCTACCACCGGGCAACTGCTAAAGGGAAAGGAAAGGGGGAAATTAACTTGAATTCTTAAATATAGTAGAAATTTCTGGGTATCCCGTATGATTCTGTCGAAATGACCATGTGGTAAGGATATTGCAAGGAACACCGAGCAGAATCAGTTCATTATTTTTTTGCGTAACGAAAAATGAATCGTGCTAAAGAACTGATACAAAATAACGCACAGTCCACCCCTCTAACCGCAGACGCAAGTGGAAAACAAAAAAAATCGAATAACACCATCAATCATAACTTCAGAAAAAAGAAATCTTCACCACTTGATAAATGATTACTGCAGCACATTCAGCACGTAAAGAAGAACTGATTCATCACCAGACAAAATAGTACAATCGTATGCATGAAGCCAGCAAAGGAAGCTTACTTATTATAGCAGAATAATTGCAAACTCGTTAGTTTTAACCATCAAACAGTCACAGCATCCGTAATTCTATTTACTTATCTCCAGCGCAGTCACAATTGACGACAGGAAACCACAATATACAGCTATTTTCATTATACACAAAAAAGAACCATTCACAAGAACAGGCACCCTGCAAGCCATTAGCAATGAATAATTTTTTGGTCGGACCAGCGACCGCGAGCGAGAGAGACCGTTGAGAGGCAATGGTCTGGACAGCTAGCGACAAGGTAGCCCACGCCGATTCCCCCTTTTTATATCCTCGTACTCCAGTTTATCTTCCGTCTATATTGCTTGGAAATCAGCAGCTGAACCGCGAATTTCGTGATTCTAGGTGGTCATGGCAGTTCAAGCAGCCGGCTTCCACTCGAGGGAGGTAAGTTGCGTCTCAAAACATTAAAATTTAATACCGTAAAAGGTTTGTGATATCTACTATAATACATGATTTACTAGCTTATAGAAATGTTACCACACTTGTTGCATGAAAATCCTCTACGAATATTGAGCATCGTTCTTGTCGACTATTGCTTTCTTGTGTTCTCAACTTAACGCATGTCTTCCCGAATTCCGAAGTATTGCGCTTCCCTTAAAGGAACTCTGCCTCTGCTCTTTTCGCTAACAAGCGTCCCTGTTCCGTTTCCCGATCACGTCCACTCTGTCAATTCCATTCATCAATCAACTTCTTCCTCCTCCATGCAGCCTTGGTCTCTCAATCGCTCATCCCTGTTCTCCCGGAATTCTGGTCCGTGAAAAAATTCTCATCACATCCTCAGTTCCGTACATTCCTCCAAGCCATTATTGGACTGTAAGAATCTTCACTTTGTTCTTGTTAGGCGATTTATCACGATAGCAACCAAGCTTCTTCGTGCAAAATGTTTTTATACTAAAAATTCTAGAATGGTTGTAGAACTCCATAGGTCGGTTGTCAGCTAAGAATATTATTGGCCGTTACCGAAGGTAAAATGAGGATGTATGCGGAACAATTGCATGCTTTTACAATAATTTTAAACATAAATCTTATTAAAACTGATGATATCAGGCCTGACCTCGTGGAAATTATGGATATCCATGATGAGAAAACCACCTTTGTTATTTCCACAAAACTTTATTACGCTGGTACGACGCGCGTTTCACCACACTGTGGCATACTCATGTATGTCACAGTATGGTGAAACGCGCGTCGAGGCAGCGTAATAAAGTTTTGTGGAAATTACAAAGGTAGTTTTCTCACCATGGATAAATCTTATTAATGCCCAAATAATTTTAAAACATTTGCCAAAAACTCGATTTAAAAGGCGTTTTCCACGTGAATCAAATAAGCCAAGTTAAAGCCTCAAATATGCATATTTAATAGACTACTGACGAGTTCAGTGAAACAAACTAAGTTTTCCGTCATCAGTATTTCTGTATTTATGTCATGTTTCTTATAACTGCTAACGTTTTAATACAATACGCAGACACGAGACACTATGATAAGATAAATATCTCGCTCAAACTAACTCTCGTACGAATTTAAAGCATTCCCTCACTAGCTTTTAAGCGGTCCAATATTTCAATCTTATGAGCACAGATGACAGATGAAACACGCCATTATGGGTGTTCAGCAGCAAGATGGGTTCACCTAAGTCTTTTCTGCGACCTTCGTTTTTCCTCTTGTGACCACCACTCCACTCCTGGACTAGACTTGTCGCCACCCCCAGAAAACGCGTTTCAAAGGGCTTAATGATGGAAATAAATTAATCACCCCCATCTCCGCTGCCATCTGGGCCTTTTCGTCCTTTTCAAAGGTAACCCACCCCTGACGCCTCTGTTTCAATTTTGGCAACCCCAGATCACATACGGTAGGTATATTAGCTGATAAAAACAACGAGGTACTTGTCTAAATCCACCTTCTTAGCCTCACCTAGCCCCTTTATGAAGAGTTTGGTCGCTAAGATCTTAATATTTGCCACTCAATGAGTTTTTACTTTGTATCTTCCAAACTATTTATTTCCTAAAGGAAATAAACGTTTAATTTCCTTTAAGGTAATCAAAAAATGCAGAACATACAAGGCGCAAATCAAATTATTTATGTGTACCAATTTCATTAAGTTAACCGCCGGAAACCTTAGTTCTTATTACTTGGATAATTATTCATTACTCCTGAAATATTTTGGGCTGAGAAATGCAGCTAACGCAAATTGCGGATTAACGTTTCTTCAAAATATTCAATTATTGTAATACATTAAATATGCCAATGGTACTTTATTCTTTCTGAGTTCAAACTCATTAATTCATATGTAAAATTACCGATTTCCGCGGCGTTGAAGAATAAGTTACGGGTTCACCGCGGGTTCTGCATTCACGGGTGTTCACCGCGGAAGATGTTTTAGTAGATTACATCTTCGCCCGATAGAATACGAGTGAAACTATAGATATTCTACAAAAACAAGCTACGCGGTGAATAAGGCACTCCAACGGGCGAAACTGCTCTCAGCAAAAACTACCTACGCGGTAAACCCTTAAAAATGAAGGAATATTTCATTAGTTCAGGGTTAGATCATTAGGTCACTGAGTTTCAAACTTTAACTTGCCGGTTCATCTAAATTTGTAGTTGCGCCTTCCGCAAGGAAGAATGAAATTTAATATCCCATTAAGTGGATTATTCCAGGTTGATTCTGCGTATTGTTAAGGAATAAATATATATTTCCTATTCACTACTTAGATTATGAAATTTAGATTTTATTATTTGATTGTTTTCCAGTCATTCTCTTCATGCGTAGCAAAACGTTTGCGTTTTAGAAAGGAAGTTTTTTAGCGTCCTTTCCAGAATCTGAAATGAAATATAACCTCGAGAATAAGAATTCCGATAGATACTCGTATTTGAAAGGCAAAGATGATAGAAAAATATCAAATTTTCTTGATCAGGTTTCTTCGCTGGGCGAAGCTTGCAATCTTATTATTGCAACGTGAACGATTTTTTAAAATTTATTTAATAATAACTATTCAAACGTCGAATGTAGAATAATGCACTCTGAAAAATGGAATTATATGGAATTTTTAAAAACAAACATCGAGGATTTAACTCCATCCATTGACTCCACTCTCTGCAAAAACATCTACGTTGATTTTTCCGGGCTGTGAGTTCAAGGTTCCAAAAGAGTTAGACGCTAGAATTTCACTCTGTTAATCACCAAGTTAGTTTTTTCAGCTCTTTTCCTCCAGTTTCATCAAATAGGAGTGGGTGGATTACTATTTTATAATCCTACACTAACGCCCGATTCTCACTTTTAGACAAGAAATCTTTTGACGCCTACGAATCAGGGATATACCCCTTAACCTCCTTTGTATCTCATGATTGCATCATCACTTTCAACGACTGTCAATGTAAGCCTCTCCATTATGTTCTCCACACTCCATCTCCACTTCCAGAAGCAATATTCCTCCGAATCTTTACCAATGCTCCTCCATTTTTCTTTCCTCGCCGTCCTATCTACGGCCTTCCGTCCTCCTTCCACGCACTCCATTTCATACAGACTTCTCCTCTAGGGTGACTCCTCGGAAGCGCGAAATGAGGCTTCTTCTAAGTTATCGCCTCTAAGCGCAGGCTGCTTATTCCATGCCAGAAAGCCGTCCATCCCGTCCTCCACTCGGCTGCTCTTCAATCATTCCATTTTCAGATTGCTAAAGACACCGTTTTTTTTTCTCTATATAAATGAAGACCTTTTTTCAAATATTTCTTTCTGAACCCTCACCGCCTGATTTCTCAATACGGTAAATCCTTAATAACTATTACCTGCATCAATTCTTAATTTGATTTTCTCATCGACCCCATGGAAAATGATCTCGGAAGGTCCTGCCTTCACCTCATCGTAAGACGCTTAATTCTCAGACAATGAGCCAAGCTCATGAAAGAGAGGACCTTTGTAAGACCCCTTAGGGGTCAGACTAATTTTGGATCACATTCATTTCTGGTTGAATGCTCACCTCGCTTATCAGAATCATTCCCTTTCACGAAAATTTACTCATCGTAAGTGACCAATGGCGCCTGAAACTGTGGCCATGAAGTTCCAGCTACATTCTCAAATGAGTAAGCTCGCAAGACGTGTAGATTCCGTTTGTGTGCGCCACGTCATAAAAGAGGTAGCAGAGTTGGAGCAAAACTTGGTGGCATTCGTCTGCGCAAAACGTAACTTTAAAGGAAGAAAAGGAAAGACGCGTGTGGAAGAGATTACCAAAGGAGAGGAGGGGAAAGGAGAGCACAAAATTGCATTTAACTTGAGAGGGCGGGAAAGTGTCCACAGCACGTTTCACGTCAATGTTTACTATCCAAACTGGTAGCGGAACGTTATCATCAACGAAGACCATGCCATACAATACAAGGAAGATGCAAAAATACTACGCCGAATTCATGGTTATTGGGACAGTTCAATCTTAGAGGCCACCAATATATGCCTTGAACCACGAAATGTCAATAAAGACACTGAATTTAAATTAAGTAATTCCTGGAATCCCACTATAAAAAGCATTATAAATGTAAGGGAAGACGAGAAAATCAATCAATGGTCAATCAGAAAAAAATGAACCAATCAGGAGACACCTGGGGGTCTTTTCTGTAAAATTGAAACTCCAGAGCTTCGGCTCTTTCCCAGAATTAGCTCCCGATCGTATTCTGTAATTCACAGGGGCCAACTCAAGCTCCAACTTGGGGTGGAGAAATGTCAGTTAACGAAGTGGTGAAGTTAAATTCCGGCGAGTGAATGATCCGTCAATGACACTTTTGGGACGTTTTTCGGGGTCCGGGCCTTGTCCAATACCGAAAGTTAATAATATTGATGTATTATTGATATTGTCACGCTAAAATCGAGACAATTTATCTTTTTAGTAGTATGCCGACTATTTGACAAGTGACAGAAGCTCAATTACGGCTATTCAGACATACCCCACCGAGTTTAACATGCAATTGGGAATCTGGGAATACTTCCGCTTAATTTATGTACTTTTTTATTATACTGGTGGATTCTCATCGAGAAGAAGAACAAAACTATAACCCATTAGCTTAATATCGAAAATTATTACATCCATCAATTGATTATCTACTAAAGAGAACAAAATAGTATAGAAATCTAGTCAAATTTTTCTTTATCCTCAACAGCTGTGTTAATGTGAACGGTATATTGAAAATTAATTAATAAATAAATTTCCTTTACGGTTTTTCAATGTCTTCAAATTTTTGCTGGTTAAATGAAGTACATTTACGTAAAAATGCTTTATTTAAAACATGTAACAGCCGTTAATCAGTAGGTTAGCAAAGTTTTTTGGTTGTTTAGCCAATCGTTTGTGATGTAGTACATGATGATAAATGCAATATATCATAAATTCAGTGATTGCATCATGGATTTTCTGTCATATTTTCGGTAAAAAACTACTATTGAATCTTCAAAATATATATAACACTTGATAATTACCATTATTTAGGAATTCCCGTGAGTCCCACTGAAATACGCAGCTGTCTACCCATATGTTATGCTCTCCCGAAATTATACATTTTACAGCTTCTGTCATTTGATAAGGCTTACATGATTCAATATTTTTTTTACTCTTTGGAATGAACTTGAGGAGTATAAGCAAACGAAAATCTTAGTAAACTTGTTGCTCTAGCGCCGCCAGTTGCAAGAAATTTCAGTCACATCAATGTTAAAGGGAAATAGAAATTTACAATTGATAATTCACTATTGATCGGACCACAGAATAATTTAAATATCTTCGAATATTGGCGACGTTGCCTTGAAATTCTCGAGTTAATACGCGAGTTAATTTCGAAATATTTACTCAAAGGCGAATACTTAATTGACTTAAGGTTCTTCGTTAGGCCGCTTGCACTCGAAAAACCTGTATTTCATACGTTCACGTTTTACTGATGAAACGTACTAGTTGCTTTAACATTTATTTACCCCATTCGATTCCAGATCTGCACATGGCCGACCAAACTACGAGCGCATGTATTCACTTTTACATACCTAACTTTTACATACATAGCTTTTTCCAGTGTTTAAATTTCGATAATTGTATGTACCTCTATACATTCTGATAAGTAATTTCCTTCTCTCCATGCAATAAATGTCAATTTTAAAATGCAAATCTCTAATTGCAGTAGGAAGAATTTTTACTAAGCAAGAATTTAACTGTTGATAAAATTGAATTTACGATCATATACTTGCGAACGGCAGCATAGTAAGAACACAAGTGCAAACATCACAACATAAGTTTTATGACCAAGAAAGTGCTCCCATCGACTTGGCCATTGGCTGCGGTTTAATAAATTTAAAAATAATTCTGTATGACAAGGAAATTCAATGGAATATCCTAGTATACATGCAAACACGTTATGATCGGAAATTCACGAATTGATCTCCGAAATACATGTGAGGCAGCAAGATCGGTAGCGAAATTCTTTTTCCATGATGTGAGAAGGGATGGGATTTATTGGTAAAAATAGATTTAAAACAATCGTTTGCAAACCTAAAAAATCAAAAATGGATGGATTACAAATATCCTTCCACAGGAGTTTATATTTTTTGTGACTGTCTATAACGAAGCATGTCTCCTAATAAATACAATATCACACTCGAAAAGTGACTCTAAATAATGAAAATGTGATTATCTTGAATAATTTCCGGACTTAAAAATAAGAAGGATTGGGTAGTGAAGTGCAAGAGAGAAGGTAAATGGAATCCCGATTCTTGCCACGTTTGCTCCGAATACTTCGCTCAAGAAGACTTTAAAAGCGGGATTTTTTGGGTTATCGCCTAATTCGGAGGTTGCATGCTAATGCAATCCCTACTCCTAACTAGCCTAAAATATTAATGGGTTGATTGGTCTCATCTGGTCTTCTGTTTTTAGATATAATGAATAATTTGATGCTATTATTTAATTCATACCTGTATGCTAATGAGCAGGGCTATTTTTTACAATTACTAATGGAGTTTGATTCACAATAATTACCATCACCATTATTGTTACTATTATTACCATAGTATTTTATCACCTTGAAGAGATCCAGGTTTGCAAATAGTGATTTGCGGCGGAAATGACACATTGTATATTGTACACAACCACGTACATGGGTGCAAAATGTGATAGCAACGTGAGGAAATTACCAATGAATAAGTCATCCGTTTTTACCATACTTTGCGTAATAAGTCAAGTGTAGTTTTAAATTCCGAAGTAATCCCTGTAAAATTATTTTTGTTTTATTTAAGTAATTTTTCGTAAAATATGTTCTTTCCACGTAGAAATGGCATCAAACCACACCAAAGAAATTTTAAAGCGAGTCGGTTGTTCGTCTAAAATATTGGCTTTATCTTGGCTTACTGGTATTGTATTGACTTATTCGGATTATATTTATGACTTCCTATTTATGACTAATGACTAATTGGGATTATATTTATGACTTCCTTAGGATGACTAAGAATATTTTCTCAGCTAAATCCGGCTGATATCTTCGGGGATTTTGATATTTTACTGAGTTGTAAATGCAAATAGAGAGCGGGTCAAAATGTTCACACAGCAGAAGCATTGACTCTGATACCGACTCTTCAGTCCTGCCAAGAAATTTGCTTCGCCACCACTCGTAAACGACGCATTAATTAATTCTTACCCGGACTCCGGTGATTAACCGGAGCTGAAGGACTTTACTTCCCACTCAAAGAGGGAATCCTCCTCAAGTCACATTGCCTCCTCCATCTTCTTCATGCTTTCATGTCATTCTTATTTTTTTCCTATTTCACCGAAGCCTCATCGGAATTTCTAATTTTGTGCTCCTGCTTGTTTCTTGTCTTCCTTTCTCCTCTCTGTTTAGATCATGGTCATATCGCTCAATTTACTTCCCAAACCTGCGGAAAACGTGGTTAGGATGTTCTCAACATCATCAATTGACCAACAAATAAGCACTCTTAGGCCCAGTTTTATAACCTCATTAAAATGTTTCTAAAACATAACGCTCACTACCACGGAGTCTGATGTACTGAACAAAACTATAACACTCCGCCAATATCAGATTGAAGTAAATTCTATATCAGCTAATGGTGAACGTTAACCAAACTCTATATAACCCATATAGTATCCCAACTACCTAGGTTCGCGTGATTTTTTTCTTCTCACTAATTTTTCCCCTCCTTCGATTTAGTTAGTATTTTCATTCAATTAAGAACTCACGCACCTGATACTTCATTTATTTTCTCATGGTCTAGATTATTTTAAAGTAGAAATAATACTTTGCATTATTTATTGCTATCTTGGCGCAAATAATCTGTTTCATTTTCTCATTTATTGACACGAAATTCAACAATGGATCAGGCCTAAAGACCGTCCACAATAATAGGGCAGTTGTCACTTAGAAATGCAACCAATCAGTAAACCCGTTCACTGCCCTCTTGGGAAGCAAATCACGAGACCGAAAAATCAGATATAATCTTTTTTTTCATCACATGACCGAGAAAATATTGTTTACTTTTCATTATTATCTACGCCTAATCTCAAAAATTCAACTGCGTTATTATCTTCGACGGAAACTAGGATTCACTTTGAGAAAAGAAGTCATCACTGAAGCAGTTGAAAGAAAACAGTATTCATCTTTCAGATACTAAGAGTTAGGAATTATCAGAAATTGCGGTAAGAAAGGCTTTCATGTCGGACCTCGCGGAGAGAACGATTTCTCAGTGGCACACTAAAATACACACAGTGTATTCTAAAATGTATAACAGGGCTTTTTCACTCCCCTTTCCGTTTCGTTCTTATTGGCTTCGATAAGCAGGCATAGTAACCAAAATACCGACATTCCCGTTCAAAGTAATGATACCGTTACCAAGATAATCACATTATGCTTGGGAATTGGATCGCTATTGAGGTAGCCTAGGAATTAGACGGTTTTTTGCCTTTCAAACCATTTATTATGAACTTAAAAGTCCCAGAAATAATTTTATTTCCAGATGCATAAAAAAAACGCCAGTCAGAATACAGCAATGAATTTTCAGAGAAGTCTGGGGAATGAATCCGCTAACCCTTAACCCCTTGCCCCCATTCCTTCAGCATCTATTTTCCGTCCCAACTTTCTCATGAGTTATTTCAAGGGATCCATTCCTCGCGTCCATAAACAATCATAAAATATTTCAGTCTCTCACTCACGAGAATGAAAACCCTCTTTGCTTCCATCGCCTTTCTCATTCTATCTCCTCTCGTCTCAAGCATTCTACCTCGGGTGTTTTTAGTTAACCTATTTTGTCACACCAACCCATTTTAAGACTCCCTCCGTTTTGTCCCCATCAATTCTCATCCCTTTCTGTTTTCTTCCACTCATCTCAACTCTTCCATCCGATGGAATGAAATCTTAATTCCTCCATAGGTAGAAGAGGAGACTAGTACGTATAATTTCTCTTCAAAATGATTAAACTCCCATTAAAACCTTCCCTGTTGGCACTACTTTTAACGAGACTATAAGTCTAGGGGTTCCTAATCCAATCCTCAATCAATGCCTTTGATAACCGCACTTACGCCATCCAATCACATTCTAGCAGCCTACTTTCAGTTCTGAACAGTATTGGTAGTGAGGAATTGCAATATTACCGCAAACAATTCAAGACTTTTTTTAAAGCAACAGCAAATCTTCATAGATCAGATAATGTTTCTGAGTCTGTGTTAATCTCTCTGTTCATACATCAAGTATTGTTGATATGAGATTATCTTTGGACTATTTCTTCACTTATAGTTATTTTACTTGGATTTGATTCGTGGGACCTCCAGTTAAAGTTCGTACAAAAATATTATTACGTTCATGAAAGTGTGCTCAGTCTACCTGATATTTCTTTTATTATTATTTCTAGTTCTGTTGATTTCACGCCATTCATCCAAGCTCATTCCTTGTCTTAAAATACCAACATATTCTGTCTACTGCACTCCCTATCTTTTTATCACTACCAACCTTTTTAATTCTCTCGCTACCTTTTTAAACAGAGCCCTCCTACTCCATGCTTATCGAGTTCTCTTAAAATAAAGTTCTTGCGTAAATAGTTTTCCCTCCCTCTCTCCTCAATTCCAAGTGTGTCAAATCCTCCCTTTCTCTTTTTTTCTGTTTGCCTCGTTCCTTTACCGTTTCCTTAGCTTCACTTTCATCACCAGATTTCCTCGTCTCAACTCCTCTCCCGTTCCTGGTAATCTCCTGTTCACTTGATTTCTCTCCCAATGTTCCAACCCCTTCGATCCCTGGGGCCTATCCCTGGCCCCTCTCATGCAATCTCTCAAATACCGACCGTCCCTCGTGCACGTCCAGCAGTGTCGAACTGCCTCCATGACGGACGATCGGCCCGACCCTGGTTCGCTCATACCACTGCCTTGAATGGAGCCTTTCTCATAGAGATTTCCTCACTAAACGCTAGGGTTCTAGGGGAGAGCGAAATCTACTCCTGGAATTGTCTTATTATACCTTGAAATGTAATGTTGTTATAAATAGTAATATTATGTTTCCAAAATATAATCAGAAACTTCTTTCTTCTTAAAAAAAATAGCCTCTTAAAATAATACTCTCTTCTTACAACTTTTATCATAGTAAAAAAATACTCTCTTCTTTAAGAAATACTCTTTTCTAGGTATTTTCTATGCATAATGAAAAATGTAATGCAATTATAATTTCCCGGTTGGAAAATTCCTCATAAAATTGAACCCCTGTTTTCCTTAGCAAAATTGAACCCTCGTTTTCCTCAGAAAATATACCTCCAGGGAATAATTTACCTAGAATGCATTTTCCCTGGAAATGCTGTTTAAAGTGGATTGCAGTGGCTTGGAATATATTTGTTTTACACTAAATGTAGCTGACTGCGATAAGTGATTATTTATAATGACTGCACATATGTTTTAATTGATAAATATTTTGTCAATCTCATTATAATTAATTGTGACGGCTCTATGGATGTATTAATGAAATTATGCAGAATTTTGTTTTTATGAATATATATATATATATTTTTTTTCCTCTATAATCATTCACTCTTTGCACTGCACATTGTATTCTATGCAGTTAATGGTGTCATGTTTCCTATGCCTGAAAGTTTTCCCTAAAGTAGCGTTTTGTGTTAGGGAACTAAATGTCCGAAGTCTTTCATTTCTATAGAAAAAAGTTCTAGGAAAAAAAATTCCCTAGAATTTTAGGGCATTTCCTAAGAAATGTTTCCTAAGGAATTTTCAATTTTTCCCTCTTTTATCCCTATGTATCAGGAAATTCTTACATAGTATTCGTTAAAACGTATTTTCATACATCTGTTAGCTTGGGATCAGAAAAGTTGTCCTTATGCCTCAATATAATACAGTATTTTTTTGGAATCTTGGTCAAATGTCCTAAGGTTTTGCTTCGCGGTTGAAGTTTCACCATTTTCGGTCATTTTGGTAAAATTTTATGATGAGGTAAAGGAAAACAAAGACGCAGGTAGTATGTGGAGCATATCTAGGAACGAGTGTTTGTGTAGGGAAGTCGAAATCCCATTTTACAAAAGAGTTCTCTTCCCGACGTTATTATACGACAACGAAGCCTGAGATAAAGGCATTAGGAATGGGATATCTGAGCAGTGATTGTGGCAAAAGTAGGACATATATGAAAGGAGTTTGCTTCATTGGTTTGGCCATGTTTAGAGAATGAATTAGAGTAGAATAAAGAAGTAGGTAGAGTGAGAGGTGTGAGAGGAAGGGGTAGACCGCGAAATTCACGGGTGAATGTGGAGGAAGAGGCTCTTCATAGGAGAAGTATTAGGAGTCTTAGGAGAGGGAGAGCGTGTATGAATCAATGGAAAGCGTACGGCATTATGAAGTAAAATTACTATAATAGAGCAAGATTTCTAGGCTTTGCAGAAATAACTCAATTCTTTTACTTTGCCCAATTCGAAAATCAACAACGTGATGGGTATGCATGCATGTCTTAACCACATAGGTACCTCTCAACTATTTCCTTTCGCTCGATTCTACGTCATCTTCCAAACTCTCACACTTGCAATCACGTTCCGCCTGATACGAATCCATTCTCTGTCCTTTGCCTCAATGTGTCCTCTTTCCTCATTCCCTCCCGTTCTCCGTTTACTCAAACCCGCCCTCTAACCTATCAGAGGGAGCGTCTTCCTTTTACCTTTTTGTGTCTCCATCTCCCCATTCCGCCCTTCACATTACCCCGGTAGTAAATATCAGGGCCCGAGTCCTCTTTCTCCCTTTTATGTCCTCAATTTTCACGCACATTCTCCAGTCCCCCTCCGATCCCTCCCACCACCACCCTTGTTCTTCTCTCCAATCCCCACTACTACCACCCCGTGCGGTTCTTCTTCCGGCCTTTCAATCCATTACCCCTCCCGCCCTTTCCTCTTGTCCCTTTGCCTTTCCTGTTCCCTCATCTTTCCCGTTCCCCCTTTCCTCTTTGCAAACTCTTCTTTCCTGCGGAGCTTGGTGCTCGATGGTGAGAGTGTGTGTGTGTGTGAAGAAGTCGTGGAGGTGCCGGGTTTCACTCTACTCTCAAAGGTGTTGAATTTCCAAGCTAGTGATGCCGTAAGTTTTTTGCGTAGGAACCCAAAAGGTAAATTTACTATTAAGTCCCACCCTTAGGAAAATCAGAGGTAGAGCTGCCTATGGATCTACCACTTGTTAAGCAGAATTATTACGATGGTAAATGGGCTTGAAAGCAAAATATATTAGGAAGATTTCATGATGATACCAGCTGAAAAAATCTCCTGCTTATTACAGAATTAGTTTTTCTAATGTCTATTAATCTATTGTTTCATTTTGATATAGGTTTTAATAGCGTATAAGATTTTAGAGCAAATAATTGCTGCATTTTTTCATCAAATCCGTTCCGACCTCACTATTCACTAGGAGCTATGCATCTCAGGTTATCGATATCCGTATATTGTTGATCGTTTTCGCTTAATGATCTATTGAAGAAGGCAATTCCGGAATTCCTGCTTTTAAATCCCTTATTTCAATTTTCAGTATATTAAAATACTGGTACGAATCGATGTTATGCTTTAGTAGTGAATGAGGAGAGAATTGGCTTTCATCAACTTTATTCTAAATAATGTAATTATAAGGAATTCAATTCAAATCGTCATCCAGAATGAGAAGTTAGCTTCCATGTAGGTGGTAACTTTACTTAAATACTTGTCGAGCATGCGAAATATTATAATTTTAGTATAACAGGGAGAGAGAGGTAGGTGTGCACGTTTTAATGAAAACAATTCTATTTGATATGCAAGCCATATACTTATACTTTATTTTCGGAGCACTCTAAATCGCTTCAAAAGTTGCTCAGAAAGACCAAAACTTCTCAGATGTCGTTACCATTGGCACGTGAAGATAGCCAGTGGAACCGTCCCAGATGTTCTTTTCCTTAACATTTCGCCTGATTGGGGTGGATCGAAATATTACCCCTCACCATTTGAGAGGGGAACGCACCGTAATAACCACTGGCCAGGTGCCGGAGGCAAAATAACATCTCTGAAATAAAAACTCAACCAGTTCACTTCCTTTCCTGTCCATTTCGAAAACTTCTTCTCACGGATACCTACACTGAGGGGGCTCGAGAAAGCTTCCTTGTGGTACTCAGCGCCGTGTAAGCCCTAACGCCCCCGAAATTTATTTATCTAGCCCTAGTTGGAGATGTGTCCGTCATGAATTCGATACGGCTCTATTTTCTGAGAGCGTGTTACGCCTAATGAGTGTGAGTGCGGACAAGCTCAGCTACGCCTCTATACGCTTCTGTGCCTTCAGTCCAGTTCTAGCGACTACCGTAAAGAAAAGTCGATGAACTCAAGTGATCGAGAACGCCATTTAAGAGGCTTGAAATGCCGAGCTAGCTTAGCTAGTTCTTTTACTTTTTTTATTTTTTATCTCCACTTTTACTTGGCAGCATCCATCTTCGTCACTTAAAAATGCTGATCATATAAGAAAATGAGGAATAAGTGTGCGATGGCGTGCTAAGTTTTCAAAAGATAACATGGTTTTGCCATAGTAGGGTGCTAACATAAATCTACGCCAAATAAGTACACTTAATTAGCTCCAAGAGCGTATAAGAACTTCAGACATCAGAAAATCGCCAGGACTTCTACTATAATTTTACAAAAATATTATTTAAATAAATGTGATTACTAGTGATAAAACAAGTACAAGGTTTACCTCGTTCCCTATTTTTTCTGCTACAATTCATTTTACAATTTCTCATAAAGCAATTTTGCTTGTAATATAGAGCATTGTTAAAGGTTTTTTCATGTAAATAAGAGGTGTTTTGGAGTACATTTTTCCTATTAGAAGACCGGGTGAATTGCGATGCTTGTAATTGTTGCTCTACAATCTACATCTGCAGCCTCACTGCAGGGGTGTGTGACCCCTGTGGCCACGGGGAGTTTGGACACCACAGTAACGCAAATATCCTAAGAGCAAGAAATTAAATACATTAATTAGCTCTCTACGTATCAGCTGTATAGCTGAAGTTAAATTCTAATGAGAAAATATATCATAACTGATGATAAGTGTATGCATGCTCAGTTGATGTAGGAGACATTCGACAAGACAGCTTTACGGAATAATGTAACATAATAACTAGTTAGAGAGTCGCAATATATCACTCACAAACTCTCAAAATTATTTGTTTGCAGGCATTAAAAGTTTTTTTCATGTAAGTTCACATTCGGACTGAAATGCTGAAAAAATAAATTTCGCCAAGTAACACGTTATCACTCCAAATAACGGCGTTGGATTTTAGGTACTTATGAAGGGGAAGATGTCATCAATGCTTGGTTTCTCCTCAAATTCATAAGTTTGCAAATCTTTGCGGTTTATGTTGTTATTTCTCTCTGCCTTCCCATTGAGAAAAACTTTCTCGGTCATTTTTATGGTGAAAATAAATGCACGGATTAGATTTCTTATGTGCGTATCCTCCGAAATCAAGGTCAAATCCGGCTAGTCCGATATCATACTCAGAGGTCATAATTATTAAAAAATAATGCCTTACTTTGGATATTTAAATATTATTAACTTTTACCTTTTAAATTGAGAAAATTATTTAAACAATGATTGTTTCTTATGTTTTAGAGTTATTTGATATTGCTTTTACGAAGAGTTCCGTTACGAAGAGTTATTAACTACTTGTGTAATATGTTTATTACCACATCAAGTAGTGTTTTCGAGTATAATACTATTCGAAATAAGACTAAAAACCCCGTCATGGATGGTGAGAATATGCACTTCTCTCAGGAGTTAGCCATTACATTTTCATAGATTACAACTTAAATGGAATACTTTGCAAATTTAACGGTTAAATTAAATGCATTGTGAAGCAGAAGTATCCTAACATAAGTAATTTCAACGTTTTGAATCACCAAAAACTTGATAGGCCGGTGCGTTGCTATATTTTCTGTCATAAAATAATTAAATTATATTTATTTTCATCAGTACATTAAGTGACGTAATCCTGAGTTGCCTGAGGGAAGATACCATTCGCATTTACTGCTCTCAACATACATGGTATCTGCTCTCATATTTTTTTCCAGCCTGACTTATTTAGCTCACGATAGTAATATGTTTGAGGACCACGATGGTGAGGTCATGGTGGGATATTGAAAAGGGGTCAAATATTTCGGTCTAAAATCTCCATAAGTACATTTCCCAACCACTCTGCTGCCTGGTATCTGATATACGAGGTACGCCTTGTACGAGAATGACACTAGAAGGAAGAACTTTTCCTTCTCGAGACCACAGTTGTGTTCCAACATGAAACTTCTGCATAACCACACCACCAGTTCGGGAGTACCATATGATTTCTTTGCCGGTATGAGCATGTTTTTTTTATTTTAGCGCACCCTTCCTGCTCCGCCTAGATTCCGCTTGTTTTTAGGCCGAGGGCTTCATTCATGTAATACATGAAGGGTATATCGGATACGAAAGGAGTTTGGTCACGTCGGAGTTGATGGACGAGAGGATGAGAAATTTTGCTTCGCACAGGAATAGATTCAAACCTCGAGTATTAGATTACAGTCTGAAACTCATCAAACATAAAGTATGAGATGAATGCGTTCCTTTTTGGAAAATGTTAGCTATGGAGGAGGAGAAAGAGGAGATTCTGAACAAACCCTAAATGATAGCAGGAGATTTTAGGTCAAATAATATATTTTTTTCTGACTTCAGCCAACGTCTCCGACCTTTATTGATCCATCTTCTGGGCTATAAATAGATGTTGCATGATAGTGAAAAATGTTTTACAATCCTTTTTTATTACAAATTGGTTAAAACATATAATTTACAGTCATTAAAAAGAAAAATACACGTACATATTCTAATGTAAGAGAAACAATTGCACTTTTCCACAAATTGGTTTATTGCGTACAACGCGTTTCGGCTCACAGAGCCATCATCAGGTACAAGACGCAATAAACCAATTTGTACGACGCGCGACGCGCGAAACCAACGCGTTGTACGCAATAAACCAATTTGTGGAAAAGTGCAATTGTTTCTCTTACATTATGAAGAACTTCCACGATATCTCGCCTGAATCTGTTGAATTTATTAGGACATATTCTAGATTGGTACCTTTCAAGTTTGTTGCTGATTTTTATTTACAATTTTAATTTGGTTGGTTGGATCTATTTTCTTTGTTGAAAAGTTATGTCATTTATTAAATTACTAGCAGACCTGCTGCCTGCTTTGCAGGCAGTCTCTGTCTGGTGTGCTCTTGAAGTGAACTTGGTGGTGAAAGTGGAAGCAGTGGTAAATGTGGCTAAATTAGTGTATATGTTTCCCAAAATGAAAAAAAAAACATTCAGAATAATTTTTCTTCCCCAAAACAGCAATTGCAATGTTTTAAGCCCTCCCATCCCATGCAAACTTGAGAGAGAAATAAGGTGATGGGAACTTGAGGCGCGATCGCCGGCGGGTCGTGCGGGGCTCGCCCGATGACTGACTGACTGACTGGCACTCCACAAAATTAATATATATAGATGGTAAATTTTACTGAGATAAGTAATGTCTGTCCTTTTATTGCAATTTTTTTTGTTTCTAGAGATGTGGAACAAAGAAAGACTAAAAAAATATTTTTTCTGTGTAAATACTGTAATAGTAGCTATATAAGCCAAATATCCCAATATTTAAAAAATAGGATCTCGCAGCACAAAACATCAATTAACAATGAAGTTCAACTTTTTTGCATTAGCAAATCATGCAATTACAAATAGTCACTCATTTAATTTCGAAGAAGCCAACATTTTAGGCTCAGAACAAAATTTATCAAAAAGATTATTCAAAGAAATGTTCCACATCTCCAGAAACAAAAAAAGTTGCAATAAAAGGACAGACATTTCTTATCTCAGAAAAATTTACCATAATTTAAAAAATGTCATGACTCTTCACGAAATAAATGGATCCAAGCAACCAAATTAAAATTGTAAATAAAAATCAGCAACAAACTTGATAGGTAACAATCTTGATGTACGTGTATTTTTCTTTTTAATGACTGTAAATTAAATATTTTAACCATTTTGTAATAAAAAAGGGATTGTAAAACATTTTTCACTATCATGTAACATCTATTTATAGCCCTTAAGATGGATCAATAAAGGTCCGAAACGTTAGCTGAAGTTTGAAAAAAAAATATATTATTTGATCTAAAATCTCCTGATATTTACACCAAATAGTATAAGAGGTCGAGAAATAAATACCATCTAAATGATAGCGGTTGATATAGTGGTTCGTTTTTTAAACGAATTATCATAAATTACCAGCCGCATATAATTTTTTCTGCCTCTTCTATTGCAAGAATTTCTTTCTGTAACAGCCTTTGTTCTTGCACTTCATTGCATGCCAAAAATATCAATCAAATACGTAATCAATTAGTCAATACTATAGTTTTAAGCCATAGATTTCAATTTCAGCTCGTTCTTTACAGTGAAGAATACATTTCGGCATATTAATTTCATTTCCTAAAATGAATTTAACTGTGAATGAGCTGCTACCGATTCATATTGATAGTAAAAACTTAAATATAACGCATGTAAAAAACGACTCCGCCACAAATATAGAGAGAAAGTTGCCATAAAATAATTGCTTCTGAGTGGTACTGAAAAACACGTATTTCAAAAGAAGACGGTTGTAGGCTTGGCCTTGTGGAATTGATCCATTATGGAAAAATTGTAATAACTTTGCTAATTCCACTGATTATTTATTAACACGACCCGGGTTTCGACACTTGGTGTCATCTTCTGGTGAGAAATACGTATTTCAAGTTTAGATTCCAACCATCACCTCAAAGAAGTCTTACCTTCAAAGATATTAACCTTGAGTGATAACGGTCTCTGCAACGAAACTGATATTGTTTTTTTTTAAACGAAGGATTTTAAAAGTTTTTCCTTTTGTCTTTATTGAGTCTCAAATTGAGCCACTTGAGCCACATATCCCCATGCCTCAAATTTCCTGTCGTCCAGGTTAATGCCATAGATGTTTATGGTATTATAAATACATTTTGTTTTGTTTCAGTTCGTTTTTTTTCTTGTTACACAACAGAAAAACATGCACTTGCTCTTGTGATATTAAATGGAACACTAAAAAGCTGAGATGCTAACCTTCCCCCAAATCTGCGCCGGGTGTATTTATTATGGTTTTTTGCTTTAAAAAATTCTTACTTTGACATATTTACTTTTTCACTAAATATGTGGTAATACGCCTTGGAATTTAAGTTTTTCCGCTAAACGTACATTGAAATTCCTCTTCGAAAGCATTTTATTGGCCCCCTCTATAAGTAAACAATATTTCAGTTGTTCCTTCACATTCAGATCACCTGCCCGTGGCTACCGGAAATTCCATTTTAAAGAGAGGGAATAAGCTGAATCTGACCATATCCTTCATTAATACGCGTAGGATTTGAACGGGCGGAATGGAGTACCCAACACATATTTTTGTCGGGGTAAGCAGATCGTCGCTACCATTTTATTGGCTACATATTGAACTGACTCAGAGGAGTGCCGATGCCGCGATAAGGCCATTTTACACGATGCGTATGATTTCGCAGCTTTGATTCACAGAAATTGCGAGAACGCGGGCACGGAATTGGAGCAGCGGCTATTTTCCTGTCATTTGTTCATGCATTCGCGCAGTTATTCTAGCAAGTCACGCTTTACACGACGCAATTTTCACGGCATTTATTTATAAGATTGTTCAGTTAACTGCCTAGTGTAAAACACCCTTAGAAATATTTTTTGCGCATTGAACCCATATATTAAGTTAGCCAAGATTTCATTAGTGAGACCATGTAATTAGTAGGTAGTACTACTAATTACATGGTCTCACTAATGCAGTTACATGATTGTCTCTCATCTCTTGTAGAAAATACATAGCTCCCAAGAATGGCCGATAAATGTTGTCACTGCACATACTCAGATACAGACCTCATGATTAGTCTCATGAGTTACACATTTGTAATAAGTTCGCGTTTTTCAAGGAGCACTAGCAAAGCATTTCCAGGAGTATCAGCTACCGGACTGATTAAGTGGGAACCTGAAAATTATGTGAAGGTCGGGGAAGGTCTCGGAATGCAGGGAGGAGACGATGTCATTCAACAAGGAAGATAACAAAGCACTGACGATATGCGCAGCCGTGAGGCCGTGGTGGCGATGGTTAGTCAGCTCAAACGGGCCCGATAAATCACACACTGCGTCGGAAATGGGTCATGCGGAAGCTGTCGCCAAATTTGTTCCCCATCCCGTGATTTACGCAGTGGAAATTCCGGTGAAATATGTGAAACGACCACTCCATGGAGACTCAAGGGGTCAAATGCAGCATCATTACCGAGTTCGCTCATTACGATTAAGCAACGGTGTTGTTTTTTTTCCTTTATAGAGTAGGAAAAAAAGAAAAATGCCTTTTTGGCCGTATTCTATTACATATGGAGAGTAATATTTCTTCCTTTTTTAATGCTCTCCTCTTATTAGTGCTGTCAGTGTTATTCCCGAAAGCTAATTGTAATTATGCGCCGTTCGTAATTTATGGTGTCGCGTCTCACTGAAAGGTTTAGCAAGCTCAGCAAGTGGAAACGAAGTCTGTTGATTGGGCAAAATAAAGATACCTCTTACACCAACAATAGTGACTACACCTCACGATTAAATGCAATGCGACAGCTGGATGCACGTCAACACCAAGTTTGTGATATTTCCATTATTATCACTCCCATTGTTATCCTTGAACCTTTTGATAAACAAACGGCTTTGTAGTCAATGGTTACGTAAACAATAAAGTCTGCTCATAATTTGTTTAAACTTGTGTAATTATTTTTTGAACTTTTATTAGGTATTATTAATTGTTATGTTGGAGTGTTAGGGAATTAAATACCCGCAACGGCGCCTTCAGAAGATGCGGGCGATGTGTCATCAACGTAATAGTAGGAGGATTTTCCTGATTCTTTCCGCAGTAACGAGAAACGAATTCTTGAAAGGGGTTGATTTCCCAATGAAGTAAGGTGCCTACTTTTAATAACATTATTTATCATGGCATTGGTAGTACGTGAATAGTACGGAATACTCGTCGAACAATGTCATTTTATTTTTTCTTCCAATCCAAACAAAAGATGAAAATCAACGACAAAAAAAGAATAGCAACAAAAATTAAAAACTATTAATTTTATTAATAAAGTCTGTGGTCTTCCAGGCAACAACTATACTATAAATATCTATACTAATATTTAAAAATGTAGTGGTGTCTGTCTGTGTGTTCGTTAATCTTCTCCTTGAATGCTACTTCACCGATTGACCTGATATTTTGCGTGATTCAAGCGTACATACTCAGAAGTGCTACAGGCTATATAAAATGCCTCAGGGCCACAAGGGCCCCAGGACCCCCAAAACGAATCCCTGTATTTTAATCCCATAATAAAAGCATTGGAATCAGTGCCGAGGTTTCTTTTTTTAATTACTTGCAATCAATGAATAAGGTTTAAGTATTCACTTTCGATAGCTAGAACGAATTAAGTATTTAATTCTTGCAATCGAATTTGCTAACCGCCACGTTTTTGCTTAGAAATTACGTTTTCCATACCGAAATTATCAATTTTTATCCTATTTCAACAATAGAGTATTTCCTTGGCAACCTGAGCATTGGCTATGAACGGGAAATTTTTCCTGGGCCTTATTATGGCTTAAATTAAATGATCAATATTAGCAAATTTTAGTGAGATTTAAGCTCGAGTATTTTGTAACCCAACTCATTTACTACATGGTATCTACATTTAGCACGTCACATTGAATCTTATAAGTAGGACCCATCGTTATGCGTAGTATAGATATAGCGAAACTTGGTGGCAATCACAAGCGGAGGATCATAGCTCACTGAACGTAACCAAACGTTGATGAGCGGGCAAAGTTATCCAAGGACGCCCACAGGGCCCTCTGGAAAAAGGCTCGGCCGCTTCATCCCACATCTCATGTGTGCTTTCCTCTCCTTTGCATGTTTCTCTTCACAAGGGAGTGCCACCAAGTTTCGCTACACCTATATATACCTAGCTAACTTACTTATAATTTTTCCCACTGCTAGAGACCTACGTACTATACCTATTAAATCTCAATGCAGTCCAAAAGCTCAAGTGGGATGCTTTGTGTTACAATGCTTTAGTATATAAGTTCTTAAATGACTGCTTTATATTTAGCCTTGGAATGAATGAAGTAATGATCCGTTTTTCTTGAAATTTTGCGCGTAGTTACATGATACTTATTTAAAATAAACATATGATTATGGTTCTATTGGTACTGGAAAAAAAATCTCGCTCAAACTCACATAAGGGAAAATATGCTCGAAGTTTATGACGATCTTTCCCACGCCCCCTCGCGAAACAGGAATATTTTTGGCTTTAAAAATAAACAATTCCAGTAAAAGAGCTTAGTACTATACATCATCAAGCGACAAATTGGGCAATTTCCACTTTCTAAAAAAAAAGCTAAGATGAGATATGAGAAGTCAGATTCTCTTCTGCATGAATAGAACTATATCATTTCTTACTTTTATCCCTCCCTTTGGGAATCAACTGGCATTTCTACAAGTATCTAATGCTTTCACAGTTTCTTTCAATTTCATATCAGTTTATTCACATTAGTTTGAATAAACCTCCATTTTCTTTAATATCTAGACATAACTGTTGCATCTTATGAGATTATCTTCAGAGAAATCTCATCAAGTTTAAAAAAAATATTTTAGTGCTTTATTTAGTTCATTCTATTTTGCTTTTTGGCGACTGGTTTTAAAGTATTGTTCACATTGGGATAGTATCAGAAGCGTTTCCTCACACTTTTACTCCTCTCTTTGCCTTCCATCCAAAATACAAATGGCCCATTGTTGGCAGAGTAGCCATCCTTCATGGCTCCTATTGTTCACACTATGAAGAGAAGTTCACTGTTTAAAAAAGTATTCGTCTGGACTGGGATTCAAACCAGACCCCTCGATTCCTTGGTCCCTTACTGCCCAGCCAGTTCCGCAGTTCTTTGAAAGAGTGTTGTCAGTTGAGCTGGTGACAGCAAGGAACATCAAGATGGATATTAGGAAGAGACTTGCAAAATGCTTTATATATGATATGGAGCATTGTGTTGTATGGACGCGAAACGTGGACGTTGACGAAGAGAGAAGAAAAGTACTTAGAAAGCTTTGAAATGTGGTTATGGCGACGAATGGAAAAGATTGGATGGAAAGATAAGATCACGAATGAATAAGGGCTAAGGAGGACTGGAGAAAAAAGAAGGATACTGGGAGAAATTATAAAGAGAAAGGAAAAATGGATTGGACATATTTTAAGGAATAACAGCCTACAGAAATTAATAATAGAAGGGAAGAGAGGAAGAGGAAGGAGGAGGCACGGAATGTTGAGGGATATAAAAGAAGGAAGGAGTTATGCAGAGATGAAGAGAGAGGTTCAGGACAGAATGCTGAGGAGACAACGCTACCGTTGAAACCTATCTGCGGACAGTAGCACCAATGATGATGATGAAGAGAGCAATATTTACGGAAAAATGAACGAAATATTTGGGGTTTCCTATGGCGGGGGTCGGTTTTAGCACCTTATTTTGTAGGAATTGCTGAAAACCTGCTTAGCTCTAAAATGTGTTTTCAAATAAAAAACTGTATTGGGCATAAATTGGTCGACCATCTGTCGAATGCGTGACTTAAAACGAAATGATGGACGTACACTCTGACATAAAAACTTTATTACTTACAAAATTAAAAATAATACTCTTCACAGGAAACGTAAATATTCCATATCCTCAAATAAGGTGTGTTAAAACCAACTGCGGCATTAATGAGGGTGTAAAGAAGAGGTCGTCAAACTCCGGCCTTTAGGCCAGATAGGGCCTAACTAGTACTCCCGTCCGGCCCTCCTCGTTATTTATTGCTGTATCCGACCTAATTGAATAGTTTCCGCCTCAAAAAGGAGAGGAGCTGGCTTCATATAAATACTATAGCAGCTGTTCTCCGACATGAAGTTGTGTAAGAACTTGCTCTTGTAAGAACTTGCCTGAATCACCTTAATGACATTTTGTTGCTGAACTCCTCATCACAAGAACCTGTACTTGTATCTCTCTCTAACTGCATGCAACATCATGTTTCCTATTGATCGTCCAGTATTTTTTAACTTAAATCACTTCCTAGGACACCTTATTTCTTCTGGCCTAGAGTGCCTTCTTGATCTCCTGCAATAACTTAGAAGTCAGAAACGTTTGCCAACCCTTGGTGTAAAGGATAAGGAAGATATTATACTAAGTGTTTTATAATGCACGGAATCAGGACCTTTAAAAACAGGACCAGGGTCTTAAGACCTAACGGCACGAAAAGAAATCTCAGAATAAAACCTTTATGCCAGAATAATGACACTCGTACACATTTTAGCTAATATTTTGGACCCATGGGACTAAAAATTATAATATATCAGAAGAATGATTTTCAACCGAAGTTCAATTTTTCTGTTACCTGAGCAAAAATACGTTTGGATCGTCGCTGAAATTCACGCAGTCGAAAATCCATCAATCGCTCACTCACCAGGTCCAGAATTTACTAAAATTATCATTGCCTCAAGGGTTTTTTATTGCATGCTGAAGTCGTAAAATTAAGTACTTCGCCTTCAACCTCATTTTTTTCATTGTTTGGCCCGGAAATATTTTCTCAAGCCAAGCTCGGTCCTTAGGCGAGTTTTCCCGACGAACAGAACTGGCCCAATAAATTAATCGTGCCAAAAACCCTCAAGTTATGGCGTCTCCGGCAGCATTTTTACTTACATCCATACGTATACAATTATTTCCCGTGAATGAGTATAAGATTTATGCATTGAATTATGTATAATGCATTCACCGTACTTTTCACACGAATACTCAAGTGCACGAACTTCTGGGCTCAAGAATAAAAATTAAGTCCCTTTCCCATGAGTGTTTATACACCAATGTAGCCAAGAAAAAGGTAGATGAAAAATGTTAAAGATAAAAACCCCTCACAATCTGGCGATCAAGATTACATTTGGTCTCCAATAACTGGAGAATGAGATGCGATTCAATCACGCGCCTCGCTGAGTTCCCGCGGCATTCCTTACGAAGTAATCAATGAAGAAAACGTGGCCCACTCTTATATGGAGAGAGGATTGCCTCCAAGGGAATGATGGCTCCAAGGGATATGGTGCTCGAAATTCGGGGAAGCGATGAATAAATTTGGAGCGAATGAGTGGGGTCGTTGAACGGGCGGAGAAAATGGTGAAAGCTTTACATTCACTCTGCGCAAATGACTTGCAGTTCACATGGTATTGGGAAGAAAAATAGAGGAAATGATATATCCATAGGAAATAAAAACAGAGGAGAGTAGAAATAGAAAAAAATTGCATTTTACCTTTCACTGACGTTACAAACTCATTAGGCATTAATAATCCACTGGTAGATTTGTGAATGACAAGAAGTTGTTTAATCGATCATCCAAGGGATTGAAGGTAGATAAATTAGCATGTCAGGGCGGGAAATACGGAATGAATTCGTTTTTTTTTTGCTCTCTCGGACGATTCTGGTGGCCCATATGCCCCTGCGATCCTGTTAAGCCATTGGTTTGTCAACAGGTTTCTCAGGGGCTGAACCACCAGAACTTTACAGAAACACCCATACATTGGGTGTGCGAAAAACCGACCCAGGCGGGACTCGAACCCGCGACCCTCGGATTAGCAGGCGAGGACTTTACCCCGCCGCCACCGGGGCCGGCAATTATGATAAAACAAAAGTAATGAGATTACCTTGGACTAAGGAAGCGAGGCTCGTCATAAAAGTAAGAGGGCACAAACGAGAGCAAGTGGAGCATTTCAGTTACTTTGGTAGTATGCTGGATGAAAATGGGAATATTCGTAAAGATAGAAAGAAAGAAAATAGCGCTAGTAAAGCTAGTATTAGACAGGAGAGAACTAATGTCGGGGATCTTATTCAAAAATGTAAATACAAGACTGGCAAAGAGTCTAATATTTAATGGAGCGAGGAGCAGAAACATGGACTCTAAGGATATATGACAAGAATAGGTTGCAGGCATTTGAGATGTGGGTATTGAGGTTCGATGGAGAGAAAGGAAGACGAAGGAGGATATGCGGGGTATGGTGGGTGAGGAGAGAGAACTGCACAACGAGATAACGAGGAGTCAGAGGTGGTTGGAAGAGTTAATGAGAGGCGAAGTTATACTGAAGGTATAGGGAAGGAAGTGGAGTCAGCGTGGAATGGGAAGAAAGATAGTAGGTTTTATTGACGGTATAAAGGGAGGTAGGACGTATGCTTCACACTTTCCTCTTGAATTTGTCAAATATTTAAATAACCCATAACGTGAGTCAAATACAGGCAAGCCTTCAATGTTGTAATACAAGTATTTTAGCAATATAATTTGAAGGTTTTAACCTTTTCTTCCGTGTTACTGTTTTTTTTGTAATTGAATTAAAAATTGGATAACAAAATATCTATTGCGTCTCAGGTCCAATGAAATCAAAACTTACAAGAATAAATCAGACAGCGTAAGTTACTCTGTAACGGGTGTAGTAGTATGCCCAATGTTGATACTTGTTCTAAATGTTTCGAGAGGAAAAATATTGTGCTATCATTTTACCTTAAAGATATTGCCAGCATTGGAGGGGAAGCCGTGATATCCCCATCGCAAAATTCCCCTTCATATTTAGTGGACCCCGCAACTCACTCTCACCCATTATTCTCCAACAGCCTAACAATGGATAATTGATGCAGTTTGTCTGCTGCACGTGAGTGGAACAGCTGAATAGCTCTTCAAGTTAAGGAAAGAGCACACCACTTACCGACCAATACGCCGTGATTGTGACGTAGCCTTCTGGTTTGACAAACTCGGACTGTTCATCATTAATTAAACCCTAAACCGCGCTTTGTGAGGTAATTATCAATGCAGGATAGACAAGGACCAAATTTTGCCTTTCCAGACGGCATTTCAGGTCCGTTTATTGCCGGAAAATGGGTACCAAAACAGGATTGTATCTCATTGTATTGAACCAGGGCTAAGGTATTCTTTGGTATAAGGACGTTGCAATGGGCATGTTTTAAACGACAAAAAATTCTCGATGACCTTTCTGGTCTCTGATAACAATATCCAATAGAGGAACACTTAAACACGGGGTCAGAAAGTGGTTATGCTGCGTGTGTCTCTATTAAAATTTGCGAAATATAGAATGACGAATGTCCATCGGGAATTAGGAAGCTGATTAACTAGTTACGAAATACCTTAGCGGCCTTCAAATATGATTGTTTTACTCGCCAAGAGATTGCACTAAGTGGAATGATTCCTCGAGGCAGTAAAAATAAAGGAAGTAAATGTCTCCAATGAAATTAGCTAAATGAAAAATTTAGGATGGATTTTTTTCATAACATATTTCAATGGAATGGCATTTACCTGCCCGTCAAGTTTTATCGGCAGGTGGGAATTGGATCTCATCAGCATACTTTTACGCCAGAGAATTGCGTGGGAATGGTTGGAAGAAACTTAGTGATGAGTTAAAAACGCGTTTCTTTCTATAGAAATTTCTAGATGAATTTAGAGGGGACGCGGACGGGCGAAAATTTGACCCAATTAAACTTATTAAATTAATTGAAATCCATGGTTATGCAGACCCACCCAGACGGAATATGGGCCTCCACTTGGGAAAATTCAAGCCTCTACACCTATACTAACGCACACCGTCATCTCATAGTAGACAAACTACCATTGCTTTAGTAACCAAATGCAGGATAATGGGGTCAGTCTTTGCACTTAAACCGATTTTTAACCGATTAGCTTATTTTGATAGAAATTCGTATTGTTTCAATACTTTGGCGTTTACCTTACAGTTCAATATGCTATCTACTTCATGAATTGCACCTGCATTAATTGTATTCTCTCTTTGTGAAAAGTCAATCATTTCCCAAAATATTTTGATTTTCAGGAGGAAATTATAATACGCGTAAGCTACCATTGAATATTACCGCTGTGATTACAAGCTGATTCTAGATAGGAGATTTATTAGTTGAGGGTCTGAGAGTCAAAGTAATACAAAGTAATAAACATCGTCCAGTGTCGCCTGTATCACTTTACTCCGGTAAGAAATGACAAAAAGCAAAGTAGCTTAATTGTTCGGTGGCTAGATCGCAGCACCATACGTTGGAACGCTTGTATTTCTTTTCTGTAGCAACCTGACGACACCCGACGGTACCAACTTAGAACTTATGTACTTATATCGTTTTTCGTGTTTATGTTACTAGTATTACTTTGACTCCAAGACCCTCAATTATGAGATACCGAACCTGGCGGTATAAACTGTTATTTTTGAGCCGTCATAGGCCTCCTTTTAATTAAGGAATCGGGGACACGGTTGGTACGGTGATTTTAGTATTGGATCCCACCGATCCCACCCGAGATGTAAGATTTTTCAGTGAATTCCCTGCAAGGATGTCTTGTACAAAGAACTTCAAGTGGAGTTCTCCATCCGATTACACGATAAACTATGGTCCTCTTGACGCCTCTCGTTAAGATCAGACTAACGCCGACGCCGGGTTTCTCTCCACCTTTCATCCACATTCACCAAAATCTCCGTTCCCCCCTAATTTACCCACCGCAAATCCCCTTAGCAGTCGGTCGTCCTCCTCCCTCCCCCCGCAAAAAACGAACTCTAGTTTTTTAAATCCTAGATAATCAAAAATTGGTTCTTCTCGTGGCCCAAAGGATATATTTCCTCACAGTCTAATGGCGGTAGACGGGGCTGAAATGGAGTAGAAAGAGGAAAATATTTTGTATGCCATTTAGATATTCACCAAAGTCACGTAATTCACAGCGCCGTTTATTTGCTGCCGCGTATTTTTTTCCACCGACCGGTTCAGCGGGCATTTTTCTCGTGCTCCATGCATTTGCGCCTTTTTTTGCTCGTGGCGCTCGTAGGGTCGACGTTTTTATAACCTCCACCGCCCTCGCATAAAGCATTCTTTATCTCCCGCATCCCACCTCCCTCACCCTCCCCTCGTGCACTTATCGCAGCAATTTTTCTCCTCTTTTTAGACAATTTCCCTACCCTCATTATCTCTATCCGCGTGCCCTCGTTACTCTTGTCATTCTATTTTTTTCTCCCTCGCCTCGCCGTTTGCTACCTTTGGATTAGGCCGCCTCCATAAGCCCCACTCCGCGGTGCTAAGCCTCCGCCAAAGCCCCGAGCTGAGTCCGCTGATTCTCGCTGTCCACTCATAGATGGCGCTTTCTTCGACTCCACGGGACATCGCTGAACCTGCTGCCCAGCGCATTACTCGCAATGGCATCAACCGACAAGAGGTCTTATTCAGGAAGGGTTCGATTTTCATCGACTGGAACTGAGTGAAAAGACTACATTCCTGTGTTCTGATGTAAGCAATGCGAGTACCTTTAATTGTAAATTGCTGTATCATTAGGGTGGTCCTTATTTATCACTTTTTCGATTGTCTTTCGGGACACCCCCTCAATTAATGCCAATTGGTGTAAAAACATATCCTGTAAGATATTATTGGAATTGGATGACGAGAAGACGTGCCGCATCGCACTCAAAGTTGCGAAATTTTGGCATTTTTGGCTATTTTTCGGAAATGAATTGTGATAAGAAGGCGCTGGTATTTTTCAACTGATTTTCTCTGATAACCAACGCCTCATTGAACATTTGACATGCTGCACCTAAAATATCTTCCAATTCTGACCGGTGGTTCCCGAGATATGGCCCCAAGAGTGAGCGCGTGCCACCCCAAGTGGCCCCGCCTCGCGCCAATGCTCGAAGCTCCCGCTTCTTTCGGTGTTATTCCTATTCTTTCGACGAAATGTATTGTTATGCGATATTTTCTTAACACAGCTTTAATTTATCAATCTAAATAAATTAAACAATGCACATTATAATGTTTAATATAATGAATAATATTTTACAGGGTATGTTTTTACACCAATTGGCATAAATTGAGGGGGTGTCCCGAAAAAAAATCGAAAAATAAGAACCACACTACTGTATCATACATTAACTTACACTGGCAAAGGGTGTAGCTGTGCTGCCATATAGAGTTACCAAATTGAAATATTATGGAGAGATCTTGGACTATAACTAACGTTGGGATAAACATATTAGCAGTGTAAATAAATGTCTAAGGAATTTCTTATCCAAATTTTATTGTATTCGTAAAAAATGTCCACTCCAATAAAAACCGGTATTTCACGCTCCTGTTCATTCCAAGCTTACTTATGGCATTATTTTCTGGTGCGGTACTTACATGAAAACCTTAAATTATACACCGAAATTGCAGAAAAAAATAGTAATGGTCATTTCGTCAAATGACTATTACCTATACTCCTTCTTATCCATTACTTTCATGTCTCAGAATGTACCCACATAAACATTTGTATGGTTTTAAGGTTCTTGGAATAGTTTATGCCTGAAGTTAAAATATGCCTGATTTCGATGGCAAATGTCAATAAAACTTAAGAAATGAATTGGACTATATAACGCCCACACCAAGAATATCTTACATAAAAGATCATTCCTGTATATGGGGCCTAAAATATTCAATTTATTGCCTATTATTAAAATAAATATAAGATACATAATATACAATAATAAAAATATGCTAATGAGGTAAAGAATTCGAAAATGAAATATAATGTAGAATATTTATTCTGGTATGGTGTTTATTAAATATAAAAGTGCTGCACTGCTAATCAAAATTTAAACGGCATTCATTAACTATAGATGGTGGATGGGTATGATGCTTGTATTCATGATACATGATTCATGATGAAGTAAAATACTTCGTACTTTACTACAGCATTTTCATTTGTACGACGCGTTTTATCGATTTACGGCATGCTAGGTTGCCCATTTATATATACTTTATGGGCGTGAGTTAAAAACCTTCTTCAGGGAAGGTTTGCCGTGCTTCGGCTCCGGAAAAACTGGATACGTAGAATAATAGAATACGTAGGCAAAATAAAATTATACCAAATCAACTCCGAAGATTCAAGCGATATGGCATGGAATTTCAACATGATAAGGTTGAAGAGTTAAAAGCAATTTTCCATAAATAAATGTTTAAAAAAAATAATTTATTACGACCTAGGTTTCGATGTTTTACACGTCAACTTCAGGTCTTACACTCTGAATGTAAATGCTTGTGTAAAACATCGAAACCTAGGTCGTAATAGTCTTTTTTCTTCTTCTATGTGAGGAAAATTGCTTTTAACTCTTCAACCTTATAATACAATATCAATCAATGGAGGAGCGATCGGCTCCATTTGAACTATAGCATTCAGCATAAAAGTAATTTGATTTCAACGAAAGAAAAAAATGCCGTTTTCAGGGGTTTGGGAGATAAAAAATTCAACAAGACGATGAATGCGTTGGCCTTCCGCATTAGTTATTTTAGCCAGCCCGGCATTTAAAGAAAATTTGAATTCCAGCGGACCCCATAATATCCCAACGTAAACCACTCCAGCTTTTACCCTAGGCAATGGGAGAGGTCTTTCATTTCTCGCAGTGAAATTACTAAAGTCATTCAGTATCAATCCTTAGATTGCAGAGGAAATGAAAGGGAGAAAATAAACAGCAACATATTGATTAATTTTCCTTAAAGTTCTTGCAGTGAGAAAGAAGTTTCTTTGTTCTTAATTATATTTTTTTTCAATATTCCTGCTTTAGACCTTTGATTAATTAAAGCCCTCCAAATCTCCACCATTCTGGATGATGAAAAACGACAAAATTATTGATTTTTTTATTAATATCTTTATCGGAAAATTTGTTCAATCATACATCGGATAAAAACGTGAGCATAATTTCTCATAACATTGAACGTATTTCTTTACCTGAAACCCATTCAAGATTCTCCAGATATTGCTAGTTGTTTTTTGGCGTAATAAATAAAATCAGACCCATTTATTTTGCTTCAGTTGATTCGACGTTGTGCTTAGTACTACCTTTATCACTGTATAGTAACGCCTTATAATTAATTTCCTTTTTAAATAAGGACAGGTACTTTTATACCATCGTAAAAGCTTTCACTGGCATAATTAAATATGAATTTTGTTAAGGCCTGCAACCTTCGAGGATTAAAAGCTAATGATTCTATTTGGATAATGCCTTTGCAAATCTTATACCAAAAATTTAACTGAATAAAATTGTTGAAATATGAAATTTTGGAAATATAAACAGATTGCCTAAAATTGAATCCTCCGTTCAAATTATGCAATGAATTACTGGCTGAAATACTAGGCTAAGGTGAAATATTTAATGAAACTTCAAATTGAGATATTCGTGTCACTACTTCTATCTTCGAACTTGGATTTAAAGGTTGTAAAAGTGAAAGCGAAATACTATTTTGACATTTGACACATCATTCCGTTTAATTAAACTCCTATCTAGTATATTTTTATGAGCTATACACTTAGACCACTGAGAATCTTTCATTCTTGTATTTCTCCATTGATTACGAAGTGATAGGTGTTTTGCGCATGAACTAATTATTTTCCATCAGAAATTACACTTTATCACACACGTAGGTTCAAAAATATTACGTTATCTGGTCTGTTGAACTTTTTTCCCAAAGATGGAAGTAAGAGAGCAATATATTATATTCACTTTTACTTGACGCTAAACTCGTGCTCCTGCCGTATAAAGCTCAACTTATGAAAATAGCAGTTCCTTTTTACTTTTTGTGATTTGACCAATGTCTTAACTCATCTGTAATTTTGTTTTACTTTTTCCATAAGCCTTGTAGTGAATGTATAGTGAATGTATAGTGGAAATAGTACTATTTCATATAAAAATAGTGTGGACCCTTTAAAGTACTAGTAGAAATTTGTCATTGGATGTAAGTGAAACAATTAATTTCAGATAATTCACCACAGTTGTTCACAGTCATCATTTAAAATACTATTTTTACGCAGATTGTTAAAGCGATTATCTGACGTTTACTGCGGTAGAGTTTATGTGCTTCAAAAGCTTGTTGCTTCAATACTGCCAAGACGTTTACTTATATGGATTTTCTGAGTAAAATACATGACCACAGTCATAGCTTCAGCTAAAAGCTGTCATCGTTTGCCTTAAGATTCCTTTTTAAATGCTTCATAATTTTCCAGATATAAGTGGACTGTAATGCTAGTTTGTAATATTAATTAGCCCTTCTTATGATTACGACACTCACATTATGATTTATGAATCAGTACGTAGATAGCAATCTTTCAATTAATTTCACCCACCCTTTTTCTTAAATGAGGTTCACCCGCTCTCACTAGCAATCCTTTTGATGTTTGTTCCATCTTAAATGGCGATGATAACGATTTTGAACCTAAGATAAACGACCCATGTCCACTTTCCTTGTTTACCCTTCCCTGGACATGAATTTACAGGGCTACTGAGGTATATAGGAAAATGGAAGTTGACTTATTACACCAGGTCGACCGCTGTGGGTAGCCAAGTCGCATCTCTTATATCCCTACCAGGGACAGTACACGCCCTTAAACAACTCCTCCTAACTCCTTTTAACCTCCCTCCCCACCCTGGCATCGCAGCCACGCACCCCTTGGGGTAAGTGACCGCAGCCCACTTCACTCCACCTCGCTCCCCAGCCCGAAGGCACCCTTCCTCGGCATAATTAATTGCATCGCCCCTCGTTCTCCCTTACCCAACTGCAACCGCATCCTCCCCGCCTCCTACGCCCCCAAACACTACCCTCCCACTTCAAGAGCGCCCATCCCTTTATCCTTGATCGAATCCCGCCCCGCACTCCCTCCATGAAAATCTTCGGAACGATCCTTCCCTTTCTCCTGTCAGATTTTTACGCCCTTCGCCCTTCTCATCTAAAACCCTTGACTCGTATTCGAGCCCTTACACATTGGGAGCCACCCTATGAGAAGGTGACAGGTGCTAAGGCTGCGTTCATAGTCCTTTGGATTCCCGCTCCATGCTCACTGGTGCTATCGATGCAGCGCTTGTGTTCGGGCCTAGACAGCTGATCGTCAGGGCGGCTAGCTGGGGTTGCTCTCTCTAGCTTCGCCCGCGGGTGTGAACATTCATACTCATCAGTTACTCTCGTCTCTTGTACTCTTCAACATCCACCTGTATGTGGCATTACAGAGCCATTATTGGTTGATTTGAATCTGTTATTTTCTTCTATAAGATATGTCGGCGTTTTAAGGTGGCTGGAGCAGTAATCTTTTCCGGCGGAATTCGCTAAGAGGGGAGGTGTTGCTTAAAAATCGTGTTAACTAGGTGAGAAGATTCATCAGCACATTACTTTCTTCAATTTTCTTGCACGTATTCTTTCCTTATTTTTTATCTTCACTCACCTATTATTTCCTATATTACCCATCCTCACCACCAGTAATTTGCCAACTCGATTCCATATTTCTATCTCCAAGTTTCCTGAAACGCCCTCAAGCTCTCTGTGACAATATTCAAACGGTGCATCGCTGTACAAAGCCCAGACCCTCGGTTTTGTAATATCTTCGCATTTAGTGTCTTTATATCTTCCATAGTAGTTATTTCGTCGACGCTATATGGTGCTTAAAGCTTCCAGTAGTTCGACTCCAGCATTACCTACCTCACACAAAATTAACTTAAGATGGTCAGCTTCGGGATTGGCACCAAAATAATAAAACAAAGCAATCAAAATGACGGGCATACTTCAAACTTGTTCACGCCGCACAACAAAGAAATTCACCAACAATGAAATGCTGGCCATTTTTATTTTAAAAACCATTGTATCATGTCCATCACTTAAAAATTAATGGATTTGTTAAATAAAAAGAAATTCTGAATAAAGAATGATCTGTTAACATTTCTTTTAACTGACATGAGTTTTACTTGGGAAACATGAATAGGTCGGAAAAATTCAATGTATTTCTCTTAGATGCAAGCTTTTTCATATTCTGACATCGCAATCTCAATATCTAAGCGATTTTAGAGAGAACAAGAAATTTATTGCTGTGGAATTTATGTCTTAGTCTTTTTCTTTTTCATGTGAGAAGAAAATAGAAATTCCACTTAAGTATTCGCGCGATCTTCGGTTCCCTTCACTCCCGTGTATTTTCAACGGACATTTCTGGTCGTACTTTTATTAGAAACAAACAGACTTTTACCCTGATTATTCACAGGGTGTCTTTCTTCCAGTAGTTTTCATTCCCGTTCGACGATACCGTTTTTTCTTGCCATAAAAAGGTATCGGATAAACAAAACATTTTCCTCATCGGGGTCTGGTATTTTTAAAGGCATATGTTTTTTTAAATTGTGAAATAGACGTTGGTGATAATTAAACCTGCAGCTTAGCATACAGTAAGATACACAATGCGGTCTTTTAAACTTCAACCTACTCCAGCTACGGTCGGCCGCCTGCATTCCTCATGCTTTTAAAAGTTACATATTCATATTTCAACTCCCGCTTCCAATTTAAACTTCCTCAGGGGATTTGTTCATTGGATAGCATCCGCCTCCGGTGAAATATTCAATTCGGTTTTTTGCGCACTCATCTCAAACACTTAGAGAAATTTCTCTCGTCCTCAGACCGGAAGGAGAAAGATAGGGAGAGAGATGTGGGAGATGGAATAAATAAAAATAAGAGCGAGGCTAAAGTTTAACTCTCAACAGTTGTGCGGAAGCACACTGTGGGAAACATGCTCGGCAGTATTTTCTCCTTTGTTTTCACCATCTACCCTCTACCCTTCCATGAATATCTCTGGTCAGATGGAGGATAAAAAATAAAAAAGCAAGCCAATGGGGAAATATACTAGTGGCACGCTCGTAGTTTCTTCCTTCCCCGGCCGGGGAGCGTCCATCTTCTTCGATGGGAGGAAAGGGAGGCCATTCTTCGGTGGAGTGGGTCTCGGGAGACGGCCTTGGGCCCTTTGTGCCCTTAAGGGAGCTGCGATGCATCTGCGAGGGGCAAAGAAGTCTCGGGGGAGACTGTTCATGGGAAGGAGAAGACTAGGTTCGAATTGGAAAAACAACAAATAGCAAAGCGAAAGAAAAGATACACAAGTATGTGAACAAGAGATAGCATCCGGAAACAATGAAACTCAGCAAAAGTGGTCCAGCGTCCCCGAACTATTTTGGTTCATCGTCTCATTCCCTGAGCAGCAATCCTTCTTCCCATGGTCTACTTTTATAAATAGTATATAGCGCAGGTGTTTAAGAGGCTCGGTTCTCTTACCCTAAGTGAAACAGAGGAATTTTTCCGGAACAATTACGTCAGTAGACTTAAATAAATATGCCTCAGAATGTAATCGAATGTACTTATTACTTAAATTACTCGCATTGTCATTCTTAAATTATGACTAACTTGAACTCTGAGGTCACTCCCCAAACGATCCATCCGAAATATTCAATGCAAATAAAATACATCAATTCAACTATTTCTCAAATTAATTTCACTATCAAGTGCTTGAGACTCTGGTCATCTAAAAGTTATATCAGTAGAAGAGTACTATTTTGTTTTAACACCAAAATTGACTGCGGCATATAATAAACCTTGTAACAAAGCAGGGACAAAAGTAGATTAATTTTTTATCGGTGCAAAAACAGTTTTAAAGATAAAAATGGATCCCTAAATGAAGTAAAATGTAGTGCATCGACTTTTAATGGAGTGTTTTAATGCATACCATTGCATTCCATTGACAAAAGAAGAAACAACACATTAGGCGTAACCTATCGGTAGGAGATGGTAATGATATGTGATTTCAAGAAGAACCTATCGGAGAGTACCTATACGAAGAAGGAAGACGATGAAAGTGAGATAATATTAATTCATCCTATTGGCCTTAAGTATTATGACGAGTTTATGAAAATAGAAATGCCATTGAAATTGAAATCAGAAAATCTGAGCAAATTCTCCTTTACAATGCATTACGTTGCCTCAATTTATCGTCGTAATCATCCTTAAAAAGAATCAATTGATTTTCTAGCTGAAGTTAGACTCTTCAGTTAGATATCGCCGACATTATTACCACGTTAAGAGGCTAAAAGACTAACCTATGGCAACATATTTATGGATTTGTAGGAGTATGACTACTTGAGTATTTATAAGAATATTTATGGTTTGAGTCAATAAAGCATTTTTAATTTATAATGTTTGTGCATTTGTGGTTAGTTAAGAAAAATCGTTAGAAAAGTTGTTAATCTCTAGATTTTTCCCATTTTTTTTTATACATGGTTTTATAGATATTTATCCTGAAATGGATAAATCATTAAAGCTAAATTCTCTTCTGATACCTTCTGATGTAAGCGTACTTCACGCACATTCCAGAGAACATTTACTTTTACCCCTTATATCAACAGACGAAAAGGGTCCATGTTTTCCGACTTGTGTTTCCGGTCGATTTTGACTCTCTCCCACTTCACTCCATAAATATTTTCCCTTCATATCCGTTGTTTTCCCGCACCATATTTCTTTCATACTCGAAACCTTGCCTTTCCTCAGGCCCCCTTTCAGATTTAGTACCGAACGCGTAGTAAATATTCTTCTGTAACTTATTGGTTATCAACATAATTTCCGTTGGGTGGCAATCGGTGAATAATCTTCGTCAGTTTCCCTCGCATTTGAAGACCATTCTCACCGTTTGCACAGCGTGACAGAACTGAAAATCCTTATCACTCACTTCACTTATTCGTGGAAAGTGCGCTATGGGAATTGTTTTGTTTCTTAATTAATCACAATATTTTGAAGAATAAAATTAACGCAGTTTCCCTCATAACATCATGGCTTCACGTCCTACAATCAATTTGTCAGATCAGATGACCCTTTGACTGCCAACCGAAGTTATTGCAAGATCGAATACATCCATCAAACATGCTTTATTTTCGCATTCGTTTTGTTTTGGATATAAAACCACGTTTTTCGCAATTAATCGAAAAACTTAAATTAAATTTTTAAGGCTTAGATTAACCTTTATCTGTATTTATGCCTAATATTATTTATACCTAATAGCATGTTTTATTTTTTTTAATTGTATGGCCTCCATTGGACCACTATAGTCATCTTCTGGATTTCTTCTGTTTTCTGTTAGCCCAGTATTTCTTCATTCGCTCGGATCGTAGCTAACATTCTTCATCTGAGATTACCCTTCTTATTCTCTGTTTGTTTATCTTGGTTTGTAGTCCGATCTTTTTGTCCTTGAGTTTCACGATAGCATCTGTCTTTTCTTTCAAATTTTCTATTGTAATGTGTAATTCACTCATATATTCCTTAATTTCTGCTATCCATCTTGCACCGGTCTTACTGTTCCATATGTTTTCTATAATATTTTTGCTTATTCTGTTTTCTGGTGCTCTGATTAGGTGTCCAAAGAATGAGATTCGTTTCTTTCTCACTATGCTCATTACAGGTTCTATTTCTCTGTAGACTGTTTCATTAGATTGTTTCATTTCATATTTTACCAGAGGAATAAACAAAAAATATTTAACTAAGAGCTCATCGTCTGCTAAAACGTATTTCATAATTATTTCATAATCATTATTAATTAAAAACTTCATTGAGTAATCCAACGGTCCTAAATACAATGGAATAGTATTCCATCGAAAAGGAGAACTTAACCCGGTCGGAAGCCAGAGAGGAATTCAATTCACAATCTTAATTATTCGCGATAATTCATGAATATCGATCTTAATTTATTTGCGTTGTTTTTGCAATAGCTTGAATACTTTGTCGATGCACAGTCCCTCCCTTGCCACTCCCTTGCCTCACTCATTTTTTTAATATTTGAAAAAAAAAATAGCTCAAGATTTTTGCCACTCAATTTTCCACTGTTCTAGCGTGCACATTATTTCGTCTTTACTTCGCATAATTTTCAACAAAATTTAGGCTTCCTTATGTGATTATTTTACGCAAATTTCTATTTTCCCACAATTTAAAAGCATAACTGAGTTTGCATTTTTTCCGTAATTCATACTGCACAAGAGAATAATTAAGTTTGCAATGAATTAAAGCTCACAATTAATGAATGGAATTTCCAAGTCCATTTTCTGCATTTAAGCAAAGGACTTTCATTAATAATGGATTTATCACGTCTGAATATTCATCAATATGACCTACATGCAAGGAATGTAAAATCTTTATGCAATTTTCAAGTTGCAATTGCAATCTTTATGCAAGTTGTAATTGCAGTTAAATTTAGTTTGCATGAATTCTTGAATGTAAAAATTTGTGTTGATTTATTAAAACGTTTTTGGCGAATTCAGTTCACGGCCACTTTAAATTTACACGGAAATATTTCATTTCCATGTAATAGGGTAGTTTCCTATTTTTTTAAATTGTTTTAATCGAAAGTTTATAACCCCTGGAGTACTTAATTCAAGCCGTTCCATTAAAATATGACGGCAAGTATTTTTCTTGATTAATTAAAAAGTGAAAATTTGCAACGGCGCGAAAAAGCGACGGCAAACTATTGCATGCCGTCTACGTTTGACGTAATGATGTGACTCCTCTCCCTGCCACTAGGTAATGCTGCGAACGCCGCTAACAGCCGTAACCTGCAGGCGATCACGCATTCCGTGAAAGTATATCTACATCTACATACTACCCCGCAAGCCGCCTCAATAGGCGTGTGGCGGGGGGTGTTAGGACACCAGCCGTTTACATATAAAAAGGAAACGCTCTATGAAATTACGCCTTGCATTTATTAAAGTCCCTTATTGTTCGGGGGAAAAACGAATTCCCATACCTATCCGTTCGGCAAAATATCTCTCTTAATTTATCGTTTCTGTCGGACCTGGAAATATAGTGGGGTTCTAATATGATGTTCTCCGTGTCGCTCTGAAAGATATCTATTCTCAATTGCTCAAGTAATCTAAGCCTAGCGCGCAGCCTCCGAGTCTCTAGCGGTTCCCAGCCTAATTCGTTTAACATCTGCGTGTGTGGCTTAATCTGCGCATCTTAATATGGCTTCTTTCCACTACATCTCCCCTGCCTCAGTTACTTTTATTCAAGCAATAAATGTCAAATACCTTGCACGTCTTTCGAAATTTCTACGGAAAAAATATTAATTAAGATAAGAACGGAAATTATATTTATTTAATATTTTAAAAATATTTACGACGAGAAACGGCTTCACTAACTATCCATAAAGAGTACTGTTAATCAGGTAAGTTCAGGTGATTATAAATAATTTTACCATAATTTTTTGTGCCGTCAAAAAATTAATATGTGATTCCAACTTTTTCGCGCATTTATAGAGCACTCCTCTGAAAGCGATTTTTTGGCCAAAGAATCTTTATCAATCCTAAACCCGCAAAAAAAAATGACGGGATTGGATTTCCATGGAAAAATTGGGTCGTTAAAATATCCATACCAACGGTGAGATGGTAATGGATAGGCTATAGAATAGGGACATCAGTATCTCCCGTCTGCGTCCAGTGCCATTTCACCGGTAGAATTTATCTCCCCCAACGCTTAGCCCAACTTCGCACATCATTGGCCTCATAAAAAAAATTCACGCGCTTCCCGTTAAAAATTCACCCATCGCAGCGGAGGGATTTTTCCCATAAGGAGAACCTTATCTAACACCCAGCGTTTCACGTGTTCGCCCGGCAATATAGGTCGATTTCGGCCCAATCGCCGTCTCGGGCCATCAATTCATGGCTCTCCCAGAGAAGATTTTTCTAGGGTCGTTAACCACATATTAAAAGCATAATTCATAGCTCTTTGATGATGATTAGGGAAGATAAGTGGCTCTAACTGCACATGTGATGGGGTGCACACAATTATTCCAACTAAAGCGTAGGAACCAGTTATAAAATCGCTGTTATTTTCATTATTGACTTGAGTCCGTCAGTTAATTTGCTCTTCCGTTGGTAAATTTATCATGTACCTTTGATAAGTAATTGACACCCTTTAACGGGACAACAAAATCAAGTATCAATGGCTTTGTGGTGACCCCAAAGGCAAAGGCTCCCAGCTTTATACTTTCTTAGCTGATGGTGACATCGCGGCTATCAGTAATTTGGTGCATACAGTTCGATCCTCACTGTAGCATATGACTTAAATCTTTAACTCAGCTTTGCGGCAAAAATGCGCTTAAAAGGAGGTAGAATGGAAAAAATCGTTTTCTGTGGTTCAGAAAATTAATTTTCCCAGCAAACAAAGTATGGTATGAGAGACGATGTAGTAGTATTTGTAGATACCAAATATTTTATATGGACTTATAACGCTCTTATCTACATTTACAAAATACCCTGAAAGCCACCTCAGGGGTGTGTGGCAGGGGGTGAGTAATCACCAACATGCATTACACTATAGCCTAAAGTTAGTGTAACTACGACCAATTATGCATTAGCATTCATCGCTAATGCTTGTCACGAGACGAAGCCTCACAAGCATGCACTACACTAGAGATATTATCACAATGGAGAGGGACCGTTAATATATATGTATTTTGCAACTACACAAATGGACAGAGACTGAAGACTCATGTAGAAAACATGCAAAGGCGTGCTGTTAGTGCTAGGTAATATATAAGGATTCAAGTATTAGGGAGTACTACTACTACTAAGAGCTACACTACCTATCGACAAACCTAGATAAAAGTCTCACTGGCAGCTGTTATGGCAGCCCTTACCGTTCGCGGGAAAAATTATATTTTAAATCTGCCCGTTCTACAGCCTTATGTTGGAAAGCCTAATTTAGAAGAAGTACCATAAACTCCTTACGTTGGTGAGATCTTTGATACAATTCTGAAGGACAAAAAGGAACTTATAAAAAGTGTATGACAAAACGGCGTAAGATATGTTAGCTAAAAGGATGAACTATGAGGAAAGCTTGCGATAGATGTTTTTTTTTAAATAAAGAAGTGACAATAAAGCACATAAGGACTCAACAAATATTTCATGTTGTAAAGGTGCAAATGTATTGGTAATATAAAGCTACCAATACATTAGAAAAATTGGCGTAATCAGTACATCAGTCACCCACAAGTATCTGTACTCAGTATCTCTCCTATTTTTCTAAATTTCATATTCTCTCAATTTTTAAGCCAAAATTCTAATAAATGCTCATTTTTGTGTTATAGGGAAAAACAGGTATCAAATACCCTCTTGCTATGTACCCGACAAAATATGTCCTTAATCCCATGATTATTACAGCGCAGAGTAATATGATATTTGAAATGTTAAACACCTTATATATACTTGTTTACTTATATTTATCCTTAGTCGCGTTGGGTGTTTTTTTATGTTGCTAGCTTCTGGAAAGTCTTCTATCTTTTCAAAAAATATTTTTATTTTGTTTCATAAATTTTTAGCACACTATTTCTAAGTAGATGAATTCAATACAAGATTTAAAAACTTTTTTTTAAACTCATTTGCAATACCTAATAAACAACTGAACCATTGAAATGTATTGATTTAATAAAATAAAGCTTGCATTCATTTCAGTGAAATACTTCTGATTGTCTAATACATTCTCCTATATCGACAATCGATGCCGAGAAATCTGGTGGTGGCATGCCTACCCTCCCCCGATCAGCAACCGGTAGCGGTAGGATTTCTACATTATGGACTGTGTCGGAAATGACAGGTGAAGGGAACTCAGTTTCCTTCACATTATGCAAGGACGGAGTGACGTCCAAATGGCTCCTGAAGGTAGAGGAGATTGACTCTAACCGAAGCCTTCGATTAATAGCATTGCAGTGAGCAGCGATCGGGGAAGTCGACCCCATCACTCAGAAACCGCCTTCCCGAACTTGTATTCCGCGGTGAAAGTGGTGGGTATGTGAACTTGGACTATTCTTCCTGGATAAAATTTCTATGGCAATCCTAGCTGGAAAGATCCGCGATTAACTTCGCAAATCTTGATGCCATCTGGTCACATGGTAATATTTTTTATACAGCACTGGTACGCAACTGTTTTCCCATTATATTCCCTACCCTACCCCCTTTAAAACTTGCCAACAAACCATTCTTCAGACTGAAACACTGATAACAATGGCATTTGAAGGATTTGACGTAAAAAGGTTTTTCCTTAAAAATGATATACATAAAAGTAGACAGTGTTTTACATGTGGGAAATCAGAACTCAGTAGACCAGTTCAGAAACCGAACTCCATTTAAAAAATATAATTCGTTCAAAATTTGCGTCAATCTATTCAGTATCTTCACGTTTTGAATTATTCGGAAGAAAAAAGTTTTGTAAGAACATGAGCCAACGCTGATTAATCACCATTTGTTGAATCGAATTACTCATATTGAGCTTGACTATTCACTCCCTGCCGTTGCCACAGCAATGTAGTTGCGTTGACACGAGTGAGGCTTGGTGGATTGCTTCTAGGTGATCTTGGTTTCGATTGGCTCTCGTGCCTCCAGAAATGTATTTCCGGAAGCATGGCAGCGCGGATTTAATCCCCGCACTTTACACTAATGGCACGTGTCTCCTTCTGCTGGCTTATTGCGGACTTAAATCTATCGTGTCTTCATTATATTTTAATGATAATTTCCGGGAAAATAATGAAATATCTGTAATGCGTTTTCCTCTCATCGTAATACAATGTGCTTTTTATGCGTTAAGCTTTCAAATCAAGGTAGCAATAAGGAGCGATTATGTTGCCTAAATTTTTATCATAATCTACGTAGATTAATGGTAGGATATTAAGCATTCTATATGCGAATAAACAGTCAATTTAAGTATTTTCTCCAATTTCAAGTATGGGATATCACATTTGTTTCTAATCAAATTTTTTAAACTCTTTGCACGTCAATATTTTAGGATCGGACATCTGATATGAATATAAATTGCGGGCAAGTCTTAATCCCTCATTAGTTTGTTTTCAATTATAGAGCCCATAGCAGAAGACTGCCATATGCATATTATCTTTGAAAGATATTTGTTGTCAATGACTTCACAACTGAAATTCCGTAGTCATTTTTGTTTGCCAAATATAAAATACGCATGAATAAAATGATAATCATCTGTAGTTCAACTTAGGAATAAAATTGGTGCAGGAAAAGCAAGTTGGAGTTGCTCCAATTACTCTGAGGTGTTTTGTTGAAGGTAAAGTCGACATAATTCTGAGGATTTATATAGGTCAAAGAAATGCATTTCTCCTAATAAAAACAAGCAAAAAACCGTATTCAAATACATTTTTTTCCAGCCGATGATTTTCCGCATTCATATCTTCATACCCCGTCTTTTGGAATATTCGCTAAAGTTTAGAGATCCTCGTTCGCGACTCATTCTGAAAGAAAAACAAAATGTTGCAACAAAAAATAGATATTAATTCGATCTATTAATGACCGAGGTAGTTGGGCACGATTTGCTTCGAAATTTGGTCCAAAATATATTTCTCGATCATTTAAGCGTCTCTTTTTCTCTCAAGCACACGTTGCGTTCCCAAGGATCCTTCCACCTCTTCCATCCTCTCGGAGACCTAAACCCTTATTTGCTCTGTCCTCGTATTTACTAGCAACCATCTCTCCTCAATCTTCAACCCCTTTCATACCTCATCACCTCCTACCTCCGATCCCCTTTGCAGCCTTATCGTGTCCCATTTCCGATGCCTCAACCCTTTTCACACCGCCGAGCGTCTCAAGTTCGGAGGAAGATATATCGGAATATGGGTCGTGGGTGGTCAAGCGTGATGAGACCACTCTCACAGAAGGGCTGTTGCTGGTTGCCCACGCGAAATGTTTTCCGTAGGGCGAAGTGCCTAGGACGTATATGCGTGGGTGGAACTTAGAAGCAGGGTGCGGAGGAGGATCTGGGCGTTAACGGCGGCGTAAACCCCTATGAGCCCCTAGATAACGTATACCTGCGCTTTTGAGTATTGCATAACGCATGATTTTCACAGCCTGGGATTAAATATCTCCCCGGCGCCGATTCGTTCCCGGACTCCACTCGCACGTTTCCTCACAGGATGTGAAGGAATTTTGAATAGCGTCCCAAATAGCTCCCCGAAAAGTTGCAATTTTTAAACAAGATTTTTTACCACGTTCAAAATAACGCGTGGAAGTTAACGCCATTTCTGTTTTTCCGTATGGTAAATGTTTTAAACTGCAGTGATGACTATCAATTTTTTTCTTATTAATATTTCCTAACTCGGTAACCTCATTGCTATTAATAGGTTACCTGTTTTCATATTACCCTCAATATATGTAATTGAGAGTGATTAATTGCTGATTTGAATGTAATGCCCGAAGATATATCTCGGCGCAAACTCCTCACAAACTTTATCGTGTTGTTTTTTAAAATTCTATTTATAGCTAAAAATGTTTCATTTAGCACTATATATGAAGAAATTTCATGCTTGCATAAAATATTAGGGCAACAATCCACACTCTATCTAGATAGCTTGGAGGCATGGCCTAATGGAAATCTAGAATCCAGGCTTTCAAAACTTCGAACTAGATGTTGAAGATTCAATAAACAGACAGTATCAGAAACGAAGAATTTACAGTGTAATAGAAGAGGAGAAAACTATGGTGGAGGAAAACTATAGTACCATTGTGAGGAAGATATGGTCCAGATGAATAGGCCACATTTTGAGATACATCGAATTCTTAAGTAGAATAATTGAAGGGGAAACAGATGAGAAAGTTCCATGAGGAGGACCAAGAGACAAATATGTGTAGACCAGCTAAAACGGAATGGGTTAAAATACATTTTTACTTTTGTATTTTATCTATCTGTATACATTGCAATCATATTAATTTTAATTTATACTAACTGTGTGTTTAGATTACCAATTTTTCTCTACCTGTAATAATTATTGTATGTAACAATTATTGGTTCTGTCTTTCTTAAGTAGGCTTAAGTTAATTTAATTAAAGCTTGCAGTCTTAGATGGAACCAAAATATTCGGAACTTAAAAATATCAGTCTTCCCACACTGTATGGCTTCCATGACTAGTCCATGTAAAGACTGGAGGCATATTTCTGCTGAATTTTAAAGACACTTTATAGGATTTTATGCTGCGCATGCTAACACAGGGCTATATTGGTAAAGTTTCCTTGCTATCTTCCTACAAGCTGAGCACTGTCCTTTTTTTATTGATGTGTTTTTTTATTGATGAGTATTGGAGAGCTTTTTCAGTGCTCAGGTAAATCCATCGTGTTCAACTTCCTTATTTACAGCTCACAAACTGGAATCGGTGAAAAAAATTGACGCTGCTCAAGCGCCAGAGAAGTTTTTAGCCCCTACCATGATCGAATTTGATGCACCAGTGCTCTTTTCCAGCTTCAAGAGCAAGGAAGGAAGTGCGTTGGACTTCTTTCCTTACAAATAATCCATCCCTCCTTTCCAACTCGATAGTCAGCCTACGCACACATTCAAAGGAGTATTTTCTCCAACGATCCGATGCGCTGACGTCAGAGCTGCAGAATTCCATGCCCACCTCGCAAAGCGCCTTAAATGAGCATACCTACGCATCTCAGCCAGCGGAAAATGCTCCGCTGCAGATGGAGCATCTTCGTCACCACAGCCCTTATCGTTAGCACGACAAATGGACATGCCCACCTCGGGTATATACTACATCCACGCAGCATACCATATCTTTACAAAATTCCACTCCCTTTTCCCCGCCCCATTCCTTCTCCTCATCCTATTCTTCCCTCTTTCGATTCCTTCCTCCCTAGTTTTGTGACTGCCCGTCATGAGAGTGACGCCTTTACGTAGAACCTCAATCACAGGTAGCTTCGAAAACCATTGTGAGTAAATTGTACAATAATTACTTCGTCAATCTGTGAAAAAATAATTCGGGATAATAGGACATTTGGCATCGATGACGAAAACCGTCATTTTCAGCCAAAAGTAACTTCGTCCATATCGCGACTCGGTGACTTATTTTCCGTTAGTATTTTATCCCTCGGAACTTCCACCAACAAGGCTATCTCAAAAAATCCGCATTTTCTGTCACTGTATAACCTAAGTACAATACATATATTTTTTCAGGGAGCATTATTGGTCATAGAAGACAGATTTTTATATTAGAAAAGGATGAACATACTTCCGTTTCGTATCAGCCATTTTGTAACAAGTTTGGCAGTACTCTCAGGGGAGTTATCATTTTTAAAAACTGACACACTACTGTCTTAATGCATGCTTCACGTCACGAGTGAAGGAATGCATTGTATCCTGCATGTCACTGGCCAACAAAGAACACAGTTTATTCTTTCAAAGTTGACAAGCCCCGTTATTAACTCTAAGTAAAATTATTTTAATTACGTTTCTTTGAAAAAACCGATAAGCTATTTTGACTTTATAATGCAAGTATATTTCTCGTTTCAGTATAATAAAATGTCATTTATATTCGAAAGAAAGTTTCAATGCTCCTTAAGAAAACAGAGTTAATATAAAAGCCTACCTTCATCGCATTCACTAATTACTTCATTATGAAGAAACCGCACAACTATGTTGATTGATGCAAAATCAATTTTAATTAATATCTTCATCATTTTGAGACGTAATCTAGTTCCGGCGGACATTATTTGTCTCATGAAAATAGCAGGTACTTTGAAGCGCTGGTTCTGCCGTAATTTCCTGTGAAGGTATGCACACAAACTCTGCTCCTCCCAACCTCTGTTCATTCCATCGCCAAATAATTTGGGGTGAATAGGTTTGTGTGCGTTAGCAGAGGAAGTGAGATGCTTCGGCCGGACGAGGCGGATTTCATCCGGCCATTCCCCCGCTAAGGTTCCCATTAAAGTAAGATCTCAGATGAGTTCATCGCCAGGCTCCGCGAGAGAGATGTTCTCAGGCGGGTGGAGGGATTTACTTAATCGGAAACTGTTTTACGAGGAAAGGAGAATGGAACCGTCGCGGAAGGGATGGAGAAGGGATGGAGAAGACGGGATTTCGAGAGTTCGCGGGTCCTGAGGTCGGCTGCGGAAAGTAGTAAAAATAAGAGGGTCTGGGCGAGAAGGAGTTTTAAATCGATATTCTCAGGCTTAACTTGGTGAAAATTCATGACTGAATAACTATAATAACTTTAAAACCTGATGGTGTCGCTTTGTCGATTAGGATGGTCAACAACTAATAAATCTATTGCAAAAATTACAAAGTTATAATGGCGATTCAATTTGAAGATTTTAGTCTTTTCACTTCGTAAACTGATTTTGGATTTCATTCACTACACCGTTTTAAAACCGCCAAAAAAGTTCAAATTCACGTTAAATTAATACTAAAAATGTGCGTTTTTATATGTAAATGGCGTAGTTATTGATTTTATACCTTTTTGCAAGGTAGAAAACGTAACTTATCTAATGTTCTGGAGATATATTAGATCTCCTTAGTAATATATTTTCCTACTCCAGGGGACTCGGGAAAATGGAACGAAAGATTTCTTAATCTGGTAATAACACTGGTCGACAACTAATAAATCTATTGCAAAAATTACAAAATTTAAAGTGGCAATTCAGTTTGAAGATTTTAGTCTTTTCTATTCGTAAAATGATTTTGGATTTCATTCACTACATGATTTGAAAACCAGCAAAAAAGTAAAAATTTATGTTAATGTAATAATAAAAATATGATGGTTTATATGGAAATGGCGCAGTTATTGATTTTATGCCCTTTCGCGAGGTAGTAAACGTAACTCATCTAATGTTATGGAGATATATTAGATCTCCATAGTTATATTTTTTTTTACTCCAGGGACTCGGCAAACTGAGGACGAAAATATTCTTTCGGGTTCATCCGAACGTCACTTCGTATCAAATGGGTTAAAGAGCGGTGGGTGAGTGCGGGAAAATTACCTCGGGCTTCACATGGTGGGGCACATTCAATTTCTCGAATTTTCAACGAAAATTGCTGCGCGCCGGAACAGAAATTTGGGTTAACTCACTTAGTCTCACGATGTCGTCGTGCACGGAGATGCTTCTTCTCTCCTATCCTCATATTTCCCCGGAACTGCCGCATGGAAATCCCCAATGGAAATGAGATCTGGTGAACTAAATCTAGATCACTCTGGGCTAAAAGAGGGATTATAATTCTGGCCCATGCAGTTATTTTCCATGCTCCGCTCAGTGGTTTACCAGGATTTGAAATGTAAGTTTTCCGTAATTTTGAGGTCAGGTAACGTTGTGCTGTTCACCATGCATAAATGCACTCTTATGCTTAGTAATCGCGATGAAAGGACATTTCCATACAATACGACTATCATTCTAATCACGCGGTATGGACACCACTTATACATCACTGGAATCATTTGTTGAAGTTCTGACATGCTAACATGCAATAACTATTACAAAATTTTAGATATGCATAGGTGATCAAGACCTCTTTTATTAATAATAATTATATTGTCAGGAGATCATAGGTCTTGGTTTTTTTTATATAATGGACACAATAGCCGACGTGTTGCAAAATTTATTTTTCGTCCTCTGGGCTCTATGAGTATAAGTTACAAGTACCTTGCGTAGTTACTTCATATATAAAGCATATGAAGAATATTGAAATGGATAATAATAATATCCATTAACAAAATGTAGAAAGAATTATCTACACAAGATACTTGAATTGTAAGTTATACTCAAAGAGCCCTGAGAAAGAAAGGCTAAAGTTTGTGAAGCATGGATAATCCAGCCTATGGATTAAATATCATTCGTTATAAAAAAACAAGAACTATCATCTCCTGACAATAAAAATGTTTCGCAAAATTAAATAGTATCCTATTAAGAAATGAAAAATTAAAATAGATAAAAATAAAAAGTAAGACAGAGGTGCCTCCTTGCACGGGGGGCGCTCAAAGGCGCATGATTGCATTAATACTTACGACACGCACCCGAGCCCACACATTCTCTGATCGCATTCTCTGGTTGTTTGTGCTTGTCCATTGAATAAATTGTATAATAAATTGATGTATGTTCCACAGGACTAGTTCCTAGAACAAATTGAATAAATATTATATATTATTATTATTATATCGCAGCCGCGGGGCATCCAAAGCCAGACACGATCCGCATCTTCCACGGCCATCGCGACCCTAACACGATTCCAGAAGAGAACGCGGACGGGAATGAAGGAGGGGTATGTTAAAGGGGAGAAAGAGATAGAGCAACGGGATGAGGCCCCTTAGGGAATACCAGGTGCCGGAGGCGGTGTGGAAAGGCCGGAATGTCTTGATTGGGATCGAAGTTCCATCCGCGCGGCCTTCATCAAAGAAAACCTCCGTCCGACCTGTGCTAAGCGGCCCGCGAGAATGACCTCCCGGCTGGCAAGGGATTCCGTGGAGTTCGGGGCGTTGATTATTGCACAAGGAAGGATTCCTTTGGATTCCAAGTCAATCCGGCGTCGAAGTTTTACTCTGTTGCGTGAGTTCTAAGGGGTAAGAATGAATTAGGGACCATTCAAGAATGACGTAAGACTTTTTGATTGAGGGATGGGATTGGGCTCTTCTTATGTTGTCGTACATTGCAGGGCCGAAGTCAATCTTACCTAATATTGGAGTCACTTCTGAGATCGTATTTTTATCACTTCTTTATTTTTGGACGCAAAATGCTACTTTATATGATTACCTCGGTGGCACGCCTTAATTTATGCTAAACCATTAAAACACGTATGATCAATTCTTTGTGCTTCATAGTTTGAAGATGCTGAATTTTAAAAGATCACGTATTTTGCGAGTAGCGCCTACTGCGAATCGCGAAATCTCGAAATTCGTGATCGATGCCCAGCTAAAAATTCATACTTCTAACTTTCTCCATAACAGAATATAGAGTAGAATTTTATTAAGGGTGATTCTCAGAGCTTTCATAATGCTGTGAGCATCACCCTTGTGGCATTTCCCCCCCCCCGTTTTGTTTGGTCAATTCCCCTCTTTGGACAGTTTCCCCTCTGCGGACTGTTTATCCTCCGGACTTAGCCGAAGGACTTAGCGCGCATGTCGTTGATCAGCTGTTCCACCTTTGTGGTCCAGAAAGGAGAGGAGGTTCTTGTCTGTGGGTGTGTGTGCTCAGTTTCTTGGCAATATTGTTCAGTTAATTGCCTCTAAGCCATAAACTGGCATTGTGAATTCAGTGAAAGTGTCCCTCTAGCAAGAAAAAAGGTGTCATTGATTCAATCATCATTCCTCATCCGGGAGTCAATTCTGTGCCTGATTTCCCCCAGTGGATGTGGCATTTTCCCCCCTGTTTTTTTTTTGGTCAATTCCCCTCTTTGGACAGTTTCCCCTCTGCGGACTGTTTATCCTCCGGACTTAGCCGAAGGACTTGCCCGAACGACATGCGCGCTAACGACATGTGCGCCAACGACGGCCAAAATGCCTACGACTACAAAATGCAGCGACTCCTGCCAGCGACTTCTGCCATGCCTTCAGCCACGCCTTTCGCCGCACTATTCGCCGCACCATTCGCCGCACCATTCCCTCACCAGGTCCTGCCTCGTTTTTATAGCCAGTAAAGTGAGGAAGGATACCAAAAATGCGGTCATCCTGACCAAGGCACAAGGCTGTGATCCTGTATTCTGCGGCCGACGCCAGAAAACAGTTCCTGGCGCTCCAATTAAAAACTGCCACCCTATCTATCACCCATCCCATTATTTCCTCCCCTCCAAGGCTACCAATCGACAACCTCCTGATCTTACCCATTCCACCTTCGTCCTTGTCGACAGACCCCCTCCTCAGCTGACTCATGGCCGAGCTCGCTCTCTATTGCTTCCGAGACGCCGACCGGGTAACACCGTTGTGTGAGCCTGCTGACTAAGTCACTTTTGTACTTAAGAGAGAAGTTCAACCTCTCGTACTTGTTAAACTTAAACTATTTTCCGACTGGAAACTTTCATTACGGTCACCTGGCACTCGACCTATGGGTAAATTCTTGTAATTGGTTTGGTTCTATTTTGTGATTTGTAAAATATATTGATAAGTTAAGTTTATGATTGATAATACTTGTGTTTTCCTCATTTATCTCACCCGAGCTTGGAAAGAGTTTGTGTTTTTACGAGTGTTATCGGCGAGAAAATCTCTCTCTTCTCCCGATAGCGCTACACCCTTGGAGAAAATGCATACAACAAAATTACCTAAAAATAAATATGGTTCAGCAAATTGATTAAATACAAATTGGATAATAATACACATAAAAAGACACACACATACACGTCGCACATTTCGATGCCTGAGGCCATTCATTAGGTCTATGATTATCTAAAAAGTGACTGATTATCAAAACCAAAGTGGGCGAGGTCAGTTTTCGAGCATTTGGATATGGAATCGTCCATTCATTGTTATCTATGTGCATGGTTCCGTATATGTTTGACGACTTACGCAAGATTGGGAGGGGAGGAAGTTTCATGAAATTTTACGTCTTACATGGGGTAGGAAGGGGCGATAAACAGTGGCAAAATTGCCGTATGCCGTATGTAATGTATCCATAACGCCGTTCCCTTATGGGGTAGGAAAAGTGAAAAAGGTTTAATTCTCGGTGATAGGCCTGTAATGCTGACTCTGCTATCACAATTTGCCCCATACTGCCCTACCCTTGTATACGTCTTCAGTTTCAGATACCCTCATACACTGCTATTTACGCCCCCTCCTGTTGTTATAACTCCTAATACTCCTCTAAATCTTCCACTACATTCACCCATTAATTTCTCGGTATATCTCTTCTTATCACACTATTCATTCCTCTTATCATAAATATTGTAAGGATATTAAAGGGAACTAACTGATACAAAAATCTTAATGGAGGCACATACCAGGGATTTTTTGGTCATTGAATACTACACCCTTTCCAGGTTAAAAAAAGCCTCTACAATTTACGAAAGCTTCCACAATTTACGAAAGCTTTCGTTACTTCGACGGGAACTAAGTGGCGTGTAATACGATTTATATGAAATGAAAAAATATGCACATACCGCTGATTTTCTTCTGAAATGAATATATATTCTGCAGTTGAACTTATAGATTTAGCGTGCTAAAAAAAATTTCATACTCTTTAGAAATAATTATGAAACGCCATAATCGGTCTTTCAACGATTTCCCTTGTCCACTTGCTCCCGGCAGAATTTCCATCCTCGTATATAGCGTGACAGACTCCTGCGTCTTTTTTAGAAATCCGACTTCACTAACATAAGTGTCATAAAATACATGTGAGCAATGATTTCAAAATGCAGGTTTCACTGTAAAGATCATATAACGCAATTTTCTTCTTTTTTTCGATAGTTTATCGAATATCAATGCATGAATCATGAAACCGGACGGGAGGAAAAAATGAGAGCAATTTGGAGCACGCCCTTGAAAAGTTGATGGAGCTCAATCTGAGTAAGTGCTAAGTGAGCGCATTCAAACGAAAAACTCATGAATGTTAACCGCGCTAGCAACTGAGCACATAATTGAGTGCTCCCGGCCGCGGCAATGGATACTCTTTGGTGATGCAATTATTTCGCATGAACTGACCCCTGTGTCATTTTGAAATAAATCTAGTTATCTGGACGTCATCCAGCTTAGATAGAAAAAGCAAAATATAACCTAATTTTCATTAATATAAAAAAAAATCAAAAGCACCATTCAGATAGAACGAATCGGTCTAATTTCATCCAAAAAGGCGTAGTATGGTGGAGTTCACAAAATGTTTAACTTTGCCGAGAAATAGCTCGGTTTCCAGTTTTATTAAAAGTTTTTGCAAGTTTCATCACCCACGACATCATAGTGGTTCCAAACCAATACCTTTCTACATACTTGTGATTTTTATGCATTATTGTAACATACTTTTCCTGATCGTTCAAATTATTTTTGCACCCAATTTTATTGGATAGTAGTTAGTAGTTGGGTAGTGAAACTGACTTTTAAGGAATTTATAAACCAGCAGCGTGCACAAAGTCATGAAAGTAGTCTCTAGGATGCAATTAAGACCGCAAAGTGTCTTGATAACTCCGTCGGCAAAGTAGATGAATGGAAATGGTAAAGTAGTAGGGCTCTTGTGATTAAAGAGAAATTTTCCGAATGAGAAAGTAAGCGAATGTGGTAGGATACGAGAAAAATGTGGAGTGAAATTCAAGCTAAACAGGTTAGGTAGGTGATGCGTGCAAGAGAGAAATAGTACTACTGATGGCGGGAGGCACCAGAGTGTTAATGGGGCTATAAAATCTTAGAACACTACAGTATTTTTCTTGTCATTGGTCCTCGAGTGCTCATTAAATGTGCTCGAGTGCTTGGGCATTATATACGATCGTTGTTGTCGTTTGGGTAACTGCTAAATGTTTTAAAGGAGATTTAATATATCAGTGAGTGTGATTGGAGCACTTGTAGGTTGGCCAGCGATGTAATATTCAAGCTTTAAAGCACTCTGAAATGGACCATAAAATAACTTCTGGAGGCTTCTGGTATGATCTCCTGGATATAACTCGATTAGGCGAAACGTTCGTCACATCCACATGAAACTGGAAATCATATTATGTGGAATTTGCGATTTTTTACTGCCGTTTCTCTATGATAATTGATTCTATACTAGAGCCTGACGATTTTTTAATCGAAGTCAATAATAAAGTAACGCAATAATTCGTATTTCAACAAGCTCCCTCACACATGGTATAATTAACAAACCCTAGGCTGACAAAAATGTCCTATTTATGTGAAGACGGGAATTCAACGCTTAGCATGGCACGATAGTTTTTGGAGATGATTTCCAAACGCAAAAATGTATCGGAAAGTTCAAATGCTGTAATAATTTGCAAGACTGCGAAGAATGACTGCGAAGTTTTGCAGATGAAACGAAGGTAAAAAAAGCACATTTGGCGACTTGAACTTTAAAAGTTGGCTTCGCTCACTGAAATCCTCAATTTTTAGAGTTTGCGCTTCCTAGCGCAAAATTCGTGAAAGAAAGGCGCGCAGATCTTCATGCGCATAATTGAATGTGCCAGGCGCCAGAACTGGATACTCGTTGGTGTTTATATCACTTGGCAGGAATTGCATTACATTATCCCCTCGCTGTTGAAAACGTAATCGAGTTATCTGAGCGCTCATCCAGTTTTTATTGTAAAAGCTACCGGATCACATCTCTTTTCGGAAAAGTATGTAATCTAATCATACCAATAAAAAGTAACATAGCATTTTTAATTTATGCCAAATGGAGCATTACAGGATACTATTAACTTCAAGAGTAACATTTTAAATATTTATTCGAGTGTTTTCCGGTAAAAAAAACAATGGCTTGCGCCAATTAACGCTGTAGTAATTAAGGAAAGGCCGTTTAGTGATGAGACAGAAACAGTTGCGTCAAATGCAGCAATCTTTTTTTAATGATATAAGGAAAATATAATTTGATTTCCTTTTACCCGTAATTTGTTTTTTTTTAATTCTGGATATGCTTGCGGCTTCATGTCAGCCGAAAATATCGTTCAGAATTTCCTTTTACGTGCATATTTGAGCTTTTAAATTCTTCCCTTTGCTCAAAAAGAGTCAGAATTAAACTCAAATACTTCCTGTCCTCCCATTAATTTCATAACTGGTTTGAGTCAAGTGAATGATTAAATGATGTTTCCCTTTTATTGTTTTGTACACTGCTCAATCATGCACGCTAAAGAATCGGAAATAAGCACGACTTCATATGCAAAAGCCTTTTGACATATGGCTGTCAAAAAAAGGAAAATTATTGAACAAGAGAAATTATCACACTCAGGAAGTGGAACAGGTTGAAGATTTTCAGAAAATTCATGAAAGAAAATATTTCAAACCTATCCTGATTAGAATGACGACGCCCATCTAGGTTACCAAAAGAAGAGATAACTCAGAAAATTGTGAAATTTCTTATTATGGCATGGAATACATAAACGTTAACTTGATTTACCAACGCATCTTAACCTAAGAAGTAATGCTGGACTTAGGAATGTTGGTTTTAAATGTTCAAACGTTACTATACAGTTTATCTAAAACTGATTACGATTAATTTATAACCATGTGGTAACCTAATTATTCTTCATCTTTGACGGACTAGTGCAAGCCATACATTTTATAGTTGTAGTAGTTAATGATCATCTTTTGCTGCATAGCGCGCATCAAATCGGGCTGGTAATGCTGATGCAGACCGCCACAATCATAAAATAGGAAATGTTTCCATGTATTCCAATATGAAATTATATCTTCATTATCTCTACTAAAATATTGTGACTCAACTCTATAGTAGCCAGAGGCTATCAGCATATCATTCCTAGCCATCCTAGCCTAGTAGGAAATTATCCATTCCAGAATTATTATCGCGGAGACTGGCTTGCTCTTCATAAATATCTCTTTATCAAATTTTGCGGGTAGTAATATTTTTAATGAAAAGGAGATATTTTATGTTTACTTTGTGAAATAATATTAATGACTAAAAAGATTTTTGAAGGGCTCTTTTTCTCCATCCAAGCGGTGAACCTTTCCAGACAGAAATATTTCCTAGACCATCCTGATCTCGGCATAACATCAGCACCAGTTAAATCCTTCAAGGATACTCACTTAACCACTGTTTGTGGATCCACTGAGAAAGGAATAATTCAACTTCATAATTGACCTCTTCCTCCGGGACGAGATCATTTCCTTCACGGACTAAAATAACATTTTGGGAATCAGGCACGAGAAATGAAAAAAATATTAATATTTCGACCTCATATTTTTACGCTAACTTGAGAAATTCATCATAATTTTTTTCCACAAATTTTAATAACACTGATAAATGATGAAGTTCGGTTACAAATTAATTTAATACAAATGGCATTTCTTTCACTACAATATTAAATTACATAAATTACTGAGCGGGAGTTTATTTTTAAGAGAAATTCGAATTAGGTCCATCACTTTCAATTTTTTGCAATCAATCGAGGAGATCGTGCACTTCCCCATCGTGCGGAGAACAAACATTTCGAGAAACGAATTCTTCCGATCTTTTCTTTGGGGTTTTTTCCTTCTGCTTCCGAACGAACAATCTTCCACCGCTCAGGCGAAAATATAATCTTCCCGACGCTAGGAAAACGCCAGCAGAGTGAGGTCAAATTTACCGCTTGTACGGACGCGCGCACACGTGAGGTGGTCAAGAGCCAAAAAGATGAGCCGGGCGCAGTATTACTCTGGTTCTGCACACTGCTCCGTTGCGGTAGAGGGGGATCCGTCCTCACCCTAGGCTCAGCATCTTGTCTCCAGGACGATGGATTGCTGCGCTTGCTATTCCGCCGTATGCTGGGTGCACATGTAAAAGGACTGACCCGCCACCTAATAAATTCACCCTCCCAGGCAGATTGAAGACGTTCATCCACAGACCTCCCCCTTCACTTCAAGCTCACCTTCGTAATACTAAATCTCCGAGTTCCAGGTTTTTTAAATAAAATCCACTGCCTAATCCTTGGTTATATACCTACCTGAAAACAAATTTCAATGGTGGAAAAAGCAGGCAACGTGGTGGTCGTACCATTATAAACATAAACACAACCTACCACTTATGTCGATGGCATAAAACTATATATAAAATGTCTACCTATAAATTATCTAAGAAATAATAGCAGGTTTTGTAAGGAGTCTTATGATCCAGCCAAAGATATTATAGCCTCCATATGTGAGGCATTGATGCTATATTTCACTTTACATAATCGGTATGTACTTAGCTCTATAATTTTCAGGATTCTTGAGGGAAATGTCGATTCCTTCTCACCTCAAGGCATAATTCTTCCAATTGCCTGTGTTCTCACATTTCGGGACAGCACTCACAATAAGTTATTACAATTATTTAGTGGATCTTACTTCTTAGAGGACCTTAGGAAGAGTAGCTACAGTTTGGAATCTCAAGTAAAGAAATTGGTGTTGTTGATCATGATTAAAAGTATATTTTTTTAGTTGGACCACCACGTATGTGCATTTTGAAAAATGTTTCCGAGCAGCACCACGCTTCCTCGTAACGATCAATGGATAGGCACAATAAGTATTCAATCATCGATCGAGTTTATTGAGCAAAAAATGTGAGTAGTTGTTTTATTATCTTCAGGAACGATTCCAATCCCATCAGCAAACATCTGTTCACCTAGGTACGCAATATTTCTAGTTGAATATAATTCCACATTCTTAAAAATAATTTCATGTTAATTGTTCAATATTTTTTCACTAATAATCTAAAAACTATTTTATGAAACCATGCTTTGTCGCCGGGATTACTGTCAAGCTCATGCAAATTTTATACCTGCATTATATGAACTTATTTTTACCCTCTTGCTTTGTCTCAAAGGGTAACTGAAAATCGATCCGGAATCAGTCCGGAAAAATTTATGTTTCATGATAAAAAGCTTAATAAAATTAACTACTTTTCCACGGTCAGCGCACGGTTTTTCCAAAGTAGTATTGGGGTAGACAGGAAATAGTGGTCTTGTTATAATTCCTGGAGTGTGGATCAGAAGGTCAAGTGAATTTCAAGAATTAGGTCATAAATATTATGTCTCAATGGCATCACGTCGGCACGATAGGTTCAGATCATTGAATCGACGAAAAGTGGATCAATAAAAATAATTAGCCGTTCACGGGCTGAAGGAACGAATACGTTTTAAAGGGGGGAGAGGGTTATAGACTCAAAATCATCTTAATCTTCCTTAGATCTCCTGATCCTCATTCCTACTGGGACGCATGTGTGTGTACCTCATCACCATGCAATCTAAGCCCATCCCGCACGAATCGGCCACTCAGACGTCGAAGAAAGGTAACGCAATAGGAGCAGAAGGGAAAGCAAGAAGTGTACGAAGCATCCGGTGGCTGAGAAGTGGATATCTTTAGAAAATTTAAATGGAAACTCGGCAAAATGCGATAGGATTTTGGAAATGAGCTATGGAAGTGGTGCATATGCGACAATTTTGGTGGACTGCGGGGACCTGGCGGGAAAACGACGCTGTCTTCAAGGCAGCCCGCTGAGAAAGACTAAATTTAAATCTTAAGGATTAATGCATGACGAATACGTTACTTGATTTTCATATCATTCCCCATTCCCGTGTATTACTTCGATGAAAATGGTATATTTGTAGCGAAGTTTGCGATTTTTCCTCCCGATATAGTATCAACTTTTAAAATCTACGTTTATTACATTACTTCATTGTAAAAGTGCCGAATAGTGAAAACTGTAATCTTTTATCTACCATCACGCATCTATGGCCATAAAAACTCCAGCGGTCTAATAACGCCTTTTCTGGCATAGTATACATCCCTTATGTTAATGGAATGCGCCAAAGGGATGCAGGATAATGGAATGCACTATCCGATGAAAGTTGTAATGTACCTACTTGAAGACCTTTTCTCATTTTAGCCAATAAGGGATCGAATTACCAAACGAAAAGTTTCCTCTATTACCCGAATTTAAACGCAACTCCGGGTTGGAAACCATAGCTGAAGCCACAACACAAATCCCACCGATGTATGTACCCATCCTACCGAAACCACAAGTAGAATCTTTAAGCTCCACGACGGGAGATCTTACCCCGATCACCCACACTATCGTAGTCTCCCCTATTCTAATCTCCGCTTCTCGTCTCATTGGGAAGGCTTTCCCGCAGTACCTCCTGCCAAGTTTTCCTCCTTCAGGATATCTGCTGCCAAGGGAATTGGGGAGCAGAGTATGTGAACCCTCCGACCCTCAATCCCTTCGGGGCGAAATCAATGCGGTCGAGTTGGAAACACTAAGCTTCCACGGTAGATCCCCTCGCCGTCCTTGGCCCTTTTATCATGAATACACCTCCGTTCACCATCCTTGGTTCTCTTGCGTTCTCCTTCCCTCTTCGTCCACTTACATGGACAGAGTGAGATTCTCATGTTGGCGGATGCCTCGTAGGCTAATGCCGTGGCTGACAGTGGTGAACGGACTAGGGGAGGAGTCTTTTTAAGAGGTGAGTGGATGCGTTGTGTCCGCGACTTGGAAGTTGAGTGGTTAAAAATTTCAAGTCTTGTTAGATCGAGGAGGTAGTGCCAGGCTAGATAATTGAATTAGAAACCCGGCACCTCGACGGCGTGCAATGGCAGATCATGCCTGATTAACAAGACTTTTTTTTCATTTTTGCGACAATCCAAACCATAATTTCCCAAATTTTTATATTAGTTTTTATTTATTTATGATATTTCATAAGACATCTATCCTCTATAAATTTAAATATTTACAATTTTTGGAAATAGGGAACATACTTTGATTTGAAGCAATTCATTAACTGAATAATTGCACATGAATTTCTTCCAGTTAAATAATTCTGTTCAACACTTACGGATTCTCGTCACTTGGAAGAGTGAAAATACAATAGACATTAATATCGTAATGTGTTGTTAACAATACGTGAATAGACTAGTCATGGTTGGTTTCAAAATTGAGGAAATAAAACAATTTTGTAGTTTTTAACCACATTCACACCAGAACATCCAGGATTATCAGATCGAAAAATGGACACTGAAAGCAACCGTGTGAAAATGGCTAGCTTCCTACTCAACGCAACCTAAAGAGCATACACGGGGAGTTCACGTTTTTTTCATTTCAAAGGGTGAGGTCATTGAGCAAAATTACGCGATGGGAGTTCGTAACATCCTCATCAAGACATTAACAAATACATGGACAACCACACCTCAGAAGGGGAGAAGGCTGTCTCAAAGAAATTTTGGGTTCGGGAGTTCATCCTTCTAAATGAAGATGGTGACTCCAGGCAAGATATCCTAATCCAGCCACTAACAACCAACCGACGAACCAACGAAGGAAAAACTTCGCACACTCAAATCAGTGGTCTCGGCGGGCGCTGACGGTGAGATCCAAGAACTTGCGATCAACAACCCTTAGATATCGGGCCTCGCACCTTACTGCCCGTCGATGGCTTAGCCTTTAATGATATACAATACAAAACTTTGAAATAAAACATTCATGCCAGCCGGATTCACCAAGGCGCTCCATTACCAGCGACCTGCCTTAGCGCACTGAAGCCCAGTGTCGAGGGAGGACAGGGAGGAAAGAAGGGTCATAGGCGGACTACAAAGGCGCGAGGTCGGATATCCGCAGTGAACATGGCGCGATCTCGTGCGTCTCTATATTCTCTGAGCGGACAATGCTCTAATGGAAGCGGTGGACGGAGGAAAATGAGGTTTCCAATGAATAGGTGGGGTGGAGAGAGAGAGAGAGATTAACACGCACTGCGGTGGTCGAGTGATCCTGTGTGTTGATGTAGATGCATATGTTTCTTCGAAGGTAGAGTATAAAAATCAGTATTTTAAACGAGTCACTTAGTGAAGTCATTACAGGTTCATTTCATGGTTTGTAAAGTTTAGAAACTATAATTGGGGACGATCCGCTTCCAACCATTTTCCCCTCGTTTATAACAAATTCATCGCGTCACAAGTACTGTCCAAAATAATTATGATCTTAACTTGCGCGTGTTGTTTCTTTGAGTCATAGCATACCATCTCGTTTCTTACTTGTCCATCAATTTCATCTTTAACTTTTCTCCGACACCAGTTAACTAAGGCTGTTATTCTTTGTTCGAAGCTTCTGATCCACAGGGCTGCATACACGGCTGTTCTCACGGTTAGTATTATCGTTTCAGCCATATTATCTTTGATCATAGTAACTGCTTCTCAAACATGAACAACTTTCATCAATGGCACTGTCATTCGACTGATGTACGTTGTATTTGCTCTATTCCAAGTTATTCATCTCGTGAGATAGGTGAAGTGACTCCACTTGCTCCAATTTCTCCCCTTTGAGGCACACATTTAATGTTCCTTTCTTTTCCGCACTCAAGTATTTCTTTTTTACGTCTGAGGATTTTAATACTTTTTTGAACACTTCTTCAACTTCACGTCTTCAAACGGCTGTCGATTTCGGCTTTCTGTTATACCCTCAATATTACCTGCGTTAAAAAGTATATAAGTATCTTTTTTTCTCTGAATATAGCTGGTGATAGGCTACATTCTTGAGTGAATAATTTGTCAATTTGAACAGTTGTTTCTTCTACTTTCCGCGTCGATTTAGCAATATTTTATGTTCACATTAGAATCCATATAACAGGATCTAGATAAGAACTAGGTGAATACCGAGTTCTACTTTCCATATAATCCCATCACGAATGGGAATGATAATTAATTATCGGAAGGCTTAGCACGAAAAGAGTTTTCACAGTGTTAAGTGTTCAGTACTGTTTAATCATAAGATATTGTATTACTTTTTAGTAGTTACGAGTCGGAGTAGTTTGCTGTCATCAAGAGTCTAGTTCATCACTTTCCCTCAGAGTGTCAATCGATAAGTTAGGTAATACAAATCAAATCAGGTGAGAAAGAGACATTTCTAGAAACTGTTTCCTTTGAAGGCAAAATAAAATATTCCAAGATAATTCAATAGCTCTCGATGTCAAGAAAGTAAAGGAGAATAATTTAAATTAAACATGGCAGTAACAACAATAAGGAAAATACCAACAGTATGTGTTGTTTCAATCATACGATGAGATAAAACTGTTTTTTTTTAGAGTGGGAAGTTGTTACACTTCAAGGCTGGTTCCTTTCACCACTTCAGTGGCACTAGCCTTCGGCTGTACTGTACCCGCGATCTATTTTGACCATGTGTCATAATGCTGAATGTTAGAATCCACCGAAGCTTGTGTATGCCATGGCTACTGGAGCATTTCGATGAAGCCACCACAAGGAAACTCTATAGGCCGCTCTAAGCGTCGTATGTCAAACTCTCAAGCCAAACAATGGCACACGACATCCGGATGAACCGATCGAGGAGACGGGAGGCGAGGGGATGACTTTGACGATTTATGACTCAGAGAGCAACGTAGCGATGCGATCAACCACCTACTGCCCATAAAGGCGAGATGTTCGTGTAATCCCCTCTTGTCGACGCGTAATCCCCTTTCCGAACAGCCCAGGTGATGATTTAGACGGCGTTTGAGTCGAACAAATACGGGGTAGAGGGTGGGAGGAGCAGGGAAGGAAGGCTATTGTCACCTGAGCCGACGATTCGACCATCGTCGCTTGCCCATGGTCAGCTTCACACGTCAGTTCCCATTCCCCAATCCCAAAGATATACTGAGAGCCCACAGATATTATCACTTGATTATCCTTCCCTATAACCATCCTCCTTCCTCGACAATGCCACCTGCGCAATGGACCCAGTGTAATGCTCATTTTTGTTTGCTCGATTCCTCTTCGGCTTCTTGAAAGCACATGAAAAAAAATACTTTATGCATAGCATTCCAAGCATAGTTCACCATTGTTCCATAGTTCACCATACATCACCATTGCTTCCTGCCATTTCAGCCTGAAGAATAAATTCACACCGTTGACTGAAGCACTGAGTATAATACTCAATTATCCGCGTCTTACTTCCCTGCTTAGTTAACATGCTCATAATTTCAAGGAAACTGGACCCTATAACTTTTATTTAATGTCTGCAAGCGATGGAAGGTACTTGATATTACATCTCTCATTGATGTAAATGTAAATGCTGAAAATTTATAGCTAAAAGCATAATATTCCATCTGGAAAATGAAAATGGACACCTTAATAAATTATTTGGGTTCAATTATTAAGGAAACTAACACAAATCCCCAAACTTAAGCATATTCATTGCATTATATCTCAATCAATCCTCAATCAGTTTAGAATACCTTGGATTAGCGTTGATGTTTTTAGTATCTACATTGCCATTTTATCTGTGCTACATTTACTTCTCATTTTTCATATTAATTGGCGTTATTAATGATTTTCACTTTTTTCACGGATAGTCAAATCCTAGTCGCCAAAACCGAGTCTCAGGACACCAAATTATCACGGCGCACGGTTTTTATTACCACTTTTACAAATACTGAAATTATTTATGACCAAAACATAGTCAACATTGTAAAATATTTGCTATTGATTAAATTCTTATCATATTTTTTGACAGTTAATGAATTGCTCGTTAAAAGGAATTATAAAATAAAGATTCTCTAAATAAATGTAGCAAGTCAAGTCTTCCAGCGTTGTTTACGTCTGAAGTCTTGCTTTCCTGTGCAGAGAATTCCAGAGAGCGTATGGTACATAATCACATTTCTGAGTATGGCGTTGCCTGTATTGTAGGATATCACCAAGGCAGAATAGACTATTCACGCCTTCCACAGCGGCGATAGTTTGTGCTTCCGTTTGGCTGAATTTTTTCGGAAGCTCATTTTTTAAAACTTGATTCTATTCTTTATAGATGCATTTATAAGTACATTTTTTGTCATTGTGCGTCAGTTTATATCATAAAAATTCGTTCATTCATCACACAAGGCCGTTACATATGGATAGCGCATTTTCATTGTAAAAAATTGGTTTTGACATTTGAAATTTAAAATGGCCATTTTTTGGAACTTAAATATTTCAATCGATTAATAACCTATGCATTCCGAAAATAAAGCATAGATAAAGTTTAAATATTTACAAGCTCACAATTAATCTAATTGTTAAAAGGATAACTCAATTAATCTCACTAAGAAAATTGTAACATTTTCTTATATAAAGCAAGTGATACTAGCAAAAGAGGTGTCATGGTTTAATGACAAGGGATATCTTTCTTCAGCATTATCACTAAGTCACGCGAATCCTTAGAGATTTTCTCCGATTAGCCCGTTACAAAATGCATTTTAAGTCTATCCGTTATTTATTTACTCTTATAGGATTTGTTCCGGGTTTCTTTTCTTCAGCTGTCAACTAGCAGGCAGAAGAGGAACTGTTATCGTGCACGGGAAAAAAAACCCAAATGAGTAATTTAGGATATATGATAGTAAGAAGAGAGGTACGGGAATCCATTGTTAATCTCTCATAAGAACGAAAGACCACTTTCACCATTAAGTAGATGAAGATCGTTCCGTGACAGAATGTGTCATTTCTTTAATAATGTACGTTTTTTATCAGTACTACATCTTCACATTTTTACAAATATTTTTAAAACAGAGTCGAGCCATGAGAAAGATAGATTCTATCTTTCTCATGGCTCACACGGTAGTAGGCGTGGCTGAAAAGGCTGGAAAAGCGGGAAAACCTACTTAGAATACGGTCTCGATTTATTCCTCGTGAGGCACAGCTCAGACATTGAAGACAAATACCATGTATGGGAGCCAACGTCACAGGCAGTATTGCCAAGCTAGCTACTTTTTCAAAGTCTTTGTCGGCAAAATATACATTTCAGCAACTAGCGATAAATCTAGCTAATTTTCAGGAAAAATTTATACTAAACGACAAAACAGTTGAATTCTGCCCGTTTTTCGTTAAAAAAACTGATTGCACAGCCATAACGTTGCTTACAACATAATACTGATTGTTCGTCTTTTGAGGCCTTACTACCACGATACACCGAGGGGATACCCCATTTCTATCCGCGATAGTGACACAGAGAGAGGAAGGGGAATTGTCTTTTTTAACAGAAGCAATTTTTTAATTTGGAATTCTCAAACATTGCAAAATGTTTTTAAAGGATTCGAAAAAGCACCTGAAAATTTTGCTATTACATTTGAACGAAATACGACAAAAAAGCATTGAAAAAATTGTTTAAAATCATAAAATTGATAATATCTACTAACATTCTAAAATGCAGTTTTAAAAATCGTTAAAAACACTAGAGCACCAATGCTTTTCTGAGTTAGAGATGCTGCTAGTGAGTACAAAATAAAACTAATTAATCACTTACTTACAAAATATATACCTATTTAGTGCATTCTCACTTATCAACAAAACTACTGATATCATGACATTTTTCATCTAGCAACAAACGAACGCCTTTTTACCAGAAGAAAGTGACTGAATCCGATTATGAGTTGATGACACTGGTCACAGGTTAGATCTCCACCGAAGTTAAAAATAGAAAGGATTCCTTAATTTCCCCAACAACCGAAATTTCTCATCCTCTTCAACTCCCTCGGTACCCTTCTGTCGTATATTTCAAAATCCCGCACTTACTTCGGCTGAGAAAGAAAAAAAAAGAGATTGAGTGGTGCTGGGGATGCGAATAAAAAAACACGAGGAATAAAGGAGACTAGCGCTTCCCGCACATTCATCTCAACTTTTGTCATTTTAACGACATCCGCTTTCATCCGCGAAATCCGAAAGAATTTTCAGTTTCATTAACTCCCGACCTCTCGTAGATAGCTACCTGTTTTTTTCTCTCCTCTCTTACTACCTTTCTGCACTCTGTCCCACCGTTCCCTCTACAGCTGAATCCACCTCCTCCCTATGAGTAACAACGCAGCGAAAAGTAGGGATTTAGGGAGAGGGTTGTTAAAGGGGAAGGAACTACTACGTATTAGAGGATTTTTTGAATAAAACCCCACGCTGATGGAATTACCTGTTCCTGGCGTAAATTTGTGGAACTGTTTCACTCTAATAACAATGAATAACTTAGTGCATCCACATAAAATGCTTTACTCACAAACTATGTTTTGTTGAAGTACAACATCATCAGGTGACGATCTGACTACATGATTTTGTACTATATCAACATCATCAGGCTGTTCCACTACAGCAACATCATCTGGTGAAGATCTGATTGATGATGCTGTACTACAACAACCTAAGTCGTGAATAAAACATATTATGTGGATACTTTAAGTCATTCGTTGTTATTACCTGGCTGGCGGATTAAATTTTCGATGGATATGTATTCTCGTCCCCTCACTGGGAAACGGGAAGTCATTCATATCACGTCTTTTGTATGCATTCTGTAAAATAGGGAGGTGACTATACTGTGCTGCTATATTCATGAAAACGTAATGGGACTGGTATTTGGTTAATAATCGTATTGCCTGTATAATTAAATTCTGCATTCATTAGCCATTGAGAACCATAGGCTCTTGTTTACATTAAACGCCAAAATTAGGCGTATCAGCCGTTGTATGTGGTTGCATAGTGATGCACCTAATTGCCAATATTGTTGCCTTGAGGGAGAGTACTAGAAGATTTCACGAATAGTTAACCACAAAAATATCATGGCATCGATGAGGAGACTCGTCAAATTTAATCGTCGAGGTGTACCTTCAAAAGTATGCCACTGTAAATTATATGCGATTTAAGACTGAGTAATCTATTGTTCACATATTTATGCCTAACTTGGTACATGAAAGTTCAAATAATTTGTCTTCCTTTGCAGTAAACGACGTTCGGCCTCGGGTCTTTCCTAGCGAGTTTCCCTTATTTCCTCTTTTTCATTTCACACACTATTTCTTTTTACTACCTTCCACTTTCACCTTTTCCTTGTCACCTATTCTCCTTGCTTTCATCATTTTCTCCGGGAAATCTTTTTCCCCGAGTTATTAACGATTTCGACGTTTCTTTCCTTCGTCACCTTCTTTGCACACCCTGTCAATTGTCCAGCTTCCCCCACCACTCGCACAAAGGCACACTCTCTCAGGTCGCTTGCGTTAAAAAAAATTCATATAGGAAATGCGACGAGGCCCGTTCGATCAATCTTAGCTCACGAAAACACACAGGGGAACCACATCAACTGGGAGCAGACGAGGAAGGCCACGGAGTGCCCCGTAGCACGGTCTGGGGTGAGAGGAGTCACAATGTTTGTTATTTTATGCAGCCCAGAGGAGGATAGATCATGAGAGAGGTGCATAAAACAAGAATACTTAAATGAAGTGTGGGAGGCATGGACCTGAATACTCGTAGGCGGAGATGAAGCAAGAACAGGAGTGTCTAGCAATGATCATGTGGCGAGTAGGCGTGGCCTACCAGTCACTGAACATCGCATTTCCTGTGGATTATAACTTAGATTTGAAGAAAATCGAACATAACCACCGGAATCGTACGCAAGAGTAAGCCTAAATTGTTCCGAGTGTAATGGCAGGTTTGGAAAGAATCAAGCGGATATCTTTTTTATTTTAGTGTCGTACGCAGAAAATCACTTATTTTGGAATGTGGAGGTTTACCTACCTTATAATTATACGTTTTTGGTCTTAAACTTGAAAACCCTATTTTATTCCTTTAATATAGCAATAGTTGAGCGACTCAATAAATAGAATTTGTTAGCATTTAGCACGCAGTACATGCAAAAATATATGTAAGACACGAAAGGTCAATGGAACTCCTGAAACTCCTTAACTAGAATTTTATATCTGCTGAATCTTGAACAGAAGGCTTACTTTTACTTGTCATCCGTGATGTGGAATAATTTCATTCAGCATAGGGACTGTAAGCCAAGGGAGAGCGAATTTAAACCATATGGAAACCACCTGGGGTCCCTTTTCCTGCCTGCCGACGTGTCGATCCTCTTAACTTCGTCCTAAGTCTCTCCCGTTGGGAAATTCTCCTTCTTATCATTATCGCGTCATCACCCTCGAACTCACCTCAAAGTTATAAGTAGTGAAAGGTTCCTCGCTTTGCTATGCGTTTTCGCCGCGGTGACGGTGTCCTATTACTGTTAGCATGCGAGCGCACAGTTTCAGCCATCTTTCATCTAAAGGAAAGCCACAATAGATCGAATCAACTTAAATGAATAAAACAGTTTTTATGAATCGATGTAGATATTTCTTATTTGCCATAATTTCTATCATACCGATCTATTATTCTATGAGTTCCATTGCTTAATGGTACACAATCCTTCGTCCTGAATTAAGAATATGAAGTGTCCCACTTTGAGCATTTCTTTTTCTTTATTCAACCTTACAATTTCAATGAGGATCTTTTTTGCAGTTTCTGGTACAAAATTGATTCAAAGGCACTGCTAACACATGAGACCAATTGTCATTTAGAGCCCCCATTGACTGACTATATCTGAAAAATATCTACATTGAATGTTGATGCATTTTGAACGTCATCTGCTATTTAAGTTTAATCTTAATTTTGAGACTATTTTACAGACTAAACAATTATTTTATTACATTATTATGACAAAATAGAAGTTAACTAAAAGCTTTCCGAGGACTTAGGTCAAGTATTATTAATTTCAATGTTTTTGCCAAGTATTACGTTTGATGCAAACCCGCTCTCAAAATTAAAAGCAATTACGACCTCGAGTGTTTTATTAAAGTCCACAAATAACGAGTAATTAATGACAACTATCCTCCTAAGAAACACTGCATGATCGGAGTCAGTCAATGAATCTTCCTTTCATTTTACTAGATATATCTAGAGTACGTCTCGTTAAAACCATGGAAGTAGTATCCTCGTCGAGAAAAGGACCAGGATTACATTTTTCTTCTTGGAAAGCGTTTAGTGTGGGCATTATAACTCACACGGGAACTTCTAAAGGCATAATTATCTTCATTTTTGGCATTAAGAGAGCACCAGATTCCCATACTTGGCCATGGCTTTTTTAAGTTGATCTCTGAAGCATGGCTCGCAGGAGAATTCATGTAATTTCATGAATCGCGAATCAAGAAATGTCCCGTTATAAAAAACCACTCATTAAGTGTGGTTGAGGGCTCGAGAATATAAAAAAAACAATCTGTAATTACGGAGTTGATTGTAAATAAAGAACACCAAAAGATTAAATGCATAAACATTGTTCTTATGAGTTTAAAATTAAGATTTAGTATTTTACTATGTAATGAAAGTCATTATTGAAAAATACACAAATTCGTCGTCTCCCCATAACTCCTCGGGTATCTCTCCTCAGTAATTCATTGCGCGAGTGGAATCGTTTGTAGATATTAATAGTTTGAGCTTCATGCTTTTCCGCATGGCGAAAAGGTATAAGTATTATTGCTAAGTTCAAAAAAGTAATTTCCTCGATATAAGTAATTCCTGATAAAAGCAGTTGCCTCAATAACGGAGTTTACATCAAGGCTCTTCCCCCGCTGTGCAATCGGGACAGCGTTTGAAGACGAAATACCATCAGGAAAAAAAAGTTCCAAATCATATCTGACCATTCCAACCAACATACATTAACGCAACTTACATAACTGATGCAGTTTTCATCAACTATTAGGAGCGCAAGGGAAGATTCTACACTGGACTCTCCATTACTCCCTTAATCTGGGGTATCTCTCCTCAGTAATCAATTGCGCGAGTAGAATCGTACTATAATTCCATTACTAAGACATTGGAATGATTATTCACTGATACGTGACCATTAAACCTAGAATATTTATAGTTTATTTACTTTTTTCTCCATGGCCTTAAACAGAGGTACTATTGAGTATTAACAGCGAATATGCATATGCATGTATTTATTTACGGAAGGCAGTCTCGATACAGGTGCTTGTACCTTTGAGGCTGCCTAAAGCTCCGAAATATTTGTACTAAAAAGAATGTAATCAGCTATGGAGTAAATAAACATTATATATTATATATACTAATGCGATGTAGTCCAATTTAGTATATATTTCTCGAATATTAATTAATGCCTGAATTCCACATATATGCGCTTAATATATCAGGTAGTCACGTAGTTTACTATATGTTTATGGCGATTTAAAGGCTCAAGGAAATCAAATGTTTACGAAAAATGTGGCTCAAAAGTCCAACTCTAAATTTAAAAAAATTGAGCGGCCGAATTTGAGGATTTAAGTAAGACAACTGAAACTCATGGCAAGCGGAGAGACTTAAAAAACTACCTTGTAGTTTGTTGTTTGTTCATCTCAATCTCTAAATTTTGAAGTTGTCACTAGATTTCAGGAAATTTTTCCCGAAAATATCACCCTCGTTCCTTTCACCACATAGTCTAAGCCTCGGACGACGAGTAGGGAATTATGGAAGGAAATCACGAATAATTATATAATTAATGAATACATCGTAGATATTTTTAAAATCGAAATAAATTTTCAAAATTGTCCCCATGAATAATAAATGGTCACGCTACGAACTATGAAGAGCTGGATAATGAGATAAAGTCTTCATATATCTTATGTATATAAAGGTATTCACTTAATAAAAAACAGCAATGTTTCAGCTAAGAATACTGTTAGGAAGGAACTTCTGATTAGGAAAAAAGCTGGAAAAACATACGTGCGTTTGTAGCATGTGGCGTAGCTCTCACGAGAATTGTAAACACCAAATAGAGAAAGTTTTGTGATGGGAGCTGGGCATTTTATTTTTCAAAAAATGACAACTCGACGGCTATAAAATGCCTTTCCCAAAATGAGATAGGTGATGGTATCGATGGATGCGCACTTTAGTCAAATAGGAAATGGACGGACGCTGCCAAAGCACTCTTTCTGCTATGGAAAGAATCTTATTTTTTATGTGAATGAGCTATAACTCATTTCATCTTTATTATTGATGCCATTTCCATGTGTATCCAAGCTTAGCTTCTAATCATAGGCTGTCGCGGCCGATACACCGGCCGGAATACCGGTACCGCTTGAGGACCGCGACCGACTACGCGCTGCGATTGAATTTATCGGTCAGGAGCATATCGCTCGATAAATCGGTTGTCAGGCCAATATATCGGCCCACCACGTATCGGTCGGATAAGCCAGAGTTATTCTATGTGGGACATTTATAATATTTTCTCGTAACAGAATGGGTCATTGAGCACAAAAGCAATACATTCCTCGGACTCCGTTTTTTTCTGCGGGATTTCGTTCCACTTCCCATCAGTCGTCACGCCGCCAATGCCTTCTCCCCTCTTCTCCGCACCAGTCGTCGCCCGTGAGAATGTATCCCCCGATATCCGGTACCCGATATACCGAAGCCAAACCGGTACGAACGCCATAATTCCAGCCACAATGGTTGCGATCAGCGTAATGACACATGAGGTAGGTACCAGGGTACGTGGGCACTCATCCAGTTTGCATGCATCTCTATGCGTTGACATCATCTCCAAGTTCATGGGTAATCTTAAGTAAGGTAGGTCATCTTAGGTAAGTTTCCTTTGCTGGGATAACTTTTAAAATTTCAGTTACTTAGTGTATTCGAGTTCGCCGTTGATAATAAAATTTAACGAAGATTATATTCCTGAATATTTATTGAGGCATAAATCATGGAATTGTACGTCACTATGAAGAGATTTGTGAATGAGATGGTGTGAGAGTGGAACTTCCAATTGACTAGAAAGTGGAAAGCGTCGGATCCAGTTTATGAATTCTAGGAGGAATTTCTTTTTTTCCATTTATTGCCCCATTTCTTCTCTTTCATCTCCTCTCACAGACCCTCCATCACTCTAATGCAACCTCTTCAGCGCGCCTTTCCAATATATTTCACGAGCTTTCCTGAATGTTGTGCGCAACCCTGGCCTGGAGGCGCCCAGGCTTGCAGTTTTGGTTACCCATATGAGCACGTGTTAGGGAGAAATAAAATAGGGGTGGACTGAAATGTGAAGGATTGGTGTTGGCGGAGGCGTGATGAGCATTGCTAATAAATAAAGAACTCGTCATTCTCACGCATTTATGGAATTCCACACGAGGGCGTCGTATATTTCAACCATCTCGACGACACGTTCTTTCCTGGCGGCTGGATTTCAGCTCCCTCGTGAATTACTTACGTGAAAGTTTTTTCGAGATATTTTGAATGAAACTATTTTACGATCCGTCGCAAAAAGGTACTTAAAATATCGAAGCCAGCGAGCCGTTTTCAAGCGATTAACGGGAATGTTCGATCGTGAAGGCCGGCGTATATTATTGGCCTGAGAAATTCTGCCACTTTCAGGTAATTATTACCACCCGATGAAGCGAAATGGCTGAACATAGTATATCGCTATTCATTAAAATTTATTAATGTACGCTTGGGTTCGAAATTTTAATTTTCACAGTCATCGATCACCTCAGGGTTGTTCACTCCATTTTTTGCTACTCGGTTATGAGAAAGATTTTAGTTCATCTAAAAGTATAAATACCCCTTATTCAGTTGTGACCTCGTTATTTTATTCCACATAGGGGCATGCTTGTAAAAATGACATGCATGATATGAGATATCCCCTCATAAAAATTCAGAAAATGATATTATTCACAGTTTAAAGAATCAGAACAATTATTTTATGATGACCCGTGTCAATTCACTTCCAGGATGTATTTCTTCAATGTTCTCTCGTCCATGCCGATTATAAAAACGTTTGGAATTGGCGATACCTAAATATATCCCGTAGTTATGAATTATGCAAATAATACTAATGCATATATACTAAATATGTTTATAATTTCATGTGTTTTATCTTTGGAATTTAAATAAATTTTGAATTTTTACAGAGCTTTATTTTCTTGTTCATCAAGCTTAATTTTTGTTAATGTATGCAGTTTTCCGCAACTGAATATTGTAACATATAAAATATATAGTTGACGTAGTTGAATTTGTGCGCAAATTTGATGTAAGTAGTTAACAAAGGGTTCCATTAGTATTAACATGATTTTTAACTAAGACATAATCATCTACTTCGACGCTAAGTTAGTATACATTCGAGTATACCAGTACACCTATACATTCTTGTCGAAATATGGTAGTTCTACTATTTCTAGTTTGTAGTGAACCAGAGACTCATCTGTCATCTCTGTCTTATGATACTTTACCAATTTCCCTCTTACCTATTACTGTTTACAAAGAAAAAAACCTTTTAGAATCATTTAATAAACCTGAATTCGTGAAAGTAGAATAGTTGCGGGAATAGGCAAAGATATATTTTTGATGTGTAAGTTAAAATTTTAAACACATGGAGAATGTACCTGCAATGCATTAACGGCAACAATATACGCCCACAGACGCAAAATGGGAGCAAAACATAGACTCTTTATTTGAAATGTGGAAAGAAATATAGAGAAATATCTTTATAAAAAAAATGATTTCCTTTTCTAATTTAAAAACAATTTTTAGCCACTTCTATAGAACAATAAGCTCAGTTGGATCCAGTTTATTTTAAAATTTTTAATATATTTATTCCTGTCTTCATTCTTCGCCTGAATTGAAGCGTACAGGAAGGGTTATTCATTGCCGCTCTTCCATTATGAGGTTCTTGGGCCATAATCATGACCTTTGATAAATAAATTATTTAACATCTCAGACAATATCTTCTTTGAAGGCCCTTTCTCCCTTATGACGGCAATTTCTAGCCTCGCTAATTTTATTAACATGTGAAATGTCTTACTAAGCTGTTTGAGCCCAATTTTGTCATCTTAATATAAAAATAATAAATATCTTCTCGTTGGGCCAACAGTTCATGCAGAATGAGGATCATACTACAAGTAATAATGTTAAATTGTGTACCATTATGAACTTATTTATATACCAACATTTAACCAACCTCCACGTTGTCTTTAAAGCAATTTTATTATCAACAATTGCATTGGTCGCTGGCCAAATAACGATGAATCCCGAACTGTAACTCATGAAAACTTTCTGCTCCAACTGATTTATCTAATGTTTGACTAGTTAAAAAAAAACAGAACTATCAGATGAACATGATACAGACATTATCAATGCTGCCATACAGATGAATTAACCTTATCATTATGCGTTTGTATTTTCATGTGGTACTACTGTATGCCAGTTGATTTTTACCATACTTTTTTCAGCTGTTTTTTTAGTAAGATTTGTAGACAATAAATACAAAACTATCCGCTAGCTGTATTTTCTTTATTTAGCATTAGGAATTTCCATTATGGCGCATCTCAAGGCAAATTTCAAACTTTCATTTCATATTTCAACTTTATTTCTAGACTCTTTCTTTATTATCACCATCAGCAGTCATCGATCCAAAGATTGATTCGCTAAAGCTATCAAATCCAATCTCCTCTCCGCCAACCTCTTCATTTCTTCATGATTCTTTACTTTAATATATATCATAATTTGCCTGGTGTATTCCATTCTTAACCTTCCTCCGTAATTCTTTTGAATCCTTCCATTATCGCTTTCAATACTCTCCGGTGCCGTAATTTTTTTTTATCATTCACTAACAATAAGATCAATTTGGATGCATCTTCTTTACCATAGAGCACCGCAGAAGCTTTTTTCGGTGGAACATTTTGCGGGTAAAAAAATTCTTTCACTCATTCCCTTCCTTCCATTTTATTCCGGTCTTATCTCCGCCTCCTTGCTTCGACCTACCTCAATCCAATCTCCTGCTTTCCTTCTCTGGAGATCTTTGACCTTAATCGTAACTTTTCCATACCTTTTCAAGTATTTACCATTCAAAACTTTCCCTCCTTTGATAGAAGCCTCTATCGCCTCTACCATCTTACAGCCTCCGCTCCTGTGTTTACTCAGGTTGAGCGCTCTTATCCACTCATATCTTACTTGCATCCCCGTGACCTCCTTACCTACCTTCTTCAAATCCATTCCGCCCCAATCGGATCTACCCCATGCCCTCCTATATAAACGTGGGTTCAGTCGAAAACAGTTTTTCGGTTCTTTCAGCAAGAGAATTCCTTAATGATGACGTTTTCACCACCTTCTGTATGCGATGCCGTGAGATGGTAAAATTGTGAAGCCGGAAGATTGATTTCGACAATGGCTGTGTTCTCAAATATGAAAAGAAGTTTGTTTCAGCAAAAATATGTTCATTATGCATCTAAATTGATATAAACATAGTTCGGTGAATTTATAAAATTTAAATGTCAATAAAGTTTATGAGTTTATAATTTCGTCATATCCCATTCTACCATACATCTATGTGTGTAGCATTTATTTCTATCGCTTCCTCCCAATTGGGTTATTTGATAATGCTTCATACGTTAAGTCCAAAGGAGGGTATTGACAGGAGTAATTCTCGCGCAGGTATTCTTGTAAGAGAAAAAAAAGAGCATTTCAAAGGTTTTTTCAAAGGACTTTTACAATTTTATCTCCTGCATGCGTGTAACATGTTTTGTATGGAATAAAACTATATGCACCCCTGATAATTGATAATAAGTTTAAATTCATCAATAGGGTATTTGAACCATACTGATCCCAATTGGTTTGCCAAACCCCCCATAAATTACAAGGGCCATGTACTTGAGTAAATGAACTGATTTCAAAATTAAATTGAGATGGCCTTCATGATCGTTAGAATATCACAGTACATACCATTCCTATACTAAAATTGCTAAAAAAGAAAGCAACCTAAAATGCCGTACCTAAAGCACTATTTGCCCCATGAGTTGAAAAGATTAATGTATCAAGGCTTAGCTGAGGCCACAATACGTTATGGTATGACGATTTGGGGTAGCACAAACTCAATCTTGCTGAATAAGGTTATTACTTTACAAAATAAAATTGTTACGCATTTGATGGTCAACGAAAACAATGTGAGAGAAGTATATAAGAATCAATGCTTGTTACCATTAAAAGAATTGTAATAATATGTGTTAATTGGTGACACCTTCTTTGACAGCAAATTAACAAAGCAACGTGTGATTAATACTGACATGCAACTGTGTCGAATAAATAGGTTGTCTGTACCTAAGTATTTTAACCTCCATGGCAAGAGATCTTTGGCACATGTAGCTCTTAATTGTCCAAAACGCTACACAGCAAAAAAATATTTTTTAACTAAAGGCACCTGATGACAAGCCGCTTTGGCTTAGCAGGACCTCAATTGCACTATTATTTTTTTCTCCCACTTTTTTTTCATTATTGATAGATAATAATTTTCTTTGCGATTGCACTACAACATTGTAAACTTGGAACCTGCTGATAAGCATCAGCTCAGCAGGACCATACTGGATAAAATCATTCATAATGACCAGAAAAATGAAAGTATACTTGTAACTGTGTAAGTTATAATATTTTTTGTAACCCATCCAAAGGGAAATTACAGCATGTAAGCTATTTGTAAAATAAAGTTATTATTATTATTTTTTTTTAAATATTCCTACTCTTTAGAGTCTCTTCTACCACAATCACCCATGACTTTCGCGGTCTCCCTCTTTCTCTTACACAATTCACTCTGCTCTCATATATCTGTTTCGTTATTTCACTCTCTCCATTTCTCTCGACATGACCAAATCAACTAAGCACACTCCTTTCATATATGTTGATTACTGGGCCATCCAACCCACACTCTTTCATCATCCACTCATTCCTAACCCTATCCATCCTACTTTTTCCGACAGCACTTCTAGGTACCCTATTCCCACTCAATTTAGCCTACTCTTATGCTTTTCCTGGAATACCCAGGTTTGGTGGACACATAATAACGTCGGAAGGAAAAGGAAATAAAATCAACGGAATAGGCCCACCAAAATAATAAGGCACTCTATCGCATGACTAATTCAAGACACCGAAGACTAACCTTCTGTCTACTTCTCTAGTGATGCATGAAATCATATGAACGAAGTGTATTAGATGTAAGGATAATAATCAAAGACTTTTTCGCCTTGAACATTTTTCCGGCCTGCGAGATTTATCACACTTTTACAAAATATATTTATTTTATAATGGCCTAACAATAAGTAGTGAAAACCAATGTATTAAAAAATATATTATCTGTGCATCCATATATTCAAAAATTAACTATCGAAATTATGAAACAAAGTTAACTTTGTTTTTAAAATAATATTCTTGCGAATATACAGGTATGACAAAAATTGCCTGTTTTATTTAGGAGTTTACAGTTATGAATTCGCAGAATAATTAAATTATATTCTGCTAACTCATGATGCGCGCGCATCTTGGAACAAATAAATATAACTGGTTCTATGTTTCACTTTAAGTGACCTCAGTGACGCAGTGACCATCCCTAGATATGCACAGTTGATTGTTGATAGCAGAGAAAATCAGACTCTCAGTTTCAAGTGAAAATTTGCTTTTTGGTTTCGTTTCGTGTGTTGTGACTGCAGGATAATTATTTTAATATACCTGTACTTCAACAACATATTTAAAACAACAACAGCCAGGTAATAACTCCTAGTTAATTAAAAATTACTTTTAATTTAACAATTAAAAATAGATATATTTAATATCTCTCTTATTTTCAGTATAACGGCAAAGAAAAGAAGAATAGTGGACGAAAATCGAAAGTTTAGCGAGGAATGGGAAGAAAAGTATTTCTTCATAGTTCAAAATACAAAATTATTGTGTTTAATTTGTCGAGAGGTCGTTGCTGTATTTAAGGAATATAATGTTCAGAGGCATTACGAAACAAAACATAAGGATTATTGGAAGTTCGATAAAGACGCTAAACAATCGAAGCTCAAGGAGTTTAAGTTGCAATTAAAGACTCAACAAAAAATATTTGGTGCAGCATTACAGCAACCTTCCAATATTGTTAATGCAAGCTTTTCTGTTTCATTTTTTACTGCAAAAAAATGAAAACATTTTCGGATGGTGAAATTGTGTCTTCTTCATTGCACCGTTTCCATTACTAGCTATCTACTCTGGTTAATCGGACGCTAGTAAAAAGTTCTCCGTTTAAACGCAAGTTGGCCCTTGTAAACGTTTTAACAACGACAGAGTTTCTAGCGCTGGAGAGTTTTAGTGTGAACAGAAGTTGTTTGGACTACGAGCTAGGAAATGAAGGATGAAGTGGAGAGACGCAGTACTCCACAGGTTAAGGCTCTCCTGGACTTATACGCCAGCAAGACTTCAGAGGAGGAAAAATTGGCGAAATTGACATATTAAATAAATACATCCTTGTATTCATTTCACTATGCTATATATGACATGTGAATCACCCATGTCCTAATTCTACAGTATTTCGTATTTATGGCGGAATAAAGGCCGTGGATGCATACCCAGAATATTATTCTCGTCAATTGCGGATTTAGTAATATCCATACCTTAATTTAAGCCCGTTTGCTTGACAACTTTAAACACCAATATTAGCTGACAAACTCTTTCCATTCATGTTATATTCAATTTGAGTTAGTGCTTTGCAAAAAAAACATCAGGCTTTCAGTTGATTGGCATGAGAGTTTCCGACAGTAAAGGGTAACCGCATCAGTTAACATAACGAGAGAATGTAAAACCAGATATTACAAAATCCTACTTTTGCGTTCTTTCTTCCACTTTCTCTCATGTGTAGATGGTAACCATGGTACTGCTCATGATGCTTCAGGAGCATGAGTTGTATTTTTATCGCTTCCTGAGGTCACCAGAATCTCTACTACGGTAAATCGGAAATGTGTAAACTCACGCTGTTCAGAGCCGCCACGTTAACCATCTTTCAACCCTGGTAATTCAAACGGGGCATATTTCTAGTGAATAATAGACTGATATTGTACTGTCCACTTAATTGAACAAAATTTTACCACGCGTTTTTTGGCTGTCACGCAGCCATCATCAGGTACAATTAGGAAGATGGCAGTGTAAAATCCAAAACACGAATTGTAAAATTTTTCTCAATGAAGTGGACAGTATAATATCAGTCTGTTATTCAGGAGAAGATGATGTTCCACCACATCTCTCCTGACACTGTTGAGGCATCGTCGCATCTACTGAGTTCACGTTATTAGTTTCATATTATTCCACCAATTGTAACTCTCACGTCTCCGCTCTGACCATTATTCCTCAGCTCTTAGCTTTCCTTCCAAACTTTAAACCGCATCTGTTGCATATTATCGCAACTCATTCTACTTACCCCTTTCCTTCGGCGCCCCATATGTTTCCAGTCCTTTCGAATACCCTCAACCAGCGCGGTGTATTCACTGGTCAATGTGTTGGATCCTTTCAATATCGGAAGTTTACTATATAGGGGGTGCATACCATGACCAATCCCAGTCACCTGGAAACAAACACAACAGACAAAAAAGTTGAAAAAAACCTGTTGCCACAACTTTCTACCAGTTTTTTATCATACGTTTTGTTATTAAAGGCTAAAATTATTAATATCAGTTGGTTACAATTGACCGAAAAATACCTTTGTTAATCTGTTGCAGTCGCAGACTCTTGTACGATTAATATCTAAAATATATTTTAATATAAGGCTTATGGAATTGAAGCTACAAGTGCTTTGTCGTTGGAACTAAGCAACGGGATGGGGTAAAAGACGAACTCAAGTGAGAACCAAAATTAAACCGAATTCAATGCGAGTAATTCTCGACATAGCCGCTATTTGAATTAATTACTGCTCCACTGAGGTTTCGTGACTCACACCTCTGCATCCCTTGAATTTTCCCGTTCCCGTTAGGGCGGATTTTCAGACTGAAAGAGGAATTTTAATTCGTTATATCATCCCTCTTCGTGGCTACAACAACAGGAGGAAGAGAGGAGCAACGTTCTCACGTAAATCACAAATTCTTCATCTCATCAGACTCATCTTTTACCACAGCTCTTCGTGAATTTGACGTGTTTTTACACTGATACCCCATGTATGCTGGTTATGCTGGTAACAGGAAAATGGTAGCTCAGAAGGTAGTGTATTTGGCTACATACATGAGGATCCTGGATGAGAGTGAAATTAGTTATGAAAAATTTCAATAGTATTGCCTTCCATTGTTAACACTCAAGGAAATTACATATGACAAATCATGTTTCCATAATTTTTATTCTGCCACACACCCTTGAGGTGGGTTGCATGGTTTTATGCCAATGTTAACTATGTAGATGTATACTCAATCGTACCGATAAAACACCAAAAGTGATTGATAATCGGGCAGATTTATTTCCTGCCATTATCTACGTCATCGATCATACCGAATTTAAAAAAGCTAATGTTACTTTTAAAAAATTCATAATAAAAATAGGAAAGGAACATTTTATTATACGAATTTGAGCTTTTTTCGCGTAACTAATGGATAAAAATCTCATCAATGTGTATATGTAAATAAAAAATAACTTAGGCAATCTTATAGCAAGCTTGAAGCATTACTATGAAATTAAAGCATGTAATCCTATATTTTTTAGATAATAGAGATAGCGATATATAATTATAACCCTATGTGCATTAGCATTTGGAAATCATGAAAGGGATTGCTTTATTCCGGAGAAAAACTTGTGTGATTAGTACCGTAATACTTTAGGCTAGTTGTGTCACACGAATTTTCTTTCCACATAAAACAAAATATTAATGATTTTTATGAAAATTATCAGGGATAGCTACAAAAGAAAGACCGATAATGCAATACATCAGGCAAATAATGACTAACGATGAAAATACTCGACAACTTGGATATTCTGGAATAAATGCGTACCATTATTTTTTTCTACTATTTCTAGATTAAAACTGAGGCTTTTGTTATGAGCTTCATTCTATATTGCACGCTGTCCCTATTTTTTTTTGTTATTGTGTCAGAATAAGGTTAGCTCGTGAATACACTTTTCGGTGTCCTTCTACGAGTCACAACATCCCGAAATTGAAGCCGGAATATCAGTATGCTGCAGAGTTGTACCTTGCCATCGATTTATTGACAACCACCAGGGTTGGTTGGCTTTGAACAGAATTTTATTTTTTCGAGTCTCCCATCCAAGGTTTCCCAGAGATTGAGTCGTTTCCGTATTCTCGTCCGGTACGCTTCTGGTCTCTGTCACCTGACTGCGCCAAGTCCACAAGCTTCGCGACTCTACAAGCCGTCTAATCGGTAATGGCGAGGTCTCCAGCAAACGTGCCCTGCTTATGGGATGCTCTGTAAAAAAAAAGAATGTAGCCTAAGCTCATCCTTCCAATTCGACGCTGCAAGGAAGAAGCGTGGAATAAATAAATATTTCGCCCATGTCCCGCAAATACCCTCTGCAGGGTTCGTTGGTTCGACCCGACACTTATATTGACAGTTTTCTTTTCCGATATTATAAAAGTCTTTGTAGCTATCTTGCCCCTAATTTACCAAAATTTCAGCATAATCCCTCAATCTCACTTTATTTATTATTAATTATCAATCAACATTTTAGGGTTACACAAGTAAATCTCCTCTATCATCGTTGGCAAAAATCATTCTGGGGACTGAATTTTATGGAATGTTATACTGCAAGTGGTAAAGAGTAAAGATCCTTCCCTTTTCCCTGAATTTATGAGATATTTTTGACTTCGCACAAATATCAGCTCGAATTTTTGCTCTTTCTCAGTATTGCAACCTTCTTTATAGTTTTCCAAGAGGTGAGTAATAATTATTGTGACTTCTCCCTTGTGAATCAACTTTATAATTACAATGAACTCAGGGGATCAAAAGGTCTTCAACACAACATTAGTAAGTGTAATTTTAAGCGCTAGTAATAATTCAGCGAAGAAGACATAGCAAGATATTAACCAATTCGAATATTTGGGATGCGTATGTCTAAGTATCATTTATGCCTGCCATAAATATTACCATGATTTGTCCATAATTTGATATTCATGGCTTAGTAAGTATTCTCTACGCTCCATTCGAGAGTAAAAATAATAATCGAATATTTCCTTCAGCTCAAGTTACGACTTTCAGCATGTAGTGGCCAAACGTTACAAATATTGGAGAGTATTAAACATTAATAAACTCTAAAGGCCGTTTTACAGTACACTAATTTCAGTACTGAAATTCGAACATAATTCAGCATTACTACTCAATATAGGATACTGTGGGTCTCGGATTAACCGGATTTTTATGCGATTAAACTCTCCGTTTCTATTCATGACCGTCGCATGCGCAGAAGCTATTGGATTTTTTTACATAAATAGATAACTAAGTTTTTTTGAATAGCAGAAAATGTTTCTACTTTTGTCTTGTCATTTTACAAGTGCTGGAAAACACAACACGCATGATATCACACCGCTTAGTGATGAAAACAATGTACATGTTCGCGCCATAGATCGCGAAGGGAGTCTCACAAAATTGCCGAATTCGCCGCTCACTTGTTTTGTTGTTTTGTTGTATGCCTGTGTGTGTCGCTGGGGTGTGTCATTTTTCCTGGGACGTTGCTGGTCATGAACGGGCACTTGTTCGTCTGTCGCAGGAGTGGGAGGATCTCGTGAGCCGACCGGACCTGAGAAAGCCGAAGCGACGGGAGCCCAGCATTCTGGTGGGTGGTGGTTTCGGTGAGTGTGGGACTCCCGGCGTATTTAATACAGTCCACTTAATTAATAGTATCGTGTCGTGACCAGTACATATATAGCTGAGTCTAGCTTTGTCACCGGAATTTCCTGGAAACGCTTTACTCCGTAGATTGGTAGTTAGATACGAGACTAGGATGAAAAGTATGGTAATCATTTCTGTTTTCAGCACTGAAAACAGTATTCGACGAATCCGATAGAGGCTGTTTTTTTTATATGAGTTTTGAGAACACGATTTTGAGTATGTTGAATTTGGTTCAATTTCAGAACTGAAATAAGTGTCCCGTAAAACCTCCTTTATGATTCAGCAAATGCGGTTAACTCCGCCAGCTAACACGTCGTGAGGGGTGTCGGGCAGTAGAGTCGACAAAATACATGATGGGCTTAGCCAGGAGGAGATGATTCATTCGTTATTAGTATCCCCAAGCACCCGGACTATATTTTACATTTCAGAAATAGAAGGTATTGATAAAATTAGAGGATACCCACATGAAGTAAAAATAAACTCAAACGCTCAGTATTCCCCGTTAAGTAAGCCTTTCGAATTTGCACATATGATACTACATGGATACTTTACTCCAGCGAAGGTATATAGGTAATCCGCTTATACTTTAACCCCTCGTAAAAATTCTGGTATAAGACCCAGAAGATAAAGGTTGAATGGTTTTCACTTTTCACTTTAGATTTTAGGCTCATTAATGCATGGATATATCCGTGAAAAGAGAATGATTCATCTTGCTTTAATGAAGAGCATAATCCTTGTAAGTACATGTAATTTATCGTGTTCAAGGGTGTCATTGGAGAGAAAGAGAGATAAGAAACATTTTTAAGGAATATTTGATCACCCTCAATGCTTTGAATATTAGTACACTTTATTAAATCGAACTTCGTGGTATTACGCAGTAAAAAATAACTGATTATTTCAAAGTGGAGCTTCAACTTCTGAGGTTTTTGAGAAATAGGGAAACGAAGTATGCGGTGATTAAGAGTTTGGAGATTATGTCGTTAACGTAATAATCTTTGTTTTTTGCTGACTGATCGTTTCTAGGAAAATATCATACGTGCTCTCATACATAATACTCTCACCTTAAATCTGTGGTATCCAATCTAAAGTAAATGTGTAATCAATCTCATCAGTAATTAAATCAGACTTCTGAAAAACTGAAAGTGCCTGATACAAAAGGTTGGTATTGAAAAAATAACCTGATAGACCACTCGAATTGGGGTGTACATGTTAAACACGCATTCCCATTCACAACAGTATAAAACAATAAAAATACGAAACAGTTCTCATCGAGATTCCCTTCTTTATTTTCCTCTTTGCAATGCTGGTTGGTTATTTTGGGAGACGACCGACCGCTGAGGTCAACTGTGTAATTGAGAACAGGTGGGTAGGTTGGATGGGGAAGGATTGCGGGTAACGGGGAAATGGTGGAGAGAAGCCCTGCCTCAGCATTAGTCTGCTCTTAACGAAAGGCACCAAGGGGTCCACGGTTTTACGTTGCATCCGATGGACGGAATACTACTACTTGAAGAACTCCCAACAAGGCGCTCAAGAATGGATCAAATTCATCTGAATAATATCCTCCACAGCCGGGATTCAAACCCGGCCCGCAAGAGGGGAAGCCAGTACTCTAACCAACAATACGACACCAATCCGATCCCCTTTTACAACATTAATTCGCTAAATTTTTTTACGGTAGGCATATCATAAAACAGTAATACTTATAAATATTTGAGGTTCGGACCCAAATTTTGGAGGTCCGGACCCCGGCTTGTGGATATTACTGTTGGCAGTATTATATCACCATACACTGTTCTACAAGTTCCGGTTCAGTCTGCTTTGTTGCGATATGATAGTTCTTCCGCTTTATAATTGATATGCATTCGCTGTATAGCAGATAAATTCAGGTAAAGAAGCACAAAGTAGACGAGCGCTTCACAAATAATAGGCTATTGAAGATTCCTTCAATATATCATAAAGTAGTCTTTCTCTCTCGGTCATCAGCTCGATATCGAGCGTTGTGACCCAAATAGACTAAGAACGCGCATTACGTACAATGTGACGCCAGTTCTCTCTATCTTGGGCCGCGTGGACTGCTTCGCTCAGCTTTAGGTTGGTGAGGGTCTCAATTTGATCCATCAATCTTAACGGTGGGCGTCCTCGTGGCCTTTTGCCCCTTGCCTTCGAGTACTATCTTCTCTGGCCCATTGAGCCTTATGACGTGACCAAAGAATTTTAGACAACTGCGCAGAATTGTTGGCAGCAGTCGGTCTCTGTATGAAATTTTAAATTGGGCTAAAATGGAGGCGTTAGTTCTTCGCTCTGCCCATGATATACGCATCATTCTTCGACAGAAATACAGTTCGAAAGCCTCAATCTTCTTGCGTATGGCGGCTGTGATCGTCCAAGTCTCAGATCAATAGGTCATGATAGGGAAGACCATTGATCGAACTAGTCTAATTTTAGTTGGCATGCTGATTCCTCTGTTCTTCCATATTTTTTGCATTTTTTTATTTTTAGTCTTTAAAGTAGTCTTTAGAAAGAAAGAAAGCAGTATATCTTTGTATGCACCCTGTAATTATTCGTGCTCAACATGAAGAGTAAGCGTTCATAATTTCACGAGTGGATGGCAAATGCAAAGGAATAACGTAAATTAACACGGCCAAGAGAAGAGCTATTCGCGTAGTTTTGAAGTATGGTGATTACGATGATGGAATTCACATGAACCTTCCACTCTTGACGCCGCGCAGAGCGGAGCGCTCAGGAGACCAAACAAAAGATGCTGCTAACGCGGCGTAAGGAACGTAGGTATTTATGTCACATACGTGCAAGGAGGATGCCGAATGGATCCCGATTTGATTAAGCGGTAATTCGTATGCGGGAGACAGTTTTCGGATGGACTATTAAATTGTCGCCATACTAGGATTTTCCCCTCGCTATAAGGCCACCTCAGAACATGCAAAACATCCTTGACCTTGAACGTCATCTCCACTAATTGCAATGCCATGAAAATCAGGAGCAACCTCAAAAAATGAAAAATGAAATGAAACATGGCAGTTCTTTTGTTATCGAGAAGTAAAATCCTGATTGAAAATTTGTAGCACTGTATATGATGAAAACTATGATAACATTCATAATATAATATTACGGTAGTATCTGCACATTTAAAGTATTTCAACCTTACTAAGATCAAGCGTTATTTACGCAAAACTTCACATGCATATATAATCATTAATATTTACTTTAGCCCAACAGTATTAGAGAATTATTCTTTGCTGAGCACAATACATGTGCCTATTATCAGTCAGTTTCAGCTATAATTAAACTTATATCTAAAGAAAGCGTAAATACATGAAGTCATACACACCCATCACGCCATTCCCCTTCGGGGTGGGCAAAGTCAAAGAATTTAGTTTTTGGCGACAGGCCTAAAATATTAGTTCCCCTTTAATTATTTCCTCCATAATTCCCTATTCTTACAAACCGCCATATGTGCGTATCTTTATACACACTCTCCTATTCTTATGACTCCTAATATATGAAAATCAGGAGCAACCTCAAAAAATGAAAAATTAAATGAAACATGGCAGTTTGTTATCGATAGGAATAATTATTAACAATAATAAGACATATTCCTTGCAGTTTTTAAGTGTGAAGGAAAAAAATGCAAACCTTAGACCTCACACTACAAACACACCTTTGTTTACACTCCAACCAGGGTGGCTAACCGAGAAATTCGTGCAATGAGTACTTTTCGTGTGCAAATATTACCCAAGTTAAACACCTAAAATACTTTGGAATAGTTTTAGATGAAAAATTTAGTTTTACTTATCATATCATCTATATATGTGACAAACTAAGGTGTATTTTGTTTCAAATGTCGTACCTAAAGCACTATTTGCCTCATGAGTTGAAAATATTAATGTATCAAGGCTTAGCTGAGGCCGTAATACGTTATGGTTTGACGATTTGGGGTAGCACAAACTCCACCTTGCTGAATAAGGTTATTACTTTACAAAATAAAATGGTTGCGCATTTTATGGTCAAGGAAAACAATGTGAGAGAAGTATATAAGAATCAATGTTTGTTACCATTAAAAGAATTGTATAAATATGTGTTAGTTTGTGACACCTTCTTTGACAACAAATTAACAAAGCAATGTGTGATTAATACTGACATGCAACTGCGTCGAATAAATAGGTTGTCTGTACCTAAGTATTTTAACCTCCATGGCAAGAGATCCTTGGCACATGTAGTCCCTGGGTTGTTAAACAAATTACCTATGTCAATGCATGATATTAATAGCATATCTGTTCTTAAAAAATCACTAAAAAAGTGGATCATAGGCTAATATTGTTAAGCTCTTAATTGTCCAAAACGCTACACAGCAAAAAAAATATTTTTTAACTAAAGGCACCTGCTGACAAGCCGCTTTGGCTTAGCAGGACCTCAACTGCACAATTATTTTTTTCTCCAACTTTTTTTTCATTATTGATAGATAATAATTTTCTTTGTGATTGCACCACAACATTGTAAACTTGGAACCTGCTGATAAGCATCAGCTCAGCAGGACCATACTGGATAAAATCATTCATAATGACAAGAAAAATGAAAGTATACTTGTAACTGTGTAAGTTATAATATTTTTGTAACCCATCCAAAGGGAAATTACAGCATGTAAGCTATTTTTAAAATAAAGAATTATTATTTTTTTTAATATTCCTACTCTTTAGAGTCTCTTCTACCACAATCACCCATGACTTTCGCGGTCTCCCTCTTTCTCTCATACCATTCACTCTACTCTCATATATCTGTTTCGTTATTTCACTCTCTCCAATTCTCTCGACATGCCCAAATCAACTAAGCACACTCCTTTCATATATGTCGATTACTGAGCCATCCAACCCACACTCTTTCATCATCCACTCATTCCTAACCCTATCCATCCTACTTTTTCCGACAGCACTTCTAGGTACCCTATTCCCACTCAATTTAGCCTACTCTTATGCTTTTCCTGGAATACCCAGGTTTGGCGGACACATAATAACGTCGGAAGGAAAAGGAAATAAAATCAACGGAATAGGCCCACCAAAATAATAAGGCACTCTATCGCATGACTAATTCAAGACACCGAAGACTAACCTTCTGTCAACTTCTCTAGTGATGCATGAAATCAAATGAACGAAGTGTATTAGATGTAAGGATAATAATCAAAGGCTTTTTCCGTTAAAAATCTATTAATTTGTAGTCTCAGAGGCTGGATTACTTTATACATGATAATCTCCGTTCTTACTTTTGGTTCAGCAGCAGTTGACTTTTTGCGGAGAAATCATTTGTAAGGAGTACTGAAAGCCAATATTTTTAGTTATTGCAATAGGGTTGAGTTGTGATGGCTTCCAAGAAAATTATTTTTTTAAATATTCCTAGGCGCAGCTTGTAGTTGAAAGAACGGATGGGGCTTCGAGTGAAATAACTGCATCAACGCAGTGAACCCCAAGTTATAATTCATGCCTTGTGAAAAATATTCCAGAACAATTACATTCATGTCTTATTGGATATATTACAACATCTGTTATGCAAATGACCCCGGCCGTCGGCGCACCTTATAATCCCCTAAAACTACAACAAAATGTCTTACTTTCAATTGTGACGATCAGCAGCTGAAAACTTATTTCATTGTTTTACCATCGAATTCCCAAGAGTGACTACATTTTTTGTAAATTTAGAGCTCGGAGTTTTTTATATTAGAGAACGGTATTCATGTTTATCACTAAAAAGTTCGTTAGAAGCCTTTGTTGAGGTTGCGTCACATGAACCAAAAGGTCACCCATTGTTCTAATTATTGTCACGCACTTCAAAGCTTACCAGCGTATGCTCACATGGCGCACACGTGCATGATGGCCAAAAAGTTCAAAAAAGACGAAAAAAATGTTCATACATGAAAGCTAACGACAGAGCTTGTGGGTACGAAAATTATCGACCGTGACAACCTTTGCACGAGTAAAAAGCAAACAATTAAACGAAAATAAAAGGGTCGGTCAATGTACAGTAAACATATAACCGCACTGAGTGGTTACCAGGATTTTTTGTGGCCTAGCGAACGTGTATACGCGTTACGCAAATAATAGACCACACGAGTTGATTTTATTTGTTGTGAAGTTGTTGCGGCGGTGTTGGACCCTATGCACACGTGGATATTGGTGCATGAAGTAACTGGAGTGGTGCGAAACCCAAAAAGACTGATATCATTGCAAATATCTATCTCATTTGTGGAATAAAACATTGTGAAGGTGAAATAAAATGTCGAAAGTATCCATCCAAATGTAACGATTACAGACTGGGAACATTATCTTAAACAATAATCTGTGCCTGCATTTCTTTTACCCAAATCTTGGAATTTGCGTGTGCACAATCTGCTTTATATTAAAAATTACTTTTAGATGGATGCAAGATAAATTAATTTGAACCGACATCTATCTAATTAGCAGCAAAGTCATTATGCAACGGCCGTAAATGGAATTTGATAATTTTCAAAAAAGAAATTTCGTCTGCAAAAAATTCACCATTTCAATTTATAGGATTTTTGTAACTGGTTGCGTGATTAATTGATGTATCCAACTAATCCAACTGATTGTATCATGATGGGGAAAACAGCATTAAATCCAATTAGATGTGTTCTGTGACTTCGACCGCATCGATGACGCTTGAAGGGGTTTTGAAATTTATCTGCTTTAATTTTGGATTTATCGTATTGTATTTCCATCTGTATCTGATACCCCAATCAATAATCTAGACAAATACGCCAAAATATTTGCAGACAGTTTAAAAAGTTACCAGAGTAATCTTTGACGTGCGGATATGTAAACTGGAGCTAAAATCAGTTTTTTTAGTGCAGTAAAACATTTGTATAATTGGCCGTGTAAGGATGAAGTATTTTCTGTTTCAATTTATTCTGCTTGCTGCTGCAATGCAATGACCATGTTGTAATTTTATTTTAAAATTTAAGCCATCATAAGAAGGGTGAATTGGTAATAATAACGCAAACATTTGCTCTCATCAATAGATTTCTCAGTAATCAAATATGGGAGGTAACTTCTCCAGGGGCTTGGAGATAAATTCGGAAAACCACAAATAATGCTCCCTTTCTTTCAAAATGGCCAACTAAAACGGTTTGGTGATGTTTGGCTACTTCCCTAGGTTACTTTTGTGGCAATTTAACGATGACGAATTTTATTTTGTTCCCGAGAAATCTTGCTTCGAAAGAAACGAAAGGCAAAGAACAAGAGTTTATCTTCCCGTGATCTTCAACATCTTTTTAATGATAACACAACCCAAGCATGAGCAAACTTTATACTATCATGCAAACAACGTTCCCAGTTGAGTTAATCTTCCCAACTGGACGGTGTGTTATTAATTCTAATATACTGTTTTAAACATTTGAAACTATTCTAAATTATTTATTCCTTATCTGCGCTGGTAATAACATTTTACGACAATAAATATCATTCGAGGGCAACGGCCTGCCACGATGGAAACACCGGTGCCCGATCAGTAACCGAAGTTAAGCATCATTAGGCTCGGCTCGAGTTTGGAGGGGTGATCCTCCGATTCGTCCGAATGCTGTTGCCCCTGTCCGCACGTGGTAGACAGTAAGGGCGAAATGACTTTCGCCGTCGAAGCACGTTAAACATAATTACTACTACCATTACTTTTCGAACGCATTAGAGCAATGTACAAGAAATCAATGTGTGTAGGAGTTGTATAAAACATCTTCAAATTAGTTCTGTCTTGACACCAGAGTAGTGGTGGTATTGATATAATAGTTATAAAGATTAATTTTTAAAGCTTTGCTTTTATCAATTATTTTTTAATAAGAATCGGGGATGAATAATAAATTGTAATGCCTTCTGTCGTTAGATTTTGCTACAACACAGGTTATTTTTTTCAATGGACGTCATCTCCTGCCGCATCTATTGTTGGCAAAACTATCTATAATTGCTATCGTCGTCATCTGAAAGAAACCAATCTTCTTAATCACCGTTAAAGTATTTAGGTACAATTTTGAGCAGAATAATACACGATTTATAAATCAGCACACATTTCCCTACGAACTCAGATCAAATATTTATCTTCTCCGTCACTATGGACCATGCATTACTTTATACTAAAAAAATATATCGTAAATGCTGAGGATGTAACGCAAAAGTTTCGGGTAAAACCTTTGGAAAATTACGTTTTCATGAAGGATGTATGTGGTTTTTTTAAATGGTCTCATTTAAATGGATACAGAACTCTGACAGTGCACATTTCCAGTGACAATAGCTGATTTACTTCAGGTCTTAAACTCTAGCACAATTTACCATTACCAAAACGATTTAATATTATACTTATCGACCACCATTAGAATGTCCAAATGCATATGATTGTATGTTTCATCTGATCGCTGAATACCTTTAAGGCTCCCTTTTTTCGTTTTTTGTTTGACGACACTACAGAAAGCAGAAATCCCTCTTGGAACGGAAGAGAGTAAAAAAAAGCATTGCTTCTGGATGATTCCTGCTAATTTTATTTTAATTTGCTACGCATGTGGAAATATAAGGAAGGTTAAATGATTTGTATATTACACTCTAACATTAGTGAAGAGCTCTTAAAATATCCACTTTGGATCCGCGATAATTTCCATGTACGGGAGAACAACTCACAAAATATTCCTCGCGAAATGATTATTGAAATTTTCCGACGGTCTATAATCTCTTCCCCAAACTGATGATTTGCGGTAGAAGATGATATAATTCTCTTTGCTAGTAAATAGCTTCTTCCTTGAGACCTCAGGCCCAAGTGAACAGCATGCTAGCCAACTATCCTGAGAATCCTTTGCGCGTGCTAATAGGCATTCTCATCCCTTAAGTACCCTGGGGAGGCAAGCCTAAAACAACTAGAGGGAACAAGTTTAGGGAAACGCCGGCTTAACACGAAACCGTGCGCACACAAAGGACGCCATTGGCCCTTATAAGATAGCAAGTTGATACATAACATCCTCTTCAATCTCAATCCAGCTATGGTCCTCCTTCACTTACCGCTATATCATCTCTCACTAAACCGTTAATCCTTCCAACCACGACACTCTCAGAGGCATATCTATTTCTGCTTTGGCGCCTTGTGAAGAGCACTACTCTGTCTAAAGGAATGTTATACTATGAACTCCGTGGCGATTTTCATACGAATATTCTAGCGTCAACAGGTTTCTCTTAACCCTTCTTCCCTTGTTCTATTCCACCTGTCCTCTCAGGTACCTACAATTGATCTCAGTAGTCGATCACCTCCCAAAATAATCAACCAAATAAACAAAAGGCTTTATGAAGATAGTTTTCTGACAATTTCTTAAGTGCATATGGAGTGAATAGAACAGATTATAAAATATTTATTCGCGTTCTAGGACTTACAGAGCCCAAAGAACATGGTTAACTTTACTAAAGGGTTAAGTACTTCGAGATAATGTTTATGCATGTACAACTAGAATATAATTATAATGCGTAGATGTATTGTTGCATTTAAAATAATTCGTAATTGGGCAATAGTAGCTTCCATAATTAGAAAAATAATTTAAAATATATACACACACTTTCAATACGTAGAAAGAGGATTGGGCTGCTGTTAATAAAAAACCCACAGGACAGCTACATTGAACGAACCAACAGCATTAAAACTACAAAGTAATAACAATGAAATACATTATTCGTACCATGAACTTATCACAATATAAGTACATAATTCATTATGAGAGAAAGGGACGCATTCCCCTTAAGGGAAGGGCGCGAGATGAACTTGTTGGGTGAGGGACGCGAGAGCCCTGGATGACGATGGAGATGGAAGACGACGCACGGGCTAAACTGGAAAATGCTCCCGGCTCCCAAGCATCCTTGGCGGAACGAGCGCAAAAAAATGAAAAATAAGTAACACGGCGGCTCTAACGTGATGTGAACATAAATACCATACGAGGTATGACACCTGAAGGACGGAAAGATTCTCGGGATTGAAAGAGATTTAAAGAGATTATATGGGTGTAATGTGCCCAGAAGTTTTGTCATACATACCGATTCCACCAGTTTTAAAATAAAAATCAGACGCGCTGATGGAAGCAGTTTTTTCGATGGCTTAATTTTTTCATGCATTCTATCAGGGATAAATGAGTAACCATCGTCATATCCAACAGTAGGCATCGTCTTTGAGGCTTGAAAATTTATTTAAATCATTAACATTCCGCAAGCTCGTGATCGCATCAAATGCTCAAGCAAAGGAAAACCCTGGACGTGGAAAAAGTACACAATCCGTACTGCATGGTATGCTTTGAAATAAGCTGTATTCACTGCGCATTTTGGGGAGCATCGTATTGATATATTCATAACCCAGCTAGTACATAAGTATAATAAATAATCTATGTGAAAGGAATGTATGGATTTACTTTCCTGTCTCTGGCCCCTATATGAACACATCAGTTACTTTAAAATATGTAGGTATTTGGCATTTATGGTATATTTTAAAAATAACGTGCTTTTTATACGTTATATATATATAACAAAATAGAGCTAATCAGCGTTGGGAATAGCAGCAAAGCGTAGGTATGCTCCAGATGTAACCATGATTTTTTTATTATAATTTTTTATAAATATAATAATTCTTGCTTCTCCATTTCCGAGTCACTTTGACCTGAAGACGCCCATTGGAACACGAGCGAAACTGTTGTCCCTCAAAAATCATCCTACGCGGTGGAAACCCGGAAATGGAGAAGCATTCAACTGAACGCCGCGGAAACTTACGATGGAATATTTAATAATTCTGGATAAATAGTAATGTATCTTCATCGTCCCGCAACCCTAAATCCTTAAGTTTTTTGCACAGTTTGCGATCAATTTTTAATTATTTCTATCGCGCATCTTTAAATTTTCCTGGAAGTCGTTCGGGTATTCCGATAGGTATACAATATTACTCTAATCATTGTTCTATTGTAATACTTAAAATCTTGATGCCCCCTCTAACGTTTTAATTGTGTCATCTTAAATCCCTGAGATAGTGCTGGAGGTTTTTATTGTAATTTATTTTACCAGGCTTCATGTAGTGAGGAATTTATTCTGCACATTTCATTTGAAATATGCCTTTAAGTGTATTCTAAACCAGATCTCCCTTTATCAGCCTGGGCGGAGAGTGTGGAGGCTTTTCACAAGAAAGTTATGCAATAAACCAATTCTTTCAGCTCGGGAGGTTGCAACTCACGTTCTCGGGCCTCGCATCAGACTCGGATATGTGCTGTAACTTGACTTACAATTAATTAGTTCTAGGATTTTAGTAGTTCATAAATTTGCCTATTTTTCAAGGTTTTTCATCTATGAACTTTGCTGCATTAAACTATCTTCTTTTTCCTGTAAAATTAAGTACACATCACTCAAAATTCAAAGTTTTTAAAGGTAAATGGAGGAAATTTACCTGCTTTAATACATTAGTACCTTGACTTGCTGAAACGTTCTACTCAAACATGCTCTTGGTCTTGGCCTACTCTATTTTAGCTTTACAATCAGATTGCACTAATAGAGAACTCATGTCGATACGAGGGTACTCCAATTTGCAAGTATACTTTCTACAGTGAAATGCTGAATAACATGGCGACTGCTTCCGAAGTGCGTCCAAGATAATAGCGCAGTTGACAGAAATGCAGCCAATCAGTAAAAACGTTACATATCGGCTTGGAAATCGAATCACGTGACCGAAGAATCAAAGATCGTGACCTAAAGGTCACCTAAGTTCTTTACACCAAATAATCGACAGAACATTGCTCACTTTTCATTACTTTTTTTGCTAAATCAGTATTTTCCATCGAATCACTCCATTTAAAATATTGTTTGGTTCTATCATGAGTAATAGGGGCGTCTGTTTGCTTTTTGTTTTTTTTATGTTTTGATGACAGTAAATAAACGTGGAACTAGGATTTTAACTCATCTCAACTAATTTCCGTATCATTTATCATAAGCTAGTTTTCTTCTACAGCTAAAACATGTTAAACATTTCGCGGGGTTCTCATTCGTTTTGTGTATTATTTTTCCTAAGCAGTAACAGCAAAGTCTTCCTATGGCATTGATTTCACAACATTGATTGATGTTTGATAGACTTGTGAATCGCGTTTACTATCGAAATGGTAAAAATAAAAGATGTGTCAGTTAATTAGGCATTGTTTGACAATAGTTTACTTTCTTTATGTATAAAAATAGAAACTCAGTGATACCATATGTGTTTAAGAAAATAATTCAGCAACGAGATTAGACACTTATAATCGGCGAAAAAATGTTAGTAATTCTGCACTCTAATGTAACTTTTATCATTTGAGTTGACACTTAATTGTGAGGTATGAACGGAAGATCCTCCTAAGGGTTGCATTTATGCTGTAGAAGCTGAAAAAAGTTGCTTTAAAGCGTACATTCACCGCAATATCCCCTGAAGGTGGGGATGATGGTTGACTTATATTATTATATTTTTGTTATTCGTGTGAGAGTAATAACAATAGCTTTAAAAGAAATTTAGTAATCGCAAAAGGTTCCTTTGTTTAAGCAGCAAAATTTATCAAAACATCCTTCACCGAAAAGTTTTATATGCAAGCTTCTATAAGTCTATGAAAACATATAAAAGATTTAAGAGATAAGGAAAACTTATAAAAGATTGAGAGACAAGGGAAGAACATCGTGAAATGCTACATTTTCTTAGATGGGAGGGAGGTGGGTGTGTAAAAGTGACCGCAAATGTCTAATGTATGTCATAATACCGTGTAAGCCACCTCAAGGGTGTGCGGCAGGGGGTGAGTTATCGTCAACATGCACTACACTGCACCTTAATACAGTTAATGAAGCTACTACTATTGTTGCATTAGCAAAAACATGCAAATACTTGTCAGGAGGTGAAATTTTACCAACATTACATTATAGGTGTGCTGCCAATGTTTGAGAAAGTATTTGTATGAATGAATTTTGCAGCTACATAAATGCGCAAAGATACAAGAGTTTTACCGAAAACATGCACGACGTGCTGTCAGTACTGGGTAGCAGATAAATTTACAATTTTTAATCAAACAATCTAATTTAATTTTATCAATTAATTAGCTACACTACCTATCGAAAAACTAAGTTAAAAGTCTCATTGGCAGCTGTTATGGTCAAAATTCTATGTACGACCGATACGAAATAATTCAACGGCCCCTTATGTCGCACAGCTCTCTCTAATCATTCCAAAAGTATTCCCTCTCACTGCGTTCCCGCACAGGTGTCAAAAAATATATATCGCGCACATTTTTAAGAAGCGAGTTTAAAAAGCCATGAAAGTCCTTCCCTCTTTTTATTCATCTCTCCTGTCCTCACAGGTGATAAAACCTTTTCGTCCCAGGTGGGGTCCCTTTACTGGCGTGGTCTTTATACGAGGGAGCCAGGCGATCCGTCAGCGCCTTCCTGGGGGAAGTGTGGTGAGTGAGTGATGATTCCACCGGGCAGTTTTTGTCTTTTTTTATCCGCAGCGGGGATGGACATGCCAAAGCACTTCCCCACCAATGCACTGCTCGATTTTCAGAGACGCCCACCGCTAGAGCGGCTTCACTTTTGCTCCACCTACTCCTCCCCCTCCCTCACCTGCCTTCGGATAAAACTGGAGTCCTCTTGACGCTATTCAGGGCGAGTAGTCCACTGAACGCTGTCTCCCCGTACTCGCCACCGGCCCACGCCACCACCACTGTGGGGCGCGATGAAGTGAATTTGGACTTGCGGAAGTAATAATAAAGGCTAATGATAACGCATCCAATGTCAGTTAGGCTGAAGGAAAGGAACGAGACAAAAGGTAGTCCACTTGTAGGTGCCATTTAAAAAAATACTCTTGGGAAAGGCATTGTGAAAGTTCCATCGAACAGCTATTTCCAAAAACAACATGAATGCCAGTCACAGAATTATCAAGGAAACTGCGGGGATCTGCCCACTACGGTAGGTGTAGCGCCCTGCAGCGGGGAAGGAAAGGCCTCCACGGTCGTCTTTACACGAAATCCTTGGTCGACAAACAACCTCACCGGTTGCTAGGACAACGATAGGGTTGCTAGGACAACAAAATCAGGTAAAAATATGAACATGGGATGTGAGATTAACGATGAGGGCAGGGAAGAATAAATAAAGGGAAAATAGACGTTTTGGCAATAGACGAACAAATATGAGATGGCACGAGATAGGATACTAGTGGAGTAATATTTACAAGGATATCCATAAGTGAGCTAGAAAATGTAGCCTATAAGCTAGAAAATATTAAACGGCATGAGAAAGGGGAAAATAGATGTTTTGGAGCAGCGCGAGGTGAGATGTAGGCATAGCGTGAGCTCTTGGAGTGACAATTACTGGATAATTTATAGTGGGGAAGATAAGAGTCAGCGTGAGGTAGCTATGATACTAAAAGCAGACTTTGGGCAGAGGGTCGTAATTATAGAGCAGGTGAGCAACAGGCTACCAGTTGCAGAGATAGTGGTCCATGTGTGTATACCTACAAGTAACGATAGGAAATATGAGGAAGATGACGTGCACGAATAACATGATGGGATAACTTAGAGAAGTACAGGGTAAAAAAAAACCTTTAGTGATAGGGGATTGAAATTTTGTAGCTGGAGAAGGCATAATTAGAAACGAAGTGGGTAAGCATGGACTTGAGACTAGAAATGACTGCGGCGCAGTTAAAATGGTAATAACAAACACCTGGCTTCAACATAACTACAGGCGTAGATACTTAAGAAAAAGACCGTACGACATGGGGAGGTATCAAATAGACTACATTAAGGTCAGGCAGAAGGTTAGGAATGGAGTTAAAAATTCACTAAGTTTTACGGGTTTTAAGGACTCAGATTATAACCTAGTGCTGACAATATATGATGTGAGTTTAAGGCTGAGAAAAATTACGAAGGAAAAGAAGAGGAAAGTGGGAACTTTGACCAAATGAAAGAGGAGAGAATGCCATGAGTATGGGAGAGGATAAGGGGGGAAAATTAAAACACCGGACAGAGCGGCAGAGAAAAGAGTTGGGGATACAAGAAGATTTAAAAAGTCAAGGATCATATACAAATCGATCAGGGGAATAGAGGAAAGAAAGATGGAAAACGTCAACACAGATTGGTAGGTTGGTTATTTGAATAAGGCGACCGACATTAGCAAGAGTCGGTTAGATTCGCTAACGACCAGGCGTTAGATAGTCATCCAAGATGATTGCAGGCATTGGTAGATGCATTAGAAAATCATGGCGGGAGATATGGAACGATGATTAAACATTTAATAAAACAACAGTGATGAAGCTTTTTAGATCAAAGGAAGCGAGACTGATCACATAAGTGTAAGGCATGAGTATTCACAGCAGATAAGCGAAGGATGTCCGAGACAGACGTCGAAACGTGCGCCTACATGACGTCTTTGACCTTGAGGGAAACCTGCATCTCGTTCGCCGGGAAAGTACCAGATCTTACTTCAAAGAGAATGAACTGTATGAATGGGGTGAAGAGGAGTAGGACGCATAGCGAGATGAAGAATGAAAGCACGTGAGGATACAAAGACCTTCCGCTGTAAACGATAGCATAGGCATTCTTTAATCAATTAAACCCCTCTTAATACGTAGATCGCCTCCAATAATAATACGCGGCCCCTTTACGACCATCATACCGTCCGTTAGTAATTAATTCTCGGTCGCACTCCTCTGGCTAAACGGACAACGTTTGGGACCACCTCCTCATCCTCCGTTCACTTGTGTATGCGAGAGAGCAACTCGGTTTCTGCATGAGGATGAAGTGACACCCAGGGGTTCAGCACATCAGTCAGGAGTCCAGTAGCTACTGCATCACTCAATTTGGGGTTGTGTTAGCTCATAGCTTTTTACATATTTAGCTAGTTTTTCTTTCATTGTGTTAATTTTTTTCTTATTTTCATTACTTCCAACTATTCCGGATTCAAATAAATTCGTGCAGTAGTGGTGTGGGGAACAGGTATGAATTCGTTGACCTGATGGTACGAATAAAATAAATGAAAATGTTATGCCAAACTGATAAAATAATAATAAATTATCCACAGGTGATAAAATAATTTTGTCCCTAACTTCATTTAAGTAAGAGAGAAGCAATGACACCAATCAAAATAAAAATAAGCTTCTATTTTTAGCTCTAGACTAATATTTAATCTACTCTTCCTAGGGTAAAAAACTAATTACATCAATCAATTCCACTGGAAATCTTTCATTGTGATAAGCCTGATGGTCTTATCGAAATCCGATTTCTCCTCAAGTCTCGTGGGATTCCCTTTTAGAATTCCCAGGGGTTTATCCCAATGTTACTCTCGCAAAAATAAACCCGCTTATTGAGTTCGATGAGTCTGCCTCAGTTGATTCAGTAAAAATAGGAATGAACAAAAACAATGAAATTACTTGATTGTGTAATAGGTCTATTATAGCTACATTTCCTCATTAAATGATTCCGGATGCACGAACATATGATTGTATAAGATAAAATAAAACGAAAATGAATTTCATGTCAGATTTCATCGTGGGCTGTTCCTTTAACTTAATGAAGATTTTTAAAAAATTCAATTTGATATGAAAACAAGAATATGGGCAGATGAAGCCTACCAAATAATTCTGCTCATTTATACAGCGCATTAGAAAGAATTTATCTTCTGTAAACAGCTATATTAAATATTAACACTTAATCCAACTTGATCCTTGGACGGCATCAAATATAAAATAAGGCTTCAAGTGATGAGAGCACATTCCAATCCTCCTCCCTCCAAAATAAAGGCATTCTCGACGCATAAAAAATAAAAATGCTCTGAAAAAAAACCTAACGCGTAAAACACGAATGAGAAACCTTCGAGAGGGTCTCAGAAAGCAAAAAAAAAAGTTCGCGGATAAACACCACTCGAAATTGAGATTTAATGCTTGGCGTTCGGAGGGGGGGAGTGCTTGCGTTCGTTCACGCGGACCCAAAGGCTCTGAAAACGGGGAAGAGTGCTGTAAACACACTCGGTGGTTCAGGATTCATGTCAACGTTAAGAGGAACATTTTGTAACGGAAAATATGCGTATGAGGAGGTTTAGGACAACATGAAAATTGTGGAGGAAGGTTCTCTTGATCATAGACGGGTCGAATATTTATTGCGGCAGATTAATCAATCTTTGGAATCACTAGGACTCGCTAGTTCGTAAACTGGCACTTTTTCTCCGCATATTACCTCTCTTCCCCCCCTTTTCCCCACCCCCCAAACTCGCCACGTTCAATTGTAGGGCTTTCGCAGAGTAGAGGATGGAGTGGAAAGGGGGAACTTTTTAGAGGAAACCGGTGCAAGATTATTGAAGCGGAAGAATGCGTCTTTAATTAATTAACAATGGACACTGCACCTACTGGTACGAGATACCGAATGACAGGACGGGTTTATTGTCTTAATAAAATCTATAGGCGGATCAAGAATCTGATAGTTGTGATCAAATTGCGTTATTCTTTCAGATGAAACGTGGTAGAAATAAGCATATTACAGAGAGAGAAAAAACTGGCAAAGATTATTCTAAAATTGATTTTTATAAGCTTTAACTCCTTTACAAAGCTTTATAAGCATCAGAGAGCAATAAAATATTCTAAAAATTTATATTCTCAATTGCAACTTCGTTTATCTCCGAAGAAACGCAATTTTGAAATGAGCAACGACCGGTTTCATGGTCAACACATCGAATTCATTGAGGTAAGGAGGTTCTCCGCAACAAAATATCGTTCATTTTACAGGAGAGCGTGATGAGAAAAAGCAAGAAGGCATTGTTCGCGACTCTACCGGAGGTGGTCATGGCGTCAAACGTCTTCTAGTGAGTCGGAAATGTGGATCAGATAAAATGAATAAATGTAATGGTTGTGCAAAAATACAATACGCATTTGCATACTTTTAGTAGACGCTGGTTGGGCTGTTTATTTGAGTTTCTGTGGCTTCAGAAATTTTCTGAAACATTTCCTGATGACATTCTGGGCTTCTTAGAATCAGAATTCGATGCTCTTTCATTCTGCATTTTTTTCACTAAGCATGGTGAAAATAAATCACTTTGCACTATTCCACATAAGCTGTTAATTCCCGATCGAAAACGACTTAGACGTTGAAATTAATCGGGAGTAAACAACTAAAGTGGAATTGTACAATGTAATTTTTTACCAAGCTAAACGTAGCAAAATTCCACGAAGTGTCGCCTGCCTCCATCAGTTCATTCTTTCAGTGAGCATGCATTTTGGATATATTTAGACTTTTCGCTGAAATGCACACATATTTCAATGTTTCAAAACTTATATCTCTCGAAATGTTTTTTTTTAACTTCATGAAGTAAGCTAAACGCTAGCTTACTTCATGAAGTAAGCTTACTTCATGAAGTAAGCTAGAAGGAACTAAACGCATTCAAATGAACCCATTCGCAAACTACTCTTACAGTTTTACATCGAGCTAAATAATGCTGGTGGCAAGTCGTGATTTTATACCCTTAGTTAGCGGTTGCCTTACAACAAATGATGACGTCATTAATCCCAAGGTTTAAGTTCATTTTACTTTTTAAGCCTTCCTCTTTTTAGCCTTCCTTGGCCTATATGATTCAATCGGATACATTGGGTACACATTTTTGTACCTTATCCGTCCCATTTCAAAGACGTTTCATGTCAAAAAATTTAAAGAGGATGAGAGAGTCTTCCTTGGAGATCTTGCACGGTTCCTAAAAAACAGTTTGCGTCCTTGCAACCCTCCGAAATATCTCTACCAAAATGTCTGGAAAATATCGTCGACTTAGTATGCTCTGAAAGACTGTAATATCTTAGATTAATCATTCCCAGTTTTTTTTAAACTATACAAATGGAAATATAAATTTTACTCCTACGGATAATTAGAATCTAGGCAATTCCGTGAAGTAGGTACTCTACAGCACAAGATGCATAACTATTATGACATTCCTTTGAAGGTATCGATACCGTGTTTAGATGAATTCATGGTACGATTTCTCATCACTTAAGCCTATCACCTATTAGCTGTTATAGTTTTATTTCTGAAACAATCTTATCTGCTTCCTTCACTTGGAATATTTCCTTCGGTCTTCATCTCTTCCCAAAATGTATTAGAAATGAGAGATTAGTGATGACTTGGAAATAATTTAAATTTCTTAAAGTAAATTACAAATAAAACACGTTAAACGATGTCGAGCATTGCAATATTAAGAAAAATTATTTTTGCGGCAATGCGGTATCATAACTAGCTAGCCTTTCTCAAGGTGCATGATATGGTAGAGGTTGCTTAGTCTTTATTAGCTTTAAGAGATGTTGGGATGGCCTAAGTAAAGGCCACGTGAAATTTTAATAGTGTGGCAATAGTTAATATGGAAATTAGGGGAATGATAGGTGGGAGGAAAGTTGGCAGGAAGAATTAATTTGGGATTTAAAGTCGGTGAGTGGTTGGCGAAGAGGTTGAGTTAGAATAAGAAAATATCGCTCTTATGAGTTGTTAAAAGCATGGGGAAATCACGGCTTTTAATGTATTTTATAATGAGTACACTGAAGTCATTGCGATTTGTTTAACATAAGATCAGCATAAATGCGGAATCTGTGTATTAAAATTCTGCATGGCTTTCCAAATTGCTACTTTCACCGCCGGGAAATTGCGCGTTTTGAACACCGATGACGATAACACAGAACAAGTATCCTTTCCGGGCATTACAATGGCGGGTCATCATAGCATTGCATGTAATGCCATGATTGAGGCACACATTAGCTGAAAATTGGTGGAAAATACGAACGTATTCTGCGGAAATTTATGAATCTTTCCGATAAGCTATATGACCATGAAATCACGCAGTAGTGAAATGTGATTCCTTTCGACTCAAAATAAAATCGCGCCAAGCATTGAATTCAACTCGGCACTGATGTATCAGCAAACATTTGTGGTGAAATTCATAAACTCGAGGCAGAAAAGAAACTGACACCATCCGACTCGCGAAATGGGGTGTTGCACCGCTGGGCTCCAGCTGCGAGAAATGTAAACGCTGGATGATGATGATGGGAACATTTTCGGGTGCCGGGAGGGAGACTCAGCTTTTAATACTTCGCGCTCGGAATACCCACGCAGATACTTCCACGCGGTAATGAAAGTCGCGTCAACTCGCACCGCGCGACGTTTTAATATTCTCACAATTGGAATCTCACAGATGCACGCCAAATTTTCATCTCTCGAGACGACCACCACGAGGAGTTATGTGCGTGAGTACGAACGGTAGCCGTTTTTAGACATGAAAACTTCTTTAAAGTGAGGTACCGACAATGAGATACCGGGACGCATTCACAGTTCTACATTACGCACGCAATCGAGTTTTCGTCATATTTTCATTGCGCTCATGAGAGCAAAAATCATGATCGTCGTTCTTAAAATACTAGGAGAGTACGTTCGTTAAAATTCAACGGAAGAAGAAAAAATCAAAACCGTTTCATAGGATTAAAAGAATCCCAAGGATAAGACGATCAAATTGCATATTTATTAAGGATGCCATTACTATCCATGGAGAGGGTGGGATGAAAAATACCTCCACAAAAATTTCACCTTAATTCTCACATTTATCACGTAACCTAAGGCACAAGTTTTCGATTTAAATCCGATGTTGCAATTGCCGAGGATTTTATTGCATTTTTAATGTTGAAATACTAAATAAAATGACTCTTTGGAGTCAAAACATAAATCTCAGACAAAAGCGTTAAGGATTATCGATTGCAATAATAAAAAATGCAGTTTTTTAGCTATCCCACAGTGAAAGTTTCAATCTATAGTGCAAGTGATTTAAAAATGCAAAAATAATAAACCCCTACGCTAAGTTCAATCCTTTTCTTATGGGGTTATAAATAAACAAATCTACCAAATAAAATCCGAATATTCTTCATCAGGTGTTAAAATAACTCCTCCAAACTATTTTAAGCTGCTTTTACTATATTTTTGACCGGTTCTGCATTATTTCAGATAATGTCAACCCTTTTTATTGAGTGCAAGTAATCTGAAAAATCAAAACAAGAAAATTCTGAACCAATTTAATGATTTTCTTATGGGGCTAAAAGTTAACCATATGGGATAAAAACAGCTCCTTTAAATTGTTACTCGAGGTTTTTACTACTTTACGGTCCATTTTCGTGCCATTTTAGGTAGATATCGTCTAATCCTGCCAAATGACAATATCCTAGGCCACCTGGAAGTCCTTTAAAAGTGGCTCACTTTCAATAAAATTGAATTCTCAATCGCAGCATCCTAGCAGCGTTACAGACTGACAGAAAAACTTAAGTGATCATATAATTTGATTGTCACGTTGTTTAAATCAAAAGTTTGAAATGATGGAGTGTGTTCTTGAAACGGTAACTGTGAGCATTGGCCTTCCAGAGTGGTTTGCATTTTGGATGACGATAACGACAACGCGGAAGCGGAAACCCCACCCGAGGATGGATATGGCGATGTAACGTTTTCGAGGTGATCCATTCCGAAACTATGACTTCGTAACTTAATCGACTGAAATAAATATGGCCTCGTTCGATCGGGTGCACGAATACAATGCGAGTGTGACCTCGGATTGGCGCCACGAGTGCGCCTCGCGTATATGCAAGGTCCGCGGTGACTTGCGGCTCCTTCAATCTCAATCCTTACCTCTGGGGCTTAACCAAAACCTCGAGCTCTTCCAAAGAAAGTAAAACAAACGGCATTTTGGATTGCATTTTGCCCAACTGTGGTCTTATACTCTCTTTCCCGCGAGAAAAATTACTCCACCAGGGGACTTTACAGGGGAAATGACCGTTCATGTCTTCGCCCGTTGAGACAGAGCCCCCCGTAGCGGGTACTGCGACTGTCCCTATTTCTCTCACTCCCTTGCGAGCCGAAGGTACGCGGGCGAAACCGCTCCCGAAGAAAAACAAGACACGCGAACGCTCACAGAAAAGACTGATAAAAGGTTCAGCCACGATGTGATGATTCCAGCTCGTAATACTGGTATTGCTGTTTTGACGTGCTTCAAGGCTAAGGTCATTTCGCACACATAGTCTGCCGCGTGCAGAAAAGGGTGCACTCGGACGAATAGGAGGACCACCCCTTCGACTTCGAACCGAGCCCAACGGTGCTTAACTTCGGTGATTGATCGGGAATCTGGGTTTCCATCGTTGCAGGCCATTGCCTAATATTCAAACTCTCCTTTAACTTCATAATAGTTGCGGCATATTCTGACGGATTTTAATAAGTTCATCGGTCTGAAGAACTGGAGAAACCTAGAATAAGTCCAATGTGATAGCCCGGGGATATGGCCCAACTTTTAATATTTTACGCGAAGTTGGCCTTCTGGACAAATTTTAAATTATTAAAAGTTTTAATCTGGAAGTAATACTATTTGTTTAACAATTTAACTGAGTTTTGCGTGGTGCAAAATAGCTTTTTTTCTGACCCACCCTTACCTTTAGAAACTAGTAATGGGAAAGACTTGAGATCAAAGACGTTCCGGGCAAGATCCTTAAGAGCGAGGATTCCCTAAAACACGGATCCGAGGGGGCACTGTGTTTTGCTTCTGCCATTAATGTTGCGTTTGCATAGTTTTTGCAATGAAATAAACACCCATTGACTTTGACTCTTTCCCGGGGGAGACAAATACAAAAGCTCACCGTCGGCTTCCGCAGCAGTAGTCACTCGAAGAGAATCCTCTCTCCAACGGATCATGCCAAACCAACACTGCCCTCACAAAAAACTACCTCCCAAGGGTGGAAATGAGAACGTTACACCACCCTGGGTTCCCCGACACACTCCCAAGCCCCCATCGTGTTTCCCAGTTATGCCGTGCCCCAAGCCGCCAGGGTGCGTTCAATTTTTCTCGCTCTCTTCGTTCCGTAATTTTCTCTGGAGAGAAATGTTTTCCTAGAATTGAGCCCCACGTGCCTACCCATCAACATGCTTCCTAGAGAGCAGCCAGAAGGGACTGTATATTCCATACTGAGAGAGCAAAATATTATATAGCAAAAAATACAGCTATGAAGGAAAGCGCCGATAGAAAAAAAACAACTGCCCCATGGAAATTTGGATAGTCTAATACTTTTACATAATTTATGTGTATGTCCTACTCGCCCATCCGTATCCGTGTATACGTGATCTTAACTATCGATAATGGAAAACCGAAAAAAGTCTCAACATTCAAGCAAAAACAGAGTTTATGGTTTTTCAATAAAACTTATTTTAGAACAAAAAAACTGAAATCTTTATATATCAAGTATCGTGCGATGCATAAATATGACGGTAAAAATGCTTCCTCAAAATAAAAGTTAAAAAACAGATAGTCACCGGTAAAAAATATATAGTCACCACCAAAACAAAATACCTATTAAAATAAAATACAGCTCAAATAATAGCAAGTAATCACGACAGTTATCTCATTGTTGAATTATGTAACTAATAGATGCACAAGTGGATTCGTACATACTCGAGCCGTTTCCTTTTACTTCACGAACAGCACTCAGTCGCATACTATTCGCAGTCGCAACCGTATTTAATTGGCATATTATGAAACCAAACTGCATTAATTTAAAAAAATTTTCGTTAAACTTTACAAAATCAAGCGTCACTATTTCTAAACTGCCGGAGGTAGAAACAACCGTTGAACGCTAGCTTAAGATCGGTTGAACGCTAACTTGCAATCGCTCAGTAGTCAAATCAACCACAATAATATATTAGTGAACATTTTTAAACAATCGCCAAGTAATGATAAAATAAAGTCAATTTTCTGAATAAAATAATAATAACTGATACTCATTCAAATACTGATAAATTCAGCAGACCTGATGTCAAACATACCGAGAAGATCTGGGAGCGGGAAGCATAGCAGGAAGCATAACAGGGAGTGCTCGCAGTGATCACGGCGAAATGAATACCCACACGATGACCCTGATCAAAATAAGCGATTAAAAATTTGGGATGGATTTAAAACTAATTTAAGTGAAAATTCATATCGTTTGAATTATCATAACTTGGTTAAAAAAAAGGTCACTTAATAATATTTGCGGCAAATGAGTCGGTTAAAATGGATTTTAAAATATCCATTGAAACTAATCCAGTTAGCTTTTTGCAAAAAAACTAAAACTATAGCAGGTCGTTTTCACTGAAACCGCAGATTCATTTTCAGTCCATTCGGCCACAATATCCAGTTTAAACTACCAGTATGCATGCACGGTTCCCGGACGCACTATTGTCCGCTCACTGACCAGGTTTCCCAAAAAGGCGGATCACCTCTGCAATGCCACTAGTCTTGCTGGTAAACACAGTACACGCTACGCTTATTTAAGCACAATAACGTCCTTTTTACTCCAACCACAACCTTTTTCTCGTTCAATTGCCTTTCAATAGTCATCATTCAGGAGGTGAAAGCAATCCACGTTACTCATGATTTTGCATCCGAAAATATTTCACGATCTCACTCTACGTCACTTTAAGCTCGTTAGCCCCCTCATTACAGACTCTGCCCCATCTGGGCGTACAATGTGAACAACACGAACAAAAGAAGTACGCTAAGAAAATCTGCACCTACATACTGCCTTAAGATTCACCGCTGGGCAAGGCAGCGAGGGGCGTTGGGACGCTAGCCACGATAAAAAGAAATTGGAAGAGGGAAGAGTAACAGAAAAAAATAAGACAAGGGAAAAGACGAAAGTGATATGTATGTAAGCGGAGTGGTACTTGTGCCTCGCTCTGTTTTTTTTCTGTTGCCATTTAAAGCGTAGGGGAAGATGAAAGTTTTGTACATATGAGGTTGGCGGCGTGTCTCTCTTATTTCGGAACTTCTATCAGTTCTAGAGGTAAAGAAGACTAGAGAAGGCACTATCGTCCGTGTCACCTTAAACTGAAATTTTCCTGCTTCCTTACCCCAGTGTTTACCCTACAAATATAAGATGCAGATTCAGACTTGATTTTGGTGGAACCGTTCCATAATGGCGTGGGAGTGGGTTGAGTTCTCTTTTCCCACGCCCCGACCCAACCCTTCCAGGTCCCTCACATTTGCATTCATGTATTTATTTGGAGTTCTAACCTGAAAAAGTCACTTGATGATGATGTAGTAACTTGGAAACTACTCTAAATTAAACCTTAAATTAGTGGAAAACTGCAAGTGTTTTGTTTCTGTCATTTAGCCTCCCAGTCTCCAGCGGCTCTCAATCTAGTCCTTCCACTGGACGTGCAAGGATGGATAAAATCAATGGTCTTCGAGTTTACTTCGTAGAATGAATGCATTTTAGTTAAAATGAGAACTTGGTTATATTCTACACAATTTTATTAAGAGCACGACCGGTTTCGACCTTTTCAGGTCATTCTCAAGTGATACAATATTTGAAAACAGACAGGGCGGTATATATATATATATATGTGTTGGTATCACATTGGTTGAACGGGGGGGGGGGAAACTTCAAGGACAGTGGTGGTTAGAAGGCTATGAAAATCTGGGGGGGAGAGGGAAGGGAAGGTCAAAAAAGGAAGGTTGGCCGGCAAACAACTGGTGGCGAGGGTACAATGACAGCATATCTGACTATGGGGATGGGGGTAGGGAGACTGGTACTGAGTAGAAGGGGGAGGAGTTGGAAGGGACTAGGTCATTTAATACATCATTCTTATATATATTAAAATACGCTAAAATTTCAAAATTCTCTATAAAATCCAGCTTCTTCCCCTTGTCACAAACATGTAACTGGTTACTGACGCACATAAACTTTCAATCGAATGCCTGAAGAAAGCGGGTTGTGGGGAACCTATTATTAAAGAATTTAGCTTACTACTGCATCTGTGCCTAAGTCAAAATTATTTCTACTTTAATGGCAAGTTCTACCATCAAACCCATGGTTTGGCGATGGGGTCTCCTCTCTCACCAATATTAGCCGAAGTTTTTATGGATCATCTAGAAGGTAAATTATTTAATACGAAACATCCTCTCCTTAAAAACTTAGTTTATTACTATCGTTACGTTGATGACATAATCTGTTTGTGGACCGGTAGTACTAGACAACTAAACCTGTTCTTGCCCCTCCTAAATTCACTTCACGAGTCAATTACTTTTACCATGGAAATAGGATTCAATAAAATTAACTTTTTGGACTTGACAATTTTCCGTAATCAATCAAACCATAATTTTTCCATCTATCGGAAAAATACTTTCACCGATATAGTAATTAGAAACGATTCAAACCATCACCACTCGCATAAAATGGCTGCTTTCCACTCTATGATTAATCGCCTACTTTCCATACCTCTTTCTTCCGATGTTTTTTCAAAAGAGCTCACTTTTATTAAAGGTATCGCCAGGAATAATGGCTTTAATGATTCCCTAATTGATACATTACTACATCGCTTACGCCGAAAACGTGCCATAATAGATGCTACTGCTCTTTCCCCGATCCCTGTATCGAATACCAAATGGGTGAAGCTACCCTTCATCAAAAAATTGTCGTACAAAATCAACAAATCCATCCCCAATAATAAGTTTAAAGTGTGTTTTTATAACCCCATGACTCTCGATAAATTGCTGTTTAACTCTAAAGACAGATATTCTAATTGTGACAAAAGTGGAGTGTACATGTTAAATTGTGATACCCCTGGATGTAATTGTTTTTATGTTGGACAAACTGGACGAAAAATAAGCATACGTAAATCTGAACATTTTAAATCGTTTTTAAATTGTAACAACAAATCTATGTTTGCTACTCATTTAATTGAAAATGACCACAACTCGGATTTTATACCTAAACTTTTACATGTTTGTGACAAGGGGAAGAAGCTGGATTTTATAGAGAATTTTGAAATTTTAGCGTATTTTAATATATATAAGAATGATGTATTAAATGACCTAGTCCCTTCCAACTCCTCCCCCTTCTACTCAGTACCAGTCTCCCTACCCCCATCCCCATAGTCAGATATGCTGTCATTGTACCCTCGCCACCAGTTGTTTGCCGGCCAACCTTCCTTTTTTGACCTTCCCTTCCCTCTCCCCCCCAGATTTTCATAGCCTTCTAACCACCACTGTCCTTGAAGTTTCCCCCCCCCCCCCGTTCAACCAATGTGATACCAACACATATATATATACCGCCCTGTCTGTTTTCAAATATTGTAACACTTGAGAATGACCTGAAAAGGTCGAAACCGGTCGTGCTCTTAATAAAATTGTGTAGAATATAACCAAGTTCTCATTTTAACTAAAGTGCAAGGATGGGTTTACGTTGACAAGTTTCTTCCGAAAGTTACCTCCGCAGTAGCTTGCGGAGAATTTTTCTCTGACGAAAAATGTTTCACGAGTTATCGCAGATCCAGATTGGTAGCCGTTTACACTGGCCATAAGACGCTTCTGCATGCGACATGATAAAACTTTTTAAAGTTCTTCAATTGGACTTGCAGAGCCGTTTAAATCTGCAATTTACGTCGAAATTCGCTCGATGCAAGTCACTTACGCAATAAACTAGCGAGGGTAAACCCACCTCCCCGAGCGCTCTTAGTTTTTAACAGACCTACGAGTTAGGTCGTCTATCCACATCTCTGTATTTCTCTCTCACTAAGCCTCTCTCCCAGACAGAGCTGTCACTGCGGCAGGATCGACTCCATTTTCGTAATTTTACCCTCTTTAACTTGCACCAAACCTTATTATTTATCATTCGGAAGGAGTTGGAGGGCATAATGACGATTTGTAACGTGAAATTATGGATTTAGGAATTGATTAACTCCTTTACGCGGAGGAAAGAGATAACGGCCTGGAGGAAGACACCCGTTTGAGCAGTATGTCGCGATTTTTTTAAGAATTCTTTTTTATAGAAGCCGTAGGAAGCTGACTACTATATTACATTTAGTAGACAGTATGAGCCTTAAGGAGAACGCTGTTGTCAATCTTACGCTCCATATACTAATCTCTAGGCCACGTAGGCAATCATTCCCAACATCACGCCAAAATTACGTAAGTTACATTAGAGGTTAGTATTCACATATTAGAAGTCAGCTAGGTGCGCAACTAGCGCACTTCAATGCGCAATTCTAACTTTCCCACTGCTATTAGTAAGATCGCACCTCCGGCCCTGTTAAGAGTTGCGTATGTAACGTATCGTCATGGAAGCCCATACTGTGGAATACTAATTAATGAAACGTGGAATACTATATAGAAAAAGTGTACGAGTACGATATCGAGCGGGTTTAAAGTTTTCTTTACTTCTTGATGCATCAGAGTGCTCTGTAAATATATCCCTTGAGGCCATTCCCCTTGAGGCTAGTAGTAAGGATACAAGGAAATTAAACATTGTCAAAATCACGCACTGAAAGACGGTCATGATTAAAAGCAAAAACAATGGAAATGCTCAACCGCATTTACGATAAGAGAGATGGAGATGGTAAAAATACGCCAACTTCAGTACGTCGTCTTTCCCAGCCAAAGCATTCATTTTGAGGAAATACTTTGATACATGCCTTGAGTAATAAGTGTAATCCATTGGTTTTTTTAATTTTGGTACCTAACTACGGAAAAGACTCGAGGAAAGAAGTGTTATAGAGAAAGGGAAGCAAAGAGAAGTTGAGAGGTGAAGGATATAAGCATATTGTTTATAAAAGTACGCTCGGCATTTGAGTAAGATGAAAAGTTATATTTTAAGGCATGAGCATTTAAAACACTATTAATCCGGCTGATGCATGTAGAGAGGTGAAAAAGTAACTAATTCCCTGAAAACTGAGAACTGAGTGGAAGGAAGAGATTTGTAAGTCCCTTTCGATGTATACCTGTAAAATGCTAATCACCGAGACAGTGAAAAGTATTCATCAACGGCAAAATAATTTTGATGATAGCGTGATCGTATTTGTGATGACCGCCTCAATAAATAACATTTTTTGCACTTTTATAATGTCATCATTCTGTTGGCCAAGTCACATGGGCATATTATTACCAACACTAATTTTTCTAACGACCCTTTACTCGCGCAAAAGCTAGGATCCCTACTATGACGCTACCTAGTTGATGACAAGTTTAAATACAGCTTTCTGCTACGTAAACACGCATGTCATGGTATTAAGCGAACGGTTCCACTACGACCGTGTATTCTATATCAAAACCATAATTGTGATATGATTAATAAAAGCTGTAGAAAACAGTGTCTCCTCCAATGATATTATCGCATTAAATATTTGTCAGATGTAATCGGAAAAGGTATATTCGGTATTAGGTACTGTGTTTCAAAACTACACGGAGATATCGGATTTTCAATTATCAAAGAAAGCAACTGCCTACTCCGACAAAATCAAGTCTATGCAAGTTTCAGAAGAGTCTCCAAGGTTTGGATAAAAAAAGAAGCCACTCGTTCAATGAAATCAAATTCACGGTTCCTTTAGGTCAAATATCACCATTTTCACGGTTTTATTTGAGCTAAATGCAGTCATTCGAAAACATATTTTTCTAAAGTATATTAATGATGATTTATAATTATTGAATTTCAATTTTTTTGAATTTTGAGATAGATAAACCATTTATGTACAAATAAGGCACCGTAATTTTAAAGAGAGGTTATAAATCGATAGAATACACATTTTTGCAGTGAGTTTATATTATCAGTATACGGAACGCTAATAGAGAGCGAGAGAATACTTTCTTTCCGTAAAGTGAACTTCCGGTCTCATTCCATTGTAGCTCTTTTTGAAACCCAAATTATAATGATACCTCGAATCGACAGAAATTAAAACATTATAAACTGTATCATCGCAGTTTCATGAGCAGTAACATCGTTTCCAGGAGGTTTTTTCAAAATACAGAAACTGCAAATTTATCGTCGCAGAGAAAATACGAAGAAAATTCCACAAGAACAGAATGAAAGGGCTATAAACAGTAGATAGCATAAAATTCATATATTCTGATAGAACGATCGAGGGGCCACAGAAGCCCAAATCAAAGGTTTGCACACGATATCCACAGCGAATTCACGGTTTATTCACGGTTAAGGGGCCACCCTCTTAAGAGGTGGAGTCTAATAATGAAGGGCGCAGTGAGAAGCTCACCCCGCAACCCCATCTCGCTTTATATACTTCCCTTGATGCGTGGAGAGTTTTACTGCCGGAAGTGGAGTATTATTCACTTTAGGGAATAAGGAGAGAGCGTGGTTTCAGGTTATGAAGGTAAATGCAGGAGGTTAGTGGGAGAATGGGAAAATGGGAAAAATGGGAGGGTATCCTGTATGATTTATCGCTTACCTGTAATTTACTTTGAGACAAAAAAATGAATCATAGGGTGAGAGAAAACCCATTTTGGAAATTGACCTAAGCAGTCAGCTGGGTTAAAAATCCAAGTTTTTAGGATCGTTAGGCGTGATCAATAGGTATAAACCGTGTGCATTTTACGCCCAGGGTACGGAGTTGAAAAAAATGAGGAAGGATGAGGTTATGAAAATCATATTTTGCTTCTTAAAAAATAGTCGAGGCCAAAGAATAAATTAAGGAACGCAAGGAAACATTAGTACGTGACATTCTTTTTATTTGTATTAATTGACTCTGAGGTTCTCTTTTCTGTCGTTATCATAATGTGAATTATTATGCCTCGTTAATTGGCAAAGAAATAACGGCTTTTTTCGAATAAGCTATCATTTTCCTGCCTCCAATAAATATTCAAAATTCACGCCATTTTGTATAGAATATACAGCGGAGAAGGTGACATGCCAAGGTAATGTCGGCATTGTGATGAGAAATACGATCAACGTCACCAAATAAGTCAGAGCATTATTGACTCAGCTGTTTCGGTTTTGTTTTTTATTATCTCGTTCCGCATGGTTGCCTTAATTTAATTCTTTCGCCATTTCATAATATCGGTCCCCTGGCTGTCGTTCGAAAGGCCTCCAAGTAGGATTTCATTTGGACTTCTTGTTTCAGGAACTTTTTATCCAATGTCATAAAAAAGAAGGGACAGAAACCTGAAGAGGAATAAAGATCCCTTCTTGATTAAAAAACTTTTTTCGGGGAAGTTTCGATGGTGAAATAACCCTTGGCAAAACGCCAATCAATCTTTTCCATATTAAATGTCAGCGTATTTTTTCTTTTTTGGCTTTAAAATGCTTGATTTGTCAGACTTCGGTTTCAGGATAAGGAATATTCATTAGAAATCTGGTGTTAAACGCAAGCGTTGAGGAAGGATTTCTAAAAACTCAGTACTTTCATCAACCATAATATTATGGTATTTAATAGTTTGCATCAGCACTCCTTATCATACTGCGCAATTAATTCAAGTGCTGGCATTCCATTTCTAAGTTGTAATACTTTCATCTTTCTAGTAATTTCCGCATTGGCTCGACAGTCTTTATCCATGTCCACTAGATGCCCAAGCTTCAGACTAAAATAATTAACTTATTAGTAAACTATACTTTGAATTATGAATGTAACCGCAACAAGAACCATTAAAACTTAGATATAAATCATTTATAAGTTTCTATGAACATTGATATTAGATTAGATTGTTTAGATTGTTGTTGGGGGGGCCTTCGTCAGGAGCCAGGGCACCTAAACCTTTCTTGGTCTATTGTGCCAACCCCATGCCTGTCTGCCACTTGCAGACAGGGGACAAGAGCACCTCGGTAGAGGTATGGAGGATTGGCCTCCCCCTGCCTCACCCCAGTACCAGGTATAGAGGAGGTCCTCCCTCCAACCGGCCCGGTTTGGCCTGGCTCCTCTGGCCTGCCGGTATAGGCATGGAGGGAGTATCATCTCTCCATCCATGCCGGGTTGAGGTATGGAGGAGGGTCACCCATCCAACCACTGTCCGGGCCCAACGTAGCTTAACTTCGGTGTTCTGATGGGAACCGGTGTTTCAACGTGGCTAGGCCCTTGCCCCAACATTGATATTTGTGACACTTGAAATTTTAGTTTACTATGAAGTGGAACAGGTTAAAATTGTTCCGCAAGTATAAACGCAGTGTTTGTTACGCAGGTTACAATTTTCCCTTTGAGACAATGCGCTGGTGGGCTACCCAGAATTTTCTAACCAGTTTCAACACATTTTGATAAAAAACACCATTTGGAATTCATGATTCCAAATGCACATTAAATAAATAGCTTTTCTAGCCCTGGACAAGCGTTTATAAAAACATTCATGATCAATTGCTAAATAATTTCCACTGAATGGTCGCATGAGATTATGAAGGAGAGGATAAGCTTCATCCCCCAGAAATACAAACGCGAGTTTGACATTTGTGATAGGTTCTCTCGGTCAGTTTCTGCACAATTTACCTTTAATGTTCCATCATTCTTCCCATATTCTCTCTAAATCCCACCAGAGTAACAAGGTATTTGTGGCTTCCATCTATAATTGCCATTGCTGTACTTAGCTATATCAAATAAGTTGTCTTGGTATTTAGAAAAGTGTTGAAGTATAGGTTCGAATTGAAGACACCTCCTGTAACGGGGGAGAAACTTTCGAAATTATAATTGACACACGCAGCTGCCCCGGAAAACCTACCTCCAGCATGCTGAAGTATAATGTATAATTTTGAGCAATCATTTTAGACCAGATTAGGCCAAATTGGTCATTGATCAAGATCTTAGCGAATAGTTACTTCTATTTTCAGTCGCTGTGTTGAAAAAAGTGGAAATATTTGCGGGATCAATTTTCCATTGAGCTGAGAAAATTCCCACCTTCACGCTCGGGTGATGCAGCCGATGGCGGGCCAACGGTGAAGTGGCCATACTTCAAAGCACTACTCTTTTTAAAAGATACGGTGAAACCAAGAATCTCGACGGGGAGTTTATCAGTTTTCATCTGCCAGCCTTAAAGATGCCACAGCAACAAAGGAAACGGGAGGGACGGAGAATCCAGGTGGCATAACTACTTCTGAACAGGATGAGAAGACAGGGGAAGAAAGAGATAGTGTAAACATCGATTCCCCACCTTTGCCATCAAGATCAAGTGCCAAAAAAGAAAGCTAGGGAGTGATGATTTTAATGCTTGTTTGCTAGAAATAGAGAAAAAAAATTGAATATTCAGAAAGAAAATTGACAAGGGGGCAGGAAGATGATGATTTACTTTTTTTCAAAAGTGTATTACCTTATGTCAAAAAATTCCGGAGTGTAATACATTGTCTTTTAAGAGCAGAATTCAAGAGGTCGTGGGGCAGTTTGCCTATCAGCAAGAAAATACCATTCGCAACATCCCTGAAACTCGTAATTATTCTTCCTTTCCTGAGAGCAATGTCACTGATCTTTCTCATTCTGTACCCAGTTATGACTACAATTATGACAAAGGTTAATTTGTGAAAATTGGCTTAACAACCTGATGTATTTATGTAATTACAGTATTAATGCAATATTAAAGAACATTTAAGGTTTTCAAGTTCTGGTGGCTCAGCCCCTGAGAAACCTGTTGACAAGCCATTGGCTTATCAGGATCGCAGGGGCATATGGACCACCAGAATCGTCCGAGAGAGCAAAAAAAAAGTCTTTTTCCTTATTTCTATTTCCCTCGTACTAAAAACAACTTTAACCAAGGCAATTGTTCATGTCAATCAGTCAATAAGGGGAAACATAAATAGCTTGTTAGGTTTTGCATAGTTTTCACTGTCTGAAATAAGTGAACGACCTTAATTAAAACTGAGGGTTTATTTAATAGCATTTAAACCAACGTTTGGTAGAATTTTTGGAACCACTATTGTGTTGTGATGTTTTTGTGAAATCATAATAATCAGAAACTCATTTTTTCTAGGGCGGCACATCCTAAGAGCTTCCCAAAAAAATGAAAATTGAGATTCTTCATAATGCTTCTATGTCGTAACAATTAATAGTTGTATTATGGTGAGAAATTATATTTTAACTACCTTAAAGTAATCACCAGTCTTTCTTCTGGTAAAATAGGATGCTTATGTCAGTTGCACCACGTTTTCTCCAGATAATGCTCTATCTTCTTTAAAGTATAACTGAACGAATCCAATTTCATCCTCGTGTACTGACGAAATCTTTCTTCATCGGCTTTGAGGGTATTAAACAAAAGATGGTCTCCTCTTTTTTTGTTAATGGTATGTATTCCTGTAATTTTTTCTTTCACTTTGGGAAAAGCACTATCGATGAGAAAAAACTCTTTGTCAGAAGACAGGCTGGATATCCTTGTCGAATAAAAGAACGGGCTTCGATGGTAGTTTTCACAGTTGCTGAAATCGATACCGCTGTCCGATGGAACTTGTGCGTACATTCATTTTTATCTTTGTAGGAAAAGCTGTCGTGTCTCTCATACAGACTGAAACTAAGCCCGTGCCACAAATTACCACGAAAGTCTTGTTGAACACCCTCTACAGTCTGTGCTCTCTAAGTGTCCAAGGACCTGTTAAAAACTCATAGTAATTCATCGCATAAATACGTACAAGTGGTTAACCATTTGGAAGAAATAAGTGCGAACACATTGTTTGCGAAATGCTAAAAATACTACGTCAAGAAATGTCAATTTTGAGGGCAATATTTAAAAGTTGAACGTTACCTTGTTTCACTCTGAAATAAGCCATTATGTAATAAATTGTTATTGTGATGCTTGTTCAACTTATTCGTGATTCACTATGTTTTTGGTATTTATAATAATCAAAATTTAGATTAAACAAGATTAGATTAGACAAGATTAGAGAATAAACATTTTAATACGCAAAATATCTTTCAAGTGAGGACTATCGCGGTACATCAACTACGACAATACCACCACGACTCGTATTATTCATTGTCGACCAGCTGTGAATCAAGAGAAACAATAGAGAATATTTTCGCATTGACAGTAAACGACCCAATGAAGAAAAAGATTTCATGTTATTACCGTTTTGGCATATCTGATATGCCTACCCGAATCATAAAATCTGCGTCAGCCAGCTTTCTTTGTGTGCGCCTACCAGCTTGAACTTTAAGCAGCAGTCGGAGCCGGTAGTCGGCAAGCGGTAAACCCGCTTTCTTTATGTCCGCGGCCTAAGCTTAGAGTCGAGGAAACAAGGTATCTCTGTTTACCTCCGCGCTCTAACCATGTAATGCTCTTTCTCCCAACGAGAGCCCCTTAAGGATGGTGGACACCAAGGTTGTTGGTGGACACTGTCTTAAAAGGCGTTTTCAGACCGCAGGTGTTTTCATTCAAAGGTAGTAGATATTTAAAAAATCACCTTTTTCATCATTCGACTCTTAAAATATGGAGAAAATGGGCTAATACCAGCTTGTAATCATATTATTGTATTACTCTGTGTTTGATACTAATCATCACCATTAGTCATTCAATCCTAATATTGGTAGACTGCACCCCTCCATTCCACTCTGTCTCCTACCAACTCATTTTTTGCCCTTGTAGTTCACTCCTGTTTCACATACCGTTTTGGCTGACCATGTATTCGCTCTCGGTCTTCCTAGGGGGCTTTCCCTTATATTTTTTCTTCTATTATGTACTACATTTTACGTTTGTTAGACCTCATAGTGTGGCATATACATCTGGGCCATGCCTTTCTCATGATAGAACCATATGAGCTATCCTTTCAATATAGGAACCGTTAGTGGGGCCAGGACAACCTGGCACACGTGACGTCATATATAGTAAACGATTAATGTTTATACACTTGAGCTACGACACCGCGTGAAAAATTAAAATAATTCGCTCATATTATTGAAAATGTGTGTCTTTTGAGATATTGTCATTAATCTTTATACCGTTCTGCGTTTGATTGCCCTGAAAAAATCGAAGAAAGGTGGTTTCTCATTTCACATGCATGTACATAAGAGTCGTGCATGAGATAGTTGAGCCATGTTTACCTTTTTTAAGACTTTTTATGCTGTATTTGGCAGTTTCTGGCAAAATAATTTACTAGTATCTTACTATCACCGAATTTACTAGTCTTTTTATCGCAATATTGGTAGACTGCTCACATCCATTATACCCTATTCCCTACTAGCTCATTTTTCTCCTGCAGCTCTCCCGTTTTAAATACCTTTTCGGCTGGCCCATGCAAGTGTCTCTCGGTCTTACTCATGAAATTTCCCTAATATCATGTGCTGCCTTACAAATTCGTTCTGTCTCAAAGTGTGGCCTACACATGTGGGCCATATCTTACTGGCGATAAAAATCGTATCGGTAAGAAAAAATCGTAAAACTTCACTAAAAAAAGATTATTTCAACGGAGTAGCACATGTAAATGAAAATGAGAGGGATATGATAATCAACTTTCGTAAGAATCAATGCAAATTCCCTTCAACTTTAAACTCAACCATTTCTCTAGAATTTAAAGTTTCATAGAATTTTTGTTACCGTGGAGGATGCCATACACCTTCAGTGACGGTATCCCAAACAGGTAGCTCTTGCTAGTAAGTTTTCCCGCCAGGGCCCCACAGTCCGCCTAAATCCCTCTATAGCTCCTTCGTGAAAGCCTTCTGCATTTTGGAGAATTTTCATTTGCATTTTTTTAAATTATCCCATTCCGTAAACACCGTCGTCCCTAGCTTTACGTTTAATTACGTCTCTGGGGTGCGTGTGTCCCTCGTGAACCACGATCCTATGTATCAGGGTTGTCCAACTGGCGGTTTATTGTGGCCCGCGAAAGGTTATTAGACGAAAATTCATAAATTTATTTTCATACCATACGTTGTTTCTTATTGTTACTTTAAAAAATAATGATTTTTTACTATATGTCCCGCAACCATATCAAAGGTTAAGTTGTGGCCCTTGAGGCCTTGCAAGTTGGACAACCCTGTTCTAGATAATGTGGGGAGCATCGCACTGCCACGGCGCATAGGAGAGGGCAAGAGAATGGGCGGTGAGAGAGGGATAGATTATAATGCCGGACAGCTTTAAATAAATAAAATTGCCCATAAAGTGTCAATTAAATAGATAATATTCAAATTCAGCTTTCTTGGAGAGAAGTCAACTAAACTCATTCTTTTTTCCCAAAAATCTTTCAGAAATCTCCGCCTTTTTTTTAAAAAGCCTCTCATAACCAATAAACAAATAAGACTTTCCATTAAATGTGCTGAAGTCAGCGCAGATCGGAAACACGAACGTTAGAGTAGACGGACGGCAACGAATTGTACTATGTGCGGAAAATTCGGTAACCTACTGGCTTTCTGTAGGCGTACAATAGTCAGATACGAATTCTTTTTAATAGTTAACGAATTAGTTTAAAATAATTACTTAAAGGGTATGCTTCTTACCACGGAGTAATTTTAAGGTTTGCATTGCATATCAGTACAAAAATAACTATCACGAATGCGAAAATCAAAGTTATTTTATTGTTTAGCGCACATCAAACTCAGCTGCCTATCTGTTTTGAAATGCGCTGCCAACTGTACAGGGTCTAAGATGAACTGATGAACTAAAAGCTAGTACGCTGCTGTGTTGCGAAGTGAGCATCACACTACAGTGAATGGAATTCTCAGAAAACTACCTCTAGTATACAAAAGCCTACGCGTACGTATGTATGATTCAGATGCTTGGCGTAGTGATTCGATGGGTGCCAACAGAATGCAAGCGACCTCTCAAATACATTCTCCGCTAACTGGCACAGGCCGCGGGCGTATGCATTTTTTTAAATACCCGTAGCATTATTTTTTAATACATAAATTTTAAATAATCCTAACGAACTCTCAAGTTATTTTTTGAGAACTGTAAAGCCTCACATTGAATTTTATAATTCTTCTTCGAAATTTGAACACCAAAATAGGGCTATGCAATGGCACCGGATTGGTCGTTAAGGACTTGAAATCAAACCTCATCATAACACAACTTTTATCGGGAATTGGAAAAAGTCGCACATTCATCTTCATCTTCTTCTCTTCTTCATTCTTCATTCCAAGTCTTCATTCCAAGAGTGGCCATTCCTCCTACAGTCACCGACTTGCCTTTCGTTTTGAGAATAAGGCAATTCCCGGCGAAGTTAGTTTTTGCTAGGATCATAAACAAAATCTCAGGGACAGACACTGGATAAGGGCGGCATCTATCTCCCACAACCCATATTTAGCCACGGACAATTATATGTTGCATTCTCCCGTGTACGCAGGTCAGCAGATATAAAGGGCCATGTAATAGATGGGCCTAAATAACGGAAACTGCTTAGTAACAGTTCCGCATATTTCACCAAAAATCTTTTCTACAAATAAATCTTTAACATTTAGAAATTATATATCATTTACATATATTGCTTTCTTAAAAATTAAAAACACACATTAATTTCTATTTATTTACTTAATTCATTGCTTTTTTGCTATTTCGCCAATATTTTAGTCTGTTTCAGCAGATTTATCAGTGGACTAGTGAACAAAAAACAAAATAAACTCCTCATTATCACAAATTTAAATTTCAAGTAAAAATTAAAGTAACAGGAACAAGTTAAGAAATTAAGAATTTTTTTGCAGCGATCACGGGTTACAAAATGCTATGACGGGAGAAGGAAAGAGATACTTACGAGTTGTGAGAAGACAATACCGGAGAGATCAAAGAAAATAACTTAGTAGAATGGAATCTTCCTTGCTAATGAATGACGCGATGGATCAATCACTGCGCCTGCAAGCGTTTAGACTCAAACCAAAGTTTAGCAATGCAGCTTTTCGCACTTATGTCATATGTTGCACATATTTTTATGCGCGAGCATTGAAAATACTTCCCCATCAACGGTTTTCCGATTTTGCTTATGAATATTTCAAAGACTTCTCATATAGCAATGGGATAATTTTATTCCTCAAAATATTGATTGAACGATTATATCATGACAGAAGAAACGAAACATTTTATTTAAGTTTCCTAAAGAGATTTATAATTTCCAAATTTATTTTGGGCAAAATAAAGGAAATTCTTGGGGAAAGTAGACATTTGGGAGAGATAAGAGGATAAGAGAGCGTGGAATGTACAACAGAGCATCGAGGTATATTTCCAATCGCTCCCCTAAGGGTCCATCGCTATTACGTTCTGGGTTCGACCGCTTTTTTAGTTTATGCGTACTTGACTTTGAAGAGCCCTGTGCACGAGGGTGTTGAGAGAGGAAATTGCCCAAATACTGGTCAAATAAATCCATGGCGTTGACGATGTGGAAACAAAATCGAAGCCACCTTCACCCACGAGGGCAATTACCGAGTCCAGTCCACCAATTTGTGTGCGTATATATGCATTACATCGGCTGGTCCCTTTTCCGTTCCTTAACTTTTGAATTCAACAGAAATAGTAATATTGTATCAAATATAGATTGGAAAAGAAGATAAATGTTATGGTGTACGAAAATGAAGCGTCTTCATTTTCTAAAATCATCCATTGGTATACTGTGGAAAGTAGTCTTCCATTAATGCTACATAAAATACTTTTTAAAATTAACTATGGCTGATGCATGTTTAAAATGTTTCATCATACCTACTGTGGCAACAAGTCTTCAGCCAATAACAGTACTTTTAATTCATTAAATGCAATAATGACCAACTCAATATGGCCGATGTGAATTTAAATCGCGTCAATATTTTTCTGTGCTTTCTAGCCAATAGGTTCCATCGACTTTCTTCTACGCTCTAGATCTTGTCTGATCTAGATTACTCGAATGCTTCGCCCGAGATTATGATTATATGTGATTCAAAGATTAGTTGCTTGCTTAAAGAAACGAACAAAATTAAAAGTGACAAGAGTGATACATGAGTAGTTTGAGAGATGAATTATTCCATTAAGCCCGTTTTACACGGGGCACGTCATTGCACAATCTGATGTGCGTACGAACGTGCATTTCAAATTGCATCGTGTAAAGCCGTGAATTGCAAGAACGCATGCGCGAATGCATGAACGCGAGATGGAAAAATAGCCCCTGCTCTAATTCGAAAATGATTGCACGCCCGATTGAGAAAAGCATGGCAGTTTGAAGTTGTGCAATTTCGTGTCCCGTGTAAAATGGCTTTTAGAAATGTTGGCCAGCATTTGATTGCTTAGTATTTAAATGATTTCCAAATGTGAATTTAATATGCCTCAATATTTGCGGAAACATTTAATGCATACATTGCACGCCCAAACACGTGTTATTCGAAGGTAACTGGACAGTAAATATTCCGTTAATTACGGGTTCGTCTCCCAAAATGAAACTTCTTTACCACAGCATGGAGGCTTTTCCGCAAATGTCCTTGTCATACAATATCGCATGATGGATTTTAACAGTAATTACATTTCACACTCATTTTCCCATAAAAAATCCCTTTTCTCTCCCTTTTGCAGTGGGAAATTGTGTATAGAATCCCATTAATGAGTTAGCTCTTCCTCTTTTGCTAATTATATCATGCAGGAAAAATGAAAAATTATTCACATACATTCTAAGAGTAAACAATTTTTAAAATTATTAGATCAACTGTAAAATTGTCAAGGACAGAATGTTAATAAGAGAAATAATTCCATTGCCCAATAACTTTTTTTGCCCCCAAACACGTTCGTTAGTACTCAACAACAAAATCCTCATTCTCTCTCCGAATGCTTCCCAAATGAAGAGACTAAATTAATTTCTTTTCGTCACTCCTCTCTCTTCATCTCTCTTCTTTTTCGACTCAAGCTTTCCCTCAAAGAAGGCATGGATACATTTTCGAAAGAGCAAACTGAAAACTGCCATAGTGTGAAAACATTTGGCAAAGAAGCTAATGAGATGGTGAAGGCGAGAAAACTTTGGCGCACGCCGAGGCCGTAGTGGGATAACGGTGCTGACAGCACGGAAACTCCGCGAAGGAAAGCGTACAACATTCTCATGAGTAATCAGGTTTTAAAAATCCTAAAAAACATACATTCTCGAGAAATTTCTGGCATCAAAACTGAATGAACATCGCATGAAATAAAATTAAGTATGTTTTCATATCTCTCCCCCAAATTGATCACGAGTCCATTGAAAATGGTTCATGTTTTACAACGTTGGCCAATTTTTCCTTCCCATATAGTTAGTATCAACTTAAAAAAAACATTTTCCCAATTGCTTCCTCTACGAATATTAAGCGTCGTATGGCGAAAACATGATTTATTTCTACTGCCATACAGAAGGTGCTCTGGTAACACTTTTGCTGCCGTAGTATCAATCTCCTGAAGAGGAAAAAAGTTAACGACGAAACGGGTACGGGGGTACAACTCAATTAAAACTCTCTCGCGGTTTAAAACCAAGCTCACCCAGTGAATGTAACTTCGTTTTTCTTTTATTTCTTCCCGTGCGGGAGTTATCAAGGGGCTTTATTTTTTGGCGTATTTTTTTCTCCAACAACTTTTCCGTCATTATAGACTGAGCCGAATTTCACGCTGCAAATGCTTTTTTTCAATACCTCATCAAAAAGCACCCCGAGGTTATTCTTGCGATTCAATAAAAACGGAGGTTGCGCCATACTCTTTGCATCTCAATTCTTTTTTTTCTCAATTTCTACAGTTTTCAGGGAGTAAAAATATGGTATGTAATATTAGAGTTTTCCAGATTTATGAAGATTCTTCTACATAAATTCTTTATAGGAGAAGAATTGACTTTTTTGCTCTTTTAACAGCGCCTTTTAATTCTGTGGGAATTGTGTGCGGTCACCGACCAGAGGGTCGCGTAGCCTAATGTCATGGAACCTTGCTTGGTCACCTCTCTCTTTCATCCATTCAATGCAATTTTCCAGGACATCAAAGCAGATTATAAAACGCTAAGGTTGAGGAATTCGTCTTCGATAATCTGAGTGTGATAATTTCTCTCTAGTCGCTTGAGTACAAGGCAGATACATGAGAAAGGCAATCTATAGACAGGGTAAAAGTGACTACCGGAGGAAATTATAACGGAAAAAAGAGAACGTGTCCTGTTTCGGCTGGTGAGCCCTTTGAACTTGTTTCTGGCTGCATTCGCACCCTCCATCGCAACGCACAACAATTAACATTCGTAAATGTCCTCTCCTTTCCTCATTACCCGAAAACGAAAGTTCTAGGAATTCCAAAATGTGGGCGCTGTTCCCTTGCAGTGCCCATTGACTGCTCCCTTTTCGACAATTCATAGTTCGCCCAAGCGTTCAAGGTCCGATCTCCAGGCCATGAACCTTACAATGAGGACGGAAATCTTGGTGCGCTTCCGATCGTCATTTGCTCAAATTACGGGTCGCCAGTTAATGCGCTGGTGTTGCGAGGTAGGCCTCGGTAAATATGAGCTTTCGTCCCGCCAGCGTTTTCGTAATTTCACCCACTTTTAACAGAGATATCGGAACCAAATTCACCTCACTTATTATGCAAACCTTGCGCATTTGTAAAATACTTTCAACACAACAATGCATCATTTACTCTAGGAATGGGAAACTTTTAAACCTGAGAAGTGCGATTTTTCCTCTCCGCCATCTTGTAAAAAAAAAGCCGTTTCCTCTTATCCACTGTACGTGGCGCAGCGATCGAGCAGTTGCTTCTCTAGCATATACACACCTCTCCTACAGTTTCTTCCCACCTTCCACTCAAACTTGCCCCGCAACAGCCATTTAACACAATTATTTTAAGACTAGAAATTCTTGGCCTACCACGCGGTTGCAGCCCCTCTAGTTGGAACTTGATTTCTTTCGCGGCCGTTGATAACACGATCGAAGTAGGAGATAAACGTCCTCTTATAAGGTTCTTGCTCCAGGCTCAACGGTCATTCCATTCCTTTCACTCCAATTGAACGGTAACACCTAACACGGGGCATAACGAGATTGCGAGGAGTCCGATACATTCCGAATTCAAGCATTCAAACGCACAAGACCGCTCCTCGTGGCTGTTAAATCTTCCATTGAACAGAGAAGTGGCGAGATCCCCCACGTTAATCCAAAAGGGTGTAAGAATGACACATGTGCCTGTACGACGATGAAAACATCGCGGCTAAATTATACGCAATGCTAACATAACAAATGGACGATATTGATCATAATTATCAGGAACTATATAATATATCCCAGAAACCCATTAAAATTAAATTTTGATGGTCCCGAGTAGTGTCCGTCAGTAAAATGATGGAAATACATCCCTCGACCCGAGATTAAATTCGTAATTTTTGTAATCAGTCATTTTAAAACAACTATTTCATTTTTCCTCATAACTATTCATTTATACAACCGATGAATTAATTATATCGCCAAAATGATACCATCTCAATTATATTTTTGATGATTTTTTCGTTCGGGGGAAAGATAATTGACGGTTTTGGGGTGAATTTCATTTTGAGACCCCATGTTATTTCGTGTGTACACAGTTCGTGCATAAATTTATCTATCTTATAATTCCGTAAAATAGAGTTCCGGTTGTAAAAAAAACATTTTCCGCCAAATAAATTAATATCATCAGTGAAACGGGAAGATGTATTTATGCTGGTTATTGCCATTTTCCAATCACGGCGTTTGCATAAACCCCCGCTAAAATTCTCCTGGTATTCAAATATCCTGTTGTAACTGGCTAAAACACCTTTCCGGAAAATGGGAGATCCTGTTTCGAGTCCTAATCAATTCAAATTATGTTTTTCATGGCGAATTTCACCCACCTTGATATGTTTGTTAATTGAAAGTTTCATTCCTTAGTCTAATGTTCCCGTTTAAAGAATTTAAGGCAAGCGAATGAACAGCTCAGCAATAAGTTCTTTATTAATAAGATTTATTCATTCCACCTCATATTTTTACCTGCTAATTGCCAAATTCGTGGATTAAATTCACTCTCCCTCCATGATCCAAACCGAGATTTGCATGTTCCAACGAAACTCATCACAAATTCATGCTCGCATTTTAAACTCATTTCCCTGGGCTTCATTTCCTGGATATCACTTACTATTTATACCGTATTATCAACGCAATTGGAATCAAACAGAGGGCGCGTTTTACTATGAGTAGTAAGGATACAAACTCAACGGTATTAAAGTCATTTTAAGTAGGAACCATCTTAATGGGAGGGGATACTTTTCAAAAATCAAGACGAAGGCAAGCCAATTCCTGCAATTTTAGACATCCACCATATAGATCCCGCGTGGTTTCCCGCTTAAAGAGACAGCAACGACATCTTCCCGCCTAGGGCTGCGCACTGCATGACAACCTGCCGAGGAAAGTGCAGGACATCCTCCTCGCTTTATGCGATTACTGTATGAAGTTTACGTACTTGATATTTTCTGTATTCATGGACATGAAGGACGCAGCTACGACTCAGAATACCATTTCATTGAAAATGGTTGATTTTGAGTTAAACTTTAAGTTCTTTTTTCTCCGATGTGGTTTTCATTGAGTGAACGCACTATAAATCAAGTCCTATCTTTCAAGCGTCGAACGGTAAAAACAGAGTTTAAGTATCCATTAGCGTGGCGACGTCAAAGTCAACGGCTTGAAAATGGATTTTCAGACGTGAAACCCACACCCCCAAAATTCAAAAAATTGCGTGGAATTGGGACAATTGCCTTTCAAGGAGTGACCGTTGATAACTGAATTCCTGATCAGAGCTTCTAGCCATTTCACCATCCTGGCGACCCTAATTGCCACTCGCCCTTCTCCACCAACTCGAATCCCAGTCGAGCCGGAAGTGTGAGGGTTGATTTGGTATCTGAGCGAGTGAGTGACTTACCTGCACGGACGGGAGAGGAGGAAATGACGTCAATTCCGTCTCCAATCCAGGATGAGGAGGAGAAAGGAAAGACGTGTCAGACTGACGGACGAGTGGGATGAAACTGAGGATTCCAAACTGGAGCATCACGGTCGACTCATACAATTGGCGGTGATATGTGGCCGCAGAGGGGATGGAGGCATTTGAAATTGGCCAAGGACGAAGAAGATAGGAAGGGGCTCTTGGCAGCATTAGAGACTTACTATTAAGGGGATGATTGCCGTCGAAATTATGTGCTTTGTGCGTGGGATACGGGGCGGCGAGTTCCCGCGCTCTCCTATACATTCGGTCGCTTGTTGGGAAACCAAATTCCTCTGCTCAACTTATCCCCTCTATCTTCCTATCGTTTTTTTTCTTCTCTCTTCGTTTCAACCCCATTGCACACAACATCCATGCCGGAGATTCATGAATACTTCATGTTTGGTGGGGGGGTGAGGGAAGAAGCGGTCCAATTCCTCCAACGCTTCAATCATCCGGATATCTCGCGATGAACGAGGGCTCTCTTGGAGGCAGATCCACGTATTTCCATTTCTTCCATTCCTTTCTTTCTTGGATAGAAGACGCACCTGCGTTTGGGACCGGACGTATGTGAAACTAGACTGCGTGCATCGTTAGAGATGTTGCAGAAAGGACGCCGTTCGATCAACTGCCCTCGACATGCGCGGAATTATTTTATTTGTTATATTTATTCAGAGAGTGTTACAAAAACAAGTGATATATCTATACCATTAAATGGAGCATGAAGATCTGATACAAATTTACCTCAGAAATTATTGCGATTAATAGTGATAAAAACCGTCAGGTAACGTGATGTGTCCCATGAAATCGGTTCACGCTCCATTGAACGGTGAATGGACTTTGTAAGGTTGCGGTTCAACTCATAGACCTTCGGTCTGCCAGGCCGAAACGTTACAAAACATGGTTACAGCAGTTGGAATGCTAAGTTTTGAACATGGGAAACTCTTCGATGCTATATAAATACATAGTAAATCTTGAAAAATGTTGCAATGTTATGTGCAAATTTGGAGGGTGATAAAAAAAATAAGTGACATACCTGTACTTTTGGATAGAGCGTGAATATCTGAGAGGAATTTCCCTGAAAAATTATGGCAACGGTATGATTGTTTTCCGCAGCTGAGCTTTGAAAAAAAAAAGAATTAAACAGTGCGAAGCTATAGAACCAATGCGGCAGACGCAATGTGCATTGTGCAGTGCCAACGCTTAAGTGAGAAAGCGGCCGTCAAGGCGCTGTCCGCCCCGCAAACTCCACACATTGCAAACCCTTTAGCGTTGGCACTGCCCCTCCGGCTGCCGCAATTCATCTCTAGCCGCTCGCTGATTGTTTTTTTCAAAGCTCAATAGCAGAAAAACTATCGCACCATAGCAAATATTTCTTTAAAAAATTCCTCTCACATTTTCGCCCTCTATTCTACAGTACAGATGTCACATTTTATTTCATAAAACTTTCGCGTACCATGATCGTAAAACACTGTTCTTTTTGGATAAGCCGCGCCAGGATTTTCAAAAACCAACGTTTCTTCATCTTTGCCGCAGATCTCGTAAAGGCTAATCGGCAAAGGAGAAGACGGAAAACTGCAAAGGAGAAGAAACGTTGGTTATTGAAAATCCTCATGCGGGTAATCCCAAAAGAACAGTACTTTATAACGCCTGTTTACCACGTTTAAACCTACCATTCTGACTGCTGTAACCTCGTTTTGCAAGGCGTCGGGCTGGCATACGGAAGGATTCGGGTTTGAACCGCAACGTTATGAAGTCCATTCACCGTTAAAACAGAGTGTGAACCCGTGTCATGGGACACATCGGTTTTTTCACTACCTCTCCCTACTTTTACCTCTTGAAAGGGTCGCCTCTTGACCTCCCGATCCTTATTCCCTCTCCTGCCCAGCCACTTATCAACCAGCTCTAGCTTTATTACTGTCTCAGTTTGAAGATCTCCGAGTCTAAGAGTGCGAGAAGGGCGTGAATAGATTGCAAACAAGGTGATGGGGAAGATGAGTGGAAAGTGTCAGTGCATAATGATCTTCGCATTAAAACGAGGACGAGGGAAGTTGGCAGGTAACTTCCCTTCTCCACCTATTTCCCCGTATGCAGTATTCGGCGAGAAAAGAGAATTATTATCTCGCTTAATGGTCTCACAAATGCGATTTTGAGATAAAATCCAATATCAAGTGACGCCAAATGGTCATTCCTTGCTTACGCTCTGGCTCGAGGGTCAGGTGGATGAGGCACTATCTATCCAATACAACTAGGCAAAATAAAATATAGATTAAATTGTTTCTGAATGACAACTAAAGGCAATTTTAATTGTCACCTTATTCCTTGTTTTTGAGCTTTAGGTTAACTGAAGACTTTTGACTAGTTGACTATTGAATTATGTGGGTTTTGGGCAAGACTGGTGTTTCCATTATTATAGGAAATTCGGAAAGAATATAAGTGGGAGTATTTTCCTAAAACACATACGTATAGTTGCATGTGTATAATTTCTAAAAACAAACTGGATGATAAATTCACATATTTCTCTTATTTTTAATTTTTCAGCCCTCATGTTTCAATGTATCTAGCTATTTTATTAAGGTTTAATTAAAGCAAATTTTCTTCCTGAAGTTCGAAATTTTTAGCTCTGGCGTGAATCATTCCACTTGCGTTTCACATAATGCTTATCACCTCATTAAATACAACATGAACATTTTAAGTCAAAGACTTTCCATACAACTGGGTAATGCAAGTGATATTAAAAATTTGCGTTATGTAGATAATACAGCCATATTTTCATAATGGAACTATTACGCCTGAACTTTCTCATCAAGTTAATTCTTCTAAATGAGCAAAATATTTTATCTAAGTTTTATGCTCTCCTTTTTTATTTTAATCGACTTATTCTTACTTGCCTCATCTAGTACAATTGCATATTCGCTTCACTCGCTTCAAAGGATTTCCAAAACTTAGCGTCCTCGTGTTGCTAACAGGTTAAACCCACGAATACGCTAACCGTTTCAGAAAGGAATATGCTCAGTTACAGAGGTTGAACAGTGTTGGTATTGTCATTAATACTCGAGGGAAACTGGATTAACAATGATAATTTAGTTGAAAATTATTGACTTACAGATTCGATAATAAGAAAATGATCATTATGTGTTCAGGAGTGTGATCACAATTCCCTATTTCGCGTTGACGTTATCGTCATTCACAACGCAAACCTCTGTATAAGGGAAATTCTCACTATAACCGCCCTAATAAAACACTCCATTAATTAAAACTAGTGATTAAGAGCACTTAAGGTGGTTTGAGCGAGATAGTTCCCTAGTCACAATGGAGATCATATAAAAATGTTGTTTTTTACTTCAGCGTCTGTAAGAATTATGAAATAAATATTGAAGTATTAATGGCACAAAGATATATTTATATATGACCAAAATTCTCAGCAATTAAATAAATAAAGCTACATAAGTATCTAACTTGACTCATTTTTTCACGCCGTACGGCTGAAAAACCTTCAAAACAGCAGGATTTATTTTTGCGATTCTGTAAAAATTACTTCGGTGAGTAATAGATTATTTTTTATAAATAGTTGAGAAAACATGCAAACCATACACCACTAATTTCTTTTATTCGGGTTTCTCCCGCGTTGGTTCATGTTTATGGACAACCGTTTCACTTACATTCCAGCCAGAGTCGTCAGGTCCTGAATTTCCGCTTTCGAAAAGAATCTCTGGAGCTCATTCAGCACCTGACGACGCTAGCTGGAATGCAAGTGAAACGGTTGTTCATAAAATGAATCAACGCGGGAGAAACCCGAATAAAAGAAATTCATCAAATCACCGCGGAAGCCTCCGTACCAATTTAATACACCGTTAGTTTTTCGACGAAATCTAGATGCTAGAAGTTGCTAATTTTTTTTAAATATTCTCTCTTTAGATCGCACAGCCGTAATCTATCCCATATAAAACAGCTAATATTTTTAGGCAAATTGCTCGAAAAGTAGTTCGGTAAGGGGTTGATATTTTGACATCATTGGAAAGATGGAAGCTTATCCTCCAAAATGATGACAAATTCATCAAATTCTAGGTTAAGTGATTTTGCGCTCAAACAACTTTAACAATATGAAGAATGACGATCATGTTTCCACTCTCATGAGAGGAATTGAAACATAACGATAACGCCAGCGCACGCCCTATGGAGAAGGGTGATCGCGCTCCAGATTAAAGAGATGTAGTGCTATAATCGCTAGCTCACTCACACAGTCCTTGAGGGAGATTGAGTATGGATTTAGTGCCGTCAGCTACCGTAGCCATACGTAATTCGGTTTTGTTCTTACTCACTCGGATGCACCAGCAAGTGCAGTGTGCGTTTCTAGTCTTCATCAATATTGGCTTTGGGTAATTCCTGGGCCACCGAACGGAACTGCTCGCGCAGCATGTAGGTAGTTTCGCGTTCGGGCTTTCCAGGCAATATTTCCAACGAGGTTTCACCTGCTATGTTTGTTGCTGACAGCGCGACTCGATTTCCCCGCTCAAGCATAAATTGCAAGTACGTGACTGAGGACTCACACGTAGATTGGGAGCATACAGTCGCAGATAGCTCAAATAAAAAATAACCATAACAATTATGAGTCTTTCGCCATCTCAATATTTGAATTAAGCAACAGATTATTCAAAGTTGGATCGAAAACAGACATTCGAGCTTTGTGACCGCACCAAAGTGCGACTACGAGAACATAAAAAAACTCCCTAGTTGAGTTAAAAGAATTATAACACGTGTCACTTCCAGTTTACATGTTTGTATACCATAAAACATTGACCAAAATCTCTAATTGAATAATTGAACACTTACACAATTCAATTTCAATTAAAATTATTAAAATATGAAACAATTTTAATATTTAGTTAGAATTAATATGTATTATATGCATTAATAAAAAATTGTTTCAACGGGAGTAGATGTAGCCACAGTACTTTCTCGATTGGTATTGTACGACTTCATTTGTTATCAATACCAGATTTTAACAAATTGTTTTTCATAAATTAATTTTAGTTTAGCAAAAATATTATTTTATGAGGGCGTAATTTGTTAATTGGTACTCTACCATTTATCACATAAAAGCTTTACAGAGCTTTGGATTTAAGCCTAAATTGTAGTTGAACTGCTTCACATACTCCTTTACTTTTATTTTGAGTTTTAAATCAACTTATTTCTTTTATTACTAAGGTACAATTCTAGGCGTTACTGCGCCGTGGATATAACAATATACAGATTAATATTTGAACAAAACGTAGTGTAAACTACTGGTTCAAATAATGTATACTTGGTTTTGAAAAAGATTTTTGTCACTAAGGAGTACAGTCAGTTGTTACGATCTATTATTATGTGTATGTAAGGCAGTGGTTTTATGAAAACGGCTCGGACATCGCGTAGGCGACTTGTAAAGAAAATTTTATCACTTCAGTATTATACCCCCAAGCACCTAGCGATACCGTTTGGTCCCAGGCTGTATCTCCATAACTATTAATGTTAAAAGTAAAATGGTTGGACGCAAAAACTCAGAAAACAAAGCATATTAAAATATTAGTTTATCGCAGAATTCTAAGAAAACGTTTTTTTCCAGGCGTTACCGGGTTAAGACGCGGTTAAAAGAAACCATGCCCTTCAATGAGCCGAACTGGTTCTCCCTGATTCAGTATCTTTTCCTAAGGAAAAAAAAGATAAAAAACAATCTCGTGTAAGATTTACCGATTGAATGTTGCACACAAGTCATGCACGAGCATCTTTGGGGTCGTATATCCTGAGGTCTCACAAATGCCTGCTATCCAAACACCACTTAGAATGGATGGAGAAGGCGAGGTAAGGAGAATTTATAGCGTTATCTATTCACCATTGTCAACTAGGACGATGCAAGAAGATCGACCGCCAAATTTATTGTTAAAGGCTAATATTTTTATGACGCGAAAGCAGGGATATGGACTTTTGGCAATTGGGTTTCGGTCATTAGTTATTTGGAAGATGTGTTTACATCTCATGTAATATTATTAAAGCTTCATTTTTTTCCTAATTTTATTACTTCGACTAAAGACCAGTATTGAATTTCTACCATACCAATCCAGTGACCACGGAAACAATGGAAGTTACGACGATATCTTCCATTTTATTTTGTAATAGAGCCACCAAACCAGTTTACTTAACCAGAACGTTGGTTTTATTAACGAGAGTTGAGCTCACCATGAATATACAGGAACATTTTTGTTACAGCCATTGCGTTTTCTGATATCGATGCGCAGGGTTTGAGTAGGGTAGATTTCTTTAATTTAAACATAGATTTTCCTTCGGATACATAAATGGGGTTATTGGAGTTGGATTGTGCGATTTTGGGTGATTTTTCTATGGTTAATACATTAGTAAACCTTTAAACTAATTAATTTAAGGCTTATGTATCCTAATAATCTTTAGAAATAGCAACAAATTAATTATTATGTAATTAGTAAAGTGAAGAATTCGCTGTGCGGTGGCTATAGAGGAGTAGCACCCACATAACTGATCTGCGATCAAAAGTAATCCTTTGATTAAGAAGAAATAATTCCTTCCCATATGCCAACCATCGAAAGAAGACGAAGACGCCAGCGACGCGACGTCTTCTCAGCATGTCCCCCGAACGGTTTCTACTGAGCAAACAAAATTGTACACCCGTCATGACCTCTCCACCCCTATAAAACGCCCATCTCAGTTTAAGGTGGGCATATCCCGAAGGTCTGAGCCGTGATCGAACTCGCTCACCCTTCCCCGGTCATCACGAAAACGCTTGATGTATACAAATACAACAACCCACGCTCATTTTTTTGCTCAAATGTATTAATCAAATCGTACACTATGCCAATATCTTTTACACGTCTCTTGGTAAGCAAACTTTGAGTAAAATAGGATTGGTTTCATTTGTAATATCATCAGTGTTGTAGAGAGCAACGAAGTAGTTGCTGTGTAAATTCTGAGGGTGGTTGTTTCATTCATCATTTATTAAATTTGTAACAATGACATTTAATATAAGTATTAGAATGCAATTTGAAGTGATTTCATTTTGCACTAAGTTGTTTTGCCATTCAGCCCTGATAAGTTTCGTTCATTATTTTATGATACCATTTTTCCCATGAAATAACCGCTTTTCCTAAATTTCTACAATCGCGTCATTTTAGTTCGATTGTCGTTTATTCAAACAAATATCTAAATCATACCCGCGCCGTCACTTTAGGACAATTCCATGGAAAACAAAAACTAAATTTATATTCCTCAACGTGAGTCATCAATCTGAAGATTGGTTAACTGCAGCTCTCAAATGCTCTCTCTTCTAATTTTTTCCCGTCAATATGGGGACAAAAATCCTTATTTACTGACCTCTGGCAACGAAAACATTTGGTAATAAGCATCTTGCAATTACCATGAAAACGCCAGAAAGCAGTGGTTTGCACGAAGAGTTATCAAGTAAAATTTCTACGTTGTACTTAAAATTTACACCGATCTTTTCCTGACGTGATTTATGCTTATTGCTTCCAATTTTCAAGATGGTACCCGAAATTCCGAAATTGCCCCCGCTCCCCCCACGCTGGGTCTGGGCATTTACTCACCGGAAAAGATATTTAAAATCACTGGTTTAAGCTTGCGTATTTTTCTTTTAAACGCATCGAAAGATATAATCAGCCACTTGAATCACGTTGGAGATCTTAACGTGTTTTAAAGGAAGTAAACAATCAAACGGAAACAAAATCCTCAAGCGGCGATTATCGATGTGGATTGATCGTCGATCGTACGCGTTAAAAATCATTGTTTAAGAAGTTGATTGAGTTCAATTTTTAACCCAACCTAAATCAACGAATTACATTAAAATTGCATGCAAATTGTGCTCTGCTTTTTGGCTTTTTCATGGTAACTGCAAGATGCTTCAGGCAATATGTTTGCGTTCCCAGTGCCCGGTAACTAAGGCGTATTTGACAAAAAATGCTTAAAATCACCTTCCCCACCACCTCCTACATAATTGAAGGTTGGTCGTGAATCTCCCTGTAGAGTAAATTAGAATTTCAGCAATCTTCCGTGGATATGTCAAGCTATTAAATCTGAGAGTGTGACGGAGTAGCCTGCCACGCACTTTTGACTCAGAGTAACAAAGAATTTTAAAGAATATTATGTAGTAAGCTTAGGAAGGGAGTCTTCGGAGCAGAATTTACTCGGCCTCTCAAATCTCCATCCCGACCATTATTAAGGACAAGGATGCTTCCCAAGGTATATGAAAACATACAATGCTACAGAATATACTCTTCCTACACAAATAAAATTCCTTTGGCACTTTTTATCCACCGAGAACCTAGAGACAGGCTCTTTGGGCAGGTAAACATTCTTACGTTTTCATCGTTTGCACAGCATTTTTCGGGTGTTCCAGCTTTTTACTTTGTACATCCAGATAGAGCAGCGTCCGTCGTGAAAGGGCCTTTAAGCGTGGGGCGAAGCGTCGGGCGAAGCGTGGGGTGAGCGTCGTGGGGCGACGAAGAAACAGATCGCGAATCACTTTAGGATGTAAAAATGGCTAATAACGTGGACTAATTTTACCTTTTAATGAAGGTAATGATCATAATTGAAGGAAATTATTCGAGGCAGTGGTTAGAATTTTAGCATGTTTTGAAGTCTTAGCTTGAATTACTGTAGCGTATACAGCATTGACAGGCAACAAGAGTGCCATTACAGTGTTGGTCCACAAAAAACTTTCAATGCGCTTTTTCAGTAGGATATCCCTAGACCAAGAGAGGACAATAGTTCGTCCGAGAAGCATTCACATATATATAATAATTGTTAAAATATTGGTTCCAGTGGTCGGATGGCCTAACAACAATCTGTGACTTCAGTGCGAATGACCCGACCTTTTTTGCTTTTATCCAACTTTAATTGTTTGAATGTAAAATTTATTTATCCATTTTAATCACCTAATTTTCCATAATTATATTTAGTGACCATTTTAACAACAAAATGGTAATTCAGTCAACGCTAATTTTCATTTTATTAGTTCATAACATGTCTCAATATTTTAATCACTCATTTTTATCAGGTTTGTCGAGTGGATATTCACACGCCGAGATTATTGGGAACACTTGAACTTACTCCCTGCTCCTAGATCCTCTCGGTATGTACTATCACTTTCAAAAGTCGGTCCACGCGGTGAGCGCGGCCAACTTCGCAATTCGCTGAATTCGAACTTCGGTATTGCCTATGCATTCAGCGACTACTAAGGGCCAACTTGACTCATTTCCACTCAACTATGGAGACCCTCGTATGACCTTCTCCCGCTATCGCTCACCAGCCAACTCCCCCGACTCCAAGTGGTAGGCAACGGTAGGCGGAGAATGCAAAAGGGAAAGGCGTTAGGTGTTTTTCACTCTTACGAGTATCGGTGATAAATCGAGGAAATAGATCGGCGAACCGACCACCACAAAGCAATTTTTTGAGGATAATTCTCATCTTTGCGTTTTACCCTGGACAGATATCTACCCGGACCTTTCTCCTATTGAGAATGCGTAGGGTAACATTGTGAATGAGTGACATTACGACGGAGAAAGAACCGAGTAAAAGTTTATAAGTCTACATACGGGATGTTTGGAATTCTTTAAGCCAACGTCCCCGTGTAATAGAACATTTGGTTGTGTCTATGCAGTCACGATTACGATCTGCAACTGAAAATAATGGCGATATTACGAAATATTAAAGTTGTTCTCTGATGAATGAACATTTTGTTTTATATTTCTGTTACCATGGGTAATATACTGAAAATGACTATCCCAAATTATCTAGTACACTTTTCTTCCTAACCTTAACAAATATTGACTCATTCCCATTAATTTTCGCTGCAAAATGAATGCAAACTTTAAGTTTAAACCACAACTTCTATTTCGTTCGAATCTATTCTAAATAACGAGAACATTATTCATGTAGCTTATTTGAAAATCTTACCTTTTTTATATGAGAAGTTTTTCATCGTAGGCATTTTTAGATGGAATGCATGTCTTCTCTGAGAGCGAGAATTCAATTAAGTTATATCTCCACCGAAGGAAAACTCATTCAAAAATGATCGCATTCATTTCTAATAAATTACAATCCACTTTTTGTAGCTTCATTCACCATAGTTTTGCATTTATTTTATCCTACTTAGGGTTTTATCCCTTTTTAGGTAATATCGTAAAGTATAATTTTCAGTAATGATATGTGTTGGATGAAATAGGTATGACTTCGCTTTGCGTATTTAGAAATCAGCTTCGAGCGGCGTTACACCGAAGGCATGTTCCAATGTTAATTTTGCTCTATAGTCTGTAATTCGTCTTACATTGTTTTTATTGGTCTGTTAAATGCACTGCGACTGTGTTTAAGAAGTTAATACAAAACAAAAAGATTCATTCACTGCAAGTATATCCATCACTCAGCTCTCCGTTCCTGAACGAACCTCTAATTTCTAGAAGCTATGTTCACTATGGTGGCAACATATTCTGGAGATTTCGTAAAACTCCACTGACCTCTCTGACTATGGAATCTATCAGTCACGCAATGGGGGATGCTAGCTAAAGAAATTTTTGTGAAATCCAAGGTATCAAACGCACGACGTAAATTTAATTAGGTAGCTACTTATATGCTCCTTTGGACGAGATTGTTTCACTGCACAGCGCACAGCCTACACTTTCACGCGCACTGACGAAAAATGAGCTGCTGAGGAGATATCAGCGACTCTAAACTGTTTAAATCTGTCAATCCTTTAGCATAAATAGATTGGTTTGATAAATCAATATATCCAATCGCAAGGCAATCAATTAATAAATTCAGTTTGAATACGTTCTCGTAAAAGCAATGCCATACTGTGAAAAACATTGTGTGCCTCATTGTGAGAGTACTTCAAAGCTCTATGCCAAATTCAGTGCACTTGACTTCGGTCACAAAAAAGTTGTGATATTTTCGTGGCACAAATAATAGGCTTAGAGTTAACGTTTTCAGGCTTGGATTGTTTCCTTTCATTATTCCCAGATTATTTTCAAAAAATAATTAAGTAGTGACCGATCACTAGTCATTACCTTAAGGGAAATTCGGAGTGAATATTGAATAAATCTCAACTCCCGATTGCAAGAGAATGATCGGACTACCATCAGTTACTCATCCCAGGTGAATACTCGGCGTTAATTGTTCCCTTATTGGTTTTTATGAAATTCTCAACGGTCTGTGTATTTTGCAATATATTTTGCTACAGTTCAAAAATGGAAAATCGTTGTATCAGTAATTAATGTGTGTGCTGGAGGCTTTCCAAAACCTCCAAATTTTTGTTCCGATCCGAAGGTTTATTTTTCTCTCCATCCTACTTGAAAACAGCGAAATTCGTATTCAAACGCAATTCATTAAATCCTCTGTAACACCAATCTCCATACATTAATTTATCCTTTACTGAATGACGTAGTTATACTTCCCGGAAAGATAACCCGTTTCCCCAGCTCAGAATTTTCCTCATTTTCCTTCATTTTGGACTATTACTACTTTATAAACTTCATTACCTGCGCTTTATATGATTAATTCACATACCACATATCACGCACCTTTTCACCTGCAAAATAGACATCGAGTCCCGTGGTTGACTGGCTAAATAAATCTTGGCCATCTGCAAATCTACCAAAATTAACAGTTACCTGCTACTTTCCTTCGCAATTTTATCCCTTTTCATACATTTATTACCAAATTGTCAGAAAACAATTGAAAATCAGTGTTAATAAGAAATGGCCCGGCCTGAATCCTCTTCCAACATATACCCATTCCGATTCATCATTCATTACCCGTATACCGCTTCATCCCCGGGAGGTTTTATAATTATGCGCCTAAACTTCCAGTGTACTCCCAATTTCTGCAGTATATTTATTATTCTCGTCCATTGTACTCTGTCAAAAGTCTTCCAGCAGTCTAAGAAGCAAATAGAGACATAGTGGCTATTATCTATAAATAAATGTTAGAATACTCATCACCAGAAATGCGTTTCACGTCCCGCTCTCTTTCCTTAACCCATAATGGTCTTCACCGAGGAAGTCTTCCGTCCTTTCCCCGATTTCATTTTAACAGCTATCTCTGCTATTTTTATTACGCGCGAATAAAAAATTCTGATCTCTTAACATTATCTTTTTTTTCTCATTGTCGGGAAAGTTTTCCGAGCTGATTTTGCGACAGTGGATTTTGGCAACGTATTTACTATAACTTTATAAATTACTAGGTTTCCTGCATGCAAACGAGGCTACTATCTGTCCCCTTTGCGCAGGACTAATGATCCTTGCCATGACGACCCATGTCATAAGGAGAGTACGGGAAATTATCGCCTTCTTTCTCCCACAAGAAAGTCCCAGCCGAAAACATTTCACGGGTTCTTCGGCTGGCGAATTCTTATGGGAGTGGGGGTTGGGATTGTTTTGGATATTCGTTGTCGGAGGGAGAAGGGCACGCGAGGTCTCTCAGCGAGTAAAAAACAAACTCAAGTTGTGCCTGTCGAAGCAGTAAAATTGGCCCCCAGAAGTCATGGAACGCGTATACCATACGTGAAGCTCGATTTCAACAGAACTCGGAGATGGTCGCGCTCACCGTGTGGACCGACTTTTGAAAGTGATAGTACCATATCCGGGCAGTTGAACTCATAGTCCGAGTGCTGTTAGCCCTGTCAGCAAGTGGCAGACAGTATGTGCGAAATGATCTTAGCCGTCGAAGCAAGTTAAGCTGCAATGCCATTGCACTAATACTAATCAGCACACGAGTGAGTTACATTATATTCGGGAAATTTACTATTTTATCTTAACTTGTTCATTTATTTAATATTTTCATAAATGTTTTTGTAATTGATTAAACTACTGAGAAGTCGCAAGTTAACGCGGTGATTACTCCTACAAAATGTATTGAAGAGTACTTTAAGCATTGAGGTCTGGTCTTTAGCTTTTAGGTAAAACATTTTCTTCACCGTGAGAGCTTTATTTTAACGAAAGCTGACAATGATTATTGTAACTGAAATTTCTCGGTGTGAAGGACGACCATCTACTTATTCAAAAGTCGCAAGAAACGTTTCCTTTTTAAGTTCCTTCTGTTCCAGAAGAGGTTTTAGCTAGCAATCAAAGCCTTACCTCAAGTACAATAAATTCTTCTTTAGACTAAGATGCAACGATCTAAAATTGATATTATAAAATAGATAAGTAAGTTTTCTGCTATTTTTCTTGATCTTCCACCTATTACATCGTACTTCACAGCTGTGTAGTCGAATGTTTTCGATACATTTATACAGTAGGTAGAAAGTTTGGGGTATTTCAAAATGATTTCTTTTGTTCGTTATCCCTTTCAAAGATATATCCCAAAAGAAAATGAGTTTATGTAAAAAAAACATTTGGAGTGAAAAAAATCAGTAGTCACCCGAGCTACCTGCAGTTGGTGCATGATCATTGAGAAGTGAGTTCGTCTTGAGGACAATCACCACGTCTTTCAAGTGATAATGTCGCTAGCTTGGAGGTCAAGTCGTTTTTTTCTGAATGAATTCTTTGGGTGGCTCACCTGTGCACTTGCGTTAAGACATGGTTAACAGTGTTGGAAGATGGAGAAAACGAAGCTAATCCATTTTAGCTCAAAGTGTGGATGGATGTTAGAATTACCCAGGTGAGAAATCTTGAACACGAGATCCAGAGTGATGAGGAGGTACAAAAAGATATCTCCTTAGTTGAAGTCGCATAATAAGAAGTAAGTTTCAAGTTAGGGAGTTCAGTTTAAGAATATGTAGACGAGTTTCAGTACATCGGTAATGAAATGCACTAGGAAACCACGGTTTTAAGTCTCTAAAACTGGCGCTGTAATTATTCGGCAAAAGGTACTACGTCACTGATAGAATAAAAATATAACGGAAGACTCAACTATCAATATATAGCAACCTATGGGTGAAAGGTTTTCTTTTTTAAACGACAAATGCTTCCTTAAAACATACAGGAAAGTTTAAAAAAAATAAGCTCAATTGTTTTAGAAGTGGTTAGAATAATAACGTTTTGTATGTATCAAGAAAAGATAACCTTTTTTGCGATTTAGAATTTTGCAATTTGACAATGCCCTAGAAACTTTCTAGCAAGGTATGTAACTCATAAAGCTAAAATCTATTCAGTAATAAATATACCAAAGTATGTAATTAACTTATTGCCGTAACCTTATCTTGAGAAATTTAGGCTATTAGGCTATGAAAAGTCTGAGTGTCCATATGATATACATTATTTCTCTCCTTTCCTTCGAAGTCTCCTTGATAACAGCTTAATTTTAACAAATGCTCGATCAGTTAACGTTCCTGATAGTATTTGCACAAGAATCACTGTGGTAGGAGGAGTGAATTTGGGGTTCTTCTTCTCCACATTCAAGAACATATACGCACTCACCTGCTTTACTCTATTTCTTTTCAATTCCCGGAACCAATTTTGAAGGAGACTTCTAATTCATGAGCATTTATTTTTTATTATCAAGAGTATTTTTTACAATTTCCACGTTATTTCCTAAGCTGCCAATCCATTTGAATTGCAATATAGAATTGAAATGAGTGAGTTATTTTGAACTTCAAATTTTTAAAGTGGCCTACGAAAAATGGGACCTCCCTAATCCAATCAAGCAAATAAAATAGTATATAAAGCAAGGCTAAATCTTTGAACAACTTCTGCTCAAGGCCCAGCAGGGATTACGCGAATATGAGATGTGAAATTTCAACATTGGCTTGCAGTGGTTCGGCTTCGGCGGAGTATGTAATGGAATTCACGCATTAATAACGATGGGTTTCATCTAATCACCATTGCGGCCCCATTCCTTACCTCTACTCACTCCAATGTCTTCCTTTCCGTCTCTGCCGTCCAAATCATCCCATTTCCACCCACTTCAAACACTCTCCCATCCTCCACCCCAGTTCTAGCCCCTTCCAATTCTCCTTCCTGACCTCCTCAGTTTCCTCTCCCAGGCAGCCTCCTACAAACTCCTCGCCTTGGGCTCTTAACCTGACCTACTTGCCATCCCTTCCCCGCCGAATTAAGGAAGTGTGAACGAACATTTTCTCTAATCATAGTAGATAAAATATTAGAATATCATTTTCAATTTGTCAGTCATGAGAAGCATGAAGTAAATAAAGCAATATAAATGACGCAAGATTTTTAATTGATATGACTGAATTTAAATTCAATTAAATAAAAGGAAACAATCGAGTCTTTAACTTGACATACCATACGCTGAAAACCCCTTTACCATGGTAAAGGTGTTTTTAGCGTGGTAAAGGTACCATGGTAAAGACGTTTTCAGTGAATCACAAGAAAATCTTTTGGTGCAACGAAAGTTTTTCTTGCGATTTTATAAAATGTACTACGGCAAATAATACATTTATTTTTTCAATGACTGATAGAACATACGAACGGTTACATAGTTACATTTCTGACGCGGTCTCTGCGCTGGAACTTCCACATCTCTCCAAGGGTGGGTTTACACTGGAAGTTTATTCCAGAAGTTACTTAGAGCAAGGGGATCTCGACGTAAATAGCACGTGTAAACGGCTCCGCAAGTCTACTTGTAGAACTTTTAAAAGTTTCGGCGAGTCATTTGTATAAGCACATTGTTGCATATAAAAACAGCCACCATCTGTTTCTGTACTAACTTGTGTGAAATATTTCATCATAGTAATATTCCCCGCATTTGCTTGCAAGGAGAAACTTGAGGACGTAACTTGCAAAATTAAATACCCTCTTATAACATATCTCTGGAGCGCACAGTCATTATATATCTCATGGAAAACCGTCTCTTTTGAGGCACATGTCTCGTAAAAGCAATGCATAAGTGGCTGTTATTATCGTTATCATGGTAAAATTATAATTCTTTTCTTTTTTAAGGAGGCAGCATTCATCGATTTTTAAGTGCAGTGATATATATCTTGCTCTATCTACCCTAAAGCTGTACCCCACTATTTCCAAAATATTTCACTTCAATCCTATGTGTAGGTAATCTTCAATTAATCAATTAGGTAGGTCTATTAATGACAGTTCCCTACATGGGAGAGAGCCAACACTCAATTAGATCACGTGATAGTCTCACGTATGATATTTATCTTCCTTCAAATTTAAATGAAAAATGATTATGTAAAGAATGAAAAGTAAATTGAACGTCCTTAATTCAAGTCAATCGCTTCAAGCCACTGAAATTAAATGATATTTTTACAAACCACTTTTTATTTTCCATCAAAAATGTTCTTCCGAACTGGGAGCAATAGCCATACATTCCAAGAAAAAAGATATGCTAAAATATTACGAACAATTCAGACAAGTTTTTTTTTATTACTGGTAGGTGGACGCCACTTCCTGACGTCGCGGTCGTTTTCACTAAATTTTCTATTGATAACATGTCTGCGTTGCCATAGCTCAGTAACTAAGCCGTTTTAAACACGTGTTTACAGGAAATAATTGCTTAAAATAACCGTTTCGCCATTTCATAATTATGGTTATCTTTGGGATAAAATAAATTATAAATGTAGAGGGAAAAAGATTTCAGAATATTTAGGAGAGGAGATTGTAAAATATTTTCTTGAAAAAGAATGCAATGTTGAAAAAATATGACGACATTATTTGTATCAGAAAAGCTAAGGCTACATTATCTCAATTTTAAATTCTTAAACTAGCTCATTTTATAGTGTCAACAAGGACTTAAACAAATGTATTATTATGAATTAAATTGGTTAAAATCTTAGCGCAATAGACTAAATAATCAGCAATGCTCTAATGCTTACACATGCTTTCCTAAATATTAGGACTTGATAATGAGAAGGATGATAAAATTATTCTTTTTCACACAATTTTTGTCAAAAATTGAATTTTATGATCTCAATACACGTCAAAATACCATTTCGATTGGCACAAATGAAAATTACCAGGAAATTTGATGATTGAACAAAATGTGTAAATATTATAGCATTTAGTATTGTAAATTCTAATTCGGCCAACAATTTCGATAATAGTAATTAAGGTAAGAAAATTTTCTTTGTGGAAGAGGGAGAGGGAGATTTATTTCCGAGATTTAGTTTATTAAGCGAAAATATAACCAAGTAAGTATCGCCTCTATATCTGTTTAATTCTATCGAGAAAGACGCTGAAAAAATAAGAAACAGAAGAGATGATGGGTATGTGAAAATAATATTTCAAAGACCTATGTGATAAGGTAATAAAGCGAAAGGCTTTTCTAAGATATGGAAAAGGAACGTGCACTGGATAAGTACATCCAAAGCCCACGAATGTTACATTACGAAATAGAGAAATTTAATTGATGAATGAAGGCAAAAATTAGAAGGAAGAAATATACTATCAGAGTTACCTAAGAATCTAGTGGAAAATGACAAACGGAGATTATTTAAATTATTCGTAGTATCTGTGACGGGAAGCATATTTAAAAACGCAACAGATTAAACCATACGGAACCTCCGAAGGATGTTTGGTCGTTGGGTTTCGTGAATGTTGATTCGTATTTCAAACTGGGCATATTACAGAGCAGAGTGGCGCAGTGGAAGCGTGCTGGGCCCATAACCCAGAGGTCCGTGGATCGAAACCACGCTCTGCTAATTTTTTTGTGTTGTACACGCTTTCCCAAACCTTATTCTTGACGTTAGTTTGACATTTCGGCTGGTTATTTACTGTTCACTTCTTTAATATAATTTGTTACACTCATACTAACTTTGACTTAGGCACAATGCTGGAGCATTACAACTTATAACATTTCGGGGTCTCGTTGGCGTTAGTATTTGGTAGATTTTTGTTACCTATTTGGCCATACTATTTCATTATAGCATTCTCTCTCATCCCCAAAATGCTACTTCACAAGTACACCATGTCTTTATGTGCATGCAGTCTTGAGAGTAACTACCAAATGCCCTGGAACAAGGGGTGCAGGAACATTTGTGTTTGGTAGGGGCATAGGGCGCGCACAAGCTCGCACACACAGTTCTAAGAGAACTATAAAAAATTAAATGTTAACACATCAGCTGGATAAGCATAATATAACACTAAGAGTTGATTCATTAATTCGGTTTTTAAGTAGCAAAATAAGAAATAAAACGTATTCTTATCAAAAACATCTATTACAAAAAGGAACTCCGACAGAAGCTATTTTAATAGCGATTAGTTCGAGTCATTCTTAGATTAGATTAGATTGTTGTTGGGGGGGCCTTCGTCAGGAGCCCGGGCACTTAGACCTTTCTTGGTCCATTGTGCCAACCCCATGCCTGTCTGCCACTTGCAGACAGGGGACAAGAGCACCTCGGTAGAGGTATGGAGGATTAGCCTCCCCCTGCCTCACCCCAGTACCAGGTATAGAGGATGTCCTCCCTCCAACCGGCCCGGTATGGCCTGGCCTGGCATCTCAGGCCTGCCGGTATAGGTATGGAGGGAGTATCATCTCTCCATCCATGCCTGGTTGAGGTATGGAGGAGGGTCACCCATCCAACCACCGTCCGGGCCCAACGTTGCTTAACTTCGGTGTTCTGATGGGAACCGGTGTTTCAACGTGGCTAGGCCCTTTCCCTCGAGTCATTCTTACTATGTCCAGTAAATTTATTTTTTTAAATTGCATTTAACTTTTCGTTTATCAATCAACACCGAAAATGACTTCAGCCACACTCGGAATCCTACTCAATGCCTTAGTTTTTGCACCAATCCGGAAAGCAGATGTAATTCCACTCCCGTAACAAATAAATTATTTTAGATTTGGCCATCGTTCACGTCGACTCTACAACACGTTTTTGCTCGCGCAAACGAGTGGTCAACGGGGGTAATACCAGTTTGCACCGGAACTAGGTCAGTCGACGTCCGAGGACTTGCTGCTCTTTTTCTTCTCATTCCCTGCAACCGCCTCCGGAGTAAAAAGCTAAAATTTCATGAGCCTACTTTCCGAGAGTTTCTTCATCGGTGAGGAATTGGAAATAGTAATAGTTTCGTTCAGAATTATATTTCCTTTTTTCTGTCACTCGTTCTTAAAAACGGTCTTCTGTGAGACACTTTCTAGGATTTTAACGGAAAGAAAAAATTCACGGCAGGAGCGGATGATCTTCCAATTTTCCTCCAATCGAACTCCTCCTCGCACCTGAGATCCCCGACGAAGAAATTCCCAGAGGACCTTAAAGAACATTGCGCGAAAGGCGGAATGGGGAAGCTTAAGTAAAAACTAATCCCGGTGGATGGAAACTACTTAAATGTGTCGGTTACCCCTCTAGGAAAGGTAATTGTGCAAGTTCTATTCAGATTATGCAGTGTAGCTTTTTATGAGCCCACAGTAACTGTAGGCGCTCCTGGATAACTTCGATGAAGCAACACGGAGAATGGATTTGAGGATAAATGCGTCAAATACCAAAGCAGAAGTTTTTGATAACCAAGGTGGCCATAATGATTGCATTATGAGGGTAAATGATGAATTAATTGAACAAGTAGACGATTTTTCGTATTATGGCCAAATGTTTGCGAAAGATAAAAGGATAGATGAACAGATATTATGGCGTGCGAATGACGGTAGGATAGTTGTAGGTAGCATGTGGAGCATATGTAGGAATGACTGTTTGTCTAGGGAAGCAACAATCGCTGAGAACAAAAGAGTTCTCTTCCCGACGTTAGTCTATGGCAGCGAAACCTTGGTATCTCAGGATAAGCATAAGAGAAAGCTGAATCCAATGGAAATGGGGTACCTGAAGAAATGTACAAAGCACAGTTGGAAGCTTCGTAGATCACAGTCTGACTTAATTAGTGCTATGGACAATTGGTAACAAGTGCCAAAGGGCGAAGAAGTATTTATTCTGCAGTGAAATCGTTGTCAATAATCTAAGTACGCCATACTATACGGCGAGTGTATTAAGTGGCAGCACACCTGACGCACTATCAACAGAGACCGGTGATACTGAGGAGGACGTTTTGGGGCTCACCTAAGGGCAGCGCGGCACTTCCGTTGAAAGCAGTTCGTCACGCCTTGAGTCCGTACGTCACATCTCGCAGTAGACGAGGGCACGTTCCATGGACCGGAGATTTGAACTAGCAACGTGAGCGCGTGTGCATAAAGAGTGTATGAACCCATTGCCCACTTGTGTATTCACTAAAGGGTATTTATGTCGTGTGTGTAAGGGTTTTGTGCGTCCAGTTTCAAGGTATATGTTTTATTTAATTATTGTACGTCAGGCAAGGATGAATCATATGTCAATAAAGAAAGGAGATGAAGTGTTCAAAATAAATTGCAGTGTGTAATTGTGAAATCAAAGAGTTTCTAGCGCCCAGCTAAGGCTAATAGATTCAATAGTGAGTTAAACATTGGTGAACGACGTGAGGGTCAACCGTTCGGTGTGACTCATCTTCATTAAATAAAAGAGGGTTACAACTTCCATTGCAATTAATCGGCATGTAAAATTATAGTGAAGCAAAATTTTAAAAAAATTTGTATTCTCTACTTCAACTACACATATCAATTACGTCATTTTCAGATGAACGACGATCGATTCATGATCAAGAAATCGAATTGATTTCGATAAGGTTCCTTTTTTTCAATTGCTCCTTCGCACCAAATTAGTATCAATTGTTAATGGAACACGAACACGTTGGGCTTTTTATCAAGTAATATTTATCCTAGAAAGATTATTACGTGATCTATGAACTGACAGGTGTATAGTAGACGGAGAATAAAGTATATTCCCTTTATTATAAAGTATATTTTCATATTATTAAACATTTTTCGAATTGGTTTTAATACTACATGTAATATAAGTCTTTGAGAGTAGAATTCCGTTGAATTTGACTCAATAATTTCACGACAAGATAGCAATTATTAACTTTAAAACACTGTCTCCGGATAAACAATAGGCCATAACTCAGCAAACAATTCAAAAATCACCTTTTAAAAAATATCGTCGTATTAATAATCATAAGCGGTTTCCTTCAAAGCAATAAAAATAGTGACAAATTCATTTTTGCACTGAATATTTAATTAACAAAAAACGCCCATTTTCACCGGTTTTTTGCTTTTTTGCAATAACTAATTCATCGATTTCGAGGTACGACGACCCAAATTATAGGTTATTTGATTACCCACAACTTTTGTTTCAAACATGTTTTCGTAAGTTCGTATGTTATTGAAATAATAAGAAAAAAGTCATTTCGGCGCCCTATAAACAATCATTACTAAGCAACCCCTCATAATCTCGAGTCGAACGCACATGGGGGGGTCATTTCATGCCCACCTCCACACTTCTGAGCACATTTCATCCACTATAGAATTTGAGTAAAATTTACATTGGGTTTATCCCTATTGATTGAACTACTTGTAGGTCCTGGATCACCTACGGCAGACAGCTTGTTCACCCAAGTAGGATTGTTTCATGTGGCAGCCAAACAGTATTAATTGCACTCAGTAGACCTACCGGCATGCACTGGTGATTATTCAGACATTTCTTACGCAGAATATATGAATTACAGCGCTAATAAAATACAGTAAATATTCTCAAAATGAAAAAAACGCATTCAAAACGTGAAAAACGCTTTCATATTTTAAAACTCCTAAATATATATATTCACTGTCATTAATAAGTAGGTTTTAATTGCATATGAATAATAACTTAGCTTTGACGTCATCCGCGTATCTCTGGAGGTTTTCTTTCAGAACGTCATCATATATCGAATTACTCCCGCATGTAATGCGCTAGGGACTGCTCTAATTCTTGATTTACGATCGCTCGCAATGCAGAGCAATGCCGCGGAAGAAGCCGTAAACCCAACTTGGCTGATTGCGCATTCGGAATAACTGCCACCCCCCCATGACGCGTCACCCTCGTCACCGTTAACGGCTCCTTTATACCCTTTTGACTGATCTCTCTGGCCAGGAGATGGCATTAGACCGTACACCTAGAGCGGCACTTGGAGGTTCAGACGGGCGAGGAGGAAGGTGGTTGGTTACCTATGGCTCCGGGAGATAGCGGAAGAGGCGACCGTTTCCCGGGGTAACCGAGGAAGGACACCATCGTCTCTTTCACCTCTCTCTTCGACGAGGGATGCATGAAGGCATGGGGGAAGGAAGGAGAGTAAGTGCAGAGTCGAGGGAGAGGGAGGTAGGGATGGGTTGGGTGGGTAGACTTGCGGTCTGCTCCGGGAAATCCCTTTGGGAGCGGAGAGCAATGACGGGAAGGAGGTGGAAGCTGGTCTCCGGTGGACAAGCAGAGTGAAGGGAGGTGGTAGTGGTTGAGGCAGAGGTGGGATGGTTTCCGGCTTCTCCTTTTTCTGGCCCCGTAGGAGAGGGGACTCGATTCTCCTCCCTCCAGTGTAGCCACCTTTAAGGTTTAGCTCACCCCCACATTTGCCACCTTATAGTATCACTCACCTGAACATTTGACGATGGCGATTTAAAATATATCCTTTCAACTGTCCCTATTACAATGAATTGAGCATACTAACTTTGCTACATTAAGGTCCGGTTTTATATTCCTTGGATACATATTCTATTGCTAAGCAAGCCAAAGTTAACACGTTTTCTCATTGTTAACGCTCATGTCAACTGACTGCAATGTAATACACAAAACATAACTTTCAATTAACATTAAGATAAAAAAGGGCTTCGTTAGCTTGTGCTTAACAGAACCCAGGCATTATAAAACCTAGGCTTACGCCAACAGGCGACTAACGTCACGTAATATGACGTAGCCAACACGTCAACTTAATATAAACTGAGAGTAAGGTGTTTTACATCAGACAGCCGATTAGTTGAAGTGTGTTTCATATTTGGAAGAGCTTATTATCATTCGTTTTCACCGTTAAAACATATTTAACCAGAGATTTTAAAACCGGACATAATTTCAGGTTTTATACTCTCTGGTTTAAAACTATGTCGTTAATGTAATCGATGTGGATACGCTCCCCAATAGATAGCCCTTATGCCGAAAGCCTGATGTCATTTATAAAGCCCAGATACCATATCAACGTGGAGGCTATACGTATCACCAACGGTTAATAAGTTACAGAGATTATAAAACCGGGTTTAACACCCATGCAACGCAATATTTTAGTTAATTTACCGTCCTCAGTTTAGTTCTATTAAATTACTTCAAGTAAGTTAATAAATTCTGAAAATTAATGACCTGTAAAACGAAAAGCAGGCAAAAGTTTTCTTTCAGATTGACTTCAAACCCAATTTTAAAGGGCCACAAAATTGAAAAAAATTTGGTTCATGAGCTAAACGGTTTTAAATTTATGAGTACGAGAAATATAACACTAAAATGGCCGTTTAAAGTTTAAACACCACACGCCACACATTGCCCTTCTTTCGATTATCGAACAAATTTCTTTCGGGGAATCTCTGGCGCGTGGTGCTCAAGACTATACGGCCTTTGGAGTGATGTGTTTCTCCTGTTCTCATAAATTGAAGGCAAAAACATTTCCAAAATACAGAAAACTTCTTTTCGAATAACTGGATAAAACAAAATAAATCGACAACTGAGCGAACATCTGTAAAAACAGAATGTCCGAGTGGAAATCGGGCAGGTGGCAACTCTGCATTGGTTCCCTTGGGGAGTGTGCAGCTGGGACGTCTACCCCTGTATCCACTCCCACTTCCAATCACTATAGTGGAGTATGGACGTGGGTGGTCGAGGGGAGAGAGTCAGGAATGGAAGAACTTACATTGGGGGACGAAGGTAGAGTTTTTTTTCGTTTCTTTCTAAAAAGGGACCCCGCAGGTACTCCAGTTTTCGTTTCTCTCAAGTTCTCTCTCTCTCTCTCTCTCTCTCTCTCTCTCTCTCTACGAGTACGGGAATCACATCGGACGGACTTTTTCTCTCTTTTTCCCCTCCTTGTCCCTTTTACTCGCAGTGGGGAATTGGATTCTTTTAATAAAAACTATGGTGGTCGGGAGTCTTTGGGATCCACGAAGCGATTCCCCTACCTCACTGTCCACTTCCCTTTTCCCTGACAGCCCCTCTCTCACCCTCTCCCAATGCGACCCACTTCGTTTGCTATCTATTAGTAGTAGAGCACAATTTGTTTACTTTACTCGTCTCCTACAACTTTGCTCGGGTAAGAAGAGCAGTTTCGCGGACTGCTGCGATGCTCGTTTTTGTTCTCCGAGCCCATGACTGCATTCGCCGGCCGTGACGATGTTGTCTCCGGTTGTAGACTTGTAACTAACTGGCGTTTCCAACTAGTTGAAACAATCATCAAGCTCTGCGGAAAAGGATGTCTTGGGGTGGAAGAAGTAGAGGTTTGAAACCAAAAAAATCCCACGAGTCTAATTCAGGATTCATCGCATCACCGGGGAAAAACTTTGGAAGAGGAAGAACTCGTAGAGAGTTTTTTTTCCGTGGTGTCGTGTACGTGTTTTGTATATTTGTTTTGGCTTCAATTGTATTTTACATTTATTTCAGTTTAAATTGTTTGTCTCGATGTTAAGGAACCAATTTGTTGATATTTAATTATAAACAGATCGGTAGCAGAGGCCGGTAGTAATAAAGTAAGCATAATGGACATACATAAAAGATACGAGGGCTTATTTAATTAATAGTCGAACATAACATAGCGGTGGGATCATATAATTACTTAGATGATTCGAATCTAAACATATCCTTAAAACTTTTACCCTCAAAGAAGTACACGCCTTTATTTCATGCATTTATTTGTTTCAATTGCATTTTATACAAATTTAAGTTTTTCATTTCTTAAGCTGATGATGTTGAACCGAGGCGCTATTTTTTTCTGTAAACTGACCGGGAAAATATTTAATAAATCAAGGATTACAAACACACATAAAAGATCAAATCAATGGTTTCCGAGTTCACTTCCGAGTGCGAGTTTGCGAGTTTACGAGTAGTATGAAGACATAATGTTTTCAAGAATAAACTTTGCTATATTCCACACAGTTTTATTACAACTCAACCGGTTTCAACCTTTTCAGGTCATTCTCAAGAGTTAACATTAACTCTTGGAATTGGATTATTTGGAACATAACAAAGTTTATTTTTGAAAACATGAAACATAAAAAAGCCTGGAACTTCTTTGATTAATATCCTTACATAACAGTGGAGAGGACCCACTCTGTTTAAGCATGCTACAATGTGCTTAAGATGTTTAAAAATGAAACAATTTTTAAAAGACTTTTCATTATGCATACGAAGGCTGCCATCATTTTTTCACTGATTTCATCGGTCCATATTTACGGTTCAAAGCCTATTTTTTTTATTTTTTATTGTAATTTGTTAGTAATAACAACGCACAAAAATAGCTCGCTTAGGTAAACATACCTGGTATTATTTCGAGTGTATTGCTTTAAAAGAAAATATTTCTGTTATTTTATGAATTATCGGCTAACATTTTGTGCTCCGCAAAAATGGGTATCGTATGACTATTATGCGCATATGAAATATAAGCTCGTAAACATACCATTTCAATAACGGTTGATTGCAAAAGGAGCATAGAATCACTACACTAATTACTACACTATTACACTAGAGGTATAGAATTTATGAAATATATTTAGTTAAAATGTTACTTTTATTAATCAAAACCCTCGATCATTACCATATTGTACATATTTTTTTAAATAACCTTCATTATTCTCAACCGTTCGTTTTTAATTCGAGTATCATTAACACTTTTCAGGGACAATTTTCGCGCTCCCATACCAGTTTTATAAACCAAAATTACCATCATATCTCGTGTTAAGAACGCAATCAATTACAGCTTATGAGGATATAATGACGCTTGGAACAAAACAGGGGACTTAAGATAACCACAGACATATTGATGAATTTTTAGGCACAATTGTTTCGGTAGATTTGAATTTTATAAAATTTGGAACATGACTCCAGAAGTGATTGACATTAACGTTTATTTTTATCTCGAACAATTAGCGATCAAAGCAAAACCATAGCGTGTTGTAAGTTCCAGTAGAATATAATTTCAAGCAGGTTTACCTTTCTGAACATATTACTGCACTTTTAACTACGCTTTTTGTATTTTGTCCAAAAGCATAATGCCACGGCGCGGCGTACTCAAAATACTTGATTAAATTTTTGACGAATTGCCTCGGTAACGAAACCTAAGCCGTCAAGTAAAATAAAATATTTTCGAGGACTATACGAAGTTTCTTTCATTTAATCTTGGAGTACAACAAAGTTACGCCATAAAACATTGCATTTTTACTGAAAATAGTTAACTGTATCATATGGCTCAAGTGTGATCTCCGATTTGATTTCACACCTTCACACATATTACAGATTTACACATTCTTAATACGCCGTCTTGACGCTGTTCCTTGCGGCGCAGGTATTGTTACAATCTCAAGCTCCTAGTTAACTAAAATTGTTTTTCTTCTGTGATGTTTACAAATATGCCTAGTTCTTTGACATTTATTCTACTTTGAAAATTTAAATCATCGCTACAAATATCTTCACTTCATCATCCAAGCATCACTCGTACTATCTGTCGAATCGTCGGATCCTTTGCACCATTTTCTACGATCTTTCTCTGGGTGTGGACCTCCACGATCACACTTCTAGCACGATTCGACAACCTTCCAATGCAATTAATGTTTGAATCGCTACCAAGATGTCGAATAATGCTTATTCCACCACTGAAATTCACTTAAAATATACACATCCAATGACTAATAATTTTATTGATTAACCTAAGCATTTGATTATGAAGTTAAAGTCTATCCTCTATGCGTAGGCAACCCACCGCACTCGCATGTACAAATGTTCAAATACAAAGCATTCGCCCTGTTGCGGTGGATCCCGCACGACGGTGCACTAACTTAAAAAGGGCTATTTACTTAAAGATTTATCCAAATTTTAAATGAAAGTAAAAGAATGTTGACTCCTGTGGATGCATTTCGGTGACCATTCATCCAGGTGACCATCGACAGGGAGCGTTAAAATCTCGTAAACACGTGCTTGTTATCCGAGGTTTGAAGTCCGAGTGAGTCTTAATCCGTAACAGAAGAATCATTGCATAAATTTGTATTATTCTACAGTGCCACGCGAGATAAGGTGGAATAGCATGGTTAGAAATTTAATGAAATAAAAACTTTTTTCCGTCCACTGAAACTTTCCTTAACACAACGCGTTTTAACGCTTTAGCGTCATCTTAAGTTACTATGTCCTGAGTTGTCCTGCCTTTGGATCATTAACCCTCACAATCCCTCACATTTTCCTAACTCCTGGCATATTTTTCTTAGGTGCGGATAAATCGTAGAAATGCGTAGCAAAAGAAAGTTTCTCGAATAAAAGACAGAACGAAGTTTTTATTTTATTTAATTATTTTTAAAGAAGGAAATTATTTCGTTTCCCTCATTATAAGTAATATGACTTCATATTCTTCCGCACGAAGTTTTCATTCAATAAAATGTGTAGAATTTTAGAGCTTATTTCGTTTCCCCTCATTAAAAGCTATGCCTTCGTATTTTCGCAATGCTAGGATTGCATTTGTGTCTCCCCAAAGTCTTTCACCCTTTCCATTTCTCATACCTTCCTAGCTTCTGGGAAATATTCCTACTCTGTGAACTTTCTGCTTACTTCCGTTCTTAAAAAAAAACTTTGTCCCAGTAAAATTTTAAATGTTTATTTTTATGATAATTGAGACAGTCTGATAGCAATGCCAATTATTTTTCCACATTTATATAAATGAAACTAATGCCATGGGAAAATGATGCTCGGAAGTGCGTTCTTTACTCATTACCTTTTCATATTGTAAACTAAACAAGGAGGAGATGCGTACACAGAAGTAAGTATTGTGTTGTGTAGTTTACCGAGTAAGCATGACTAAAATTATATTCGAAGCTCAAACATTCCCGTGAACGAGAATATTTTCGGTTAAGTGTACTTTTATTATTTTTATTTCACTTACATTTCTGTTTTTGCCATTATCTATAATTCATGGTTTTCCCATAAGGGTTAAGGTGTTCTGATTAAACGAGACGTTAAATATGGCTATGAAAAGCAATTTTTTATTCAATTACCGACACCATCCTCAAAGTAAGGGCTTATGCTTGGAAAACTATGCTTTGTCTTAAAAAGAATCATATATTTTTATATTATTTTTTCATAAATATATAGAATAAGTGACATTTTCCCCACCCACCATGGTATATATTTGAGCAGTATACTTGCTGATAGGGTGGACAGCCAATCAGAAGAACACAATAAACTCTTCTTTTCCAATAATATGAAAGTTTAACATTGCAACCAATTCATCAAGAAAACTTTCGTTTCCTTATATTGAAATGCACACGGGTAGGACGGATTTGCCTCTTATGGTAGAGTCAGGTAGAGAATTTGACTGTTCGTATGGTATGAACTATGCAGGTAAGCCGTCAACTTTAATAAATATTTATTTCGTTTTAATTTTTTCGTGAATTTTCAGGGAGTGTTTCAAAAGTGAAATTAGAAGCTGCCATCCGCAAGTAATAGATATTTGCCCTAGGTTTCTTCTTAAATGTAAGACATCAGCCTTTATTTAGAAATATTTTCCATAAGAATCATGTACTAGGATCATATACTTTTTTCTAAGGATTCCTGAAAAAGTGTTAAGTAATTGTAACGGTTGCGATGTTATATAAGATTTCTATCGCAAATGAATGATTATAGGTATAGAAATACTAGGTGGTGCTCACAAGAGGAGAGTTTAAGGTCATTGTGGATGAATCAACCGTATTTTAAGGGGGTAGAGGTACGCAAGGACTCCCCCGCGGAGGGAACGTCGGCGTCTTTGCCCCTCCTTTCTTGTATACTTTCCTCCTTCCAACGTCTCTTCACAAGCGAGTGCCACCAAGTTTCACAACCCTTATAAGCATTTTGTTAACGGTTAAGTCCTTCAATAAGCGTTCTATTCAATTCAATCACTAAGAAATAAATTTTATCTTCATTCACTCCTCGAAAATCGTCCGACAAGCAGGAACGTGATCGGTCATTCCAACAAGAAGTGGACATTAGGATCGACCCTAGCGTTGCCATAAGGAACACATATTGAGCACTTTGAGTGTCCCTGAATGACAATGATTTTCGCTACTTACATGAGCCCCTTACATGAGTTCCAAATCTTTGGTAGAAATTTTTTCTTAGATGTAGACATTTGCTAGATAGGGAAAGAAGACGTTAACCAAAACGACCCTACTCATACATGCGAAGGGACAAGCAGTAACATTCAAAATTTGTTGGGGAAAGGACGATAAACGTTTCACGGCCGCAGCCATATCCGAAATGAAGGGATGGTAGTGGTGCCATTTTGTTCACCCTCACTAAGGTGGCACTACGGTTGGCACTCATTGCATCATTACTCTCAGAACACGTTTCAGAACAGGGTAGTTTTGGAACAGGCGAACTCGGGGACATATTACGTTATAGTGATAGCGTTTTCATGTTGCTCCGGAGTTTATGGGCGGAATATTGTAAAAGTTCCTTCAGATAATGATCCAGAGTAGTTCTCGGTATAACTCAAATTTGCGTAGCATTCTCCAAATATTTCTTCTAGAGAAAAGAGCGATAAAGCTTCAATTATAAATTATTAAATACGCTTAAAATTATTTCAACAAGCATAATTGATCAAATGCGCTTTATGTATCATATATATTTGATAAAATACCACTAAAAATTGTTTCATCAAATATAAATTGGACCGACTGAACTGAGACGATCTATTATTATTAATCAAAGACACAGAAGCCAACCACCCTTAGTAAAGAGATACATAGTTATTGCTGTAACATTGCGGTTTACAATAATGCTATATCGAAATTTGGAGTTTCTAAGTGCATATCGCTTAAATTTGGTTACATTGAGACAGGTAAATAAATGTTTTGACAAAATTGGAAATTGAATAAAAGTAAAAAAGTGATCGTTCCAAAGTAAATTCATTAAAACGCACATTCCTTGTCAATTGTTTTTTTCCTAATATTCTTTAGGAACACAAAAAATAATTAATCTAAAATATAATTATTTACACCAATAGTTCTCAAATAATTAAACCATAAAAACCTAACCATTAAAATACATCTGCTGAGTAACAGCCTCCCTGCTGGAAATCTCCCCATGGGTGCAAAAGGAAAGATGTCCCCATGGTGACAATCGGGGTCCCCACTGCCTGTCCCCATGGGGATAAGGGAATCCCTATGGAGACACGCAGATCCCCATGGGGACAAGGGGATCAGATAGGTAGAACAGATTAGAATAACACAAGATTACAAAAAAAAGAATTGGTGTGCTTAATACCACACGGAAGAAGTGTAAACTTCTATGGCGATATTCTGATAAATATAATATATAAAAACAAAACTCCACCAATAGGTATCAATCCAGGGACCTTCGGTACGTAGGACGACGACTCTATCCACATGATTATCTTACTCTGTTAAAATGAGAGCGTTCTCATGAGTTTACATTCGGTATGCTAAGCGTGACTCAGAAAAAAAGTGTGTCGCCCAGAATCCGATTTAGCGCCTGCAGAATTGTCTGTGCGCGGTACGCCTATAGAAGTTTACACTTCAAAAATGTTTCTTCAAAAATTTATTCTCCCCTACCATTCAAACTTCTGGTTTCAGTTTTTATTTTATCCTTTAAGTAGCGATTTAACAATGCCTGACTCAGGTACTTAGTAAGTATTTATAAAATGGGTTACAATTTCAAAAATGAGATTTATCCTCCTTTAACACACAACATTTTAACTATGCTGGAAATATTAGTCTTTTCGATGAGTCAATTGAGTCTCCTATAGGACACCCCATGTCACCTTGGAGGCACATCATATCCCCTTGGGTACACATCATGTCCACCTGGGGACACCCCTCAGATACCCTATGACTCCTATAAAACACCCTATATCCCCAAAGGGATCCCCATGTCCCCAGGGGGACACCCCATGTCCCCAAGGGGATACCCCATGTCCTCTTGGGGACATTTCCAGCAGGGCTAGAAATATAATTGAAGAAAATTCACATTCATGCGTGTGGATAATACAAGTACAAGGATTGTAGTCGGATATTCTAGACAAAAACCCAATTATAAAACATGATAATGTAAATAAAGACGGGTCATGTAGAAAAGTCTCTTACACAGAGCACATGCTAGGCTTTAAAGTCTCGAAAATCCATGCTCTTAGAACATCGCACAAGATAGAGTGAAGCTCTGGCCGACAATTTAGTAACTTTAATAAAACTGAGACAATCCAGGCACTCACAAAGTTCTTTACGTTGTTCAAGCCCCAAGATCGTGACCGCGCAGAAATCGCCATAATTGCACTCGTCGAGTCATCTAGCGGATGCCACTCGAAGTACCATTCATTCGGCGTTTGCTCGCTTCTCTTTCCAAGCATGAAATGTCTCTTCCAAAGGTAACTCACGACGTCGGGAAGAATGCTCTCAAAAGAAAGAGTGCAATAAGTGAAGACGAAGAGGAGATGAAAGCCGAATCGGAAGAAAGAGGAGAATAAAAGGACATGTTAACAAGGTGTAGGTAACAGTCTTGATGGAAAAAAGCGAAGAACTTGGGTTCATAAGATAAAACTCTCCAAACTCCAGATTGAAAGGAAAAATATAGAGAAAACATGCTTATTCACTCGTGCTTTCCTTTATTTAGCCTACAATAAATACTACAATTAAGTAAATAATTTGCCATAATTCGCACTTACATTTCTAGAGAGAGAAGGATATATGTTACTGTACACTAAAAAAGGTAATAACCATGGCGAGGAGATCTTCTAGCACACCTTTCTTCAGCCCCAAAATATAGCTTAGGCCTGAAGTAATCATTGAATGTTACAATAAAACATCGCAATGCTTCAATGAGACATAAAACACCAAAAACCCATGATTATTTGGAGAAACATAGTACCAGAAAACACATGGATCCCACGGAGAACACGGGTCGGGAGAACGGAAAACACAAAAGAGTCGGGAGACTTTATTACCCATTACAATCAACTCTGCATGTTTACATTCACGAAATTTCCAACAGCCATGTGCTTTTCTAATATATACGCTAGTTGATATCCAAATGAGCACAGTGAGAAGCATGTCAAGGATGCGTTAGACTTCTTCTGAAGCCAAAACTTCCCTAATTCTGAACGGTATACAATCTGTTGTGAGTTTTGTAATTAAAATTTCGGATTCAGAATGGTTTTGAAGTTTTATATCCTGATCCCGCCTAGAAAATCACTCAAAAACACACAACAACAATGTTGTCATTGAAAGTTTCTTCAGTCCCCTAAATAGTAGGAACGAATAGTAAGGTATAGTAGGTAAAGTAGGTAGGTAGGCACAGTAACTAATAGGTGGTAGCTTTAAGACATGGCAAAATGGCAAAAAATATCTTCCCTTTAAAAGATATATCAAGCATACAAAAACATGAAACACAGATTGGCTAATCGTCTAACGTACGACCACTTTCAATGAACACAACAGTCGTATTTTAGCGCAAAAACAAAATAAAGATCACAATAATATATCTCTCTACGTCAAGCACGATTTGTCACAGTTAGTAATTCATTTAATAATCAACCCATATGTATGTCTATTTAATTATAAATAAATACATAAATATGAATAGTAATAAGATTCTGGTAATTTTCTTTATCACACTAAGAGTCACACTAAGAGTCGTGTTCTTATGAACACGACTCTTAGTGTGACTCTTATGAACACGACTCTTATCTTAGAAAGATCGTCTCTCTCACTTCCCTGCAAGGGCGGATCCAGGGAGCAATCTTGGGGGGGGATGGAGAAATTTGGAAATTTTGTACGAGGGCATGGGTCTCTGCGTACACACGCATTCCTGCGCCAGCGTGATTATGAGAATCTAATGCCATACATCTTATATTTATTCATAACTATGCCCGTTGGCGATGTTTATTAACATCATTAACTATGTGTTTGTTAACTCCTCTCCGCCAATTCTACCCGCAATCTGTTGATGCCTGTATATGGTACATGGAACGCCAGAATGGAAATTAAGCAACATTTAATGAAATATCTGTCCGTGGACGCCTTTCTTCATTCTACCAAACCCGTCCTCCACTAATGCTCAAGCCAATTACTACGGTCACTACTACTCTAAGATAACCTTATTTGCCTGCATCCCACTTTCATAGAATTTTAACGGGCAATAGAATTGTTACTGGCTACATCACCAAACCTCGGAAAATGCGGAAAAGTTAACTCAACCCACTGAGTTCACGACCACTGATTCATTAGTGGCAAAATTATATTATGGTGAAACTGGAGAGATGTCACACCTGTAATGGAAATGTTAATTCCGTTTTACGATGCAGCTAAAAAGTAAAGAAATATTCTTTGAAAATTAAGTTGTACTGCTAAAATCCAAAAAGTGTTATCTCCCTATTTCGCTAGGGAATGGGGGAAACAGCTTCGCAAGAGACATGGGTAGGTGGATAGGTAATACAAAAGTGGGATGGACGTAGCCTCAACTGTGACTCATCTCCTCTCGGTCGGACTCTCGTCTTCCGCTGCCCAACTCGAAATGGCCGAAACAACTCGTTATCGAAAAACACAGTTCATGCTCGTTGGAGAGAGATACATGTTTTACTTAGCACATCAATGATATTAAGTTGTTGGTAAATGAAGTTTACAATCAAATCCTATGACTTTTCTTTTACTCGTCGGACCTCTTGGGGGGGGGGGGAGAATTTCCCGCTCTCCCCTCCCCCCCCGTGGATTTACCACTGCCTCCCTGTGCCCCCTCCAGATTATAACTTTGGAGATTCCTCTTCTTCAATTTCGAGCAATATTCTGTCCAGCTTGAATCATTTTTTACGTACTCTACTTTAAACTTTTAGCCTTTTGGGGCATAACTGTCGCAAAAGTTGCAAATCTAGATCCAACTGTGACGAATTGTCGCTCTCTCACTCTCTACTCGCCATTATTTTCGCCGTCTCCTTTGCCTTTTTTTTCTCCGGCTTTACCCTTCCTTCCTTCTCACATCTTTCGGGCCCTCCGTTCCTTTCACTCTGACCTCCCGACCTTGCCATTTTTCCTTCGTCTGATGTAATCCCGACCTTAATCCACCCTAAGCCCTTTACCCCATAGCTATGAAGCCACTTATGCCGTTAGCAAAAAAAAGGATTAAGGGAAAGGGCACATTTTCATTTTTCCTCTTCCGTGTACCTTTCACTGCTGTCTCCCTCTCGCTTTGCGGGGATGGATTCCTTTAGTCGCGTCCACAGTGTTTTCCACTCAACCATCCAAAACGAATTCCCTCGCCCTTCCCGAGCGGCTTCCGTTCCTAAAACTCCAAAACACCGGTAATACCCTTCCTAAAAACACGATTCGGAGTGTGGAAAGAAAGATTGATCAAGAGGTCAACTGAAGATCCACGGGCAGGTTATTTTTCTTCTGCAGTGTATAAGGGTGGGTTTACACTGGAAGGTTACTCCTGAAAGTTTCTTCTGCTAGAGCTTGCGGGAAATTTCACTCTGACGAAAATATTTCACAATTCAGTACAGAGACGGACTGATTGCCGTTTACTCTGGCAACAAAACGCTTCTGCAAGCGACTTGCCGAAACTTATAAAAGTTCTGCAAGCGGACCTGAATAGCCTTATAGACGAGTAATTTACGCAAAAGTCGCTTGCTGCAAGTAACTTGTGTGCAAACTTGCCAGTGTAAACCCACCTTAAGAAAAAAACGCTGGTACCAGTCATGTATTTGCTATAAACGAAGGCTGTCCATTAAAATTTAGCGTATAGTCAGTTGCGTGATTTTAAATACTTGAAAACATTTACATGCAAGAAATAAATAGCAGAACTTTCCTAGAATTCCGCGGTATAGAAAATCGGCTTGCCGTGTTTCGTGTCATCTTTTTTCAGTACGTGTTTTTTTAGATTACATTAACGACGGAGACAACGGAACTACCTGTAATTCCACAGGTGCACAAAGGAAAGTAATTGCACAAGAGTCTTTAGGCAACGCCTTGAGGAAGAGTGAACTGAGGTTGAGAAAAGGCCAACTCTCGTAATATTCCAACATTCGATAATAATTGGTAACGGGCATCCGAAAACACGGCGAAAGATTGAAATAGGTATGTCGATATTGAAGGACCAAATCAAACTAATGGGTAATTAATAGCAATCTATTCAAAGCGCATGCAACCTATGCAGAAGTTTAATATGTATTTTTAGTTATACGGTAAGGTGCATGCTGCTTAGTGGCGCCAGAATCAAAGCCAGCATGGCGACGTGCCATTATTAGCGCAGCGCCAAAATGTGTCCTTATAAAGCATTTATTTTGTCTGTGTGTCATCAATAATTCTTTTTAAAATAGAACTTTTGGCTGCAAAAGTAAATGTAAATACTTAACCCTGTTAATGGATGGATTCGCGATATCGTTCAATAATCACAAGAAAAACAAGCGTAAATTACTTTCTTGATTAGTACTCGCGCCCATTTTTTACACCCTGAAGAATTTCTTTCCATCTTCCAAATAGTAATTTTTAGCCACCATCAAGAACCTTGCCACCATCTTTCCTTTCTCGTTCTACGTCCGCGATTCCACATGTCAAGGATTTTCCTGGTTCAAATCGAATATGCTCACGCGTCTTTCGAACTAAATCCCATGACGGCCTTTCGATATTTCATTTCGTGTGTAAAGATTGGTGGATCAATGTGAATGGAGTTCAGGGATTTCCGGGCTCCAGGTAATGATATTTCTTTCTTCCATATGTTGCCAGAACTCACTTATATCTTGACACGCAGTCTGAGATCGAAATAGAGATTTCGAGATGCTGGACGTTTCTCTGAATTATTGGAAATCTTTGCATAAACAGAGATCCGAAAATCAACGTAACCTTTTCTTTGAGAGAGACTTGGACGGAGCTAAAATTGCACAAAATATATTTTCTTCCATTGTCATGTGTGCGCGATTGGTTGCCTTAAAGGAATATTGTGATAAAGGTTTGGGAATATAAATAAAGGAAAGAAAATATTGGTTACCTTAATAGTATCAATATTTACCATTTTTTCATGCGTCTGTCCCTTATCGAAATTCATTTATTATCAGGCATTACACGCATACCTTGCAATCGTTTCTTTCACCTGTACATACCAATGGATAAAAGCGCACTCGGTTATGGAATTGATCAAATTTTACTATAAAGACCACAATTAAGGCCCAGTTTTAAAATGACTGATTAATGTGAACTAAAAGATGACGCAGCCTTTTCGTTAACTTGATGGACGCCGAGATCACGGGTTTTGTCCATTTCATCAGACTTCCGTTAATTCACGTGAGCGTCATTCCTGGTATTCCTGGTAGGGTCCAGCGTTAATTTGTGGTAGCGACTAACGATTAAATGAAACACTAATTCATTCCACACATAATGTTTATTCACGACCAGGTTTCAGTGCTTAGGGTCATCATCAGTAGCGATTGCACGAAAGCTTCAATCTAAGAAATCTGGTCGTGACTAAATCATCTATGTCCCATTGATCACACATACATAGTGTGTCCCATTGAATTGGACACACTATGTATGTGGAAATGCCGAGTGTTTCTTTAAATGGTGGACGTTATCAATGGGAGTATGAGCTACTAATTAGTAATAAAATATGTTATTTACCACCTTGGAACACAGCCACGTCTTCACTAGGGACAGAGTTAAGATCGAATAACGACAAATGACAACATGAGGAAAAAAAGAGCAGGTAATTTTGGAAATAGGCTCCTCCTCACGTCACGTTTTGGGCAACTTCCAGTAGAAATTATTTCACACGAATTGTTCGATAGGCGATAAGTTTTCCCGGAGCCAAGTTTGTTCCTATTTTAGGAACCTACTAATAGGAATGTGTTGAAATACTGATCCTTAGCAAAACACCGAGTAGAAAACTAGAGACTTCCAGTTGAAAATAATGCTTTTCGTATCCGTTCTTGCAAATGTATTCCTTCGAATAATGACGTTCATAGCTTGTTATCGCTTTTAAAGTTACCAAATGTACCTAAAGGGATGGTCAAATCATTGTTTTGTTTCAATTTTGATGACAAAATTAATGCTTGAATCTATCATTTGAGTGCTTCTTCCAAAGTCTCTTATTTTATTCGCTGATGGGATAGGAGCTATTTCTCTTTTTTTCCAGTCCTAAGGAATGAGTTGTTAGATCCTATTTCCCGAATCTACAAGAAGTATTTGGCCCGTTTCGAGATTCGTCTATCTAAGACAGGGATTCCCAACCAGGAGTCCTTTGGGGGTGCGAGAAAGCATTCCAGCGGGCGCAAGATAAAATTTATGTTTTGTTTATATTAAGGGTATATTTTTTGTAGGGTTTTTGCAATTTAATTTGTTTTAATTCGTTTTTTTCATGTTTCATTTTTGTTAATATATTACTAAGTAATAATTAATTCTGCAAATTTGCTTTGGTCACCTTCACTTTTATAATTAAATAAATAATTACTTTAAGGGGTGCGAGAACATATTAAAATTTTTAGGGGTGTGGGACCTAAAAAAGTTTATAAATCATTGGTCTAAGACTAACTTCACTTCCTGTGGCCGGCAATAGTCATGGGCAAAGTGGACTTAGGCATGTGACCTAGTTAATTTTCGCTTCCTGTTTTCACGATCCGTGGAGTGACAATCTCGGTTTATGGAAGAGCATCATCACAATTATTTTCTCTGCGAGGTAAATTTTCACCAATCTAACACTAATGCCCAGTACACGAATTTTCAGCAACTTCAAGCTTCAAACATAGGTTTTATTCAACACAATCTTAGAATGGCATGATGCGGACTGAATTGCAAGTTGACGCTAAAAGCAATCGTGAACTGGCCATTATCCACTGATATTCATCTAGTATTCATTAATTCAACGACTCCAACATTCTAGCCACAATGACCGAGGTCTAACTGACGTAAAATAACATTGTCGCTCATTCATAGTATTTCGCCACAGCCCGTATAAAGAAGCAAATAGATAGGTATTTTAATGGCTCTAAATTATGCGAGACGCCGAATAGTACGTAAAACCAAGTATGGGCCTCAATTTTAACGCAAGCAAGCATTCGCGTAGCACGTAAAGCCCCACCAACTACCCAATCCCACAAGCATGAATATTTTCCCCCACAACTACTCCTATCCTGAATGGGCGATTTAAATATCGCAGCAACTTATGAGTCAAAACAGATACAAAACTCCAAATTTTAATTTATTTTGTTTAAAAAATCCTGCTTTCGCAGATGAAATGGGTTACCTATAGAAAACCAAAATTTAGGTACAAAATACGTAGATTATTCCACGAATATATTTTTAATAACCACATTTGTCTAGCCATAGGAGCCAACTGCAGCTCCATTTGTATGTAACTGCCGCATTTTGACTTCAATGCAGAAATTCGCTAATAACTTTAATATATAGGTTGTGAGATTCCTGCACATTATTTTTAATCAATACCCCAGTACTTGTCGTTTCTTATAAACAGTTTTAATTAAAAGCTTAAACATGCTTTCCCGTTAGAATTTACGTTTTTCTGATGTAATCTGAGCAATCTCCGTAAGAGCCCATTTTAAAATCTCCACTTTCAAGGCTGAATTACAGTAAAATAGCCTGGGAACCCTATTTTTCATCTCAGTTAATAAAACGCACTTCAAAGATGTTATATTATTGTTTTCAGAATATCTAGTATAAGAGACCCTGAGGCCAGAGCCACCTAAAGATGAGATAATTGTCCTAGGGTAAGCAAGCGACTCTTGAATCCGGCACGGGAACCAGCTCAAGATCGGCGAGCAGAGAAAAGTCACATGCAAGAGTGAAGCAATGGACTGGGTGGATGAATCAGAAAACACTTCCTAAATGCTATCATAATCATAAAAAAAGGAAAATATGAATCGTATTTATACACATATTTTTATTACGCCAACCTAGGTTTCAACGAGTAACTGTCATTTTCAAGCTCAAAATGGCGTTCCTTATAAAAAGGCGGTTACCCGTTTAGGCCTAGGTCGGCAATATAAAAAGTGTGGATAAATACTGTTTCAATTTTTCATTTCTTACGAAAATTACATTCAACCACGAGTATCCTTAATACTTTGCTTGGTAACATGATTATGTGTGCGCAAATATTTGTATCAGCCTGTTTCATCCGTAATGATTTTTAACTATTTTTCATCTACGGGTAATAAGTATTGATACTACTTCACGTACACATTAAATCAAATAGTCAAAGATTATATATGGCTTTGAAATATCAATTTCAAAAATCCTATAAAGATGCATTTAAGGGTAAATCTAAAAGCATAAACTGAGATCTTTCTGGTAGGAAAGATGATACAACGAATACGATGTTTCAATTACCTGAAAGGGTACATTGCAAATGGGACAGAAATATATCTCGAATAAAAATAGAATAATTTTGGAAATATCAGTGAAACAATGCATACATATCTGAAAAAAGAACAAAAATGGAAACGTGGATAAGGTGTTCTTTTAACACAGTAGCGGACCCATCATTGATGTATGATGATGAAGACAGTTATGATAGAAAGGGGAAAAACAAAACACCAGGCAGCAGAGTTCATGAAAAGGCACTAAAGGATATACCATTCGAGACAAAAAGAAAAATATAGAAATATGAAAAGACCTAGCAGTCGAACAATTGCTGGAAAAATTAAGGAATACAAAAGAAAGTGGTAGGAATATCTGGGTAGAATGCCGAACAAAAAGTTTTCAGGGATATCAAAGGACTAACAGACTAGAGGGTCATTCCATGTCAAACGATCCAATGATGGTTGCATGGCAATTTTGAAATAATCCATTTTGTGCAAATATATACCTACATTTATTGGCATTTATTGCAACGATTTAAAAAATGTAATCCCCCTCCTTTTGTCTCGGCAGCAATTTTTCCTAGATGGTGCATGCAAATTTGTGAGAATTTTGATGTTCAGTCAATCCTAAATATCTCAAGAACTAACTATGGCATGGTGATATTGTGAAGCCCTACTATTTAAATCATAATGGAAAACATTTTCTAAAATTTATCTTATTTTCTTTTATACTTCTTTATATTTGAAATCAAACTTGAATACAAATTTTGTTTTCTAGAAAAAACACGCTTCCGACTCGATAAAACTGTACGAAGAAGGAATGTCTCAGATTTTAGCGTTTTTGTAGTAAAAGTAATAAAGCAGAAGAATAACTATGTAAATTTTTATATTTGTGGAACTAACGTTTTTTCTTCTAGAAGAAATTATAAATGGCTTCACGCTCAAAATCAGCCAATTTTGGACTTTATTTTCCCCGCTGGGGGAGATATTAAAAGTATGTAGCTTAAATAATATAAATATAGGCAAAAATACAAGAAAGAGTAAAAAACTTAGTAAAAGTAGGAGCTAGAAATTCTACTCATAAGAGAAATACGGTAGTTGTTCACTAGCTTGGCGCTCTAGATTAGCCATTCTTGGACTTCATTTTCTCCGTTTAGGGAGTTATTAGAACTATGTGACTTAGTAAATACTAAGGCATGCAAAAGTGCAACATACAGCTAAAATGTGAATTTTAAGGTTACACTCGTAAGAAATGAAGGGAAATTGATAAAAATTATAATTTTGATTTGTTTCCTTGACAATTGGAATCCCCTTAGTAACACTCAAAAATGGGTTGGCAAACCTATTTTTTAGTATTACCAGGGGTAAAGAATATAAAAAAGAATGAATGTAATGGATCTTATGAGATGCATCTCATAGCTTTCACTAATTCATATTGCGATTTAAATTTTTTATTCTCTATCAACCGATACGCTCGTTCTCATTCCTTCCTGGGGAAATACAGGTTTGGGCTAAAGGTAGTTTCGTGGGGCCCCCCAATACCTCAGGTATACGAGACCCAAGGAAGGTGTAATTAGTGCGGTCCTCGCTCGAAGAAGACCCCTTTCCGAACCCTTCCTCGAGCTCCGAGAGATAATCCGGGTCGTCGGACACAGCGTGAGTTTACCCCGGCAGATATGACCATCCGTAGTACATTTTTTACTTTAATAATTCGGATGCTTACAGATTAATAAATAAGGTAATGTTACTCCTGACGGCGGAGCGATTAAGTACGTCTTTTGATCGAGGTTCTACGATGAGAAATAACGATTTTACGAAAGTTGATGTGATTTTAACCGATTGCCTCCAGAAAATTGGCAACGCCGAAGCTATGGGAGGGGAGGGGGGAAAGCAAGAGGCGCTTTTTTCTCCCCCGACCCCTTTTTTAAGCTAACCCACGTGGGATGTCCTGCAAGGTTGTTTGGAGGAGGGTGTGTTTTCACCTACTTTCACTATTTTATCTATTCCTGTATTTGCAGAGTATTGTATAAACGTTAAAAGAAAGGCAAGAGGTGCATTTTTCTCCTCCCACTCCGCTTTTAAGCTTACAGTATTTTATCTAATCCTCTAATAGCAGAGGGATGGATAAAAGTAACCGAGCTAATCGTAGAACAACCATACGCAGTGAGTTGTTCGGCTTAAAAAGTAGTTAGTCGAATTTAGAACATAATAGAATTACAGAAAAAAACAAAACAAGAGTACCGGATATAATTTTCAGGGACGATCAAATCTCCTTAGTAAAGAACACTAATACATTAGTAGCACTAGTCAATTAGCGTAACGTAAGGAATTAAATCGCATGTTTACATCATCTTGTTGATATTACAGGAGCAGGTGCCATAACTGGAACACAATACTGGCTCACCGACGATATCTACATATACATCTACATGTTACCCTGCGAGCCACCTCTAGGTTGTTTGGCAGGGGGTGACAAGTCACCAAAATGCAGCATGCAAGCGGACCGCCACATGCACACCGCACGGTCATGAATATAAAGGATACTAACCAATTCCATCATGAACTAAAAACCATCATGCAGCATGCAAGAGAATCCCCACATGCACGCCACACATATACGATGACACATAATATTCTACATGCTACTTAAGAGGGCAATCTGCCTATGAAGCTAGAACATGCAAAACATGCTGTTAGAAACACCATAAAACTCCGTAAACATGCTTTAAGAAATACATAAGTTAGTAAGCTACACTACCAGTCAACTAATCTATTTCTAAGTCCTTACACAGCCGTTATAGTCTCTTATCGCTCGCGGAAAAAACGACATTTTAAATCTATCTGTTCTACATTCTATCTCTCTTATTTTATTTTTATGATCTAATCTACCATAGTACGTTGGCGGTCGTAAAATATGATCAACTTCGTCGGAAAATATACTACTTTGAATTTACATAATAGATGTAGTCTTGTTTTCAATCTACGGTCTGACAGTGATTCCCATCCGAGTTGTTCTAAGAGGTCAGTAACACTAACAAGACCATCGTAACGGCTTCTCACGTACCTGGCTGCTCTTCTCTGTACACGTTCTAACTCTGTTTTTAAGCCTTTTTCATGAGGATCCCAAACACTGGAAGCATATTCTAAATGGGGTCTAACGAGAGAGAAGTAGCTTATTTCTATCACTTTGTCGTCGCACTTGCCTAGAATTCTTTTAATAAATCCCAATTTACGATTAGCTTGACCTGTTATTTCCCGAATATGTTTATTCCACGATAGATCATTATTGAGCCTAACTCCGAGATATTTTACGGATTCTACCGTCTGTAATTGGGTATCCTGAATGAAATAGCTCTGTTGTGGAGAGTTATTTTTCCCCAGAATTTCATTACTAAGCATTTTTTCAAATTTAACTCTAGCTGCCACGCATCGCACCATGCTTGGACTGCAGTAAGGTCGTTCGTTAGTTTATCCTTATCTTCACTGCTACGGATTTCCCTGTATACTACAGCGTCGTCTGCAAATAATCGAAGTTTACTATCTATTATTTCACCAATATCGTTGATATAGAGTAGGAAGAGGAGTGGGCCTATGACACTATCCTGAGGGACGCCAGAAGTGACTCTAACTTCGTTGGAGGCTACGCCGTCTAATACTACTCTTTGCACGCGATCGCTCAAAAGTTCTCTGATCCAGGAAATTACATCATCGTCTAGGCCGTATGATTTTAGTTTTACTAATAACTTTCCGTGGGGCACTTTATCAAATGCTTTTTTGAAATCAAGAAAAATCGCGTCCATTGGAATGTTGTCCTCTCCGGAGACTAAAATATCGTGGGCAAACAGCGCTGAGTTTCGCATGATCTACCTTTCCTGAATCCGTGTTGAGTTCTCATTAACAAGTTATGCGTGTCTAGGTGTTTCATTACTGAGCTGACAACAATGTGTTCAAGGGTTTTGCATGAAATGGACGTTAAAGATATCGGTCTGTAATTACATGGCTGTTCCTTGTCTCCACTTTTGAATATGGGCGTTACATTGGCAATTTTTTCAGTCATTTGGTACTCCGTGTTGCTTTATGGATTTTGTGAATATTAGCTGTAAGTAGGGGGCAATTTCTGACGCTAGTTCTTTATACACGCGAGAAGGGATTTCGTCTGGACCAGGTGACTTATTTGGACTGAGCAATTTCAATAAAATTTCTGTTCCGTGAGCACTAATATCAAGGGGAGGCATCTTTCGTATGCAGTGATTATCAACCGCCACGGATGAATTCTCAGATGACTCAGTGAACACGCTCTTGAAGTAGGAATTTAATAAATTGGCTTTATCGGAACTGTTTGTTAACACATCTCCATTATCGTTTCTTAGCGAACAAACGGTAGATCTTTAACCTTGAACTTCCCTAACATAAGACCAAAATGCTTTTGGGTCATCCCGTAACTGCTCTACAAGTGTTTTCCTTTTAAAATTCGTCAATGCATTCCTGAACGCTTCCTTTGTAGCGGCTTTAGACAACTTATATTTATTAATTATTAACTCTCGATCACTAGGAGATACATCATCAATGATTTTTTCAACGATTTTCTGACTTCCGCGTCATACCATCTCGGTTCGCTACCTTCTTTTTTTATTTTACTAGGGATATATCTTTTGATTCCTGAATTTATGAGCGAAAGAAAAACTTTCCAAGTCGCTTCTACATTTAACTCCATTACTGATTTTTGAAACACGGGAAAAGCATTTTTCAGATTACTCTTGAACCCATCAAAATCAGTTCTTTTAAATATGAAAACTTTTCGTTCTCGTTTAAAACTTTTTGCGATATTTAAATAAAACTTAGCTGTTACTGCCCTATGATCACTGATTCCCTCGACGGTGCTCACATTTATTACCTGATGTGGTATATTTGTCGCTAACAAATCAAGAATTTTTTCTCCTCTGTTAGGAGCTGAAGCTATTTGAAGCAATGCGTTTGATGAAAAAGCGTGCAGTAACGCCTCGCAAATGACTCTATCTCTCCCACCGGGTATGAAGCTATAGGTCTTCCAATCTATAGAGGGTAAGTTGAAATTTCCGCCTAATATCAGATTTCTATCAGGATATTTGGATACTATGCTGTTTATTTGGGTTTCAAAATCCAAAATTGATGTTATATCTGTGTTTGGTGGTCTATAGTACGAGCATACAAATATAGTTTTCGATTTAGGACATTTAATTGAACACCGCACAGATTCAACGCTGGTCTCCGGTAAGGTTTCCGCTCGGCTGACTATGGTTTTCTTTACAGCTATAAATACTCCGCCTCCAGTTCGGTTGGACCTATCTTTTCTGTAAACTTTGAATGATTTAGGAAAAATTTCGCTATCAGAAATATCATCCGTCAGCCAACATTCTGTGCCAATAATGACGTTACACTCCGTGCTATGAATAAGGCCGTGAAATTCTGGAATCTTATTTTTTAAACTATGGCAGTTAACTACTGCAACGACTAATGCTTCATGATTATTGTTTATGCGATTCGGGGAAATTTCAAGATTGCTGTCTTCAATTAAGCTATTCTTGGACCCTATATTCGGAGTACTCTTAGCTAAATTACTAACTGGCAACACATAATTATTGACCCCACTAATTGACCTGCCCTGTAGCCTACCGTCTATGTTAAACTCGAGGAGAGTGCTCAAGTATCCTGCGCGCTACATCCTGCGATGCCTCGTATGTATAGTGGACACCCGACACAAATTGGTTAAAACCAAGTTCTGAATCACGAATCATAGATAATTCAAACAAAAGTAAATATACACTTTAGATTCGTGGACCGTGATTCGTAATGGCGAATCGTGCCCAACTATGCTTGTCAGTACTTAATATAATCATTTGACTTCCTACTATTTTGTGAGATCATCTTCTCTCAGCCATCATTAATTTGGTATTGGATTTATTCCTGAAACTTTCGCAAACACAGTTTGTTGGCAAGGCCTTAATTTTGTTTGTATTATAGGGCTTTCAGTACTCCGGCTAATGGTGTGCCTAAAGGAAGTTGTATATTCAATGTCGAGTATCTATTTAGCGTCTTGAGGAATTTTGAAAGGCACGACCCACTAGACTGTTCTATTTCGGATATGGAATTAATCAAAGAAACACGAAAGGGATTTTTCAGTGAATTCCACCTGAAGTGCAAGATGTGTGGAATTGAGAAGAGCATTTGTAATGAAGACCCACACGACATAAAGATGGACATAAATAAAGTTATAGTTAGTCAGTAGGTTTATAAATCGTATTTGTCTTTGATTACTAAATATGTGTTCAAAAACTTGGCATTCCGTATAGGTGCCGCTTAAGGCGGAAGGCTCTCTAAAATATATACATTAACTTTTCTATAGGTCACAGGAATGTTATGCATTGGACAAGGATACTCACAGATGAATGAGATGTGTTCCTTATTGGATATACCTTCCATGGCAATTATACTTTTGTGCGTCATCAGGAGAAAGTAGCATCTACCATCCACGATGTTGCATGGGAGCAAATAAAATCTGCATCAAAGGAGGAAGCAGATATAGCCGTTGAAAAGTGAGAAATAGACAAAGATGGAATTCCTATGATAACTTTTGTCTGCGATGGATCATGGGCAAAGAGATCTTCTCTCCTCGTTCCGGGACCATATCGCTCTCGTTGGAATTGTCAAATTCCTCCTAACTTTGGGCATCATTCCCAAAAGGAAGAGATGTAGATGTGGGAATATGCGGGCAGTAAAGTCCAAAGGCAAGGGTAGGCTTCCTGCTTACCGTTGCAAAAATTCGTCGTGCCTGCAGTCGAACACCATAACGACAGAGACCTTCTTCGCCAACTTCAAAACTGGAGTCGAGAACGTTATGGCGGTGGCTGTCGGCTGGCTGAATCGCTACCCAGCCGATGTCATTTCAAAGGAAGTGCGGCTGGAACGACATACTGTAGCTAAAATAGTTTCCAGCTTGAGGGAGCTCATTCTTGTATGGCTACAGGAGGAGAGCCGGCAGATAGGGGGCCCCGGGCACATAGTGGAGATTGATGAGAGCGCCTTTGGTCGTCGGAAGTACAATCGCGGCAGGGTTACCAGGACCAAGTGGGTATTGGGATTAGGGATTGACAGGGAAACTCGGGAAACGTTTCTGTGTTTCGTTGAAAGACGAGACTCTCAACGAGGCGATCAAAAAATACGTTAAAAAGGGGTCAGTCCTTAAGACCGATATGTGGAGGGGATATAGTGGGCTAGCCGAATTGGGATATCACCACGACGTCGTTAATCACTCCGTTAACTTCGTGAAGCCAGGCGATAAGCAGATGCATACTCAGAATATCGAGCGTTTGTGGTCGACAGTGAAGAGGGATATGCGGAGAAGAATTGGCAGAATTTGCGTGGAGTCCTTTGAGACATATTTAGTGGAATATGTCTGGAGGAGCAGGCACCACAGAAAAGGAGAATTATACGCCGATTTCTTTAGAGCAATGACATGCCTCTACCCGAATAAATAGAAAAAGGCTTAACCGACAAGGTTTTTAGCCGCTAGTATTAATGACAACGCTTCCAGCTGCTGACATCATTGTTGATTGACAATGCCCTTTTCAGGGCTACCATAAGTATTGGTTTGATTGGCTTTAATTTGAATGGCCATTCAAATTGATATTAGTGGTAGATTTGAGAGCATACAACAATTTCATGGAAAAATTTAATTTTCCAGTGGCCAGGAACACATTCTTAAAATCCATGGCCATTTCAGTTCGGTTTTCAATATAATGCTCACGCACAGAACAGTAAAATTCTCGAATTTGTTTCTCATGTTCAAATCAATTCCAAGAAAAATAAACGGAAATTTAATAAAACATCAAAGTGTAATGGTTTGAGAACAATAGTTTGATATTACAGTCACCCTACCGCTACGAACTATAAATTATTATTTAGTTCTGAGCTGATTGTCGAGAGTTTCTCTCTTAAACTCCATGAAGGAATTATTTAATGCTTCCTTGAAAGCCGTGTTAGATGCCCTTTACTTTTTGACTGCTGAATCACTACCTATATTGTTGGTAGTGGCTAGAATTTGCTCCCTTTTAGCATAGAAAACTCTATTCTGCCTTAGCGCTTCCCTCACATCCAAATATACACCAATTATAACATTTCAGCTTGTTCCCTCCCTTTTATATTTGAATAGAATGTATTTTTCAATCCCAAAACGTACGATATATACTAACATTTCTGAGTCGCCTCTGTATCTTTTCCACTTTCCTTTCGAAAGTCAACAAGGGATTCCTGTAGATAAAGTCCAAGTGCGATGACATCAGCTTTCCTATGAACCAATATTTTTCTCCTCTTATTATGATTCTATTACTGGTCAAATCAGAATTGAGCTGTAACTACTCTATAGTCGCTAATACCATTTATAGTTTCAACATTTACCCCTTTATCTGGTAAATTTGTCGCCAGAAAATCAAGAATATCGTCTCCTCTGTTTGGTGTATCTGTTCTAAGTTGTCCGACGTAAACATAGCTAAAAGCGCCTCGCAGCTGCCTTTTTCTCTCCTCCCTGAAATGTAGCTGTATTTTCTCCAATCTACTAAAGGGACATTGAAATCTCCGCCTATAATGAAGCTTCGTCCGGAATCGTTGGGATTTACATTCATTATTTGTATCTCGAGTTCAATGATTGAGTTATTATAACTGTCAGGCGGTCTGTAGAACGAGCACACGTATTTTTTTATTTATAACATTTGAAAGAGCGACACACTTACTCAATATTTGTTTCCGGGCATCTTACGGTCTGCATTCGTGTTCTCTACCGATATGAACACTCCTCCTCCAGATCAATTAGTTATGTCCTGTATGTATATTAAAACCTGTTTAGAATACTTCACTGGCCTAGACATCGTCGGTGAGCCAGTATTGTGTTCCAGTTATGGCACCTGCTCCTGTAATATCAACAAGATGATGTAAACATGCGATTTAATTCCTTACGTTACGCTAATTGACTAGTACTACTAATGTATTAGTGTTCTTTACTAAGGAGATTTGATCGTCCCCGAAAATTATATCCGGTACTCTTGTTTTGTTTTTTTCTGTAATTCTATTATGTTCAAAATTCGACTAACTACTTTTTAAGCCGAACAACTCACTGCGTATGGTTGATCTACGATTAGCTCGGTTACTTTTATCCATCCCTCTGCTATTAGAGGATTAGATAAAATACTGTAAGCTTAAAAGCGGAGTGGGAGGAGAAAAATGCACCTCTTGCCTTTCTTTTAACGTTTATACAATACTCTGCAAATACAGGAATAGATAAAATAGTGAAAGTAGGTGAAAACACACCCTCCTCCAAACACCCTTGCAGGACATCCCACGTGGGTTAGCTTAAAATAGGAGTCGGGATAGGATAGGATATCAAATGCTTTTTAGAAATCAAGAAAAGTCGCGTCCAATGGACGCGATTTTTCTTGATTTCAAAAAAGCATTTGATAAAGTGCCCCACGGAAAGTTATTAGTAAAACTAAAATCATACGGCCTAGACGATGATGTAATTTCCTGGATCAGAGAACTTTTGAGCGATCGCGTGCAAAGAGTAGTATTAGACGGCGTAGCCTCCAACGAAGTTAGAGTCACTTCTGGCGTCCCTCAGGGTAGTGTCATAGGCCCACTCCTCTTCCTACTCTATATCAACGATATTGGTGAAATAATAGATAGTAAACTTCGATTATTTGCAGACGACGCTGTAGTATACAGGGAAATCCGTAGCAGTGAAGATAAGGATAAACTAACGAACGACCTTACTGCAGTCCAAGCATGGTGCGATGCGTGGCAGCTAGAGTTAAATTTGAAAAAATGCTTAGTAATGAAATTCTGGGGAAAAATAACTCTCCACAACAGAGCTATTTCATTCAGGATACCCAATTACAGACGGTAGAATCCGTAAAATATCTCGGAGTTAGGCTCAATAATGATCTATCGTGGAATAAACATATTCGGGAAATAACAGGTCAAGCTAATCGTAAATTGGGATTTGTTAAAAGAATTCTAGGCAAGTGTGACGACAAAGTGATAGAAATAAGCTACTTCTCTCTCGTTAGACCCCATTTAGAATATGCTTTCAGTGTTTGGGATCCTCATGAAAAAGGCTTAAAAACAGAGTTAGAACGTGTACAGAGAAGAGCAGCCAGGTACGTGAGAAGCCGTTACGATTGTCTTGTTAGTGTTACTGACCTCTTAGAACAACTCGGATGGGAATCACTGTCAGACCTTAGATTGAAAACAAGACTACATCTATTATGTAAATTCAAGAGTAGTTTATTTTCCGACGAAGTTGATCATATTTTACGACCGCCAACGTACTATGGTAGATTAGATCATAAAAATAAAATAAGAGAGATAGACTGTAGAACAGATTGATTTAAAATGTCGTTTTTTCCGCGAGCGATAAGAGACTATAACGGCTGTGTAAGGACTTAGAAATAGATTAGTTGACTGGTAGTGTAGCTTACTAACTTATGTATTTCTTAAAGCATGTTTACGGAGTTTTATGGTGTTTCTAACAGCATGTTTTGCATGTTCTAGCTTCATAGGCAGATTGCCCTCTTAAGTAGCATGTAGAATATTATGTGTCATCGTATATGTGTGGCGTGCATGTGGGGATTCTCTTGCATGCTGCATGATGGTTTTTAGTTCATGATGGAATTGGTTAGTATCCTTTATATTCATGACCGTGCGGTGTGCATGTGGCGGTCCGCTTGCATGCTGCATTTTGGTGACTTGTCACCCCCTGCCAAACAACCTAGAGGTGGCTCGCAGGGTAACATGTAGATGTATATGTAGATATCGTCGGTGAGCCAGTATTGTGTTCCAGTTATGGCACCTGCTCCTGTAATATCAACAAGATGATGTAAACATGCGATTTAATTCCTTACGTTACGCTAATTGACTAGTGCTACTAATGTATTAGTGTTCTTTACTAAGGAGATTTGATCGTCCCTGAAAATTATATCCGGTACTCTTGTTTTGTTTTTTTCTGTAATTCTATTATGTTCTAAATTCGACTAACTACTTTTTAAGCCGAACAACTCACTGCGTATGGTTGATCTACGATTAGCTCGGTTACTTTTATCCATCCCTCTGCTATTAGAGGATTAGATAAAATACTGTAAGCTTAAAAGCGGAGTGGGAGGAGAAAAATGCACCTCTTGCCTTTCTTTTAACGTTTATACAATACTCTGCAAATACAGGAATAGATAAAATAGTGAAAGTAGGTGAAAACACACCCTCCTCCAAACACCCTTGCAGGACATCCCACGTGGGTTAGCTTAAAATAGGGGTCGGGGGAGAAAAAAGCGCCTCTTGCTTTCCCCCCTCCCCTCCCATAGCTTCGGCGTTGCCAATTTTCTGGAGGCAATCGGTTAAAATCACATCAACTTTCGTAAAATCGTTATTTCTCATCGTAGAACCTCGATCAAAAGACGTACTTAATCGCTCCGCCGTCAGGAGTAACATTACTTTATTTATTAATCTCTAAGCATCCGAATTATTAAAGTAAAAAATGTACTACGGATGGTCATATCTGCCGGGGTAAACTCACGCTGTGTCCGACGACCCGGATTATCTCTCGGAGCTCGAGGAAGGGTTCGGAAAGGGGTCTTCTTCGAGCGAGGACCGCACTAATTACACCTTCCTTGGGTCTCGTATACCTGAGGTATCGGGGGGCCCCACGAAACTACCTTTAGCCCAGGTTTGCTCAAGTCTCAGGCATATAGCATTCCACAGCTACATAATCATATCACAGATTACAGCCATATTATTTCAACCCGTTTCATTTTAATTCAACAGTTCAAAGAGAATTAGCGTTGACGTTGCAATTTTAAAAAAGTGAAGGCAGTGAATTTTAAACATCCATAATGAAAATGGGATGAGTTTACACTTCAAATAAAAATAACTAAAACATGCTGATGATAGAACAAAGTAAACTCCAGAATGGGAATTCACCTTAGTCGGACGCGACCAAAGATATGCGTATATACTGAAGAAAAGGACGATTAAGGAAAATTCATTAAGTCATAGAGAATAATAAGAGAACAATGCAAACACATTCTGTCTGCAAACAAAGGAAGTAAATGCAGAGCGACCAGCTGTAGATTTCTCAAAAGGGAAAAAAAGGAAATACTTCAGAGAATGAAAACAATCCCAGCGTCCTAAATTAAATTTTTCAAAGCGTACGCTTTAAAATATATATCGGCAAAAAACGAAACCCCTCAAGCTCCAAATGAGAGAAATAGCGAAATATCAATTTCCCAGAAGGTAATATCAAAGAAGCGCCAAACCAACGAAGCCTCAGGTCTGACAGAAATGCCTGATGCAATATAATAAAGCTTGCTCTAGTCCATTCTTCTTTAGTTTTTACGCTTTCCTAAAGCCTTAGGCAAACGCTCAATCTATAAATTGATCAAATGATCCCTCTGCTGTGCAAGATTAATAAAGAATACCTGAGTGACTAAAGTCCAATATCATCTAACATAATATATAATATATTATTTATAATATATTATATATTATGTTAGATGATATTTTTCCAACAATGGGATTCAAACCGAACGTATCAGCGTGCACCTGACTAGGCATATATAGAAGAAAATGATGCTCTGCAGATCAGTTGGACCTGAAGACGGGAGCTGGAATGCGCCCGAAACTGTCGTCCGCCCAAATGGACCAACGCGGCCTTAACCCGGAAAATACTTTTCCAATTGCATATTAATGTTCGTAAGAAATTTGCCTACGTTTCAAAAGTATACTTCGACGAAGCCAACATCTATAAAGACCGTTTTACACGGGACTCTCTACTGCGCAGGCTGGTGTATGGATGAATTCGCAGTGAAAATTGCGTCGTGTAAAGTGGTGTACTGCGCGAACGCCTGCGCGAATGTATGAATGACTGCGAGGAAAATAGCCCCTGCTCTAATTTGGTGCCCGTGTTCTCGAAGTCCTTGAAGCACCTCGTATGTTTTTCTGTCAATTAATAAAATATTACTTGTTTGTTACTACAAATACACCTGTAGTCGTGCTCTTGCCATTGTGCGTTAATTCGAGAGAGATATTTGTAGGCTGTTAGTTGCATAATATGGCAGAATTTAATAATTAAATATTTTTACCGATGAAAGGGAGATCGCATACTGTCACATCGCATTTTATAAATAACTATCAATAGGGTATTTAGGCGTACAATGATGATTTATGCATTATAGTAAATTACTGAAACCATATAATTTACTAGAATGCATAGAAAAGAAAATATTTATGAAGCGGTAATTGCTCGCACAATAAAGATTATATGTACAAAATCGCCTACATTCTCCAAGCGTGAGCGTAAATAGTAAAGTATTTAACTTTAGCATACTCGATCACCGGAATATTTTTCATGATAATTGTTCTTAAATGGATGATTCCCGTTGAAAGTTTTCAATTATAATCAAATTTCGTTTATGCAGTCACTTACTTAACTAGATTACAAACTAAAGTAGCTTATGGTTTCAGAAAATAGGCGATTTCGCACATTTGTGAGCATCGTATTCTGGTTGCGTTAAGTTAGCCCCTGATTTTGGGCCAGGGTAACGAAAGTTCGTACATTAGTTCGTTGGTTCGTATTTTTACAAATGTTTGCTTGCTTTCGGGCTCTATTTTCTTAGTTGAGCAGATATATTTTAAGAATCTTTTGCATCGAAACTTCAATTATCACTCTATCCTAATAAAATTCGGATTAATCATCAGATAATGCTGAAACAATGTGTTGGACAACACCATGTAGGTACACGTACAATAACCAAGAAAGCTAATAGCAAATTAACTAATTTCTCCACTCAACTTAAATTTCTTCCACCATATGTATTTATTTGTCACTAATTAAATTAATTTTATATTCAACCAGGAACTTGATGATATAGAATAAGTAGTCGCTAACGCAGGAGATTAGTATCATGAAGTGCACCGAGTCAAACCTCTCTAGATTTGTTATGTCATGATTTATTATTGTACGTACAATTTTTAAACACAAAGATTAGAAATATATTTAAAAGAGAAGTGTCTACCCAAAACTGTATAAGTATCTATCCCTAATTACCGACTTTAAAGTAAAGCTTTTCTTGGCGACACGTTAATAACCTTGCATCCTCTATATCCATGCCTTCCCTCGCAAATTGAACATAAAGCAAACCCAGGGAATAGAATTCTATTCCCTGGCAAACCAATGTAAACAATAATGCGCACAAACCATTTTCACTGTCAAAACAAAACACTCGTCAAATACGAACGTTATTTACGAAGGAATTTCACGAAGACTTGCGCAGACGCATGTGTCGTGTACAGCTGTCATATTGTGAAAAGCTCTAGTTCTCGCAGTATACTTTGGCGCCTTCTACTGCGAGAGCTGAAGCTGCATCAGCCTGCGCAGTAAAGAGCCCCGTGTAAAACGGCCTTAAGACTGAGTGATACTTATACCTACGAGTCATTTTATTTGGAACATTTGGAATCAAGAGAAAAGTACGCAAATACGGATAATGATGTTATGACTAAAATAACTACCTAATATATTGCGTGAATGCTTGATGAAAAAACATTAAATTCATAGAAAGAGTAAAAATGAATTCTTTGAATGAAAAAGAAGTTTGCAATCCGTTATTTTACGTCACATCTAGATAACATAATGAAACTTTGAGGATATCCTTAGATGACCTCTGAGCATAAGCTAATATATTTGAACTTACCTTCGCACTATGACTCTGTAAAAATGTCCCAGCCAGACTGACTTTTCTGATGATCTTTCCTTTCATTGGACTTGACATTTACGAGGCCCCATGGCATATCCCCTTTTATTTTATTCTGATCTGGAAAAAACACAGACAAAAACTATATTTTCAACAAGTTCTATGGAAAAATAAAGAACATCTCAAACAAAGATGGAAGTAAACAGAAACTTGACAGATAAACAATAAAAATATTTCAAATAAAGACATCTCCAGAAGAATTTTATGTAATTGTACATCGCTACAGATTTCTAACAAACTTTTTCGAGAAATGACAAGCATAGAAATATAAATAGCAAGCTGAAGTCTTTCATCAATGAGAGCTTCAAATAACCGCCACCAGCAACAGGACAGCACATGAGTGAAAATATTGCGATAATTAATTATGAAAAAAGTAATATCAATAGAAAAAATTTCAGTCACATTTTTAACATAATTCGCCTCAAGCTTTGTCATACAATGCTAATTACAAACATTTCTGGGAAACATTTCTGAGCAAACATTATTCTGGGATGCTTGCTTCCTATTTCTATATGAATAAAAATAAGAAAGCCTTAATATTATTTATTTTACCCAGAATTTTGACTAATTTGAAAAGGTTGCCCTTCAGGCGCTCATAACATGGGGCTGATTTTGACTAGATATGAAGGTAGTATAGGAAAAAACTTCTTTGGTATGCATAAAGGTAATTTGAGTGACATTTTTCTCTAGTCAATATTGAGACCTTATCAAAATTTTAGTTCATAATTTAAGGAGCGGTAAGAAGCATGAAGAAAAAATATAGTAATACTAACTACGCAAATAGCTTTGTTTTTACGACAGAACTCCAACATAACTCAGTGAATATACACATATTTGAGACTTTAAATCGACGCATTTGCTTATCTCCGAACGCTGAATACACCTTCATAACTGAAGTATATTAATACAATTTAATAAAAATGATTATGGTGCGTATTTCTTTTATAATAGAAAAAAACATACGAACTAGGCTCCGTTACATTGCTGACGCGGACAGGGCAACAGAAATGTGTGATGTAATGTCTCTCTGAAGTATACAACCGTAATCCACATCACAAGTAAAACGGCCTTCAATACTTCTGTGAAATATCTTAAAAAGAAGAGCAAAAGGCGACTGGTAGTTTGGTTTTATTAGTAATATAAAATCTTTTTCATTACAATGAGGCAAAAATAATTGAGTTTCATGCGCGGTAATGTCTCTGTCAAACTACTTAAATACGTGATTCCATCTCTTCCTTTCTCTCCTCAAATCGCGATCTATATCTTATCCTGCAGAGATTATTAATACATGTATGGCTCTGTTGTCAATTTAAAATTTAAAAAGGGAATTTTAATGGAATAAGGAAAAACGGGAGGTGGAAGGGAAACGAGGGAGCGTTAGAGTTCAATCTCCCATTACGCATTAAATCTGATCCCGAAAAATCTCAGACGAGAGTGTTACGCATTGACCCACGACGCTTAATAGGGCTCCATCGCATAGCTCATAGTCCTCAGGTTGAAAGGGAAAAAATGTAAACCCAAGAGAGCGATAAGCTTCTCGTCAAACATAAAACGCTCTGGGCTTGTAAAAATTTTATGTTACTCAAATTAGGTACAACTGAGCCCGAATTATTCACTTCCAGGGCTAATTCTCCACTAAATTCCAGTTAATTTTGAAATTGATGTTTAATAAATGATTATACTAATTAAAAACCCTTAAAAAAAATTATCCCTTGCTGTAAATATTACTGATGGTTCAATTAAAGAGAGTAACGCTTACTCTTTCAAAAAAGTCCAAGAAGCCGGGACTACAGGTCAGGTTTTACTTCTGGACTTCATCCCCTGGATGTTCACAATTCGAGTTCACATACACCAAAAGATGCTCCTCCATGAGAACAGAGGTTTCCAAGGTGAATCTAATAGAAGAGCAAACACACACATTTGATTATTTCATGGGACTACTGCGACTGCTCCTGACGGAGATTTTGTTGGAAAGCTGGTGTGCCCGATATGGTGGAACTTAGTACATTAAACGCAAACCGTTTACTTTAAAGAAAAACTTTCCACAGTACCGACGAAAATATTGACGACGGTACGGGGGAAAAAATATAAACAATGAAATTACGTGAAAAGTTTGCACGGCAATTATAATGGATATCCATATTTTCCCTTTATATTAATAAAGGGAGCGCATTAAAGCTCAGACGCAGATCATGGATTTGTAACTGCTGTCATGCCTTCGTGCATACATTCCGCTCATAATAAAAATTAGTCTTTTCAAAATCAGCCGCGACAGGTCCAACTGTTCAACTGCTTTTCCGTGAAGCGTACTTCCTTCACAAGGGGTCAAAAACATCTACCAAACGGAAATAAATGATCCAAATGATTGGCATATTCAACATTCAAAAATTTTGAAATTCAACTACGGCTAAGCAAAATTAAAAATATTTGAGTTTCACAAAAATATAGGTAACACTTAATATTTTAATATTCGTATCTCTCTATTTCAAAACAATGAAAAAACAGGGAATGATTGGTATGGCTCACTTAAAAGGTTTAAAACACTGGCTTTCTATTTTAAAAGGATTTATTGACTTCCACCAGTTTGTTTGGATCAAATCTTATAACCGAAATTTATCCTACTTCCCGATGACGTAGAGCTCTGAAATTTTGCCCATGGGCCCATTTCCGAAGGAAATAGTGTAATCAATTAATACCAACAGTAAATAATTAAACACGCGCTTGCATTCGAGAGATGAATCTTCAAGGACGGCGCTCTTCTCCACGAAGGAATCGTTCTCCCCGATTGTTGTCAAAGTCCACGCGGTTTGATCCGTTCCAATATCTGCTCATTCGCTCAATCAAAGGCATCACTAATGCCCCTTTTACACAACAGTCATACGTGTCGACGTAGCAACCTTCATGCGTTTACACTACATTGGCGTCACAGCTGTAACTCTGTGCTGCTCTCTCCAGGAATTGCCGCGAACAAGTGAAATTCAAGCATATAAATTCAAATGAAATTAAAATTCCAACATTCATGACACCTTTTGTATTATTCGGAATAGATTATTCTCTACTTATCAAACACAGTTAGATCACGCCATTATCCACTTTGTGTTCCTTTCCTGATTTTCCGGTTCCTGCGCCAACCGACGCGACGTAAGGTCGGCAGTGTTAGGAACTACGTGTTACAGCTGTACGGGCGTGAGTTTCCACGGCGTTTTGGACCTATACGAGTACGTACGTCGGTGCATACGAATGTTGAGTAAACGGGGAATAACATTCCCGCAAATAATGCTTAAACGAATAAAAATAATGGGAATGGACAACGGGAAGAAACTGCTACGCATCGGAAGAGAAGACATTGGGGTTGGATGCACAAACACCACATATGTTAAATATAAAGCTAAAATTTGATAAAAATTAAAACTAAAAAGTAAAAAAATAATGCATGGTAACATCCAACTTTTTAAGAAATTATATTTTGTTAAATAAAACGCACCATAAAGTAAAAATTAATTTTTTTCAGCTACCACCAAGTTTTGCGCGTAACTAAAAATAAAACATTTGGGGGTCACATTTGAACCCCACTAAAATAATGATTACACTGAAAAATTTATGGTAAAATATGTTACCAATTGTCTAACAATACAAAATACCAATTTAGCATCATAATAAATTTGATAAATTTGCTATTATATTTTGAATTGCATTATGAATTCATCTATTAACTTAAAAGCATGCGTACATACATTTAAGAAATGTCAAGAACTACGCCTCAATGAATGCTAAAATTGGCACAATATTGCTGTCAAAACTTAAGGCTACAGTTTTTACGATCCATTTTAAACTTATCCATTGGACCTTAGCCTTGATATTTATGCTTACACAAACTATGAATTTTATAAAGTTAAAATGTAGCGCCCAAAGGTTTTACTTTAAGTTGCACGCAGAACCGGGTGGTAGCTGAAAAAAATTATGCATTACATTACAGTGTATTTTACTAAACAATAAAGCCTTTTTCCTTAAAAAGTTGGTGTTTACCATGTATTATTTAAATTAAGGAGAATTCCAGGTTTTTTGTGTTTTCTCGGCTAATAATGCAGATCAAGTCTTCTAGGGCATTTCATTGGATCAGGATAACGTCTGCTGCGGAAATTATCACGGATGACATGCTCAGCCGTACCGTACGACTAAGGGGACGGACGGTCTAGGGACGAGTCTAGATTGCTAAAGTCACTCTCATGACAATAACAGAGTCAACCGTCAAAACGTCGGCAGGATACGTTTTCCTGAATCGGAGCAAAGCTGAAGAGGACATCATCACTACTGTGGAGTACACTTCTCGGAACAAAAGGCGCTAAGGGAACCACAGCAAAACGTCCACACTGACGCACAGATGCTTTCCTTGAAGTTCTTTCCATATCAATCCACTTCAAACTCTCCATCACCGCCCGGATCCAATCCCGAGCTCGCAGTGTGAGAATTCAATACCACAGCCACAACATCAACCCGATCCCCGGCCAAGTAACAATGCCATAATTTGACGTAAAACATTATGGTGCCCTCAACGACCTCATAGGGACCACGTTCTACGTGGATTCTGCGAAATTGACCTCCAGCAACCCACTCAAAAATAAAAACCGGGAAAACAAAAAAAAATAGCAGCCGCTCAAAACTTTCAGATCAACAGCTCAAACTCCAAAAAGGAAGATATCTGCGAACAATACATATGTTGATGCCTATTCACTCACTTTCCATCTAAGTAAGCCGTTCCGAACTTTTCTTACATATTTAACCCATGGTAGCCCATTTCCTCTTGGCATACCTCGGGGTGTCGCAATCAGTTGGACCCCTCGAAGTAAGGATCCCGCTTTCCAACTTCCGCCATTATTCAGATTTTCTTGCCAATCCTTTTAGAGATTCACCTACCACGAGTTGGGAGCCGATGATCTGGTCAATGTTGCAACGACATTACAACCTGCGAGGCGTTTCTCCATCCACGTATCTTTGGAACCATCACGGCAATTATTAACTAAATACAAAATAAATATCAAACATGATAGGTACATAAAATAAATATATTTTCTCTTGCCGAAGCCTTGAACGTGAGTTGTGCGAGGTTGTAAACAATTAGGCCTTGACTTGGCCTTAGTTGGAATTTTTTGGCATTGGCATAATTGGCATTGATTAGACTTGTCATATGAATTTTGTACTCATATCTCATCTGCCCGTGTATTATGTCTAATCACTAATTCCCTCAAAGAGAGTGTAAATTTATTAATAATCTCCGGTAAAAATTCGAGCAAGATTGCTCCTATGCAATAAAATCGGAATTTAGCACTAAATTATAAAACATTTCAATTGTCCACACTAAAATCAACATTTGTTTACAATCTCACCACCATTAAGACAATGATAATTCACATAGAATTACTCCCTTGATGATCCAAAAGCGATTAGAGCACAGTCTACATGTATACATTTTATGGAAAAGGAGCAGTACTCCATTTAACTATTACTCTCAGGTCGAGTACAGCCTCTGTTCTTCCTAAATGGTTTTCCGAGAGATTTTTCTTTCTATCCTTCTTATTATCGATTTATATTTTGTCAATATAATTATATTATATTGTATGTTTTTTTTGTTTGGGCGAACTAATTCAGCACAAAAGGCATCATATTCGTTGAAAAGCGTGTCTTCACCCGTTGAAAAGCGGATCTTATATTGTATTATTACACTTTTAAACTGTTATTCAGCTTGAATTCAAAATTTGGTAAATATTTCTGAAAAGTAATATGAGCAAAGAAAACAACATCTTAAAAAATCGTGACTAGTCTTTTATAAGTACCAACACATTTGTTTCAAAACACTGCTCCCACTTAGTATTGTAGAAAAAGCCACCTAGCGAGGAAGTACAAACATGGAACGGAAACAGACTTTCAAATACAAGAACATTTAGGCAAAAAATAAGGATGTAAGCATGTTTGCTGATGATAAAGGCTACATAATTTAATTTGAGTCAAAACGCAAGCAAAAAAAAACTTCCATATTTCAAAGAATAGCCACTTTTGCATAAATGCTTTTTCTTTCGCGCTTTATGAACTGATTGATACTCTGACATTTGGAAATGTTCTGACGCAAAGTGTTAACGAAATAGCCACTTAAATCATATCCTAATCAAAATAATGTAACGTGAAAACCCCGAAATAGATCACGCATTTATAATGGAAAAATCTTTGAACGTTTAGGTATCACCACCGAAAAAGAAATATCTTTTCCATCTGATAAAAAACTACTCCATCTGAAAGATTAGGTAACAGTATTTGTCCATCTTCTTCACATTTCGCTCATCAAACATTTGATAGTTGAAGAGAATCAGTAAAAACGGGCTCAGCGCTAACAGTTCCAGGAAAATACATTAGCATCTGGGATGATGATGTGAAATGAAAACAAAAAGGAGGCTGAAGAGGTCAGGGGTTACCAAAACGTATCAGATCAGCTGTGGATGATGATGATATTTTTGTGGGAAATGGGAACTTTGCAATATAGCATATAAGGCCATAAGGAAACTAACCTGCATAACACTGCCGACAGTATACCATGCCATGTACTCTTATGCATTGCGTTGAAAACATTTGCAACCGCCGTAGTTATTATTTCCATAGGCCTTATCATTTAACGAGAGGGCTTTCCGGGTTACTCAAAAATATTCACCAACTTCGATGCTTCAAAACTCAAGGGGTCTCGTTTGCTAAGTTATTGAGCTACAGGCACTCAATAAAGAACAGAAAAAAGGAAAAGCGCAGTGGAGGCTCGGCCAGGGGAAGGAGTTACTGGGATTGCACGACATTTGGAGGAGTTAGTGACTAGAGGTTAAAAAATTAATATGAGCCTCAATCCGGGGTAAAATTGCACTGAAAGAACTTTTTCTGCTAACCGTAATAGGAAGGTTCAAGCAAAGCTCTGAAGGAGATTGTCATACACAAGATTATGAAATGCCATAAGCACCCATCACAAAAACTACTTTGCGAGTAATATGAACGTCACCCAGCTTAAAAAATGCAGATATTTATTGACTTCCCTGCATAGCAAATACAGTTCTAAGAAGATAACAGATACGCTAAGTTTTTTGTGGACGGAACTAAGGAAAATAGGAAGCTGTCAATATGCAATATATTTTATGGCATTTAATATGTATTCAAAGGGAATGGAATTCGTACGTATGCCACCAGAATGAGAAATGGCATCTTGAAAACAAAACTAGGTTTGATGAAGGCTGAATGCATTATCCCGTGAAAGAAATACATCATACGCAAGTCATATTTTTGTAACGCCTCTAAACAATGACGTTGGGAAATACGAGGCTTTGATAGTTAAAAATTACAAGAGCATTTTTTTAGCAATTTATTTTTACATGAAAGCCTGTACTTTACTCTACTTTTCACATAATTTCCACCGATATTAGGCACTTATCATGTCGTTCAACCAGCTTCTGAATTCCACTCTCATAGAAATCTTCCGCCTGATTTCCCAACCACTGTGAAACGGCCGTTCTGACGTCGTCATTATCATCAAGGTGATGACAGCCTAGATGCTTTTTCAAGTGCAGGAATAATTGGTAGTCACTGGGCGCTAGATCAGGGCTATGCCAAGGGTGATCAAGTTGTTCCCACCCATTTAATGAGACGAGATATTGGGTTCAACGAGCCAAATATGTGCGGGCATTGTCATGAAGCAAAACAATCCCCTTACTGAGCATGGCACGCCTTTTATTTTCGATAGCTCTACGCATCCATTCGACTGCTCGACGCATTCCATCACTCATAGTGTTTTCTCCAGACATCCTATCTGCCGATGAATGTCGACCACTTTCACGTCTTTTGCAATCAGAAAACGAACCATAGTGTGTATTTCACAATCAGCGTGATTTTCAATTGTTTGAGGCATTTTAAATACATGTAAACGAATGTAAACACGAACTAATTTCGCAACGGCGTCTATACATCTATGGGCTAACCAATAGGAGCAGCAAGTACTCAGAGCTCACGCGCGTATCGGCGACGCAGCGCTGCAGCGGCCAATTTTAATAACGGTACTAAAAAACATGTCTCGCATAATTCCATCAATTAAAATATAGTTTCTCAGCGTCGCAGTATTTGGCTACCCCAATTCCAAACCGTGTCAGATACAAGGGCAGTATAGCGGCAAAATTTGGCTCATCTGACGCCTTTCTAATGCCAAGCGGCAAAGGTAAACAGTAAGTGGCAGTAAAAAATAATGAAGTAATAACCAGTATTGTGCATTCCGAAGGCAGGGGTGATGTGGGATATAAGCAAACACTCGGAAAAATATTCACTATTTCACCTCCTATGTTCAATTATGCCAGAAATCAAGATACACATGACGGTAAGCAAGCTTTATAAAAGTCGCACATTCGTGATGACACTTATGGCAGGAAGAAGGTCAATTCATGGACGTCTATCGAGCGAAGATCACAATGAATATCTTTGTTCTCCTCTACTTCATAGAGCTGATTGAAAGAGCTTCTAAAGCCCGAGGAAGTAGTAAAGAAGTAGCACCTAAAATTACATATGCGCACTACGAAATAGGTACATTTACATACTAATGCACCACTAATAACCGTCGTAATGCTTTAATGAAGCGATTAAATGTTGCTTAATTACCACCGAGTCTATCACTAAGCCTGAAATTGCTGTCATTAAGTTTAGGACTCTCCCCCATAAGGTACGAATTCAAGTACTTCTACTAATGACTTTAAGTACTCATTATTCAATTAAAACCGTCGAACCACACTTTTTCCAAACCAAAAATTACCCAACACCACTTAATCTAATTTGCAAAATAGCCTAATTTAATGCTATTCTAAGATGTCACCTGTTCCGAAGCAGATATGTTAAAATTTAATGAAAATATTAGCAATTGAAAAATGAATGGGTACCCAGGTACCACGTCGCATGGATGAAGGTTAATCTGTTATAAAAATATAAATGAACTGAACATGGAGAAATAAGGCACTCTGCTTGAGATAAAACTTTTATTTTCCACAAGGGCTCTCGAAAAAGTAGTAATTACGGTAGTCACCCATACATTTTGAAAGGAGAAATTACATCGGCACTAAAATCAAACAAATCGTTCGACTTGACACAGGCGGAATTTTTTAAATAGGTACATGCGTCGACAGAAATTCACCTAGATATGCATAATTGAAATCAGTAACTGAAAGCTATGGTGTGAGCCTTTTAAATTTATAGGATTACACCAGACTAAATGTAATTTTTATTTTTCCTCAGTAGTACCGAAACGACAAGAAACTTCATTAACAGCACCCGACTGAATGACTGACAATTACGGTATAATAGCAATTTTAAGAGTTGAGTTACCTGATATGACGTATGATATAAAAACAGCAAACGATAATTATTCATAACTAGTATAAATCCCCGTAATGTATGACGAAACTTTATTAAAATTGAACTCTATGTCGATAATAATTGAATGTATTTTTAAAAATATACTATATTTTTATAAAAATGCTCAACATTGGTTTTCAACATATAGCAATGTAATTCCAATCATTGCGATTGCACAAATGACATGGTACCCAGGCACGCCCACGGGTGCGAAGATATTCACCAACGAAGGGTGAAATTCGCCATGAAAAAATCATTTGACTTGACCGGGATTCGAACCCGGATCTTCCAATTGTCGGTCAGGTGTGTTAGCCAGTTACACACCAGGGGGATTATTTTGTAATCTCACTTAGGTGAGAATGCGTCATAAAATGTAAAAATTTACGTCATTTTCCGTAGTTCAACTCCGCCACCCAAGCATCGTGGCCATCTTTGGCTCTCTAATGGTGAGCTGCCGGTCTAATTATTTGATTCATCCGCTCTTTCGACTCTTGATCCGTATCTTTCGACCCTTGATCCGTTTCATTTGGCCCCGCATTTCATTAGTTCCATCTCACCTGTCGTTAGGAACGTAAAATGGAGCCACCATCGGACCTAGGCCGATCGTGAGCCGATCATTAAGAGAGCGAAACGGATCTCCCGCCTTCCCGCAAAGAGTCATTAAAAAGATGAAATTACAAAATAACCCCGCAGGGTGGTTATTTTGTAATCTCACTTAAGTGAGAATACGTCATAAAATGTGAAAATTTACGTCATTTTCCGTAGTGCAACTTCGCCAACCAGGCAGCGTGACCATCTTCGACTCTCAAATGGTAAGCTGCCGGTCTATTTATTTGATTCATCCGCTCTTTCGACTCTTGATCTGTATCTTTAGACCCTTGATCCGTTTCATTTGGCTCCGAATTTCATTAGTTCCATCTCACCTGTAGTTAGGAACGTGAAATAGAGCCACCATCTGGCCATGGCCGATCGTGAACCGATCACTAGGAGAGCGAAACGGATCTCCCGCCTTCCCGAAAAGATTACAAAATAACCCCCCTGACCGGCAATTGGGAGATCCAGGTTCGAATCCCGGTCAAGTCAAATGATTTTTTCATGGCGAACTTCACCTATTTTCAATGGCAGGCCGTCACCATACATTCATGAATGGTGACGGCCTATATTCCCCATACAAGAAGAAACTTTTAATGGAAGATGAAAATGGATTGTAAGCCCAAAATAATTAAATATTGTACTTATTTAAGGTATTTATTTTGTAAACATAATTTGTGGTAGAATTAAAACTATAAAAACAAACACGAAAGGTAAAAAGTAGTGTTTATTTTATTTAATTTACTGCCCAATTGCCTTTATTATTACCATTCATTCAATCACTTTCCACGTCTCTGTCTTTCCTAGGAACGTCCTAAATTAATTTTCCAATGTTCAGGATATGCTTCCCATACGGCAAAGGCTACTCATCATTCCCAGTTCATCCATTATGGGCCTTTATACCCTATATTTGCTTATGAGCCTCGGCTTCAACAATACTGTTCGTCATCAAGTGGACGGTTTAGCAAACACGCAAATATTTGAGCAATTTTACTAGAATTTTATCAAATTTTTCTCGATTTTGAACAGTAAACGATATTAGCATGGAAGATTAAGAACCTTTATTATTTAGGTATTCTTCTCGGGCTTTGCACCAGGTAATTGGCTTCATATTGGCCGACGTTTCGGAAAACGACTTGTTTTCCATTTTCAGGGCGTGTTGCTCTCTCTGTGCAGGATTATACACAGTGCGTAATTGCTCTCAGTGTATAATCCTACACAGAGAGAGCAACACGCCTTGAAAATGGAAAACAAGTCGTTTTCCGAAACGTCGGCCAATATGAAGCCAATTACCTGGTGCAAAGCCCGAGAAGAATACCTAAATATTATTCACCGGGAAAAACTTAAATCGTATAACCTTTATTATATTTACTTTCGTTTGGCGTTAGTCTCCACTTTGTGCGCCCAGTATTTCTAATTTAATTACGCATAAGTAAAAATACTGCAAGCAAATAAACTGAACTCAATACGTAGATTTCCTTATGAGAATTTTCCAACAGACGGAAAAACTTTTCTTTTTATATTAATAATTTAATGGAAGTATTTGGCAGTTCAGTCTATAATGTCCAAATGAGGCCCCGTTCTTCACGTAAAACGTTCAAAAATAAGTACCATTATGCACAGATGCGTAGTTAACTTAATCAATGTGAAACATTAAATAAATCAGAGCAAACTTGCATATTTAAAGAAATAACAAATGATGAACCATTGCCGATGAGATAAACTTTGCACCTTATGCTAATGCTTTCTCCTGAAAAAAATATCTGTCCAAATTCATCCTAAAACTATCAAACAATGAACATATCACAAAAAGGAATCTTTTCAACTTCGTCATTTGTCAAGCCACTACCACGACAATGACACAGTTACGAACTCTTTATCAACTTTGTAAACATAAATGCTTGCTTGTTTACTAGCGTCATTCATCAATTTCTAGTACCCTTGCGTCAAAAATGCGCGGCATTTATACGGTTGGAATTACATTGCGACACTGAAAGGGCTTACTCACTTTTATGGCCAACTGAGAATCTATTCTAGGCTACTTAAACGCCAAACAAGTATACCCATACTAAAAACACCCGCAGAATAAAAGACAAAAATGTCTGATAATAGTATATTATTGGGCGATTACACACCAAGTCTTTAAATTCATATATGATGTTCTTTTAATGCTGTCATCTGAAATCCAGCATACCCAACGTCCACTTACTTATCAGCATTAAATGTCATAATTATTTTGTGTACGATTTCTGGATATTTGCTAACTCAAATATTTAATTTATGCCTTGTCCAGTCTTCAACCTTTATTTATATTGGTGCCATAAATTAGAACACGGTTTTCATCCATAATCAGCATAGTTAAATGATCATAAAAAGTAAACATATTTCGAACTGCTAAAACATTGCATACTATGTAACGATGTAGGCTAAATCATTGCATAGAGAGGTTTTTATAGGCAGCCGCATAAACTTATACCCCGATCATTGAGTGCGGACATGAAATCAATACGTTACTTAGATAATTTGTATCCTCACTTTTAGTGCTGTTTCACGAAAGAACAATAAACACGTAATCTACATTGGTTTCAGCAAATTAGAATTGAAGTTTATGTATATTTTTTCAGGTTCTGTGACGTTTGACTTTATGCGATATTTTCGTTTCAATACTGTTTTAAATAAACTGATATTTGACGAAACATTTTAAAAAGAGTGAAATCTGAGGTTCACTTTGTTTGTTTGAGGTTTATTTTTCGCTTTTAGGGAGGATTTATTTCCACATGAGCATAGCAAAACAGGGCGACCTTAGGAGCTAATCGGGAATTCAATTCATTAAAACCCTCAATTATTAATACATTTATCTATTTTATAAGATATCACACACTACATATAACGTCTGAATAATAAATTACTATGCATAATTGTCAAACAAGTAATGCTTAGTTTCAAAACTATGGAAGATATTTTCCATGCAAAATGCTCTTTGTTTCCTTACTAAAATTGAAATTGATGTTAATTAAAATATACAGCACTACAAGGTTTATTCCTTTCTACACCATGGGTTACTCATCAGAATATCAAGTTTCTTTTGAGCAGATCCTTAAAACATCACTGTGATAACGAGATATTATTTGAAAAAAAAATATTACCCTCGTTTTTAACTATCAGCCTACATTTTCTTGATTTGCCTAAAAAGATCTTTTGGGTATCTATAATTTTTTTTAATTCCACTAGTGAAGCACTACTCAACGTTTATGTACCATTAAACATTGCAGCTGGTTGTTTATCGGCTATTTCAGCTCTGTGACAATAATTCCAAATATATGCATTTTTGGGAAATTAAATCCCCGCAAATGGGTGCGTAACAAACCTATGCAATTCGCTCTCAGTGCGTAATAACGGAAATTGTCGCGTCAAGACCTGCACATCAGGCGGAAGTGATATGTCGGAGTCTAATACCAGGTGAAGAAATAATTTATTGGTGCATCTTAGGAAATGGATGTGACGCACAACAACATGCCTCAGCTGCAGCACTACCTACTCTTGACTCCAAGCGATGAGATCATGGGTTGGACGATAATCTTTCACACTGCACTATTCAAGTAACCGTTTTATCTTTTGCCACATTCTTACGTCAACTTAAGCATTCACTCTTGATTAGGAATCGAGTACCATACAAAGGTGACAGTAAGCCTTGTTGCATTCATAAGGCAAGGCACTCCTGAAGCGAAGGTAAACGGATAAATGACAGACAAGATCTTCCCCCAAGAAGAGCCTAGTTCTTGTCGGAGCCTTGTGAGAGATTTTTCAAAGCACTAATTTGCCTTATTATTTGAAGAGTTTGAGGCAAGTTTTACATGCATGAAGGCTTTGGTCTAATCACTTAAATATCAACATTGCACCTACCAGCATATAGCTATGAAAACAAATGAAATAGTGACTCAGGAAAGAAAAACCTTAAATAGAGTATACCCTACAACTGTAAGTTCCAACATCAGTATTAAGTCCATTTTTTATATTTTTCCGGGTTTCATTGGAAAGCATTTAGTTTGAACTGCTGCGAATTAAAACTTGCGCATACTTACGCCAACTAGGTCGATATAATCACCGTGGTCCAACTCAAAACTCCAAACAAAACAAATTCCCAGAGGTACACGTATTTTGCAGGTTATTCAACACAATTACCCAAATTCAAAGGACCGGACCACGTACATGATTTCGCCATTAGAAAGTGCGGTTGGAGAAGAGGCTGGTAAGGGAAGGGTTATACGGAGGAATAGTGGAGAGAAACCCGGCGTCGGCAACTCTTAACCAAAAGCGCAAACGTACGTCCCATACTTCGGACGGAGAACTGTACTGCAAGTACGCTCCACTTGGCACTCAAGTATTGCAAGATAGATAGTATGCAGAAAGTCATCCGCCGCCACCAAAAGTCGAATCAGGGCCCTTGGAATGGGAAGCCAGTATTCTAGCCAACCTAGCCCGACCGATCTGAACAACCCGAACTGAGAAAAATTATCTGCCGAAATCACGCTGTTCATGTTGGTCAGTAGCAAACGAAAGAGAAAGTTATTTTAAATATCTATGCAAGAGTAATTATGAATACTAAAAATCACTGCATTTCCACGTCCCGTCACACAACCCCGAGAGATTTTTCTACTACAGAAAATGCTTTGCCAAGCTTTTTGCCAAGCCAAGCTCCTAACCAAGATTTGCGGAATCTAACCCTAGCTCTGGTGGCATAAGAGTTTTCAGCGCACGTAAAAATATTTTCCTTCTTAATTTTATCAATAACTAGCTGAAGGTACCCGTTGAACTTCAACGGATGTGAAAAACATTGAACTTATTTTATATGAAAAACACAAAAACCTGAAAAATACTGTCAGCGTGATCATTTGAGGTGTTCGTATCCTATCTTGTTTGTTTTGATTCGTTCGTTTTCCCTTTCGTGCGCGGAGAGTTGAGTAATTGTTTGTCCTCTTTAATGCACGGGAAACCCAATAATGGGCCACGAAGACTCATTACTACTTTATAAATAGCACCTAGGTTGATAGATGGTGACCTCGTCCCTCAAGTTCTCTTGAGCCGTCTTCTGAGTGAATAACAGCTTGATCACTTCCCTCGCGTACATATATATGCATTCAATGACTTAATTGAGTTCCGCCATTCAACGTTGATATGTGCGTTGTGTATCTTAATCAGGATAGGAGAGTAGAGTATAATCCAGCGGTTGACAACGTCAAAAGGAGCACTTTCAATAGCAGCGAAGTTTATTTTTCCTATGAATCCTTCAATACCCGGACTATGCCTTTGGTATAAAGGGTGGCTATATTCATTGTTTCCTAAATCATAATCATTGGTTACAAAATTAAATATCTATGGTGATCAGTCTTAGTGCACTTGCCAATTTTCATGCACCGATGACGTCCATTGCGCAGAATATCCGTGTTTCTTATGGGTAAGAAGCATGTAGTGACGCAATTATAATTTCCGCCATCTTAAAACAGATTGAAGTTTCGAAACAAATGTCTCAATATTTGAACCAGATTTTTAGCTGGTTACCCGTCAGTAGGTTTGGTTAGGATGGAATTTGTGCGGTTCTTAGTGTAATCCGAGAAACACCACGGGGAGATTATCATGAGATTGCTGGTAGGCATGTCTTTGAGCATCCAAGGCTAACCTTTGTCGTTTTTCATGTAAGGACTCATTTTCTCGCAAAGAAGACATTCCTTATGCTTTTTCAAAAGGTTACCCTTTATTCTATAAGGCATGTTTATGGATATATTTTTAAGTCCAAGGAGGGGAAACACAGAGGCAAGTGAGAGACTCGAATAGGCAACTCGATGATTGAGTCAATGTAAGTAAACTGCATTTTAACACGTTTAAGTATATATAAATAACTCGTAAAGTTTCTGTGGGAATTGGTGTAAAAAAACAGTTCGCAATCGTAGTGAGAGGCAGACGGTTCCACTACGTGTAATTCATCTGAGTATTAAAATATAATAAACGACGCCGTATTTGTTGTAGCAACGGAGGCATTATTAACATTATTATTCGCTGCACGTAAATATTCTTCCACGTTTAATTCCTTTATGTCTATCGTTTTATACATAAGTGTTCAATCGTATGTAGTTCCCTTATGAGAGCTACTTGGAGAATAGACATTGAAGAGAGTATACCTTTAAATATGCATTGAATTTATCGATTACCCCCCGAAGCAATCTATCATGGGGCCCTTGGGACTCTGGGCCCCTCATATACAAATTTTCTTTATACGTGCTATCATGGGCCGGCAGGAAAACTTAAATGCCAGATGCGTGAATATCCTTTGAAATTCAAATCTCTGGTTGTCAAGGAAATATGCTATTGTTGATTTCAGAGAAAAATGTGAGATTTTTCAGCTATAAACATAATTTTCAGAGAATTACGAAGCGTAAAAGAAAATCGATTGAAAGAATTAGAAACTTCATTTATTCAACCATCCGATAAAAAACATTCCAACCCTCTATCTTGAGTGAAAGTAATTTTTAAAAGCAAAAATAAAACCACTGCACCAAACCCAATGCTTAGCATGAACCACAAGGAACCCCCAGGGGGGGCCTTTGGGGGCCCTGACAGATTTTTAATATAGCCTATGTTTCATCCCGGTACATTTTCTAACTACATACAAAATTTCAGCTCAATCGGTTCAGTAGTGTTTGCGTGATTGAGCAACAGACAGACAGACAGACACCATTCAATTTTTATATATTAGTATGATGATATGATTAGTATGATAAATATAAAGCTAAAAACGAGGAATGATTTTTTTTTATTTCGTGATACATAGGAAATAGACATAGATACGAAACTTTTCTTTATTTAAGTGTCAAACATTACCTCAACGCCTACTAGATACGTTAGTAAGTTCGTTATATCCATACCATGCTCTCTAAACTAGATTTTACATGTTACAAGTCCACACGGAAAAACTACCGTATAAATTAAATTATGATCTCTTTCGCCTGCATTCTGACAAAGCAATTAAAATTCTCGTGTACATATATTGCAGTCATGTAACGCAGACCACAACAGGAAAAAGTAAAAATCATTAATAAAAACAGCGGAAAGAGCCAGAATATAAACAATTTTGACGAAATTTTCCGCCTCACACAAATTCTCATAAAGCATAAACGGATGGGATGCTTTGCAGAGATCATTGCAATATTTAATTTATGAAATAAAGCTCCTTTCTACGTATATGTCAAAGGCTTTCTACTGAATAATGGGAAAAATGGAGGATTAAATGAAATAGATTAAACAGAGGGTATTGCACAACGAATCAATTCCAACCCTGGTATTCATCTAATTTAATCATTGATATTTGTTATAGAGAGCCGGAAGGGAAGGATACAAACGCTTTGTGCTCGGTATTTGTACATAAAGAGATAATGGAAACATCCGTGAGTTACCAAAAAAAGAAAATAAAAAGTTGTAATCATTCGATTACATCGCTTAAAACAAATATCTGAGGCTAGAGCGAATAAAAAGAGAAAGTTCAAAAGCAACATCGATGGTACGAATGAAAGGAATTGGGATCACATACAAAATATCATTTTCACCGGCAAAACGAAATATTTTTGGTGAGACAGACCGAGGGACCTATTAAACGGATTTCCAAATCGGAAACTAAGCTATAGAGAATGTAATAAGTTTATTTAGAGAGTCACTGTTTACCGTCCACATTTCATGATTTTTGGGACCATCAATTTAATATAGCTAGGAAACATTGTTTTTAATCATAGAAATAGCATCAATCCTATTCAAAGAGAAAAATTATTTTCCAGCTTTTTCATTGGTCCTGTAATAAACTCAAAATTTCAGGCAAACGAAAACTCAGCACGTTCGTATCACAACGCACTGAATACAGAATGGCTCGAATTGTTTCGATCCAATTACGTTGAACGAATAAATCAAGGCATGAATGTGAAAAAATTACCACAAAATTAGTACATGGAAAATTTATAATACGCATATATCTTAAATAGACAGTCTTAAAAATCCTAAGACCTATGTGATGAGCTATAAGTCATATTCACTGGTTCATGACACGCTTTATTTTTCACGAAGCACAAATTGTTTAGAAGGGTTTCAATGAAAAAGGTTCAATTAATATCAGCTTATATACATGGAAACTTTCTTCCAATAAATACGTACTAAGGGAGTTTGAGCGACATATTTCTTCACATATAATTCAATTATTTTGGCCTCATTACGGTAAAAAGTTGTCATCTTTCTAATAATACCAAATATCACCCATTATCACAGAAACACTTAATGCTGTCTGTTACACATTTCCACAAATTATGGCCTGATACATTGGAGAAACCTGCCGCTCGATGAATGTGCGGATAAAGGAGCACCAGAGGGCGACGAAAAACAAGCAATTCCGACTTTCCGTCATCGCCGAACACGCGTGGTCAGAACCCGGACACGACATTAAATTTGAGGAGACGAAACTTTTAACGAAGGAGTCCAGATACTTCCCACGGCAAATCAGGGAGGCCATAGAAATTCATAAAACACCGTCGAATTTCAACAGAGAGGACGGATATCTCCTTCACAGCGCATGGAAAAGACTCATCCAAGAAACAGCTAATCAGAGAGCAGCACCCCAGACAGCCTACTGTATATAAGCGAGGCAGAAACCACACGCCGACCTTCGACCTGAAGACGCTGGCAGGAGAGCCAGCGAAACTGTTGTCCACAAGCCAACATACGCGGAAGAAAACCCGAAAAAATTCAGAGATCAAACCATCACCGCGGAAACCTTCGCTCTAACATTATGGCCTGATACTTTAAAATATATCACCCACTTACCGCACTACTTTTAGTTTAGTATTATGCCTCTTCTTCCTCGAATCCCCCTCTGCTGTTATGCGTCGGGGTCCCTTTCCAAATTCTTTCCTGTTTTGAGCGAGACGCTTCACCTCATTCAAGCTCTTTCCGTGCCTGACTGCGATTCTCTCCACATATTCTTCCCATTCCATCCTTGGTCGTCCTCTTCCTCGCCTTCCTTCTGGTCTTGCCTCCATCACCTCTCTTGGCTTCCTTTCCTCATTCATCCTATCCACATTTCCATACCATCTTAAATTTTTTCTTTTCATCGACTCTACTATCGGGTCTTACTGGAATTGGGCTCTGATTGTAGTATTTCTCACTCGATCTTTTCTAGTGCGTCTTGCTGCTTGTCTTAGGTACCTCATCTCACAGCTTTGTAATCCTGTGCTTGTCTAGTAGGGTTAGGCTCTCTGTTCCGTACAACAATACTGGCTGCAAAATGGTTCTGTACACCCTCATCTTTGCCTTCACCGATATTTCCCTCTTGCCCAGTACAACAATACTGGCTGCAAAATGGTTTTTTACACCCTCATCTTCGTCTTCACCGATATTTCCCTCTTGCCCACGATTGATCTGCTAAGCTGATTATACACCTGGTTTTCTTTATGGATTCTGTGACTCACTTCAGATTCTGACCTTCAATCACTAGTAATTTGTGTCCCCAAGTATTCGAACTTGTCAATCTGTTCTAGTTCTTGCTCTTTCCACGATATGTTCAGTCTTTCCCGCACCTCATTTTTTGACACTGCCATAACCTTGCTTTTCCCCACATTCATTCTCATTCCATGGTTTCTAATTGTATTTGCCCATTCTTCCACTGCTGTTTGCAAACCTCTCTTATTCTTAGGAATCAATACAATGTCATCTGCATAGACCAGTGACTGAACATATACAGGCCTTAACCTAGCATTTCCTATCATGCACCTTGGTGTTCTTCTTTTGCATTGTTTATGTATCTAGGCCATCAGAATGATGAATAGTAGAGGACTAAGGCTGTCTCCTTGTTTGACACCTTTCCTCATAGCAAACTCTGTCGACGTTTTCCCAGCTCTTCTTACCACTCCTTTCACATTTACGTATAGACTTTACGATAGACATGTATTTGCCAAAAAATTGGAGCCGTTTTCCATGGTATATATGGAATTCCATGAGAATTGTGTGTAATATAGTACGGCTGAGCGCTCAAGAGAGACTTTCTTTAAAAATTTAGGGCTTTTAGACACATAGATTAGGTCAAAAAGTTAAATGTTGGCACTTCGCATGCTTGTTCAGCTATTTATACTAACTCACTGTAATATCTTTAACAATATCGCAAAATCTGGTTGCGAAGACGCTTTCCGCGAACGGTGTGAAACAAATGAGTTGAGTTAAAGCCTTATAAATGAATTTTTAGTTAATTACTGAGAATTTCAGCAGCATAAAACTAAGACTTTTTGAGTCAGTTATGCTATTATTAATACACCTTGCTTCTTAACAGCCGTTTGGATTTAAAAATAAAATTTGAACATGGTCTCTCTTAAGACTAGAGAAAAACCTCGCTCAAAGTGCCTCAAATGCACAATTACTTCAAATGAAAAAAAATCCAATTTCAATTGATTTCAAATTTATTTTAAAACTAAAGGGTATTTAATTAAGCGGTTATAGTTTTTTCTGTATTCCTTCCTTTGTTCATCGCTAATTTCTACGCGCGTGTGTCAAGATTGTAATTGTGTAATTTAGAGTGGATATATATGAAAATTAAGACATTTTAATCATGATCAATAAATGTTGTTATCGTCATGTATGAGAATAGTTTCAGATTTGCTGCTCACTCCTATATCAGTTTCTTGCACAATGGAATTCACGCCTGCCTCCTTTTAAATCACATGTGACCAACCGTATTGCTAGAGTAAAAACTTTTAAGGCGATTGCTTGGATTTAAGGACAAATGAATCAGATACTATCTAGAAAAATGTGGATAATCAACTAATTATTATTTCACAAATTTAAATAAATACACATATGCTTACAGCAAACAATCTTGTAGACACAAACCATTTACAAAATGGAATCGAATAACATGATCGAGATCGGTAAAAAAATTAAACGTTGTCATATTCTAAAATAAATTATTTGAAATTATATTAAAACAACAAGGAGTTAATTTAACATAATCGATTATCTGACAGAATATTCTCATCTGATAAAAAAGTGTGATCTAAAATAGTTTTGCATTAGCAAGCCATAAGATCTATCTGCTGAGCCACGAGTGAACAATGATTACCTATTATTCTGCATTGCGGAGCGAAACAAGTACATATTTATACCGAAAAAATAAATAACTGAGTACGTATACCACTGTTTCGAGTCGACACAGTAGTTCAGTAGTCACATTATTTGATAAAATCCAAAAGTAAAGTGCCCAGAATAAATACCATTGGATGCCAAAGCTCTCGTTGGAAACTGAACGTTAAAATAATTCTTTGCCTTCCCTAAACACACTAATGAAATATTTCTCGGCATAGTCAGAAATGAACAATGAGAACCATTTGAAAAAGACTTAAACCCAATTCGTTTTCAATGGGACAATTGAAACTATTTCATTAACGATTGAGTCTTTTTACGTAGATATGATATTTTCTGATTGATTGCTAGGAATAAAAAAACTGAAAACTTTAATATAAATAAAGATGAAAACCTAATGCGTTGAAATATTTTATTATATTCATAAATATTTCATCATGGACATATGCGGCACAGACTTTTAGCGGAGTCCTCTTATCAAACTGCATTTCAACTATCAAGCGAAGTTTAATAAGTATTGTACCTGATGATAACCTAACGGTTGAAACGCGTCGTACCGAAGTAAAACTTGTGGAAAAAGTGCCATCTTATTATTAAATCAATTAAATAATCACTGATTTTGGATGCTTAACAACTGTAATGTATGAGTTGCGAAACTTAATAGCCTACTCTAAATTTTATTAATTGATACACAAAATAAACATATTTTAACAATTAAATTTTGTAATTACAGACCTGACGTCCAAAATAATATACCTATTCCCAATGGGCTTCAAAATCTGTTCAGAAAATCACTTTTTTTGGTGCAGAAAGGTGCCTTTAGTTATTCTGTGTGGGACATGATCGACGCTGCTGACCGGCAGTCGTCCGCCCGCTCTCGCCGAGAGCACAATCACTACCGCTTTGTGCATAGTCCATATTGAATCTCCTTTTTTAACCGATCGAGTAGTAATCATTCAAAATCGAACAGAAATAATTGCATTAAATTAAGTTTTGGTGTTGTGTGCGATCTCCCACGAAGATTCCCTCATCAACCGCGAGGTTTACGACCTGGCGGTGCGCGCGAGCATTGCAAAATTTTGACAAACGTATTAACTTCGGTTTTAATGCCGAGAAAATATTAAAACAGATATAATAAACCCGAATATAAAAAACCGGGCCTGCAAGGAGTCCTATGGAAAATGAGTATGGTCCCAGACGAAGGAGAAATCCTCGTAAACCCTGCGTATACATTTGTTTGTGTCTCACGAAGGTCACTGTAATCAGAGAAAGAATTATATAGTAACAGCTGGTATGCATGTATCTCTATATCTTGTTTCGAATTTTACTCGAATTTGTAAGAGTGACAGGTCACAGCCGGAAGAGATATTCTCCAATACCATGTGCGTGTGATCGAGAATAAAAAGGGTCACCGTACCCACAAACCAGAGCGAGTGAGTGAAGGTGTTTTGTTTTTTCTTGCCTTTATTCATTCCTATTTTATGTGAGAATTCTTTCCTTTTCAAATTCCTCTCTCAAACTCCCTATGAACCTCTAAGATAACGCTCTTAGGGAATAATCTTCTTCTTGAATATTGAAGGAGTTTTTATTTAGTAGTATAAGAATTTTAACTAACTGGTGGACTGGTAACCAAAGCACATCGACTCTAAATTTTGCCACAAGTCCATTTGCTAATTTAAGCTCTGAAAGTATCAACTAATTCATAAAATCGAAGGATGGCTAAAATAACAAGACTTAGACCCGTTCACACGGAGCCACTCAGCAGCGCTACCGTTGGCTAATAATGGGGTAGAATGGATGTGCACACACAGGGCCACAGCCACCTGCTGGAAGCGCCACAGACGGTTTCAGTGGTTCCCTCCGCCGAAGAGGCCGGCGTAGAAAAGTGGCTCTTCTAGTGAGCTTAGCCGTAGCTTACATCTACAAAACAAATCAGAACCTCGCACGCTCCCCCGGCTGCTAGGCGCAGGCCAAAAAGCAGTCAGGAGAACAGTGCGCAGTTCAACCAGGACTGGGAGAGTGATACGTAAATGAACATGCAAACATGCAGAACAATGCTTCAGACACTTAACTCAATGGCGGTGTTCTCACGGAGCGGCTGCCACGCCACTGTTCAAGCAGCGCGTTCGTGGCCCTGCAGAAGCGCTGCTAACGAGCGTTCGAATCTCAAGTAAAGCAAAGGTTGCAGGTTCACGCTAGTTAGAAGCGCTTCTCACGCCCGTTAGCAGTACCACGCACGCGCGTGCGCGTTTCCGAAAACGCCGGTTCGACGTTCGGTAGTGGTGCTGTGGAAGCGCCACTAACCAACCACTTAGAAGCGCTGCTGAGTGTGTGTGAAACCGTGTGTGAACCCCATGTGTGAACCCTGTGTGTGTGTATGAACTCCGTGTGTGCTGCTGAGTGCGTGTGAAACGTGTGTGAACCCCGTGTGAACCCGTCCTTAATCATAAAAAATATTATTTATTCCCAGAACACCTATTCAATCGATATGAATAGCCCTTCGGCCACTCATACTTGTTAGAAATAATCCAACTCCGCAAGTAAGAATTCCTAGAAAATTTCGAAACAGCTTACGCTAAAAAGCGAGGGCAGGAGTTTTCTCCACTGAGTACAAAGCATTTGTCGGTGATGTGTTATTAAATCAAAACCAATTCAACTTCTCAACGGTGTTGAAAATGTATAGGAATCCAAAATATATTTACCTCTTTCCGTGAAAATTTCGGATAACAATATCATTTTATTTAATCCTATTAAAAATTACGGTTTTGGGTAAACTAGGTACATTTGGAACGAGAACAAAATATTGCCAATTATATAAAGAAGCAAATAATTCATCATAGATATATCCATTCCCTATATATGTCTCTGCCTCCATAATATGCCTATATCTCAAGTTTATGTGTACTAAAGTAACGGATGAGTCCGTGAAGTTTTCCAGTCAGGTTTCAATAAGGCAATACTTGTGACCATATATTTTCCAATATTTCCAGAACATACCCTTACTTACCATCGGTAGCACAATTGTCGTTTCTATATTCCAAAAATTAAAATACATCTACCATAATTCCTAAAAAATAATTCTTCCATGCGGTCCATCAATCTTCCATGAAACTAACCACCGACTAGAATTTCAGAAACCCATACTTTTCAGTAGTTGACTTATCTGTAAAATAACAATGATATAACTTCAAATATCCCAACTGACATGTAGATATAACATTTCACGAGAAAAAAACACACCGGAAGCAGGCCATCTATAAATTTGTATTGTATACATAAACATGAGTCAATAATGTATAATTTTTGCGGTAAATAATGCACGAAAGGCATCAAATAACTAAAAGCAAAAGGCCTAGATGTATTTTAAAATGTATCCATGACTTAAATCCTGTCTTAGAGAGTAAAAATGAAGTTTTTTTTTCCTTGACAAGCGACCGCAATTGACAGCTCCACCATCATGCAATGAAAAATACGCTTGATTGGATTACAAGACGATATCAGATTCCAGCAACTTCCATGACTCCACCAACCGCCTTTCCCAATTCACCGAAAGTATATCAGCTTCCGTGTAAGACCAAGAGAAGAAACTGAAACGCTTAAAAAACAAACAGGTGTTCCACATTTTAAAATTCCATCCGAAGTTAGACAACCTTAAGGAAAGATTGCATACTGGTAATGCATTTGGCGATGGAGAATAACTGCGAGTGTAAAATAATGTGCATGTGTTGGGTATAATAATGCAGTAATTTCAATTAAGATATGCTTAGCCACTTCACAATAATATACCTATTTTACTCATCACGAGAAATATCTTCATTTAAGAATATGTTAAATCTGGGTAGATGCATAGACTCTAACGTATGGAATACATTATATATGTTGCAGAAGAAGATATCAACATTTATTTTTGGTCATTCAAAGGGCCCATTTAATTAGAGAAAATTAAATGAACAATGAAAAATCGCTGAAATCCAACCAGCTGTCTGAATAATATGCAACACGATTTCTTTCTCATTCCAGATACTTATTTTTTTCGAAGACCAGATTTTTATTGTACAAGTTTCCTGTATTCTCCATGCAAGTATTACCTGGCCTCACTACACCTTCAAACCTCATACATTGGTGCGCCAAACCTCTAAGTGACAGCGTGTTTATCCGCAGCATCAGCTGCGTTCGCATTTCAACGTTTGGGTGTTTTTTTTACTGAGAAGTCGCCATTCCTTGTAAACCTTCATCCTCAACCTCAGGATAATTATTCATAAAAAGTAACACATACACGATCATTTTAATTCGACATTAATCAGAGTGCAGTAAATGCTACATTAGGTAGGACTTCACTTTTTTCCGGCGAATGGTGGCAGTAAATTCTTCTCGGGATTTCATCCGGGTAAACTCCTCAATCTCCATCGCTGCCGACGTTTCGATGAAATCCTTTAACATCGTCATCGGCCCTGATGACGATGAAAAAGGATTTCATCGAAACGTCGGCAGCGATGGAGATTGAGGAGTTTACCCGGATGAAATCCCGAGAAGAATTTACTGCCAATTTTACATTAGGTTTAGGAAAAAATTATGTACATAATTACTCTAGTTAAATATCATAATTTACTTGGAGATCAAATCCATTACCTACTCTTACACAGACTTGACAGTTTTCAACGGCAATAGTTAACTTTTTTTGCTGAGTTCAATAAATCTTAGGAATACAAATGCCATAGCATGCAAAGGACTATGTCAGCATACTGCTTCCTTAATAGCACACGTTTCATTAACTACTACATATTTATAGGGAGGAATCGAAATATTCTATGTTCCGTCATTGGTAATAGTACTAGCTAGTATAATGCTAAGTGAGCTGGATAAAAATAGTGAAGCTTAAGCATAGGAAGCATGGGCTTAAAGCCATCTTCAGTATGTGCCGGCATGCCCCGATTTCAAAATACGTATTATAAAATGGCCCAAGATAGGACGGAAGAAGTTTACAGTGATAAAAAAATGGGATGCTAAAGAACGAGACGTTATTAAGTGTTTTCTGCTTGAATGCAAGGTGGAAATTTTAACTGGATGGTAGTTATACCTGATTTTTGTGCACCGGGGTGAGTACTACAGTAGTCTCGGTTATCCGACCTTCGGTTATCCGACCTTCCGTGTTATCCGACCGTCCCCGTGCACGATAACTACTGTAATTTATGCAGTTAGTACCTTCTATACAACATATTAATTACTTTGATGTAAGTACAGTCTATCATATTATTACTTGTACGTCATATAAAGTTAAGTAAGACATATGTATTTGAAAAGTTTTCAATGTGCTAATTAAATTTAACATTTTTTTACATTGTTTTTATTATTTTCTGTGTTTTCCGACCTTGCCGCGGCCGGTTTAGGTCGGATAATCGAGACTCTACTGTATCACCATTTGGCCTTGATGCTCGAGATTATTATGTTCCAGGCCACACCCTTAGGTTATGCACTACTTCCATGCTTTTTTTTCGCGTTATGCACCGAAGCTCGAATTCGTCACGAAAATCTTGGTGCGACCAAAAATAGCAGTGTTGCGGTTGAAATAAAACATTTCACCGCAACAACTTTGACTGAAAGAAGAATGAAGGATGGAGGGGAAAATTTTCTTATGTGACACGCGCGTCAAATTTTAAAATCTCACCCAGAAGACTTGAAGAAAGCAATATCTCCACGGTTCAGTTCTACAGAAATTATCAGTGGACACTCTTTTCGTAAAACCTACAGCATCCTCGGGGTTATGTTAACATATCTAATTTACACATTTTGCAAACTAAGTGAATGTTCAAAATACTATTAAAACCAAATCTCTTTCGAGTGCTAGTAAAACAGCACGCAATATAGCCATCAAAACGACATCAACTGACGAAATTCCGGAGAAGTCATGTCTTTCGACATTATTAATTCGGGATATTTTACTTTACAACCACTTCATCTCAGGCTTTGAAACGTAAAATTTGTGACTTAATTCCCTAATCAGCATGAATGAATGCAATTCTCATTAAATTCCCTATATGCATTTCGTGTGGAAACTTTCACAATCCAAAAAAGCGCACAAACCCGGCTCGGGATGTTCGTGCACCTCTTTGGTTTGTAAATATTTCCGCACGGGAAAAAAATTGATGATGAAGCACTACAAAGTCTAAGGGGAACGTATCTTATTTTACTCTCAGCCAATCAACCACAATACCACCGCATTCTCTCCTTTTTTCGTGTACTCGACGCCGCTGCTGATCCGCCGGTCCACTGGGGATATCACGCTACGCACGTTTGGCCTATTATCAGATTACCCTTAAACCAACCGTGCCCGCTCCACATACCTCGACGTAACCGCACACAGTTTTTTCACCTTTGCTCCGAGCTGTTTTCCGCCTAACGCCGATTTAAGTTTTAAGACTGTCTGGGATGCGACAGGATTGTGTCGTGACCGCGGGACGCGACCACTGGTATTCGGACCGGAGTCCGTCTTGAGTTTGATTAGCAGGAGAGTCACCTTGAGCAATCCCGCACGTGTGGAATGTGTCGCAAGGAAGGGCCAACAAAAAAGCCAGCTGTGACCACACACACCATGTTAGACGTCTGCACAGCGTCTTGCAAGCACAAGTCTACAAGCTTATATGGCCGTCGATCGATCTTTGGAAATCCTTTCGTTCTCAGTGATTCTTCAGCAAGCGATTTGTTCTCAGAAGATGAGAGTATCATTTTACCCGCATCCACTTGCACCATTCACTATTAACTCTCCCTCTCTCTCTGTCTCCCGAATATTATATAATAGATGAGATCAATAGGCATTTGTATAAAATGTATTTCCCCAGATGGGTGGTTAAGGTAGTGTGAGCGAGATATCACTTCATATACATAATTCGATGAATTTAGCCTCATTATAAAGGAAAACATCTCATCTGTCTAATAATAACAAAACATCAGTCACTTCACTTTTTGCTTTTTGCAAAAACAATAGTAGCAATTTTCTATGGTAAATGCTACGGGAATTCGCTCCATGGACACTTTACTTCAAAAGTGAGGAATTCATAACGCATTGATCTAGTCAGATATTTAACAGAGTGTACCGACTCTGTATTAATTCTCAAATATTTTGAAAAACATATCAATTCCCGCAATAACTTTACAGAATCGCATCAAATCTACGGTTGTAAAGGCGTTTTCAGCTTATGGCCACGAGGAGAAAAAATTAATCAATATAAAGACTTCCGTGTTTTGTAAGGTTTTAGTTTATTACTGAGATTTTCAGTGATATTTTATAAAGCAATATTTTTCCGCAATAAATATTACAATATTTACTTCATGCTTTTTACACCTGCTGAAATTTAAAAAATAAAATTCGAATGTGGTCTCTATTATGACTAGGGAAAAATCTCACTCAAACCATCTTTAGAGGGAATTTCATCATTAAGAAACAGCAAGTAGTGCATACATCACGCTGTTTTCTTCCGGGGTAGGTATCCGAAAAAGACCTAAATTATTATTGGTTTTAGGCCTAGGAAACTGGTTCTGTTTTAATAATTTCTTCCATAATGCCCTATCCTTAGATGCCTCCTTTCTTTCTGTTACATGCACGCATTGCTTCACAAAGGCTCTCTTTTTTCATAAGACTTACAGTATGTCCTCTCCTAAGAGTCTATTCCACCGAATTCACCCTGACTTTCTCGGTCTACCCCTTCGTCTCATACACTCCACTATGAAACAATTTTTTGGTTATTTGACTCTCACCTACTCTCTCAATAAGGTCACATCAATGAAACACTGGTTTTCATATGTGTAAATTACTGGATAATCCTGTTCATATTCATTCATGACTCTCGCCCCTAACCCTATCTCTCCTATGTTTATCGCAAGCATTTCTCAGATACTATGAACTTACTGCATTTAGCCTACACCTCTGATAATTATTAATCTTGGCATATCCAAATGTCACAACCGTACGATAAAGATACGAGGAGCGCACTTTTGCCAAAAGCGAATTTTTTTTCTTCGACAAACATGTAATCCTTGATATACCCCATACACTACCAACTACTTTCCTTCCAGGATTTGCATGTCTCTTTATCTCGTTATCTTTTCTAACAATGTTCACAAACATTCGGCCAAGGTACACTAAGCCATCCACTTGTCCAATTATTTCACTATTTACCTTCATTATACAATCATTCGTCCCAATCTTTCTCTCCAAAACCAATACCTTGGACTTGGACGCATTTACCCTCACTACCATTTTCCCCGTTCCCTCATAGAGAATATCCAGGAGCACTAGTAATCGGCCGACAAATGGTTGGTACTTATTTCAAGAGGTTACTTAATTTTACATATGCTCGGAATATTTCCCGCTTTACCTTGTTCCACCTGATATCCCTTTTCTCCTCCTCCCACCTTATTTCCTCCACCATGTTTAAATACACAGGGGTAGAATGAAAAATTGTAGGGGCTGCACAATTGGGGAAGGTCGGGTCGAGCCAATGCATAGCTTTTTTCACACCGTTCGCATCCGAGTACGTTTCGCTACGATAAATATCTTTCACAGAGAAATGTTTAACGCACACCACCGAATTCTGAGAAAAATTTCAGTCCTTTCTCGGAATGTTCTTCAGCCACAAATTCCTACGACACTCCTCTGGAAAATAGAACACTGTGACGTAATCCTTTCCTTCTGCTAAGTGTAGTTGCTTTTGCAACACGTCACACAACATCGGCGGGGCATCTTGAAATAATACACTCATTATTTTCGTGTTTCATCATGCATACCATAAATACAATAAAATAATTTTCTAAGCAGGGCCCAGGTTTAATACCTAATCAAGGACGAAACACGAACAAGTTTTATTCCTCACAACGCTAAGTAAGTTGGAGAATTCGAAGTAATCGCGGAATTAAACACCTTATACGAGATAGGTCATCCATATAACAAAACTAATGATAAGAACAATTGTCCTCATATAATAGGCAAATAAAATAAAATTATGTTCGAAATAGAAGCGATAACGGCCACATTACCGTTCTTGCAATACATGCAAATTAGGAAAACATAGACGTAATTGATAGTCATTACAATTCGCTGCGTAAAATACACCATACTGAATAAATTTTTCGACTAATAACTATTCCCTGGGCCCAGCACTGAAGGTAACATCACCTTCACATCCAGCGCGAGCACATGGTCGATTTGCAATTTTACAGATGGAGAAATATAACGAATTTTTCAATTTCTACAAATAATAATCATACCAAATTATTCTACATACCTTTAGCCACGTCTGAGTATCATTGTTTTGACGACTAATTCAAAGAAAACTATTTAAAAATCAGTTTATGGTCACCACGATCAACGCCACACGTAAATAAACCATACATTCACAACGTAGCGATAGGCAGCGGTAGGACCCCAATGCGGAGTTGCCACATTTGCATTTCATGGCCTGTATGAAGTCAGCCATGGTACAATCTCTTTTTCTCGTCGCAGGGCGGTAAGTTGCCGCCTCCCAATGTTGCCCATGACCATGGTATTACTCCCCTCCATTTAGTTTAACACAATGAAGTTAAACTAAATGGAGGGGACATGACCGTGAACGCTCATGGCCGAAAGTGAAACAAGAATTGGGGTGCTTGGGGAGAATTTTGTGCCGAGTAGGTGCTGCCAAACCAGTCACAAAACATCGCCTTGTCTGTGGTTTTTAACTTAGATTTAACGAAAATCGAACGCGACCGCCGGACACGTAAGCCAGAGGTAGGTCTAAATTGTGCCGACTGCAATGGCGGTATTGGCTTCAGGAATCAAGTGGTATGTCGCCTCCATTACTTTTCTAACCTCCTTGGTATTACTAATACAAGGTAGGTCGTTGCGCACATTGAGGTAGATGGAGGGGGCATGACGTCACTAAGCTGAAGCCTACGATCGAAATATCCGCCATGATGGTTCCCCCCGTTTTTTCTTGACTTCCCATTGAATTGCACGGAAGTGTGGACGCATTGGCGAAAATTACGCTGAAATATCTGCCTTCTACTAGAAAGTTAAGGTGAGTAAGTCTTGAATCATATTCTAGTTGTTTTGAGCTGTTAATTGCACTGGATTTATGGATGGATATGGATGAGAATATGAATTATTATTAATTTGTTCTCAGATTGTGTGTTGTACTGCATTCGGGTGCAGTTGTCACAGCGATCGCCTTAAACCTGGAGTAACCTTTCACAGGTTTGAGACATTTCTTATTTATATGGATTATATATTCAGATATTCGATTGATTTTACTAAGAGAGTATAATTTACCGCGTGAGCTCGTAAAACCACATGTGCTTTTACGGCTCATACTCATTGCATACTCGAATGTTTCTTCATTTAGTCACCTAATACTTATATCCTACGTATGCATTTAATTAGTATATTATATTTAGGATCTAATTGAAATACTTTCGAAACCATTACCTGTCATTATTAATGGCCAGTAGATATGTAGGTACATATGGAATGAGGAAACTGTGATTAACAAGCGACTAAGCTGGTAATGTCGGCAATATTTTACGCATTAAACTCCATATGAGTTTAACTATGTAGGTATATATTCATTTCAATGTTAGATGTGGGTTGTTTCGTTGTATTGGATCAAGGAAAGTGGAATATAATTTTGTGTAAATAAGCTCTTAATTTAAGGGATAAGACTATTCGAGTCTATGCACGACACATTTTTTGTGCTTGCTAAGGAAGAATGTGAACTAATTAATTGATACCTAACGAAGCTGTTCGCACTTCAGCAAGTGCTGAAAAAATTTATAGTAAAGTCCAAAAGAAAGTATATTGTCGATTTAGAGAATACTGTAAGAGAAATTATCCAGTGTGATTTAAATTGATGCCCGTGTTAAACCCAGCCATAACTTTTTTTTCTACTTACAGAAAGTTCATCCAAGTCCTAGATTGAAGAAAAGGAATGTGATGAATGGAAGTTTATCAATTATTTTCTCTGTGACATCTGACAACTGACAATCGTGTGTGTTTGGATTATCACCTCTTATATTATTTTCATTGAATTAATATGCTATTTTCACTACCCTAATGAAAGGTTTATTGTCACTATTGATATGTCTTCATTTTGTTTTAATAATGTACAAAGTGATAGTGAATAATTAGTTTCATTCTGATGACTGTATACATCAATGCTAATTTTAATGAGGGCTTTACTGTAGCGTCATCGGTGCTTATCATGAAACAATGTGAAAACGCAATTGTGGAAGATGAGGAGTGTGAGTCGGTTGCATCCTGTTTTTTAAGTGCTACAATGGTTTTAAGTAGACGCTGCAAATACTCATAAGTCGTGAATATGATTTGGTGAAATGTTATTGCAATACAACTGTATGATTGCATGTGAGTCAGGAAGTTGTGGAGTTTGAGTTGGATGCATCCTGTTTTTTAAGTGGCTACAGTATTTTAAAGTTGTTAATGGAAATATACTTCCAAGTCTTGGTGTCCGTGGAGTTTCTCACCTGATATCAACTCAAGGAAGATGTGGAGTGAAGGTGTCTTGCCTATGTAATATTTTTTATAAATCATTGGTGTTCTAAATTTAGGGTGATTTGTGCAGTTAGTCCCAAGGCAAAGTCATCAGTGCTTATCATTAATTTCCATGTAATGACTACCTTTTCTCAAGATATGGGAGGATTGTGAAATGAGGATTATCTGAATGCTTCCCTTTCTTTACTGTTTAAGAAATTTCTTTTAATATTGAATGCCTATTTCTCCACCATTTGTGTTGTGACTTCATTTTTCGGCCAATAAAGCACATTATGAATTAATATGCTCTCTGATGTTTTCCACAAACTAATGTTTCAGGAAGTTCCGCCGGGTGAGCAAGAGGAAACCCTAGTCTGACAAATTCTCAACTTGTGTTGAAAGGTATGATTTGCTGGGAAAACTTCCAGTCTTCATTCAGCTTTAATTGAAAGGTGTCATTGTATCGAATATTCAAAGTTTCATATCAGCGTTTTATTGACATTGTCCTTTCGGATATTTAAACTCATTTACAGCTTTACGAATATCTGGTCATCTGTAGTAAACATTGTAAGTAAGATTCAGTGATTTTGTGCAATATGCACGCCAAGGTAGGCAGGCTACCTAATTTTGGACTGTTTTTATAAATATAAGTCGTTAGGTTTATATCTACGACATCTGTAAAAATGCCTTCAGTGCTTAGAATATGCATAGCCAGCGCTTATAGTATTCCGCCGAGCATCTTTGGAGATTTTCCGATCCGCCTCTCTTCGCAAAAATGCGTGGTTTTTAGTGACCCAGTGAAATGAATTACTTGGTAAGTCATAATAATCGTTTTCAATTATTTAATCCTTGATGATCATTATTTCTTGTGTGAGGAAAGAGCGTACTCTCCTATTAATATCTGGGTATCTTAGTGAGTGCTATACATATTTCTTAATGAAATTGCGTGCGACTCAGACGATGTCACCCTATACATTGTAGAAATATTTCGAGATTATATTTTTAAGAAGGGAATACCTGCTAACTTCAAGATATTTACTGCTGAAAAACGTCGTAAATTTGCAAAAATAGAGCGTCAGCCCGTAAGTGCTATGGTGAATCGGGGAATACAAGTATGGCGGACCAGCCACGCCCGCGTTACAGTTTCAAGCATTGACCACCATAGCTAGCGCCCCTCCATCTACCTCAATGGTTGCGCATTTGTCGACGCGCTCTGATGCGCTTTTGTCGAGTGTACGACGTCACTATGATTGCATGCCACCATAGAGCTTACTGGAGGGGGCATAAGCTCTCAGGGGTGAAGCCAGGCGTAACGGTATTCTTGCGCATTTAGCCATAGTGTCCAGCCCAGCTTCGTGGATTTGCCATAAGCCTACGTGCGAAGAAAATATTAAGTTTTTCTGAAACCAGTGGCTACTGAGGTCATATAAAGGTACGTAAATACTTAATAGTGAGTGTATTTTTCTGAAAATTATTATCTATATCCGAAAACATGCCGTCAGGCAGATATATGCTATGTTAACTTTGCATTCGTAGATGGTTTTCTGCTCTGCTTACGGGTGCAGTAATCGCACAGATAGAAGAATAACTGGTCTTACCTTCCACCGGTAAGTTAAAAAACTTCATAAAATAGTCATACCAATGCAATATTGTATGAAATGGACGCTACAACAGATAAATATTGAATTTGTTGCCTACGATGTTGCATGTGTTTCGGGTGCATTATTGAGTAGTTGATAATATTTTGCCAGTAAACCGCAGCAATTATGTTATTTTATCATAGTTAGTAGCATGTTCAGCTAATTTGTTATGTGAGTATAATATTACCGGTAGGAAATAATGCGACTGAAATGTTTGCCCTACCACAAACCTTTATGATGGCTTGCAGGGTATTACGCAGATGTTATGCGGAACCAAGCATGATGTTACACTATTTCACAGTAATAATCCTAAAGAAAATATAGACTTTATGATGAGTTAGAAGTGTGGAATAGTATTTATTTCAATTAGAGGGAAAGAACTTAGGAAAGTGTGGCCTTCACGTGCCTTTGGTATCATCGGTACTCTATGCTTAAAACGGAGATAAAGAAAGTTTGACAACGAGGGATTTGTTATTCTAAGTTTGTGAATCACGTTCTTGGTATAGAAATATTTGCAGGGAAGTGTGTTCATTTTGTAATATATAAAATCAACTTTAGCTGGTCAATTAACCGTTATTACCGACCCTTGTATTTTGTTATGAATTAGGCGAGAATAGCGAGAGTGAATGCTCATCACTTCTCGCTTTACGTTTATTAATATCCCGTGTAGTAAGTTATCGGTGAAGTGAATTAGTCATTATTAATTCGAAACGATCTTCTTCAATAAGATGCTGACATTAGATTTTAGAAGTTTTATGTATTAAATCAAAGAAGTAAAGGAAAGTATACAATGCATAGACAATCAGGGGTGGAAATGCTGAAATGATGTTAAGTGCACATTGTATTTCTTGCAGGTGTAAGCTTTAGTTTTGAGTGCTAGGTTATCAGTAAGCTGTTGTGTTGTGTGTGACAGTGTATTTCAAAAGACATAAGGAATTACTTTCGATCACAGATGGATGCACACTAACATCGAGAAAATTAATCCGGCCGGTTTAACTTTTCCATGCACGAATGTGTGTATGTTATATTGTGGAAGGTGTATTGACTGGAAGTATTTGTTACTTCCTCTCGATAATAATAGTGCATGGTCGTGAAGGCTGTCTTAAAGCAACTCTTTTAGTGTCAGAGGTGAGAGGGAAAATGACCTATTACTTTCCTACCACAGAAAACTATGTCAGAAGATCCATTATGGCAAGATTTTATGAATTGCCTATGTATGAATGCCTTAAATGCTTATTCGTGAATCCATTTTGAACTTGATGGGTGTGTTTTCTTATTTATTGTTAGAGCATATAACGAGGATCTGATGAATTAAATATAAATCAAGCCAGTCTCGTTCTAAGCAATATTTCTATGGTCCACATATAGCGCATTGGTATTGGAACTGATATTTAATTGCTGAGTTAATTTTTATTTACTCTTTGCACATTACTTCCACTATGTAATTGCTGACACTGTCAACAGTCTTAAATTATCAACCTTAGAGTGTTGAATGTAATTTTCCATGTTTCATCATGAACTTGACAGAGAGACTGTTGATGCTGGGTATTGATGTTGAAGCTGGGTGTTGATGTTGAAAAATGAGATGTGTATGCTGCTTACTTGAGTGCAATCAATTGTATTTGGTTCCATCATCTTGTTGGAGCTGAATTCCTTTGTGTTATCTTTGATATTTCTCTATGTGGTTTACGTTTGGGTTAAATTATCATATCCTCAGGCTCTTTGGTCATTCTTTTGTGTTCACAAGTATACCCTAGGTATTTTTTATATCATGGCATGTATGGATATCATATATTACTTCTTTCCTCGAATTTCGGATTCTAGTAATTTTTAAAATTGGAGAAGTAGAATTATGTGAATGTTCTTCTATTTTTCTTCTACTTGGTAATGCATGTTATTTTTTCAGGTTATAGATGACCTTTAATCCGGTGGTATTGGAATCAAATTTGGAGTTTATGATATGTTCTTGATAGACACCTCGGGTCATTATTTCATTGATGTTCCTAGAATATCTACTTGAAGGGAAAGAAAGTGGTTCATTGTGGTAAGAAATTGTCATATCTTGATGTGTTTCCCTAAGCAATTGCAACATTTTTTTTGTATTGGTATATTTCCAAAAATAATATTTATCTGTTAGGAAATATGTGGCTTTTTCTGTACAAGTACCTGTTATTTGTCACGCAACCTTTCTTTTTTCATTTTTCAGGATATCCTTACAAGTTTGCTGGGCCTTTAATTAAGCAATTTCCGGAAACCATTTGACATTTACTTTCCTGACATAAAGCATAAGGTGTTGCAGTTACTGACTGGAACAGTTGTGAATTGCAATCGCATTGCTTCGGTATTGCATTTTTGACCTCACTCATGCATTGTAAATGTTTACATTTGATGTTGACCGGCCAAAGGAAAATCTTGTACTTGAACAATCTTAAAATTGAATTGTATCGTAAATTAATGTTTTTGTAACTTGCCACTTTAATTAAATGTTTATGCTTGAAATTTTTTTTCAATGACCAACAAAATGTTTCGCCCTTCTTGTGAAGTTAAATTTAGAAACACGCATTTACTCGAGTTCACTCGAGTACAAATGTGCATTACGTGAGGTAGCACGGCTCTTTTCCAGGGGCTTTGATAGTGAAAATGTAATAATATAAATAGGAAATATAGTTTAAAGGTAATTCGGTAATATGTCATACGCATTTTGTCGAGTTGAGTACAAACGTGCATTACGAGAGGTAGTACGACTCTTTTCCAAGGTTTGACAGTGAAAATAAAATAATATAAGTATAAAATATAGTCTTAGGGTGATTCGGTATTGTGCCATTGATAAAATTATTTTATCTTGGGATTTGGTCAATAATTATATCGTACAGTAGCAGTTCTTGGCGAGTTTAATGGTGATAAATTACGTTCGCAGAAGAAACGTTGGTTGCATATCCAATCTCCAATCCATCTTTAATTTCAGGAATAGGATTCAGAAAGTTGAAATTAATGCAATTTTCGAATTGACAGCTGTTATTTTACGAGTAATATTGAGTCAATTATGTTTGACAAAACATCGCTTTCTCCGTTAATAATACCATTCCTGCGGGACACAACGTCTCTAATCCACTAGCAATTAATTAATTTGGGCATGTATTACTAGTTACTTTCAGCGCACAAGCCGCAAAAAAATCCCCAAAGGCGTTACTTTAAGAGTAAAGAGCAAAAATTGATCGTTGCCCCGTAAGAATCTGTGTTATAGCTGGGCTGGACAATATGGCTAAATGCGCAATTATGCCACGCCCCCTTGGCTTCACTCCCCGCCAGTACGGAGCATAGGGGGCGCCCCCTCCAGTAAGCTCTAAGCATGCCACAGCTGTTTTCAGCCATTGTGAGCTTTAAGCGTATTCGAAGTGTTTGAACTTGAGAGTTTACTCTCGTTCATCTATATCTCGTGTCCGGAATCCCTGTCAATGTCTTATTGCGCAGTATTTGGCTGCAATAATTCTGTAAGGAATCTGAAGGGGAAGCTGAGTTTTTTCGATTATTCCCCATAAACTAAGGCAATAGGTTTACTTTGCTAATGCAAGCTGTTATTTTTTCAGCACGGATATGATCGGTGCATTTTGATGAGGATGCTTTTTAGCAGCAACTTCTAAGGTATTCTCCCAAGAGCAACAGGAAATTGAAAACAGACGCCGTGCCCTCGCTCCTTTTACCGTTGTCAACGGGGGAAAAAGAGGATTCTAGGAAGAGGAAGGAAATATGTGAAGTTAAGGTGAAGAGAAAGCCAGTTGACTCTTTATTAGAGGATAATAATGCTTTAGAATAGAATTCGTGAGTAATCGTATTAATGGAAGGGTGAAATATAGTCGGTCAGATTTTGAACGTTGTTCTGCAACCATCAGTTTGGATCTTGAACGGTATGCCATTTTTGGAATTTGCCAGATTTCGTTCTTAGCATTGGACCCATTAAGTTTCACCTTTCCAAAAATGCGTTATTTCAATTTTCCGTCATATTTTCTTAATTGAGTAAAAGTCGTTTCTAAGGAGCTGGTCATTTTGAGAGTTTAGAAACAATGTTTTTTTAGGAGTATTACATTGGGAAGTAATCCTTTTACTGCTAAGATGTAACATCAGTATCGCACTTACATTTCCCTCCCGTCTCTTAAGTGTTTAATTGAATAAATATACCAGACTGTAACTAAAGACACATCACTTTTTGACTCAATTCGGAATATATCCAGCCAACCGAAACGTAATTTTTGTTTTGTTTCGTGGCTCCTGACCTACTCCTTACCACACCTTAAAAATGCTTACCTCGAAGCAGTTAATAAAAATTGTGTTGCCTGCAATGTCTTAACTCAGTGTTTGTTGTCAAGGATAATGTTTTGTTACCTTGCTCAAGTGTCATGATTTTGAGAGCTTGTTCAGTGATCGTTTTTATTTACCACAACAAAATTGAACCATTGAGTGGTCAAAGATAAGGGAAATCAAACTTTGATTATCCACCTAGCTTAGTAAGTTATAATTTTGAACAAAGTAATTTTAATGAGCAATGGGATTAGTGCTGGAAGCTGTTGATTCTGAGAGAAATGTGATTCTATGCATCTGTGAATAATGGCCGATTGAGGGAGATGAGTTTCCTCTACTACCATTATGAACTGGCAAATCAAGTGAGGAGCCCCTTAAAGTAAAATTATTATGCCCCATTTTTTGCAGGTTTGTTCCCCATCAGAGCTTATTAATGAATTTGCAAATTAATTTTCTTTTAAGGTATGGTGTTTTTATATCACCCTACAGTGAAAATAAAGCTGGAGGATGTTTATAGGAGAGTGTGACATATGATATAGAGTTTGAGGATAACCCTTGGAATAAATATCCTGTGAGTATTGTGGGATAACACGTGGGTTTCTATGGTTAGGAGATGAGGTAGCAATTGTCAATGTATAAATCCACTCAAATAATCTTTTTCAGGGTGACAGCAGACAGGATTTATGAGTGAAACTATTTTCTATTACCAGACACGACTGGTTATGTGCACACCATCTTTGGACATAAGTATCGAGCATTGATGAAAAAGGTGAAAACCATGTTTAGAATTGATTCCTTACATAGTAGTCCTTGGTTGTTATGGAGTATTGGCTTAATGATTTTATTCTTCACTTTTTCCAGAATGGCTATTACTTTATTGCCACATAAGATGAAGTGAGTTATGAGAGTCACTATTTTCTAGTACCAGACACGACTGATTATGTAACTTGGGTGTTTATGCTATGTTGTATGAGATCTTTTCTTATAGTTTTATTGTTGGTTAAACCTTTAATCGAAATCCCTTTATCCAAACGATTGTAATTATTGAGGTTTATTTGATAGTTTGGAGTTCACATTAAAGATCTGCTGACACTTTTAACATTGTTCATTGAAGCTTTCGCGGCTCATGGTGATCATAAGGTTTTTCGGGTGTGCCGCGTGATGATCAGGTTTAGCCTGACGTTTCGTGACCTCTACTGGTCACTTCTTCAAGAGGGAATTGATTTCCCCGTTGCCGGTGAGGGATATATATATATATATATATATATCTCAGAAGGGTGAGTTGGAAGGGGAAGAGGGGTGGAGGGAGAGGTACGTGAAAATATTTATTAAGTATGGGCATCCAAGTGTGGCTTATTTGGAGGCCACCACCTCTACTGAAATTTTCTTTGTTCTTCTTTATCTCAATGGCCTCACGATACAGCCTGGGTTTGAACCTGTTGATCTTGGCAATTACTTTTGTTTTCTCGAAGTCGATCTCATGTCCCAGGGCTGCATGTTCTGGCACTGCCGACTTCGACGGCTGTCCCAGTCGAGTGGCCCGTTGATGTTCCTCCAGCCGGGTTTTGACGCTACGTCCCGTCTCCCCGATGTATTTTTCTCACACGTTCCACAGGGGATTTCATAGACTCCCTCAATTTGCAGGGGAGTCCTATCATTCACACCTCTTAAGAGCGCTTTCAACTGTTGGTGTGGTCTAAAGGCGGTCTTAATTTCATATATCCGGAGAAGATTCCCTATCCTGTCCGTCACGCCCTTAATGTAAGGAAGGCAGGCTCTCTTCGGGGTGGTGGTGTCGTTGTTTATCGAAGTCACTAATTCAGATGAATTTCGGTTGGCCTTGTCCTTGATTTTTCTAAAAGCTCGGGAGATAGCTCCGTCGTCATATCCGTTCTGGCGTAAAATGGCTTCAAGATTTCGTTACTCAGCTGGAAAACTTCCGTTGTCGCTTATCCGTATGGACCGTTGTATAAGGCTGTTAATTACGCAATTTATTTGGGCCGGATGGTGGTGTGACGTGGCATGGAGGTAACGATTGGTAGATGACGGCTTACTGTGTGCCCCAGGGTTCCGTCTTCTTTTTTCTCGATCAACACATCGAGAAAAGGTAGTTTTCCCTCCTTCTCTACTTCCATGGTCCATTTGATATTGTCGTTAATGCCGTTTAAGTAATGATAAAATTCGTCCAGCTCCTTCCGGCCAGGTGTCCAGATGATAAAAGTGTCGTCAATGTAACTGAGCCATAACTTGGGCTTATTCTTCGCGTTTTGAAGCGCTGTCGTCTCTAGGCTTTCCATATAAATGTTGACCACCGCTGGTGAAATTGGTGATCTCATAGCTGCCCCGGAAGTCTGTTTATAATATCTATCTCTCCACCGGAAAAACGTTCTGCATAGACAAATTTCGGTCAAAATTGCGATGTTTTTTCACGTACCTCTCCCTCCACCCCTCATCCCTCCTCCCCCTCCAACTCACCCTTCTGAGATATTTATATCCATCTCCGGCAACGAGGACATCAATTCCCTCTTGAAGAAGTGACCAGTAGAGGTCACGAAACGTCAGGCTAAACCTGATCATCACGCGGCACACCCGAAAAACCTTTGAATCACTTTTAACATTGTTAATTTTTCACTGTTTGCTACGAAAAGTTGTTTGCTAATATAGTGTCCATTGCCATTTCTCAGTAGATTTGTTGGAAATATTTTTTATAGGATGTATCAAAAGTAAGTGATATCTATCAGATTTTCTGTTGGTGCAGTTAATTTCTCCAGTCTGAGAGTCGTATACTGTCTGCATTTTTTTTGTTTCTTTGTGTCTGCATTTGTGTTATAAATGTATATGTCTACCTTTTTTCTGTGTCTTTCTTTTAGTGTCCTGGTTAGTCTATGGCAAATGTGTGTAGTTGAGGAATTACAACAGGAGACCCTGACCACATGAGAACCTAAGACGTATATGGGAATGTTTGGATAAATGACTCAAATGACCTTTGTTGATGTTGTATGCTCAAGCTATTGGAAGTTCATTCTTTTCTCATCCTGAACCATTGTATTTGTTTTGCCGCTGATAATGTAATAACTCTAAATTAACCATACGGTTTCACATGCCTATGTGAAATAAATGTTTTATCCTGCATCAATAGCAAGCATGAAATTTGGTTGTCATTATGTCTCCTCCAATTCCCCCTTTAGAAGCTGTTAGCAGTATATGCTTGAGGCCAGCTTGATCTTGATCAACATCGCAACGTTTCACGTGCCTCGGGCTCAACCCAGAAGGAAGAAATTTGTTGAGAATGCAACTATGTACCAATGATGATGATAAAGACAACAATTTTCCCATTAAATAATCATTGTTCACTACAAATTATTTGATTATTTTTTCTAATGTTAAATATCGCTAGGAAAAATCCCCTTTTAAAGTATTATTTTTCAGAAATGCATAATGTTCAATTGTAAAATTCCCAAAATCCAATTGTACGGTACAATTGAAAAATTTACAGCAGCAAACTTATTGTAGAATTGGATTTTGTTTGTTACGAGTGTTAATATGTGACTTAGATAACCTAATACGTTAGCGTAGCTTAATGTAAAATAATAAAATGACTATTGGGAGTAAACAGCCACCGCCTAATCCGAGGAGAAATTCGTGGTTTGAAGATACCATATAAACTGAATCACAGAGTAGTAATTTCTGGTGAAACAATTTTCTTAAAACTGGAACTGGAAGTTGATCATTGCTAATCCCTGCTGATAACTACGTAAAAATAAGATAAACTGGCTCTGTATTGTCAAAAGTTGTTTAACTTGTCAGTACGGTAGAATATAAATTTTCTAGACGTTCGACGCTTTGACTTCTCAAAGCTTAGTTGAGATCGAGGATATGTTTTTGACGTTTGAATCAATTACTTATGTGATTGTCAAATATTAATGCAATGACGAAGAAAAGTTAAATGACGTACACTACCATGCAGAGGTACATTTTTGAACTGGAGATGTTTGGCGATTGGACTGCAACATTCCCGGTATTTCGCTAACTTGCGTTGGAATAAAAAAATTTCTATTCGGTAAGGAGGTTGCTACTGCTCCCTACTTCTAATCATTATTAAATACCGAGAATCCTCGTTCACAATCAGTCACATTTATATTTACTGCCTCAAGAACGTGGCTTCAATGTTTATTCGGTAGCATTTACTCATCAGTAGTTCACGACCGGTGCTTTAATATTGAGCCCGTGGATGTTCGTCCAAATATTACTAATGTGAAATTAAAGTAGTGCTTAATGTTTCTCCCAACCAAAACATTTACGGTAGTGATATTCTTTACTGTCCCTGTTACCGAAAATAAAGATATAAATCACGATTTTCTTAGCTCCATACATTTAGCGAGTCGTCTGCTGCTACCGCTGCAATCCGCGTTACGTGATGCGCAGAACGGTCTCATTTTGGTCACGGAAACGACCTATCTTGTAATAGTAATACCATGGCCCTTGACCATGGCCCCCTTTAATACAGGGCGGAACATGCAATTTGTCAACAGCGCTTTGAATGACGTCAGGGGTCCTACTGGATCGCCTGGGGTCCGATTGTTTTTTTGCCAGCTGTTATCGTTGCGAGAAGGAAATCCTGGGGACACTTTGTCCTGGGGAAAACCTGGGGACAACTTTGGGCGATCTAATTGATAGTTTTGTAGTTCACCGCTCTTATCGGTGTATGTTGTACTTCGGAGGATATCCCGATCAGCAAAATGCTTAAAGCAAACTGCTGCGCTTGAATAAAGAATCCAGTCCTTCCTAAGAATATTCTTCAGCCACTGCTATATACTGCGTTCATTTCATGGAATATAGAACACAGAAACGCATTTCCCATCCTTGGTGGAAAGGTAGTTTGCTTTTGCAACCTGGCACACAATAACGCTCGGGCATCTTAATTTATAAAGAGAAGTTGTTGTAATAAAAATTCGTTTTGCTAGTCACAGCGAAATGTAGGATGACACAATGATTATTTTGAAAACAATTGACTGATAGCAATAAAACATAAATGCGTAAAAAATTCCTAAGAAATAATATTCATTACATTTTTGTACTATCAATTTCTTTCCGTTAAAGGCCGGCCGGCTAAGAGTTGCAATGTTTTAGAAGACATGAGAAATAATCTTGATAATCCACGTACAGCATACTAATTAGTATCTTAAATTTATTGTACTTACATTAAGCCACTCAAGATCCTAAAATTAAGCCGAGTTCTGAATTTGAAACCTGTGAAATTTGGCCTTTTTAATCACACGGGTTGACTTCGCATACAAGTCGCCATGCTTCTAAAACAAAACGATCGGACCCTGCTCAGCGTTGCCAAATTTCCATATTCCGGCACGTTACCGCGTTTACACATTCGCACGAGTGGCGAGGCGAATCGCGAGGCGAGTGGCGAGGCGAGTGTGTAGTCGGTTCACTCGTCATTCGCCTCGTCGATCGCCTCGCCGCTCGTCGCGCTCGCGCTGGGAGCGGTCTTTGGGGACGAGTCAAAGGCTTGTAGGGACGAGGCGAACTCGGTGTTCACACAGTCGCTGCTCAGTTCGCAACGAGCGCGTTTATCAACACGTGTTTCTTTTTAATTTTCTATTGAAAAATGGAGTGGGGTAACACTCAAGTGTTTGAGTTTTTGAAACTCTACCATGGTGAACCTCCTATTGGAACCCGAAGCATCCACTGCATAAAAACAAAAAGATAGTACACGATTCATGGACTCGAATATCGGCCAGTCTAAATACATCAATTATTGAGTTGAAGGCAAAAAAAAATTCGTTGATGGCTACATTTCGTACCCATCGCCGGAGGAAAGAAGCTTCCATGAAATCGGGTGCTGGACAAAAGGATATCTACCAACCTATATGGTTTGCCTACCAAAAAATGGAGGAGTTCTTGGCGCCTGTGTATGACTGCGGAGCGACCACAAGTACTTTGGACGCTGAAAATGTAAATAATTGTTTTACTAGATCACTAATTAAATTGCCTCCGTGTAACTTCCAACGAATTTGAATCATTCACTAGGTATACCATCATATAAAGTTCGACTTTGTAGGACATCTAGAGGAAATATTTAAGAAAATTTGACATGAATTCGAAGTTTAAATGAAGTTGAAAATTCAATCAAACAACAAAAACACTGGTAGAATATACATTCTTTTTTTGACCACCAACAAAGTTTTCAGCACGTTATCAGGGTACAGTTTTCCAAATGTGCGGGTCTTTCATACATATTACGACATTAGGGGAGGGGGGTAGGAAGTTGAGGGAAAAGGTGGTGGTGTGGTCGACTACAAAATTATTACAAAGTTGTTGCCACCCACACCCAGTGCCGTCCGTGCGGTAGTGCGACAGGTGCCCTGCCCACGGCACACTTTCCCTCAACTTCCTAACCCCCTCCCCTAATTTCGTAATACTTTGTACAACGGCAACAATTGTGTCATGATGCTGTCGTCGCCCACACCTCCCTTTCCCTCAACTTCTTACCCCCCACTCCGATTTTGTAACATTTGGAAAACTGATCGCTGATGAAGCGCCGAAATCTTGGTCGATGAAAGTGTGGACATTGTACCAATGTTCCTTTCTTCTAAAGATGTTTATCTATTGTTTCCACAAAGTTATTACTAATACGCTTTCATGTGTTTATAAAACAAGATTGTTGTTCCTTATAATTCTATTTGCGATAACACTATATACAGATACATATTCATGGTGGAGAATCTAGAATCTATTATTATAAAAGTAGTCAGAAAATTCTTCTCTTATCTGTAAAGCACTTAATCTTGCACGTCTAGCTATGATTGGTAAAGATCTTATAGCAGATCTCTCGGAAATAATATGCCTCCAAGATCCTTCATGAACTACTTCACCATTGACTATAGCATCGAAGCTTCCTGGAGGCGTGTAGATATTTCTGGATGTCTCTCTTCTCCTTAAGAAATTATGTAATAATATGCAAGACATTGTAATTAGTGAGGCCTGATTCGGTTGAAGTTCCATAGGTTTCTTAAATATCCTAAATACTGATGACAATACACCGAAAACGTTTTCCACAATAGCACGTGAACTAGATAGTCGACAATTGAAAGTTCGTTGTAATGAACCATTGTCGTGATTGCCTGGATAGGGCTTCATCACATGTGTGCTTAAGGCAAATGCTCCATCACCAAGGAATACATAAGGCACGTTCTTTTTTTCCAGGAAGTGGACAGTCAGATGGTAAATTTAAATCTTCTGACATAATTTTTTCCCAAAGGAGACTATTTTGGAACACTCCTCCGTCACTAATTCGTCCCGGAGCACCGATATCGGCATATATAAAATTGTAATTGCTATCTATATAAAATTGTAATTGCCGCCACAACTTCCGCCTCGTCCATTTGCCTCGACTTAGTGAACTGAACACCCGGCGAGTGTGTAAACGGTCATTCGCGTTGTGGGGACGAACGCACGAATGCCACTCGCGAATGTCGGCGAGTGACGAGGCGAATCACGAGCGCGAATGTGTAAATGCGCTATAGAGGGGGCCATGCCTTGACGGATGGGGTCACAGACGAGTCGCTGCTTCGATTCTTATACGCTTGGCGATTGCCTGCTGTCCATTTACATTGAAACTTGGTATGGAAATGGGAGTACCAAAATCGCCGACCCTCATTGAGGTATCTTTATTGTATGCTGGTCACTCAACTTTGCATTTATCAGGTAAATGAAAAGCTCACGATTAGTCAAATATGCCTGCTATTGTTGTGATGCCTCTTCAACTAAGGTCTGCCACGCGAAAATAATTTATCGGTGTGTCGACCTTCATCACCTTTAAATGTTCTGTAACTGATTACGTCTTCCTTGCCTACGCATCCAAAACAATTATTGAGGGAATATGAAAATTGTAATTCTTCCATTGTTCTTACTTTCCCTTCTTCGGCTGATAGACTGATTTTGGTGGGCCACGGCAAGTGTTCCAATAAATTCACCATCACGGTTGTCCACTTTGTGTTACATTTTTTGCTCCCACATCGCTAATTTCAAAATTATCTATATATTACTTTGCAATATCATGATAGATCAGATTAAAATAACTTTTTTGTGACTTCGACATTTCACTAAAAGGGCAACGTTCGTGAGTATACATTTAACCAGCCAATCATCCAAAACAAAACAGCATACCAGCAAAGATGTTTTTTTGGAATCATAAATGTAAATGAATGATAACTATAATTATTTTTTCCCACTGTGATACATGCACTTTATAGTCGCGTTAATTTTAGCTACGTACTAAACTTCATTGATGTCAAACAGCTGAAATCACGGCATGATAGCACATAGAGATTGATCTTTAATCATTCTATCATTAAAAAAACTTTAATTTCGGGTAATGGGAAAAAGGGCTATAAATTACTAATAACAAACGGTGAATGGAAAACTATAATAGTTTACTGTCGTCAGCCTGCTGCCATCATGTGGCATTTGTCTACTGTAGATCTTTTCATTGGCAACACCGGCTCAAAGAAGTTCTTCCTCTTTCCATTATTGTACAAGAGTTATCCTTTATAGCACGATGGTATGAATTATGTAGCTAACGATTCAGTTCCCCTAACTTGAGCGTTCATCTTAATGCATCGTACATAGAATTAGCACTTCAAATTCTCTCGTAGAAAAAGATTGTGTTCGGAAGAAATGTATCCATTATATCCATTGCACCTTTGAGTCTCCATGACAAATAGTCGCCGAATGTAATGACTCAAGAGAGAGACTCGTTGATCAATTTTCCGCGCAGTACCTATTGCATTAATATTACTGCAATACATCACTGGTAACTCTTAAGAGGAAATTACACATTGAACGAACCATGGATTTTCTGTACATTGACGATTTATCATCATATTCTGTAATTGTTCTTATTTATGGCGAGAAACATTTCGCCCATGATACGCAACAGCCCTCCAGCTTCAAATCGTAACGGGACAATTTCGAATCATGATCTTAAAATTCTTGACATCAATCCAGCAGTGGACCCAAAAGAGGTGGATTGGATTAATAAGGTGCTTCCCGTCCCAAGGGCTTGGGTTCAAATTCCGGCAGTAGCAGAGATTTTTCATCGGAATCAAGATCCTTCATTGAGTGTTTTGTAGGGAGCAATTCAAGCGTAGTACTCAGTCCGTCGGATGAGATGTAAATCTATGGTATGGTTTAAAAGAATGCTACCACTCTCTAAGAACGGCCGGCTTATCTCCACCCTTCATCCACTCCCCGAATAATTCTTCCCTTCCGTCCTACCCCTCTGTGGCACATATGGCCTGTTTCCGGTCGCCTCCCACAAGTGACCAACTGACCTAACCAAGAGTCATTATAGCCTCACGAGTACCAATAGAAACGTAAAAAAATGGAATGTCGCCAGTAGTCTCAAGAACTTTCAATGTTTCAAGTGGAAGTCAAAGTTTCATCTTCCAGTAATGCCTCAAATCGTAAAGAGGGCGATTTCAAATCATGTTCTCCCCAAAACTCTTTAACATCTATCCGCAAGTTGACTTAAAAACAGATTGGTTACGGATGGAACGAGCTCCTACGCGAGTAGAGGGCCATTACGTAACCCGTAAGAAACACGCGGTACATTGTAGCTCTCCTCCCCTCCACACTGGGGAAACCCCACCCTGACCTCGCCCGCCCATTCAACCCAACGCCCCTCCCTCCCAGCCCAGCCGACGGACCACGTTACGTGATTCAGCCTCCGATCACCCCAGTGAGGAGAGCCACCGTCACCGGCATCTCCTTGCACGTGTATCGGTCAGGTGAAATGGGGTGGGGGCGAGGATCGGAAAGGAGGAGTACGAGGCTGGAAGCCAATGAAAATAAAAGCATTCAGAGAGTCACACTGTGCAAGAAGGACGAGTTAGTCCCCCCCCCCCGCCACCCTCTCACTGATCTTTTCATCCAACCCGTCCCTTCCCTCACCTTCCCAAGTGTTCACCACCTCTCGGCGGGAAGAGGAGGACCGCTTGTCCTTTCGGGTGGCCATTGGCGCGAAGGCGATCACACCCTGAGGATCGCGCCGCCCGAATCGGAGCGAGCCAGTGGGATTAACAAGAGAGCTCGCGCTCCGGCCAGCTCCGGGGATACCGGGGAGGGCTTCTTACCTAAGGCGCCCTCTTTAGTGGCTCACGGGAGCGAAGGCCGTGAATGGCGTCGAGTCTCCACAGCCGGAGGATACGAGGTATCTCCACGCGATCACACTGCCCTAAGACTGCCCCGGCGGAGGACGTTCGGACTCCATCTCCATGTAAGTAAATACAGCAATTCATACGGTCTCTTCGCGATATACGTGGGCGCCGAGCACATTTTATCGGCGGCGGGCTGCCGAAACTTTTTCACCCCGGCGGCGCGGCGTAGACAGCAAACACTGGGTGGAAATCGAAAAAAGATGGCCAAAATTCCAAAAGTGCTTTTTGATGTGAATGCGAATGAACATCTTGTGGTTCGTTCTCGGTGTCATCTAAGGTTTTGCCACTACCAATATATGTGTACTTTCTAGGGCCTCGTGTGTAAAAACTATAAGGATTACAGAATAAAAACGATAACTGGTTAGCCCGTTTCGTCGACTACCAGAGCGGATGGGGGGGGGGGTTGTGAGGCGACGTCACAGCGCTGCACGTGGGGGTCTAGATTTAGGCTTGTGTGGGCACGACGCGCGCTCAGTTCAGTTGTATCTCCGGAACGAGTAGGTCGATTTTAATGATCGAGGTGTCTACGGAAAGCTGAGAACGTGAGTGGGACGTTATTAACACAATAAATATAAAATTAACATTGGAAAGCAAAAAATATTAGTTACCATCGACCAATTGTTCATAGGTTAGCCATTTGTACTAATGATTTCGATGAATAAATGTTATGTATAGCGTAATTTTCTTTCTTTAATTTCAACGTTCTTTCTGACAAACAAAACAAAAGAATCTCCCAATAAAGAGAGTAACGTATAAAATTTCGCATTCACGAAATCTGATGGGAGTATCAAGAATACTCCCTGTATTTTTTTTCAGTCCGGAAGCCCAAACTTTGCATGAAAACTCTCTTTTGAATCCTGTACGTGCTGTTGCTTGTTATTTTCCATTGTTCCCAATTATAAACAATTAGTAACGGTTAATAATTAGCACAAATTTCACAAAAAGCCACCGCCTTTGATTTTTTCTGAAAACCTCCGGTTTCAAGCTCTTGTAATACCTCCTGCAGAAAACTTATGGAATAAATGCCTGTTTCTTTCATAAATTATCTTATTGTATCTTAGTCAATATGATGTGAAGTGAGTTTTTATGGATTTTTGGTTTTTCTACAAAGCAACATTGCGGAAACTTGTTTTTAATAATTTATTATGTAATCAGTAAAATAGTTTATTTCTACGCCGATATATGAAAAGTTATTTATACACAATAATTGATAAATATTTCAGACAGCGAATTCAAAGAAACTTGTGCGTCCAATTGTGACGCCGAAAATAACATTGAACATTTAATTGCGCGGCAGAGTCTAATTCTTGGTTGCCGGCAGCTAGTCCCGTCAGCAAGGATGCGGGTAGAGCTTCGACACGCTATTTACACACGGAAATCGCAATGGCGATTCGAAACTGTATCCGTTAAAAAAGACCTATTCAAAAGTGTTACCCAAGATAAAACGGATATGTTTGTGCCCATTTACGAAAACATGTAGCCATAAGCCTAGGTGACATTACGACTGCTTTCTCCGATTCCAGCGCAGAATCTAACACTTCACTCTTACATTCAACTATTTGAGAGATAAGAGCGGCTTTTAATGGTAGCAGACACTAAGTAAAACAAGTGCACTTGCTCCACCAGCTAAAATCATAGGGAGGTGTCGCATGCCCCTTCCTCATCCAGAAGGAAATCCGTCTAACATGGAAAGTAGGGAAGTCCTCGAGCTCTACGACACCACGGTACCTCATAAGGGTGATTTTTGGAAGAATACTACCCTCCTTAAAAGTCGAATGGTAATGAGTATTCAGTTTTAGTTTTTCCTTGGAGAATAACACTTATTTTGGCGTGTTTCTGGGAAAAATTATGCTATTTTTACAATTTTTAACACATAACACGCCACAGGTTAAGAGCATTCGTTCTATTTTTTCTTTGAAAAAATCAAGAGATGATTGGAGACGCTAAAGAGAAATTAGGAATGATGATAAGTGATAATGCCGTGTGCATATCGAATACATAATTCTTTATTTGATAATTAGAGTCCCGAATATAGAGTTTATGCACGTACATGCTATAAGGAGTGGGAGGTGAGGAGAATATGTTAAAAGTAACTCTAATTCGTGCGTCATTGCGCCAATGTTAGGATCGATACTAGGATACTGGAATCGATAGGATAATTGGAGCAGTACCACACGTCACTTTGAGTTGGATATGCCCATCATCTAGCAGCAATGATCTACAGCACGCGCCGACTCCGTGCCGAAGGAGTAATCGGCGGCGGATGAATGCGCCAAACTTTGCCAGGATCGCAGGTGGATTATCCCGGAAGGAAGGCTGAATCTCCAACTCCAAATGAAGTGACGAGTCAAAGTAAATAGCAAATTAAATACTTTTGATGATGGAATATCACCAAGTGACTGAGGATATATCTCACTTTTATTTCACAGATCAGCTGCACACGCGAAATTGCTTTGTAAAACATAATTTAGAAGGAACCCGAAAAAATTATCACGGGTAAAGGACAAAGTGATATGCCGACTCCCATGACATTTCACAAAGATAAATTGAATTGAAATAGCATTGCATAGAATGAAAATTATCGCTTCGCACATGTTCAATTTCAGCTCAAATAAAAATTTATTCTCAACTCAACTTAAAACGATTCCCCTCAGAACCTTTCACAAATTTTAAGCATAATCGCAGCTTTGATTCTATTTACCTACGGAATAAAAAATAAAACTGGTAGGCTGTCTCATTTTGATGCATTTTACGTTCGTTAGTATATATTTACGTGGTGTGTTCACAATATATTCCAGCTGTCTCATCAGTAGCGTGATCGCAATTAGGGATCGTGAAAATATGTCATTCACAAGGTATAGCGGCGTCAGTCAACGTGCTTTTCTTTTATCTTTCTTGCTCGATGTCGATCCTTTACCGAGCAGAAAAAAGCGTGTTTCTTCAGCCGCGACATGGCGTGGCTGCGGTGGAGAAGCTTGCGACAAAACTGCAGCTCATCCTATTACCTTTGTAAGTCCGATATACTTAATGACCTCGGAAAAGAGGAAATATAATTGTATAATTGTTACAAGCTGTGCAGGCAAATAAAAATTACAATTGTGGCAAATACTTCATTTGGCCGCCCCTAGCGACCAAATGAAGTGTTTGCCGATTAAAATGAGATTCGATTGCCGATCTCATTTTTTACCGATTGTGACTTTTTAAATCGCGGGCAAATCTGAGGGATTCTCAAGGATTTCAGAATGGTTCTCTTAAAACTGCAGTTTCATTTCCCGTCAAAAACTCAATTTTTAATCTTAAAGTTTCCTCCAATCTTCGAGTTCCACAAGTAAAAGTGTTTACATTTACCTTCTTTCTGTGGGTGGTGTCATTTCAACCGTAAATTTGAGTAAAATCCACTGTTCCTTTCAATAGATTAGTGATACGAATGCTAATGAAGATAATTTTTAGTCCGTTGGTATCATTTTAGTTATAGCTGACGTTAGTTATGAGTGTCAGTCACGATTTTGCGATTTACTAAAACTGGTCATTTTCGATGGAAATAGATGCTAGAAGTTAGTTACATTTTCCTATTTTCATACTTTTCGTCCGATTTTCACATTAATCAATATGTCGCAGACTGGCCGCCCCTACAACCGGCCGCCTGTGGCTTTTGCCCATGTTGACCACGCCTTGGGCCAGCACCAAGGTAGGACAGGCAACGGTGAGACTATCAACATGATCTCGAATAATTGCTATATTCCCTAATGACGCTGCCATAGCGATGGCGAACTGAAGCTTATCTCGAGGGCCGATATGACCATAATTTTCGCCCGAATGCCATATGCAAACGTTATCCGAACATCCTTCGACGGTTTGCCTATAAAAACATTCTCTAAATACGGAAAGAAATACTCATATCACAGAGGCTTCTGTCTGGGTGACCCCTGAGCCAGACGCTTGAGGAAAGATAGGTTAACGGCCATCAATCGCACTAAGCGTGTAAAAAAACATGGCAGTGCACTACGACTGAATAAGTGTGGCATGCGTATAATGTGGAAATGAGAAAAAGAATCACTAAATATTATTTAAAAAGATTACATTACATATAAATCAAAATTATAAGCTGTTGCCATTTTTTGCAGCCTGTGATGTGTATTTTGCTCCAAAACTAATTTTACTTATCTTTGCATCAATATAAGAACTCATGCACCTATTTTTAAATAAATACATGTACCAGTATAAATTTATCAGCGATGATGATTAGAGTAATAATACAGCTTATATTATCAGAATATGCCGAAATATAACAGTCAATGCCCAATGCAGCAAGATATGAAGGAGAGATCCATTCAAAAAAAATAAATTTCACATGAAAAAACTTTTATGTAATACTTATTGTGAGCTAATCAATCATCTCTTCAAAGGGAGTCAACTTCTTAAAAACTCGCATAAATTAAGGCATTGTGAGCGATCATCGCATGCACCGTGGAGAGGAAACCATGCCCGCATCAGAGCGAAGTGATATTGGCTGCTTACGATCTCACACAAAGACGAAGAGGTGAAACCAATTAGTGCTCGTAAGGCATATATACGAGGTGTTTTCACTATCATGCACTAGTACGTGGACACCTATAAGCGCGTTTACTTGACTGGGGAGGAAATATCCAAGCTCCCAGGCTACAAGAGAAATTTAAATACCAAAGTAGGAAAAATCTTTAACGGCCTTTAAATATTTGGAATGAAGATAAATCGTAAATATATATACGTTATGAAATGATCTCAAAGTAGGAAGTTTGGGAGAAACAATAATGTCGGAGGGGAAAATCCAGGGGAGGTGGCACCATTCACGCAACAGGGGAGTATTCCGGACAAGATTGGGTTATGTACGAAGGACTTAATGCAGAGGATTGCGTCAGCAAAGGAAAAAAGAAGCGTTTATGAATAGAAGTTTATTAATGAATGAAAATTTGAGGACCTAAGTTACGAAAAGTTAAGAAAGTATTAGTAAAACCCTAAAGCATAGCCCTGCGTGGTTCATAAACTTGGTCGTGGCAGGAGGGCAAATGGATTTTGTAATGTGGGCGTAGAGAGGGATGGTGAAAGTAATCTGGGAATAGAGGAAAACAAATAAATAAGGGTAAAATATGATTGGAAAAAAGAGGAACTAGATGGGATAAATTGGGGGGACAGGAAAATTGCTGGAGGAAGTATTCAAATGTAAAAGCAAGCTGAAAAGGAATAAAGATGAGAGAATGTTAGGCAGGCGTGGGAGCGGAAGAAGAAGAATGGGAATATTGGACGATATGAACGGAGGCAAAATATGTAGATTTGAAGATGAAAAGGAATTAATTATTGGAAAATTGATGTTAAATGAATAAAACGTCAGAGAAAACTACACGGTAAGTGAAATCATTGACAGGAATATCCCTGGAGTAACTATTGATTTACAACATATCTATTAGCAGAAAACCTAAGATAATGATGAACAAGTGTGAAGCCTTTTCCACGCAATATTTAATCTATCATAAGACCTAACATATTAGGCGGTACTTGGACTTCAGAGCGGAATCCAGTATTCCAGTAGTTCCGTCCAAGAGGGTTGTAAACGATCGTTGAGCTTGTAATGGCGAGTAAGCAGTATTTTGCTGTATTATCATTCATATCGCAACGCATGTCTCCTACATTTTTATTTAACCATTCTATGACAGTATGCAATTAAAAGAAATTGTCACGACATTTTCATCTATTGTTGATTTCACGGCCATAAAACTTAATCTGGACGAAAGGACGTGTAAGTGGGAAAATTAAAAAATAAAAGATCATACAGCAACATGTAAAGCTAGCATGATTGATCAACAGCAATTAGATTCTACAGTGATCGAGTGGTAAACTAGTACCGCATCAATTACGAAATCAAGTAGCTCAGCATAGATGATAGCAATCATGCTTGTTAACCAGCATGCTGGTTCCTTATCACTTCATACATGAAAGCTATCATACTAGCTAGTATTCCCGAACTTGATCTGAATCAAATATTGTGTGAACCTGGCGTGGAAAAAAACCATGCTCTTTAAATTTAAAACCAGATTTGATTCACTAAAATTGCCACGATATGATGCGATAGAAATCAAGTGTAAAACTAAATACATTGGGACATGAAATTTCACGCAGCGTTGATCGTAATGTGAAAAAAAATATAGAGGGAAGCAGGTCTTACGTAAATAAAAAGAGAACATATAACCGGGGGGTATAGATTATGAGAATCGATTTCACTCCAGTCACAAATACCACAAACCTCCAGTCGAGGTAGGTAGTTCTGCGTCATAAGCGGTCAATGATCTGGTCAATAAGCATATATAATTGAATGTTCACTGTGGTTTGCCATTCCACGAAAAGAATGAAATATCTGCTATAACTAGGGTAAAAAAAATAAAATATTGCCTATCTACGGACCACAGCAGAATGACATAATCTCTCCGAGCATCTTATAAGCCCGTATTATCATATATTTTACTATTTTTATCGTTAATTTTATTTACGTAAATTCACGGACCACAAAAGAATGATATTGACGCCCCTAATCTATTGACGAACAATCGATGATATTGATCCCCATAATGATTCATTACATTTACGTAAGTCATGCATCACAAATCATTACGACTCTCCAGCGATCAGAAATATCTTTTCGCTAAATAAGTGTTTCCAACCCAGGCTTTAGTTATTCAATCTTACATAGATACATTAGAAAGTATATGCAAGATACATCACATAGATAGATACATTAGAAAGTATATGCAAGAAACATCACATAGATAGATACATTAGAAAGTATATGCAAGAAACATGGTGTGTAGACGCAATAGCTAGAAACACAATAATAATGCTTACGATGAAAGAGAACACTAGGTACTTTCCACGGAATTTTATTTAGGTACGACTAGTTTCAACACATACGCGCCATATTCAGGTACCGAAGAGGATGCCTATGCGTTGAAACTAGTCGCACCTTAATAAAATTCCATGGAAAATACCTACTGTTCTTTATTATAATTGAAAATAATTAATTTCCACCAGGTCACACCTGAAACCACTGTTTTTATAAAAATTATGCTGTTTTCTATGACAAAGAAAGCGAGGCTGAACATTAAAGCAGGAGGGCATGAACTGGAGAAGTCAAACTTACACTTTAATGAATTACTTGGACAATACGCTAAAGTAAATGGGGCTAGGAGTAAAGAAGTTAGAAGAAGAATACGCACAAGTAACCTCAACTGAATAACCAATTTCTTCAGAGGAAAACTATCCATGGAAAACTCGAAGAAGTCAGAGTTTAGCTACGGCTAGGCTGTGTCAAGTGAGCCAAAACATTTTTCACTCAATGGTCTTAATTTTTCGAAATGCAACGTCGAAGATTTCGCTGCTGCCAAAGTCAAAAACAAATTCCGGCAGCTTCCTGATCAAGGACGCACAAAAATAGCGCTAAGAAGCATGTTCGAGAACGCAGACTGAATTTGAAAGGCAATGTATTTTACATGCATTTTTGCTAGGGATTCAAAGGCGGACGAAACGATTGCCTAATTCCGCATCAAAGACGCAGCAATTTGAAAATCAACGGTAAAAAGCTTGTATTTTTCTTCAGTTTTTCATAATTCTAGCAATATTTCATACCACCCTATGAGTAAAGTGCCTCCGCTCTTTTTCTCTCTTAATGTCTCCTCCAAATGCTTCTTCCTTTCGCCCCAACCTCAAATCAAATTTCAATTTCTGTTATTGCCTTAGCACGAAAAAGGAAAAAGTTTAACACGCGTATAAATCTTTGGATGACATATGTAGAGCGACATGATTTTAAATCGTAACAGAGGCACGTAAATGGAAATCAAGAAGAATTTATCCCACCATTACACATAATGTTTAGAGACATACCTATTTCATATTTTGGTGACAAAATTATTGTAGAACCGATCGGGTTCCCACCGTCAGAAGACCCTAAATGCGACGGCCACTGATGTGAAGATGTGGGAATATTTTTAAACTACATTAGTTCAAGGTGGAAATGACATACAAATAAAAGTTATTGAAATAATCTCTTTGCTTGAATAATTTCCTTAATGCATCTCTGTTACTGACAAACGCATTTACACAACAAAAGAGGAAGAAAATCTCTCTTTTCACTTCCTGAAAGAAAGTCTCATTTCCGGCAGAATAAAGTCATTTTTCCAACTTCAAAGGTCTTTTAGGCTTTTTGCCTTACTGACATGAAACTAGTCCATTGTATGTGGCCACGTTCTGCTCTTTTCAAAACAAAACGACCGCGGTTATAATCAAATTATGTCATTTGATTAACAATGAGAATGAAATTTGAGCGCATCGCATCCTAGTTTGTGCCCACTAAACTGAGTTCAATGCGAAAATTACAGTGGACACGCTTTGTGGCATTTTTATATCTACCGTAAAGTACTATGTAAGATCTTTCCTTGGCTTTCGCGAGTAAATCCGTGCAAACGAGCAAAATAGGAATTATTTCAATTGCGCCCTTTACCGTATCAACCTTAAAACCCCAACGAAACACCCATAGAAAACAAAGCAGTACTTTTTCCGACATTTCTCGAAGGAGGCCAGAAACAACCATTTCGCCACCTCTTTCACCAAAAGAATCCCACACCGTTTAAGTAAACAGAGAATAACAAATTTTAACGGCGAGAGGGAGAAAAAATAAAGGACAGAAAAAACATTGCCCTCGTACCTTTTTAGGGGCAGAGACCTTTCGCAAACAATGGCCAGAGGTTCCGGAGAGGGTGCGAGGTCAGAGGTGAAAGTAAACGAGGGACACAGATTCTCAGAGCTAGCAAAATCCCTTGGAAAAGAAGGCGTGGTCCTTCAATGGGCGAAGCGAGGACATGGAAGCTCTCACAGATCAAATAAGAGTTTAGACGGCATCTTAATGCACGAATGTGAAGTCAGTTTTTTTTTCAGAAAAAAGATCCACCTGACATGGATATCGCGCGCGATATGCCCAAATATTTTATAATTAATGGAGGTTTATTTATATTTTTATTTTATTTAGCATTTTTAGATAAATCATTACGGTTCTACGACAATGCCGCTGCTAATACCTACACATTCGGTATATGTTAAGGTAGCTGGAGCAGTAATCATGGGTCACTATGAGTGCAGCATTTGACAATTTTTCAAGAAAGTCGAAAAAAAGTCTTGGACCACCTTTCACGAAAGTACAAATGCTCACGGAACTCACTAGGCATGTAGTAATGGATATGATACAAGAATTAAATTTCACATTTTTTCTTCATGAAAGCATCTTAGGACTAGAGTTTTCGGGGCGGTATTTTCGGTATTAATTTAAGCACCAATTATATTAAAATACCTATGCGTTTTCAAATCTTTGACTCGCCAAGACATCTTAATAATTGTTAGTTAGACATTAATATAATGTGAAACGTATTATTTTAACTCTACAGGGAAATTTGGACATTATGTAATCCAACTATTACGAAATTTACTTTTCGATAATATTATTATCTCGTGTGCAGTAAGACTGTTAAAATAGCATTGAATAAACAAAAAAAGTCAGATATAGGATTTTTTCCACTTTTATCTAAAGATATCACTAATAAGACTATTCATAGACAAAAATCGCTCCACCCACCTTAACTGCACAAGTGATCCATTTAACATGGCCGATTGCGCATTTGAATGGCTTCAAGATTCTCACGTGCTATAGTACTGTCTGGTTTCATCTATATTTTTATTTAATCTGAGAATACCCCCTCCTTTTAAACTCGTGTGCTGGTGACGTAAAGAAAAGAGGGAAATGAAGAGTAGGAAAACCATTTTCCCTCCGCTGGCTTCGTGTACATACCTCGGTCGCGAAAAAAACAAAATCCACTCGCGGTGCGAACCGAAGCTAATTCCAAAGCTTTGAAAAGTATTGGGGGAAGGGAAATAAAAGGACTTTGGCGAACGCTCCGACCAACTCCCCTGCTTTTGACAGCACCCTGTGCACCAAAGGGCCACGTCGGGCACCCATTTCCTTTGCTCACAACTTCTTTCTTTTTCAAACACACCAACCCGGTTCGTGTGACGGAAAGGGAGCAATAACCTCTCCTACCACCCGCGTTGCGAGGTGATTAAATATTTCCGACCCCATGCCAACTTCCGCCTTTCTTCGTTGTTAATCTCCTTCTTATTGCTAAGTCCACGCCTTTGTTCCGACTCTTCCGTCGTTCCATTGTGAAATTTAATTTACGACGACTACCGCCGAATCCAACGGAGTGTGAATCAAAAGGTCCATTCGTCATCAAAATAGAATAAAGATTAGTCGTAAAGATTACTCGTTTCTCATATTCGTAATGCCAGTATAGTAGAAAAGGCGAAATTATTTTTTAAGCTTTCTATTAAATATCGTGCGGCTGCCCTTAACATATACTTCAACAACCAATGCCTGAAGTTAGGTGTGACTCCCAAATATGTCAACATATGGACTACTTCAACGTCGAAGCCAGTCATCGAAGCCTTGGCCATAGCGAAGAAGATCTTGGTCCAGAAAGAACTTAAAGGCTGGTTCAATATTCGTGACGCAATTTCTCATTACGTTTGCTTTTTTCACGTAGACCTGGCCTATGCTTTGGATTGGAACGATTGGGGAAGTTGGAAGAGCGCGTTAAAGAGAAGGTGAATGTGATCGTGTTCCAAAAACTCAACACATTGAAGAAGAAACTACAAGCTCTCTGTGCTTTCCAAAAATCGACCCCAAACTCGACCCTCAGCAGTAAAATGTGACAATGACTTTAGTCCGAGAGTGATTAACCAGTCAAATCATTCAATTTAAAATGAGGAAATGAGGTTGCTTGAAAAGGGTTACAAGTTTGTCCCCCCCTGTGCCCCTTTCTCATCGTTCAGCGGTTACCCTTGCAGCAGAATGTGACGCTTCCCTTCGTAAGAAATCTCTTGGGAAGAAGCAAATAGCCGCGGACATCATATCCAACGCAGCTAAACAACGCCACCGCCATCGAAATGCTTCGTTCCAGCGTGCAATTCGCAGTGTGAAAGAGGCAGCAGCTGAATCGCACCTAGTGTTTACGAAAGCTGACAAGGGAAGCAATATAGTGGTTTTAAATAAAAGTGATTACATTGAAAGGTTTGAGGAATTTTTTAAAATACTCAGGATTTAGTGACATAACAACGAGACCCTACGTCAAACTTCTAAAACAACTTAAAACCACTTTGGCGAAATGATAAACGGTGATTAGTGAAACTGATAGTTGGCGCCTACTTCATATTAACCCATTACCGCCCAGATTTTATGATCTTCCTAAGACCCACAAATGTAACATACCCATCCGACCAGTTGTCTCGCATATCACAGCACCTTACCACAAAGTTGCCGTAAAAGTGAATATGTTGGTGATGAATTATTCTGCATTCTCTGCCAAATACTCAGTAAGAAACTCAGTAGAACTGGCTGATAAACTGTCTGCTATTAAACCCCCACTCAATGGAATACTGGTATCTTTTGGCGTAACCAATCTCTCCACCTCTGTCCCTCCCGCTGAGGCTTCCAACATTGCCCTTGAATGGGTTAATAAGACTACCAATTAACCGAAAATTACCAATGAACTCAATGTCCTTTTAGATTTATGTTTAAGCCAAAATTATTTTCTTTTTAACGGACGTTTTTACAAGCAATCGACGGGCCTCGCTATGGGGTCACCGATATTCCCAATCCTGGCTAAAATCTTATGAACTATTTAGAAATGCAACTGTTCGAATCATCACATCCTCTGACTAAAAACATAAAATATTGGTTTAGATACGTGGATGATATTATTTGTACGTGGACGGGCACGAAACGACAGTTAAACGCTTTTTTGGTTGTTTTGGTTATTTTACATAAAATATTAATTTTACCATGGAATTTGGTGGTAGTGAGATCAACCTTAGAGACTTAACCATTAATGTTACAAAAAGCTACCACGAATTTGCTATCTATTGTAAACCCAGCTTTACTGACGTGATAATTCCAAGTGATTCTCATCACCACCATAGGCACAAGCTAGCTTCTTTGAGGGCAATGGCTCATATACTGGTAAATATACCCATGCCTCGGTGTAATTACAACAAAGAACGGTCCATAATTAACATGATCGCCACCAGAAATGGTTATACCCAGGATTGTGTTGATAACGTGATAAAACCGGTAGAAAAATCAAAAGCTATACAATTGTTAACTGTTCATCCCCCTGATCACAGTTTAAAAAAGAGGTACCCATTGCCATTTTTCAAAGGTGCGGCATATAAACTTGAGTCACTTATATCGGACGAAACACATGGAGTATTGTTTTACAACTCAGGTACTGTGGAGAAAATGTTTTTTAACTCCAAAGACAAATATGTCAGAACAGACAAAAGTAGAGTGTATAAACTGAAGTGCGACGATTGTGACATCTGTTATATTGGTCAAACTGGACGCAAATTTAAAGACCGAGTGAAAGAACACAGAAACTGTTTTATAAATGGGACTGGCAATTCACACTTTGCAGAACATTTATGTTTAAACTATCACTTTAGCAATTTTAATTATGAAATTTTACATACAGTTGACAAAGGCTATAAGCTGGATTTTTTAGAGCAATTTGAAATTGTTAACTGCCAAAGTATTTTATGTAATGACCATATGTTCTCCACCCATTCTCCTCTCCTAAAAATCAGTATCCCCCTTCTCACAACCTCCTACCCTCGTAGTCACCTACAATCGTCCTTCACCCTCTTGTTCTCACTCCTCCACAAAAAGAACCCCAGATTGACTCATCCCTCCCGCTTCTTTCTTTCCAATTTCCCAGGATTACCCTAACCCCCTCCCCCCCCCCCACCTAACTCCCGGCCTTGCAACTCCATCCCCCCCTCCCACTCCTTGTACCTCCCTCCCCCTCCTCCCTATAAGGTATATATACTCGGCAACCACACGATCAGATACCTAAAAAAATGGCACTGAGTTGCCGAAACCTGGGTCGGTTTTTTTCGTAAATAAAGTGTGGAATTTACCAAGTGATTTTTCAATATGCATAAAGATTAGTCGTCAGATAAGAAATGAAAAAAATTAATTGAACGCCCACGGGAATGTGCGCTTGTGGCCTAGCAAGATAAAATAAAATCTTTTCAAAAATGGCTACACTTTCATTCTTCCAAAACATATCCACAGGCATTCTTCCAATAATTTCTTAACATCTAAATTATTCAGCCTTAAATCTAGCGGAAATTTTATTAAGATTAGTCATCAGATAAGAAATTTTAAAAATTAATTTACCGCCCGTGGGAATACATTCGTGGAATGTGCGCTTGTGGCCTAGCAAGATAGAATAAATTCTTTTCAAAAATGGCTACACTTTCATTCCTCCAAAGCATATCCACAGGCATTCTTCCAATAATTTATTAATATCTAAATTATTCAGCCTTAAATCTAGCGGAAATTTGTATTTAAGCAATAATTTCTCCACACCGCTACAACAACAGGCTTAGTGGTTAAAAATTTTTGGCATTTGATCTATCGTGTGCCTATTACGGCGTCTATTTTATTTATCTCGTGACTAAGTCATTGTTTCGGCTCAAGCAAACCCCTGCTTCTTAGATATATTTTTACTCTCCGTTTTCCTCTAGTGCACTCCTTACATTCAAAGTTCGATTCTTCTGATTGGGGCTCGTTTCACATGAAGGAGAGCAGCTTGTAAGGTCATGAAAGTCTTAAATTATCAAACCCTTTGGCAAAGGTAGACATTCGTAAACCTGGGCACCTGTCAATGAATGGGAGAAGTTCACTTAAGCACTTTGATCGGCAAATGCATTTAAGGCAATGAGTGAAAAACTATGTCAGTTTTTTAAGTTGGCAAAGTAAATAAATCTTGAGCTTAAAATGGCCAATTATAAGAATGCATGCACACACCGACATCGGTCTGAGAAGTCCGTTTTTTCAGACAAATGTTTTTTTACATAGTCGCTACCTATTGATACCTTATTTTAGATATTTTCCATGAAAACAAGTAAATGCCAGTTTTTTTCAATAAATTATCACTATTAAATTACCAAAATCCGACTTTTACCATCGTATTTATGAATAAAGAATGAAATGAAATGAATGAAAAAATGAAGCTATAAAATAGTCATTTTTATACCTGAAACGGGAATTAAATTAAAACTCGTTAGAGACTTTTACAAAAAGCGTTATTTAAGGGTTATTATAATTATATTATATTATAATCTTGCTCCCTAAGGAATATTTCTACATCAACGAACAATCAATTAGTGCGGCAGTGACTAAATTTTCTTGAATGATATGATCCTACACTCTTCACTTTAATCAGTTAAATAGATGAAGGACATACAGAATATTTTGGTTGAAACGAAATGATACCGCTAGCAAAATGACTTTTCCGCTGGAAGAAATAAGAACTAACCGCTTATAGTAGTATTTTAATAATTATTTTAAATTTAATCCCGAAGTGTGTGCTGCAGTGCAACGAATAACTCAAATCCGTTAATGTTAGTTTGCATTTTGACCTCGAAGTACAAACTGCAGAGTGGTAACAGTCCCTCATTGTGCGTTTACTTTCAAGGTACGCACAGTAAAAAAATCCGAAACACAGTGGTAAACCTTAGAAACTTACTCTGCTTTTACTGATTTCTTCCACAACACCCAGCCAATGTATTTCTTCCTTTTATATATCCTCCGTCACATTTTCACAAGCAAACATGTTCACTACTCCCGTTGCTTCTGCTCAAAAGAGTCTCTTCAACCATCTCAACTCATGACAACGGTCAACTCCATTCTCTATCACCATTAACTCAAAATAATTCATTCGTAAAAAATATACAACTTACCATTCTATGCAATCACGCGTGGGGGTGCAGGTTATAAAGCCATGTTAATAAATTCTCCATCACGAAAAACCAAAACATTTTACCAGCGTTGACCGGGGCTCGAACCCAGATATATTGTCAATCAGGTGAGCGATCCAGTTACACATACAAGCCTTGGTGATGTAGGCCCAGACTTGGATATGTAACAGATTGACGAGCCTGCCCGGTAGAGCAGCTATTTTTATATGAGTCCATCACTAAAATATCTAATCTAACCCATTTTATTTCGCAGCCTCAGACGATATCTTACACTTTTACCGCAAACACGTCTAATTGTAAGTTACCTGGAAACCACAATATATTGCCGATATTCAAGGGCACAGAGGAATATAGTTAAGTCTCATCGACCCAATACTTTAAGAAATAGTCTCTATTCGATGAAAAGCAGGATATTTCTTCCAACTTACTTGATGAATCCATATTTTCATGTGAAATGTTTAGCAAATATGAGCCAAGTGAAACGGTTTCATGCCTTCACCAAAGACGAGATAATATTGGTTCTTGAAATTATGCACAACCAATTAATTTATAACATAAAGAAGGAACATAAAGGCTTTGCATTAAAAACAATATGTTTTAAAAATAGATATTTCTGTAATATCCACAAATTTCTTCGCTCTATTCAAAATTGTTCCAAAATTTCGCTCGTGATGAATAAGTAAATGGAATCATAAATAAATAAGGTGCACGTGAGCAAGCAAAAGAGATTAATTGTATTAACGGGATTACCGGAAAACATTTTTGTCGATAAATAATTATAAAATAAAATTTTATTTATTTTGATACTGGTAAGAGAAAATAACTCAATTTTCGATACAAGAATATATCTGACAAGATATTCCCTTCAATTTAAAAAATATATTGGATATGGGCATTTTTTTCAATTGAGTATATATAGGGAAAATGACCGAGCCACTCAATAATACCAATCGTTTATGGACCTAACATAGATAAATCGAATAGATAATAAATTTCTCATTTAAGCTTTAATTCTGGCGGGCCCACTCATAATTATAGCTAATAAAATGGTCCGTTTAGAAAAGGTTTCTTAATAAAATGTTGCGTAGCATTAACGACAGGTTAAAATAGGTTATAAAAAACATAAACCCAAGGTGAAACACCATTACGTTTACTGCTAGCAAAATGACTGATAATATTGGTTGAAATATCAATGAATTTGTTGAAAATTAGTTATCTCTAAATAATTATTGGAAATAATCAGTTTAAAAATATCAAATTACCAGAGAATTTAATACTCTGTAGTAAGAAATAGAATTGTAGGGCTTATCGATGTATATATGATTTCACATAAATAATTTCATCATTTTAATTGAAAGCTTTCACCGAGCGTGTTGTCATCTTTTTAGCAATCTATCTAAGGTCATTCTTAGTTTTAAACCTTAAGTTACACAAGAGAAAATTTAGCAGCACCTAAAATGCAACTGTGTACGACGAGTGTAGACGACTAACAATCGATCCGAAATACTACCATTGATCGAGGAAAGATATAGGTTCTCTAGAAAATAGACAATTGTCATAATTTATAACGCAAATGCTATAAAGCTAACATCTATATAATATTATTAAAAGTCAAATATTTTCTATTACTACGAAATGAAGTACTTTAAGCAATTTATAGACACTCATATAAACTTTTTGTGAAAACTTAAAGATGCCCGGTCTGAGAAAGTGTAAAAATTACGACATTTTATGATATTCAGGTTTCTGGTTCTGCGATTAAATTATTTAATATTATGCGACAGTTTCGCCGTCCTATGCTGCAGGCTTCGTCTGGCTTTTAAGAACTACTATGGTATTTTTTCAAAAAGTAAATAAACAATTCCAGCAGTTGATGATTCTGAGAAGTAAAAAACTTAATTTCGAATAAGTCTCTTCCAGGTATAAGGGAGTTTATAACTATCATCTCTATTGATGTTATTTGGTCTTTTTTCTATTTCAATCGCCTCCCTTATGAGCCGTGGAAAGTAACTGCTTTCTTTGTGTAGTACTCTTGCCGTCTCGATGTCAATGGCGTGACCTTCCTCTAACGTAGTGTGCTCAGCCACGGCAGAGTGATACCATTCTTTATTCCGGATTGCACGTTCATGTTCCTTTAATCGGCATCCAGTTGCTCTCTCGGTTTGCCCCACATATGATCTACCACAACTGCAGAGAGGTTCGTACACACCCTCATACATTGTGGGTGGTAATGTATCTTTAGTCCCTCGTAGATGATCTCGTACTCTGGAGGTAGTGTTGTATCTTGTGGTAATGTTATACTTTTTCATTATTCTACCTATGCGATACTTATATAGATATAATGTTATACTTTTTCATTATTCTACCAGAAACCTGAATACCATAAACATGAGCTCAGAAAATCTTCAAAAAAATTACGACATTTTATCCAACCACACCTGCTATGAAGAACATGTCACAGAACACTGCCAGGAGTTCAGAAAGCAATAAAACTACCCCAACATAGACAAATCCAAATGTTTTCATCAACCAGGACCGATCGAAAACTTCCGAAACCACTACATTGTTGAGAATGAAATTCGTAAAATAATTACCGCCTCCAAAGTGGTTCCAAATCGAAAAAAAGCTGGCCAAAAGTCATTTTTTAAACTTTCTACGAGGAAGTTCGAAATTATTTCAAACTATTTTTTCTTAACCTGAAAAAATGTTTAAAAATTACGCTATTTTACCTTGTATTTTGAAATAAAATTAGCAATATCGTTTTTTAGCGCCGCTTTGCTCCCCGGATATTTCGACATAAATTAAAAGAGTAAAGTATATAGAATATATCACAAAAGAAAAATCTTGCATTCGTTTGCGAATTTGACCTCAAGATCGTTTTGAGTCGAGCGGTGCTAGCGGAGCGGAGTCGAGCGGTGCTAGCGGAGCGGAGTCGAGCGGTGAGCGGAGCGGGCTACGCGCGGTTGGGCCGGCCTACGCGGCGCGTGGTGTAATTCAAGGAAATCCCATTTTTGTTGCTAGGTTCATATGATGTTGTAAGCGTTGCATATTCATATCGGAAACTTTTATAGGATAAATTCTTCTCTCACCTCGTGAACTAAAGATTCTCCATTTAGTACAGGGTATATAAATCAGGTTCGACTAAAATACTCTCAGTGAGTTTCGATAATCATCAGTAACATTCTGAGAGCTGCAACAGTAGCGAATGGACGTGATGATGGAACAAGTATGCTGCACGAATAGTTTTTAAGCATTCCTGCATTGCAAAGTTCCTCAAAAAGCTGGACCAGCCTTCCGACCGTAGATATTCATCAGGAAAGCGGACTCCTCAAAGCGCACTTGTTTACAGCGCAAGCTCATTACGCACTTGTTCACATATACCCTTGTTGCCGCCGCGCAAATAAAATTGCTGCCGACAAGGGTAGCGCCATGCCGCACTTTTATTGCCCTCCAACGAAAAAAAACCAACCAGGAATGATCTGCACTCTGGCCACCGCGAGTGAATCTTGTCACTGCATGTGTGCAACATTTCTTGGAAAAATACGAAGGGAGGATTAAGGCCCTCCTCGACATAAACTATGTCGCAGTTACTTTTAAGCATCGCTAGTGTGAAATCTGCTTGCCAAAATTTAGTTTTTCTTAGTTTCTTGCATGGTAAACTCGTGTATTGCGAGTTGATTTGTGAGCTTTGAGTTGCTTTAAGCCCATAGGAATGTTTTTCATCTACGTTTCGAACAGCAAACAAGATACGCCAGGAATCTAGAGCCAAGCCCACAGTATATTAGTGCTGTGCAGTACTTATTTTAAGTTCTCTTTCGTGAGTTCTGCGACTTTGGGTGATAATCTATATCTTACTATATTTGAGATGTGCATCAGGATTCAGCCCTATATGGCCATTAGTGTGCATTTTTAATTGTTTAAACAATGTTCTCGTAAAAACAATAAATTTCAGTGATACAATAAAAGAAACTTCATATTCGTATTCTGCGGATAGAAAATATATAGGAACCACGATTACTGTTCAATTTTAATTAGTTTCAATAAATTGTTTAAAATATTATCAAGTAAAAACAATAAAAATCACAGATACAGTTGAAATATCTTCGCATTCGGATTATACGGATAATACAACATGCGGAACAATCAATAAAGTTCAATTCAAATTTGTTACATTTAATTGATTAAATAATTTGTCTTTTAAAAACAAAAATATCAAAGATACAGCAAAATAAACGTCAAATTCGGATTCAGCGGATCGAAAACCTATGAAAACAACGTTCAAATATAGTAAGTATGGAAAAATAACAGCGGTATTAATTTTGGCCAGCTTTTTTCGATTTGGGACCACTGTGGGCCGGGAGAATTAAACGTGATATAAAGAACTACTTCTTTCGTACGCCACTTCAGTCCATCAATTACCGGGAACGATTCAATTCCACTTTTCCGAAGGTGGATTTATACAAGGGAAAAATGAAAAAGAAAATAAGAATCAGTCAGCAGAGGACAGATTGGCACAAAAACTGTAAGACGAAATCTCTAGTGAAGGGAAAATATTCGGAAAGGCAGGGAAAAAAGAGTAGTAGGAGCCAGAGCTGGTTGTTATTCAATTATGAGAATTCAAAGGGACGAGCAGGAAGTCGCGGAGGTAACAATAAGTTCGAATTACAATCAAAGTAGCTTCAATGGGATTCACACGCTGATGGGACACACAAATGCACGGAATTCACAATCAAAATGGTCATTCACATGCCTTATCCTTATATCCTGAACCCTTATTCAGTATTGGACTACATAATACAGAGCATCAAAAATGAAGAAACTCTGACGTCACTGCCTCGAAAATTCCTCATTGTTGCATTGAGAAATTAGGAATTTTCGAAGATCTGGCGTCACAATCTAAATATTATTCAGGTTCGACAATTTTAAGTTTTCCCGATTAAGGCACCGGGACTGAGATTAGATCCCATATTTCCCGAAAACTTGTTTAGTGATTTTTAACGATTGATATACCCAGACCCTGCCCCAAAAACACGTTCGTTGAGGAATTAGCAATGAGGTGTTTCTAGTTCGAGTTAAAAATGTTGATTAGCAGGGCTTTGGAGTCGGGGTCTTGGGGAGTGGCTCCGGCTCCAGCTCCGGTTAAAAACATTTCAGATCAGATCAATGATTATTGTTATTATAATATACATACATAAAAAGATTTTCCAGGGTTTTCATATAAAAATATAAAATTGCAATCTAAGTCAACCAATTTGTATAGAATAATTTCGAGCATTTATAGACAGCAATACATAGTATTCACCATTGAATATGCACCATTGACTAGGTAGATATATTAAAATTAGTGGTTGAGCTAGAGTGGGAAAATTAAATAGTTTCAAGCTCTGGATCCAGCTCTAGCTCCGGCAAACATTCTGTGCTCCGGGTAGCTCCAGAGTCATGCTGATTAGGTTAAACGTACGCCCACACAGCCCGTAGAAGAGCGAAAAAATAATCCCTAGATAGTCCGGATAGCAATAGTTTCATGATTTTCCAGCTTTATTTTGGGAGGAGAAACCCTCGAAATGATATTCCAACATGAAAAGGCCCTAGACGCAAAGAGAGCGTCACACGTCAATTTTCCCGGTCACTTTCTCTCTAATGTCCAACACTGGGACGACAACTGAAAGAGTCTCTTTCGCAGCGCAAATGGGTAAGAGAGGCGAATGCGGAAGCTTAAGGGGTGAAAGATGAAAAAGCGAACTTTTGAGAGCCGAGCCAAGGGTTTTTTTTTCAGTGGGGATGGATGGAGAGGAGGGTCAGGATTTGGTAAAAGGGATAGAGAGTGGTGTGGCGGAGGGTGGCGTGGTTTTAGGGTAAGTCCAGAAAATCCGCAGAGTAATCTTCCCCACCCCCATTCATCGGGGGAGAGGGATGAAACCCATAGAGGGGTTGGAGGGACGAAGAGGAGGAGGTCCGTCCACTCAAGCGTGTGATTCCATCCCTCTCCGTGTGTATAGCACTGCATAGCCAAGCGATTTCTCATCTCGGTCTCTCCCGCCCGTTTTAGCACTCTCGGCAGAGAGATCTGAGGAAGGCTGAGATGAAAGCTGAAAAGCATTCGCCCGCTCGTGCTGCTCCAAAAGCTCACATCAAAACCGCATCCCCTTAAAATCTCATCCCCGTCTTTCATCCACAGCATTTTGTCCACTTTCCGTACAATTTTTTCCATTTTTTTCGGTTCATTATTTATTGTTATAAAAAGCTTCGCGCCTTTTCATATTTTACTTTTTTGATTTCACCATTTTTTGAGGTCATGTTCGTCAACCATTTTTTGTCGGCTAAAACGAAACATTTCTATGCACAGAAAAAAATCTCCTTATCTAAAAATATTATGAATTTTTTTTAAGGCGAGGTATACACATACTCGCCTCAGATCTCACTCTGTTTGCCATTAGGAAAAAGTCTAGATTCTTAAGGGTGTTCGATAGCCTCATGTCATGGTTTTCATTTTTTTCCTACGATAGTATTAAAAATTAACCTTTCAAAGTCTATTCCCTAGGCTCGTCCACCAAACAATTTTTCTCCGCTTATCTATTCCCATTAAATTTTAATTACTATAATTTTTCCTCAACTAAATTGTTTTGTTCCTCAACTACATTGTCCTCCAGATAAATAGTTTCCTTTTTTTATTTTGGGCGAGGGATGAGATATCGAATTTCAAGGGAAAAATTCTTCATCTATATCATTCGAAAAGTTGATGTTCTGATCATCTATCGTTATTTTTTCGAAGGTAATAATACATTAACCATTCAATGTTCGTTCCCTAACGTTTGCCATCCAATTTGTTATCCCATTTTCTGTTTCATATTTCCTAAATGTTTCAAACCCTTGTGTTTTCCGCTTCTTAATAAAATAAAATACCTTATTTGAAGGGAAAATTAAAGAAAACTATTATATATTTACGGTAGGTACTTTTCATAATTTAATTATGTAATAAAAATATAATAAAAAATACAAGATCCATTCCATCTAATACCTCCTGGAACGCAAATATCCCCACAAATGTTTTCTCCCTTTCCCTCAAGTTCATTTTTTCCCAAGGGAAAATATTCCTATCTCTAAGAAGGGTGATTAGTATTCGCCATTCTACGGTAAAAATTTATTTGCAAATACTTTGGTTTGAGCAATGGATATAGGTACTCACTTTAATTTTTAACATATTTTTTCGTCGTGAAAAAGAAATAAAATCTCCGTGCTCCACTTCTTCCGTCTCCCATTCGCCCAGATTCGCTTGGGCACCTGCCCAGGATACCCGCAAAACCACGGACAGGGGCAGGGATGCGTCGCCTTGAATGAATGGGGCGGTAGAAGGACCCCAATCTTCCCAGGATGTCCCCCAAGAGATGGCTTCACGCGCGTCGGGGGCCATTTAGCGGGACTCCCGGACCCATCCCCGGGCCGTGTTTTGTGCCCCGGAGTCTACCCGGGTTGAGACCGAGGAAGTGGTCACCTGAAATTTTTTCTCCTTCTCCCCAAGCTTTATCCTATATTTTCGCTCTCGTGGTCCCCACCAACACCTTTGGCTTTTGGGTTTCATTCAAGGGGTTTTAAAGGCTCAAAGGATTCGCCGTCGGACGTTGACCTTTTCCCCTAAACCCTCATCCACGCTAAAATACCCTGAGACGACCGCACATTTAAAGGTTTTAAAGTCTCCGAAAGCATTTATAACGAATATCTCGCATTATAATGCTGGAGAGTAATAAATTTCGGGTCGCATACAGCTAACCGCCATTCCCATTGCTTAAATCTCATCATAAGAAGATTAAATTGGAAGGAAATTCTTCTTGAAATATTATCGCACAGAACCATCCAGGTAGTTATAAAACTACGGGTCCGCTTTCGGATGATAATAATTTCATGTCAAATGATGCAACCCTGTAGAGCAATTACGCATACAGTGTGACTCCAGCAGCAGATACAGTACCTAAACCATGACAGATCGAACTTACGCAAACATTATGAGAAAGACCTTAATAATTCCGAGCTATGAAACCTAATTTAAATGTCATGCATTAAGTGCAACAATTATCTGAAAGATTTTTGACCAATTTTAGTTCAAAAGAGTTCAAGTAAGCCAACAATGACAATCACATGGGCTAGTTAGCACCCAATGTAATGCCTTAGGAGCATGCATGCTAAAATAAATGTTAAAATATTTTGAAACATTTCCACGGAGAGCCTTTATAATTTTCCAGTTAGTTGAATAAACATGAAATTATACTTCTACAAGAAACTAAAATTATTGTGTTCACAAATTAAATGCTGGAAAATGAATTTTTTATGGACATAGAAATATACATCATGCGATAAAAGACAGTAAAAACAGTAAAATGGCTGACTCACATACATCGAAACAAACTCTTGAGAAGGGAAGCAAATGTAATTATAAATCAAGTCAGAGTGAGAACTGGACTAACCTGCGCGACAGCAACACTTCCCAGCATCAAAATAAGAATAAGAAAAATAAAACAAGGAAGTTAAAGCAACTAAAAGCTTCTAGTTCAAAGAGATTTTGAAGTTGAATAAGGTTTGGCGAAAAAAGTATTAGTAATTAAATGCGGTTGATGCACATACTCGACTGCCTATGAATCATACGACAGCAACATAAAAAGAATGCAAAAAATAATTGACGAATAGTCATGAATACTCCGTAGTCTCAGGCGTGACTTGGTGAAATTTGCTTAACATTGCAAATGAAAAGTATAACTTAGTTATTCCACCTAGATTTATTAACAAAATACGACCTAGGTTTCGACGAAGCTCATCATCATCATCTCCTGATCATGACGAGCTTCGTCGAAACCGAGGTCGATTGTGTTAATAAATCTATGTGGAATAACTAAGTTATACTTTTCATTTACAACAGTTATGAACATGAACGGATCATGTGACATTAAAAGTCACCAGGTAAACAATACGGCCTAACGTAAAAAATCAATCAACTGAAATAAAAAACTACCAGGTTCATGAAAGAAAAAGAATGAGTTTTCAGGCCAGTACATTTTTAATCGATACTTTGCATTTTATGCCAATGATTTGCATTGATTTTACATGCTTTGCTTTTAGATGCTTAGCATTTATTGAAATAAAATCTTATTAAATGCATTATATTCGAACTTGTAGGGTTTTCTTTATAAGAATATCCACGAATATTAAGGCTAAATCACCCTTTCTGTTCCTAACAGGTAATGTACTTCAGCTGAATCCCCGTAACCATATAGCTACCCTACCCTTTTACAATGATCCGATGCCCTCCGTAATGATCAAATTGGGTTTTATTGGAGATTTGGTCCTAAAAAAACCCAATCTGATTAATACTTCATGGTCAAGAACCACCTCAAAAACTCCGTAGTGATGACAGCGATTCCAAAATGAAAGCTGAAATCTCACTCTCAGTGGTGAGAGAGGAGAAAAAAACACGCTGAAGGAGAAAGTTGGAAAAATATGAGATTCCAACAAAATATGTCGTCTCGGTTGTCCTCTTTTCCGATATGTTTCATAATATATCTCAGAAAAACTGGAAGAACTGTAACTAAGCCATATGCGTACCTATCTTAACGCGACTTCAAGATCTTGGCGAATTAAGGAACCAACAAATGTTGGTTGGTTATTTTAGAAGGTAGCCGACATCTAGTGTCATTTGCGCCATTAATGCTGGGCGGATAAGTTGGGTAACGGAGGATGGATGGAGATAAACTCGACTTCAGCATTCTTAGCAAATATCTTTTAGTGTTCCGTAGCACGACGTCGAACTTGGCGTACGAACTACTGCTCCTTTGAGTGCATTTCGAACTGCACCCAAGTAGGGAATTCAACCCGATCTCTACCAGAACACACACTCTTTCAGGTTCGTCTACGATGTGAGATTAACAGCTCCGCTGCCCTTGATACTCGCCAATTTAGGTTAAAGACGTATCAAGCCAAATCCGAGCACCAAACACTTCAGGCTTTGGGAATCTGACTCATAAACCTCTATAAAATGTAATATATTCGGTGCTTTCGAGATCTGTTGCCATGAACAGACAAATATTCGATCTAAGGGCTTGGTTTTTTCTTGCACTAAAAAAAGTATATGACTCTAGTCATCCTATGCAGTTGTTGGGGAGGAAATGGAAATCATGGACTTGAACCACTATGGAAAATAAGGCTTTAATTAACATGAATAAAAAATTAAACCCTCAATGTTGCTTCCAAGTGGAAAAAAACTAACCCCACTCCATTCAATCACTGTACAGAATATACGTACAGGGATTCTTAAGTGAACCAAACTAAAATATGACAAATAAATATAGTTAAAAAAAAAACTAAAAAACACGCTTTAATAATAACTCAAACTAAAAAGTGAAAAATAATTTTTAATATAGAAATAAAAAAATTAATTAAATATATTAATATTATCGTGAAAAAAGCGTGGGGTGCTCCGTTGCTTAGTTAATTTGATGTGCCTTTTGTAATTGTTTACCCAAATTACTGAATGGAAAATGCGGGAAAAGATTATGCTTTGAGCCATATTTTTAGTACCATTTTTCTACTAATCGTACCGATTGAATATTTTCAAGAATTGATATATAGAGCACCCCACGCTTTTTTCACGATAATATTAATATTTTTCATTTATTTTTTTATTTCTATATTTAGAATTATTTTTCACTTTTTAGTTTGAGTTATCATTAAAGCGTGTTTTTTAAACGATAATTATTTTTCACTTTTTAGTTTGAGTTATCATTAAAGAGTGTTTTTTAGTTTTTACGCAGACCGTGCGCTTGCTCTATCTCACGCAAAGGACCTGTGAGAAAATTATTAATCCTGAAAATCCTGATTAGGATAATGAGAAAATCTTCTCAAATTATTGTATTGTCATCGGTCCTTGATGAGTCTGCAAAGTTTAAAGGAAATCTGATTGTTCAAAGTGGGTCAAAATCGAGTCCAAAGGAGTCGGTTACAAACAAACAAACATACAGATGAAGCTAATAAAAGCGTGTTCAAAACTGACACCACTTTTGCAAAATGCACAAGCGGCCGCGGAAGCAATGACTGCAAGTGGGAAATTAGAATTTTTAATGCATTTCTTACACTGGTTATCAATCAGCCTTCCTTTTTATTCTGAAATCCCTCTACTCTAATGTAACCCACCTAACCTAACTGGTCTCACTGAATCACCTCGGCCGTCACTTTCATTAACGGCCTCTGCTATCAAACACTAAGGAATAGGTTATATGTATGGTTATATTACGCAATGTCATGCCCGTATCAGTTGGGCATAAACTCAAAAAAATATTACCAATAGCAAATGTAAGAGTATGTTTCTAATATGAATAGATCAAGGCATAAGTACTTAAGCAAACCTGTTCTTTGGTCGAATATCGAGAGTGGGTCAATGCCGAAGTCGAATAGGGTTAACGGAGCTTGCTTGTTCTCAATGCAATAAAGTTACTACGGCTTATTTCACACAATACTTAGCCCACAAGCCTTTCAGGCTTCAGGTGGATAATGAGAAGTTTTTTTTTACCTTCCCAGCATCAATCATCGTTTGCTATTACAGTGATTTTATGATCAATATTCAAAGCAGAACAAGAACTTGTGCATAACGTAGCGCATGAGAATAACTGGTTCGTTGGAAGATGATTTGAATAGGTGACCGACGATTAAGACCATTAGCGCTACCAGGAAAGGTATTATGCTAATTGTAGAATTATTTTTGTGGAATGCTGGCGTCGGCTACCTGCCACAGCCAAATATTTTCAGGTATTGTTCATGCATCAGTACTCGAAATCTCTTTTTCTATAGCATAGATATAATGTTTGTGAAAATTCACTCCGTGCCACATATTTTCTGGTATTTGCTAAATAATTGATAATAGGTATAGGTTCAATCACATTCACAAAAGTTAGAGAGATAGATTACAGGCAGGACAGGATTTAAGTCATTTACTTCCGCGTACGACCTGGGATCACAATTGCTATATTCGATGAAGTAAATAATGCAATTGGTAACAGTAAATAGCGTTGCTTTTCAGCTCTTTTTTAATTTCTGTAAGGGATTCTAATTAATTTTATGTTTTACGTGTATTTAATGTTGAAAAATATTTTGCGTGCTAGCCTGACTGATCTCTAACATATGGTCCCCATGTTTTTTTAAGAACGGTGTCTATCCCACTTGACGAGGGTGGTGGTCAGCTTCCGCAATGCATGTGACATCCCTTCCACGTACGTCACTTCATTTAACACATAAGAATAATAGTGACGTAATAAAGAAGAGTGTGAAAGTATATTTAACAGTTATTGCTTTCCTCATGTGTAATCACTCCCTGCAACACATCTTTTAGGTGTATTACAGGGTACCGCGTAGACGGAGACATACTCGTATTTTGTATAACATCATTTAAGCTCGGTTTTTTGTGTCTGGTTAACCACAAGATGACGTAGTCTTTGGACTAACTTCTTCGGATGATGGGTCTTTGGGCTTAGCTGAGAGAATAAGTTTCGTATAATACATCAGTTTGCTGTTAGCTGACTTGATCGCTATCGATGGGAAAACGTAATATCATCAGATTTCATTCCGAAAAAATATTAAACCAGAGATTATGTAACCGGACCTTAATGCAATGCACGTGGGTGAAAGTTCACCCCAGCCACACATCTTAGAGGTAGCTTGTAGGGTAGTGAGTACATGTGAAAGACACCATAAAAGGCACCATGGCGTTCACAGTTTAACGTGGCATTCGACGGAATGAGTCCCGTTCTTGAAGTATGTTTTCCACATGACACCAAATTAGGGTTCTGTATTCCACTGAAAAATCTCCACTACATCCAGCATTCGAACTGGGGCCATCAGAACGGGAATCCATTATTCCAGCCACCTACACCAACCAGATTCCTTTCCATGATCCCACACTTCCTACATCCTCCTCCGCTGGAATAAGAAGCCACAATCGCCCCCCGTATTCGAACACGTGTGAATGCGAAGTCAACGCCCTTAACCGCGGCAGCATTTCCTCTCTCGCGGCATTACGTAAGCCGTCGGCAGCGACGTCACGAATCCCGATCGCACCATGTGGTTGTATTTATATAAACGGCCTTCATGGATTTCAACGCGTTACGTAATGAAGTAGTGGCGGCCGAGCGGGAAAGACATCCGAGATCTCCAACATCTAGCAAGAACACCTCTCCCATCCCACCTTAACAGCCCCATTCCGACTCTCATTCGAGGAAAAACACCACCGCCTACTTGATCACAACATAAATTTCACATATCTAGTTAACGGTTGGGTTCAGTGACGTAGATAGGATTTCGTTTCGCGGTAGGACGTAGGGTCCATGCTGCTGTGTACAATCAGGGGGAGGGTGACATTTTTTTGAAATCAAGAGAAAAGTTGCGTTTTTAGGTAATTAACAGTACAATTGTGACAAGTGTAAGAACCGATTTTTTTATTTTTGCAGCGCAAATTTCTGATAGAATAGCAAGCATATTAATTGAAACAGTTGTTCAAAATAAAGAATAAATGAAATCAACATTCTCATTTTTTATATAACTTTTTCCTTCAGGGTCTTTTTATAAATAAATTCAATCACGGTCAATTACGGACCCCATGGGCACCGTTGGCTACGTCATTGGATGGGTTGGTTACATGGGAAGGTGATCGAAACTGTGGCCGCTGGTGCCAATAGGACAAGTGGGTGTTTTCGAAAAATAATTTCATTGCCATTTTTTGTCGCACAATTTTTTTACATTCATGAAAGTATTATTTCTGCTTTTACTTCAGGGAGGAAACCTTATGGATTAACTTAAATACTGTGGAGAAATAACCATAATGGGATTGGCGTTGTGCAAAATGTATATATCTTGAGGTAGTAATGTTAATGCAATGAAGACTCTGTAGTTATGTCACTGCAATGGAGAATGTATCTTATTTTATGAAATATTGAATAGCACCTTGAGTGTAATCTGTATCATCTGTCCTCAGCTGAGAAAAAAATATTCCGATAAACTCCGGACTAACAGTAGCAGAAAAGATAGCAATGCTTCTAATCTAAGGAATTGTCAAATACGATATCCCATCTGAATCCAATCCACTTCTGGTTTTATGCAAAACAAAGGGTTTTGTGTTTTCCCGTAGAATAATTTGATTGGAATCTTTATGGATTTTTCATTCCTGAATAGATGACGCCGTGGAAAGCCCGTGAAAACTACACATCGAAACAAGTTCATTAGGATGTCGTTATTAAAATACCCGATGACATATTTTACTATCATTTGCCATTTTATTTATATTACACCATTCCATAAAGTAGGTGACCCAAATGGGTCTTGAATCTAGTTCCGTCGGATCTCTCGAGTATTCTAAAATACAGAAATAAATTTTAGATGAAAAAATTTGGACTGGCTCTAGACTAAGTAAATAAAACCAATAGCTTAGTACTTATCCACGCTATAATTCATTTTAGACTATGGCTTCATCAAATGATTGCTATTTTCAATGTTGAACTATATGGATAAATATTAATCTTATGTATATAATAAATTTTTTTTCCACAAAGTTAAGTCTGAATCAATCCCTTACACCCGGATAGTTAGTCGCCGAGATAAGTTTAACTGTTTATGGTAAATTTAGAGTAGACTTTTCATACAACTCTTAAAATAGGAGGTCCAGGTTCATGGGTGACCGGTTTCACTAAAACTTGAGAGTAAGATTTTCTTGAACTCACCGGTATCAAAAAGTTCCCCTCTTGGGCGTACACGGCCATTAGTTTTTGAGATAATGGCGTTTTCAGATAGCTACAGACGGATGGTGTTTTTTTATATGGTAGCATTTGGACTCAAGGCCATCTACGCCTTAAAGGGGAATTTTTTGTATACCGGTGAGTTCAGGAGAATCTAACTCCCAAGTTCCAAGTTTCAGTGAAATCGGCTACCCATGAACCTGGACCTCCCCTTGTTAGCCATAATGGCTCATCCTATTAGCCCTTTAATTTCATTCACGAGTTATTGTCGTTCATCCGACGAATTTTCTCTGACAAAATGAATAATATGCACTATCAACTGCAAGAAAGATCACATAGAGGTTTGTAATTGGATGAGAATCGCTTGGCTCCTAAAATACAATAGCACTCATCCCGATATTTCACAACTGTGTGAAAAATTTTCATCCATGAAGAAAAAAGCCAATAATTATGGTCCAATAATAATTAATGTCTACCAATCACATGGATGACCAAATAATTGGATGGCCAGGCCCTTGAGTGACTTCAACTCCTGAGGCCCACCATATATCAGCACAGAATTTTCACAACACTTTATGATGATTAAATATTACGCTGCACTGATAGGAAGTGCAAAAATCATGGTCCAATAATAATCAATGTATATAAATCAATTGGAACACCAGTTGGACGGGCAAGCCCTTGAGAGATCTCAACTCCTGAATTACGGGCCACTCAATGATCTGCAATCACACATTTTCAATGTAGACTTTTAACACAATTGTAGGGTGTGAAAACATCGCACTGTACCGAGGGAATGAGTGATGATCATGGTCCAATAATAATCTTTCTATAATAACGCATAAGTAATTAGTTGCAGCACCAATTAGATGACCAAGCCCTTGAGCTACCTTAAATCCTGACTTATAGTCTACTCAGCTGCAACCACACCTTTTATTAATTCGGACTTTTAACATCTTCTTCAGACTTTTGTGGCACTGCACAAAGGAACATATCAGTAATTATAATTCAATAACAATCCATGTCTAATAACCAAGAATCAAATAACTAGAGCATCAATCGTATGACGAAGACTTGGAGTGCATTCAGTTCCAGACTCAAAGTTCCCTAAGAGATCTGTAATGTTCTCACATATTTTTACGATGGTTTTAAAATTTTGCAATCGAGGTTTTTCATAATTGCATTTTACGCTGCATAGTATTGAAATGAATCGAGCTAAGTGTAATATGTAATCTTGAGAGAGTAAAAATTGGATGGCTTAGCAGCTTCATCACATTCTCCTCACTTATTTCCGGAATGATGTCACAAAAATCCAATTTCTTTATTTTGATCTGCTCTGAAAATGTTTCAAATTTTGGCATTACATTGCAGCAATACCATGCGTAACTATAACCAAAAAAATTTCATTAAAAAAGGCAATGCCGACATGAAAAATATTCACTCCCTGGTTTAAATTACTGATTTTGCATAAGACACATTAGATTCTACAGTCGCTAATCAGAAAATATCTACTTTTTTATTCATTATTTGAATGAAAATGTGGAGACAGAAACAGCACAAACCTCAAAATCCTCGAAATAAGCAACGTTCTGTTATTTCATGTTATTGTACCTAGACTTAAGGTCATAAAAAGTTAAAGTTAAACTAATGAAATGCCTTAAATGTATATTTAAAACCGATTACTATGAATCATGTTTTCGCAAAACGATGTAAGACCGCAGAAGTAGTAGACTGTAACAGAAGTAATGTGTAAAATTGCCGTGCTCACTTTTACAATCGTCTAAATCACCTTTCAGAGGTACTAATAATAATATATTATAATCTATGAGTTTAGACATTGAAATGAAATAGCCGTGAATCTCTGGGAATAGTCATGTCCATCTGCCAGTCACAATAACATGAGAAGAAAACTATCGCGCGAAGTGAAAAGGACGAAAATTACTTTTGCACAGGATGCCATCCATTTGACAATAATTCATGAGATACACACGGTCAACGTTTTCAATAATTTATTCCTAAACACTTCCCATTCAAATGACTAAACTTGGCAGTATTATTCATTGGCAATGTTAGGAAAAGATATTTTCATTCCAAACCAAAAAATATATGGCTAAATAATGATACTACCTCACCAGCTTTACATGCATTCATGGGGAATATTAGACTCACTAAAATTTATGTGATAGATACAATGAGTGTGATAGAAAGATGTGTGCGGGCAACAAATAAAACCACGCCATTTCTTTTCGGTGTTGGCACAGTCAAATAACTTAGTTCTCGCTGTTAGGTCTAGGGAACCGGCTCGCTTTTAATCATTTCTTCCATAGTGTCCTATCCTTGGATATTTTTTTCGTTTCTGCAACATTTATGCATTGTTTCATGCAAAAATGATAAGGATACGAAAAGTAAATACAACAGTTTTGAACTATTACCAAAAGAAAGGAGCCATATAATAGATCGAAGAAATGAAATTGTAGAATATTATTCAGCAATTAGTCGATATGACCGCGAAACTGCAAGAAGGAACATATATAAGTAAGAGTGGGACACAAATACAGGTACCCACATCTGAATAATAAGAAAAAAATGTTACTTACAAATAAAATACCCGGCAGTACGTCAAAGGTTTCCACGACCATTAATATATCGTGTCCACCTCCTCAAAGCTACAAAATTCATTCTTATTTCTGAAGACAAGAGCGTCATACTAAGATGACAACATTATAGCTAAATGCCAAACACGTAAAATGCTAACGATTTACAATTGAATAAGATAAGAATCCTTTACTCGAACTAGTAAATCGTAGCAAGGATGTTTGGGGAGCTACATAAGAGTTTCAGCCATTTAACATCCTTCTCCGTCAATAGCCGTTAACCTTCAAATGAAGTGAATCTGCTCAACCCTGAACATCAGCAAATCGGTTCATGTTTCTCAATATCTACAACCTCATTTCATCCGACGGCACTTCCTGCTACATGTATCGCATGTGGATTCCTCCACTGGGAATTTTCCACTAACACTTGCCTCTCACGACACGAAGGGAGAAAAGTAACCAAGCAAGAAAGTCATGTCATCTTCATCACCTGGCATTTCCGCCTTATCATGTCGTCTGAAATATCTTCTTACATACAAAGGCTTCCAGCTCCTCATACTCCAATTCCATATGCACTTGATTTTTCCTCGTTGATCTTGGACTTCTCTCAGGTTCACCTATCTTTTTTGTCGACAGTGAAATTTAAGTCATATCACATACTTGCATTCCCATTAATTGCTCAAGCCATTGAAGCCGTTATCCTTCGGCAATTGCTTGAGCGGTGAAGCACCTAGGGTTTATCTTATGCTTTCGTTGGCTGGTTGTTTGTTGGTCATTTGCAGAGGCGACCAACAATCGGGGTCATTTGAGCCATTAAGAGTAAAGAGTCGGTTAGAAAATGATTAATTGGGGAGAGGAGGAAGCGAGAAACCCGGAATCGGCATTAGCTTCCCCGATAACGAAATGTGCGAAGGGGATCACAGTTTAACGCCCCATCCGACGGACTGAGTACTGCACTTGGTGCCCTCCACCAGACATAAATCGCAAACTGAAAAGTCTCCTCCATCACCGTGATTTGAACACTGGCTCTCAGGAGGGCACGTCAGTAGTTTAACCACCAAACTAAACTGATGCCCCAAGTGCTTTTTTTTGTCAATCTAGCCCCTCTCGTTACATATTGGATGCCACTCAGAAATCAAAATTCTACTGCTAGGGGTCTGAAGTGAGGAAGCTACCTAAAGTAAGCTATCGTGTCTCAAAATATGCTGGATTAAACCAAGATTCCAAAAGTTTCCACAACTTCCAGTGGCTATAGCTCTCTTATTTATTGCCCACTCCAGTTTTCCAGAAGCGCAGAAAAGCCAGTAGGCTAGGTAGAGTGATAGGAGATGTTAAAAGCTGAGCGTTCACGTCTTCCAATTGAAGAGGTTGGGGCAAAATAATGCCAAGCAACATTTGCTCAATTTTAAGGGAGAGAAGTTTCTGACAAAGGTTTTCGCGGCGTTCAGGTTTTCAGTCAGGCAGGATTCCGGGATTCGTCCGCGTTGTCATTTTGGTGGCGACGTTTCACCTACTATACTGTATGCGTCCTCAGGCCAGGGAGAAGTGGAGAATTCTTCGAAAGGGCCGGTAATTATGTTGTACAATAGGAGTGTCTTCCCGCCAGTTCTTCAATTGATTGGTCCTTGGCTCACATCCGCAAAGGGAAGCGGGAAGTGGGAAGGGTCCTTTTTTGGCCCATGAAATACACCTTTCCAAGTGTTGGAAAGGGTGTATCCATCTTCCCTATTCATGTTGTGTGGCCTCTTGATTATTTCCACAGCTTCTCTGATGATTCTTGGGAAATACCTCTTTTCTTTGGCCAGGATGTTTGGTTTTTCGATGTTGATGCTGTGACCTGGCTTCATTCATTCATTGAAAGTTACATAACCTTAGCAACCATGGCGGAAGCTTTCGTAGTAATCAAAACCATTCCAAGTAACAATGAACTTCTGCCACTATCAGAGGAAATTTCACACGCTATCTGCGGCAGATAGTCGGCATCTGAATCGCTAAAATACCTTTTAGAATTATTTGATAACAAAAGCTTTCTCCTGCAGCCCATGGTACTCAGGGTCTCCTAGTTGCTTGACACTATTTTGCTCTGAGAATTTCTAAGAACTGTTGGGAGCAACAAAATGAAAGTCGCATGCAGCGCCACCTAGGTGTATTTCTATGCAAGCTAACAGAAGTAACTAATAGATTTTCGAAATCCTAGACAAATGGCACTGACAGCTCGCTTTCACCAAAAATGATGCTTGGCACTGTTTTGCCCCGACAACTTCAATTTATCTATGAGGTCGAGCCCGCGGATTTACGGTTCCTTTTCCTTTTTAAGACATATGTATTCTTCCACAGGAGTCGTCGTTGTAGTCTGAGGTATTACTGACCGATAGTTGAGATTAATTGACGCTATTAATAACTGGTAACCGAGGTGGTCTATCAGTATCAGAATATTTACGTAGAGAACTATCCCAAAATTTGTCGGACTATAAAAGCCAATCTTAAAGTCAGATTAAGTGGAAAATTTTTCATAAAAAATTTCACGTACCCGGAACTTAACCACAGATCTCGGATATTCCGAGTCAAGATACAGATCGCGACGTCATTCAGGGTTTCAGAGGGAATTTTCTAAATTCATTTTTTTATTAATTCATTTTCAGTTACATCGACATCTTGGATACGAATGAAGTAGCTTATGACAGGTTGAATGACTAGGGTGGAGAGAATGGGTGATTAAAAAACCGGGGTTGAAGTTAGTCTATGAAGACTTCGGGGATAACAGTTTTACCTACTATCCGAAGGGTGGAGTAAGTGTACTACTTCAAAATCCCCTCCTCAGGACACTCAAGCAGGATTAAGGATATCTTTTGGAACTCTCTCCGCCACAGTTGGGTCGCGAACACAGGCACTCAACACGGAAAGTCAAGACTGAACTAAGGCCCATTTATTAAAGCTAACTATGACTGTCATCAAATTAACCTGTAAAACAAGTTCAACGCACCAGCTTCTGAAAAAGGCTAGGACGCCCACGGAATTCGCTGAAATACGATGAAAATGGTAATTAATCTCCTCACTCGTGACGGAAATGAAACTCATAATGAGTAAGTGAGATTATCTCTATACATCCAGCGTGAAATAGGTACCTTGGTGATAAATTACGCGGTACGCAGGAGCCGCCATAATAAGCTGACAATGTATGCATTAATATTTATGGGCGCTACAAAAGCCATGGAATGGTATTACGCATAGGCAGGGATATCCCATTTACGTTAGGTACAGCGAAACGTAAAGATACGAACTTTATCAGACTAAATATTGTGCATTGTTGTAAAATCAGAGGAAATACAGATGCATCCACAAGATAGATGGCAAACATTTTTTACATATATAGCAATATTGTTAAGCTGTTCATTGCTGCATCACTATTTTTCTCTATAATTACTGGTCATGAAGGAATATCTTGAGTTAAAACAGCCACCAAAGTCCCAAAAACAATAAAAAGCAATATATTTCTCAATGAATTAAATTATATGATATATATGCATACAAACGCGCCATTTTAAGACTGATAGTTTAATAAAAATAATACGACTGGACTACAACAGGTATAACAACATTCGCATACGATCATCAAATTTTCCCTTGGGATGAAAGTAGATAACAAATTCTGATTGCACGACAACGAAACAGCTCAAGCCAACGAAGATTATTACCTTTTAAAGTCTTCGATGCCGCGGCTCTTCTCTATCTCTTCCACTTTCTTGAATTATTTATTCACTTAATTCTGACTTGAGCAATGGATTTAACGGAGAAAAGAGAAAGTTTGCGATACATAAAAATGATGGCAAAGTTATAGTCCTACAATACAGAAATCAAAGAAGATTTGAAAGCTTTATTATATTGGTGAAAAGAAAATACAAATGTATTCGGCTTATTCCTAGACAAAAAATAGTAAAAAAAACGCTGATCATGATTTTGCTAAGCTACACAAATACGAAGGCAAAAAAGACCATTCTATTCAAATAAACAACTCAGATCGAATATTTCCTCTAATATTATTTTTGAAAATGATCCCTACACTAAAAAAATTTAGGATATTACGTGCCATCTGTGCCCAGGATGGTGATTCTATAGGATTCTCGATCCGGAAAAAGTCAGCAAAATAATTTATAGAGTCAAAGGAATTTTTTATTATTTCATTTGTCATCAGATTTTGCCATTTAAACTTCTTTCTATCCCAAATTTGTAAATATTACATACGTACGTAATTTATTTTGAATACATACCACAAAATCACCATTCACCAAACAGAAAATCGCAAAGAATATAACTATATACTTACAACAACAAAAGTTTTGGAAGGTATAGAAAGACCAAGGAGGAGTTTAAAAATTAGGTAGGTACATGTAGGAAAAAGGGAAATGAGTGTTTCGAAAGGTTTGACAGCAAGATATGAGCGTGGAAGCGTATGAAAGAGAATCAACGCTTAAGACAGCATGGAGGGTGATGAGCAGATTTAAAGATAAGGGAAAACCCAGTATAAAAACGTTCGTTCGTGGGTTGAATAGCAACGTTGTTTTTTTGGAAATCGAATATTCCTGTAGAACTCCCAGAAAGAATGTAGAATTGAAGGCAGTGTATCACCCTAATGGCACCCAAGATGGCAGTGAAATGTAAATAAAAGTGATGGAATAAAAATTAAAAAAATAAAATCGGAGAACATTACTGAGGTGCTGACGGATAAAATAATGTTTAAAAATAGTTGGGTCAAAAATAGGTTTTCTAAATACTTTTAAAAAATAGGCTCATCTTTACTTTCCATCTACGGAAATACTGATTGCCGATAATGCGTTTCCTCGAGTAAAATACAATCAGTCTCGTTTCATTTTCTATTAGAAAATTAATAATTGTTTTAAAAATAGTAAGAACGAAAATAAAAACTATTTTTGGGAATACTGATAAGTCATGGTGTAAAAAATTGCTTAACGGGTAATTAAGGTGCGTATTTTAAACTTTTGACATTCAAAAATTTTAATGCACTCGGAAAGCTTCAATAAATTCAAGGTGATCCACCTTCCAATGCTTAATTTATGCATGAAAAGTGTTTTTATCAGCGCAGCGCCCGTAACAATCTCAAATTTTACAGGTTTGTTAACTTAAAAGTATCCGAATTTCATTGACTTGGTTTGCCAATTATGAGGAGAAATCACACTAAAACAGTATGCCGCATTATTTCTATTTAATTAGAACATAACACGGTCTAAAATCATTCACCTTTACTTACGTCAATAAACGACAACACACGAAGCCATGCTCTGAAGGATTAACTTATCAAACAAATTTTTAATGAAACTAGATTTATTGGAGTACTCAGTAAGTGTTTGTAACAGTGCTTCGCGCGTCCCAGTAATGCCACCTCCTCGGCATACTAGTATAAGCGACGATATAACCTTGCCTCTATAACCCACTTCTTGCTTCCAACTTCAAGAGAATCCAAGTCACACCCAATATCTGGATTTTCTAGCCAAGTGGAAACCCATAATGAATCAGTGATCATATTTGAATTGAGTGGAGATGTGAGGCATGTGTAATGACTTATTTCCTTGAATTAAAAGAATTGAAGTTCTCTCCAAAAGCGTGCCTCGTCATTCATTTGATATATACGTTCCGATCAACATACAATTTAATAGCTCATTAACCGTAAATACTAATTCCAGAAAGTTCTACCACTTAAGACTTGGCTTTTAATATCGACACAAAACGTTTACTAGAAATGATATTTTTAAGTCGATAGGTATTCAAATTCTATACTATAACAATTTGAATGAGATAATAAGTCGAAGCAATGAGGAAAAGTGGTAAGTAATTTTAGAGACACGTTAAAAAAGTTCTAATTGACCATGGAATAACTAAAAAGGACAGTGAAAAAGATAAGCTAAGCAATTATAAGCTGTCATTAAATAAAAATTGCAAATAAGAGCGAGATATTAGTGACAGATAACAGCGCAATAACTTCAATTTATAATCCGGATGATCTTGATAATGGTATTCTAACATTCCATCCATAGTCTGGGTGGAAGATAAGACTAATTATTTTCGATCCAATAGATCTAAATGAAAAATTTTAATAGCTGAAATAAGGAGTGTGAGTGATTTACGTTTCATTACACAGAAAGCTAAAAGCTAGTTGGTGTTAATCAACACAAAGATAGTATCGCACTAATGAAGGAACGACCCTGCTAGAATGTGACGACACTTGCTAATCTCTGATTTTGTATAATTTACTTATGGTAATCAAAACGTGATAAAACTATGACTCGAAGTTGGAATATTTATTGCTCAAAAAGAAATTTACACAAGATTTATAAATGTTATAAATTATAATGGTTTCACTGGTTCACTAATAATCGAACCCTTAAGTAACGCCGTTACAGAAAACAAAACTGAATTTAGAATCTTAACTAAATAAAAACACATTATGAATAACACGATAAAATAAAACAAGCAAAACGTGAATGATCTTTTAGATCATTTAAATTATAATAAATTCAGTTTCTACGAAATGAGAGCTTCGATCGCGTTTTCGCGTATTCTTTCTATTCACAAGATTTCCGTCCGCCTATTAACTGAAACAAAAACATGGATATGCCGACATTTCATCAAGACTCGGGCCGGAAAACGAATTAATATAATCGATTCCCATGTCCTATGATGACTTAGGTACACAGATAAATTAGCTACTGGACCGAGCTCCACGCGTTGGAATAACAAGCTATGCTGTGGGATATATAATTTGAGAAATATGTCCATATGTGTAGAGGCAATGCGAAAATTTCTCTCATTTCCGTGGTAATTAGGCAATCCGTGCTCATCAACAAGTAAAATTGCATGTAGCTCCAATAACATCAACACCCTCTCACCTCATTTAGCTTCGACAACTTGAAGTTCATAATAAATTACTTCAGTTCAAGATAATTTTCCGATTGAGTTGCTTTTAAAAATACACATTTAAACGTGACAGCTTCATCGCCAGACAAAAACCTTAAAGCGTAATATGGTAGAGGTAAATTAACACATAGGTACTCAAATTATTAATTATTAAAAATTCCACTGCGGCATTATGTATTACATTTAAAATACGTGTACGTCCACAATTATAAAGCCCCTGACTTAAATAATCATTTCTCGTTTCCTTAGTAAAGTTCAATTCAGCCACTTAGGAAACAGCTGCAACAAAATCTAGTGGCAGATGGATGAGCAGGACGCTACATCACGTTGACAGTTTTTCTAGCAAGGTAGGGATAGATAGGGGGGACGGATGGAAGAGTGAGGAGTGGAAGTGAAGGATTATTTACCTTTGAGAGACTGATATGCCATAAATGTAGTTGTAATGGTGGGAAAATGGCACACAGGGTAGTTAAAAGTGAACAAAAGAGCACATTCACTTCCACCCACAGTAACTCGTTTTCAAAAAATAGACCCAGCCTCAAAATGGCCCATTGCGTAACTGCCATGAACTTCTGCGAGAACTGCACATTGATGCAAAGGTAACGGGACTAAAAACACCTTAACTTTCATTAGGTTGGTGTGCCCCACAGCAAGAAGGCGATTGATATCCAATACCCAAACCCGTCACAAAGTACAGTTAAGGATTAGTCGCCACATGATCCATCTCACTCGAACCCACCTCATGTCTCCAAGACACAACGCGATTTCTAACCGCCCGTGTAACCATCACATTTCATTCAGGAGTACAGGATCTTACAATAATCCTTCCTATCCTGTCAACTGGATTAGACATGGGGTAATAACTTCATGCCACGGGAGGCACCGGGTCTCACACGGTTGAGTTTTTCCTCGAGGCCGATAACTCGCGAGATTGAGGTCAAACGTGAACAAGTTTCAAGAAAGCGACGCAAAATACCTATCAAATTAATAAAACATATTCCTATTTCTGCATTTTTTTTCAGATTATTTTCTCCTTGCCTTCTGTGATGAAGATCGCGGAGCTAGCCAAAACCACAGAACAAATACGCGCATGTCGAGCTGATTGGATGAATGAGTCAGAAATTCTTAGCATCAATTACACGAACTGACTAGGTAAATCACATTGAAAGGAACTCAATCTTATTCCAGTTAATATCACTGCATATATAGTGGCTATAGTTTCTGAATTATGTAGCTTGAGAAAATACTAATAATTTAACCAAACAACAAATACGTTGAGTAATTTTTTTTAAAGGCTTGCTAATCTTAGTAGAGATATCAGCTGTACACTGTTTACCTAAGCGGGAGCAACCCATTCACAGTACTCATGGATTTGAAAACACTGATGAACTCAAATTAAATTTTCATTTTTCTTCGAAGGAAGATAAAAGTTGAAAAACTTACGTTTTTATTGAAAACTTAAGTTATCCTCAAAACCTACATAAAATAAATTGACGCTCAACTAGAAGAAGGCTTGTTTTAACACATTTTGCCAATTATATCACAGAGAATGTTCTCAAAGGTAAATCTGTCAATGCCATCGAAAGAATTAATTTAAAACAGATTTTCCAACTTTCCTGAATTCAAAATGTCACATATAATACGCTAATCTCACAAAAACTTTCATTTTCCAATGTCGAAGAAGCTAAAATAAAACGATCAAATAGTCCAATTAATGATTATTTTCATTTAATTATATGGCTATGTGAAATCAAAGCCGTGCAACTAAATTTTACTGGACATGCACTCGCCAGAGTAAAAGAACATTCGGCTTTTCAAAATCCGATTGTTTATGTTGCGGCATAAAATTTAAAAAAATATATTTTTATTCTACGTCAATAAAGTAATTTTAGTGCTTCCATTTTGAGACATTTCAACCCCTAAAGGTATCTTAGGGTGCCCTAAAAGCTATTATCGAGGGGATGATCAGGCCAGAAAGATAAACTTTAGACATTACACCAATACCGCATGCATTGCTCCTTGTATATAAATTACGCAATCATCCGCACCAATCAGTAAACGTTAAATACTTACAGTTATGACAAAAATGGAAAAAAACAGCATGTAAAAAAGTCAGCAAAAATATCTCTTTTAAGAAAACACAAAAAAATTAACGTCAACGTGACTAAATAGTTATGTAAATAATTGGGTTCAACTAAGGTTATTATCTATTTTGGTCCAACTTTTTAGGAATAACTCTTCACGATTTAGCAAAAATATTAACGGAGCAAGGAAAATGTACTGAGTCGATTTCATCAATTAAGAGACCATTGATGGGCAGCCAATTATCTCTATTTATCTTCCGCTTCCCTTAAGCAATTTCAACCGTCTCGGGCTCTATTTCTCATCCACCATCACAAACTAGTTTCTGTTGGATACATGCCAATGCACGCCTTTTAACTTTCAGCGCTTGGCTGTAGGCGCTGAAAGGAGAGATTGAGGTGGTACGAGCGAAAAACTACTGAACATAAAATTCATTAAATTTAGCATCATGAAGAAAAATATGTCATCTTCCTAATTACACCAAAATATCAGCCACTTATTGTAATAATTGTGCTTAAATTTGCCAAAAATAGAAGCCATTTTCCATGGAATATAGTATGGCTGTGAAATCCAGATTTAAATAAATAAAATAAGTACAAATAATTTTTGATGGGGAGAAGCAATGACATGCAGTTCATATATTTAACATTTTTTTCAAATTGAATTAATTACTCACCATTGTACTCTATAAATTCGCACAACATTCAATCGACTATTAACAAACCTTCGGTTATGAAAGCGCTTTCAGCATGCAGCGTGAAGCAATTAAGTCAAGTTAAAGCCTCAAATAAGAATATTTCAACTATTACTTAGCTTTCATTAGTCCAAAGTTAACATGGAGTAGCTTCCCATCTCGAGGTCCCTGTTCCGAGTCTCCGAGTCTTATTTAAGTCCAAGACGGAGAAATTACAGGAGAATCCCGGATTTAACGGCAGTGCTATGTGTAGAGTACTTAAAAATAAAGCACTCAATTCTTCGGATGGAACGTAAAACTTTAAGTCTACACAACCTAATTAATCCACCTAACTCCAGCCTAAATGGCGAAGATAACTTCGGTTGACGTTTACATCTTCAAAACACAACAAATCAACTGACACATCCGAGCAGGAAGTAAGGAAAATCGAAGTCCCAAAGCACTAGAAGGAGGATCACTAGGGTGTCCCAAAAAAACCGAAAGTTTGAAAGTTGAGGGGGCATTTCCATTTTCCTATGCGAATGCATGAAAAAACATCCCATAAAAATTTTCATCTCAATCGGACAATATTTGACCCTGCCGAAACGCATTCAAAGTTTGAATTTTTGAGTTTTCCAAATTTCATGCAATGTTGCCTACCCTGCAGGAGGCTCGAGTGTTAAAAAACAACCAATTTTAAGTTCAAACCATCTCCTCTAGCTCTATAGTCGTTGAAAGCAACACTTGAGTCAAAATGAGCTTCATAGCCACAACTCGGTGTGTTTACAAGTCCCGCTCGCCGTTGCGGCCGCCAGGCGCCAGTCGAGTGCATATTGCTGATATGGCCCCGCCGTGTCGCGTTGAGATTCGAGTTATGCGCTTTCGGAACATCGCTCTGTTTATGTTAAAAGTGTCCCGGCTTAGTCTATCAGTCACTCGTGGAGTTTAGTGTTGTGCACTAACTGAGAACGTGAGGTATTGTCGTGTGTTCCGAGGTCGAGGCTGTTTCGGCGGTGGCCAGAATGAGCGTGAAGTCGAAGGGTACGCCGGTTATGCGAAGTGCGACAAGTGTGTGTTTGGTGGGTAATGAGTCCAAACATTTGCCCGGCAATGGTAAACTCCCAACGCTGCGTGAAGTTCTCAAAGTTTTCTTTTACAACCTACACTGTTCTCCAGGATCGATGTCAGCGGCAGATGCAGCAAGGATTACAATCAAAGAGTTACTTGTTGTGTGGGGAAAGTCTAATATTCCTACGCAGGAGGTCCGAGCAGCCATTAAGAAGCTCCTGACAGCTTACGAGAACTACCGTGCCCTTGGGAAAGACAAAAATAAAACTAGTGAGAAGTCAGTGTCCGCAAGAGAGGAATTCAGCAAAGTGCTCGACCGTCTGTTTGACATCGGCTGCAAAGACGCCCTTTCAAAAATTACTGTGGAGGAGGATAAGTTGTTTTACATATCTATGAAAACTGATCGAAAAGGATATATGGCGGGTATTGATATAAAGTGGTGTAAGCGTTTAGAAAACCGTAAGAGACTTCAAGAAGAGGATTTTTTAAGGAAAAAACGGCATGAGAAAGAAAAGGAAATATTGGATGAGAAAGTGGACCTTGTTCGACAGATGTCTGCGGAGAGCACGACAAGCTCGTCGGATTCGGAAGAAGGTAATTTTTTCCGGGTGCGGGAAGGGTGACCAATATGGCAAAAGAAAGGGAGAAATAACATTTTGTTACTTTTACAGAATTTGAAATGCGGACAAGGTCCGGAAAGCGCCGTAGAGTAAGTATAATGTCCGACAGCCTTGTGACTGTTTCCCTAGATCGGACTCAGACGTCCTCTGCCGCTGGGTCTATGATAGTCCAGGCTGTCGCCAATGCGACAGCATCTGCATTGGGTTTTAAAGGGGATGAAATCCATTTAGTATCTTCCAAATCTCATCTACATAGAATGAGAGTGAATAAAAGGACCGAGACAGTAAGGCTTATCAAGCAAGACTTTCACCCTCAAGTTCCTTTAGCAGTGCACTGGGATGGGAAATTACTTCCAAGCAATGAAGGTATTAATACTTTCTTTTTATGGCGGCAATTATTTAATTGTTACTTATACTTTCTCCTAAAAATTGTGATACTTAATATTTTGATTGTAGATAAAAACAAACTGGCCGATCGATTGCCTGTGCTGGTCACAGGGCAAGGTATAGAGCAGCTTCTAGGCGTTCCGGAGTTGGCGTCCGTGTCCGGGCTTAACACAGCCTATGCAGTCGCAGGTCTTATCAAGGATTGGAAACTAGACAGTCAGGTCATTGCCATGGTGTTCGATACAACTAATCAAAATTCCGGCCGATTAAACGGAGCTTGCACACTTCTTCAGCAGCAACTTGGCAAAGAACTCTTACTCCTTGCATGCCGACACCACATTTTTGAACTGGTGATTGGTGCCGTGTTCCATTCCTTGATGGGAACAAGTAATAATCCTGTACTGCCGTTTACTGACACCTTGCGCAAAGAATGGCCGAAATTAGACAAAGGTACTTGTCACTTTAAAGAATATATAATTTGTTAAATTTTTACTCGAGCTTTTGTACTCACATGCTTTTCCTGATTTTCGCAGACGCTTACCGTACAGCGGGAACGACAAGAGGCTGTTTGAATGATATTTCAAATGTAGATGACATTATCAAATTTTGTATTCTTCAGCTGCAGGTTCGTAAATGGCAAATGCCAGGATGCTCATTGTGATTTAAAGTCCATCCTCAGGATTAGTATTTAAAATTATGCCCCATATTATTTCAGAACCACCATCCTCGAGACGACTACAAAGAACTTTTGGAGTTGTGTATAGTGTGGTTGGGTGGTGTGGTTCCCAAGAAAGAGAAGTATGTGGTTCGCCCCCCAGGCCCAACTGACAAATCACGGTGGATGAATAAGGAGCTCTACGCTTTTAAAACGTGGATGTTTGGCAAGCAATTGCGTTTGTCGACACATGACAGTGACAATTTATTCAAATTGTGTTGCTTCATTACGAGTGCATTTATGAAACATTGGTACACCTGTCCCGTGGCAGTGAGCGCTCCGAGAATGGATCTTGAGCTACTTAAAGTCCTTGCTCGGAAGAAAGACCCTCACTACGCAGCAGATTTGGCCAAGTTTTGTAACCATCTATGGTATCTTTCCGAAAACTTGATTTGTATGGCCCTCTTCGATGAAATGGTTTCTGACGACGAGAAAAGAGACATTGCGGAAGCAATCAGAGACAATGAGGGGTCTGATGATGACGCACCTCGGGCTACTCTTCCGCCTGATCGACCTATTAGTGAGCTGACTCTCGCTGACTTCGCTTCGAAAAATTCTGTGAAGTTTTTCAAAATTATTGGTATTTCGCCGACATTTTTGTCGCGAGATCCGTGCACATGGAAAAGTGACGTAGACTATCAGAAGGGCCTATCTATAGTTCAACACCTTAAGGTTGTTAATGATACTGCAGAGAGAGGAGTTCAATTAATAAAAGATTTTCTAGTCAAGAAAAAATTGACAAATGATGAGGCTCAGAGGCAACATCTGTTGCTAGTTGTTAAGTGGCATAGGGAAATGTATGAAAAAAGTGTCAAAAAACTCTAGTTTTTCATATTGCTTGTTGTTCCCAGTGCTTTTGTATCCGCATTGTGACAGTATAATAATAAGAGAGCATTTTCTTTCAGAGGTTTCTAATTTTAAATCCCCCAAGACCCTTAGAGCTAGGCAACATTGCATGAAATTTGGAAAACTCAAAAATTCAAACTTTGAATGCGTTTCGGCAGGGTCAAATATTGTCCGATTGAGCTGAAAATTTTTATGGGATGTTTTTTCATGCATTCGCATAGGAAAATGGAAATGCCCCCTCAACTTTCAAACTTTCGGTTTTTTTGGGACACCCTAGAGGATCACCCTAAGCCTTTCACACACGGAAAAAAGAAGTCGACTGTAGTTGGACGCAATCGTTTACCTACCGAATGAATTTGCTTCGTCTTCCTTACATTACGTCCACCTAATGCACCATCAGTAAATGATATCTCGTTTTTTTGTATGAAAAAAAAACTTTTCAATCCTTCAAAGCGAGACTACATGCACTGACTGGAGATCCGTGGCGTTTCTGAGGCAACAACGCAGTGTGAGATAGCAACGACATCTTTACACTCCGAGTAGTCAGGTGGCATATTGCACTTTAGGCTGAAAAAAAATAATAGCACGGGACTGATGAATGTAAAATGTGATGCATCGGTAGCCAAAGAGAGCACTCAGATCAGATTAATATCAAATAAATAGGTAAAATAAAATAAAAAATTCTTTATTGTGGGATTTATGTTTAATTTTCATCAATCCCATCTTTTTCTACAAAACAACAATGGCAGCAGTTTATACGGCAAGTATAGGTATAGCGAAACTTGGTGGCACTCACCAGTGGAGAGTTTAAGGTTGCTAAGGACGATTTAAGCGTTGATGAGCGGGCAAAGTTAATTAAGGGGTCAGTTGGGGACTTCTGTAGAGATTCTAAGAATCTTTATCCCTCCTATCTTGTATGCTCTCCTCTCCCTGACGTTATTTTCTGTATGAGTGAGTGCCACCAAGTTTCGCGATACCTATAGCTGTAAGGATACCTAAGATATCATGAGTAAAATTATCAAAGTAGGCCACGTTGGGACGACCAAACCCATTAACCTAATATGGAGGGATTTCACACTCTAGAGCAAGGGAGTATGAGAGAGCTAAACGACAATTAGCATGGGAAGAAAAGAGGGCTGCATCCAGGATCCTACTTTGAGATGGAGTTAAAGACTAATTAACTCGCAGTTCCATTTGTTTTAGTACAATGCTCACTTTCTAACACAAGAAAACTTGCTTTCCGTTCGTTTAAGACCCTGCGAACCAGCCAACGCACTACAAAACAGATCAAAAACGTTGTTTATGTACAATGGAGAGTGCTTTAGAAGAAAAAAACTTCGATTATCGCTTCCGCGATTGATGTTTCTGCGTTCATGTCCTTAAATGGTGCCAAATTTGGATGAAGTAGAATTATTAATTAGAATAAAATAAAATTATTTTGAGACAAAAAGATTTCGTTTTTGTGCATGTGGTTTGAAAAAAATTGCAAAATATTTACAAAAAAATCGGTGGAGACTATTGTGTACCTACAGAATATTACCGAACTTTTCACCGAAGCATTTCGTTCCTCCCACCGTCGTTCACGAGCGCTTAACATCTTGTATGGAAAACTTCCATACATGTTATAGTAAAAAAAACGCTCGATGAATGCAAAGAACGACGTAAATATGATATGAAAGCAAAGGATGCAATGTACAATTTACGGAGTTCATATTTAATGGTGGTGACAACACGGTTTAAATGTAATGTAATTGAATGAAAATATTCTAAATGGGGACCGTGCTGGACTACCACCAACAAATATAAGGAGTTAAAGATCAATGAATTCTAAAGTCATCTACATGCCACCGTGATACCTATTTGTCGTAGCAGCAGATAGATGACTATGATGACATCAAAGATAAAAATAGAAGACGATTAAAATTAAAGATAAAACAAAAATTGTCAATAAAAGCACAAAAAATTCTAATAGTCTTAAGGATGCATTTCAGGCATCCAGGTGACCATCGGCAGGGAGTTTTTAAAAATCGTGAACACGTGCGTGTTGTCTGAGGCTCAACCTGGATGCCCGACGTCACCTGGATGCCGAGACCGAAACGCATTTGAGTCTAATTTCCTCTGATTTTATTGAAAATTTGGATTAATCTTTAATTTAAATTTACATGTCAATTGCTCTCATCATGAATGCAAATTGCTGATAAATAAAATCAAAGATCATTACGTTGAATTTCAAGCAATGCCAATTAATGGGAGGGTAAACAAATTTCGTTGATGGGTTTACATTTATACTATATACAGGTTCTGAAACCTACGTAATACCAATAGTAATACCATCTCGGATTTCCACACCCTTTATTCACAAGAGCTGAGAGCTATAAAAGGGATTCTCAAAATTTCTGGGTCCATAAGAAAACATGAGTAGCGTCGACACTCAATGACCCCACTATTACACCCTCGTCCGCTCTTGCGGGAGAGAGGGGCCTTCACTTTTTTTTAATGGGAAGACCACCGCTCGTCTGGCGGCGGATGTCGCTGCCGTAAACGTGGACTCGGGACGACCGCCATTCCGGGTAATGGACCTCACGAATACGGACGGAGACGAGAGCGAATGGGGGTCCCCCAACATTCGAAATGGGGCCGCTGGGCTCATGCAACTCGGCGATGCTAGTAGGGGAGTGGATCTTAAAAACGGAGAGACAAAAAAGTTGAACACCTCAAAAGACAATCTCCCCCAACATCGTTCCCTTCTCCTTGTTTGACACTAAAGGACCGAATGGCAGGTGAGTTAAAAAAAATAATCGAGAACCCTGAAGTAAAGCCAAAGAACTTTGCGCCCTGAAAGGCCAATGAGGGCATGAGCGAAGGTAGGCGCTGATTTCAATGCTGCACAATAGTCTTTTCACCAAAGAAACGCTTAGATATAATCCGCGAATCCGTTTAGTCTTGGTGATTACCCCAGTTTGTAGGATAGGATTAAATTAATTGTGTATTGCCATCAAATTGATTGATAGAATAACATTATCACTCATAAACTGTAATAAAGTCCAATGCATTTCCATAGCATGTAATGGACTACGTACCTCGCGAGCAACTGAAAGAGTGTGCGGCACGGTGAATGAGAACAGCCATAATGAGGTAGAATGAATTAAAAAGGAATTGAGGAATGAAAGAGATTTGTGATTTCGAAGAATTGGTGGTAAGATATGTTCATGTTGTATGCGCGGTAAGAAACAATCCTGGAACCTATCTGTTCGATGCTGAAATTTAATTATTGTGTAGCTTTTTTTCAATACTATAGTTTGCAAAATAATATTGCTAAGCCGACATACAATTCACCATATATGATTGCTTCCAGTGAACGTAGCCAAGCCTGACACAGCCACTGAATGTCAAGTAGCTAATAACAGTCTTTCTATTAGTTTTCTCACTCTTTTTGTAATCCAATGGCGGTTTTAAACAAAACGCGAGGCCTTATTTTGCATTATTAGTTTACGAATAGTTGTAGGGTTGCGCATTTTTCACAAAAAAATCACCCTCTGCCACACTCTCTTCAGGTAACTTACCTGAAGGCGGTTTTAAACAAAACGCGAGGCCTTATTTTGCATTATTAGTTTACGAATAGTTGTAGGGTTGCGCATTTTTCACAAAAAAATCACCCTCTGCCACACTCTCTTCAGGTAACTTACCCTGTACTATGAAGGTGCAGAGTAATGCAATGACTTCCTGCGCCGAGTTGGCATGGTTTTCAAAATGTTCGCTTTGTGTAATATAAATCCAACACTACTAACTCTGGGTTTTTGATGTGCCTAAAAAAGTGATGCATTAAACGCAAAATTAACTTTCCCGCGGTTAACATTGAGTGGTTAAAATTTGGATAATTTTATTAAAAATATCTGTCTACACAACTAGGATGGATGCAAAATAGCTCGGGATTTCGAAGAAAAATACTCCTTCACAGATACCAGGGGAAATAAAACTCGTGCATGCCAAAGTGTACTGATATGGTAAAGACCTTACATGTATTCCTATGGTAAGACATTATCCTAAAAAACTATTACAACCAACGCTGAGATAAAATAACGTGTATTTCTTTCCGAGGTGAAAGAAGGAAAATTACCGGATTTTATTTTCAAAAGTGGTCATCATCTTGGCTAATTGATGATATTTCCCACCTTTATCAGCGTTTAAGTCACATTACGCACCTGTAAGGGCACTTCACCCTAACTTTGAATTACATACCACCAATTTAAGCCTCGCACTCTATAAATCGCTAGCTGGATAGGTTATATATTCGGAAGCTTCACTTTAAAGACCTCGCAATTGATATGTCCTTCAACCGTTATAAAAAAGTTAATGCGGAACAAAACTGACTTCTATCACACAACGCCGAGATTTTTGCCTGATAAGCTGTCCCCAAGGAAATAAAACCGCCTCACATCTATTAACTTCCATGCGATCTGCGCTAAATACCAATATAAAGAACCAATTAAAGTATAAAATTCAAGGATAGATTGTAATAACTAGCGAGTGAGGAAGAAAATATAGTAAAGAGGGTTAGCTGGCGAGTTTTAATAATAACTAATGTATTTATTGACCACCTATAAATAATCTCTTCTTTTGATTGATTGAGGTTTGGTCAATTAAAATTCCTTCATTTCACTTCCAACGTTTCGGCAAATTTATTGCCATCCTCAGGGCTAATTGAAAACCATAAAACAAAATTATCAACATAAACAGGTAGAAACAGAAAAATAACAATTGTTATAACAACTTTGGTGATAACTACACTGTACATTTTTTTATCGGGTACACTAATTTAACAAATGTCAACAAACCTGTGAAATTTTAATTACACTAACATGATATCAACCATTCCAATTTATAGGGTAAATATAAACAGTTTCTTGGCAACAAGAGAACACACAAGATTACACCAAACATTAATTTATATAAATCATGCAAATAGCTTTATATAAATACAAAGGTAAAAATAGCATCAATTAAAAAACAAACATTTATCACATTTTGTACATGTAAAACACTATTAAAAAGCATATATTAAATTATAAATAATACCTTCAGATTTATTGTATAAGACTATTGTAAATTCTGCTTAATTTATCTATATCCGTTCTCAAATTGCATGTATTTGGGTGTGTCATGATATGGACCATTTCTTAAAAATTCTTTTGTGTAAATTTGATTCATAACCTATAATTTTGGTTTTATTATAATCGAAACTATGGCTATTCGTTATAGCATGATCAGCTAGGGCACATGCTTGTTTTGATAATTTTATTGAGGATTTGCGTTGGTTCAGCCTATCTTTTAAATATTGTGACGTCTGTCCAATATAAATCTTGTCACAATCTTCACAGGGAATGGAATAAACAATATTGCTTTTTAAATTTGAAGGAATTGTTTATTTAAGAGGGGCATATAAAACTTTATATAAAGTATTATTATTTTTTAAAGCAATTTTAAAGTTAGTGTTTTTGAACTTTTTTGCATTTTATTCTGATAAACCTATATAAACTATACTTCAATATTTGTCCACGGGTGCAGACGGTGATGGATGTGTAGAGAAGGAATTATTAGAGATAGTGTTTGCATTATTTTGTGTCATTGATACTGTTGAAGAAAGATCTTGAGAAGGAGTGTTCATATTTTGTGTTGGGATTTTTGTGATGAACAATTATTTATATGGCTTGAGAAAAGTAGGGAGTTCACTAATCTTTTTGGAAATGTATGCTTAACAAGCAGGTCTTTGAGGATTTTAAGATTTTTTTCTTTATAAATGGGGTCACAAAGGTTTATAGCTCTGTGTTTTAGAGCTAAGGCAGTATTAATTTTGTAACTTAATGGATGGTGGGATCTAAAATTGAGATATCTGTCACAATATTTAAAGGATAGGCTGAACCGACACAAATCCTCAATAAAATTATCAAAACAAACGTGTGCCCTAGCTGATCATGCCATAACGAATAGCCATAGTTTCGATTATAATAAAACCAAAATTATAGATTATGAATCAAATTTACACAAAAGACTTTTTAAAGAAATGGCCCATATCATGATACACCCAAATACATGCAATTTGAGAACGGATAAAGATAAATTAAGCAGAATTTACAAAAGTCTTAAATACAATAAATCTAAAGATATTATTTGTAATTTAATATATGCATTTTAATAGTATTTTAAATGTACAAAATGTTTGTTTTTTTAATTGATGTTATTGTTACCTTTGTATTTTTTTAAAGCAATTTGCATTATTTGTCTAAATTAATGTCTGGTGTAATCTGGTGTGTTCTCTTGTTGCCAAGAACCTGTTTATATTTATATAATTCGTTGTCTCGGGCGTGACTTCATGGAATCGACTTAACATAATGAAAAGTAAAGAAAACTTTGTAATTTCACATAAATATACCATAACATTTCCACATATAAATATTTATGTGGAATTACAAAGTTTTCTTTACTTTTCATATTTATCTGGAATTACAGTTTTCTTTACCTTTCATAGTTACGTGGAATTACATAGTTTTCTTTACTTTTCATTGTTTATATTTACCCAGTAAATTGGAATGGTTGATATCATGTTAGTGTAAATAAAATTTCACAGGTTTGTTGATATTTGTTAAATTAGTGTACCCGATAAAAAAATGTACAGTGTAGTTATCACCAAAGTTGTTATGACAATTGTTATTTTTCTGTTTATACCTGTTTATGTCGTTAATTTTGTTCTATGGTTTTCAATTAGCCCTGAGGATGGCAATAAATTATTCGAAACGTTGTCAGTGAAATAAAGGAATTTTAACTGGCCAAACCTCAATAAAATAAAAGGAGAGGTTAATAATAACGCCAATACGAATAGTTGTCACGCTCATATCATAAAATAATTAGACAATGGAAGACGTTTTCTCCACAAGAGGGCCGTTTTATGTGGTGAGATGTATTTCCAACCATGAATGAGACCATTCGAAGAAGGCTTCTGCCCCAATTTCACCATTACTTATCGCCTCCAATGTAATTTCAATGGCTGAAGGCAGCATACATAAAGCAGTGGGTAGGCACAACACGCGAAATAGCTTTGCAATGATCAGACAGTGTGCAAAGCATAAGACATAGGCAGGTTCCCAGATTTACAACAATTGATTAGTAGTTTTTGACTCTGCTTTCCCAAAGGAGGAATAATAAGACGCAATAATGCATGATAAAAGAAGAAATACATATCTACAATAAAAAAGATGCACCGCTATTAGTGAATTTTTCTGTCGTTATTTTTTCAAAATAGAAAAATAACCCAATAAATGCCTTAATGTGCGACGACCACTCGCTTCATATTAATTTTCTAATACACCCTGTCACAATTTTCGCTCTCCGCTAGCTAAAAATTGTTTAGTTGCTTATGGACAAGGATATGATCGATTTAGTTGGCTACATCTAATTACATAACACACAATACCTTGTTTAAAAATGGCGACGACTGAAGAAACCATGAAAAGATCATAGTAATTACCCTAATCTCGGGAAACTATTTTAGATTTTTCTCAGACAAGCTTATTTCAACTTTGAAAGGATCTTTAAACGAAGAATTCAACTTCATTTTAAAATACACTTACAAGGAGTATGCAATTTTATATTATCATAATGCTTGATTTATCATATGAATTTGAGTACATCATAAGAAAATAGCGTCAGTAAACTGACCGGTACTTAAACCCTAAGGCCAAAGGTTAATACAGTCCTACATTGGGGCAGTACACCGCAATTAAATTTCCAAATTTGAAGCTAACTTATTAATAAAATCTAACCTTTAGGAATTCACTTAAATTAAGAGTTGAAACGACTAGATCTGGTGCGACGCAAACTTAGGACTATAATTGAATAAAAAGTTATCCATTCCGTGGCTGGCATCGATATTTTACACATTTCACAGAAGCACGAATCTTATCGAATTTGTAAATTTTAAGCTAACGGAAGAAGTAGGATTGAGAAAATGCCAGTTTTCCGATGCAATCTGATACCTATACATATTTTAAATGCAGATAATTCAATATTTTTCATGCGTAAGTATTTAGATACATTTTAAATAACTTTGCGCACACACGCATTTTTACTCAGGTGTTTATCAGATATTGTGAATTATAAAGGTGTTTTAGGCATATTTATATTTTACATTATATTCCTCAACTTCTCCTAACAAGCATCCCATTTCCGAATAAGTATTTCAGTCAGAAATGTAAAATTTAAAGTCTGACACGCGATCTTTTTCGCCGTCCCTTCTCGCATCATTTCCACTCGCGAGGTATTATTGTTTAAATACCATTTGATTTAAAGCCACAACACTCCTGACCTCTGATTGGCTAAGTGACGGAGTAACCTACGTCTTTAGGGACATAAAAAATAACATGCTCAAACAATAGAGGAAAGTATGGGAACCCATATCATTGCCGCTATCCCTGAAAGTGATCGCGTCATACACTTTTTTTAAGCTATCATTCGAGCTACCATTAGCGCCTTCCCTGAAAAGGGAAGGTAAAAGTTATCGAGTGATTCAGGCTTAACGATATAACAACAAATGACTTTACCTTCCGATTTAAAAATTGAGTGCAATGGTATGCAACTCGTTCCGTTAGATCTCCCACAAATTGGAAATGGCTATGGAACCAGGAATACTGGGTGGCTTACTGGTATGCTTATTGTCCCGGAAAGCCTAAGTTTCTTCACTTCTCCTCAAAAATTCAAACGGGGATATTTCCTGAAATTGAAGGTAACCCGATAATGGCAAATTAAACACTGTTATTCCACAAGAATATTTATACACACACGACCATGGTTGCGATATCAGGATCCATGTTCGTGGGTAATTAAATATTCTAGTGGAAATGTCTTGTTTCCTCTTCTCTTATCATGAAGGAATTCCACCGAGTTAAGTCTAGGACTGTCACTTTCAGAGAGTATGGCAGCTCTTGACCCACGGAACCAATGATCTCAAAAGTAATTCATATGAAAAATCTCTCCGGACTGTTCCCCAACGCGACTATTTCAGCATTTAACGACGCAAGTCTTGAGTTGATGTAATAAAAGACACCGTGGCGACGCCGCTAGATGTTGAACTTAAAGCGCCCCAGTCCGAGAAATCAGTGTTATATAACACCTAGAAAACGTCCTAGAGACACATTTACGCCACCAATTGGAGAGGTAGTTATCTCTCAACAGATTCTAAATTCTCCTCGACAGCGACCTTGACACCGGGAGAATGAGCAAGTCAGCATCACCCGTTGGCAATGGCGACGTAAAATCTACGATCTAGCTAAGAGCGAAGAGAGATAGCAAAAGAGCGAAGATTTCAAGGCTCACTTAGATCAATCTCCTCTTACTAGATACCCTCTAGCGCTAGTGGGAAAGGTAACCGAAGATGCAAATGGCACTGTAAGATCCAGCAGTGACCTTGAGAGACCAAGGACCTCGCCACGGCAGCTGGCTGGCATGGAGATGGCCAGTTGCACTTAAACGCCGAAGATTTACAGCAAAGTGGAACATTTTGCGAAATAGTGAAAGTGGGAATTGAAAGGACTAAGTCAGTCGTCGCTGGAGACTCAGGACATAGGCTACTGCATAAAATCGTTTAGAAAGAGTTCCAGGTTAACATGGAGGAACTCGGTACATGTTATTAAACAAAATTGACACTCTCAGGCGAGATGTAGTGGACGGCTTTCATGTTATTATAATGAAATGGCTTTTATCCATGAAATAGCTTTACTAACACGACGCGTTTCTTCTCACTTACAATTAGCTATCATCAGGAGGCTGAAAACTTTCCATTATTTGGTTCCTTTTATACAGTGGGAAAATGTATGGAGAGAGAAATTGAGGCAAGGAGGAAATTGGGTTGGGGGAAGGGATTAGCCGGTAGAGATGGATTGCGGCGGTTCTTATGAAAGGAAAATGTGGAAACGAGGTTGTGTAATTAATTACGTTTGACGGGGGGGATTTGAGATAAAAGAGGACATTGAATCAATCAAGGTTAGGCATCGGTCGCCGGAAAAGGATAGACAGCAGAGGGGAGAGGCTTGCAAGCAATTGTTCATTCCTCAGCTGTTTTCTCTCGCTTTGTAAAGCCTCAAATTGTTCCCAGTAATTCAGTTGGGGACCTTTCCCTTCGAAATGGAGAATCTCTAGTATTAATCGGCAATCATGAGATGATGCCATGACATTCTTCGCCGCTAGAGTCTGTCCGAGGTAATAGCGTAGTTGAAATATACTGATTTGGCTAAGAAATATATGAAAAGTGAACGATTTTTTCACGACCGTATTATTAAAACAAAGGCCTCCCTCATAGATTATACGGTCACGTGATTCCCTTCCCCAAAAGGCATTGGACGTGTTTACTGATTGGCAGCATTTGTTACCTGCGCCATTATCTCGGACGAACTTTAGCGAGGAATCGCCATTGTTCCCGAAGAACTTTATGTTCTTTCAAACGGCACTTGAAAGTTGTTCCTGTCTTCCCGATATAGCGCTCATCACAGTCATTATATTGGTATATATCCACAATATCTACATAGCAGAAAAAGTTTTTAAAAACGCGAGAGATAAAATGTCGAAGAGAAAAGTAGGCATGAGTAATCCTTCTCTCCACGCACCATTCACATTTTGTTAAACAGAGCGGACACCAGCCTAACGATTCAAACATCACTTTTCGTCCTTTTTCCAGTTCTTAATATCTCCCTTTTCCATTGCCGGTGTCCTAACACCCCCTAACTGGCGTCTTTGCAGGGCGAGTACGTAGTTGCGGATGTTAAAGAAAGGATATAAAAAGTACTCGGCGACCCTGGGAGACAGCTACTCTAGGCCACACCGCCAGAAATTACTAGTAGTAGAGCTGGTAATAACAGGTCACACTAGACAAGCGCTGGACACCGCCCTACATAGAGTATAACCACAGAATAGCCTCGTTTCCAAGATAAAGATTACTCCTACGAAATTTAATCAGTTTAATATCGTAATATATGCATTTTAAACACACCTCCTATGAGCATTTGAACAACGGCAGTGTGAGGCTGTGATAGCTTTTATTCATAAACCACAGTTAATAATTTTTTATATGCTAATCGAAAAAGGTAGGTAGAGACTGGACTGGCACGAAAACAGGCATCGATTGATTAATCGTTTCTACGCCCACATACCTCAAGAAAAAAAAAACAATTTAAAAATATAAAAATCAAAAATTAGTTCTCTGCCGCCAAGAGTGGGCAAGTAATTTTTTTTAAAAGCTATTAAAAATCGTTCGAGGTCAATTTTCACTACCTATTTTCCAGATCTTTGAATTCTCGCGCAAGTTTTTAAAAACAAAAGTATTCCGCGAGTAGGATCATGACTAAAGCCTTTTACGCGTGTATGTGTTTTTGCATGTGGATTTTGTTTACTTTCTGTGCATACAATAATATTTAGTAACGGAAAAGTCGGGTCATATGAGGAAAAATGAGCAACAACCGTCATTCCAGGAGGACTTAACTTTCAGCTGAGGCGATTCTGGAATTACTATCGTCTCGTTCGAGGCAAACAGCCCATATTGTTTATATTATATTTGCTATTGGCACGTACTATAAACTGGAATACCGCTGGCAAATAAATACTATGTCTATAGATATATTCAAATAACTTCCCGTAACTGATCACCCGTCTAGTAAGCTATTTATACTCGTGCTATTTCCAACACATTCTACAATAACCTAATAGTTGAAGACTGATAAATTCGCATAAATGGTTGACTTTAAAGCAATAAACCCACTTTTCGCTGAAATCCGTTTGATAAGACATTTTATTTTTTTGCAGTCTCAGCTGAACAGGTCGACGCGAACATATCTTGAAATATTACTGCTGATGAATGCTAACAATGGGATAAAATACAAATGATATTCCATTTTAGGTTGTAGGGATTACATACCTATCCACCGAAGGTATGGCAGCTTCCATTTAGATTGAAATTTTTACAATCCTCAACTTTATTTGGGTAAACCATATCAATAAATCAGAAAAATCTTCATTTTACTAATTATATTACTAAAACTTTGATTTTACTGGTTCTAATGACCTACATTATAAGTAATAACACATAATGTGAAATATTCGCCAGAATTCAATCTTGATGCAGGTTTTAGTTTACCAAAAGATCACTGTATCCGTCAGCGAAGCAATTTTTAATTGCAAAGATTGCATTAGAATAGTAAATTTTGTAAATAATGAAGATGAAATTAATTTCTCATAACTATTGTTGTTTTGACTAATCCCATTGTAGAGGGCATTCTGAGATTTTTATTGATTTCCATCAAGAAATTGCGGGAGAACTTAGCATAACTAGGATTTTAAGAATTATTTCAGCCACATGTATAGATTATGCAGCCGACTGCATCAATTTGAAATGGCAATTTATGTCGCTTTCGGAAATCTCAGTTTCATTAAATCAGATTCATTCAGTCCAACTCAGGTGCTCTTACACCACCCGCCATGCAATATGGAACGAAAATGCATACAGATAAGTCAAATATAACATAGAGTGGGAATCTGAAGGGCATAAACAAATATCAAGTTATCACTTTTGCAATTAGTAGCTTTATAAACACAAAATGAATAACCTCTTGAGTGCTACAAGAGTTTTTCCCTCCATGATAAGGCACGAAATCAACGTCTGCTTTCAGGTTCCCGCTATTTCCGCCTCAATCCTCCTCCTTTCTCCCTTAAGAACCATTAAAAAAATAATTTCCGTGCTTATCTTAAATGAGTCAACGCTATGGCCTTCTTTTACTCACTCAGTGCAAAAATGGTTCGAAAGCTGATTGAGGAGGTCGACGCGTTAGGAAAGAGCCTAAGACTTAATCCTAAGCTCAAATGAAAGTTTAGCGGTGGGATTTGAGGAAATTACAAAAAGTCGCGATCTGGGTCTCGTTTCTCACAAGCGTACTTCTCATTTGAAAAGCCAAGCAGTTATCTCGTAAAAACCCTTCTATTAAAGAGAAATAGGTCAAGCAATACTTTATTTCCACTATTCAAAGGCTCTGAGATATTGTTGTTTGTTGGTGCATAAGTACGTATATTGTACACGCTACCGACATTTCTAGGTGTATTTATACTATTCAACTACGAGCTCTGCAAGCCACAGAACCTTGCTTAGCATGCAATTACGTAAACGGCAGCGCAAACGACGCTTAGAATCAGTTTTTCCATCCTGATGATGTAGAAAAAAATATCCCGTAGGGAGGCATGTATGAAACCCAATATTGGGCTTAACTTTGCTAGTACGTCCGTACCATAACTAAAGAATTTTATTAAAAAACGCCCTCAACCAATCAATTAAGTCATCAAAAAAAGACTTCCGCAAACACAGCTCAAAGAGGGTCTGAAATCATCAGCGTTTACATGAGTTCTCGGGCTCCGTGAAAAAAATAGCTCTAATCCGACAAAACACTTAGGACAACAACACGTGAATTGCGTAAATATCGTTTAACTAAAGCAGAAATTATAAGGGATAATTTCCAATTATAAAACTAACGTCATCCCACCATGAGCCAGTCAAGACTCACAAATCAAAAAATATTTATAATCCAGAATCTAAAAGTAATATTTTCACATTGCATCATGTTTATGAAATTGAAAATAATTATTACTTATTTCTAAATTGTTCTTTTGTTAAACAGCTTGGAAACCGTCTTAGTACAGAGTTCTTTTAGCATTTTTAATTTGTGGAACGAGATAAAATTGTAGTCATCATTTCATAAATTACATGTGTTTCGTTCTTATTTCACCCAAGTGGATCAAGATAATAACAATAGGTAGAAGTGAAGTGGGGATTTCAAGAGATAATGAGACGCATGAAGGTCCTTTCATTCTTCGAGAATATTCGTTTTAACTTTGTTTATTTGTCATTTTTAACAGTAAAATAACTTTGAAGAATAAAAAGCTCTCATTTACAGATAGGACAAAATTAAATTCATTTATTTTCATTTCGTCCGAACTTTTCCTAAGGTAGATTTCAGGATATATGGGTTTGAATATTTTACTCGAGAGATTGTTTCTTTCGAAACCTGGGTTACGTTGGATGAGAAATCTTGGTGAATTTGTTAATATATCCTGTTACTACACGCAACAATCGTCGTGGTCTGTGAATTACTTTTCTTCAAGGTTTCAGGGACAATAGGTTATAAAGTGCGATTTTGATTTTACTTACCTAGTATGATTAGGTTAAGTTCATTAATGTTTTAATAATTTGTAAGCATGGTGCAGTACATTTCATGAGAGTGTAATATTTTTCTGAAATATTATTCCATTCCAAAATTCAAGCTCAGTTTTCATTATTTGCTATCTCAATTTGATCATGATTAAAGATAAAAATTTCTCATTTTAAAGCTAAGTTAAATTTAATACAACTTTTTCATAGTAAACCCTAAGAAAACAACAAAATCAACCACAGTAAAATATAGACGCTTTTACAAAACTGATCACCCCTACTTTGTCCCATGCAATTATTACTTCATAGCGCAGGTATTACGCAAGAACTTAAATTTCTACTTTCATTTACAATGATTATTATCCTTCAAAATTTGCATAATTCTTCTAGCGTTTAACATCCGTGACTGACTTAGCATGTTGGTTGATATTTGGGGAAGAAACCGACATCCTCGGGCATTTTCGCCATTTAGGATAGGTGGGTAGGTTTGTAAAGGAAGAACTTTTGGAGAAAGAAGGAAGGGTGGAAACAAATCATGCGCTGACATTAGACTACTCTTAACGAAAGGTGCTGTTATTAACAGATTAATGTTTCATCCGACGGGCGGACTAATACACAGCAGTGGCTCCCCCATAGATTAAAGAAGAGGGTGAATAGCGTTTGACGCACTAAATTGAAGACTATTCTTTTTTGCGAAAAATCATCCTCATAACATGGCAATTTCGCGGAATATTTCCTGAAATTTTATGAATTAGAAAATCTCTTTTCCAGAAATTATTATCATTTTGCATTTTTCATCACATAATATCACTTCCGCCGCTAGTACCGACATTTTCGGCGCATTAACTGTAAAACTGATATTTTCAACATGGGCGATTTCCCACTTAAAGGCAGTTTGAGCGAGATTTTCACCTAGTCATAATAGAGACCATTTTCATTTTTTTTTTTAACTTAAGCTTAAAAAATGAATTAAATATGTTACTAGAATGACGCAAATATTTGTTTTAAAGTACTTAAGTTCTCAGTAATTAAATATTCATTAATAAAGTTTTAATTTGACTCCTTTTTCACGCCGCAAGCTGAAAACCCCTTCACAACAGGAGATTTTTTTGTGATTGTGTAAACAATACTGCGGTGAGTAATTATTTCTTTTTAAATAGCTGAGAAAACATTAAAAATACGCACTACTAAATTTATGACCTGATCTACTCGTTATAAATTCATCATTTTTTTAAGTGAAGTCTCTCTGGGGTGCATACGCGTACCATTTACCATGGAAAGTCTTTGGACAAGATATTTTTCTTTATGCCTAAGGCCGTAAGGCCAAATTCATCGAATGGTATTTGAAGTGATATCTCGCTCAAGCTACGTTTATATCTCCAAAATCTCCCGTGTACTAATGTACCACATAATTCCACCTCTTCTCTTCTTTTATACATGGGCTCCTCACAAGATACAGAGTTACGGACCGGGATTCCACTGAAAAATCTCCGCCACAGTTGAGATCCGCATTCGAACTCTACAGTTGGAAAGTCGACTCTCCAGTCACCACAGTAACCAGAACCATCTCATTTAAGGTAGAGCGAGATTTTTCCCTAGTCATAATGGAGACCATATTCGAACTTTATTTTTTAACTTCAGCGTCTGTAGGAAGTATGAAGTAAATATTTTCATATTAATGGCACGAAAATATAGTTATGTATGACAAAATTTCTCAGTAATTAAATAAATTTATCTACATAAGTCTCTAACTTGACTCATTTTTTCACGCCGTACAGAAGGTTTTTTTTAGCGTTTCTGCAAAAATTACTGCAGTGGGTAATTGATTATATTTATAAATAGTTGAGAAAACATGCTAACTACACACCGTTAGTTTTTTGACGAAGTCTAGGCGTTAGGAATTCCTATTTTTTTCAATATTCTCCCTCTGGAGCGCACACGCACAGCCATAATCTATCTCATGTAAAACATATTATCTTTTTGGGTAAACTGCTCGAAAAGTAGTTTGGCAATGGGTTGTAAATATTTTGATAGCAATGAAAATATGAGTTTTTTTCTCTTTCAAATTGAGTCAAATTCATCAAATTCTATGTGAAGTGATATTTCACTCAAACTACCTCAAGCCTCCTAGCTGGATTCGACTCGACGTGAAAACTTCACCCCGATGCATTCATTCGTTCCGGAAATATTTGATGCGATGGCGACGCAAGGTGAGCGTCGACAGCGAAGGAGGAAACGCAGAAATCCCACGACTCGTTAGATTTATAATGAGCTGAAGTCAGTCCCTTGTGAAGCGGAAGATCCAGCATAAGAGGGAGAGCCTTCGCAATGCAGTCGTCGCGCCCTGACAAGCGAGATGTCCCCATCCCTTCCTCGAGGGGGAGGAATAAGAGAGAAAACGGCGAATGGCAAGGTCCCTTATCACCGAGCGCGGAGCGAGGAAGGTTATCGGATTTCGAAATGAGCCCGTGAAAGTCACGACGACATCCTTGCCGGCAAGGAAGTCCCCCCCCCCGTCTCGGAATTATTAACTCCTCGCCGTGGCCCTTAAGTTCGTTTTACCTTAAGATTATTCTCTAGCCATGAAAGAAACCGTATTCGAATTTTAGCTTAAAATTTTTGCAGTTGTGGGAAGCATGAAGTACATCTATACTCAGGATCTATATTGCAGAAGAAATCTAAATTTAATCACGCACAATTTGCACTTTTCTGCAGGATATTAATACTATAACGTGTTTTAACTCACAAGAGTCATCTCCAGGTACAAGACCCAGTCTTGACCTGACCAAGTCTTGAACCTGAAGATGACTCTGTGAGTCTAAAGGCGTTGTGAAAATTAAAACCCAGAGGAAAAGTGAAAATTTTTGCGTGATTTAATAAATCTATACCAATAAAAGCCAATCCGAGGAGAAGGGGAGTGCGATGCTAATGATGGAGAAAGCAGCTGAACCGATTTGGTTGGCTTTGGTGTCAATTCTTTCGTATAGCATTACATGTATGTGGAAAAATCCCCATATTCCCATTTTTCGGACCATACAAACTGTAAATTGAAAAAATAAACACGCCTTAACTCAAACTCATAAGCCCTCTTTAAATTTGCATACCAACCACGTCGCCAACGTCAAAAGCGTTGCACTTTAACAAAATAGTTTATATTTTGTAAACATTAGTAAATGCCTCGAATTATTAGACTATTAACAGTTAAATACCTACACAAAACACATAAATATAATGTATACTAATAATATTTGCATGACTGGGTATTTCCTGTCATTTCTAACGGGATGACAGCAAGTATAGTAACATTAATGATCCAAAAACTTAATTTTTATGACTGAACTTGGCATTAGTTGGCTAAATATACATACTTGAGGCTTTAACTTGACTTGTTTGTTTCACACTGTGCGCTGCAAATGACTTCACAACCGAAGGTATTTTTTTAGATCTTATAACATTAAGGTGAGAAATAAATATATTTTTATTATTGAGAAAACATACTAAATACACACCGTTGCACCTCTAAAGCGATCTGTTCGCTGGAGCATGTTTCTCTCGAGCGCAGAGCCATGTCAAATTCCATAGAGCTTCTGTTTTTTCCAACATCTCGGAGAATATTGCGATTTTGTTTGATATAATTAGAAAAATGGGATCTTTTTCATTGTAATAGAGGGAAATAAATTGAATTTTATGCATGGTGATAACTTGCTAAAACTACATTAAAGCTAGGAAGGCCTCCTCAACTTGTCGGGGAATCAAAAAGAGAAGAGGGGCAACCAGGCAGAGCTCCACGATTGAATGCTAATGACATACAGAAGACGTAGTGTGATAAGCATCAGAGCGCAAATGAAAGGCTAAGCATCCAGTGCAAGGCAAGGCTATGGTAGGTCCAAGATGATGCTAGCCGAGTTTTTATTATTTTAAGAGTTACTGCATTTAAAAAAAACTAAATTATGACTCTATTACAGTTTAATTAAGATGCGCACTGATGCATGAATTATGTTTTTATTTTTATCCAGGATTTTTTTTAAATCTGAACGCGGCGAAAATGACGTAAGTTGCCGGCGCACCCTAAATTGTTAATCCTCCTCGCCTACATAAAGTAAATTCAGTATACTGAGTCAGGCACCCTCTATAAGATAAATATTTCTGACAAAAATTGTGAAAGACATATACATGCAACAAAAATATGTGTGTGCAGACTGCGCGACAATTTTCTTATGCCTTTAACACGTTCAACGTTGAGCGACGTTCTGGAACGTCAGCTCGGTACTATCGAATGACGGCGGAAATTCCTGAACGTCAGCGATCAAGTCGTTCTTCACGGCGCGGCGGTTCAGCGGGCTCCAGTCAATCGGAAAGCTATTGCTCTTCTTCCGGCGTAACAGCTTAAGCTTCGCTATTGCAAAACACTTCCCATCATAACTTCTTGGACGTTTAAATAGACGCCGCTGACCACTCGTCCGGCCCAGAGATATGCAGCTAACATATATTTATGCAACATCAAGATAGCTACGAGGCAATAACTAAATCTAAATAGCTAAAAAGTAACCTCTTCTTTTGAAAAATTGTACTAAGATAGTAACCAAACAGCGAAAAACTAAATGCATAATGTAAAATTTTATAATTTCAAATATATTTGTCTATTATTTTCCAAATTATGTAATCCATTTATTTCAGCCAATTAACTCCTTTCGCAGCAAGGTATTGTACAAAAATGTTTACAACAATTCCAAAAAATTACTAGAGAGAAGGAAATACAAAAGAGAATACTTATAACACTGAGTGAAATGTGGATAGATTAAATTATGATTTTAAAACAGCTCTCATGATGCTGACATTGATGATGAGTTTAGTCTGGGTATTTGGCAGAATGAGTGACTGTGGGCCACCAGATGAAGCAATTAGTTACAATGTACTTTGGAATATTTGTGGTTCTTGTAATTGAAGGTGTATTCATTTGGTCTCACAGATTAACCATGGGCTTAGCATACATAAAAATGCCATAGACAAATATATAAAATACTTGAGGAAGAGTAAACACTTATGCTAGAAATGTTTAAAAAATCAAAGATTGGCAAAGAATGTTTATGCTAAAAAAAATGCACCGTTGCTTCATAAACGACTAGAGTAAAAGGACACCTAATGCAACCTAACCTAATTGATTTGTTTTTACGAGTTTTACTGCTATAATCGTCAATTCACCGGCTTTCATGTGTGCCAAATGATCTTTGAAATTCAACAACCTTCCTCTTCTTCTCCGCATGGGCAACTTGAACTACTTTAACACCCTCCAATATTGCCTGAGCAAGCCCAGCCTCCTCAAGATTATTTTTATTGCATACACCACCTCCACCCACCATAATCACATGATGGCGTCACAGAAATGAATATTAATAATTCATATGAAGGAAAAAGACTGGAAAGTATGTCGCACACGTAATAACATAGAAGAAACCAACTCTAGTAATACTAACAAACAATGAAGATGCTGCACAGATTTTCTTCTAATTATTTTTTATATAACGGGTAGGTACACACAGCTCTAGAGTTGAGCAGAAAAAAGGGCTACGAGAGAGAAGAAACGCATGCAGTGGTGCCTTTCGCAGTAAAGCTGCATTTTAATGAAAAACAACAATCTGTTATCAAAATCCTAGAAGAAATACAACTCCCAAAGTCGATACGTGCTCTGTTTCACAATGTCAAATTACAATTTATATCGTTTTCACTGAATAAGTTTGTGACATTGTCGAGTTCTCTTTTTACCTTAGTATGAAGTCCGTGCTGTTTCAGCTTTCGGGTAGGTATTAAGTTATTTCAATGACTGAGATTTTTTATTCATTTTTGATTAAATGTGGAGCGAGAATCAGCGGGTGAAAAAAAATACAAAAAGTGGTATCAGCTAAGAAAATGTAACAGTTCATGCACGAAGAGTGAAAAAGTAACCAAATTACTATATAGTAACCCGTTCCTATCCTTGTAATAGTGCTGAAAGTATCGCGTTCCGCATTCACTTCAATGAAAACGTAAAATATAAGCCAAATTGCCATTAAGAGAACACAAGAACTCCAATAGGAAAGAATATGGGAGAAGAAATTTTCGCTTACCTGAGTGCAAGGGAAAATTCCTTGTCACTAACTGTCCTGAAGCAGATGCAAATCTAAAAAGACCACTGTCATCCTCTTCTTCACTGGGAAAAGGATCAATCCAGCCCCACTGACACTTCAAGAAAAGACTGAAATGCAAAAATCAATATATCAACATAAATGGTCATGGACAATGTAAAACACGAGGCTATAAAAATTAGAAACGGGTTAATGACAAAAGTGATATGCATTTCTCTTAAAGCTAATTTGATTAATAAAGCAATAAACATAATCAGCACAAGCTTCCATTATGATTTTCATATAATCATATATCATGATTTTCTTGCAAGCTAAGTTAAAATGAATCAAGATTGAACTAGCCAATATCGATCGAGTGAAAAAAAAATCAAAAGAGCATTCATCAAAAACAGTTTCATAATATTATTTCCTTAGCCGTGCCCGTACGTTCACACAGCCGCGTAAGATGTTTGACTCTCATCATCATAACGAATTCAACAATATTAAATCATATGACCAATGCAAGACATACGGAACTTCATTCAAGTACGGAACTGTAAAATGAATCATAGAAAGAACTGGTAATTGAGAAATTTGAAAATTCCATTTGATTAGACCCCAGATCGACATAAGCTCCAAGTAGCTGGGACCTAACTACTGTAAAATTTACACTCAAACTAAAATAGCCAGAGAAAATCCACAGCATTAGTAAAAAAGCAGCTTTCAAAGAGCTCAATGCGTCATAAAATTAAATGAAAAAGTAGCTTTGAAAGAGCTCACATCAGTGCACCATAACATTGCACGAACATCGGAATTAAAAACCCCTTGAGTGTGGCAAAGTAAAGCTGAATTACAACAATTTCGACAATGCGATTAAACAAACAACTCAGATAATAATTCTATCCCTATGCTACGACAAAAATAAGCCAATATTGACACAAATTGATAGATATACTTTAGCAATATAGTTTCAAGGTTTCAAATCACTAGTACTACTTACGCCCGCAAAAAACAATGCGTATCGAAATAATAACATAGCAAAACCTATTTATTTTATAAATTACTTAGAGGGAGGAATAAAGTGGCTTGGGAGGAAATTGCTTTAAAGCTTCAAACAACATGTTACTTAGGAAGGGAACACCATAGCTATAAAATGAAATGTAGAAAACAAAAAACCAACAACCTAAAACACTCTTTCTTGAATCGAGGAATTAAAGCATGAAATAATTAACTGGAAGGTATTTGTTTAGATATTTTCTGAGAATTAAAAAGCGTTTAGAAATAATTGTACCTTATTTTTTTACGAGTTTTTATTCTATTTATACTCTACAATATTTTTCACTATTTTTCTTTTCAATACGTTTCCACAAGGATAATTCCCTAATTGTAGAAATTATTATTGTGTAAATAAATGCATAAATCCATTTTCATCCTTTTCTCTTTCCTAATTTTCTTTTCCTCTCGCTAGTTCACGGCCGGAGACATGAGATTCAATGCCACTTCATCATTCTGCGGCGTTCTGGGTATTATGTCGATATAGATTTATGTACAATTAAAGGATATATAAAAATTATTTTCACAGAATTAAAGAAAGAGATGATAAGGTGAAACCGAAAACGGATGATATGAGCGAGCTATCTGCGACTCCACGAAAAATCTCGATCCATTGCAATATGTCCACTAGATATTTTGCCATCAGTGAACTGCCCAAGGATTGGTGTCAGCATGAACGTGCAAGAGGTCGACTAATTGACACCTATTGGACACAGATCAGCCTTTGGCCAAGAGGAAGACCCTTTTAAATCAGAAGATTGCGGCATCCGATGAACTTGAGGGGTCTGTGGGCTTGACGAGAAATAGTACCCGTAAAGATTGGTCATCGCTATCTACTGTCACCCCTGGACGGCAGGCGGTGCTTTTAAGTGCTATTGAGACGAAAATAAGCGACTCGGAATTCAAGTTAGCAAATCATAAGCCTAGTCAATCAGTATAAAGACTGCAGATATTGGTAAATGCATTTCATTGCGAAATTAAAGTATGATGTCACATTTAGATGAATTAAAAAAAATAGAGGCCTTGACATTATCATCAAGTAGGGAGGACAAGTTTAGCATGAATATAAAAGGAAATAAATTTCCTTCATCTTATTAAATATAACCTCATTTTTCATCACTTTCAACGCTGATTAACTTAGATTATCATAAATAGAACATTCCACGCTAAAAATTATTGTCAAGAACAGTCTCCACTTTGCTTCAATCATCGGACTGCTTTTTTTGCCACTAACTCTCCTAGACATTGAAATCACCGAGCTCTCCCTAAGATTGAGTACATGCGGCACGTAAGCTGTTTCAAATTGCACATTTCAGGGATCCAAATATTTCTAATCAACCCTAATCTAAATCCCCGCAAACACACAGGAATAGAAGTAACAACCAGAGTAATAAGAAATTATGACCATATAAGAGCAAAATTGGGTACAAATCAACGTAAAATTTATGTAATCCATCAAACCAGATTCTTCTGTCTGGAATAAGATATTTCTGCGTTGCAACTAGGTTAAATGTAGATTAGTTTGTCTCTTATTGAGTAAGAGTTACTGCATCGTAACTATTTCAGTACGCATAATACAAAAAGGAGATTAATCATTAGGAAGCTGAAGTAGTGAGATTTGTTAGCATAAGGAAAATGAGTTGATCATAAAAGTAAGGGGGAACAAACCGGAGCAGGTAAAACAAACTTAAGTCGGGTATTACTTCGGAGAGAAGCAGGCATAATTGTCAGACTTTTAAGACAAGCATTATATTAGCATAAGAGGTACTCACTAAAAAAACTGATGAAAGGGGCCTCCTCCAAGAATATTAAGAAAAAGCTGGAGAATATTCTAATGTGGAGTGCTGTGCTGTAAGGAGTAGGAATCGGGGCATCGGGGAAAGATGTTGGATAGGTGTTTACAACAGTAGGCATTTGAGATGTAGGTGAGAAGAAAATGTAGAAGGTGGATGGACGGAAAGGAAGGTGTACGGGCAAGTACGATAAGAGCAAGCTATGGAGAGAAAGCTGCTGGAGGAAATTAGGAAGAAGAATAGGTGGATGGACCTGGCAATGAGGGCGTAGACGACACTGCAGACCTAGTTTGAGTGGAGGCTGTTGATGAGAGGATAAATGGAAGATAGAGACTTTAGTCGGGTATTACTTCGGAGAGAAACAGGTATAATTGCCAGACTTTCAAGACAAGCATTATATTAGCATAAGATGCACTAAAATAACTGATGACAGGGACCTTACGGATTGACAGGGGCTTTACAGATTGGGTAAAGAGAGGTAGGGGTCTGCAGTTGGAATGATACTCGGAGGTTTCTCTCCAACTAAACCTACTATCTTCAACAAAACTGCCTTAAAGTGGCTGGAGAGGTCATCGAGGGTCATTGAGTGTACATTTTAATATTTTTTTAAGTAAATCAAAAAACATTCTTGGACCACATTTCATTTAAGTACATCTGTTAATGCGTTAGAAAGTAATGAATGTGGTACAATAATTATATTTTACATTTTTCCTTAATGGACGCACGGTATGAGTAGTTTTTGGCACGGAATTCGAAATTTAGAAGCAACTATATTTAAATGTGTTTTTTCGAATATTGGTCCCGGCGTGACATCTAGATATTTTAGCAACAATTAAAATATGCATTGACAAAAAAACAAATCGGTATTATGTCATTTTTCACTTTTATCTATCTATCTATCAGATATCACTGCTGAGAATACGTTTGTGAAGTTTCACGCAAATCTGTACATGAACAAAAATCGTTATAACCACCATAACCGGTAGTTCTTCTGTAATAATCATAGATTTATCGTTCTAACCCCCAACACAGTTAAAGAATCAATGGAAACTTGAACCCAAACTGATGAGCGTTTCCTCCGCATAACAGTCACTCAAACCCAATTTGACCCAACATCGTCAGGTCGGATATGATGATACGGGCCTATTCCGTCTAAGAGATCACTCGCCTCATTTCTATAAACAATGGCATGTTAACCCTGCTGTCTGCATGGAGATGTCAACGGTTGAGAGGCTACGGCGTGTTAAGCGAAGCTGTTCGAGTGAAAGCAAGAAGCTGAGGGTATGTATTGTTATAAAGGAGGGGAAAGATTTGAATAATAACAAGACTCCAAGGAAAGACTGACGGATTCCTCGAACCTTTAAAGAAAATCTGGAAAGAGATACGGTTGAAGAGCGCGTATCGATCCGGTACAAATGGTCCGCCACCGGGTTATTAAAAATAAATGGCATCGGATATCGTCTCGAATAAAAATACATCAAAGGGAATAATGTAATGCTCCTTTCCTTGCCGGAGAGAAAAATAATGGCATCTCTGAAAACTCAAAAAGATCGTTTCGCACAAAATCACATTTTTATGTTCCATAAAAGAATGACGGTAATTTTTGGATGCCAGCTCTAGGTAGTAAGTTTTGAAATATGTACCTACTAAATTACTGCACTTTTTCCGAACATAACTTTTGTCTACGAAATACACACGTAGCACTATGGAAATCAAAACCCTCATTTTTATTATCCATCTCCCTAACAAAGCTCTCAAACGATATTTACGATGGTTTCATACACAACTTTGGTTACTAACTCGTTCGCAGGATTTATTATCGTCCAGAAATTTTGCTACTAATACTCAGCACATGTGGAGCCTAGAAGAAGAGAAACTTTTACACAGCAGCGTGCCAGCAAATATTTCTTCTTCAATCCAAAATATTCTTTATGTGAACAAGATCATAAATGTCTGCATTATCTTAAACAATTTTTGCTTGTGAAGCACGGTCGTTTTCATCGAAAAGTCTTGAGGTTAACTGGTACATAACTTGACATACGGCGAGATGAACTCCAGCTGACAAGGTAGAGAGGCAGTTTCTTTCCCTGCAACTAAATTGGTATCTACCACAGTTTGGGTTGAGAGAAAATCAGTCTGTGTTAGAAGGAGTTTCCACAATTTACCACCAATAATTCCCAACTATTGCACGCCGAACGCTCTACACACAAGTCTGCTATGCTTCATAGGCTTCCTTGTCTCCATTGCACTTGATTTAAGCTAATTAATATCATACGAATGATACCTATATATTCCGTTATGAATCCTTGAGCAGCACCACCTATCTATCCTAATCATTTCCCGTCAAAATGAAAGATATTAAGCCATTCCAGAGCTCTCAATCTTTCTCTAAGTATCATATTTCAATTAACTCTCAACATAACACCTGGTCGCCGAACCAGTTATCGTAGGAAATAACGAGTAGGTCGGCTAGCCTAGAGGCAATGCAGTTAAGTAGTACGTCTGGAACTGATTTTGCATATTGGCGTTATAGATCGTTGCTTCGACGCAACTGTTCAATTGACATTAAACCTTCAGGGAATGCCTCCTCTTTGCACACTTTGCAATAAAAATTCAGATCGTCCATTTATTTAAGAGCATAGTTTAGATAATCTCGTGAACCAAATTATGAGGTGGACCCCATTCACTCATTCTGACACCAATCTTCGATACATTCGCGTGCATAAGAACATTGGCAGAATCAAAGAGGAATCGAATAAAATCCATGATTCGGTGCTTATTTGTACAAATTTAAGCACCACAAAAGTATCTGATGGCATTTGACCACAATTTGGCTAATTCCCTTAATTTTTAATAATGAAATAACCTAGAATATGTTTACTAATCTTTTTAAGGACTTAAAGGAAAACAATATCTCGTAAAATTTTGTATGGAGATGCTTGCAGCTTCTATTATCAATAAAAAGTTATGTTTTCGTCGTCGGGACAAATTCTCCTGACGACGCTCATAGTATGGAGATACGCATATAACCCCGAAAATATCATTTTTATTAATATTTCTATAACTTCCCCCCACCCCAATTGCTCCCGGAGCTAAAATAGTCGTAAGCAATAGTTTTTTAGACCACTATAAGCTGGCGATCGAGAGTTAGGGCCAATTGCACCATGAAAAATTGGGTGGACAATTCCATGAGGGAAAATACATCGGGGTGAAAGAATATCTGGAAATTGATCTTGGAGCAGCAAGAAGGTACCTACGTTATGTAAACAGCGTCCATGTATTCACAGATTACGCACTTGTTAAAGTGTACGAAATTTATTTGGTTTATTCAACACATACTTTGATTAATTACATGGATAGTTTTCCTGAGACAGCACCAACAGCTACAGAGCTATACAATTATCATGATCATGAATATCAAGACAATATCTGGAAAGGTATGGAAGCAGTTAAGAGGCACTCTCTGCACACAGCGTCAATGTATTCACAGTGTAGAAACTTGATGATAAAATATAAGAAAACTCCACGTTGATTCCACAAATACTTCGATTTAGTGCATTACCAGAGCTTGGCTCAGCACCTAAGGGCGCAATACACAGATCAATACCATAACCCTAAATATTGCACCAAAAGATATTATTCGCAACATTCGTTTGATAAGCCTTTAAACGTTCGTTTTATTTTTCAAGCCACCCATCTGCCCCGACCCGCCCTCAAAGGTCCCTCACAAGATTCACTTCCATCGAGACTCTCGAAAATTGAGCTTCGACTTCATTCTGAATTCCAAGAGTCCCTCATGCATTTCACTGAAGTGAAGTGAGTGCGGCCGGCACTTGAGGGGGTGGGGTGGAGGGGGGGGAGGAAGGGAAGGGCGGGCCGCACTCGTTCAACCTACGGGCACTCAAAACCAGAGTGGCGCATGAGGGGGTGTGGCGGCCGCAAAAAACCTCTCGGGAAAATGATGAAAGGAATTGAAAGGCTCGGAAAGGGCAGAGGGAGACGGGGAAGGACGGAAGGCGGAGAAAGAGATAGAGAGGAGGAATGGGAGAATGGAGGGACATGAAAGGGCGAAAACTTGAGTCGGATGAAGAGGGAAGAGGAAAGGGAGAGATCGTAAAAAATGTGGAGGCCGCCACCCCTTGAGGGGAAACCACACTGCGACTCTTCGAGAGTAGGGCGCCACTATTTATTCCCGCCCAACCTTTCATGGTGGGCACACAGAGGAATGCGTCAGCCAGTCACAAGAGCATGCGGGTAGAGGCCTTAAAGGAGAAACATCTACTTAAGCTATCCCCGATTATAGTGGTAGCGAAACATGATTGAAGTCTCCTGCGCAAAGCGTGACGCTAAAGGCCCTTTTACACGAAGCTTACTCAAATGCTGAAAATCGAACAGAATTCTGTATGCTTAAAATCAGTGAAGGGTTCTATCGTCCACGATTAAGGAATCTAATTCGATGATCACTACTGAAAACAGAAATAAGTGCGACACTTATTTTCAATCCCATTCTTGGATCCAACGACCAATCACAGCCAAGCAGGCGAATCGCTTGTTTTGAAGCCCATAGATTTAAAATGGCAGCTAAAATCTGCCATTTTAAATCTATGGGCTTTTCAATATCCTAATAACTATATCTAATAGCATGCCAACAGAACTGGTCTAGTGGAGATGTTTATAACGTTTTCTACGTGTGTCAAAACAATACGGCTCAGTTTATTTGACTCTATAGTTCAGACAATGTCCGGACTGCGACACTGCGCGCTAAAATTAGCATCGTCTAAACACAGGCTCCGAAGCATCGAAGTTCCAAATTAGGTTCCTAGTTCTCGGAGCTGATTTCAGTAGTTATTGATTTCAACGCATTAAACATAAATACATTTAACTTGAGAGCGCGGGAAAGTGTCAGCAGCGCGTTACACGACAATATTTAGGATCCAAACCCAGCTGGATTATATAAAACCCAGCTGATATTGTTCGAAACACATACGAGAAGTCAATCTAAACAATTGGATAAAGAGCCAAAGAGAGATAGAAAGTTGACATGACTGAAATATTGAGTATTTTTCAAAATGGCAACGAAGGTTTGTGACCTAGGGAAACACGGTATCCATATGCAAAGACTTCCTCCCCGTGCGGAGCCAGTTTTTATGGAATGGACTTTCCACAGTAATTGGTCCTCTGAGCAATTTCTACCATGTTTTGCTACCACCATACTTGTGTACAAGGCTTTTTTAAAAGTTACACATCTATACCAAACACAAAGCGTAAATATCCAAGACGAATTTTCCTCTGCAAGAATGCGATATCTTTCCCCAACTTGAAAAAACTTGAAGTTCGAAAAAAGGACCCATCAGACCTCGACTAGACAGCTAGTACTACACCCTATGACAGCTAGTACTACACCCTTTGACAGCGCCAACGCTGATGTGAGGAAGCTGGGGCAAGATCACTTCAACAAAAGCATTTACGGAAGTTTGATCGAGGTTTTTCCCAAGTCATAATTGAGACCATATTAAAATTTAACTGACTGTAAGAAACATGAAGTAAATATTGTAACATTATTGACGCAAAACCCTAGTTTTAAATCACGGAAATTCTCATAAGACAAGTAAATACGCATGCACAAGGTTTTAACTTGAGTCATGTTTTTCAATCCATACGCTGAAAACGCCTCAATAACCGGAGAGTTTTTTGCTATTCTCCAAACCTTACTGCAATGAGTTATTGATTTATTTATAAAAATAGTTGAGAAATCATACAACCTACACAGCTCAATTTCTGAAATATCTATGCGTTTAAACTCTGCATATTTAATAAAGCCTCTCTGAAGTGCATACCCGGACCATTTCCCATGAAAATAGCAGTTGTTGTTTGGCAAATACATCGAAAAATTCAATGGTAAGTGGCTGATATTTTGCAATTGTTGTAGAGATGAGATCTTTTACATTATTATGAGGCCAAATTCATTGAATTTTATGTGAAATGATATCTCGCTCAAGATACCATAAACGGATTGCCACTATGGCTGCCGAACTAGCGATTCTTTCGCTTGCTGATTATTTTTTTCAATTTTGAAAGACGAATCGCTAAAAAAAAAAAACCGCACCCAAGTAAACACTTCAGTGGAAAATTCATCATAACTTTTCACGCCTTATCCAGTGATACACGTATTTCACTTTTTTTAACAATCTTTATATTTTTGGCACTCATCCTGTAGCTTAAAGAAGCTTCATTCAGCCATATATTTCATATAGTCAAAATAGAAACATTATTCAAATTTTATTTTAAAATGTATGAAGTTGTAAAAATCATGATGTAAATATAGCAATATTAATGACGCAAAATCTTTGTAATCTAAAATCTTATCAGTAATTATCTAAATGTACTTATGATGCTTAAACATGACTTCTTTTTTACACACCTAACACTGAAAACCCCTATAAAATGAAAGGTTAAATTTCCATTTTATAAAAATTATTACGGCGAGTAATAGATTTATTTTTAAAAATAATTAAGAAAGCATAAAAACTAAACTACGTACCGCCGATCTATGAGTCAAAACTTCATTTTTATTATGTATTTTTAATTACGTGCCTGTACCATACTCCGAAGGACATGGTTCCAATTTTGGCAAATATATTGATGAGTATTTCAATAAATGGGTGATATTGTAATAGTTCATAGTCTATTAGTTTATACCAAACTCACTGATTTTGTGATATCTTGCTCAAACTACCTCAAGAGAAAACCACCAGTTTTAGTCATCATTGTATTGTTATTAATTTGGAATACCCTAATTTTAATTAATTAATGACCGGGAAATTTCCCGACTGACGTAATACGGAATGGGAGGACGAGGTTGGAAAATTTTCGAGTCCTATTTTCTGAGGAAGCTTATACGACTGAAGAGAGTAAGGCGCCACAATTTGCTCGCAATCTGTCAACAAGAATGAAGAAGAATTCGTCAGTCAGAAGGAAATACAAGAGTAGACCTTATAGAAATATTTCTATCACACGGTATCTTGCAAATTAAGATACTACTTTTCCTCATAGTAATCAAAGTTATTCGACCAAATTAATGGTAAATCCATAGTCCACTGTCCGACATATTATTTCCGCAACCTCGGGGATAGCCAGCAAAAAAAACTACCGTTTTTTTTTTCAAAATTATATCCGTTTTGCTGCATCCATATTATCCGTTGGGCTGCAAGCTGTTATCACTAAAATTATGAACTTATTGGCTCTTCGAGCTAGTTATACCTACTTTTACTGTGCAATGAGTTATCGGCAACAAAAAAAAACTTATAAGGCGCGCACTAGGCAAAATGTCCTAATTTACTTGACTAATACATAGTAGCATACCCATTTTCATGAAATCATTCCCAGGGTTACTGTTGATCAATGTTAATTTAACTCTAGACATGTCGCTTGCACCACGCCCTTCCGATGTGAGATTTGACGTCTGCAGCATGTACTTGGACGGACTTCATCTCTTCACATGGAATCTCGTCAGATAAATCTAAAGAAATGGAGGAAACAAAGAGATAAGGAAGGGCCTTCGCTGGATCAAGTCCATGAGTTGACCTTCTCCCTGTCGTGACTGCAACGGCAAATTCAACGCTTCAATAAATCTTGCTTGCCGTCACCCCTATCATGACTTCTTGCCTAATTGAACAAAGGACGTGAAAAAGTGCGTGGTTTTCCGAGTGTTTGCTCATATCCCACTTCAGACCTTCCTTCGGGATGAGCTTTGCTTACTGGAATACCAAAAATTATATATAAATACTTTGCATAAGGACATAAGCCTTTCTTGTCGTGAAATTATATTTTAGTAAGATATAAATGGCGTAGCATGCGGCACCCCGGAATGCAAAATGTAATCGCTTTTAAAATAGATAAAAAATGAAAACAAGCAGAAAAACTGATGAATATCCTCAATACCCTGCTCTTATTTTTCCAGAGCTTAGATTAAGGAAAGAATAAACTACCAACGGCATACTTCAAAAGGACAAATCTTTCATTTGTCATCGTAACCGGTGAAACTAACTGTGTTGAGAGGGGCAAGTTAAAACAACGATCCGTCATCTGCTAGCCATCTTCATGTTGTTGGTTGTATGATCTATGAAAAATTCCGCAAGTTTAGTGTAAATTATATGTATAAGTTACTATATCTTGATAAAACCGTGCGAGCCACTACTGGGGTAAATGTCAATCCTAAATGTTTTCGGCACTGTTTCAAACTACATGTATTGACATATCAAAGCACATGCAACGCGAATTAAAAGACCATCCCCGTCAGTGTACAGCTAGGACACCTAACTACACGCTCCACAATATGGCGCCACCCAGCTTCATTAATTAGGTATACACTGCTTGGTTGCTCTTCAGGTAGTTTGAGCGAGATATCTCTTAATTCACTCACGCGTAAAATTAGTTGAATTTGACCAGATTACAAAGAAGTAGATCTCATCAATCTAATGAAAACAAAATCAAAGCCACTTCTACTTTTCGACATATTAGCCTAATAAAGATACTGTTTTCCACGGGACATGATATGGCTGTGCACTACAGAGAGACATTTTTGAAAAAATTAGCGAGTTTTGACACACATCGCTTCAGAGATGTAACGATACATAGTTCGAATGTTTTATGTTATTCGATTATTAAAAAATAAAATTTATCCTCACTGTAATCCATTCTATGGAATCGCAAAAAATACCTCCGATTGTGAAGGCGTTTTATGCGTATGACGTGAAGTAAATAAGTGAATTTAAAGCCTATAAAACGTACATTTAATAATTATTAAGAAGTTAGTTATTAAGCCATGAAAACCAACTTTTTGTGTTATTAATATTACTTGATTAACTATACACACCTAACAACTGCTTGAATTTAAAAATAAAATTCGAATATGGGCATTATTAAAGAAAAATCTTGCTTAAACTACTTCAATCCAATCACTTACGCCCATGGATGATTTTCACTCACGCGGCCGTGAGGCAAACTCTTTAAGGCCGATAGACCGTTGCATCGCACACAAATGTCACAATGAATACAATGCAATCAGGAAAGTTTCCATCGGCTTTCCCGTTCAAGCCACTAGATTTCCCTCCCAAGCCCTCCTCTTTACCTGTGCGCTCCGAATCCCAACTTATTCCATTCGATTCGATGCCTGTTATCCTTCCTCCCAGTATTTCGACATGGACTGCTTCCTCCACCGAGGCAATCCTCTCTTTCTCGCTCGCACGTCTCCGTTCGACGTTTCCACACGGGTCCAAAAAAGCACTCCACCCTCAACATCCCATTCCCACTTTCCATGCTCTTCTCCACTCTCCGCCATTTTCCCTGACACTGCCTCCCTCTACTACCTTGCCCCTCCACCCACTCCGATGTTTCCTTCCACACCGGCGCACGTCCCGCACGTGACGTGCATTCACCAGCCTTCGAATCGAACCCCTGCCCCGGATTCTTAAAACCTATCCCTCCGATCGGACCTCACCTACACCGCCAGCTTTCCCTCCCATCCCTTGGATCGACCTTAGTCCATGAGCGAACCAAGGCTTCCTTTAAGGTAGTTTGAGCGAGATATCACTGCACCTAGAATTTGATGAATTTTACCTCATTTCAAAGAAAAAAAACTCCCATATTTCCAATGATATCAAAATATTAATAACCCCTTGCCGAACTAATTTTCGAGTAATTTGCCTAAAAATATAAGCTGTTTTGCATTGTATAGATTACGGGTGTGCGCTCCAGAGGGAGAATATTGAAAAAATTAGGAAATTATAACGTCTAGATTTCGTCAAAAAAACTAAAGGTGTGTAGTTTGTATGTTTTCTTAACCATTAATAAAAATGAGTCAATTACTTACTGCAGGACTGTTTACAAAATCGCAAAAAAAACCTGTAGTGAAAGCATTTTTACCGTACGGCGTGGAAATATTAGGCAAGTTTGGGACATAGGTAGATCTATTTTCTTAAAAACTGAGAATTTGCCATTAATGACTACACTTTGGTGCGATAAATATTACGATATTTACTTCATACTTCTTACAGACGCTGAAATTAAATAATAATATGCGAATATGGACTCCATTGTGATAAGGGAAAAATCTCGCTCAAACTACCTTAAAGCCCCAGGTACATACAGGAGTTGACTCGTAACTGATCGATTTATAATGGGTCGACTGCGATGTCCGACTCCACTACGTGAACCGATCTTGTCCTACCGTACTCGTCGCGAATCTAACAATTTTCGGAAGTTGCTAGCGCCGCGGTGTCATCATACGTAACCTCTAACAAAATCAAATTCCTCAAAAATAAGAGGAAGAGATATTCTGGAAAATAGGACTGTAAAAAATAGTGATAAGTAAGAAAGTTACATCATCATAGGTAAAAACACTATAAGCAAATTGTAGGGATGTAATTCCCTTCAATAATTGGTCAATACACGAAAATACAATAACAAAATTGCCCATAAGTAAATCAAACGATATTTCATATTTTTTACGTATATTAAAGAGAAGGCTTGCATTAAGTTTATTTCAAAAGTCGTAATTAATTGGCAAAAACCTTTATGGTAACCTCAAATCATTCTTATTCACTTGTAATAAGTCTATTGGGTATACCTTACGTACGAGTTGTAACATCGCCCCCTCATAATCCTTCTCACGAGTCAAACTTTTTACATTCATAACCAACTAGCAATAACATCGACTTGAGAATTCAAACATCATATACACCGCAATTTAAGGATCTTAACTTGCACTAACATCAACTTTATAAGGCATGAGTTTCATATATACCTCAATGAAGGGTTATTAAATTTACTAGTATAGGCACACCTTTTCCATATCTGTAGTATTTGATGCGACCTCCATTTTAAACGAGATTTCCACTCGACCGACTGAAAAGTTAGTCGAAAATCGCTTCCTTAACTAGGAGGGCGGCTACTCCATCCAAATATCAAACTCCGCCACCATCGATGGCGATCTCGTATGGGAGTAGGTATGACATACGCCCAAGTCGACCTTCCAAGTGGGCTCGTATAGGAGTCAACTCCTGTGTGTTAAGCCGCCTTTACCCTGTGAGTGGTACGAGCTGACATATCGGCTTCAGCTCCTCAAGCGATTAGATCCGAGGGCCGATATATCGGCTGATTCGTTTAACACTAATACAATATTTATAACTAGTAATTCTTTGTTTCTTGTTACTTCTGTATTGAAACTTAAGCGTATATTAAACAATTACTCATACGTAGAGCAGTAAAAGTTAACTGCATATTGACATTTCAATGAATTACGAACTTAGGTTGTTATTTCCTAAAACGTGAACTCACTCGTATTTAAAAGTTACCGCCTACGTTTCTCATAGACGCCGCCGCCGAAAACAGATGGCACTACGTGGATTAAGACAGTTTGAGCGAGATTTTTCTCCAGCCATAATAGAAACCATATTCTAATATTATTAAGCTGTTGCAAAAGCATGAGGTTAGTATAGTATTGTATTAATTACGCTCTTTAATAATGCTCTTATTACTGAACTTCTAAGTAAATAACTTAACATACTTATGTGAGACTTTAATCTGGCTAATTTTTTTAGCACCGTACGGTGAAATGCTCTCATATCTTAAGGTTAATTTCCGCGATTAAAATAACATTACGGTGAATAACAATTTCATTTCAAAAGATAATTGAGAAAACATATTAACTACACGCCGTCACATTTCTGGATCGATCTTTGCGTCAGAACATGCCCAATTTGTAAAATGAGCTTCAGGTTCGCACATTCATACAATATCGCAAGGGAAATGGATTCCATTTTTTTCGCAAATATTTCGAAAAGGAATGAGATGAACGATGCAAATGGCTGATACTTTTCGCATCATTAGAAACAATGAGCGTTGCATAAAAACGTTCCATGACAACGTTCCAGTTTTCGGCTTATCATTTTATGTAATGTAGGATAATATAGGATATGTTATAACGTAGGATTACAGTGGGTTGTACAAAGATTTATTTTCAAAAACACTGAAGAAAGCATACAAACTATACACTCACATTTCTGACGCAACCTGGGAACCAAAATTGCTTACTTTTTTATAATGAATCTCTGGAGAGCAGATTCGTACCATACCTGCTGCCATGGGAAACGGCTTTTACTTTTTTGCAAAAACCTCAAAAAGTAGTCATTATGTGACTGATATTTTAGGTATCATTAGAAAGTTTAGATTTTTTTCTTGACAATCAAACCAAACTCGTTTATTTTAATTTGTATTGATATCTCGCTCAATCTACCTTATGAGATATGTTGCCATGTGATTTCGGGGAGGTGGCCGACGGCTAAAGTCATTTGCGCCTTCGAGAGCAGGTGGGTGGATGGAAAAGGATAGGATTATAGTGGTGATAGAGGAAGAGCGGACAGAAACATCAGCATTAGCCTACTCCCGAGAGAAAGCCGCCGCGGTGTCTACGATTCAACGCCATTCATCCACATCTACATACTACCCTTCAAGCCGCCGCGGCGAAGAGACTGGGCAGGTGGTGTCCAGGTGAGGCTGGACAGGTGTCAGGAGGTCTGGGCAGGGGGTGGGCAGGACTTCATGAAAAAAGGGAGGGAGTAAGGAAAATTGGGAAAAGGAAATTGGTAGAAGAGAGGACGAAAATTGAGACGTGTGTTAATGGAGTGTCTCAGTGTCTCGCTCCTTCTATTGTAGTTACTAATGATATGCGGGGAGAGGGAACGCATGTGCATATCTGCTCAAAGGGGTATCCCTCTTATTTTCTTTTACCTACACCACTTTAAACATAAAACTCACGACCCGGGTTGCAACGCTAAAGCGTCATCATCAGGTGCTGATGATGACGTTAAAGCGTTGAAACCCTGGGCATGAGTTTTATATATTAAGTGGTTTTGTAAACGTTTACCTTATTAAATCCTTTGTATAATGGAATACCACCAGGTCACAATTGAAAGTGTTTTATTCTCTTAATTTTCACACCTGTGTTGGCTGTAGAGATAATATCCTTGGTTTCATCCGTTAAAAAATCTCACTCTATCTGAAATTGTAAGTATGCACACTAAGCCTGGCTGAGTAATAAAAAGTATGCACACTTAGCCTGGCTGGTAACCTCCGAGTCTCACTTGGCTTCGAACCTAGTTCCTCCATCAGCACTGCTACACATCTCGCTCGCTCGGAGCAGTTTTTAACGAAGCATGCGACTTTCCATTCGACGGGTAGAGTAGTGCACAAAAGTACTCATCACATGGCACCCATTAAAAATCCACTGAAAAATCTCCACGACTCCTTGGACTCAAAACCGGACCTTCTCCTCGATTGCTTCCCCTATCCGCCACAACAAATACACATCCCAGAATATGAATAAAGCGAAACATCTAAAACTTCGTGGTACCCTGCAAGTCACATCAAGGTTGTTTGACTGTGGGTTGCGACTCCACACCAGGCATGCACACACCGGGAAACACAATATCATGCTGTCATTAGCTATTTTACAAAATGCACAGTTAAGTAACGTATGCGGAAGCAGATTTCACATGCAAAACAGCTTCCATGGGGTTCCATTCTGTGACCATACGTTTTCCCATATTTGAAAAATTAACACCACAGGGGACGAAATTCACCATGAAAAAATCATTTGACTTGACTGGGATTCGAACCCAAATCTCGCAATTGCCGGTAAGGTGGGTTAGCCAGATATTACACAAAGGCATCTTCCGTTTAAATTCACTTTGAACTAAGATTACTAGGTGTTGTAGCTGGCTAGCACACCTGACCGGCAATTGGGAGATCCGGGATCGAATCCTAGTCAAGTCTCATGATTTATTCATGGTGAATTTCATCCCTATTAGTGGACATCTTGGCTCCAGTGCGCATTACTGCGTACCATGGCATATGTGCATTTAGCAATGTGATTTGAAAATTGAATTTTCACACTAAATCGCAAATCGTGAAAAAATACCGAAAACTTGCATGGTTTGACAATAATCATCAGGTAAGCAACCCCCTCGCACGGCTGTGGTTCGCTCAAAATGCTTCAACCACAACGATTCCAGTTTGATAAACGGTAGTTTGCAAAAAATATTAATACCCTCCTCCATAAATTCTTCCCATGCTTAAAGCCACTTGATAAGGGTGCTCAGGAATTCAAATTGAACGCTGAACAGTGGTTCCAAAGGTACCTTTTCACAAAAAGAGTCTAGACCTCTTAGTGAACATTATACCACTCCGCAGTGACGTCAACAAGCATGGGCCCACTGTTTCACCCGTCATGAGAAAATTTACACGCCCAATTTTATCGCATCCAGTCTGTTTAGAAATCCAATCCAAAACATTTCCTAATGATCAGGAGGCACCATAAAAGCTTCAGCGGTAGGAAGAATGAATCAAGTTAGTAATGGCTCCGTGCTCATTAATTCATTCACTGCAAGTTGCCAATCTTCAAGCTCGAGCCTCTTTGGGAAACTAGGGAAAAAAATAAAATCCCTTCAAGTCCAATAGCATAAACCACGCCACTAATCACAAAATCACGACTAAATTAAATAAAGATTCATAAAAAATTTACAAAAGGTAACATTTTATCAAAATCGCTAAAGGTGAAAGTAAATAAAGGGAAGAGCACTGATATATATATAGAGAGAGAGAGTAGCCAAATAGGCTGCTCCGCGTGCTATTTTACGTAATAATTGTTGCGCACGTCCGCCATGCGTTTTTGTGCGCATTTGTATTCAGTTACTTCGATGGAAAGTTTAAAATCACTGCCGTGCGCTGTGATTTTGGGAGAGGTATATACTTGGAAGAAGCACGAAAGGAAAATTTTGTAAATTGTTTAGTCAGACCTAACTTGAAGCAATCAACTATTAGCAGGAAAATGAGGTAACTATTATGAAAAGAGAATACTGGTAACTCTGAAACCCCGAAAATGTTTTAGAGTGACGCATAATTTTCTCGTTTATTTCTTGCTTGCGTGAGAGAAATATGAATTACATATACCAAAACTATTTAATCCGTGTATGCCAAAGCAATCATTCAAACACCAAGCGCATCTTACTTTTCCGTTGAACTACGGTTGGAGTCAATTATTTGGATTACACTCAAAAACGTCCAAATTTGACATGATGCTCATATTGATCATTACTTCCGAGAAATATTTCTCTTTAAAAATTCATTTTTCTCACTGTTCACTGCTATTAATTAGCGACTGGAACTTCCTAAAAACATTGGCGGATTATGCAAAACAGTATGTCCAATGAATTTCTTTTATTCGGGTACATCATTTACTCTATTTTCATCAAATCACCGCGGAAGCCTCCGTACCATTATGTCCAGTGGTTATGTAAAAATTAATATATTATTCGTCATCTAAGTATGAGATGAGATAAAGGTATCAGAGATCACTTTGTGGAACTGGTATACAGAGATGACCTTAAAAGAAAACACTTTGTAAAATCTACAATTTTTAAATTTTTCGACCTACATTCCGACAGTTCAACTGTCATTTACAAGGTAACAAAAACCCTGGAAGTAAGAGTTAATATAAGCTGTGGAGAGGTGGGAACAGAGGCATGGGATAAGTAGGGTGCATTGAGATCAAACAAAAGAGGGAAATTATGTGGAGGGTTAGAAGCATATTTAATTATTTCGACCAAAGAACAGGTGGGCAAAAAATCAGCGGGCACAAATAATATTTCAACACCGTTAATTTAATGGCTTTATGCGCCCGGCAAAATTGTCGCGCGATTAGCACTCGAGAGAGTGAACTCAAAGGAAATGTTAGTGTAAGAGAGAATTTATTTCAAATTTCCCTAAACATTTAATTGATCGTAATCAATCCAGCGACTTCCAGCCTGATGTGCTGTACACGCAATTTTAAAATCAAACTAAACATATTTTAGAGCCACTAAAGATAGCAACAGCCTGTTAAAAGCGAGTTGTTATTGTAAGTGATTACGTGTATCCCTCCCACTCCCCATTTCTTTCCATTTCACTTAATTATTCTTCCATGTTCTCCTTTATGTTTGTCTTCCATGTGTGCCTAAATTATTCTTCCATGTTTTATTCAGCCTTGAGCCGACCAGGTACTACTGTGACCCTTGAATATGCGCTTTCCCACTTGTACCCCACCGCACTCCCCTTGCACCCTCTTACTCCTTTCTATTCCTCATTGCACTCTGTTACACCTACGCACCCCCGTCCAACCTATCTACAGTCTATAATAAGCTTATCCTTCTAGCATGTTCCCTCTACCTTCATAACAGCAGCTGTACTGTGGAAACGTAGGTCGGAGAAAATTAAACGATTGTGGAATTTTGCGAAGTGTTTTCTTGAAAACGATCCCAGAGAAAAGAAATCCTTCAAAGTGAAAAAACCAAGTGTACTTTATCTATACATCGTTTCAGTGCCTACTTTCATCACATCTCATAGAATAGCCAACAACTACCGTATGTACTCGAGTATAAGATGAGAAATTTATTCATTTTTTCGATCAATTCGACCTGCATTCGACTTATAGTCGCGTCAATAAATAAGGTGGCTTTTTCGGGGTCAATATGTTTGCTTATCAGTTGCATAAAACCGTATCTCCATAACTAAAATGCCACGGAGAATATTCGCCGAAGAAAGCGTTAGATTTACGTTCAAAATTTCGTATTCGGACCTTCCACTAGCAATTACATTTAGTACACCCGCTTTTCAATATTAATCCATTCCACAAGACTAATTTTATTGTGCAAATATCGCATGATCAACGCAACACAAGGAGATTACGAATTTTTTTCTCCTCGATTTATACTCGGAGTCACGGAATTTAGTGGATAGTTTCGGCCCAGATAAAAAGACCACGAATTACACACGACTTGACGTATACTCGAAGATATACGGTAATTAAAATTTTTTTAATTCTTATTTTTCCTTTTTTAGTAATCCTATTTCTAAGGTTGTTTCATCGCTAACAGTATTCTGCGACTATAGATAATCTCGCATTCAGAGCATAATTGCCCCCCCTTCACCGACATTATCGATCAATCTCTGTCCCGAATCATTCCATGTCCCGTATCATCCCTTTTAAAGAAATTAGATCGACGCATCTCAACATAAAAATTCAAATATATAATCCATTTTCCATCAAATTTAGCACGGCTTTGCGCTCCAGAGAGACGATATTTAAAATTTGTGGAAGTTCTGACACAAGGATGAGGTCAGAAATTTAACGGTGTGCAGTTCGCATGTTTTATTAATTATTTAAATGAAAAATAAATTTATTACTAGCTGTAATAAAGCCGCAAAGAAAGCCTTCGGGTGTGAAGGCGTTTCAAGCGTGCGGCTTGGAACAAATAAGTCAAGTTAAAGCCACAAATTTAGTTAATCAGTGAAAATTCTCCATTCTTTTCCAAAGTCACATCTTGAAATCCTACAACCTGAGCTCATCCCTCAGGAACAAGTTTACGAACGTTTCGGAACATAAACACAACACTCCACGTTCAAATATTGACTAATATTTTCTCCGTTATTATTTGGCGCAATCAATTACCTATTCTTCGCACCCACTTCACTGCATAAAGTTATTTTTCTCCTCATTTCACTCCAGCGCAAACCAATTTCCTCCAAAATTCTCCCTTGATGAGCTAAGTGCTCCAGTAGCCGTACTGAGTCCTCAATCTCTAATCATGAGCCTAGTCTTTTAACTCCTTTCTTGCCCCTTTCTTTCTAACCCCTTTCTTTCTAACCCCTTTCTTTCTCATCAATCTTGTTTTCCAGCAATTAATCTTCATTCCATACCTATCACATCCTAAGTCATTCTAGTTTTTTTTAAATAATGTCCATGAATAAACGTGCCCGTCTCACAAAGCACGTGAGATGAAACACTAATGAAAACTTATCGCGTAAATTTCTAATATAGATTATTAGCATAAACAGACTAAGTAAGTGCAACGAAAAATTCACTAGCGCATTGTACTGTAAACAAACGGCGCCGATGCGCTCAGAAGGTGACGATGAATTACAAAACAAACATAAGCATCAAATCATTCGAGCGATGTATCTTTAAATGGCCTTGGAAACGTTTACCAATCTCGACGCTAGGTCCTTCTCCACCATTGTTCCCTATATCAAACTCATACCCATTCCCGACCAAAAAATGCGCAGGCCGCATCAACTGACTAGCACGTCACTTGTGAAACGAACTGTACTGTGGGTAGCAATGATGTAATTACCGTTTACGGAAGAAGCTCGTAAAGGTTAAAAATGAAATAACACTCATAAGCGGAAGAGGGTAATAAAATTAAGTAATAGCCATCCATATTGCTTCATACAAGCAGAGAGGTTCCTCTGATCCTCAAAATTTTACGTTTGTTCCATGAAGGGCCTTGTTAGTTCGCCAAGAAAGACAGGTTACGAATAACACCTACACTTAATGAGACAAAAATCGGAAAACACGATACAAAGAAATAATATTATCGGCCACAGGCTCCACGAGGTCCATTACGGTTTGAAGTTTACCACTTTCACTGAAAAGACAAATATTACTTTTTACTATGTTTCACATAAGTAATAATATTAAAGAGGACTAAGTCTTCATTCACATGGCAATTTAATTGACCGAGCTTGCAATGATTCAGGTTTGGATAACTGCAAACAGACAGAAGAATAACTTCGAATTGATAAAGAATAATTCAGCCATTTGCGAAGATAAAATGTTTTTAAACGGAAACCAAGGACACAATAAGTAGACATTCTGTTTAAACGTTAATAACAAGAGCATTTTTAAAGATCGCCTTTGTTAGGAAAATGGTGACCAATTTGGCCTTTGGTTAACCCACTATTTCGATATTGTTTGTCTTTTAGATACTCTTGGCACAATATCTTATCATAAATCCATAAATTCATGCGCTCGTACCATAAAATGTGGCTTCAATGAGCTCAAGTCTTCGCGGAAACTAAACTTAGTCGCAAAAAAATGTATTAATTGACATTGCCATAAAACGTCGGTTTATCGCTAGGCACAGTTTTCTCAATAGTTGGTAGCAAACGGATGCGCAGAGATATGCGTGACAGGATGGTTAGGCTGATGGAAAGAGTAGACGGCGTCCAGTATCTGCTACCAGCCTACATTGTCAAAGTGGATGATCTCCATTTTAAATCCAAAAAAACACAATATATAGTACACACAAGTATAAAAAACCATGGTTTTGACGCATTATGCCATTCTCAGGGTAAAATATCGAGTTCCAAGAGACTCACATTGAATATTTCGATAGAGTAATTTCTTTGATTTAAAACACAATATGATACAACATCGAGTTCTGCGATTCTTACATTAATTATTTTTATTAATGCATATCATTCATTTAAAACGAAAACCGCGACCCTCCCATAATCAGAAACCGAGCAAATGCATATTTGGCAAAACATTTGGATGAGGAAACAGAATAACGCAAAAGTCAATAAACATTACATCATTTAACGCACGCCAGAACCATTTAGCCCAATTACGACGCAAAATATCTCGTTTGAAGGAGGGGGAAATATTCTTAAGAAGAGAGAACTGTGGACGCTTCAAACCCGTGTCGGAGAGGAGTGCATCCAAGACCTACGGAAGCCTTCGAAACTTCCCTTTCGCCTGAAGTACTAAATTATTCTCACAATCTGAATAAATCATGATAGGACCACAAGAGGCTTTCCAAAGGTAATATTCAGCAACAAGCACCCGATAAACTTCTCATCTCCTTAAAGACTGAAGCGCCAAAGGTAAACTGGATATGAGGTCCAATTTCAGCTACTTCGTCTTTAAGGAAGAAAAGAAATTCACTGGGTTTTACGATACTGAACGGAAACAACTGAATTCCGGATGCTTATACAAAATTTAAAAGTGAAAGTAGCAACAAGGGGTCGGAATTTTCAACAACAGATGGCTATTGACCCTCCTTAGCTCAATGCTGCGGAAATTCCAAGGAAAGAAATAGATTTTTTTCTCTATTTCTGAGCGCTAGTGGCTTGAATAATTGATTTTCTAGATACTTCCTTACGTAGGGCATTATTTTTATTTTCCATGGGCCTCCACAGGTAAAAGCAAACAAGAGGAGGAAATATATTGGACAGATAGAGGATAGGGTGAAATCTAAACACGAAGGGAAAGGGTAGGTTGTATACCTACTGGATATTTTTCTGCCGTTGAAAAATATGGGGTGATTGTGCCTCAAGGGCAAGAATAGGGACGCGCCAATCAGTTCATCGTAAAGGTATTGAATATCAAGGTTGTCATAAATTATTTAGTTAATTCTGAGAGGGAGGAAGAGGATTCAAGGATTTTGTAGCAACGAACTTGGTCAAGATTGTATATTTCACTTCCGAAAAGGCTTTCTCGCGGATGATTCTGACAACGATTGGCCAACCAGAAACCAGAACAAATATATAAGAAGCAGAAAGCATGTGTACAGATATCGATAATACCGAATTATTTGATTATTAAGGATAGCTGGGAGATCAAATGGACAGAGAGAATCTTTAACGCAAAATTCATACGAAGAATTGGGGAGAAAAAAATGTTTCGTAAAAACTTCGCAAAGCAGGAAGTAAAAACATACTGGTCATAAGAATCAAATCCTACATAAAATAATAATGGAATGAAAAATGAACGTAAATATTCGCCATGGAAAACCGAGGATAGAATCTAAGATCAATCAAATTATGAGAAATGTTAAAATATGGAATTATGCATGAGTGAAACCATTGAAAGCTTTGGGGTTCAGTTGCAGTGAGGGAAGACTCCCAAATTGAGCTAGCGTCATTAACTGAAGAGCTTTAAATAGCGATGCATTGATATTTTGGACTAATACTCACCTGTTCATTATGGCACATTAACGGGGATACAACTGCAACCATTGTTTATTATCAATTGATGAAGGAATCGAAACCTGAGCTATTTGCAGCCGATTATGACTTGATATTTTATGGTTTACTATGGAAGTGAAGGAATAAATGTAAATTAACACAGTAAATTATCTTCTGGATTTCAGCATGTTATGAGATAAGGAATTTTCGGATAGTGTGGTGGGTTTCAGGACAAGCTGTCTGAGTGTTCATTCGGGCACATAAGCTTGTGGTTTTCCTTTGTATTTTGTTCATTTCGCGTATTAAATCTTTCTAACCGCATCTTAAATGTCTGCGGTGTACTAGAGATGCGGTCAAGCAATTGAAGATTTTGCTTCACATTTTAAGTATTTTATTTAAACCCTTAGCATTCAAAAATGAAAAAAATGTACAGCGAATCGCTTAATTATCCCTTGAAGCTTTGTTAACCATGCGCTAAACGACACGGCGTCACTGGCTTCACTTTTAAGCTGTCTGCACCTTGGCAGCGCACAAATTAGTTCCTAGCGTACATCGATGACCTCTCTCTCCTCTCGAATGCCCCTCCATCTCTTTTCACTATCACTTACACCAGGCTAACCTCCTACTTATTTGGCTAATCCGAGACTAGTAAAAAAAAACAGGCTAATACGAGAAGTAGAGCGTTGCGCATCCTTCAACCACCAGCGTTTTCGAGAGCTGTAAATTCATCTTTCATTTAAATCGTGGGTTGCGACTTATTAATAGGGAGGTAAGAAATCGTTAAGCACTTGCGTTCATCGTGGCTTCCAGCTCAAAATTGCAGGCAAAAATAAACCGGTGACACTAAGTTACAAGAAGGATGATAATTCAATATCACGAGGCAATCTTCCCAAGGCAATGGAGGCTATTTTTCAACATATTTGCTGAAGATAAAAACCGATAGTATCCGTCGAGGGAGTTTGAACTACAGAAAGAACGCAAAAAGATCCCAAAAAGCAAGGATCTCTACGGAAAGGCGGCCAAGTAGCAAAATAAAAACAAACGAATAACAACACAGACAGAGAGCAATAGAGTGTTCCAGTACCAATCCTCATAAGTTTTACCGAATATAGATGATATAAATTAAATCTTCAGATGATATTTAAAGACAGAAGACCGTAACACATGAAACCCTTCTCTAATTTTCCTATCATTATAATTTGAGTGTGATAATACCCTTGAAAACCTGTAAGGAAAAAAACAAATGTAATATATATGAGGTAAAAGTTTGCTTCTGCAATTATTCCTAGCCAATACTCGCAGTGCACGTTCGATTTGATTTTTTTTAACGACGGATGGTACATTGAAGCTTCTGAACATCGTTGGGGAATGTATTTCCTCTCTTTCTGCTCTTCATACTCCTTAGCCCTCCATATGTACGGTAGAAGTCAAAATACTTTTTCATCGACATTTTGAAAAGTATTATGAACAAAAAATAGGAAATTTGGGGTGGTGCACACAATGAGCACCACCTTGCCTGTCTAAGTATTCACTAATACTGAAGGTTCTGGATAAAAAAAAGCGTAGAGCTATCCTCGGTTGCCCCAGAAAAAAACACCTGAAGTAGTCGCCGCGCCATTGCTACTGTCACAACCTATTATTTTCTACCGCTACTTCCATCAATCCTACCTTAAATCTAACTCATTAAAATCCCTCAGCTCCTTGAACTTCGACCATTTTCTGCGCCTTTTCCTGATTTTCTCCAAAAAAGCCATTACTTTTTCCCTTCAAATATTCCTTTTATTGCCATAGCTAATCTCACTTCGCCATTCTCTCCGTCTTGAACTTATTTCCTCGATTAGTTTCCTATAATCATCGCCGATATTAAAAAGCGAGGCTTTGGTCTTTGTTATCACGGGAACTCCATATCGGGGACTCAGCTAAAACAATTTTCGGTGAAAGGATAATTAAAGCATATAACTAAAAATAAAAAGAAGGATCCATGCCTCATTAGCAACGATCCAGTCTGATCTGAGAGGCGTCATAAAATCTCGCAGAAAAAAACAATGCGGCCAGTCCCTCCGGACCTGCGGGGAAGAGTGTGAGAGGAGGTAAAGAGAAAATTAAGCACACGCAGAATGAAAAAAACAAGCCACCTCTCCGCGAATGGGGAAAATTTGCTTAAGATACACATTTTCGGCAGTCCTACCCACTCCTTTCTCCTCCATCCACCTTTCCAACCCTCAAAATTTAGGGCTAAGGGATGTTGCCAGGCATGAAAAGCGATGGCGGATACGTAGATAACATCGCAACGCGATAATGAGACCAAGTAAAATGCAAAACGTTGTCTTCCAATAACAGTATATACCATAAATATACACGCCATGCGCTAACAACGAGATATGCATTATGGAATTGATGAGCGAATTCATGTTACTACTGATTCAAGGTAGGTCGTTGCGCATCGTTTGAGTCGAACGCTACGCTATGACGTAGGTTGGATTACATCTAGCGCTACCTAGGTGCGGAGTGTATTGTCTATTCGATACGTGAATGGTGTTTGGACACAACAGCAATGCGAGGAAGCAAATGAGGGAAGAGAATTTTTTAATTATCCCATTGGTACACCTAACGGACTAAGCGGGTCCAGGTTTGGCGGAGACAAGACAACTTCAATGTTAAAATAACAAGAATGTCAACTTTCATTTGTAAATAAATTGTTGTTAGGGTTATTTCAACTGTAAACAATATTGTATTCTCAAACTACACATTTACTAATTATAACCGATCAAATTTGTTTTGTGTAGTAATTATGGATGCAAATATCTACTTAACTCCATTCTGTCGTCGCTAAAAACTAAATTATCGGAACTTTCATCTATTATTCATATGCTAATTATAGAGTCGTCTGCTATTCGTGTCATCCGGATGACGTCACGCGCAGTGGTCTCATTTTGGTCACGGGAACGTCTTACCTTGAATTAGTAGTTCCATGAGCGAACCTTGAAATGCGTTTTAGATTTTAAAAAACACTAAATCAAAATGCTGTGAGAATGATGCAATCAATATCATGGCATATGAATTCGATATGTGATACGATAGGATAATAATTTGAAGTGTAGTATTAATCAGGATTACTTGCACAGGTAATATCCAAGTACATTACTTCGATGCGATATATCTTTCAATACGAAATAAAAATGGCATATTATTGGCATGGCACATGAACTTGATATGTTAGTTACGAACGCGTAAATAATTCGATATGCGGTATTTGTACAATGCAAGAATCATTCGACGTGGGATACCACGCCAGATGCGTTCAAAGCGTAAAATCACGTGAAATGCTATATGCGCTATGAGTTTTTTGAGATGCGTATTTCATATGCAATAACGAGAGAAAGGCAAAACACAAATTTAAGCGATACGACTCCTACTGCAACAGGATCAAAGTCGATACATCGAAATGTATGCGAAATAGAGGTGGGAACCGATGATATAATAGTCGCGTCGGCATATGCTGCGAAGCAGACGTTGACTATACTAGATAAGAGCTCAAAATTAGCGTAATTAACGCAAGTTTTTGCTTGAGCTTCATAATTACTTTAAAGATGACAGATTAATTGAGAAAATTTTATAACAATATTATCATAAACGTTTTTGAAAAAGTGTATACGTCTACATAAGAGACCTGGGTTTGTAATTAGATTTTAAGTAAGAATTTCTAAATCTACACAATATCCTACAAGCCACCGGTGTGCGGCAGGGGGTTCATAGCGAGTAGGCGATGAGGAAACACTCAACAGCACGGTGATACCGATACTAAGCGTAAAAGTCCGCGTCACTTTACGGCGCACAGGCAACGCATCAGCGTGCAAATATCGACAATATGCGCACCGATGTGCTGCCGACCAGGATATCGGCGGCGGCGTGCTGAAAAACAGCAGCTAGCAATTTGTCCATTAATGTTATGAATTATGCCAGTGGTGCCCATGCAAGGGGGTCATGACGGAAAGTGCATCATCTCCAATCCGAAATAATTTTTACTATATTTAAACCGAAACACAAATTCTAAAATCGCACGGCAGTTTTACCCATTGTTTAAAGAAGAGAGTAGATGGCGTCCCAACGTAATAAATTTAAGCCTGAAATTTGTTAGTGAAAAATGATCGGCCTAGCGTTGTTATCGCGTGCAATTTGTCCATTAATTTTATGAATAATGTCAGTGATGCCCACGCAAGGGGGTCATGACGGAAAGTGCGTCATAAAAATTAATTTTGGGGGAAAATCCAGGATTTCAGCAAATATTTTTTTCACAGGGAGAAGCAGGGAATTAACAAAAAAATATTTATAATTATAGTATATGAGGGGTTGAGTCACTGACACTACACCACTGAAAATGCAGTGCTTTTTTGTAAACTATTTCCATTTTATATATTCTTGATAAATCATTACGGTAAGGCGAAATGTCTCAACAAATACCTGTTTTAGGCGGATTTTCTGTACAACTGATCCATTCAATTAAAGATTAATCCAAATAGTCAATGAAAGCAATAGGAATATTGACTCCTATGCATACGTTTTGGTCATATAGGTGACCATCGACAGGGACAGTTAAAACCTAGGAAACATGAGCGTGTTGTCCGAGATGCAAAGTCCGAGTGTTCGGAATGTGGGTTTACCGTTGTCGATGCGGCGACGTCGAGTGCCGTATTGTTATGCTCATCTGGGAGTGACCATGATGCATCTATTTCTAATGCTTCTTATTGCTTTTATTGGCAATTTTGGGTACTCTTTAATTTAAATTCACTTTTTATATCTTCCATAGTTCGCGAGGAACTTCGTGTTCATATTGAAATAAATAAACTTTGTATATTCCACACAAATTTTTAATGGTATAAACCCCGACTGGTTTCAACACGTTCATGCCATTGTCAAGGGATAATACTTGGGCATTATCCCTTGATAATGATACGAAAGTGTTGAAACCAGTCGGGGTTTATACCATTAAAAATGTGTGTGGAATATAAAACTTTTATTTATTTTATTTTTAAATTCACTTGTCAATTGCTCTCCTCTTGAATGGAAACATTCAATATAGCTGATAGCGCATTTTAATGGCTTCAAAATTCCCCAAAAAGTTTTCCATCTATGCTCTTCTTCAATATAAGGTTTAACCCACCCCCACCTCGGCCCCGCCCAACGATACACCCACAAGCACGCGTGACGCGTAATGGAGAAGCGTCACACACTTGTGGGACCCTTGGCTTCCCCTCCCATTTCCATACACTCGACCGACCCGTTTCCCCAAGCAAATTTGAGATCGCGCAAAAGAGACGCACGCACGAGTAGTAAGACGCAAAACCCAAGGAGGCTCCGTTAATAAATCACGACATCCATTGTTTACCCGTAGCGGGGCGGGGGGGGGGCGTTCTTCGCTCAAGTTTAAACGAAAGGGAGAGATAGGGAAGGCAAGGGACAATGAAAGGACAAGGGAATTGGGGTGAGGAGGAGGGAAAGAGCAAGGATTGGGCCGAAACGACGAAGAACAGAAGGAGCTGGGAGGAGTCAATACGGAATTATTCGAAGCAACGGAGAACATTCCATAGGTCTAAAGATATCAGCAAAAATCTGTCTTTTTCAAACGCAAAGAAAAAATCCTCTCCGAACGGACGCAAATTTCTCCTCCAGGGCATTATGCAGATGATCAGTCTAGACGTCTGGTCGTCATATGGTCCATAAATTCGAAAAATTCCTGAGAGAAAAAAAATGTTGACGCTCTACAAAGATTGAAATCAAGATTCATTTAAAAAAATCCCTCCGAGTGCTTTATTAAATTAAGCTACCGAAGCGTCGTAATTCCACTTTTTTTAAATCTGCGCGATATCGTACAAATCATGGTTTGATTCCTTAAAATCTCCTCCTCTAAATTAAATTATTTTTTCGATACTACATGCTATTACCTGAATTTTTCTCCACTAGAAACTACACTACTTTTACTGTAGTTGCATTAACCACGGTGCCTTGCAATCAGATTTTCGAAATTTGTATGTATATAATTTACAATGAATTTTCCGATTTGGCGACACTTAGTCTATTTTTAAGGGGATATGCAGCCAACGCTGAAGTTCGTTTTAATGTTGAAGCATCAAATGGAACAAAAACAACATGCTCCTTAATAAAAAATTAAGGCAAAATAGGTAAAATGTTTACGAGTCTAAACCATAAATTAAGACAAAAGAAAAAGTTACACAGAAAATGGCGAAAAAGCCATGTTTACAGGAGATTTTTTTAAATGAACACAGTCAACGTAAATTTTATTGCATGGACTTTTAAGCCCCTGAGACCTTGTCTCAAATTTAATTATTTTTGAAAGAATTTTTCTCGAGTTCCTTGGAAAATCTGGCCGCATGGGTTATCACGGAATGTTTAAGGCTCATTCTCGGATATTAAATTTCATCTAGTAATTGATGCTGTAATAAATTAAAATTAAGCTATACTTTTTATCACTGAAGAGTAAAAATAAATAGAAAGGAAAATAAAAATATGGGAAAATAAATAGGAAGGCAAATATACGTAAAGAACTTTTATAAAAAAATAAAGGCAAATATACGTAAAAAACTTTTATAAAAAATAATGTCTATCATTCAAAATCAGTAGTGAACCTGAAGGGCAGTTGGATAGTTGAGGATTAACCAAACATCAAGTCGTCAGGCTGGTGACAAACATTTAAGCAAGATGGACTAGTTCCTTTCCCAGGGTCAGCTTCACATTTTTCTACTTTTTTAATACCTTCTACTATCGGGACCTACTCTTTTTACCCCTTATTGATTCCAATACCTATTGCGCAGAGAGAATTTTGAGAAAAGGTGACCAAAGAGGCTTCACTATGATTTGAACCCGCGACAATCCAATCCGTCTGCGAAAGCTCTAACCAGTCCATCATAGTGCCAAGAGATTAAACTTTAATACATTTTTGAATACCAAAAAATATCCAAAATAATCCAACGAACAACAAATAAATAAGATATTTAACATCTTACTCTCCGCATTCTAAACAACCAATGAACTGCCATCTTCGTGCGCGATAGTATTATCGCCTTCCATGTGGCGTCCCTTCACTCTATCTTCAATGTTTTAATACCTACGCTCAGATAGTAAGCTATTTCCAGGAGGCAACCGACAACTGAGGTCATTTGCATCTTTAGGATATGTGGGTAGGCAGAAACGGAAAGAGTGATTTGAGGAATCGAGTGGGGGTGAAAAAATACCATCGTGAGCACAATTGAACTTTCAAGAAGCAGTATCCCCGATGGTAAAAACAAAATAATTTATGTTCACGATCACACCATAATAATTCGATTAATCATTAAAGTAATAGTAATTGATGGAATAGCTTCCTTATGCCGAATTAAACAACTAAATCGAAACTTATTCCATGGACACAAAATCGAAACAGCTTGAACTATTCCACCAGTATTCGTAATTATTATAATGGCTATACCATTCTTGTGACTACAATATTTAATATATGAAGTACGTGAGCTTTCAGTTATATTGAAAAAAAGGAACATAATTATACGGAAGCTAAGAATATTGAAATTTCAACCACATCGCGTTAGATTCATATATAATTCCAGAAAATTATTTATAAAACGGAATATTTCCACTTCTAGAAGTAGATAAACGAGTAGTTCAACCCAAACAAGCACAATTAAGAATGCTTGTAACAGCAGCAGATGTACTTCATTTATATCCGGCGTACGCATTATCCTACTCTTAATAAAAGGCGATAAGGGGTCTAGTTTAACGTCCAATCCGATGGACGAAGTACTACACGTGTACTGCTCTCAGCTTCGCACCCAAGAAGTGACCAGGTGACCGCTGAAAATTTCCGCAACTACCGAGATTCGAAACCAGGCCATCGAGATGGAAAGCCAGTACTTCAGCCACCACAGTAACCGAACCACATGATACCTTTCATAAGCCTTTTCTGCTTGCTTTAAAATTCTATGCTCTACAATACTTTCCCGCTCAGTTCCAGCTACCACGTTTCTCTTTTTTCCATATCTTAACTCTCACTCTATCCCTCCATTCAGCTTGCGAAACCTTGCGGACGTTCGCTCTCTCCTGTTTTTTGTACGGCGCGGAAATTGAAAAGAGATGCGCAGAAGTTTAACGCATCCATAATTAATCAGGTGAACGTGCCTTGACGCAGGTCATTTTTTACTATATAGTTATTAACCGAATATAAACCCAATTAGTACTCTCCACAAAATTTAATCCTGGCAACTAATTAATTCTGCCGCTTTCGGCTTAATTAAACTGGGTGGAAGAGTACTAATTGTATATTAAATATGCAAAATGTATTCACTTCCATACGCTTACAAGACTAAATGGTTTCAGATGACAAGGATATAATCGATTTTTGTTTTTAATTAATTTTTATTCCGGTGACTTCCAACGAGCACATGCCTACTCGACTCACCCACTGTTGCACTCTCCGCGGATTTCATAATATTCATTATTAAATGTGGCATTAGTCATTGTATACGGCTTATTATTCGTTAAATAATAAAATTGCCAAAGGAATGAGATGCGATCAAAATACGAAATGAAGCACACGGCATCAAAAAACGAAATGAAGCCCACTCCATCTCCATTGCACGACGAAAATGTTTTCCATGTTAAAAAAAACTAGACAATAACGACTTTACATTTTCCATTACAATTTTTTCGGGCATAAAATACGAGGTATGTTTAAAATGCAATGAGAATGTTTATGCAGCACACGATCTGGTTACAATACGGGCAGCGGCGTAGCTAGAGGGGGTTCTTTTTCGGGGCGGCATTTTTGGCATTAAAACACTATCTTTAAACACTTTTTCATAGTGGAAAGAGAAAAATATAAACTATTCCGATAGTTAACAATTAAAATTCATTATAAATTACGATTAAGGTATCTTATCACATCATTATCAGTAGAACAATAACTAACGAACGAAACCGATTTTGATAGTATCTTTCACGAGTTTGTTATAAATAAGCAAGAACAATACACTTTTGATTCTGTAATTCAATTTTTTAAATATAAAAATTAGAAATTTTTCTTTTAGATATATTTTCAAATGTTGTCTGAATAGGTTCGATGAGCACTGAGAATTTCTGCCCATCCAACTATAGCTACACCTCTGAATACGTGCCTCCCCCATACCTCACAGTTTAATAAATATTTATTCTATATTAATTTCAAGCTTCAACACCTTACCATGATAACTCCATATTTACGACGTGTTCTAATGAAGCGCGTCGTTTCGGGGGTTTCAGGGTGTCAAAGAAATGAACCAAGGAACATTAAAAAGCAACGTTGTTCCTTGAAGAATTGCGCAAGTGAAAGAGGGGGCTGATGACGGGGATTTAGTGCAATATTGTAATGAAAAGGTCGGTGAAAGGTTTGTTATGGAGTGTAGCGGTGTATGGTACAGGAATCTGGACTCTGAGAATAGAGGATGAGAATAGGATTCAGGTGTTTGGGATATGGGGGTAGAGGAGAAAGGAGGAAGTCCCACGGAAGGAAAGGAAGACCAACGAGGATGTGCTTGATATGGCTAATGAGAAGAGGAAACTTCTGAAGGAGATTAGGAGAAGATAGAGTAGATGGAAAAGCTGATGTGAGGAGAAACGATGCTGAAGACCGTGATACAGGGGAGGATGTTGTGTAGGCGGGTTGAAGGAAAAAAAGAGAAGAGGCTTCGTGGACGGTATGAAGGGAAGCAGAACGTATGTTGAGATGAAGAAAGAAATACTGTCAGGAGATAAGGATTTGCGCCTCTAAACGTCTAAGAGGATTTTTACTCTCTTACATTTAGATCACCTTAAAATTATAAGTCAATCAAGCTTTAGGTTAAACTTGGTGACAATGTGACGGTAAGTTTCAAAAGTTGATGCAAGCACACGGAGAGCCCATTTAATCTAAAGATCAAGTTTTCATGTTCCACAAGGTCTTATCAACTGGCCGTGAAAATGTTGAAGATGGACCTCAATAATGAAGGCCCTCGACCTCGAAAACCGAATAATAGAAAGACTGCGAGCTCTCGTTATGCCTGATCTACGGATAGCTAAAGGTGGTCAGAAGTGGGCTGATTTTGAACACTCAATTAGCTTTTCTATGGTGAAGTTCTTGAGAGACTGAGTAGTCATTCGAGTGAGAACAAGCTTTGTTGAAATTTGTATCCAGATTGTTCCTTTTCATGCCCTTTTGTTTTCATATAATTTTTGTTCTTATTTCTTCTGGATATATAGATCCATTAATTAATGAATTAATTACTTAATTTCTATTTTGCCAAAGTTTCCCATTTATGCTTCGTCAAGACTACATTAAAAATTAATTTTGCGTATTCTACAATAATTTAACCAGGTTTACAAGATTGATACATATTACGTTTTAAATTAATTGTGTTGTTATATTTGATTGCGTGATCTGCCAGTGCACATAATTTGAATTATGGACTTCATTGAAGTTTTATGCTGGGAAATTCAATTTTTCAGATATTGAGATGCTTGGCCTATGTGTACATATTGTAACAATCGTTACATGGTAAGGAATAAACGACGTTACTTTTCAGTTCCTTAGGAGTTTCAGATTTTAATTTCAAATATATGAGTTTTAGGAGTGTTTTATGGTTCCTATTTGCTATTTTATAATCCACATTTTTGAAAACTCTTGATATTTGTTCTGAAATTTGTATGCTGCATCACGAAGAAGTGCTTTACAACAAAGCACTCGATCACCCAATTTGTGACGCAAGAAGGAATTCCAGTTTTACCTCAGCTCCTGTTCTCCCCTGACTTGTCACCCTGTTTCTTTTTCCTGTTTCATAAGTTGAAAAGTCATCTCTAAGGACACCATTTAGCACTGAATATTTCATTCAGAAAGCTGTTACTGAGAGGCAACTGAGGGTGACTCCGCTTAACTACTACCAGCGTTGCTACGAAGAGTGGGAACGTCTCCGGCACTCTTTGGTTCGCTAGTGAACTATTATGGAGGTGATAATGATAAAGAGAAAATAAAAATGAAATACAGAGTTTAATTGACACTTCGCACTATACAAATGAACAGATATTTCAATAACAAGTTAAAATATGATACTCCTATGTTACGATTGAAAATTAAGTTGTTTATAAAAAGGATTAACACTTAACCGTCGAATAATATGAGTAACTATTATCCTGTGTATATAATCTTTAATGAGTACTTCTCAGGCTCTACACCGGTTTAAACTATTCATAATTGTCTACGTTTCGAGAGACGACTCGTCACTCATTCTCAAGGTAAGAATTAATTTCACGTCGGCAATTGGGTATTTTCCACGTATTTCAAACTATCGATATTCTGATTCAGTTACTTGAACTTATTGCATTGGTTAAAAATTTTCTTATCAAAATGTATGAATTTCGGTTTTAAAAGCTAAATAAAGTAGAAGGTTACGAAAGCTCCCGAGCACACTCCGAAAACAACCGAATGGCCTGTGACGTCATTTTCGCTGTTTACATTTAGACCCAGGCGTTTCCTTATGCTTACAGTGGAAACAAATGCGGCGAAATTAGTTTCTGACGTGTTCGCGTTTCTATATATGGCTTTAAATGGCATCTAAGTAAGGGATATAGATGGTATTTTGTACCACAATGTACAAATACATCGGTTGAAACACCGAACAAGAAATTTATTCACGCAATCACGACATTGAATGATTGAAATTTCTTCCTTGGATTTCTCAATGTCCACCCGTAAAAATATATGCTTTACTCTGTACTTCGTGTTCTGGACATATTCTTGCAATGACTGAGCACAGTGGTCCATCTATCTTTACTTGGACGTATCCTATAGCATTATCACCATAACTCTCACGAGAAGAATTATAATATAACAACACTTAAATTAAACTTTGAATAGAAATTTAGGATATGAGAATCTATTTTCAGGCATTTCTACAGCAGATAAGTCACTTCTAGAAACCTCCTCTACAGACAATCACTAATTACCAAATAAAAAATTAACGTTTTAGGTGTGTCGAGTATTGCCAGCACAAACATTTGGCGAGTACTGTGTTATGTTGATATGTTACTAAGATACTGTTTGTTTACTGTTGCATGGACTGATATGGACTTCGATAAAGAAAGAAGTATCATAATGATTATGAGTGTATTGGAAAAACAGTAAATAAAGTTTATACACCAAATACATAATTATATTGTTCAAAAATGATATAAATTAGTAATGACGATTTTAAAAGCAAACTTTAGGCTTACATTTTTTGGACTAAAGCTGAACGAATTTCCGGAGCATTAAATCGCTCGTCCTTCTTCATTAAAACGCCTACCATAAACATATCCACTTTGGGTAAATGTGGTTTTAATAAAACCATTGCACGCCATAGTCTTTGTTTTCAATGAAAAATCTTTAAATATACGGTAGATCTTCTACAGTTACTACTTTCTCCCTCACATCCGTCTATCGCTCAGCGAAAATGACGTCAAGCCAATCAGATTTCGTTTCGCAGCGGCGTAAAAAAATTTGAAATTTCGACTATTTTAATCTTAAATATCTCAATTAATATTGAATCAATTTTAAAACTACTTTCACTCCGCAAGCTTGTTCGAGTAAAAGTATCATATAAAGATCCTTAAACTTAAATTTAAAATTTTGGAAAATACCCAATTATGAATAGTTTGAACCCGTAGAGAACCCGAGAAGAGTTAACTTAAAGTTGCTCGAATGTTTACATCGTCATTTTGTCGTATTATTTGGTGTTCTGGTTTTTCAGTGTAATCGCGATCTTTGGGTTTAAAATTATTTTATTCCCCCAAATGTATGACTGGTCACGTCCTCAAATAGAGTTATTGATATCCCGCGTGATATAATAATAATAATTTTATTTCTGCTGGTTATCAAGTAACGAAATCGTAAAAAAATACATTAACATTGGTACAAGTACAAGGAAGGGAAATTTGGAGGGACTAAATAAAAAGGGTCCCGTGTTCCGCCATACCACTTGATAATAATATGTAATTTGTTACACACACATCATAAACCCACGAAATTTGTCTATCAAGAGTGGAGATCCGGCGAGAAACGTCAATGACTTGTCGCACTAAAATCCTAATGAGAAAAAACGAAACGATGCAAAGGTCGAATATAAAGCCAGAGGGAAGAGTCCAAGAGAGATTTGTCTAAACCGGGAGAATTATCAGTAGGCAGTAGATGGTCGAGTCGAGGTTCCGAATTTCAGGTGAACAGCTTTTCAAGGTGTTAAATACGTGAGTGAAACATATGTTCACGAGTGAAACATAAACATGATAAACAAAACACTCGCGAATTCCGATCGATTTCTACCGCTAAATTGCACGGAAAATTGTGCGTTTGCAACCATCGTGTAAAGCGACATTCAGTCTGATTCAGTCGTTCGTACAATATTTTCTTGCACACTTAACTGTACATGCGTTCGCACGATGTATTGTACAAATAAATTTACCGTGTAAAACGGCCTTTACAGGCATCATAAATTCATCCTTGCAGCATCTGTCGGACGAACATTGAACTATTTTACACTAAGCCTAGAGGATCTGAGTAACAACTTAGTTCGTGCATTCGTTAATCCCCTCTTCTTAAAATTAAAAGTCACAAGTCAATCGTTCATCGCCGACTCAAGAATATTCACGCAGCTGCTTCATCAAGGCCAAACTACCCGGAATATTTTACCACTTTTTGAAGATTCACGCCCGCAGGAGTTTTATTTTGCCAAATATGATAAACCTACCCAAGGGATTCCCTAGCAGATGACGGTTTTATGGAGACCGTAAATTATTTTCAAATTCCGTTTTCTAATTGCCGGTAGTACATCGTCCTTTTCCAAGGCCTGATAACTAAGAAAATAGTTATAATTTCATAAAACACCATGCTCATGGTCTAGAACAATGGATCGATAAAAAATCGTCTGCGTTTCGGCGACTCTATATGTTTAAAACGAGGAATAAAAACCATTTTCCCGACATTTTTTATCAGGAGCTATTTGCAGTAATTCCGTTGCCATATTCAAATTCTTATTCCCTTTGAAGTTATATTGCAGCCCCCCTCCGTTCAGGAAATAATCTAGTACAAGATACTAGAGTCAACTTTGCGTTCAGATACAGTTTTGATGCACTGAATAAAACAAAACAATAAGTCTCTCATCCGGTGATCAACCGGAAGGTTTGCTAGATAGGAGATAGTAAATGTGTAAACTAAACACTAATAAGTTAAAGGTGCATCCAGTTCCTTACTCACGACCACCTGCGGCTTCCTGCAAAGTCCTATCATATTCTATCATAAATATAACGCAGAGAAAAGCGTTATCTTTGCTAAAGTGGCAATGAACTTTAAAATGAAGTCGCCGCAACTAATGTAGTAATTATTGATTGGTCCAATGTTGAAAGTTTGAATTGATTAATTGAGATATAAGCTTAGTTTTCATTTTGAACTGAATTTCATCATTCTTTTTAGAAATTTAAGTTGCTAAAATCACCAATTGCAAGGAGAAATTTACCCTTTAGCACGAGCACAACCCAGTTGGCACTAATAGATGAGTTATACCCTTAACGGCGTTATACACGCACACACCTGTTTTTCCTGCATAAAAATCGATACTTTACTACGAGCCTTTTACGGTTAAAAATGTTGAAAAATACAAAACAAACTACGGGTATGTGGTGAACAAAAACAATGCACTGCCTCAGAATCGAACCCGGGGCGCAAGAATGAGAATCTTACACGACACCACTACACCAACAGTACCTGTACCCAGATTGAAATTAAACGGATATAAAACGCTTTTGAAGTAGCCAGGATATAACCGCACTATATTTTAAAACAAATATTCATCGCTGCCGACAGCTTAATTGAAATTTTCACCTAATGGCGGTATACTTGCGGTTCCTAAAAATATCAGAAGGATAGACCCAAGGATTTAAGTAGGAGGTGGCTATTAGGCTTCCGTCTCCCACTTCACACGCACATTGTTAATATTTTCGGCCTTATAAGAAGTTATCCTCAGAGAATTCAAAATCCAAAGGTGTTCTTAGAGTATCCTCAGTTCAACTAATAGAGCGAGTTACTGATATTATGGCATTGACCCAAATATCAGATGTCATTCAGGGCCACGTGTTCAAAGATAAGATCACATGCACCGCAGTAAATCAATGGAGGCAGAGATGGGGCAGAAGTTATGAATATTCCAGCTCTATGACCCTGTTTTTTTTTTCTTCGCTTAGCTCTTCTCATTCTAGCAGTTGCTGATGCACCTCGTCACATCATATATTACCCTCAAGTTTACAATTCTCTAGCTCACAAAGAGATAATAACTGCGCTCAAAAATGCATGTCATGGACGGTAGAAAAAGGAGACTAAATAAGCACTGGAGCTCTCGAAACCTGATGCTGGAGGAGAATAACCTTAGGATGGAAAGAGATGAGTAGGAGATAAAAGCCGCACCGCACGGAAATGGAAAACACTGATGCTATGAAACTTGAGACTATATTCATTCCTTACCCGGAGAAGGGGGAAAAACGGATTAGTCCCTAGAGTAGACAATGTAGTAAATTACTTGCCAAGTAGACGTAGATGGCGGTGGGGTTTAGTCCTCACCTACTAATCCTGTGGTCCGCGTTCCACAAGTGTGAGTTTTTCACCACCGATGGCATGGGTGTAAGAGTTAAATTCTGCGCTCGAAGTCAAAGTTTTGTTAGACCACGCCTGAGGCAGGTCTAATGAAGTTCATCAGACGATTTCGTGAAACCCGTAACAACACCTTTTGTTGGTGCTGACAGGTGTCAGTCCCGACAGCTTTAGTTCGGATAAAGTCAAACCTACGAAATTATGGTTTAAAGTTAACGTTATGCTCCACGCAAAGCCATTTTTTATTCAGCTTTTGTGATGTTGTGACTTCCAAAGGTGTTCTGTGCTTTATCACGAGGAATATCCTAGTTTCACTTAATTTACGGGGTAGTATACTAAAAATATATAAAAATAAATTATATGTTGAATACTACATGTAATTTATCGTTAGGAATATCGCAGGCTTAATAATTTACATAAATACATTCTACCTACTAATTTACATAAATACATTTATGTAAATTAGTAGGTAGAGTATTAAAGTAGTTTCTTCTTTGGAAAGCCAGCTGAGTTTCCTCCCTTAAGGAATCCGCACACAACCAGAAGCTTATCGGGTGTACGTACAAAGCGAATAGTCTGGAATAGTGGCATCCTTCATTATTATCTTACTTCATTTACTCCATCCTTGGTCTCCCTCAGTAATTCTTTTATCATTCGTAGCTACGTTCATAATAATTTTCAGGTTTTACAGCCGTTAGCCGTTTCAAAAGACATCCCTAATTTATTAATTTCTATGCACTGAAAGTTAAACAAAAGTATTAACAAATTTTTTAATTTGATAGTAAAAAACTGCTCATCGATTAATCCAAGATAAAACAACGTTGATGATAAACCCGAAGGAAAAAAGTAGTTTATAGTACGATTAGGAAATTAGTACGATTAGTACGATCAACGATTAGGAAAAGTTAGTAAAACCGTGCTTAAGGGAGGAATGTTTGAAAATGAAAATTTACATAAACTGTGTATCCCGACCACAAGTCTGAATCGGAGACCACCAAACAATTATTTAAGGTTTCTTGTCTTTATGGCATCATATACTTGCTACAACATTGATTTTTAGATGAGATTTGGATGTAGATAAAAACTAGCAAATAAAAGCCCAAAGAAGAAGAATTGGAGAGGAAAGATGAATTAAGACAACTTTGAGGTGAGATGGAGGCAAATTCATTGAACCAATTTGACGACAAACACCGTCTAGCAAACGGTAGGGGAAGGAGAAATTAATTGTGAAAATTACGTTGGAAGACCAAGAATGGAATACAGCAAGGAAATTATGAGGGGCATTAAAATGAAAAGTTATGAAGGAACACAAAAGTTAGCTGATGGGAGAGTGAAGTGGAGAGAGGCAGCGAACCTCTCTTCCGATTGACGGCTGCTGACTATGATGATGAAAACAAGGTTGGGGGAGATTTAAGAAATAATTTTTAGAGAAATAATTGGGATATTGTTCGGCATCGGAAAGGTTTGAGAATCGAAGAGTTTAAGATGCGGACAACATGAGGCAATAAGGCATACAATCAGGGTTGGCTTAGAATATACCGATGATTTTTGGGTGAGGAGCTGCGCAGGATCTGGCTAACCACCTATCAATATTGATAAAACTGATCAATGATTTAAATGATGATGATTTAAAAATAAATTAAAAAATACTTCTTATTTGTTCTCTTTAAGACACAACACTTCAGCCAGGTTTTAAAATCTCTTCCTAAACGTAATCTCGGTATGGTATCTTAAAAGGATACTCTCTCCGTTCAATGACACATATGTCAAGATATCGATATTCAGAGGTACTTCATAAGGTCAAAATTTTTAGTTAATATCACATTATTTTAAACGCTACTTCACGTAACGGTAATAGTAAACCAGGTGTTATAAAACCGGGACTAAGAAAGCATTAGTCATTAAGTACTGTGGTTGAAGGGTTACGCCTTCTACCGTCATATTAGCCGTCATATGGTGGAACCGCATTTTTCGAAAATGAAAATACAGACTCCGTACCAACTGTCGACCTCATTTTACGATTACGACACGTTTTTCCACGTATTACATCGGCATCAACCAACGTCATCAGGTACACCATTATACTTGATGATGACGATGTAATGCGTCAGAAAACGTGTAATCAACAAATAAAAGGGACAGTATAACGTGTGTACATTTCATTTTGTCAATTTGCAATGCGCTTATCTCATTTCCGGGAAAGACTTTTGTTGCAATTAAATGACGTACTAAGCAAGTGAACTGTCCTAAATATGAACATAAATTGTTTTCTACAATTACTTTCATGAATGCTAAATCTTTACTGAGAATTACTGAGACCGTTGCACAGTAATCAGAAATTTTTAAAAAACTGGACCAAAAGTCCAAAATTGTTATTTTATTGAGATATAAAACCATTCCGCATACTTCGCAACCAATGGTTGTTCAATGCTGAATGGTACGTACGAAATTTGTCATGTATTACAGCCATTGGTTAGATACAAAGGCTTAAATATGACCAAATTTCTCCAAAAAATATCTTCACTTTGCTCCGAAAAGTAAAGTTGATGGTGAGGTTGTGGGAATACTTTTATGGAATAAAAATTATATGTCCAATTAGCATGGCACTTTCCCTTTACCATGCCTTAGTTTTATAAATTATTATTTATATCTATGTGCTATTACGACAAAAACTGACGGACGCTCTTTTCAGACGAAATTTAGCATTAAGCAGTAAATATGAATGGGTTTTAGGCCGAGGCTCGTGAAGACACATCAGAAATTGATTTAAAAAATAAACCTTATTTTATTAAATCTTCTTTAAGTTTTATTAGATTAGATTAGTTAGCATTACATATTTTTTCTTAGTTTCAGGGATTATTTTTTTTATCTATAGGCTATTACGTCACAAAATGGCGGACGCTGTTTGAAAATAAGAAAAATTAAACAATCTGAAACTTAAAAATGGTAGGAAAACCAAATTTGAAGATTTTTTAAGGTATTCCTGAAGAGAAATTTTAAAACCGTCAGCGACGACTTGAATAAATTTCATTTTCCGATCGTCCTTCCGGGTTCCGGCCCCGCGCGTCGCACAGCTGTTCAATAAATCAACGAGACGCGGAAACCTTTGTCCTCGCATCAATGGAGCAATTCTCACACAGGAAGGAAGTCGGCGAAACTATCCCGGGACCTTTGCTCGTCAAAATCTGACGCGCGTCGATGCTTTTTCGTCCAATCCGTGGCCTGATTCGGAGTCGCCCCACGTCCCAGGCGCACGAGACAGATCCTCAACGAAGAAAATGTCCCCCTCCCTTCCTCCAAGCCAATTCGCCGCTCAAGGGAAATTGTAACCCCTCAACCTCCTCCTCCTCTAGGCGAGACGACAGCTTCAAGGCTCGCCATCCTCATTTAGATATCCTCTCTTTCCTTCCATCCATTCCAAGCTGATAACGATTCCGCACTGGTACTTACATCACTCGTCGAGTCCCCACGTGAATCAGTTCCCCCGGGAGAACGCGACCATTACGTCCCAGCTGCATCAAAGTTGGACCAGTTACGAGTCAAACCTTCATGTCTCTCCGCGCCGGAGCGGCCTGACGTGAAACTCTTACAAGGCATTCGGATTGCATTCCACCTCGAACCTCACTGGACTTTCCACCAGAGAGGAATAATATAAAATATTCGTGAGAGGAAAAATTTAAAGGAGAAGGAAAGAGATACTATCTTACATTTCCACGTGTTCTCACATTTGTTCCTTTTTTCACTACGGGAACATTTTCGAATTTCGGAGGATCCTTGCATAAAGACTCGGAAGTGTTCCTTCCATGGAAAGGAAACGGCGTGTGCCAACTTGTGTTTAGATGCATCCCTAGTTCTGACTGGGAGAGAGTGACAATTTAAACACAAAAGACTACTAGTAAATACTGAAATCAAGGGTTTTCAAGAAATTAAGTGCATAGCCACCGACAAAGGCAAGTACCTAAAGCAGTTTTCTCGAACCCTAGCATCTTATATGTGCCAGTAGCCCCTAAACCTGTATGTCAGTAGCTGAAAGGAGGTAACCCTTATCTCTGTATATTATTTTTACGTAGTTCTAATGAGAATTTCATTCGTGTATTTCTATTTTTTACATACAAGGCAACTTTTTACGACAAGTCTGAATCAAATTCTAGTATGTTTTCTAACGGCAGCGAAATGATAGAGAAAAACGTTTCGTCTAAATTTTCTGCCTATATTTTCACTTTTACCCAAACGGCACAGACATCCGATAAATATGGTGTAAAGTGTTTCTGACTATAACGGCGCAAGAAGTAAACTCCATAAAAGATGTGGTCTAGCCTATCGTCCGAATAGACTAAGAACTGGCTCCGTCCTAGTCTCCGTAAACCGTGAAACTCTTTTTCGAAGTTTTATTTTTCAGTAACTAAAACACATTTCACCTACAATTTCTTTTAATCGTTTACTAAATGACTTCTGATTATTAAAAGTTAGAAGTTTCCCTCACCAAAAATCTTCGAATCCTTAACTAAGAAGCTGTTTTCAGATCTCTTAAACTGAAATCGAATGAATCCAGCGTAACACGGTTCTAAATTTTCACTTTGGTTTGCCTAAAATGTGCTTACTTTGCGTAAACGTGTTTGTGACTAATGAGCCATGAATTAATTTTATAACGATGGGAAAGCTTCCCGAGCATTATCAAACGAGCACATCTTGAATTCGACGATCGCGTTGTCATAAACAAATACGACAGACTGGCTGTATTCTCCTGACTGGCGTTCATGTATACTAAAGGGGTAGGAATTTACTGTGTACTGATAGGAGTCTCGGATTGTTTCAGGTAGCAGAGAGTAAAGAGGGGCTGTGCTGATACTAAGTTTAGAGAACCACCTGAGATCCCGCTGTCACCGCACTTAATAAACGAAGGATCCACAAATAAAAAAACCTTCAGACAATGACAGCAAAAATCTTCAGCATATAGAAGGTGAGTAATCTTCAATACATGTCCAGTTATAACAATTTGCCACTGATATTCCTTCAATGTTCTTGCTTTCATAGATATAAGTAACAGTTCTACGTCTTACTGTGCCCATTCCGACAGTGGCTACTAAATTAACTTGCCCTATTTCTGCAAAGGTTTGGTGATTTACATTCTGATCATCGACCGTAGAAAGATTTTACCAAAATGACTCTAAACCTATGCTTACAGTTTCCGGTATCATCATTATACTAAAATTTATTGTGATTCACTAATTTTAAGTTTTTATTATGCCACTTTTGGGCTTATTTAATCTCAACCCCATTGCCCATCATTCAGCTCGACGATTGTTTGGTAACACCACCCTTTTAGATACTCCTATTTTTCAAATCCAAACTTCAAAGAAAATACGAGTCTAAAATCATTTTTCCTCGCCCATTCATGCGGATTTTTCAGAAAAATTCTTTCAATCCTTGCATTCAATATTAAAACAAAGATAGGGATGGGAATGATTCCGCAGAAATTGCATTTTCATAACACTCATATTTCTCCATTTTTACGTTAAATTGAATGAATGACGATCGATGCTCAGATTTATCGTCGAAACGATGTTGATTACTATCAACTAAAGATGAACGACTGGACTATTGAACAATACAAAGAAATGTTTTACACATATGGTATGAAAAGAGGATGAAAAAAGGGTAATAATGTTGTAATTCATATACGATGAGTTTCACTGAATCTTCCTCGCCAAAAAAAAGTCACCAAGGACTCACACAAATCGTCAAGTTCGCTCATTTTCATCATTACCAACCAAGTACTAACTTACAATTAGCAGCATGACAATCAATCTCACATAAATGATTGCACTACTATCATCTAATCGTTCCCGCACAAATATGCTGTGCATAAAATGCATTGATGGGGTACCTCGCCTATTCCAAATATCGGCAAATGCAAAATTGCATATCCGTATGCTCGTATGCACATTGACGAAAACCAGAGATTGAGATAAAGCTTTTTAATTACGAATTTTCGAAACAATTTCATCTACTGAAGAAAGAAATCAGCGATTTCAGTAAAAATAAAACAAGTAAAATAGTCTTGTGATTTTCCAGTACGCGTATTAATAGTAATTACTTCTATCATCAATCCTGGCATCCACTTTGATGGAGTAACTAGCTCTACATACTGCTCTGCGAGCCGCCGCATGGGCGTGTGGCAGGGGGTGTTAGGACACGAGCAGCGCGAAGGAGTAAAGGAGAATGTTAAAGGGGGATGAAAAGGTGAAGTGTATTTCGGCAGTGTTTTCAGTGGATCTCAGTTTTTACTGTGGTCAATTATTATGCGTGGAAAGAACGAATTTTTGCACCTATTTGTTCGGCAATGTATCTCTCGTATTTAATTTTTCCTGTCGAACCTAGAGATGTAGTGCTGCGTCAATGTGATATTCTCTGCGTCACACTGAAACACATCTGTTCGGAATTTCTCAAGCAATCTAAGTTAAACGTGTAGCCTCCGAGTCTCTAGCGATTCCCAATTTTAATCCTCCAAAAGCTCTGAAACACTTTGTTTGCACGTAGCAGTTTTTAACGAAGCGCACAGCTTTCATTTGTATTTTATTTATTTTTCGAATTAAATCTTTCTCTGCGGGGTCCCAAATGCTCGCGGCGTATTCGAGGTGTGTCCTAACCAGAAGGAAGCAGCACCTCGCTTTCACTTATTTATCCGAGGACCTTCCTACTCTATGCTTGATATATCCTAGTTTCTTTAAGGCTGTGCCGGGTATGTTTAATACGTGTGTTCTCCACGATAAGTCTCAAGTTAAAGTAATTCCCAGATAATTTACTTCATCTAACGACTTGATGTTTACTCCACCTACAGTGTAGACATGGCGTTGGTGTGATGACTTCTGCAAGAACTGTACTGCAGTACCTTTAAAAATATTCAGTTCAAACCCCCACTCCTGGCACCACGAGCAAACGTTGTTTAGGTCCGATGATAGAACTTTTAAGTTCGCATCTTCGCCGATTTCGCGGTAGATGACCGCATTGTCTGCAAATAGTCTAAGGTGACTGCCAACTCGAGAACTTAGATCATTTATATAAATAATGAATAAAAGGGGACCAATCACGCTTCTTTGTGGGATGCCAGATGTCACTCTAACCATATCAGAGCTAATGCTGTTAATAACTGAGTTTTGCTTGCGATCACTTAGAGAGTCACGTATCCAATTCACTATTTTTGGTTTAACCCGCATGATTGTAATTTAAATATAACATTTTAGAGAAAGCTTATCGAAATTCTTTCTTGAAATCAAGGAATTACATGTCAACTTGTTTTTTCGATTCACCTGATTTTATGTTGTCGTTGAGAAAGAGCGCAAGCTGTGTTTCGCAAGGTCTACCCTTCCGGAAGCCGTGCTGACCGCGGTGTACGAGGTTTCGATTGTCCAATAAGATCATAATATTGCTAACAATCATTTGTTCAATAATCTTGCATAAAAGCGATGTTAAAGATATAGGCCGGTAATTTCCTGGACAATGTTTGTTTTCTTTTTTAAATATTGGCGTGACGTAAGCTATTTTCCAGTCTTGGGATACTTTGCCCGCGGATAATGACTTACTAAACATGATTTCTAGGAATGGTGCGATCTGTGGCGCTAACCCCTTGAGCACCGTGCAGGCATTCCCTCTGTACTTGGAGAATTTTAGTCGAACCTAGTTGTTTAGCTATTCCATCACGTTGAATAATGATGTCAGCCATAGGCTCATTAATGACAGGAATGTCTGAATCATGCACAGTGCCACCCATAGTGTGACCACTACACTTACAAATTAGTAGTTTAATATGTTGGCTTTGTCGATACTGTTGATGACTACTTCGCCGTTTTTATCCAATAAAGACTTAACAGTTGAAAATTTTCCCTGACGCTCTCTCGCGTAAGACAAAACAGAGGTAGTTGTGGTAATGAATCCATTCCATCAAACCTGTTTCATTTGGTTACATCGTAATTTTATTGAGCTTCAAGCGTAAAACAAGCCATGATTAGAATCCAAAATTCTGATTCGTTCTCATCACTTTCACTGCGTAACTAGCAGCATTTTCTGCGCTCAATTTAAATGCCATGTATCGAAAGAAATTCTGAGTCCGCTAATGCATTTCCAAGGCCAAGCGGGAGACTATGGGTGCTCTTATGCACCCATAAATTCATGCATGTCCGCGCTTCCGTTTCTGCAAATACGAAGGCCTTTCTCGATGCTTGCAAATATTTCCCCATGCACAAAGAAGGGGAAACGCAATCAGGGCTATAAAAGCAACGGAAACAACTAAAAACTACAAAAAGCAGCGTCCGTAGAAATATAAACTGGGGCCTGTTTCTCAAAGTTAAAGTCCACAAGTAACAAGTCTGCAAGTTACAAGTCGGATCTTACAAGTGTGACTTACAAGTGTTTCTTAAACGAAAACGGAAGACTTTTAAATTGCTCAAATATTTTACAAGTGAATACGGCGGACGCCTAGTCCATATTTTTCAGTTTCTCCAGCCATCTTCTATAACCAAGAGTAAGTGCTATGTTGCTCAGTATCTATAAATGCGTGAATACAAGATAAACGGAATTTTTTGTACACAGTTTACCTTAATATATCCCAAGCGAGGACGAATCGTCTGCAAAACTTGAACATCATGAGGAAAAGTCGTTTATTCTATCCAACATGTACTCGAAACGAAGATTATTCACAATTCTTGCATGTCAAGATATCATCTTGTGCAGTGTTTATTTTTCATAGATACGAATGAATAGCGGAATAGCATTATATTGTCAGACAAGCGAAGACTACGAGGTCAGCCATTTTGAATGTTGATTATTAATACCCAAAGGGAACGGCATTGTTTTATCGAAGTAAGTTAGTCTAGTGGTAGCGTACGTAGTCGCAATGCCAAAGGATATGAGTTCTATCCCCGCAATCGGCAGATATTTATCTTTCATTTTGATGGTCTAAGGAGAGATTGTACCACCGATTTATGTCACTTCTTAAAAGGTCTTAAGCATAATTTTTTTTCATTTCACTTTTGCCAGTGCCGTACTCCAGTTTGGATAACTGGACGGCAAATAGCTTCACTTAAAAGGTCATGGATCGCTTATTGTATAGTCTGTCAACCCTGAATAAACTCTCCAATCTAATACACAACAACACCAGTGACATGAAAAGTAGGTATATTGTTTAATAGTGATAAATAATACAAGTAAACTTGTGCGTAACTTTCGCATATTCAGCCATTCCCACCTCCCCAAAATGATTTATTCTTTATCAAATGAGATCATTAATAAATTGCACGATTAAAAGCAACATACAACATGTCTCCTGTCGGAAATAAATCTTTCATCTCCGTTGTTTATTCACAAAGTCTCCGTGGAGGTGATCTTGGCTCATTACGTTTTAGTGTAAAAGACTTTTCTTTTAACTTTAAATTTTCAACAAAGAATGTGTTTTAACGTAAACTGAGAAAGTTATGTCAAAATTCGGTAAAAAAGCCTATCTACTGATACTTTATTCATCGCGTTCGTCTCTATCGCCTTCCTATCAGTTGAGAAAAGGAGATCGCAAGTCGCTTTTCATTTGTTTTCCCAGTTATTCTTTCCGATTTACTACGATTTACTCACCTCGGAGGACTATTAGAAATTTCCTTACTAGTTACAAGGACTTGTAATTTACAAGTCTGTTTGAGAAACAGAATGTGTCGTAACCATGAAAACACATCTGAGTAAACACTTGTAACTTATGAAATGGAATTGTAACTTGTGAACTTGCAATTAGTAGGCTTGTACGTTTGAGAAACAGAATTTCACAAGTTACAAGTGAATAGACTTGTATCTTTGAGAAACAGGCCCCCGGTTGATACTAATTTGACTTAAAAGATTAATGATTGGTTGCATTTATTTCCTTTAAATAAAAATCCGAAAGCATTATGCCACAAAGAACCATCACGTAGGTTTCGGCAGAAAATTCCAGGATTTATTTCCAAAGTGACTATCCTTCTTGAAGCCAATCAAAACAAAAAAGAATTGTAAAATAATACATAAAGGATTTAACATAGAAATTTCATTCTCGGTAAAATGTAGTTGTTTCAGTTAGACGCCATTTCATAAATAAAACCTGTTTAAGTACACGTGAAAATAAGTAGTGTGCCCTTCAAGGCTACGCCAAAAATATTGTAAAGATTAAGAGATATCAGCTTGGAAACATTCACTTCACATTGGAAGAGGGGACAACCCTATATCCGTATGGGAGAACTGGGGGGGGGGGGGTGAAGAGGAGTATGGATGTGAGGAGAGAAGGGCAAAGTTTCCGTAGTTACTGCCAGCGCGTTTCTGTTAAATAATGAAACCCGATTAAACAGAGTACTGTTGACAATACAGGGTTCGTCATACAACAGTTTTCATTAGTCCATTGCGCATATTCTATAAGTTTGCGCTAACGTCGAGTTTGAAGCATGTTTCAGGGTAGTTCTCTCATAAAACCACATTATAAATGCTTGATGAGCGTTGATTTTTCATAATGCCCGTTTTTAAAAGAGCGCTCAGTGTCGCTTGAATATATAGACAGGGTCTCCGTTTGATGGCTGAAATAATGAAGGTTTGCAAGGGCAGTGCGTAATTTATCTCACGTCAGATTTTTTAAGCGTTTTGTCTATAGAACAGTTCAAGAGGTTTTTAGGGACATAAAGGTTACCGCTTTTTTTTAAGTTAATTGATTTTTGCGATTTCAACTATTCCCGCAGCGCTATCCCACGGTAAAGACAACAGGTATACCAGCAATTCGGAAGACTACGGAAGATTCCATGTTCTGTTTCTTTTTTAAACACGCCCAGAAACGCAACACGATTTCTAGTTAAACATAAACCCGAAAATAAAATATATCATCAGTTACATTTATAATAACCAATTAATTAGGAAATATGAATGCATCTAACAATTCAACTTAACGAATAGGTAAATCATTCCCACGAAGAGACATATCGAATGACGAGCTGCTACTAATGCTCTATCAATCAATCAATTCACTCTTAACTAGTTACTATCTTCGTACCTTCTCAAAGAAGGGGTCCTTCACAAGGACTATGTAATTATAGCGCACAAGAATAAATGAGCGTTTTAGTTGCTACACTCTCTAACAAATAAGTTTTTCCGTAACATTGCTACCCCTATTTCTTTTCTCTTCTCCTTTGCGATTAGCTAATTTTATCCTCGCTACTTTTTTCAATTGACAATTGAAAGTTTTCAAGCATTCCCAATCTCAGATATATGTAAGGAGTAGGTAATTAGATGTTAAAATGAATTTCCGCAGGTTTTTTTTCGCACAGAAGAAAATGTCAATATATAATTCGATTGCGTCTTAATCTGAATTTGCGGTTTACATAGTAAATGAAAACCTAAATACACTACTAATGTGATTTTCACGCTCATTGGTTTTGACTAGCATGTAGGCTAACCGACCGGTCTTTTTGAATGGTTAACTGACTGAAAATGTTCACTAGTAAACCAATGGATTCGATAGATAATCAACGGAATCTACTTTTACTGGTTTACTGGCTGATCGGAATATATCCGCAACTATCACTTACCAGTATTTTAAAACAATTTAGTGAACATGCTTTTTCCAGTTCTACTCAGGAAACTTTCAGGACCGAAGCAAACTTAGCGAAAATTTTCCACGCGAGCGAAAGACACATTACGCGGAAAATCCATATTTATTTCCACGGAAACCAATCTGATAAGTATAACTAACCTTTTGTTGATGTAACCCTTTATGTTTATCTTTTTATAGCTAGCATAGATGCTTTTATGATCTGTTGATTGTTATCTAACGTCATGTGGTGTCGAACTACCTTTGCAATGACAATAACGAGACTGGTAGGCTCCCAACTAGGCACTAATCGGTAGATTCATTCACCAAGTTAAAATTGAAAGATAGACCGTGAGACTGATACGCTTACATACTCTGTTTTCCCTAGAACAATCTGTGAACATAACTGAGCCACGGAAGAGTGCTCAAATAGTAAAATGCAGTGTGATCAGACAAAGACGGTTGCAACGCAGAGAAAATTATAAGAAAATAGTCCTCAAGTCTTTAATTGACTTCATGACTCCAAACCTGCTATGCATCCAGTTGTTAACGATCCCTACATTACCATTCTACTACCACATAAACTACAACAGTGAGCATATTTTAGGTGTGAAATACTCCGAAGTGCTCTTGAAGTTAGGAAATTAATGCCTCAAGAGTAACATGTTTAATTTAACGTAGCGAAATTTTTAAATGTAATAAATTGGGAGAGAGGAATTTTTAACGCCAAACTTCAAAATGTTACTCAGAAGAATTCAGAGGTTTTCACGTCCATTATTTCACTTAATTCAAATCCAAGTGTTTTCCGGAACCATGGCTAATGGCATTAAAAATGTGTTTCATCAAAGAGATATAACCAACCCTCGTTTTTAGGGACTAAGAATTTTTAATGGCCAGAGTAATTAAATAACGTAATCCTTCTCAATCCAGAAAAAGATATCATTTGAGTTAGGACCCTGGAAATTCGGGTGAATTTAATTAAAATCAAATCCCTCGGTTAACAGTCAGCATTCCATTGTTTATCCCCGGCGTTTTTAATGAATTTCTGATTTTTTTTAGAATTCCATGTTTCCTGAGCATATTTCCGGGTGAACACAATGCAATTTTCTTCACAGTTACGGCTTAAAAATACTATGACGGCTGAATGACTCAGTTACGATCTCTCCTCCACGAAAGTTGATCGGATTTATTGTTTTGACGAACAAAATGAAGCTGTTTCCGCCACAAGTCAAAATGAGTAGGCCGGTAGCACGAGAAAAGGATTACAAACTTCGTAATCCTGAGCTTATAAACATTACGTGATTAAATTAAACTGCAGGAGTTGTACTGTCCACTTATAGTATCTAGCGGATTGGGCTGGACGACCAATCGCCGTTCTGGTGTTTTCTTACTTATAGAACTCACCGCAGCAAACGCTAGTGATTAAATGTTGTTTCGCGCTCCGTTTGTCCTCTTAGCCTATATATGACTCTTGAGGCCGGAAGCTTCCCATTCCCTACCCCTTTTACCTATCCTTTGTTCCTTCCTATTCCCCGCAGCCTTCCGTTCCCCGGTCATGAGCGAAGGCTCGAATACCGGTTGGAAGGTGGAGCCTCTGCGCGGAAGACCCGCTTATCCACTGTCCACTTATAGTATGTACAATATTAAACAACACGTGTTTCAACGCTTAGAGTATCATCATTAGGTATATAGGTGGGTCATACCTAATGACGACGCCCTAAGAGCTGAAATACGTGCTGTGTAATATTGTACATCAAATATAAGTGGACAGTAAAACTCCTGCAGTTTAATGAAATGATGTTCCACCACGTAACGCCAGATGCAGTCGAAAAATTACTCAACGTTTTTACAATTTTACGTTAAATCATCTCGCATCAAGCTCGTCCGGAGCTCCCTTTCCGCTGTAACTTGCTTTCCGTCCCGCAAGATAGTTTTAGGAAAATCGTGAGAAATTGCTCATATTCGACACATACAGTCACGAAGAGTGTAATGCCTCTTTAATTGGTCTTCATTTTTACCATTTTCCCTCACAAAGTTATTCCTGGTGATTGATTTCCCGAAAGTCTCTCAGATTACAGCCTCTTTAATATGTGCACGAGGAAAGTATGATTTCTGTCCTTGGTTTTCAAATTTGCTGCTTTCCGACTCGAAGGTATTCCTAGGTATTTATTCGTGATAAGTATCGATGCTCATGATGACGCTTGATGACGACCATCGCCAATTATAGACTATACTTTCTGACGAGATTAGTCTAGTTCAGCGGTTCCCAACCTCTTCTGATCTGCATACTCCTTAGCCAACCATTCCCAAAAGTTGCACCCCTTGCATTAGAAAATGCTTCAATTTTTATCTTGTTATTGCTACTTCAAACTTACGCCCGCCATTAGGAAAATCGTGAGAAATTGTTCATGTTCGACACATACAGTCACGAAGAGTGTAATGCCTCTTTAATTGGTCTTAACGTTTTCACGATTGACTTTTTGCGCACCCCTAAATCGCCGAGCACGTAACCCTTAGGGGTACGCGTCCCACAGGTTGGAAACCTCTGCTCTTGAGAGGATAGGCCTCCTCCGAAGACCACTGGTTTAGTGCATTAGACTGTTCCATCGCTACCTAAGAGATTTAGAGAACCGATCCAAGACAATAACTAAGCACAGTAAAATGATATAGGTATATCTCCCTCTAATCAACTACCTCGTTGAATTTGCGCGGAAATACCAAAATAGTGAATGTCTACTAGAACACTATTTCCTGGGCTCTACGCTCCTGTTGTAGATCTGTGGGAAATCTAATTGTAAGAACGTGCAGTAGGACCTTATTTCTTTGAAACCCACTGAACCAAAATCCGGTTTCGTCAAAACGGTTCGTCAATGAAACATGAAAAACTCACAAGCTCTTCAACCGCCAGGAAATCCCAAAGGATTGAGTGTTTCAGGATTTTTGGAACATTCTTGGTTTCAAAAAGTACATAAGAGGTATTTAGTTAACTAGAAATTAATTACGAACACATTAATAAAGGAAATAGAGGAAGAGCATTTTATGGGCAATTAAAATCAAGGAGCGAATCTCTTCCGACAGCTCAAATTGTGTCCACCCCATTACTTCGGAAAACCGAGGTTCAACATTAACAACAACCAATAGATTTTATTTAGAGCCGAGCCAATTGGGTCATCAAATGTAGCACCAACGTAGCGGGGGAGGGGGGAGGTGTTCAATGGGGCTTCCCATATAATCTCCGCACTAAGGAGAAGGACAAGCGGGGCAAAAAGGGCAGGCAGTATTTGAAAAATAAGGTCTCACAATCAGTTAGGTAAGAATAACATCAATACCGGCGGCTAACGGACTTCCATCCTTGTTTCTAACAATTAGAGATTGTTGCACAGAGATGAGAAGTAACTAAGGCACGTGAAGCATTCTGTTTACATCTTTTGAGCGCCAAGCTATTTCGGATGGTTTCTGTCATCCCGGTCAATTAATAAAAGCAATTAAAAAGAACATCAGCGGCACTTGACGGGAGCACGAACACAAGCTCATTATTTTGTTATCGCACAACATCTCTTACCGTTGTTAGCGTATCGGCATAACCCTCGAACCACAGCTCTCAGAGTTCAATCCCGCAGAAAATGAAGCTGGTGCACTCGTGATCTCGACTCTAGCTATCTCCTAAGCCTATTCCGTCATGTCCTGAAAATGAGAGAAAACAGCAATTAAACATTTTTGACGGAGAATATCGATGTACAAGATGGCGCTGGCCCAAGTCACAAACAACTTCATCAGCTGTGCATTGGAATCTACGTTAAGGTATTTATACATTAAGATTTGTTAAGCTACAAATTCACCACCGGCGAGTTTGAGTTAAATATAGATAACATAAACTGATGGAGGCAGGCGACACTTTGTGGAATTTTGCTACGTTTAGCATGGTGAAAATAAATCACTTCGTCGGTACTATTACACTTCAATTCTTTATACCCGATCAATACCAACGGCTATACGTCATTTTCAAGGTAGCATAGACGTTGAAATCGATTGGGAATAGAAAACCTTAGTAGAAAGTGATTTTTCCACTATACTAAACGTAGATAACACAACTCCAACTCGCATAATATCCACAGTTACTAATTTTGCTGGGGGTGTGAGAATGGATCGCCAGATATCCAGAGGGAACGAGGAGGATAGTAGAGCCAAGAAAAGGCCCCGCACGCTTCCGCTCATATCCCGTTGAGGAAACCTCGCTGTGGCTTCTAGGTGGCTTATCACTCCGAGATTCACCTCGATTGCACTCTCAACACTACTCCCTCACCAAGTCATAGTTATAACATCAAAATCTACAAAATACCCTGCAAGCCGCCTCAAGGGTGTGTGTATTAAATGGCATTACAGAGGACTCTGCGCACTCCCGGGAGCGATCCCTCCAGGGGGGGCAAGACTGTAACTTTTGCCGCCCGTCGACAAACGTCAATCGTCACTCTTGCTGTCTAAATGGACATTGGCGAGTCTTGAGGAGTTTAGGCGAGTCTATAAACCTCATTTTTGACAACATGGTGGCCACCACTGATCTCACCTCAGAGTTTGACAACTATTTCGCACGGTGACTATTGGTATCGTATTAATTTTTTCACTGTGAAAATGTGCGCCTAGAGTGAGAGAGAGAAACGTAAAATAATTTCGCGAACCTCGAGTGAAACCAAACGCCGCTAGAGCCAAAAGTCTGTATGCGCCTAGTTCGCTCTTCAGTCCTAATTTTATTGACAGTCGACAAGTTTAGCGATGTCAATGATTGACTTTTAACGCTTTTTTTACATACAACCACTTACCAAGGCCCTAAAACTGTCAACGGTCGATATAAACGAGGGTAAGAATGCACATTAGGTGCACACAGACTTTTTGCTATGGCAGTATGTAAGCCGCTAAGGTACAAGTTCTATCGAGGTTCGCGAAAATGTTTATGGTCACTCCCTCACACTAGGCGCACATTTCCACAGTTAGAAATTTCAAAATATGTCAATACTCACTGCGAAAAAAAGTAGTAAAACTGTGAGGTGATCTCAGCGGTGGTCTCATTGTTGTCTATAGTGAGTTTCATATACTCGACAATGTTCTTTTTTCGCCGCATGGAAAATGATTAGCGTGTTTCGACGTTGGGCAAAAGTAACAGACTTACCTACCCCACTGGGAGTCCAGCCTCGATAGCGAGCGGTACTCTTCACTCCCGGTGAATCGCATCTGCGCTGGGTCACAGGAACGTGCACGGTCGACAATGTACCCTCCTCAACAGCGGTTAGTTGATCCCGTTTCGGCACGTTGTTCCTACTCGATAAGAGTGAGTTGCCCTCTCCCACTGCCTGTATCTCGCAATGTGTTCAAAATCCAAGCGGCACACGCGATTACTAGCTCGGCTCGGGAGAGACGAGACCAAGGAGGTTAAAATGAAATGGAAGAGGCATGGCCGTGAATGCTCATGGTCGAAGTTGAGGGAAGAGCAGGGGTGCATGGGAAGGAATTTTGAGCCGAGTATGCGTGACCTACCAGTCACAAATAATCCCATTACATGTGTATTTTAACCGAGGCCTAAAGCTCTGGATAGGGAAGGTACGGGCAACGCAACCAAAACAGACCTACCCAGTACATGGGGAAGGTAGTGAGTTGGTAGTGAAAGGGAGATTTTTCTGCGGTAAAAACATTATTTCCAAGCATTTGAGCGAGTTTGAACCTTGTGATGTCATTAATTGTGATGTTTATACCTATAATCAGTAATTGAAGAAGTGATTGAATTGGGAAGTAATTGATTATTAGTAATCTGATTACCGGAAACCATTACATTTGACTTACTTTTACTTGTAGTCATTACTTTTTTCACATCGTAAATTTTACTAGTAATTTACTCCAAAAGTAATCGTAACATTTGTGTAATCGTTACTCTCGAGGCAATTTTTGATCGGCGTCTCAGTGACAATGTCGATTAGTGTTTTTTTTTGTTTTGGACTGCATGTGCAGTTCTTCACAATCGTTTACTTTTACTATTTGTTTCGACAACTCCCCCTTCAGCGTATTTTCAAGCCGGATCTCCACAAGAAACATTTTCCACGTAATATTTTTCACAATTTTCAAAAGCTGTATTGCAACCAAGCTTCTAAATATCGGCTGTCGCGGCCGATATACCGGCCGGTATACCAGTAGGTACCGTTGAGAGTCGCAAGGGGAGGAAGGTTGTACGAAAAGAAGAGTACCAGGGATCAAAGGGAAGGGGTTCAGGGTTATGAGATAAAGGGTTAGAGAGAGAGTGAAGGAGAGAGACAGGATGGTAGAGGAGGAAAATAGAGAGGAGGATAGAGAAGGGAGCAGAGTAGAGGAAGCTAGCCAGGCGTTTGGGGGAGTTCAGGAGGGTCTTTGATGATGCTAACCATTTCTCTCCTCCTTCCCTCCCCCCTCAATACCCGAACGTATCACCCGATATATCGGTTGTCAGACCGATATATCGGGCCGAAACGTATGGGTCGGATAAGCCCGAGTTATTCTCGGTGGGGATTTCTCCTGAATTTCTTGTTATTGAATGGTATATTGAGCGCGATAGTAAAAAAGACCTCGGACTGAAACGAGAAGTAGAGATTTCTTCTCCCTTCTCATCAGTCATCACAACTCCAATTCCTTCTCCTCTTCTCCACACCCGTCGTTGCCCGTGGGAATGTATCGCCCGATATCCGGTACCCGATATGCAGGAGCCAAATCGGTACGATCCCGATACCCACTATTTAGAACTTTTATCGTAACAAAATGTAGATTTCGTGCATTCACTTGGTTGAATAAACAAGGCACATTTCAGCGCAGCATCCTCGCTTCGCTTCCCAGTCAGTTAGTCAGTCGGCCAGTGAGTAGTATCTACAATTCCCGAAGAAGAAAACTTCTTTTTTGAACACTTTGAACAGATATTTTGAACCTAACACGCCTCTGCGGCGGATTGCAGGATAGTATTTATATGCAATCTGGAACAAACAAATTACATTGCCACTGCTGCGGACTGCTGCATCCACTTTGGGAAATACTATCTAGATTTTTAAAACGAATTTAAAAATCCCCAGGATTTACGTATCTCGAAATTCAGCAATGCTTGGATTTCGTCGAGTATTCGGGCACCATACTCATCAAATTTTAGGTGCAGCTATACAAGAGGAGTCAAGCTATACAAGAAATGGTCCAGGAAGAGCCAGGATTCCAGAAAAAATTAATATGTTGGCCTTTGCAGACGATGTAGTGATTGTGGCCGAAAATAAAGAAGAGCTTAAAGAACTAACTACAATACTTTTAATGGAAGCCAAGAAAGTGGGCCTACAATTAAATGAAGGAAAAACTAACTACATGAAAATAAACAGATATGAAGAGGAAGAGGATTATTTAGAAATACTCAATTATAAGTTCAAAAAAAACAAATCAGTTCAAGTACTTAGGGGTAACAATAACAAGTAATAACAAAGAAGAGACCGAAATTCTCACCCGACTTGCGGCAGCTGAGAGAACCTACTGGAGCCTAGTAAAACTTTTGAAGACAAACTCCTATCACGAAACACAAAAATTCGTATCTATAAAACAATTGTCCAACCAGTACTACTGTATGGTTCCGAAATATGGTCGCTTACAAAAAGATCACCAAAAAAACTGATAAGGTTTGAAAATAAAGTGTTGAGACGAATATGCGGCCCCATTAAAGAGGGAGAGACATGGAGATTAAGGAAAAATAAAGAGTTGAGGGAACTATACAAAGGACCAGATATTGTGGGTATAGTCAGAAACAGACGACTAAGATGGCTAGGCCATGTCCTCAGAAGAAGTGACAGCAAAATGTTAAAAATGATATGGAAAGGAAAACCGGAAGGCACCAGACCACCAGGGAGACCAAGAATGCGCTGGAGCGACGAAGTGAAGAAGGACCTCGAAAAAATGGGAGCTCAACTCGACACAGCAGAGGACAGAAGGGCATGGAGGCGAGTGGTTGGCGAGGCCAAAGACCATTTAGGTTTTCAATGGCCACAGGAGTAAGAGTAAGTATACAAGAGGAACATAAAGACATCTATTATAAAGTAGCATCATCTTTCATTGATCTGAGCCAAATTCGTGATGCGTTTGCGTAAGTGCTTATTATTTGATGTGATGTTTCATGCTGTTGCCATTAGGTTGAGTGCAAATCAAATGCAGAAGGCCATGAGGATCATGACTATAATACATTGACTTGGAATAATTAAGATTATTTATAAATAAGCTATTAGCTTTAGGAGAACGTACTTCAGGTAAGAAAATTGCTAAGGATCATTTAAAGGATTTTATTAAGTTGTCATCACCATTATACCTAGCGGCTGGATTGCGTTTTACTTGATGAGTTACACCACAATATGGTTTCGTTTCAATACAGTTTTCTGCGTCGTAATAGTACGATATTCGTTTCAATACGGGTTTAATAATTCAATTCAAGGTTCAATACGGAAAACCGTAATGAAACGAAAACAAAATGTGGTGGAACTCGTCAAGTGAAAAGCAATCCAGCCGCAAGGTGTCGACCGTAATAGTAAGCTACGTACGACATAGAAAACCGAATGAAAAACCGTAAGGTACATAGATGTTAGTCTGGGAACAAATATCATGTATTATTAATTTGTTATCTCTTGTGAATAGTTCATATAAGAACTCGAGTGTGAGTTATGCTCAAATCCATCAAGATAAATTCCTTTTTTTACTGAAAAAATTACCATCATAGATTTTTTAGAAGTCTAACGCTCTTAGAATTCCATGTAATGGTAATCATAGAGTTTGCCATCACATGCAAAGTAATTATAATATACATCACATGTAAAGTAATACTAATAATTCATTTTTAGTTGTAATTGATTACTCTTTGCGCAAGTAATTATAATCTTCCCCGATTACATGTTTTGGGTAATTTACCCAACAATGTATTTAATACCACAATGTTGAAATACCACATATCTTCTTTACTGCACAGTCTGGTGTAAGGATGGATATGCAGAGAATAAAGCGGAGACTTGCTAAAATGACTGCGCGAATGCATGAACAAAAACATAAAAATAACTCCCGTTAAAATTCCGCGCCCGCGTTCTCGCATTTTCTATACATCAAACTGCGCAATTAAGTTCCGCGTGTAAAACGGACTTAACAGCGGCAGTTCCCATCCTTTTTCTCTAATTTCCCAACCCCTTAGTCAACCATTTGCAAAAATCGTGACCTTTGTATTAGCATAGTTTATTATTTTAACATTCTTACCGCTATTTTAACCTTAAATCGGTCATTGTTCAAGTTTTTATTCGCGTAACCCCAAACCGCCAAGCACGCACCCCATAAGCCCAGCTCAAGATTGGCGTCAACTTGTAATGTTAACCGAGAATTGGTGTATTTAAGGATAAAAGTACGATTGGATGACAAGTAGAGCTTACGCCGGAACTCGCCGTCCATCTTCTTTAATTTTCGTGGATCATGATGTACGTGGATACAGCATAGTGGATGGTAATAATCTGTTTGATTAATATTGAAATAATATATAAGCCGGTTACTCTCGGCGTACTAGCCGTGGAAACGCGAGGGATATAAGAAGACAAGCCTAGCAAACGAAGAACTATATTCTAGGCACGTACTGCACAGGAGCTGTCGTTAACCGTGAACATGACAGTTGGGATTGGTTGAACTTTGAAGTTAACGGTTGATGTTTACACGGTTGACGCTTTCACGCGGTCGTAAACAAAATATGGCAAGATTGAGCTCTGCGGCCTATATTGCATTAAAGTAAAGAAAATAATCCAATGGGCGTAAAAGCTTTAGCATCACTCGTCAGAAAAGGCAAATGCCAAAAAATATACCCGGATAGCCAAGCTGTGGTGGTTTATGGGAAGGTTAATTTCTCGCCAGTGACCAACCACAGGACAACTGTACTCAATCCAACAATGGGAGTCTTCACTAGGCAGTAGGAGTTTTGGATGCCGGAGTTATGACCACCATCCACATTTTCTGTGATTGTTTATGGGAATGTGATTCTGCGTCAGGGACAATCACAGAGCAAACACACTTCACACACACTCAGAAATCATTCACTCACACTCAGGCAAAACTTCGGGTAGGAAACTCAGTCAACAGAGCGAGTCAACAAAATATAGACAAAACTAAAGTTAAAAGAGGGACGACACAGAGAATAAGGGAAAGACGAGGTTGCGTATCAAATATACGCATTTCGGCCACAAGTTGGCCCTCTTCAATGAACTGAAGGTAAATAAGCACCAGCAACTCAAGGTTGTAAGTCAACTTACAACCTTGTTGTAAGAACATGCTCGTCGTTGGGTTGATGTGAAAAGTTGAAGGGTTTTCCCTTTAAATTCTACGCACTCGAGAAATATTTATGATGTTTCGTGTTCTTTTGTCCCTCCACGCAGAGAATTTCACACTGCTGTCACTTCGTACGCTACATCAATAAAATACTCCTAGTTGTGATAAATCAATAGAAAGGTATTGAGAGGTAAACTAATAGCGGAACCAAGCACGACACCACTGTGAAATAAATGAGAAGAATGCAGCGGAGAGCCATACCACAAAGTTCTTAAAAAGCGATTTTCATAAATATTTCGCAATAGTTTCTAAAAGTATTAGCAGGGTTATTTAACATAAGCAGCCACTTTGCGCGTAATGCTTTTGATTATTCTTTCCAGTATCCAGCTCATTAGGTGGCGAAATAATTATCCAGTTAAGGAAAAAACAAATACTACAACTTTCCATCAATACAGATAAGTTCGCTTACATATGCCACAACGTGCTTAGCTCATAATGTACCCCAACCTCAAACTATAGTGCCTAACCACAGGAGGGGTCAAAAACATCCACCAAAATCTATCATGAGAGAAAACTATCACTTTGAAATACAGTGAATTTGCATTTAACATTTCTACAGGACCAAAATCCGTGCGGGCAGTGGTTAATCTTCCCTCAAAGGCCTCTTCCACGCCTTGTACCCGGAAGGAACTCAGCGCCGGAGCCAAACGTCCTGATCATCTAGGAGCAAAAGTGAATCTAGCGCACAATTGGACAGGGACCTTTCGCCGAATCACCCACCGAAAGTTGCCATGACACAGACGGAATCACTGCCACCAGGTGAAGATGAAACAGTGGACGAGGAACAAACTCAGGTACGAAATGTTAAAATATTTTTTTTTTTTCTGGGGTGCTATTACCCACGATTTATCCCAATCTTCATCATTTTGCTTTGATGATTACTAGCTTAAAAAGTAGCTTAAAAAGTACAGCTATGAGCTCTATTAATGTGAATTCAAAACAGATTGATAGGTTAAACTTATTATTTTAATTCTGAGGTGTCATATTACATATGGCATTTACCTACTAACCAGAAAACGTTGATTTGCGTTTAAGATACCAATTTCACGATTTCGCCAAACACTAGAAGTAAACTACTGGCAAACTACTTTTCAGCAAAATTATCAAAGAGCATGAAACGAATCTAAGTTTACTTCCCATAATATTTGTCCGGAAGAAAAGGTAATAATTAAAATTTGTGCAGTAAAACACAAAAACTGAGCATGTCACTTTATTATAATAAGTACATACTTCACGTAATACAAATTCATAGTCTACTCAAAAAAACTTCAAGGCCTGTTTCACTGCGTAATGTATCATCCACCGATTTTAACCTAGTACAAAATATTTGCGAACCATAATGGCATGTCTGTGGCTGAGTGGAAATGGCAGAGTAGGGGGGATCGAATTATTAGTTGAAGGGTTGGGGAGGGTGAGGGAGTTCAAATATCTTGGCTCCTACGTCACTGAAAGTGGAGGTTTGGAAAGGGAGCTAAAACACAGAATTCAAGCGGGATGGGTGAATTGGAAAAGAGTGTCAGGTGTTTTATGACAGAAGAATAAAGAAAAGGTTAAAAGGAAAGATCTTTAAGACAGTGGTGAGGCCGGTCCTGATATATAGCAGTGACATCTGGCCGGCGAAGAAAGTATTAGAGGAGAAACTAGATGTGACAGAAATGAGGATGCTGAGATGGGCTATGAGTAAGACAAGGTAGGATAGAATTAGAAATGACATAATCCGGGAGATAGCTGGAGTGGCGGAGGCATCAAAGAAGGCTCAGGGAAGTCGGCTACGCTGGTCTGGGCATTTCATGAGAAGGGAGGAGAGCCATGGTACAAAAAGGATGCTCGACCTAAAGGTGGAGGGCAGGAGGCCCCGAGGAAGACCAAGGAGAAGGTGGAAGGATGGTATAGCTAAAGACATGAGGGAGAAGAGACTGAGTGCGGAGGATACGAGGGACAGAAAGGAGTGGAAAAGAAAAATAAGGAACAGCGACCCCTGGGCAAGGGAAAAGCTAAAGAGAAAGAAGAAGAACGGTATGTCAAAGGGGTTTTCTATGGATTAAGAAGATAAAATTGCATGATTTTTATTCGCCATTGACACAAAGTCTATTATAAACGATAAAGTCATTCACCATTCAAATTAAGAGCTTCGTAATATTTTTAAGTCGAAAAAAGTCAGGTTTCAAAGTTGTAATAGATTATTCTCAAATAATAGGTCCAAATAATTTCCGATTTCTCGCATTTATTTGGTGGCATACCAGGCAACTCAATTATACGAAGTTATCTGAATGCTAAAAAAACGCAACAGATTTTTTGTTTAACTCCAAGGGAGTAGTTAAAACAATATATTTGAGCTTTAATCATGGGCACGCTGATGATTTCATTTAACGGGTCCAGAATTAAACCTTAAATTATCCGTTGACATTTTGAAAATTATGCCAAAATCCTTAAAAACACCTCTTTGCTTAAATGAATTATAAATTAGCAAAATATCAACAATACCACACGGTGATGACAGAATTTATGAGTCCATGAAAATTTGTGCCACCATCCATTTTAATAACAAAATAAAATTCAATGAGAAAATATTGGAAAACGGAAGAGGCTCAAAGGATTTTATTTAATTTCAAATAACACAACAATAATCACGCAATAAGCGATGTCAACAATTTTATGAATACATATACTTCTTTGGGGTATATTCCATAAAATTAGCTTATGTCTATTTTCCATGCCGATTTTTTCAAATATATGGCAATTAGCAACCAAAATTAAATCCCCGAGGTCTATAAATCAAAATAATGTACCATTACCATTATTATTTTTCAATAAAAATACAGTGAGTTACAGTAATCCTCCATCATTCCTCAAACGTATGACAAAGGACAGATAGAGAAAAGAGAAAAAGCCTCCAGGTGATCAGAAATTCTGAACGGAAGAAAGAAAATAAACCAATTGTAGGTCATTTTTAAGGTCTTCAGCAAAAATCAGCGGAGTGAAATCGGATAAAGATTGGAAAAGGCAACTTTCTTTGGAAAAATCGCTCGTGGGAGAAGAATCAAACATACGACGGCAGAGGATAGACACAAATGTATTATTTCCATTCTTAAATAGAGAAATGAGGAAATGTAATGCCCTATCCGAATAACTCATAACCCCTCTCCCAAATATGTTAAAATATTTAAGAATAAATATGAAGAGATAAGTGGGAGACCTTTTTTGCATTTTTCACCTGATCATTTGCCTCTAAGCAATGAACTTTAAAAATAAACCAATTCCAATATTTAAACCAAATACTTTACGACAACGAAGCTATATATTTTATAACATTTTCCTTAACTTGTCCCCTACGAATAGCAGTTTGATGTTTGTGTTAGTAACTGATCTGCTTCCCTCTGAGTGTTTTGCTTCCTTCATCTGCTCCAGTGAGATGAGTGAACAATTATTTCAAGAGTATCACAAGAACTTTCTCCTCCAAACTTAGATTCTAGTTTCATCTCCTTCACATACAACACTTACGATTTACCATCACGTGACGCAATCTTCATCATCATGTAACACCTCTAGTGCTCCAAACAAACTCCGTCGCCATTAGGAAATAACACCTCGTAATCACATAGCCTAATTTAAAATAATTTTGACCCCCATGTTCTCCCACCATCACAGTTTCTATGAGTGCAACAGTTGATTCTCCAGCATGCAAAGACGTCTCCTACGCTTGGGTTCTTCGGAATTCAATGCCCTTCAATCGTTTTCCTCCCCATCACTCCTTATTTCACTCACCCAAAGATATGCAATAAATTTCAATACATTAACATATTCCGTCGAAAATGCATGCGCTCTTTATCATGAATGTCCTATTCGCTGGAGCTTCTCTACATGAATTTTTCTCACTGCATGTTTGCTACCGATAGATTTTGATTTAAAGGTAAGTATGCTATAATTTTCAATTTACGTCAGTACGCGGTCCGCAAGGTAGGGATACGGCTGACCGGGAAAATTCATAAATTAAGGACAACGCTTGCTCTGAAAAAAAAACAAATGAAACTGGGTCAAACGTTGTCATAGCTTTGTGCGGCGGCAACATGCATTGATGTATGCCCATTAAATACCCATGCTTGCCCATTGAACCAGGCAAAATGGCACATAATGGTGCCTTTGAAGTATTTTAAAATATGCTGTGAATGCAACGTTTCATCAGGGTATTCTCAAAACTTATAATTAGGAAAGCATTCTAATATTTTCAAAAGGTTTGCGTAACTTTATGAGGATAAAAAGTCAACAAAATTAGCCTTTTTTAAATTACACAAAGCAGTCGACGATGATGCATACGCTCCAAATGCGATTGCTCATTTTGGCATAACGTGGAAATCCAAATAAGTAATTATTTACATTCCTTTGAGGCAAAAAAAAACAAATTCATAATTTTGAACGAGGAGTCATCAATTTATAATCAATTATCAGTAACATCTTAGAATCCCTATAGTTTTGATTTTCAACATTTTAAAAATTCCATTGCTTACATTTACATTCAGAATTAATCACAATATCTAATTCGTTTAGTCAAAAAAGAGCGACATCTATACAACCAAATTTTGGCAGAGTGAAATAACTTTTCATTTTAACATTCATTTTTGCTCTATTACGATGTGATTAAGACGATAGTAGGAACTTCGTTCCATAAATTCCTCTTACATTAAAGTACCCTGAAAAAATCCCCATAGAAATACCTCACAAAATTATTTTTTAAAGACAACTTCCCTCTGAAACTTTTGAATTTAAAAATCGCTCAAGGATAAATTACTTGAATCATAGCCGAGATTGCATCTAAAAAATCGTATCATTTCTCTAATTAAACTGTTTTGCAGCTCAGAAAAAAGTTTCAAATCCTCCATAGATATCAAAAAAAAGATTTCTACCATCAAAAAGCATCGTATGTAGAATCCGGAAATGCATATTTTGTTTCAATTGGATTTCTACTGCGATTAATGTATACTTCAATACCTGGTATTTTCAAATCAGGTTAAATCATAAGCGCTGCCCACATCGCAAATGATTCGGAAAAAAACAGCTCGATTCATTAGGATATTATTAGCATTACATTCATAATGTACTTTTACAATTCGTTGTTCGTTTGGATAACTGACCACAGTGTGCAATGTGAGTCTTTGTATTTCGTAACCTACAAAATATATCTAGAGGCATTTATTTCGCTCAAAATTCAAATTATTGATACAAAACTATTTAGCCTCATGTTTTCAATTCATTGCCAGTGAAATTCCTCGCAAGCTATCCGCTCCGTGGGAACAATTTTCGGCTCGAAAGACTTCCTCAATATTTACGTACATGTAAGTGAATTTACACAGAATCAACCCATTAAAGTTAACAAAAACAAGAAATAACAATTTCCACGCGGTTGTATTCTCCAAGAACACGAGATAAAAACGGCTCTTTCAAATCCATTATATTTATATAATTTTTCAGCAGTTGATATATTTTAACTTTTTTCTCAAAAAACAATAATTTGAAGGTGAACCTGGTAAGTATAAGGAGTGTATGAAGCACTTATACACACGCACCTGGTAAGGACCTATATGTAAATCAAATTTAATGTTGCTTCTGAATTGGAGTTCTGATATCAAGAGAGTATAACTATAAGAATAACCACATACCAGACTTCTCGACCTCTTTATATAAATAAATCAGTTTTTCTTCGGGAGTTGATAGGTCTCAGTAGTGAATCTATTATTTCTGAGACCTCTTTTCTCCCAAAGAAAAATTGACTTATGAGAAAAACATACAATTTAAATATTAATATTACATCTAAGTTATGATGCATGGATAGATATCAATTAAACAATTAATGGGAAACCATTTTCTGCATAATATTGAAAGTTCTAATTCAAGACACTCAGACGCATTCTACCAGCTACATAAAATAAGCTTCAATTTGAGGTCTATATGGTCTCAATATGGCATGCTATGTGCCATATAAAGTGACACAAATTTTGTCTTTGAACTCGTTCTACGATATACGCAGGCTGTTAAACTTTTTGTGGTTTCGCGTTATAAAATGGTTTCGCTTGCTTTCGCGATCATTAAAAGAAAGGGTATTTAAGAATGACCCTCCTTCAACTCTATACTCATTTTAGGCCATGAACCTCTGATGCAAAACTTTTAATTAATATTCAATTGTTTTAATTCCCTATATGCACAGTAAAAGAGTATCCCGTTCGTCAAAATCGTGTTATTCACGTTGGAGCTTGGTCTATATTGCTACGCAGCCCACCGGCTTACAAGGAAGCTATGTCCTTTATATCTAATTCTAAATTTTTGAGGCTGTATAGCTTAAATTACCTTATTTATTGCGCACATATATGGGTAAAAAATAATATTTCCAGACCCAAGAGCCTATTATGGAACTTAATGTCGTTAGTTACCGAGCGTCACTGTTGCGAGGCTCACTGTTGTCACATTTCGGGCCTGGCCGACTTTAACTCAAGTAGCCGGTCATTGTTTATGGCACAAATGTGGCAACGATGGACACCATAACACTCTATTACTACCGATCGAAGAGTTCCGTAATTGCTTTCCTGAATAGTTTAATATCCAATAAATTAAAATAAAGCACGGAAGTTCACCTGAGTTTGAGTGATGCTTATCATTTGAAAAAATGGGTGGTTGTGATTGTCCATTATGCATTGTTAATACACCTGATGTAAAGGCCCAATATGTGGCTGTTTTCGGGGGTGTTGTCAAATAAATAAATAAATAAATAAATAAATTTTCCCGCAAAATTAAATTCAGCTGCATAACCCCTGACAACTTATCTCTCCATGCAACTCCTTCTTGCATGATAATTATTCTTTCGTACTCTTTTTGTTCTCCATGACGCAAACCAATATTGCTGCCGGCCAAACCCCAGAGCCTACTCAAAATATCTTCAAGCAACGGAATTCACAACGGGATGGGGAATACCGTTGCCATGGGAGAGACGAAATTCTCCGGGACCCCAGACACAGTCGAGAACGGCTTGGGGTCGAAGGTACAGGAGCAGACGCCACTCCGCGAAGAGGAAGGTGAAAACGGCCTCGAGCTCCACTACAAGCTGGAGGACATACCACCGTGGTATACGTGTATGATGCTCGGAATGCAGGTAATCACGATGACCAACGACGGAAACTTTCTCATCGAAACGACCAGGGGCGCCAACTTTAAATGAAGTTTTAATAACATCGAGTTCTAGTTAAGCTCTTTTGCGTAAATTGCTAAATTTACTCTCCATGACTTCTGTAGGAGAATGATTTAGGCCTTTATGAAACCAAGTCTTTTATTAGAAACCAAGTCAATTATTTCAAGGTGCATTTGTTGCTGAAACCATGGCCGAAAATAAATTACAACTGTGAATAAGTACTAAGGTATTGTTTCAATTAAAATAAATTGGTTCCACAAACTTAGGCCTGAACCACTCATGAAGTTTTGAAGGGTAAAATTGGCAAGTAACGCCAAAGATTTGATGTAGAAATCGATGTTATCAGGTTTAACTGTGTGAAAATTCATGATGACTAAATACTGCAATAAATTTGTGATTTTGACAATTGATCAATTAGATGCAGACTGGTTTTACCGCAAAGGAACCTTCATCAAGTCTGATGCTTCCATCCTGATGATGAAACCGATTGACGTCTAATAAATCAATTGTGAAAATTAGAGTTACTATAGTGATTTGGGTTATTTGGACGTTATTTCTTAGATGGGGGAAATGGACAAGACATGTCTCCCCAGAGCTGTCACCACAGCAAATATGGACGAATGGCTGTCACAACGTTCACCAAGCGATCTTTCCTACCAAGCCATTCCTTTCGAATCGGTCCGACCGATATGATATGTAGGTCGGTGCGCGCGTTAACATGAAGGTTACAGCTTACATTTACTTGGAGATATGCTTAAGTTGGGTTACGTCCCTTGAGACTACATTTGTCCAGAGAAGCATATTAAACTAAAGTAGCGGTACATTGCGCCATATAGGCCACGCTTCTATTCTTTCTGTGTAAAGGCCTCTTGGGTTCATGGGCTGGGCCAGATTCGTCATTTCTTTCGCCGTTTCGATAGTAAGATCATCATCATCAGAGATCCTGAAAGCCATTTACATGGGTTGGATTCCAGGAATCCTTATGAAGATGGGCGATTCGCCAATCAAAATTGCGGGATAAATGAAGAACCTGACCCGGTGGAAAACCTGGGAGATTTTCACGCAGAAGATTCGCAGGAAAAACTCCATTCTTCTGTATTTTTCGTTTGGCGTCATCCCCACACAAAAAAATAAATTCTAATAAGACACGATTCCGAAAAATAGTAAAACCGAGAATAGAGGCAATATCTTTTTATGAATTTTTCGACATACTTTAAGAATAACAAAATAATTATTGCCAGCTATTGGAATCATTACCTCTTAACTATAATTTAGGGTGCTTTGATGATTTCACCGGCGTAAATACCTTTCATACAGGTACACTTAACTCAATAGGAAGTTCATAAGCACGATCCCGTTTACCAGGCAAATCAATGATCTCGGATCGATCTGAGATCTAGGACTGACTTTGAAATCGGCTCAGCCCGACTCAGCCAGCTTCAAAGATCGATCTAGTTATGCCGATTGATTTATTTAACCAACCTATGCTCACTACACCGGTATGAGATTTCTTGGTTGATTGGTGGAAATGCGGCCAACAGGTGAGTTCATTTGCGCCAATAAGGATAAGTGAGTAGTTTCAAATGAGAAGGATAGCATAAGGATCGGAGGAAGGGTGAACAGAAACGCGATGTCGAAATCTACATCTACATGATACGTATTCTGCGAGCCTCCGCAGGGGCATGTTAGGATACCACTCCAGTTGTAGCAAGCAAAAATCTAGTTGTAGCAGAACTACAGACAAACACAACTCTTCATCAAAGGAAAGCATTACGAGAGAGAATTATGACGTGTCATAATTTTCGTACTTGTAATCAATAACTTAGACAATATTCTCTTTCTATCGCTGATTTTGTGCTCTCCTCTTCAAGTTACGTACAGTTTCGAGTACAGATATATCTTATCCAATCCAATCGAGGATTCCGCTTGCCATGCTCATGTCCGCTTGCTTGACACTGGTCAAAAACTACGAGAGATTGCTGTGTTGTTACTACACCTAAGACCCCCAAGCCATGTCTGGTTTTGCATAAAAACTAGGGGTCATTTCAAAATCCCTCATCTTTCATACAATCCCTGTAAATATTTATTGCCCTACATTATTTGATTTTACAACTCGGGGCCCGTTCAAACTTTGTATACCTACTTCTAAATTTAAAAATAATCTCTCCTCTTCCCCGTCACCTTTCAACATTCAATGAGAGCCAACAATGGCTTTCCCTTCCTCGAATCTTTCTTCCCAAATGACAAAAATATTTATTTTCATACGTTTTTAGGAGTAATCAGCCAAAAACTGCAATAAATAGAATAAATTACTAATCCACGACTTCAACGCCCAATTTCCATTTTGATTGAAATGATTCGTCTCCATCCGTTTCATCGTTTCGGGTAAGAATGGTATTAATTAATTAAACTATTAAATTAATTTATATGAGGAGAACTGATAAGACCAGTTACATCATACAAGGCCAGACGAAGCTGAAGCTAATACGCTTGAACTAGACCAGTCAACCAGGTGTTATAAGTAACTGCTGAGGGCGTAGATGAATTGGAGTGTAACTTCAGTAAAGTACAAAATATGAAAACTGGGAAAATTAACAAAATCTCGAAAAAGGGAAGGATGAGTAAGATTTCAATGTTAGCAAAGCATTAGCCACATAAGGAGGGAAAATATTAAAATTTTCCGCTACGAAATGTGAAAAGTTATATGGCGGTTATGGTATACTGAGTGTGATAACCGTAGTAAAATAAGCAATTTAAAGAGAGAGCACACGACCGGGGCTCTTTCGTGACGATTCAGGGAAAAAATTGAGTAAATACTGATGCGGAACGTTTAAGGCTTCATGTTCCAAAATTTGAACCAATATTTCGGATCATCATAACAGCGCCAACGTGCACTGTGATCGTTACCAATGCACTACTGGGAAGTTCAAGCTATGTATAATGAGCTACAGCGTTCGTAAGCAGGAGAGATCAAAGATTGCGCAAGTCAGTCATTGAGGAAATTGTATGGTTTGGAGGCAAAGAAAGCATAAATTGGAGGCTATAGGGATACAAATTTTTGAGTAGAACTGGTAATGTAAACCGGAGAGAACAACAATTGTGAAGAGGAGTTAAAAATAGCAGACAAAGTCGAAGAAGACATTTGGAGAGGTTGCGGCCAGTGGCAAAGCATGATATGTAAAAAAAAGTTAGGTAAACAAAGATTTGAAGCAAATAATAGGCATTTAAGACAGTACGAAGAGAGTTGACAGTATCAGGAACTCCCCCAATGTAGTTTAAGGAAAATCGAGTAAAAATCCTAGTAGATATTCCATTCCCTCTGAGTCGTCACGGCTTCAAAACGCACCCAGGAGTCCGGAACTCGTAGTCGACACATTACAAACTGATTTTCTCGGAAACGGTTTATTGCTGTGCAGCGAAAATCTTATTTCATGTGTGTGGTAATAATACGTTCCCAGTGTTATTACACAGTTACCCAATTTCGCCTAAATCGGAGTGACTAATCCCCTTTAAAAAAACGTGGTCGCGAACCGGAAGTTGGCGTTTTCCCGACTGCCACTCACGCTAGGACCACTAAACCCAGGATACCTGTATATGTGTATGAGTGCGTTCCCCCAGTGCAGTTTAATGAAAATTGTTAGAGATGTGAAATACCCTCCGAGTCGCTATGTCTTAAAAATGCACCCGGGAGTCCGGGAGTGGACACATTACAAACTGATTTTCTCGAAAACGGTTTATTGCTATGCGGCGAAAGTCTTATTTCGACTGAGTGCTATTAATTTGTACCTAGGGTTAAAGTCTCGCCTAAAACTGAGTGAGAGAGAGAGTCAGACCTGCCTCTACCTCTTCGGGGTTCCGGGTGAGTAACAAGAGCCAATCATGGCGAAAGATGGGCAAAACCTTTTAGACGACAGTGGAAAAATGGAATGGGAGGACAATAGGACATCAATAGAGCCCTCGGCTCCAAGGATGGAGCTCGAACTATGCGCCTTAAAATAAAAGTTTGAAAATGTACAATTTGAGGTCACGATGGTTGCGGCCTCGGACAAGCAAACCGTTGCAAAGAAAGAGAAAACCAGAGAAGGGTTACAGAAAATGCGCGCAGCATTCGACAAACTTATGATGGTACATATGAAAGTCATTTGTAGAAAGGAGTACGAAGAAAGGAAGGAGAGGAGAACGAGTGAGATACAAGCACTACTAAAGTCGGTCGGTCGAAATAGGTCAACTTCAACTTCAGTCAAGGCCATCCTTTGTAGATGCATTGAAAAGCAAAAAAATGCCTGGTGGGAAAAAGGCTTTATCAAACAATAATAGTGTGGTTATCATCTCACCTGCTGAAGGAAACTAAAACCTACAAACGGGGGACGACACGAAAGAAGCTATCATGAAAGTGGTTAACCCAGTGACTCTTGGAATTAAAATAAAGAAATTTGTGAAAGTTCAAAATAATAGTGTTCGTATAGAAACAGATTCCCCGAATTTGGAAGAAAACCTCAAGAGTATTCCAGGCTTATACAAGGACTTTAATATTCAGAATCAAATTGAGAATAAACCCAGAGTTTGTCGAAAGGGATTAAGAATAAGGTAACTGAGGAGGTATTATTGGAATCATTGACTAGACAAAACAATCTCTTAGATAAGGCTCACCTCAAACCACTATACAAATTTGGACCACGAGAATCCCCTACCCCTGAGTGGTGGAAGTAGACCCTGATTCCCGTAAGAAACTCTTGAACAACGAACGAGCTTTCATCGGTTTTGGCTCACACCCAGTAAATGATCATCTTCGGCTAACACGCTGCTACAAATGCCAAGCCTTTGGCCACCTCTCAAACGTGTGCAAGGCGGATGAGGAAGCATATGACCATTGTTCCGGTTGCCACTCACATAAGAACTCCAGAAATTGATTGAGTATATCGACTATGGGTAATAATAGAGAAATACTTAAGATAGGGCAAATAAACCTAGGCAGAGCGAAACTCAGTATAACGGACATTAAAATATCGGTGATAGATCTCGGAATTGACCTACTCTTAGTACAAGAACCGTACACCTACTATAACCAAACGGATAAGATATGGAGAATCCCCGGCCTCGGAATAAAAACTAAAACATCACTAACTTTTGCAAAGGTCTCATTCCTGGCTAGCGTAATCTCTTTCAATGATGACTTGGAATTTCCGTCAATTGACTCTTGCAATTCCAAATTTTTGCCTCGACAGAAATCATAACTGGAAACCAGTCCCTGGTTTTTATATCTGGATATCTTCACCCATCGGATGACATAGAAAATGGGATAAAAGAATTAAGGGAGATCCACCGGATATTAGAAGGACGACAGATCATAATCGGAATGGATGCCAATTGTAAAAGTGAAACTTGGTTCTCCTCAAGAACAGATCCCCGAGGTGGGGCTCTTGAAGAATTCCTCATCTCTGTGAATTGCTTTGTACAAAATGAACCAGGATTCCCATTAACATTCTCTTCAGTCAATGGTGAATCAAACATTGACCTCACCGTCTGTAGTGGGAATATAACTAGACGTATCATCAACTGGGAAGTACACGATAAACTAAACATCAGTGACCATCGGCTAATTACCTTTTGCATGGAGAAGAAAATATATCAAGCAAATCTGACGCATCCACGATTCAATCTTGGCGCTGCTAACTGGAAAAAATATAAGGAGATGTTCGCAAAAACCTCATGGGAAAATAGCGAGAAAATGAAATCGAGCTTGGGAAAGGAAAACATAAAAAAGAGTAAGCCAAATTACCTCCGCTTTAACGACAGCCGCAAAAAGCGCTATCCCAAAAACGAACCTTAAAATAAATTCGATTCCTTGGTGGAATAACACGCTCCAGCATTGGAAAATTAAATGTAGACGCCTGCGGAAAACATACCAGAAATGCAGAAATAGCAGTAAAGAAGAATATAAAAATTACTACTACCAAGCACTTGACATATACAAAAAGGAGATTTAAAAAAGTAAGGAAAGGTCATGGAGAAACTTTGTGAAAAACGATCTGCAAGATAACCCTTGGGGATTCATATATAGACTTGCAAGCCGTAAACTAAAAATCCCACCGGCATACTGTTCGTACACCCTTAACCAAGGGAAAGCGGATCTCCTAAAAGAAACATTGGGAAAAATCCTTGAAACCCTGGTGCCAAATGACGATCCAACAAACGAAACATTAGAGCATGAAGAAATTCGCCAAATCGCGGTAGGGGACGGAGACTGCGAAACGGTGATAGAACTCACAGAAGAGGACATTCGGTATGCGATATCACTAATCAAGAAAAAAAAGCTCCGGGCATAGACGGCCTCCATGGCCAAATGCTCTCTCAAGTTGAGGATCAGCTCGCACCCTTTCTAACAAGACTGTTTAATGACTGCATCAACCAGAACTACTTCCCCAAAGAAGGGAAAGTTGGTTTACTCTGCACAATATTGAAATCCACAGACAAGGATCCATTAGACCCTAAATCTTACAGACCCCTCACTTTACTCAATGAGTTAGGAAAATTACTAGAGAGAGAGTCATCGGACAAAAAATAGAGGAATTCTTTCCAGATGGATCTCTCTTCCACAGAAACCAGTTTGGATTCCGGAAAGGAGTAAGTACAATTGACGCAGCAGAAACCCTGATGCAATAAGTCAAAGGATGTGGTGGCCGGCCTGCCTTGTGGAACTGAAAAGGCTGAATCTCCCGAAAAACATATTGGGGATTCTGAGGAGTTATTTCGATGATCGCAAAACGATACTTTGCAGCAAACATCTCCAAACAGAAAAAGACATCACAAAAGGAGCACCACAAGGATCGATCTTAGGTCCAATGAAATCATATGGAACATTATGATGAACGGATTGTTCCGCGAGGTACTTCCAGAAAGTTGCAAAATCATCGCCAATGCGGACGACGCGTCGCGACGTTGCACTTACTGTTCCGCCCAGATCTAGGAAGGAGATTGAAAAAAACCTCTAACTTATGTATGCAAGTACTCACGAAATGGAGTCAAAAATGAAATTTAAAATATCATCAAAAAAGACAGTTTTTATGTGCTTTGGGAAAGTAATACAGAGAAACCCAGCCATTAAATTGTATACAAAAAATATCAAACGTGTTAAACAATTTAAATATCTTGGCATAACTTTTTATGATAAATTGTCCTTCCAGCCACACATAAACTACACCGTGGCAAAGGTGAAAACAAGATTCCAGACCCCTCGTAGACATATCAAAATTCACTACGAAATAAACCCACACAAACTCCAAATACTTTATTCAACAGTGGCATTGCCAATTTTATCCTATGGCTGTGAAATTTGGGGCGAAAAGCTAGCCTTAGGCAGAATTGAAAGAAAGCTAAGCGAGGCACAAAGGTGCTGCCTCCTTGGAATTACATTAGCCTATAGAACAGTCAGCAACCAAGGCCTGACGGCCATAACGGGCATACTCCCAACAACACTTGCCATAATAGAAAGGAAAGCTATATCAGACCTAAAAAGGAAAGGGAGAACAGCCATCCTCAGAATTTAATTGGAGCTAGATGAACCATTAAGAAGATTAAAAAAGGACATTAGGTCAATCCTTATAGAGGAATGGCAGGCTCGCTGGGCCAATAGTAATAAAGGAAGAATCACCAACCAGTTCTTCCCAGAAATAAAAGAGAGGCTAGAAATTACATTCAAAATGAATCCAAAAATAATGGAAATATTGACAGGGCATGGAAACTTCATGTTCTACCTAAAGAAAATAGGCAAATCTAAAACAAGCGAATGCAGATGTGGTAATCAGGAAGATACAGTGCACCATAGACTCCACGAGTGTCCCAATCACGAAGAGGAAAGAATCCTGTTGAAACAAGCAACTAAGTAACAACATCCCTCATACGAAAAATTAGGGAAACTATTGGAGAAAGACCCACAAATCATTATTAACTTCACGAAGGAGAGGCTGCAAATTCCGGCCGTCAAAAGGAAACTGAGATGTCATGAGAACTGAGATGTCATTTCCGCAGAAATATCACGGAAAGGAGAGAAGAACTGATCCTGAAGGAGGCGAAATGAAGAAAGATGAAGTTGCCTTAATGTAAAAATACAGAAGATATATACACTTTTGTAAAGCAAGTGCAGAAGTGGATATGAAAGAGACGAAAAAAAGAAGACCTACTACTGCACATCATCTCATTATGCATTTTTATTTCGCTATTGGAAAGTACGCAAAACCCTTTATTATATATCTTGTAAAGATGTTATTATTTTATTTTGTAAGAAAAAGACATGTATTTGGTGAAAAAAGATCAGAAGAGGACTGAGTGAGGGAGAGGAGGAAAAAAACTTACTGCACGTTATTTAATCATCCAGTATTTTACTTTATTATTCTAAATGTACATAACCTGTTTCTTTTACCAAATAAGAAGATTTACTTTCATTTCATTCTGAATGTACTAACTATGTTTGCCAACTTGGGGGTCAAGTTTATAGGTACCCCAAAACTCTGTACCAAACTGAATAAAATAATCTTAGCCCATCTCTCAATTGAGTGAGAGCTCCAATAAATAGTATCAGGAGCTGAAGGAAGGCAAAATTAGGTTATTTTGTGAAGAGTTTCCCTCATTTGGGCAATTTCATGGGCAATAAGAAAGCCCTGAGGAACTTCCCAAAATCTGAGTGTACTAATAACTAGAATATTACTTTCTTTTCCAAGTAGAATAAGTAATACAATAAGTAGAACAAGTATATCATTCCTAAAATTCTTAAATTGGAATTGTAGTCCATGAAAACACGTTACTAAAGAAATATCCGTAGGCATGAGTTCACTGGATTTTCTGCCGGAGAGTTATTTATCCGTAAAAATATATATTCGAAAAATTAAGCATTTCGTGAGCAAAGCAATTTATCCTCCCGCTGAAAACTTTTATTTCGATTCTAAAATATGATTTGGAACAGTTGTTATGAGAGACAGATTTACGATTTACCTCGGCTGCGTAGAGGTATGAACCGCTCACTTTGACAAACGTTCGAAAAGCTTCCTGTAAGGAAAAATAATAGTGTATTCAAAAAGTGGAAGAGAAAAATCCGAAGAGAAGAAGTTGCCAAAACTTTTTAATCAAATGAGCTTTCGCAGAGACAAAAATCAGATAAAAATGATAAATAGCTCTGCCTCTTAAATGGGAATGCCATTGTTGGAGGATTGGGTTTCCCATATTCGTGTATACAACAGCTTATCTTTTCAGCATGACAATGAGGTGAATTTATTTGTGAATCCATTTGGGAAAATAATTCCGCGATCTCCAGTAATGTTACACTTTTATAAAAGGAATTGAACTATTACTATGGCGTGGTTTTCAATGATCTCTCATGGAGTACCCATTACTTTTTAAGTTATTACGTTGCTCTGAAAATTAAATTTATTACGTAAATTCTTTAGCTCAAATTCACTCTCGTGACTGTTGCTCCTACACAGATAATAGGCTTCTCTTAAACATTTCTAAGATACATTTCGAGATAGTAAATTATCGGTGTATAAAAATCCATAAATACAAATAATTCATTAAGCTTGAAATGCGTCTGAAATCTGCCTATCTTTGCCTTTCTTTTAAGTCATAAATAATTCGTCCTGCCATGGATCTCATACATCTGAAGTATCTAATTTATTTACGGGATATTTTAAAGAATTAATCGCGATTTCAAGAATTTATATTGCCGTTCGAAGATCAGTATGCGTGTACAATTGCAAGCGTATATATGGCACAAAATATTATTACACAATGATCTTACGCCTGCTGATTAAATTTATGGAATCAGGCCTGACATGGTGAAAACAAAGCAAGCGTACACCCATGGAAAAGAACAAAATTTGTAGTTTCATCATCGTCAGCAGTCATCAATCCGAAGATGCTCTCCACTCCAATCACTTAACAAATTCTTGAATTTGAAGTCCTTCATAATTCGCATGCTTCTTCCTCCTCGTTTATTCTCCCTATTTATTTATCCTTCCATTACAGTTTCCAAGTGATTGCTTTGCCGCAAAATGCTGTGCTGTTCCCTATCTCTCTTGTCACTGAAATTCCCGTCCGAGAGTTGAAGAAACTGGTATAGAAAATCCGGGCTACCTGCATGGTTTTAAAGCTTGTCACTAGTATTTCTATGCATTCAAGTGGCTGCAAAATACATTAATAATCACAATTTCTGTAACATATTTAGCATATAGTGTAGTGCATGTAGGTTAAAATTAATCTCTGCTACACAACCTAAAGGTGATATGAGGAGTATTATGCAGATGTAGATGAAAGTCCAGACTATTGCAAGATGTTTCATGCGCACACGATTATCTCAGGGTACCAAAACGTGTGTAGAGTCACAAAAATAATAAAACTGTAGAAACAACAAAGTTTGTTCTTTTTCATGAAGGTTATTAGGAATATTCCTACCTCCACTAATTTGATCGATGAATGCTTCTTTTTTTTCGTGTGGCAGCACTACCTCACCTTCGTCGTGGGAATCGTGTCCGTCCCGCTTATCATGTGCCCGCGGTTGTGCATGTTGGACAATGACCCCGGGAGAGGTTACCTCGTCTCCACTCTCATCTTCGTATCCGGCATGGTGACCTTGTTGCAGGCCACTCTCGGAGTGAGGTAAGCACAGCTTCATTCCCGATCATACCTTTCTCTCATCGATGATATTAGAGATGGATTTTTAGGGTTCATCGACGGCTTGGACCAACGGCACCGCGCTATAACCATTGCTATGGCAATACAAAAACGCTCTGTACTTCCAAGCCACCTCAAGTTGAAGCTCCTTACTCGCATTTCTTCCTTAGATTACGCGCACTGAGAGCAACAAAGGCTCGTTCCATTTTCCTTATTGGCCTTAATACGAAAGCAGCATCAATAGCTGCTTATTGTATGCATAGATGGAGGACCAGCATTTGCTATGAGTTGATTAGAAACCTTCGTTCCAGATTCTAGCCTCCGCAACGTCCCCCGGAATACTACCAGCAAAAATGAGACGTTTCGCTATTTTTATATAAAAACGCAATTGCTATACGAGAAAACTATTCCATTCATAACAACAATTGAATCTCCTTCTAAAGTGAACAAATACTGCAAGCATTCAGCTATCACGGTACAGCCACTACCGCGACATAGGTAAACGTCTTCAAAGAGATGTTCGGCCCAGGTACCTCCCATAATAACTAGAATACAAGTTTCATCATAATGCGATCGATACATGTGGTGTAAAATGTTTGCTATTTGTTGAAATGAATAATCTGATGAATTCAAAACGGGGTGAGTGATTCTGTCTTAAGAGGTATGGATACTTTGTGAAAACACAAATCATAATTCGCCAAAATGCGAGAGGAATTCGCAAAGGAGTTAGAGGGGTGAGGTCGGGAGGCGATTCGGGCGGACTGCGGGGGACCCTGGAGAGTAAAAGGCGCTCCCTGCATGGCAGCCCGCCGAGTTAGGCTTATGACATCCTCCTCGGTTATCGTGGCGACAAAAATTCTAAGAAATCTTCATTCTCAAGAAAGTTATTTTCATTAATTCTTGAGTTCAGAGGACATGGAATGACCCACACGTTAGTTAAGTCACTCCCAATTGACGAGAACTGTTCGGTTGAAAATGGTCAATTTTTAGCAAAGTTAGCGATTTTTTCTTTCCGACATGAATAGTATCAACTCTATACACAAACGCCTGCCCCACTGCTCTGTCGATCTTTAAGCGCCGAATGGTGAAAACAGGATTTATTTACCCACTAGCATGCAACCGCAGCTATGAAAACACATTTTCCGGCACCGATAAAAACCACAAGTTGTACTATCCACTTGCTTTGTTTACAAACTCAGGTCAGTTCGTACTTGAAGATAACACCTAGGTTGCGAATTACCTTAGTCGTCGAAGCACCCAAATCACCCAAATACTACTACTAACACCTAGGCGTTGAAACGCGTTGTAGTAAATAAAACAAGTGGGCAGTACAACTTGTGGTTATAAGATCCTGTCCCACCACATCTCGCCTAGTATAGTTGAGCCTTTTCTGGCGTACTTTTCAACCTTCTTAATAGCACCAGCACTTGGCTGCGGCCATTGGGGTCGTGTTACAAAACATTTCCAAGTATCTCCAGCATACATAATCATCCAAAGCTCCAAAGGCAGTTTCACAGTGATCCTTAATACGGTGAAATAAGTTCGTCTCTTCTGAAAATATAGGGAGGAAAATGAAGATGCTGCACGGCAGCGAAACCTAAGCCGTGAAAATAAAATATTTTATGCGGGATAGCAGATTTTTTTCCCTCTCTTTTCAATATGGTTTATGGATTCCACTAAGTCAAGTCTGAGACAGTCTCCTTCGTCTCTTCTATTTGCATGTTGAAATACGTAATGATTGAATTGATTTATGAGCGTGCAAACCGGTATCTGGATTATCAGAAACACTTAGGCCCGGTTTTATGGACTCTGGTTAAACATTTTCTCCGTCTGAAAACTGTTAGTTATATGAAGTTAATACGTTCTCCCATCGGTAACGCTCATGCCAAGTAACCGACAGTTGACGCAATACACGAAACTCAAACTCTCTCTCAAAAGGACACGTCACCTTGCGGTTAACATTATAAATCCGAGCCTTAGGATCCCTACAGTAAGTAACGAAGCTTTTGCATCCCAATGCACTGGACTTGGGTCCCGGGGGCAAGACACGGAAATCTGAGTTCCTTTGTCGCAGAAATATCACGCTGCACGACAATCTGCTCCCATATTACCGCAAGTTAAGAAAACTCCGTATGTTTACCTCCTGAAATGAGAAGACCACGCACTACATTGCATACAAATTCCTTCTACAAACTTAGAACAGTTATCATTGCTTCAGCCAAAAAAACGTTTGATTGGGTTTTTTGGGGTCATCTCAGTCCATTCGCATTCCGGTTGGTCGATCATGCTTGATCGAAAGTCTGCTATATCAATATTTATACAGCCTTACTCTCTTTCTAGTATGTTCAATTCTGTTTACCATATGTGTTAGCTTTTAATTTCCCCAAGTCACAATGTTTATTTTTTGCAGGTTTGGGAGAGGGGAATAAAACCCCTAAAATTACATATTTAACGTAGTTCGGCAGCCTGGTCATGCCATAGGTTAACACGACGGTCATCTAGGGGTCGGAGGTTGTAATTCTTGAGGTTAGCTATAATGCTGCATTAACCACTATTCACCACTATACAGCGAGACTACATGAAAGATCATTCTTCCACACGTATGTATCCTAGTAAGATAAAAAATGTAAAAAATCTTCAAAACGCATTAAAAACGATTCTATACCCTGGAAGGTCCATACTAAACGTGGCCCACGGAATCCGAATTACGTAAGCTCCATCAGCTTCGTGGGGTGAAAATCGAGAAATGGGTTTTTGAGTACTATATTTTTTTATTTTTGTAATCGAAAGTTCACGTCGAAAAATAAATACTGATTTTGTCAATGGTGATGTTTCAAACGTAAAGTTAGCTATAAAAACACTTTAGAAAGGCATTTTGAAGCTCCGCTTTAAAAAGCACGCGGCACTCGGTGTTGATCGTAACGCCATTTTGCAGTAAACATCGTAATTTATGAGTATAACAATATTTACCTTATTTTTTCTGAGATAACTGAAGCGTTACTTGCTAACGCAGTGAGTAAAGTGCGAAACGACAATATTCTTTTGTAGTAGTTCGGCTGAAATCAAGTTGAATTCGGGTGAATCGAAGTAACGCGGCATTAATTTAATGATTTAACCAAGTTTGAATGTATAAATGTTCCCAAAGCTATAGATGTTTACCATACATGATTATCCAAATTTTGGCAACTTTCATCACATTACATTATTTACCGGCCCCAGTCGGGTAAAGTCCTGGTCTGCTAATCCGAGGGTCGCGGGTTCGAATCCCACCTGGGAGAGCTTTTTTTCTGCCCAGGGCATGGGTGTTTATGTCAAGTCCTGGTGGTTCGGTCCCTGAGAGACTTGATGACAAGTCAAAATGGATTCGTGAGAAACTGATGAGCAATACATTGGTTTAAACGATTTTACTGACGGTAACCTTCCCGATTCGCACAGGTTGCCCATCGTTCAGGGCAGTTCCTTCGGCTTCATGACTCCGGCGCTGGCCATCCTCAACCTGCCGCAGTGGAAGTGCCCACCGGTCGCGGAGTTGGAGCTAATGTCCGCCGAGAACAGGACCCAGCTGTGGCAGGAGAGGATCAACGAGGTGTCCGGCGCGATAGCCGTCGCCTCCCTCGTCCAAATACTCTTCGGATACTGCGGTAAGCTCTCACGTACCTCGCTGCTACTAACGGAAACCTATAATCACAAGAGTATATATAGGGAGATGAAAAAACTAGTCACTTAGTATGCCATTTTTAATAATGATTTTTGCACGTATCCACCATATTCTTAGCTAGTTCTTTCAGCGCACAACTTAGTATCATTGCCGTGCGCTCGGCGATTTTTGACGAAATGTATATACATACCTATACAAGGAAGTGGCAAAAAACGAAAATTTTGTAAGTAGTTCATTCAGATCTAACTTACAGCCATAAGTAGGTCCCGCCGGAAAATGGAATACACGTCGTTTGATTCACACTGTGGTTACTTATAGAAAAGCGTGTCCTCTAGCTGATATGAACTACAAAATTATATCTTTCCACGCTATTTATCTAGGAAATTGAACTTGAAATTACATGGTGTGAAATGCGAAAATGGGAGAGACACGGTGGAAAATAGTATTTTTTCATTTAATATAAAAGCCATTTTCATGGAAAACTGTCGAAGGAAAGATAATTCGAAAATTCCACGGAAGCTGACTAATAATAAAATAAAGGCATCTTATCACCTTATTTTTTTAATTATTACCGAATTACTGCGATAATTGAAGTAAAAATGTGGTAATTCCATAGAAATGGAGCTGCAGTCGGATTTATGGCTATAAAAAAAGTGTTCATTAAATGCATGTTCGTGGAATACAGTCGCGGTAGAACCTCCTCAATTATCCAGTGGAAAAAAGCAGGTAATTCCCATTCAATGAGAATGCCATCAAATCTGAAAACCCGGAATTTTTTAAGGGCGACGCATAATTTTCTTGTTTATATCTTGTTCACGTTAGGTAAATTTGAATGAAATGTCGAAAACCTTGTCATCAGTTAACAGCATAGCATGAAGGGCAATAGCTTTCGTGCGTTCCTCCACGTGGTGTCCAGTGATGACTACAGTTTCATTTCGGATCAATTAAAAAAAAAGCATTTATTCAAACACCAAGCGTATCTTTTTCCCTCTTCAAACTTGCGCTGGAGTTCTATAACATTTGGATTAGACTAAAAAAGTATCACAATTAGACAAGATGCTCACGTTGAACATCACTTCGTCGAAATCTTTTCTTTTTTAAAAGCTTTTCTCTCCCTGTACGCCACTACCTAATTTGCGACCGGCCAGACGGAACTTACCAAGAACAAGGCGGAGAGCGCAAAAAATTACTATAGCCAATGTCACTTTTGGCATCTCAGTATGTAGTCTGTGCTATTAGTCTATGACACAGGGTAGTGTTACACGTTACATTACTAATACACGAGGATTTCGCTTAGCTCCATCTTATCTGGAGATCAACTCCATCTTATCAAAAGAGTTTGCAATAAATGCGGAATGCCTCTTTCCGTGAATTTTCATAGACCGCGTTCCAATTCAGATGTACCACCTTAGTACAATCATTCTACAATCAGATTGAGTCAGGGGCAAGGGGGTTGAAACGCACTGGAGTCACTATATAGGACAATTTCTTTTGATGCAAAGGGCGCCATCGATGTTTTCCAACCTATATTACATTGAAGTTTTCTTCGAATATAATTATCAACGTGAAATGAACAACTACGTATAGAGTTTTAAATATATTTTTCATTTATTTTCGCTTCCACAGGTCTCGTGGGTCTGCTCCTCAGGTTTATCACGCCGCTTACAATCGCCCCAACGGTGACGCTCATCGGATTGGCGCTCTTCAAAGCGGCGGCGAACGAAGCGTCCGGTAACTGGTGGATATCAGTCCTGTAAGGCCGTAAACACTTTTTTTTCTTTTTCCCATATGATTACTAGAATTATTTCCGTCGGCCTTAGTGGGAGCAAAGTCCTCGCCTGCCCTAACCCTAAGGTTGCGGGTCCGAGTCTTGCCAGGATGAACCTGGGTGGATACTCAGAGTATGGTTGTCCTTTGTTTATTTCATTGGTGGTTCAATCCTAAGATTGGTTGACTGCAGTCCTCCATCATTCCCTATCCAATGCTAGCTCCCTTACTCCCTGGTAGTTCCTCTTATGTACTTTCCTTTTTAATTGGTGTTTGTATTTATTCTTTGGCCTTCCTCTTGGGACTTTTCCCTCTATTTTTACTTCAGTAATATTCTTCAGAAACACATTGTGCTTCAGGGTGTGCCCAATCCATCAGGTTCTTTTTCCTTTCCTCTTCTACTCTTCTCTATATTTCTTCATTTCTTATTTTATGTATCAATTTGATCTTCAGCATCTTCCTCTAACGCCAAGTTTCAAATTCTTCTAATCTTTTCTGGTCTACTTTTCCAATGGTCCATGTTTCCGATCCATAGAACGCCACGTACGATTCTTTCACGTACTGTTACTCGTTCGAAATTCTATCTTCTGTGACCACAGTGGCTGCCTTTTCATCATGAACGGTTTTTTAGCATGGGCTATTCTACACTTGATGTATGTACATACGTTGTACTTCTTCCGTCTCAAGTGATGGTACTTCCGAGGTAGATGAAAGAATCCACTCGTTCTACTTACTCCCCTCTTAGTTTGACTTATGCATTCAGCTTCTCGTCCGCATGCTAGGATTTTGGTCTTCTTACATATTTATTTCTAATTACAAATTACTACGATGCACGTAATTGGGTTTTCCTCAGTGTATAAAAATGAATTTTAATCATTAACAATTTGTGAAAAAATCCTTTCGTATCCTTGTACGACCTTAGCTTAATATGAAAATTAAATTTCCAGTCAAGGCGCCAAATTTTAACGGCAAATTTTGACACGAGCGAACACAACCAACGCCAGTGATACCCACATCATAATTTGGCTTAGTTTTTCTGTTGGTTTAGGCTTTCCGGAAAACATTTACGTAGTTGTACGTTAAACCCTAAACTTAATTATAAGCGGAGTTATACGCCGATTTTAAATCACTAATGTGTTTTACTTGAAACACATAAAACTCCGCATCACCTCCAAGTTCATGGAACTTAAGTCTTCACCAATCACGAAACTAGCCGTAATAATTTTACCTTTCCGAAGTCCATACGTCAAGGTAAGGTTGTCATATTGAAGTGGCTAGACATCGGATTACTGCAGCATAAGCACGGATGACACGCAAACTTGCAAAAGCCTTACTCTGTCCCAGCAGAATCTAAATATTAAAAATAAATCCATAGTAAAATATAAGATTGGACTTAAATAGCCGCAAGCCGTTTCTTTTGAGTCAGCAGCCTTTAAAAAAAAGTAATAAAGGCGTTAAAGAATGTGGATACGCTGCATGAGGGTATTTCCAATCAAAATTATATAAATCTACTGCCGAAATTTAATACGTATATGTATGAGCCTAGTACTTCGAAAGGACTTCATTATTATAAGATGTATTCTTTCTAGGACTTGCGAGACATGGACAGACATGCAGAATTTATGGGCGTGAGTTAAGGAGAAAACTCCTAAAATTAGAGACGTACGTTTAGGGCCTAAGTAGGAGTGAATCAATCAAGTAGCTCAGATGATCTCCGAGGGGATGAAGAGAAAGAGGTCTACGAAAAAAATGGATGACGGAATATTTAAGATTAACCGGGTAAGTTTTAAGGAATAGCTGCTAGCAGTGGAATTATGGAAAGGAAGGCGGATATTCATAAAAACCGAGGAAGAATATGCCAGCCTGAGATGAATGAAGCAAATAATGGCATACAGGAATACACACGCATATCTTTACAGCTAATCCGATTGTGTATTTTATTCTAGATCCAATACAGGTATTTCTCAGGGTTGAAGGTAATTTTTAATAAGTGATGATGGTGACGGAAAAATAAACTCAAAACCATTTCGTACTTTCTTCAAATTCTCTGATATTCTTACTCCCTATCCGATTGTTTTCTCACAACTTAAGAAACCACATAAATTCATGTTCATTGTTCATCAATATACACTTTCCCAATTACCAAAGAGAATCCTAAGCACAGAGAGTTCTCTTATGATATCCATTTTATAATTTTCATACCAGTAACGACGCCACAATAGTTTTCTGGGTAACTGGAACGATGAATAAGACAAATTATCTGTTTATAGGTGACGCCGGAGACAAATCACGTTCAAAGACATTTTCCTGATTATGCCCCCCAAAAAAGAGGCCACCACTGCAGATCTCTTATTTGCAAGAGAAATACTATGAAATTCAAATTTACAAAAATAATGGTTTCTATGACGAAAACATCACTTAAGGATAAACTCACCATTCAATAGTGCAAAATGTGTTTTTTTCAACTTTAAGCTAACTAGAATCGATCCGCAGAAATATAAATTTGATAAATGCCCAAAATATATTTTTTTAAAGACCACAGTTTACAGGTGATAACTCACTTTTGTAAATGATTTAAACCGTTTCTCGGAAAAAATATACAAAAATTGGGAAGCAACGATCCAACTTCGTTAAAATATACGCTCAGGAGAGAGAAACCAATTTCAAAAACTGTTTGAGAATTATAATAATAAAATCAGCATCACCAAATAAAGGAGATGAAGTCATCACCCACCAACGATTGAATCATTCTCCCAATTAATGGTGAGCTGCGTTGGAAAAATAAACAATATATTTACGCAATTTCCGATTTGATTTTGAGCAATCCTGGAATGTAACATGAGTTAAATAAACTACGCGGAAACTCCGAGGAAAATGGAATAACCGTCGAATGATGAAACAAAAACGTGAAAGAAAATTAAATCATTGCTTACCCCCGTTTGAATTGACTGGACTTGTGACCAGACTACGCAATTTCTGCGGCTGCAACTCTTGTTTGCGCTAATTACAAAAAAATAATTTTCAAGCAAATGCTTAAAACCGCGAAATGTTTTTCGTCAAACAGCGAGTTTAATTAGCGTATAGTAGACGGAGGACAATAATTGCGGTATTATTTCTTCCGGGCTGAAATGATTTCACGCATGCCGTATTTCGAATGTGGGCAGGTATGCGCGTTTATTTTCCAATTCCACCGATGATTTCTGACTCGTGCTCCCTGCAAAGGGAAATTCATGAAATGTTTAACTCCGTAAGTTCCCTCGTCCGCTCAACCTCTGGCTTGCAGTATTTTTATTTTACTGTACCTTTTTCCTTATTATCCAACCCGGCTTATCCGATTTGCACGGAAAAAGCAATCATTGAATCGCTGAGTGGAAGAGGGGAATGACACAGAATTTTACAATAGCGGAAAGAGTAGATGGGAAATTATATTCATTGACTTGGGTAAACGTAATCTCTGATCGCAATTTGTGAAAAAAATTGTCTACAAGCTCTTTCCAGAAATTCCAGTTAAAAAGGGCGAAAATCAAATTCAAGAGATATAATGGATTCCTCTCGTCGCGTGCTTCGTCAGATTCACTACCTATTTTAGCGAATAGATAGCATTAGCTTTAAAAATGAGATATCGAAATAAGTAGCAATTAAGATAGTGAATAATATCGACATCGACCTTATCATGTGACATTCTTAAAACTATTCCTAGTAATTAATGAAGGGAATAAAATTTCCAGAATACATTAAATAAGAAATATATTCCACTTTGTAGTGGAAAAAATATAGTGAGTAGAAGAGTAAAATAATGTTCATAAACTATACGCTGCTTTCCAGGACATTAAGTATTTTTTCCGCTAACTTCTTGAAACAATCAACTTGTGCACTTAGCTCAATATAATAATTTTCCAAAAATTAGGACTAGTTCAGTTGGTTCAGTTACTTACATTCAAGTCCTCAGAAACAGAGCCATGCCTTAATTAGCGCAGGGATATGTCTCAACGTGTCTTTGGATTTATAAAGTCCTTGCAGAACAAATCTATTTGACATGAATGAGATATGAAATCGTTCCCCGTTTTATAAATACGAAGCATTAAACATTATAAAAAACTACGCAAATTCCGTTTAGGGTTCAGTGAAGTGATATTTGTGACATTTGTTACAATCACTATCTTCGAAAGCAGCCTAAACTCAAATAACTTCAACAAAAGGCGAATAAGTTCGCATCCAATGCATATACATATGAAATTCCCTCTTTGAGATCTTGTAGGCAAGGGTTAGCCACTGTCAGAGACATCTAGTGGAATTTTCCAGCATTATTTCCTCGTGGGCATTGCCATTCGTTCGAATATTTTACAAAAAGCGCAGAAGCCAAAGCGAGGATAGGACGAAAAACATTTCGTATACGATATATTCCGACGAGTGAGACCGTCAATGTCGCCATTCACAGCAATAATTCATGCTGCATTGCGTTCAGAATCTGGGAAATCACTATGCAGCGATTCTCTGGCTGGCAATATATGTTATTTAATGCTACACAGTAAAAACAGTGATGAATGTTTTCATAGCATCATGCAACACTATAAAAAAATGACCATTGTAACATAATGAAATCGAACGAGTTAAACTAGTTCAGTATTTTTTTCAGTTTATGGTAATGTAAATTGGGTATCAATTAATGTATATAGTTAACTAACGAGAGACAAATTTATTAAATATGTTATTAATATTAGTTAATGTTAATATGATTGCTTCGCAAGTAAATAAAATATGACAGACTGAAATTAATACTCTAGAAAAGCATTAGACTTGCTTTTTTTAGTTTTAACTTTCGTTTAATTTACTGATCAATTCTTAATTTGAGAAATTAATAAAATTCCTAGCTTCACAGATGTTTTTTCAACTTCACAAGGTAAATGAAGTGGAAAGACAGAAAGGAGTTATAAATGTACTTCATAAAATGCATATCTTTATCATTCAATTTTCTACACTTTCCTCCACAAAAAAACTATAAAACCATAGCGCAACTAGTTCAAAATAAGATGAGAGAAAATATTAAATGTGTTCACTGTTGCCAATTCATAAACCACTGTACTGGTGAGTATCAAAAGAAATTGTGGGAGCACAAACCCAACAATTGGAAGAAAAAATATTTAAAATTACTCTATTTACATGAAGCATAATTAAATAAGTACATCGTAATTGGTTTTATTGAGCTCCGGATCTCTTTTATGTTCACTTTTGACAGAATATCAGCGTACGCCTGACGATTGTAAATTAGATGTACGAAGAAGTACAAGAAAAGCGATTTAACAGGATGATTTTAACATATGCAACTAGTTAATTCTCTTGTTCCTTACAACATATAGCCAATGAATCTGGTATTTCACATCAAGCTATGCTACAGAATGACTAGTAAAGCTCATGCAGCCTATAGTAAATATGATCGCTTCTGAAATAAGTCACTAATAAAACAAAATCCCGACATCAAACATTTGTTTGTATATGTTCATTAGTTGATATTCGGGTGGAAAGCTACTGGCAGCTGGAGAACTCAATCGAAAAACCAGTACACGTTTAAACTCGTAGAAAGTTAAATAAAATGCACAAAAATCGACGATCGAGTTATTCACTATTCATAATCACGCTCATTAGCGCATACCTATGATTCATGTTCGGGCTCCAACCAAAAACCTTAAAATACTCAATAAAAAAGGAACATTAGAAACAAAAAAAAACTCACGGGTCCTCGCTTTCTTTGTTCGTTTTCCCTCTCCGATCCTATTTTTAAAACCCCGAAAGTTTTTTACCGCCTTCATGATACCGAAGTTCACCGAAGAGACGAGGAAAAAGAAAATATTTTCCAGTCAACCTCACAATTCCCAACACTTCAGTGGCGGAAACCCCTTCATTAACGCACGGTGAGTCATGACGGAAACCATGAACGCCCTTCTCAAAACTGGGGTGGCATAAGGCTCTCTCCGACCGAATCGGAAAATTTAGAAAGGAAGAAGCGGGTGAACGACCCTGATAGTTCCCTTTCCCTGTCACTACCGAGGTCCCTTTGCTTTCATCAGGGCCCCATTATCCTCACTAATCACCGCCGGAGACAAGCAGACAGCGGGCCTCGAGGACCAACTGCTGTTTTTTATTTCTTCTTTACATTAGGTTCCAATATTTTGCTATCCGTACTCAATTTCTCTTCCATTTCGACGCTAAAACACCAATAAATAACAAAACCGAGGAATGCGAAGATAAGACCGATTTAAAAAAAACTATTCTGGAGTCTGGTGCAAGAACCTGAGAATCCGTATAATGGTGGTAATGAGATAGTTGGTGAAAAACTATGAGTGTAGCTTTTTACCCTAATGAAAAGTAATAAACTTTGCCCCGTATTGAAGAAACACTCCAGTCGTATACATTAATCTTAATTTACCAGGTGATTAAACTACATATATATCTACACACAACAATGCGAGCCGTCCCAGTGGCGTGTGGTAGGGGATGTTACGACACCGGCCTTGAAAAGGGTAGGGAATATGTAAATGGGAATAGGGAAAGGACGAAGTTCTCCAAAACACACAGGCATAGGAGCGTTTTTACCACTGATCGTTTACTACTGCTACATAAAGAGGATGAAACATTATTGCAGTGTCAAAACTTTTCTCCTAATCCCTTCATCACTTACCGTTTTCGTTTAACTTACCAGACCGCGGCTCGTGGGGAATAATGTAGACCAGCGGTATTCAACCTGTTTCATGGAACCCTGAGGTTCCCCGCAATCTTCCTAAAGAGTCCAACCAATTGGTGTCTATACCACTTTATATTAGTCACTATTTATATGTTGAACGAGAATATTGCAATGAAACTATTTTTTCATGCGGACCTACCATAGAATTTTTGTGAATATGGATTTTTTTAGAGGAATGGTTCCATAAAATATTTTAACATAAAAGTTTTATGATCCGAAAAAATGTGAAGACCACTGATAGATGAAACCGACAAAGCGCGCTCATTTCCCACTTGTGCAGTCCCCGTACCAATAATTTTGGAGTCCCGAGCTGACGACAATGAGACAACGCGAACCAACCACGCCCTCACGCGGTAGAGCAATAAACGCCCGGAACGGAGCGAGGCCCCTCCTTTAAGTTTCAATATACCGACTTGTATAAACAGGCGAAAAGTGCTACAGGCCAATATATCCGATCATCCATGTAGCATTAATAAAAATCATTATAACTAATTGAGATTTGTCTATCGTTGTTTCTATAAAGAAAAACAAGTATATTATTAGCAATGAAACAAATATATGACGGTAAAAGTACTCTGAAAATAGATATATAAAAATATTACATACAGAGGAAAAGAGATGTGACAGTACGATTCACATATTTTTTACCACCCTTTTTTTCTTCATTTCCGACGAACTATAATCCCTACTCCATCCCCACCGCCTTTACTTCCCATCGGACAAGACATCTCGTGCCCCTTGCCCTTTCTATCCTTAACGAGAGAAAGAGGGTTTAATCGAACGATGATGATACGTCGCCTGGGGATAGTATTAGTTGCCGAGCGACGGGAACGGTGGAAGTGGGTTCCTAGCAAGAGAAAGGAGATTTCCCGATATCGATGACGACTCACGGAAAGGGTTTAAAAGAAAAAAAAAGAAAATAGGGGATGGCTTAATCTCCCCTTCTGGAGAGGAAATTGGAGATGCCCCCAGGGCTCTCAGAGTCCTTGCCCCCCTCACCCTTCCCCACCACCGCCCCCACGAGAGGAGAGGGAGTGATACGGTAGAAAATTAAACTGCCAGCCTTCCGGCATCGTGCATTCAGGGATCTCACAGAGAAATACCTATATCGGTTTGCCTGAGACGAAGGCTTAAGCAGTTCCCGAAGCACGCTGGTACGATTAAATTCCCAGAAAAAGAAAATGGGACTTTAATAGATCTTGAGTCAACTCCCGAGGCCAAAGTACTTGTAAAAGAGATTGTATTTTCTCAGCTCAATGAAGATTAACACTAAATGTGAGTGCCTGGGGGTTACTTTAGTCACCTTTAGACAAAGTTACCCCCAGGTAATTTTGTCAACGGGCGATATAATGTCTGTATCGTTGTTGCATCATGTGTAATGTAACTAGTAATAAGTAATAACCCCCCAAGTTAATGCGAACTTTATAGACATTGCCGAGTCTACTATCCTCATCTTTCACGACGGTTAAGAGTTTTGGAGATGTTTACTACCCAGACGGCACGTAAGCTTGTGACAACATTGCCTTTAGGCTGAGAAAATCTCGGCAATGTCGCCAAAGATGATGATGATGACGGGAGCGTTGAAAAAAAGATTGTTTTCGCAAGGTTAGGGGCTTTCCATAAATGATGTCACACAATTTTGGACCAAACTAGACCCCCTCCCCCCCTGTCACAGTTGGTCACAAATAGTAACACCCCCCCTTTAATGATGTCACAAAAACTAAAAAAAACTTCTACCCCCCCCCCTCCACAGTCTGAGTAAAAATAAGGCATAATATATAGTGGAAGTGTAGATATCACATGAAACATACCCCCCCTTCCCCCTTGTCACAAGGTGGTGACCCCCCCAATCGTGTGGACGTCATTTATCCTCAAAGTTCACCTACTCGCTGATGTCGATATAGGCCGCAGAAGAATAAAATTGACGTTTGCTGACAGGCAACAATAATTATAGACTTGCCCCCAGGTCTGACAATTTATATCGACTGTTGGCACAGTTATAAAATAATGTTAGCGTGAAAGACCTGAAGCTTTCCTGTTGTAACATAAGAATGAGATCTTCTCTGGATCTCCATCAGGTCCGGAACCCTCACTCACAATCAGAGGATCTGCGGATGATGTATATATCGAAATCGTCGTATATCGAAACATCGGAAAACGTGGAGTTCTTGACCTGGTGGAGATCCCAAGAAGAATTCATAGAAATGATTCAAGCATTGATCACAACATATCTAAGGTTCTACCGTTCCACGTCCCTAGCCTGCACTTGTTCCCTTCGACTGGCGTTCCCCATGCAGTAGTTCCCAACCTGAGATCCGATTGGCGGACCATTTTGAATCCGGAATATTTTATGTAGAGTGATACCAACATGGCATATGCGTGAATATGAGGCTGCATCTACTAGGGATAGTAAAAATATGATTTTCCGTTGCCTTATACTGTGAGGTTCTAAGGCCGATTCCATGAACTTCCCCTCAGCTGCGATGGGTGATGCCAGATCGGTCTCCTTGATCTGCGTCATAAGTACTTTCCAGTGAAGGACTTTCATGCGATGCCCACAGGACTGAAATTTCTCACCAACTCATAAACAACGAAAATGGGAGTTTCCAACAATTGACAAAATCGGGTGTTAATGAGACAGGTCTTCCGGGTTCTCTTCCGCGTGGGTCCATCATTGTAGACGACATGTTTCGCAAATGTTCGAGTTTGCTTCTTCAGGTCTAAAGTAGTTTGAAAGCAGCTCTTTATATAGGTCACCCTCAGTCCGGTACCGAACCTTTTTGGCGCGCTTTCTGCTTTGGGTTGTGGAAAATACGTTTCCAAGTGTTGAAGAGCGTAAAACCGTCTTATCTGTTTAAGTTGTTCAGTGTCTTAGCGATCTCAATAGCCTCTCTGATGATTCTGAGGAAGTAGCGTTTTTCTTTGAATATTAATTTGGCTTCCTCTAATTCGATGTTGTATTTTGGTCCACTCCAGGTATGTTCATCGATTGCCGAAGTACGGAACTGCCTTCTATTTACTGCCCTTCTGTGTTCCTGAAGGCGGCATTTGAGGGCTCTCGAGGTTTGTCCATAGACCTTGAATATATCCCTATCCTGGATAATATGACTTATGTTCAAGGTCTATGGGTTTGCCCAATGTACGCCTTGCCACATTCACACTTCACCTCGTACACGCCTTCATTGATGTTTTCGGGCAGCTTGTATTTGGCTCTGCAGAATAGATCTGCTGTCTTGGAGACGCAGGAGTATCTTGTCACCACGTTATGTTTTTTTTACTCTGGCAATCTTTTCAATGATACCTTCTACGCATTGTAATAGACAGACGGTTTCGTAGCAGCCTCAGTAGAAATACTGGAGGTTCTTTTGAGGGCTGTGGCTATTTTCTTCTCTACTACCTTTCCAGCCGTCTAGAGCAGTGATTCCCAACCCCTTTTACGTTTGCGCCACCCTTCAGACTGAGGTTACAATTTTGGGGCACCCTTCTTATATTTTTTTTAACTTTAAAAATATTAATTAATTTAAGTGGAATATGCATCAGGAAAATTTTGACTTCACATTTAAATAAATACTTCCTCAATTTTATTATATTTATTTATGCAAGGCAATAGTAAAATCACCAACCAACATATAATACGGTATAGTTAAGGTATGTTATACTACTGGAGTCAGGTTGGAAGAAGTTCTCCGATTACTGTTGGTTCATTGGTTATCGAGATATAACGTGTCAAACTCGGTATCCCAACTTATGGCACATACAAGAATACAATCTCTACCTGTCACTATTGGGCCGAGAGCTGTTTCCGACAAAATTTGAAAAATATTTTATGTCCCTGAGGTTTTTATTAGAATAAATGACGAATAGTGCTAGTTTTAAACTGCTTCTCTTAAGTCTTGAATTTTTACGACTCGATTGTTCTATTTTCTTTCGGTTTCCTAAACAAGCAAGACATCGAGGCCAAAAAATGTCAAAGAGAACATCAATGCAAAATGCTTGGGATCTACTATTGAAACACTGATTACACCTCATTTTCTTTCACAGAACAATTCTGATGATAACTATTCTGTCGCTCTACATGAGAAATGTTCATCTTCCACTACCAAGTCTCAAGAAAACCAGTAAACCACGGCCCAGCTACCCATTGTTCCAAATATTCCCAGTAAGTAAAAAAAGTAAAAGTTTAACAAATACCAAATGAGAGCTCAACACCATGTACATTTATACGATAGCTTTCTTAAGTTCATAAATTGGATTACAATGAACTGAGTAAAAACGACGATTTCATTATAAAGATAAGTGCTCACATCAAATAGGAGCCAAGCTAATTTTAAGATAACTATTTTACCACAACGGTAAAATATAGGAAATGACCTTTTTTATTCCCATGGATCTCCGCCACTAAATCATAAAGCAAGATATATGATAAAAAACAAAACCTTAATATAAAATAAAATTTTGTAATTTTCACAACAAACACGCAATGAGGGCGTGGAATAATTCACAATAATTATGAAAATAGATTTCAGTGAGCATAAAAGCATTGAAACAGAACCACATAAATACAAAGTCTAAAACAATTTTTTCTAACAGCCATTTTTAAATATATTCATGCACGGAAAAATCCGCGAAATAATGTGATATTTTTCTACCTTCTTGTTCCTTCTAGATTCTTATATCGTTGGCGTCGATGTGGATACTTTGCGCCGTGTTGACGGCAACGGATATCTTACCGCCAGGAAATCTTGCGCGCACCGACATGAAAATTGGAATCATCGAAGGTGTCCCGTGGTTTAGATTTCCCTATCCAGGTGAGTGAAACATATACAAAAATACAGATAAGAGGACTATCCGTGAGATAACGGTTTTCTACGAATTCTCAAGAGCTATGAAGGCGAGGCTCAACATCTAAGAGGAAGGACATAAAACATGAAGAGCAATCGAAATTGTCTAAGTAGCATTTTGAAATAAAAAGCTTTAACACCAGGAGAAGATGATCTCGAGCCATAGAAGCGCACAAGAAGAGATGTAAATTAATGATAGGTTCTTCAGAAAGCATAGAGAAGTAAAATCGTGAGAAAGTATTACTGCAGACTTACAAGGAGAGTAGCGTTTCATTGATCCTATTATGGTGATATTGGTTTGGATAAGGTAGGTTTGGTTGAGGAAAAAAATAGATGTTGAATAAAGTGGAGGACGACAGGAAGCTGTCTACTCATTATCACAAGATTTTTTTAGTAAAAATGTATACTGCCCTCCCAAAATTTGTCACAAACAGTACTTCAAAGTTGATGGTAAATATGTAAGGATTACTGAATAGACATTCCTTTTTTAATCACAGGGCAATGGGGATTACCGACTGTGAGTGCAGCGGCTGTTGTCGGAATGCTGGCGGGAGTGGTATCGGGATCCATTGAATCTGTTGGAGACTACTATGCATGTGCAAAATTCTGCGGTGAGTTTAAGTAATTTTAAATGACTCTGCATGAAACATAAAATATACTAGAAGAAAATAGACTTTCATGCATAATAGTCTTTAAAAATTATGACCTGTCCTATACAAAATACAAGCAGTGTCGAGTGCCTTTCAGGTAGATGATTACATGTACTAAGCTCGTATTGATTTATGTGAATGATTCTAATGATCACTTCAGCAGCAAGGCATAAATTGAATTGAAACTATACATTAACAATTAATCACACCCTCGCTAATCCGGACCACTTTTTCCGAACCCCCGCATAATTCAGACCTGCCTCCAGCGTTTTATGCAGGTTATGGGGTCGTGAGATGGCATAGAAACAGCATCATTCAAGTTTATTCCCTTAACCAATATTTTTGGTTGATATGGCTGAATTTGCAATAAATGTTTTAATAAAACCAGATATTTTTTCCTATTTATAAAGCTTTTTTGCGATACACGATGGAAAGCACCGGCTAGGGACGCCAAGACCGAATGCGGGAGAGGAATATCGCCGGGAATACTTATTTTAACAGCGCTTACCAGATAGGATTACATTGCAGCGGGAGCTGCACCAAACTTGTATCCTTAAGAAAACCAGACTTGTATCCTTAAGAAAAAATTTAATGTTTCATCAATGAAGGCCAGAATCTCCGTTCTTATAAACTGACGGTAGTCACAAGAGAAAATATATATATCTAGCAACTTCACTATTTAAATATCGCATGACATATTTTTACATAACTCTTTTCTTCATCCTATAAGAAAAGGATGCTAATCAAGAGCATAAACTGTATTTCAATACACTTAAATAATAAATAGGTGACATTTTCCTTGGCCAATACCCACTCCGTGACCTGAGTCGCGGGATAAGGGAAACTCTGCTTGGAAAGACCTGAAATTGATTCGCTACAACCCCGCACTCGGCCGAGAGGGATTTGCTCAGGGTCATGCGTTTCTATATCGCACCCGTCCCGTCGTAATTTTGAGCCACCACACAGTAAGCTGACATCGAAAAAAGCTAGCAGAAGAGTAGTGGAAGTGGTAGTAGTGGAAGTAAGGAAAGCTAGTAGAGTAGTGGAAGTTGAAACATCGCATGATCACTCTCGATTGATGGTTACACGTTACACTGGAAAAAATCGGTTTGGACTAGGAATCGAACCACGGACCTCTTGCTTGCCAGGCTAATGCGCCGACCACTACACTACCCAGGCTGCCTAATTACAGTGTGGCATTTTAGGAGGATACAAGGGAACTAGGTGTAAAGCCTTTTTCATTCAAGGTCGATTCGCTAATGGCACAAATTAATCGGCTGAAATGCACATAATAAGTTCAGTCTTATGGAAATAATAAAAACTGCCCACGTAAATTTTAATTTTCATTCAATCAGGGAATTAGAATCTCACTGTATTTACGATAAAAACGAAAACATTACCATAGTTTTGTTTAAAGATACTTAGGTACAAATTTATTATTTTCGTTACCATTCGGAAATATCGCGTAATGCTTTTTCTTCATGTATGATTGCCTTACTCAAGTCACCCTTTTTATTCAGAAGGACCACCTGTCTCATGGAAAGTAATAAAAAGCCTTCGGTGGCCGAGGGTTCTCTATAATAATTCCATAAATGTTCCCTCTGTGAAATCTCTGGATAATCACTGGATTTCGCATAATTCGGACAACCTCTCTCCCTAAACAGTCCGGATTAGCGAGGGTCTACAGTATAAATTTATCAGCACGCATGCAGAACTGTACTACATTTCAAAGAGTTGTCCTAGTCCATGTTGGTATTGCATGTTACTCATTCTCAATCCACAGACGTACCACCTCCGCCCATGCATGCAGTGAACCGTGGAATCGGCACAGAGGGGGTGGGATGTCTCATTGGTGGACTTTGGGGTACTGGCAATGGGACTACCAGCTTCAGCCAGAACATTGGTGTCATAGGAGTCACCAAGGTACGTTTAATCCCTCACCTCATTGCAAGAGCAACATATTTATGAAGCTTGTAAAAGAATGAAGCCGCCGAATACTTCATCAGCACCCGTGCAGCAGAGGGTTAAAATCCCCATGAATGCACACTAGGGCAACCCTTATGCAATTAAGAAACTTTTTCCAGAAATATTTCAGTCAAACCATTTAAACTGTTTTCTTTGTGAATAATAAGTCACCCTATTAATTTTCAGAATGATTCAGCAAAACATATTTAGAGAAGGTATAAAGTGCCTGAAATTTTTGAATTTCACCAAAAAATTCTTATTTTTCCCTTAGCATATAAAATTTAATGTAAATGGATTTCACTGTGATATTGTTCAAATAAGAAGTTTCATGGAATTTTGCTGTGGACCGAGCATTTTTAGCTCAACGTTTCACCCGCATTGCAGCAAACATCTTCGGGAACGAAATGTCAATTTGCTCCTGATGATGCTCGCTGCAATTGGGAGTAAGACATTGAGCTAAAAATGTTTTTGGACCACAGCAAAACTCGAAAGTCTCATCAGCATCTAACCACTGCTGTGAAAGCCTAAACTATATATTAAGAGGTTTCATGGATTGCGATTATATCATTACCCTCATAACATATTTGCGACATGGCTCATCACTTAAATACTAGGTAAATATATTGCCGGATGCAGAAAAATGAGTACCAATGACTAAATATCCCCATCAAGGTTAAGATCGGAAAGGGGTGTGAGGCCTGGAATGCCAGTAACCAGGAGTTTACAACCTTAAATGGAATGGAGTTGAAACATTACCGAGGTGTAGGTACATGAAAATCTAACTAAGGAATTGTCTCATCTGAATGAAAAACTTCTTGAGCTTTCAAATTTCATCATGATTGCACCACCTCCAGATAATTTTTAAATTTATCCTTGGTCACTATCAGCGAAAAAGACGAAAATCAGGGTTTTATAGCGTGTTTCAAGCATCGAAAAATGAGAAGTACCTTAACGTACAAACACGATTAAGCCTTCATGTTTTATACTACAAACACATCTTTATGTGTTATAATCTGCTACCAAGTCAAAATTAGCACAAAGTACTTTTCAGTGGACCAACAGCTTTGGGGGCATTGGCCATTGTCAGCCAGCTTTCATTATAATCAGACCATTTTAATTATTAAAACATTATTTCACACAAGATCTACTCTCTACCTTCCATCATAAAATGACAATTAGTCAGTACCTACGCGGAAAGGAAGACTAAGGTTATTTGTCCCGCCCCCGGAATTTAGACGACCAGTGTTACGTATATGTATTTCGGGTGATGGCGATCTTTGATGAATGGGTGCGATGACGGTTTGCTTCACTGATACAGATATCCATTGATTATTAAACGAGGAATACGACAATTTTGCAATTTAATTATGATGTGAGAAATATATTCATATATCAATGAAGATACACTGTCATGATGTAATAAAACATTAATTTTACTCCAGAGTGATAGTCAGTTCAGACAGTTCAGATTTGTTAACTTCAGGCCCACTTTTTCCATGAAAAATCAACAAACCTGGATTCCTCATAGCCCTTGGACAGATTAAATAAAGAATAACGTTTTTTTTTAATTGAGGATTTTCTAAAAAGTTAACTAAATAAAAGTAAAGATGTTACAGAAAGTTGACTTAAAGTGAATTGAAACATTCTGAAGGGAAAACTTAAAATTAACTGCAAGAAAAATTTCAGTTAAATTAAAGAATACCTTAAGTTAGCAAAAAGAAAACTAAGTTGACTTTGAGATAACTTTAACTTGCCCTGAAGCAAATTTTAAGTTATATCTGTAAGAGGATTAATTGAGAATAATAATAATTAAAATATGTACATTAGTAAAAAAAAATCCATTCTATGCATATTCATACCATGAATTCAATGTAGAATAGTAGATGGGAATCAAAAATAAGCAAATAAATTTTGGAAATGGTTGATAATTTCATTCACACTGGTTGGTGAAGCATGCAGTGAACAGTAGAATGGGGCAGTAATATTCACAGATTGCAAATACAGATTACAATCGCTAACCAAAAATACATCATTGTCAACAAGTCCACCTCCACAGCTTCCTGCCAAAAGCCTTGAATAGCTATCATTTCGAGTTAACACAGAAAATGCTCACTGTAAGAAGACAGGAGAACATAAATACACCTACCTTTATGAATTCCAGGTGGGAAGCCGAAGGGTCGTTCAATGGGCTGGAGGGATTATGATGATCCTGGGAGTATTTTGCAAAGTGGGTTCGTTCTTCATCACAATTCCAGGACCAGTCATTGGTGGAATATTCTGTGTAACATTTGGAATGGTAGCTGCAGTAGGTAAGTCCAGATGGTTGATCGGCATTCCTGCACACATGCCAAAGTACATATAATAATAAAAATTAGACTCAATCCTCAGACTGAATTCTTATAGTTCAGAACTCTGAAGCTCTCATAGTTCTTAATATGGCCATAATAATTTTACTTTAAGAATTCAGGCATGCATTAAATATCTTAGAACTCAAAAAAATATTCTAGTGAAATATACTGCAATGCCTAATTTTTGACTAATTGTAAGCTAAGGTTACCAATTAGAATTCTGTAAGTAATATAAAACTTAATAAACATTGTAGGTGACATAAAAATAATATATACATATATATTTATTTATTTATTACAAGTTATAATTCCATTATGCATTGCACCCATCCTTCAGCAACACTTTATCTCCTGCAAATATTTAACTTCAAATAAAAACATTTTCAGGAATTTCAACTTTACATTTTGTCTCGCTGAATTCCTTCCGAAACATGTACATAATTGGCTTCTCCATATTCTTTGCACTGGTAAGTTACTTAATTCATACTTTTCATTTGAGATTAAGTTTCATGAGATTTTCTTTTATTTTGATTTATGATGATCTTTAAAGGCATAACTCTGCTGATTAACCACATATTTCAATATTCATGTATAATGTATCAGAAATGAACCTCTTGCTATCAACCTAACCATTGCTCTTTTGGATGTCCTTACATCAATTTTAACCCTTTGAGTGCCGGGGAGCGCGATCGCGCTCCTCCCGTCTCTCGCCAAAAGTGCCAGGAGCACTATCGCGCTCCATCTGCAATGTCACTATTTCGTATATTAATATTTTTTCGAATATTTTTAAACGATAAAATCATTAAATATAATGTGTCAAACATAAAACCAAATATAATAAACGTTTCCTAAATTTTTTGAAAATGTAATTTTATTTATGTATGATGCATAATTTTTTTTGTAAACTACTGCAAAATCACCAAAAATTCCACGGCAATTTTAGCACAATACCTAGGAAATTGGTTGGCACTCAAAGGGTAAATGGTCAAAATTACTTTCTTCCTGTGGATCCTGAATTAAATTAAATCATGACGTACCAACTGAATGAGCCATTCCCCATGGTTTCCCATATAACTAGAAAAACATCTTGAATAAGTTTTATCAAAAGAAACTAACCTTGTTCCCACATATGTCCTTAAGGTTCTACCTCAATGGATGGAAGCAAATCCAGATTCCATCAAAACAGGAAGTGAATTTCTGGATCAAATGTTTACAGTTCTACTCAGCACTAGCATGTTTGTGGCTGGTTTCATCGGCTTTGTCTTGGATAACACAGTTCCAGGTATTGAAATCCCTGCAAGAATCAAAGAGCAAATGTCAATGCTAGAAAATTTATAAATAAAATAATATTTTTAAGAGAACCTTAAACAGAAATTAGCATAGTTTCCCCAAAATTTATCATTTCATTACGTTGAATTCCTTTAAAAAAAAGTCTGATTTATATGCTAATCTCCATTTTCCACAAACAACAATCTATATCAGCTTTGAATTAGTCAGTGAAACAGTTAAGAGAAATGATAATCAAAGGTTCTTAATGTAATAAATAAATTTAGAAAATAGCGTTCCTAGGATAAAAATATGTAAATACATATACCGAATTTGCACGAATCTAAGATGATGTTTTTTTCTCTTCTGGACTTCCAAAGAAAAGTGGGTTTGTCTTACAATCAGAAGCAAAATCCTTGACTTTTTTCCCATTGTAGATTTACAAAAAAGGGGGGTCGTCCTAGAATCTGGTTCGTTTAAATTCATGCAAATACGGTAAATCAGAGCTTAATATTTTAACTGCCCACATTCTACGAATGAATTATTCACATTTGATGATATGTTATATCACCACGAGGATTGTTTGAGGCTACTCAATTTTGAATAAGAATCAATTTATTTTTTAATAGCTACACAAAAATAAAGAAAATTTTCATTGGTGGGATAGTGCAATTGGTACGTGACGTGAAGAGGTATACATAACGTGAAGTACTTGTAACCTCAGCTATTTATGACGTCATTTAACGAAGTCATTCAGATACATGTACATATATACTTTGGCAGTACATCAAGGGTCATAGGTGCAAAAGACTTCTGAATAGAAATAAGGAAAGAATGAAAAAATATACAACTATATATTGGAAGAAAAATAACAATGCACTTTTAATTTCAAACCATGTAAAAAAAACTGATAAGCCTCTAGACAGTAATACTTGCTGCAACACTTGGATCACTCTCGTTAATTCATTATAAATCAAAATAGTATTACATAATTACTATTCCAGTGTTTTTGTTTCAGTTATTTACCAATTAATCAATCAGATATAGGTACATAATTTGAGTTATCTTACCACTCAGACCATCCTGGTTCAAGGCTCATTAGTGAAATTAAATTTGCCTTTCACTATGTCACACATATACACTGGTACATATACACCCACCTATACACTGGTACGCTTGAATTCACTTGATCTCAAAGTTTCTTTTCCCACCAATTAATTTGATTTTTTTAATGATTTGCTCAGAATGAATCAATGAATGATTTGAATAATGAATCTCAATCGATTTCATTAGAGAAGCTCAATAGGTAGGTATTCTTCAATTCAGAAAACAATCCTGCTGTGACTTCCTTCAGACAAGCATGTGTCAATAAATATATTTTTATTTTTACATACTATGCTTTTACCAGCACCTGAACTGCAATGAGTTTCACTAAACATGTAGGTACTGCTAACAATAAAATTTCGTCATCCTGGATATCTTATTTTTGGCTACAGATAAACAGCAGTAAACTAAAAATAATGGTATCAGCAGTAACTTCGAGGAATTCCTTCATAATGAAATGATGAATTACTTTGTTTTCCACATAGAATTTATTTCTTTCTCAGGACCCGAGTCATGAAGCGATGAAACCTGTGTCATGAGAAAGAAATAAATTTTATGTAAAAAACCAAGTAAATCATCATTTCATATTGCAGTAAACTAAGGAAATGATGAAAGACCAACCACATCCACAGCCAATACAGTTTTCTGTGATGTACTTCATAAAACTGAAAAAGTTCCTCACTTATGCCATATATAAAGCCATATATATATCTCAAAACCTCACTACCTTTGTTTAAAAATTTGCTAATATTTGTCATCATTGATTTATAGGTTCAGATGAAGAAAGGGGATTAATAAAATGGAAGCAACAACATGACACTACATCCCCTGAATGCTCAGAAAAGGTTGCCAAATGTTATAATTTACCCTTTGGAATGGAACTTATCCAGAGGTGAGATAAAACATAAGGTCACCAAACACTTGTGTCCTCCCACAGGAATAACATGGATGAGTTATTTTACATACATACTTCAACACTGCAAAAAATAAAATCTAAACTAGCTAATGCAATTTTTATAAATACATTATTCCATGCACAAAATTCTGGTGTATATTTCAATTTTTCCTTTCATTAGTCACACTTTTCATTGAAATGTTGTACTAATGCATAAATACTTTTACGACAACTGTGGTACATACTAATCTTATCATGGAATATGTCAAACTGTTGACTGGCCAGGGTATTTTTTTTAAATTCTTTGTTCCATTTGACAGAAACAAGATCTTGCAGAAGCTTCCTTGCTTGCCAACAGCGAATGATTACTTCCCAGCGCCAGTTCCCAGAATAGTGAAGTAAACGTTTTGTCAAGAATAACTCATTTTTCAGCTGTGAATATTCATCACATCAAAAGAAGACTCATGAACTGTGGTATACGATACCATTTTCTGCCACAAGCTCACATCAAAGTTAAGTGATAAATGCTACATGCTCAAAAAGCTACATTAAAAACTGAATGAGCTTTTCAAGTGTTGAGAGGAATCATAGGGTAATATTTGTGTTTAATACTCTTCATATTTTTTCATAATAAACTATTTTAATTTCTCATGTGTGTATCTTAATTCAGAATTAAAACCTTCACCAAACTCGGTTCCAATAACGAAAGACATACCTAATCAAGAAGTAGTACTGTATAAACATATAGAGCCAGAATATCCTTCCAAATAATTCACAGAAGAACAAATTTGGTAGGAGGAAGAAAATGCTCGGTGATTTCATTCTAAGCATATGAAGAAATACCAATTAGATGTCATTGTAATCATAAATCATAATAACCAAAAATCTATATAACATTCATTCACCACCCATTTGAATGCCTGGGGTTGGAATAGCCAATCACATCCATTCAGATAGCAAAAATATACTATTTAACTTCCAAGCACTGCATGAAATTCCATATCTACCCATACAGCACACTTTGTATGCAACGTGTATTGGTAGCACATAAATATATTCATTTTCTGTTAGTACTGAATCATGTACATATTGAATATGCATTGTTAACAATCAAAGATGTATTCAGCTGCATGTGTTCCAAATACATAAGCAATAGATGTCATGCCATGGTTCCTTTATACATATTGCTATTCACATATATTTGCTTTTCCACTGGACACAGCACATCAGAATTTTTAGGTCCTGCTCCCTCCCCTCCTAGAATTGATCCATTTCAATCAAACTTCAATGAAGTGCATTGGGGTTTTTGGTATTTCACACTATACTATCCCAACGGAACTTTTGTGACCTAAGGTGATCAAAAAATCAATATGCAACAGATGTGTATAACATACCACAACCCTTGGGTAAAATTTATTTTATTATGATGATAATCTATAAGCGATGTGAGTTCAGGTACTCCACCATGTACATTATAAGTTCCGTATCACCTAATAGATATGAAAACATATAGGGTATAAGCAGGGTTGGGCACGAATCACCTAATATTGATTCGAGTCACGAATCTTTGAAGGAAATTAGATTCAAAGCACAAATCACAATTCACTACTGGAAATTTGATTCAAATCTCGAATCATTAAACATGTGATTTTTCCTTTAAATATGATTTGTGCGGTTCACGAATCATAGTGTTATTGCAGAATGACAATAACACTAAGTAATGGTCACATTCTGAACATTGCTCCCATAATTGGGAACCTATACCAATTTTTTCGCCTGTTAATTAACACTTGTGTAGATACAGTGTGGATTAACTGAATATCATAAATTACCAGTTCTTATGTACATCTACATAATACCCTGCTAGCCACCATAAATGTGCGTGGCAGGGGGTGAATTCTCACCAAACACGCACTACATATCATGCATGAAAAAGGATTAGTAATAATATAATAGTCTAAATCTCACGATTTAAAAAAATAAATGTAGCAAAGTAAACATGCAAAAACATGCTGTTAGTTGGGTTACCTTCAAGTCCTTGCCAACATGCTGCTACCTATGGTATACATTGATTCACTTGTATTGGACATATTTACTGCTATTCATATCCCTAATTGTACAAGGAAAAAAGGACATTTAGAATCTGTCAGTTTGGCAATCAATTTCTCTAATTTTGTGATTATGGTCGTCTACCATAGTAAGTTGGGGTTCACAAAATATTTTTAACATCATCACTGAAAATATTATCTTGGAATTTATTTAGGAGATGAAGTCTACATTTCTATCTGCGATCTGACAATGATTCCCACTTTAATTCATTTAATGGACTGGTTATGCTAAAATAGTTATCATACCGCCCCTTTACAAATCTTGCCGATCTTCGCTGCACACGTTCAAGTTCATTATTTAGACTGATTTCGTAGGGATCCCATACACTGGCAGCATATTCCAAATGAGGTCTAGCAAGGGAAAAGTAGCTGATTTCTCATACATGATCGTCACATTTACCCAGTACTCTTTTGATGAATCCCAGTTTACGATTAGCTTGACCCATTATTTCACGTAAGTGTTTACCCCAGGAAAGATCATGTGTCAGTCTTATTCCAAGATATTTAATGGATTCCACGTTTGCTAATTCATTATTACTTATTTTGTAAGTGCTAGGAGGAGAACAATTCTTTTTCCGAAAATTCATTACTACACATTTTTAAAAATTTAATTCTAACTGCCATGTATCACACCATTTTGCAATTGCTTGTAGGTCATCATTTAAATGTTCTTTATCATTTGGGCATAGAATTTCTCTGTAGACTACTGCGTCATCAGCAAATAGACGAAGCTTACTTTTGAATACATTATTGATATCATTTATGTACAGATGGAACAGGAGTGGACCTATCACACTACGTTGTGGAACACTTGAAGTGACTTCAATTTCCGGGGAGGTAACACCGTCCAAAACAACTCTTTGAACCCGATTATGTAGGAAATTATTTATCCATGATATGATAGAACTGTCTAACCCATAAGATTTTAATTTCAAAATTAGCTTGCTATGAGACACCTTATCAAAAGCTTTCTTGAAATCGAGGAATATAGCATCCACTGGAATATTATTTTTGCCAGAAACTAAAATATCGTGGGAAAAGAGAGCAAGTTAAGTTTCACATAATCTACTCTTTCAGAAGCCATGCTGAACATTGGAATGTAATTTTCATTCACCTTTCGTGAAATCAGTGACATTAATTCGTGATTCGTCAGTGAATCGTGAGCTGCATCACAAAAATTCGGCTCACGAATCACCTCAACTAAAAAAAAAAGTCAACACACGGATCACGAATCATTAAAAAAAAATGATCCGAATCACGAATCACAGTTTGTGATTCGCAAATCATGATTCGTGATTCATGAAGACGAATCATGCCCATCCCTGGGTATAAGAAACTTGGAGGCTGGTATATTTCGAAGATGGCCACTATAACGGTTGGGAAAAGCTGTAAATTCTTGTAGCAGCTGCTAACTGCTGATGCTAAAATGAATAAGCAGTTGGAAATAGCAGGTATTTTCAGCAATTGCTAATTGTAGCACAATGGAAAAACTAACTACATATTAAGCGTTGATGATAGAATAAATCTGAAAAATAGCATAATTATTATCAGATGCTTCATTTTATGAATGCAAAATTGTCTTCCAACAATTTCAGTTAACTATTGTGTAAAGTTTTTTTTAAATATCAACTTCCTTGTGTAATAATTTGTCTAGGTATTTAGGTGAATAAAAACCTTCTTCATGATCCATGTAGTAATGCAAGGCCTATTCTTTTGTACATATATAGCATACATGGGCAGCTGCAAAACATAGCAGTTGCTTTCCTTGCACTTTTTAATGAAACCATGGAGGGATTCCCATGGTCTGCACAGCAGCAGCAGCTAAATCCCTACCTAAGATTCTCTTTCTTTCTAATGCTACCAATGATGCTATTTAAATGGACACTGTGCATGCACTTCCCTCTCTCGCTGCTAACACTGCTATTCCGCTGCAATTTAAATGGACTGCTGAGGCTGCTTCACCGCACATGCATTTCCTTCCCTTGCTTCTACTCAGCTGAGGTATACAGAGTAGCAGCGTTGGCCTTGTGGAATAGTAGTTCTAGTCTCCGCTGGTGAGATGAGAAAGGGAGGTGGGTACATACACAATTTAACAAGCAGTAGCAGGCATGGCTGCTATTTCTGCCAGCCATCAGCTGTTGCTATTTGCTAATGAATCTTATCCACTGAAAAATAAGCTGGTTACGAATCAGCAACCCATCCCAATTAAGCCTTAATGGTTATCCTCATCTCAGTAATTAAACTGCATTACCAATTAGCCAAGAGGGACATATGAATGGAAAACGACATTGCCTTCGTGAATGACAAATTCCCATTCTAAATATTTCCTCCATGGCCCATGTGGATTCCTATCATTATGCAGCAAGACTAGCAACCCAAAATCTGGAAAAAAAATCAGCTGTATTATAGACTGGAATTTAGGTAATACATATATAAAATAATAAAGTTGGCTGGCATAAATAATCCAGCTGGCCTGTAGAGGGGTTGGATGTAAGGGTTACCATATATCTTCAAGTTTTAGTTGAAGTCTTCTTTTAAGGCCAAAAATATAAACTAAATTCCGTGACTTGGGTATAGATGGATATATTGTATGGGTAGAGGTTTATTGTGCCGCCCCACAATTAACCTCCCTACCATTTGCAGACAGGGGACAAGAGCACCACAGTAGAGGTATGGAGGAGGGTAACCCATCTAACCGCAGCAATAATTAAAACTTTGTATCATGTAACTTATTGCATCATGTCGAAATTCCACAAAGTCAACCCTTCGACCATCTTGTACATCTAACCGCTGTCGGGGCCCAAGGTTGCTTAACTTCAGTGATCTGACGGGAATAGATTGCCAACCCCATGCCTGTCTGCCACTTGCAGACAGGGGACAAGAGCACCATGGTAGAGGTATGGAGGGTTGGCCTCCCCCTGCCCCACCCCATGTCTGGGTATATCTCCCACCGGCCTCCCGGTGGTCTGGAGGGAGTATCGCCTCTCCATCCACGCCTGGTGCAGGTATGGAGGAGGGTCACCCATCCAACCACTGTCCGGGCCCAACGTTGCTTAACTTCGGTGTTCTGACGGGAACCGGTGTTTCAACATGGCTACTTGCCCGTGACTCAGGCATAAGTCAAGGGGAAAAATATCACTGAATTTCCTTGTTGCGCATTGGTTATGCAATATTTGAACAAAAATATTGGCCTTTTAATGTGTATTTTTGTCTCAAAATGGAAATACCAAGAAAATTTGTTGGTGGTAGGTCCTAATACAAAACTTTGAATGTAAATCTAATGCATTATTCCGCAAATATTCTGTGACGTATCTTTAATAGAGATAAATATGGTTTTATGCATCTGATACCCATAAATATTGACCCCAAAAAAGTCTCATTTAGTGACTCGATTATAAGTAGAAGGTATGCTTTCATTGGCCAAAAAAAATATTTCTCGACTTATACTTGAGTATATATGGTAGATACCAAATCATATACATATCCCCATATGTGTTGAATACATACTCTAAGAGTAAACCACCTGCATTAGAAGTAGAAAGTACAATCACCCAAGTTCTGAGGAAACGGATCCTGAGGAGCTCCACTAAAAACAGAGCCCCACCTGGAAAGGTTCCCATCAGCATCCTTAACTGCTTGATGTCGATCAATTAGATAGGAGTGGAACCAATTCAGCACTGGGCAAGCAAAGTTCAATTTTTTCATTTTGAGAAGTAAGAATGAATGGTTCACATGGTCAAAGGCATTACTGAAGTCAAATAAAACTAGAACCATGACCATTCCTTTTCAATTGCGGAGCAGATATCATTGGTTAATTTAAGAAGCAATGACTGCATACTATAGCCTTTACGAAAACTTGACTGAAAACGATCAAATCTATTATGAGCCAAGAGATAATCCGTAGCTTGTTCATAAATGACTCGCTCGATAACTTTTGATAGAGCAATTAAAATCAATATTTGTCTATGACCTAGGGAGGAGGAATTTTTAATCATTTTTATGGGTCTTGATAGGGCCAACTTCCAGATCGAGAGGTATTCAGCATGAAGTAAAGAAAGATTAAAAATGTCCAAGATTGCTGGTAGTGTAGTGGTAACAGATTAATTTATGAAATTAATTGAGATTCCATCAATTCCCATCGAATTTTTTGACTGCTTAAGGAATTTATTTAAGTTTTCAGATGTCAAGTATTTAAAATAAAAGCTGTCTGTATTGTAAGGAGTGAAGAGATCAGAGGAGGTGGGATTAGAATCTGACTAATCACTTTTAGATGTTGGGTCGGAAGACGAAAGAAAATAATCATTTCGCTGATCAAACATCAAGTTCGAGACAATAGAATTATCGCGTTGACAAATGAGTCCCAGTTCCCTAAGCCTGCCTGCACCAAACTTCATTGGGTTCTTTCACTCTGGAAAAAGCTGTGGAGTAGTAATGACGTTTGGACTCGATAACTAAGGATTGAGCTTAATTCAGACTTCTCTTGAAGAGTTTTTTGGACATGTGATTTTTAGAACGGATGAAAGCCTGCCAAAGCCTGTCCGTCTTTTTAATGCATTCGTGAAGTTTTTCAGTCAGCCACGGAGCGGGTGAACATTTAGGAGAATATATGCGTAGAGAGGCATGTATGTTAAGGGTATCATTCAAATGAAAGTTTAAAACTTGAAGTTTAGTTTCAATCGAAATTGAATTAAACAGGCTGTTCCAGTCAAGGGAGGAAAGGTCCCCTTGAAAACACTTCTGGTCAAAAGTTTTAAAGTTACAATAAGTGAAAGGAGCTTGGGAAATTCCGGAAACACTAAACTTATAAGAGATATTTAATAGGTCATGGGCAGAGAGAAAGGGTACTGGTGATTGAGAAAATGACTGGACTTTACCCTGATCGTCAACTTTACATAGGCCAAGCATCGTGTGACTGGTTGCCGTGTGATGGGTGGCTTTGAATGGCACCAGATGAAAGCAATTGGAATAAATAAAATTCATCATATAAGAGCTATAGTATGTCTTTTTGAACATATCTGCATTAAAATCACCCACTATGATAATATTTTTACGGGTCACACTTAATTTCGAAAAGACAATTTCAAAATCAGTCAAATGATGATGGAGAGCGATACACTACAGATAATAAGAGCTTAGACATTGATTTCCCGGATATTTCCAAGATCATGAATTCTGGTCAGGAACAGTGGACAGCGGTTGATGTAGCTAGCACAGAGAAATTGAGGTGACGACAGACAAAAATACCAACACCACCACCAATTTTACCAAGACTAACATTAAAACGTATTACCTAACGTGACGTATTACATTAAAACCAGGCTTGAACACCATTTCATCACAGCTCTCAGGTTTAAGACAGGTCTCTGTCATACAGATAACATCAGTATCACAAGAACCAAAATGGGAACTAAATTCATCGATATGACATAATCAAGACTGAGTATTACACCACTTGAAAAACACTTGGGCTTATGTGAACTGAAAAATATTTCCTATTTGACACTATGAAGGTCAGCTTCAGAGTTGACAAGGACACGCTCAGAGCCCTCACTTTTTCTAATGTACACTTGACCATTATGAACCCAAAGGTGTTTAAGGTTTCCATCCTTTTTCATTGTTTGGGCGATGGCATAAAGATTCCTATTGCATTGTGTCCGCGACTCATTTATATAGATTGTGGGTTGTGCGTTCCATGTTCTTGGCCAATGTCATGGAGGGAGATGTTCCTTTTTCTCCTTCGAGATTGCACGAAGTCAGCTGCAATGCACGATCGAGCAAAATGCACTATGAAGGGGGGAGGGTTGGACACCCCATTTGAGTGTTCATGCCATTTCATTCTAAAAGCATAATCAACTTCAGAAATATCAATTTTCATTCCTATAGCAGTTCCAAGTTTGATCACTGAAGTATTAACACTTTCACCATCAACAACAGGAATTCCATGAATTTCCACCACATTTTTCAAATTATTCTGTTCAGCACGATTGAGACGAATCTCCATATTGAACAATTGACATTTGAGTACCTGATTGTCACTAACCAACCCATCTAGTCTATCACTCAATTTGGCAAGGGTGTCATTAATATGTTCAATAGACTTGGTAATATCAGCTATGAAAACATGCCAAGAAGTGATTGATGAATTAAGAGTGCGCTGATCTTCAAGCATAACATGCATTTGTTCCATAATACAGCACTGATAGAGTCACTCGAAGGTGCACTAGGCCTGATAGGAGTGTCATCACCTCAGATTGATCAGATCATCGTCTGACACTTGGCACAGCTCCAGATCTTCTGCAGGCCTTTAAGAATCTTCAGGTATTCTTGAGAGACTGATTGGCAGGAGGGATGGTATAAATCCTTGCAGGTACCGCAGGAGAGACCTTGGCCGTGCTTAACAGAGAGGCCACACTTAAGGCAGTTGCTCAACATTGCGTAACACAATACCTGAGGAGAGTAGCAAACACAACCATGCACCTCCACTCTAAGAGTATGGAGGAGAGAGTAAAGAAATATTTTCCAAGATGTGATTCATGAGCACTCACAGTTTGGTTTCACGCATGAGATACCAAATGCATGGGAAAAATTCCTTTCCCCATTTTCCTTGTAGTTTATCATTATAATTACTTAGCTGAGTCCCAAACTTGTGCATATTTGAACTATTAACCCAATTAACCCAAGACTTCCACTGCACTATCTCACAGCATTCTCGCAGATCAAGCAATGCATATGCAAGCAATGTATTTCTGTGAAAATTAATTTTCATCCTCACCAGCAGTGGTTATCAAAATCTGTTTGCTGCAACTCCATTCCATATGCAGTTAACCACTTTCCAAATAGCAAGCAAGCTGGTTTCCAGCCTGGATTTTGGCTGGAAGAGTTCAACTGGATGTGGCAAGCTTGATTATTGCCCGTTTCCAGCTTGAATATGTGACTTCAAACCTCCTAGCCGTGGCAAGCCTGAATGAAGCTGAATTCCAGCTTGAATATGTAGCTTCAATCTAGCTGGTCCTGCAAGCCTGGAATGTTTCCTTAAAATCCACCTTAATTCAAGTTGAATTCCAGTCTGAAAAAACCTTATACACAGCTGGAATTGAGTAAAAAACACAGCTGGAATCTGGCTTGAATCCAGCTTGCACACTAGATAGGTCCAGTTGGATTCCCATTTGCACACCGGAAGATGTAAGTTGGAATCCAGTGGGATTCCAGCTGGATTTGCTACACTAGATAGGTCCAGTTGGATTCCCATTTGCACACCGGAAGATGTAAGTTGGAATCCAGTGGGATTCCAGCTGGATTTGCTTTCTGAGTTCATTCCTTATTAAAACATTCCTCATTGCTTCATATGTTTGATCCTTGGACTTCCTTGGAGATTCATTCCGTTCATTTTTCCTTTAATTACTGTTTTCAGAAGATTATTTTTTCTCAAAAGGTGTCCAATATATTTTTCTCTTCTACTTTCCAGAGTTTTAATCAATGAACATTTCCCCTCAGCTCTTCATAGGACTTCTTCTTCAGTGATAATTTCAATTTTATACTCATCGCTCTCCCATAACACCACATTTCCATTGCTTCCAATCTTTTACGTTGCATGCTATTATAATTTTAGTGATTACATAGTAGTAGGACTTTGTGGAGAGTGATTTCTTTGGTAATGTTGCACATCTCCCAAAACCTTTTTAACACTAGAATGTCTGAAGGTAGTGCACACCCTTGGATGCCTAAGGGGTCATTTTTGACCCCCACTGTTTTTTTATTGTATTACTCAGCGAATGCATCGTGCTAGAGTTTAATATGTAGTATTTTTATGCCTTTTAATATTTTAACGGATGATGATGACAACTTTTGGAATGAGTTAGGTTAGGCTTAGACACAGCAAAAAATATGAAGAATGCTATTATTTATTTCCAAAGTTACAAATAATTCTGCAATACTTAGCAGGTAAGTAAATTAGAGTTTTAACAGTGAGGTATTTGTTGCTTGTTTTACATAAAAATAGCCTTGCCCTTTAAATTTTCAGGAGCAACATTAACATTTGCAAGGTGAGATGCTGTTTAGGCAGAGATCAACCACGAATGTTTCTTTGCCAATGCATTGCGTACAGAGAGATTTTTTGCAAAACTTGCATGACTTACTACCCTTAGTACCTTTCTTAATTTGCAATTTTACCTGAAATTTCTTGCAAATTTTTACTGTTTCAGAATTAGCACAGTCCGAATCATCAGATGCAGTGAGAGGACCACCCTGTCGTGAATCAGCATTTTCCTGAACAAGTTCCTCACCAAGTTTTAGCAAAAATTCCCTTCTGGAAATTCTAGAATGTTTGAATTTCTTGTACAGTGCTACATGGGCATTGATTCCAGCAAGATCCTGAATGTCTAAGAAGGTATGCATGGGCCAACGTCTACACGATGGTTTTACTAAGTATTTTTGAGCCATCTGATCAACAACATCAACGCCATACTTGGTCTCGTTATAAAAAACAACCTTCAGGTTTCTTCTTTTCATCTGTACCAATCTAAACATCTGGGTGGAGTGAAGGTATTCCCTTAATAAAGAGTGACTGTAAGGTCATCATGCTTCAAAATTTGAGCGTAATGCAGAGGCAGTTTTGCCTTTTTCACTTCAGCTGGAACTTCATACCTGATGGGATTCAACGTTCCAACAAGACTCGTACCTTTGGCCTTCATGCTATTCATCAATGTGAGTGACGTGAAGAAGTTGTCGCAGGTCATGTTACTGACATAATGAGACATCAACTTCTCAATAACATAATCACCCAGATGCTGGGCATCGGCATACATGTAATATTTGCCAAGGTAAGGAAATGGATTCACCGTGTCCTTGGGAGTCTTTGTAAACAGACAACCAAAACGTTTGCCCATATTTGTCAGGTTTTACGGGCATGAACCCAAGGAAACTGCACCGGGTTTTGAAGGGTATAATTGCTCATCAACACTATGTAGGGCCCTGGGATGTAGCAGGTTTGACAATTTTCTATAAATTTGTTCCAAACCTCGGACATGTACCGGCCTCGGTGGCGGCGGGGTAAAGCCCTCGCCTGCCAATCCGAAGGTCGCGGGTTCAAGTCCCGCCTGGGTAGGTTTCACCCTCTCAGAGCATGGGTGTTTGTGATAGTTCAAGTTTATTGTAAGAGAGAACCTAATGTTCCTAAATACGCTTGATTAAATAAAGATGCTATTATTATTATTATGAGAGCAAACTTATCATTCTGCAAGCGGTTGGGTCTGGTGGACCTGACGTCAAACCGTAAGAACCTCATAATTTCTTCAAAGCGGTCCCGAGACATAGTTTTCTAAATGATAGGCAAGCCATACTTCAAAGACCAGAGAGATAATAGGGGCAAAGAACGGGCACCAGTCGCTGGAAAAAAAATTGCTGGAAAAGCCAAGTTGAAAAAGCAAAGGGGTCAAAAATGATCCCTCCTGCATCGAAGGTAAAAGTACAAATTTCTTCGAAAGCGTGGGGGCTACACGAAATATTATTAAAGGGAATACTCATTGACTGAAGGGAATAAAAGTCGCAAATCAATAATAAGTTTGAAAAAAAAATTGGGGGAAAGTCACGTTGAAAAATCAAAAGAGGTCAAAAATGACCCCTCTGGCATTCTACTGTTAAATAAAGCTGACATAACAGAGTCAATATCAATGACACAGCAAGGATAGTTAAATAAGCCATGACAATATACATAACTACAAAGAATTACATATATGTTCAGAGAACCTATGAAAAGAGGTTCACAACCATGGATATATTTATTTTAAGATTACTCAAATTTAGGCTAGCATACTGGAAGGAAAAAAAATTAAGACCTCTTTCTTTCCAATGAACATTAGTAATACAGGAAAAAAGAAAGATACAGGAGTAATACATAATTTACACTCGAAGTCTCCAATACACCAACTAAAGATTAGTGGCTGGCCTATCGGATATGACAGGGATGATGAAGAACAAACCAAATGGATTGACATTACCTATTTCCCAGTCCATCTTAAAACAGTCATAGCTAAATAAGAGAACCAAACGTCTTTCTATCAAATAAATACTTAGCCCTTAAGCAGCAAGAAACGTATTTCTATGTTTTCTCAGGTAACAGTGAGTAAACCATCATACTTGTATGTTTGACCATCACCTTCTTTGCTCTTCAAGTCCTTCTCCAAGCTTTATGGCCAGACCATTCCACGAAGATTCTAATGCTCACACTTTCTTATATGTAATTCTGGATTTGGGTCTTTCATTACAGGACACTGCAAAGTCATTTCTGATCAGTAAATTTCTCCCATCAGTCACTTTGCACTTGTGTACAACTTATTACCAATGCATCCATGATTTCGCTAACATGTTTAGGCATACACACTCATCCAAACATTGAGGTATGATACATGAAGAAATAAACACATAAGGCCTCGGTCATGATACGAGCGGCGGGAGGCAAGCGGCAACGATGAGTTTTAAGTTTCTAATGTTTGACATGGAAAATTCTAGAACCCAGACATGAGCGGCAACGTGGGATGGCTAGGTGCCACTCTACTGCGGCTTGCCACCTATCCCAAGCACATAATTTTTCTTGTGCCACTCTACTCATTCTGTGGCAAAATGTCAGCCGAGAACGTTTTATCTTATGACAGTACTGCCATTTCTGCTTCTGAACTAATCTTAGGTCGAATCACCGCTCGTATCGTGGCCACTACTGCTCGGCTGCTCCGCCGCAATACTGCTCTGCTGCCCGCCACTCATATCGACGCTGAGGCTATAGTGAGCATAGTGTATTGAGGACAATTCAAATTCACTCACAAGATTTAGAGGGCAGCACTTTCAATGAAGTCTGAACACAAATTTCTGAACAAAACAAGGATAATAGTTTCTCCTAATTTATTTGCAAAGAAATGTTTAAAAACAGCTTTAGTAATCTGCCAATAAAAATGTCCTGATGTCATATTCAAAACTGAACATGTAAGTACACACACACATTCTTCACCCCCACAAGAATGGTTTCCCCAGAATGATTTCTCTATGGATATCCACCTTGAAGCATTTATTATGCATTTACCACTCCTCCTTCCCCCTCCGTTCCCCTTTTTGGACATACTTCCACGTGGACTTTGGCAAGGACTTAGCGTGCATGTCAGATGAACCTCAGGCAACGACACCCCGCCAAATGCCAACCTAAAATTGCATATGTCACCCTCTTACAGCAAAACCTCCAACAGCAACACCTCTGGCAGTGATTTCTTGCTGTGAGTTCTGCCACATCTTCAGCCATCCTTTTCCCTCATAAGGTTGGCTATCGTTTAAATAGCAGTCGGCACAAAGAAAGTTCTAGCACCACAGTCACTCATACCATGGCACAAAGGCCATGACCCTGCATTCTTCCGGTGGAGACAGATGGCAGTTCCTGCTGTTCCAAATGACAGCTTCCACCCTGTCTATGTACCCATCCAACCATTTCCTCACCTTCAAGGGTGTCAATTGCTTACATCCTAAACTCATCCCCTCCACCTCGACCTTGACAAAAGAAAACCCTACATCAGCAGTTCCAGCTATCAGCAAGCACTGCCTAACCAGAAGTCGAGCAGCCCACATCATACCAATGCTCAAGTCATTTTTCGCAGGTATGTACTGGTAAAATTTTGTCATTGATTCTGGAGTGGTAGTAGATTCAGAAATGGTTGACTGTCCCTTGAATTTGGCTTGTAATTTGGTTTGGTATAGTGAAATATACTAGCTGCTTTTAGTTACTGTTTGAGAACACTTGTTTCATGCTCAATCCTCATTTCTCACTAGAGCTAGGAAAGAGTTCTTCTGTTCTAGAAGAATGTTATCAGCAAGAAAATCTAATCCTTTCTTTACACTTCAACATACACATAGTAAATTTTAGGAAGCCACAGGGCAAGCACGAGCTTGATCAACAAAAATGAGGCAGCAAGGTTTCCACCCCACAACAAGTCCAAAAGATATGTATGGTATGAGAAATCTCAATGTTAAAGAGTCACGAGCAAAACAATAATAGGTCACATCCTCAACAAACAATACAAGCATGGCCAGTCATGTGGAACACCTTAGCTTGGATTTTATAAATAAACTTTTATAATATGTATTATTGCCAGTGTTTTAATTATTTACAAACAAGATGCTATCCACTTGAAGCTCATAGCTTAAGTTTAGGCATCAGATCACAGTCTATGAAACTCTCAACAAGTTAACAGCTGGGATTAGAAGAATGAAGAATAAAAGCATGATAACCTTTCAAACTAGTTGCTTTCCTCTTTCTGATATGCCTTTCAGGATATCTTCGGGAGTTTTAAGTCTTCCTTTAGCATCATCTCTGGTCCAAACAACACGCCCACTCTCATCCACACTTGAACGAGGGATGTCTCCATGCCCCTCCACATAAACCCACTCCATTGTGTCCCTCAAGTATTTCTTTAACTTTTCAAATTCTTCCTTTTGTCCACACTTAGCAGAGAGTCCAATAACAAAATCAAAATTCAGCAACTTACTAGGCCGGAACTCTTCTGGCATGGTCTCAACGATTTCTGCAATGCAAAAGCATGGTGTGTATAAGAGGCATGGAAATGTGTCAAAAAGAGATAGGAATCATCTAACCAGAGATGAATTTAAGTCATCCTTTCCCACAAAAACCTGCAGAACAGTGCATATCTGATTTGACTTAAATAGAGTACATACCCCACCAAGCACGGATTTTCTCTGACAGCAACAACAAAATGTAAGTAGGAAGACCCAATAAGAGCATTTCACCAACTATGTACATTGCAATACACATGCATGAAAGTTAGACATTTGTCTATCCAAAGCTTAGTTTAAGATCACTGAACAATGCATAACGATATTCCACCATGAGGGTGAATGCAGTAAACTTGAACAATCATCCCCAGGAATTCCTCTTGATCCATATGGGCAATTCTTCATTTCAGTCATGGGTTGCCAATGGTTTAAAAAGTTTTCCATGACTTAAAATTCATTTCTAAGAACTGACCTGAAGAAGCAGACTGCAATGCCGGAGGAACTGCTGTCCCTATATAATGGACCAACATGGAGGCAAACTTGGAAGAGCTACATCTTCAGTACACTGTAATTCCAACACACTCTTCACAACCGCCTCATTGCTGCCTTCTTAAAAATACTTTGCCAACCAATATTCAAGTGGTTAAGTTAAAAGAATGCACTGAGCCAGTCTACTAAGTAGAAGGTGATGAAAAAACAGGATCGAACAGTACTCAGTAAAATAAGTACATTGTTCAGTGATTTGAGAAAACTAAGTTTATATTGGAACAAAATGACCACAAAATATAAACACAACAATGGAAAAGTCCTCATCGCAGGCACATAATACTAAAGGATTTCCCACCACTTACAAAGAAGAAAATTTAGTATGCATATGTTTCAGATGGCACCACCTCTTTTGGTGATAACAAACAATCTGTAATGCATTAGTATTTCATGATCATACGATTCCCCCAGCAGGAATATCATGCAGCAAAAGAAAGAAGAAAGATTTCCATGGGCTTACCTGGCAACTTTTTTAAGTTTTGCTTAACTTCTTCAAATTTCTCATTTGCCATTGGCAGATCAAGTTTATTGATAACCAGGCCTGCAGGTTTCTCCATCAAATCTTCACGATATAGTTCTAATTCCTAAAGAGGCATTTGAATAAAAAATACATTTTTTAGCCAATCTATACTTGGATACTCATTGTTAAATAAACTCTCTCTAAAACTCTTAAATATCTCTGACACACAAATACATGTAAGAAAACAACATTCCAGTGCTTACAAATACAAACTCATATGAGTATGGCAAGACTATTCCTGTTTTTAATTTTTCACTTAATTCAAGTATTTTTCAATGTATATATTCAAGATCATTGGTGAAATCACACATCCTTGTCATACTCCATTCTTCACTTCTGTTTCCTCTGCATTTCCACCACATTTTGTAACTGCCAGCTGTTCCTCATTCAGCCTGCATATTGCTCTTGTCATTAAATGACACTCCTTCACTCTTCTGCAAAGTCAGCATTCTGTTCCAATCCACATTGTCATATTCTTTCTCAAGGTTGATGAATAAAATATGTGCGCTGATCCTAATGAATCCTCTTTATTATGATAAGTCACAGGGATCTTCGTCCACTACTTCTCTAGAAACGGCATTGTTCTTGGCCCAGGAATGCTTCCATCTTCTGTTCCATTCTCCTCTAGATGATTCTGGTCATAATTTTTTATGCATGAGTTGTAAGACTAATTCAGGGTTGCTACAAGATATAGGTTTTCAAATTTCCTGGCTTTCCTGACTTTTTCCTGACCAACATTTAGATTTTTACTGACTTTTGGAAACACAAAATAGAGCCAAAGTTTGCAATTCTACATGAGAAGGGGAAAACATATTGACAAAAATACATGACTAGGAGAGTATTTATTATAATCTTTTTTTTTAATCAGGTACAATTTCTCCTAAGTACAGGAGTTTAATAAAGTCAAGTAATAAATTGAATTAATACTCAAATAAAATGCTGTAAATTGCACATTGCAATAATGTAGATCAACAATTAAACAAGGTGATTCATTACAGGATAATATTCTTTACACACATTAACAAAAATAACCTTAATAAAATGCCCTAAATGGCCCATAGGACTTCTGAAAATAAAGACTTAAAACAATTTGGTTGACCTCAGGAACGTATATATTATGGCATAATAAAATGAACACTAACTAAACTAAGGTAAATGAGGGAGTAATTGACCATGTACCATTAGTTGAACTTTTAGGGGATAACTGATAAACCTTTCTCCAGTTCAAATATTGTAAAGTACTGGGAAATTACACTCCTGCCATCTAATTATAAAAATAAAATGTAACATGCATTGGCACCATATTGAAAAGTGATGACAGAAAGTTGTGTTGACCTGCAGTACTAATGTCTTCGTTTCTAAGTTTTCTTCCACAAATTTCAAAAGAGACGTTTCAGACATGGCTGAATTTAACTTGTAAGTTCCTTATATGTACTTCAATCTGAGTCTTTATACTTCATACTAGGCATGTTAGTAAGCATAAATAGTAATTTTTCATCTGGACACTGTGCTCTTTTTTCCCGAAGAGTTAAATCCCTGGTACCATTACCTTAATCAGAACAAAATGTCCTATAGGACTGCCAAAAATCATAACATGACTAAAGTCAGTCTAATAAAATAATTTACCATAAAAAAAATTCTAATTTAACCAGAGCCTGTCAAAGATTTTAGCCTTTCATCTATGGCTTTGCTGTTCAGTTGGGCTTTTAACATCAGCTTTGCTCTTTTAGCCTTCAATTCCCTGACTTCCATGCAATTCTCATAGCATATTTTCTTTTCTGCTCCTTTTCCTTGTCCTCTTTTGACCTTTGCTTGAGTGCCTCTTCGTACTCTGAATGCGCGCTACGATCATTTTATCATCTATAGAAATATTCTCAATACCACCTGCCAGGTTGACCACATCATATACCTGCCTCTGCGCGACTAGTGACACATCCAATTGATTTTCAACATCAATTTCTTGGTTAATTGAAAATCCGCACTCAACAAATTAGAACAATTCTAACTTTTTAGTACAGTGCGCCAATGGTGATCTACACGGGTCACGCAGCGGTCATAATCCTTCATACACTGCACAACATTGGGCTTCTCTATTTGACATTTAAATTCAGCAACAATCTTGTCACAAGATTCAGCTGAGATCCAAGTATTCCTCTGGAGCAAACTGAGGCAAATACAGATACATACAACCATTAGCTGCATCCGTGGACTTGGCAATTACATCAGGATCACAAACAGTAATCCCCTTGCACAGTTTGTATATTAATGGGGACTTCTCTAAAAGCTTGGCAGTCATTGCCTTCACAAAAGCTACACATTCTTCTTTAAAGTTTAACATGTCCTTCTTTGGCACACTGGTAACCTTATTCAACGTGTTTCACAAAATACATCAGGGATACTACATTATAAGTAGACTCCTTGGCAGACTTACAAGGAGCACTGGCTCTTGTTGCGAGCATTGAGCGGCAGAAATAGGAACTCACACGGCGCTACTTCCATGGCACAGCTACCAGCCAGTATTCTCAAATTTACTGACTCTGATTTGAATTCCCTTGATTTCCTGACTTTTCCCTGACTTTACTGACCAGTTTTAAATTTCCCGACTTTTCCCTGACTTTACTGATTTTACTGACCAGTAGCCTGTAATTCTTCTTAAGTCTATGCATCTCTCAGCTCTTTTCTTCTTCGGGATGTGGATGATTACATTCTTTTTTAAGTCCATTGGCATTTGCCCACTTGAATAAATGTCACATACAATTCTGTATATCTTATTCAGGGTCCTCACTCCTGCATACTGAAGGAACTCCCGAGGGAATTTCATCAACTCCTAGCACCTTTCTCTCTCTCTCTAATTCTTAACTGATGCATCATATTCTGATCTTAATACAGAATATCCTTTTTCATCCTCAATATAACACCTGACAGATGCAATTAAAGATGTATAACCTTGTATCTTATAGGAAAGAAGAAAAATCAGACTTTAAAACAACATGTGCAGCTTTAAATAATTGAAAGAAAAAGACTGACAATTTTCCACAAGAATAAGGTTTTTACTCGACCGGTTTCGGTGTACAACACCATCATCAGGTGAACCACCATCATCAGGTCAACCACCTGATGATGGTGTTGTACACCGAAACCGGTCGAGTAAAAACCTTATTCTTGTGGAAAATTGCCAGTCTTTTTCTTTCATTATGATATTCCACCAAATCAAGCCTGAAACAACTACTTTTATTAAATAATTGAATTATTCTGTTTACTCAAAATAATTAATGTTTGATTTGTAACACCACTCTTTTGTTATTTCTGATGAATTCCACGTGGGCTTTCAGCCAAACAATGGAGGCAAAGCATTATATTGGACCTAACATAATGGACTTCCCGAGTCTTTTTGTTAAATGACCAACCTTGACTCAAGCAATTAACTGCCTTAACCAGAAAAAGATCATGAATTTAAGAGCTACATTATGCTCTGAATACAAGTTTCACTGCATAATTTACCATATTTCCAGATTCATAAGATGCACTTTTTTACTCAAAAATGCGTTACATATAAAATCAGCCTGCATCTTATGGGTCGAGGGTAAAGATATTTTTTTTTGCATTTAGTTTTTCCCCACCATCAGAACTGCCCATATCTCTACTTTCACAGCAGAATACAGCAGAGCAGTGAGCTAAAGGTGTGCTCTCCATGAGTATTTAGTTTCTAGTAGTCTATGACAATTAACTTTAGGGTTGCTTTAGGCTACGGACCACAGATTATGACATTTCAAACTTTTTCGAGGTTTTCAAGGCCAAAATTATAATTTTTCCAGGTGAAAATATCCATTCTTTGGTAAGTGTGCATTTCAAAGAAGGTGCAAGAATAGGAGCGCAATACACTGACGCATGCACCATGGGAAAATAAAATTTCCCAACAAATGGAGTGCTGACAAATTTTGAGGATACCTAAACTAGCCATGGAATAACCTTTTACAGAGTCACTTGCAAGTGCAATATTCCTCAGAGGCAAAGTCATTTGCCTTGACTGGGATTCGAACCCGGATCCTTTGATTTCATGCCGAGTGCTTAGCCAGTTAAGAAAAAAAAATTCACAGGGGAGAAGGAAGCCTCAGGAGCTTAACTGGCTAAAGCACTCGGAGCGAAATCGAGGGATCCGGATTCGAATCCCGGCCAAAGCGAATGATTTTTCCTCTGTAGAATATCGCACAAATGGAGTGCTGCCATTGTAGCTCTGGGGGGAAATCGGCTTCCTTTCTGATCGGCATTTTATTCTTAAGTCTCATCTACAAGGAGGGGAACAGTAAGGGCTTACTGAAAACAATGAGATTCATCTGTTCAGCTGTTCATTTACAAATTTTAAACAGATCTCTAATGTTATTTTAAATATAGTTCGTGTGTAAATGAAACTCCCAACTAATTTGGAAGTTTTTATGCAAGATAAGTTAATTTTAATGGTAAAATTTCATTTAAAAGCTGTAAAGTCACTGGAAAACAGAAGGAATTCATTTCTAATTTAACATACCTCTAGAGTGCAGATACAATTTTTAAAGCAAAACCATTGCACAAACAAACAGTTGACCACGACCACATGCCGTAATGGGCTATCTACGCGGTAAGGGGCAAAGATTATCTCTGCCCACTGGCCGAGGGAAGGGTCTGGAACCCCAGTAGGTATGGTCCCAAGTACAGGAAACTCATACCTGAGTTATTCTTTCATTTACACTCCAGAGATCCATACAGGGAGTGCCAAGAAATTATAGGGGCATTCATGTGGGAGAAGCTTTTCCCAACGTGAGATGCCAGTGCAAAAGGGTAAAACAGTTGCTATTTAAAAAAATCAACAATCCTATTTTCTTCCAATAAATTGTTAGCATTAACAATGTCAATCACTATTTTTTTCTTCTAAAATCTAACCTGAAAAATCGTGAGTGCATCTTGTGGGCCAGGAAATGAGGTAAATTCACAAGAGAATCAAAGAACACAATCAAACCTTATTTAGAAGAATGATGGTATCCAAGCAAGAGCGAGAAACATGCTTAGGGGAGAGTGAAAACCCAAACACGTCCACAACCAAAAGGAGGACTCTCGTTCTCTCAACGTGCTTCAGAAATCTGTGTCCAAGCCCAATGTTGACATGGGCACCTTCAATGAGACCAGGAAGATCAGCCACAGTGTACTGCCTGAGGTCTTCCAATTGCACCAATCCCAAGGTTGGCTTCAATGTTGTGACTGAAAACAACACACTGGTTTATTCATAAGTTTTTAACTGCTAATTTAGTTTTAAATGTTGTCAAAAATATTTCCATATCTCTATAGAAAATTATAGTGCAATTTATTGTGTCATTCCAAAATGACAACATTTTTACCATATAGTATCCACACAACTGCTTACATGCTTACTCTATGGTTTTACTGAGTGGAAATTCACCATCTGGCAATGAACGGAATAACTTAAGGATGGCCACTTGCTCAGTACAGTCAAATTCACAGTTATACCTGTTTTTTTAAATATTGAAATTCGCCATGGCTCACGGTTTGTTGGAGTAAAATGCAAGGCATTAAAAGTCATATTTTTCCATAAATCATGATAATTCAAATATCTATTGTAATATGCTGCACAACAATCATTTTCATCTTATTAAGGAATCATTCACTACGTTTACCAATCGATGTCAGATCGATCTGACTGGCTCAGCTCGGTATGGTAGACAGAGCGGGCTGGCCAGATCGATCTGAGAAGCGAGCTGAGTCAGCCCGCTTTCCCTAACCGGTCTGAGATCTCAAATCGATCCGAAGAGGCCGGAGCGTGGCGCTCAACGTTCTTCTTTTGGTTGCCGATGGTAAACAAAATATAATCGATATCATTTACGGCGTGACTTGTTGCAAGAAGGGAAAGGAGAGAAGTGTGCGGCTGAAATACGCAAGAAATCTCAAAATAATTCAAACTACTGAAATCGATAGTTCAATATCGATATTTTCAGACCGTGTTGGTAAACAAGGCGATCTGAGTCGGCTCGCTGCTGAACTTTCAGATCGGTCTGAACTCAGACCGATCTGAGATCAATTGGTAAACGTAGTGATAATGTTAATATATATTGGAGTTTACATTTTTCAAGTAGATTTGTATCATTGTTAAGTTAAGTGACTGAGAGAATTCAATGCACCTGACACACTGAAAATTTGTCAATATACATATGTAATTGCCTTTTCATCTTTTCCACTGTCTGATTGTGGATCCTAATGCTAGGAAGAATTTCAAGGATCTGGTTAGGTTGGTGGAAACAGCACATAATAAAACATCCAAAGTAGACTTCCCAGACTTATTCCCAGGACGAAATAAAACTGACTTTTGTACCATCACAAAATCTAACAACAATTAACGGCCAAAACAATTAACAGTCCACAGAAACCCAAATTTAAGGTATGCACACAAAATTTACAGTTTCACGGAGTAGTGGCACTCTTACTCAGTACTTTCCACACTGTTCTAAAAAGGATTCAACCGTCAATTTATTAACTCATTTGCAGTGTAGTTTGTATATATCTAAAGAAATATTTTCATCCACCCACTGCGGAGTTTGACAGTTATCTCACAAGCTCAATAAACATTTTCCCTCTCCTGTGGATATCTATGTAGTACATCCCAAGAGGCAATGTATCTATGGTGATAAATTTACTGCCATGCAACAACAACCTTAAACAAGAGTATTGGCACTGAATTTTTGGAAACAAAATGTATCCATCTGGAAGAAAGAGAAACGCTGGTTAAAATCTCCACACTTTTAATTACCACCGACCAAGATTTTGGCATGTTATGCCATCATTAGGGAGGATGGCATAACGTGCCACAACTTTCGTCAGAGGTAATTTAAGTGTGGAAATTTTAACCAATGTTTCTTTCTCCAACATGGATATGCAAAAAAGTTTTTAAAACAATTTTGAAATTTTTGCGTTCAACAAAGAAAATTGTTAATAAGTATTCAACATAAAAAATTGTGAAAATCTTTTAGTACATACCTATTTGAGATATATTAACCCTCGGGAACGCGCAATCAAAAAGTTACTTGGGAACGCACAATGTACTGAGAGGTCTTTTTACACTTTTCAGCAAAAACTTCTTTTTTATTCTTCAGGAATGAGAAATTTCGGTAAACATAGAATAAAGAAGCGGTAAACAGTACTTAATTATTAAAAACTGCGTATTTATTGCGGGACCTCACAGGTTGCGCATTCCGAAGGGTTATTAGTAAAACCAGCACTCATTTAATGCAGTGAAAGGGTTAAGAGGTCAACATAATCAATTAGTATACCAAGGGGAGATAAACTCTTTTCAGGAAGGATTAACTATCAAGTATCATTAAAAGTACCCACATGGATACGATGCCACTCTAGGTTTGGCCCTTGAAATAGCTCGAAGAAGGGAGGATTTCCCAGCATTTGGAAAACCAACTAATCCAACATCTGCTATGAGCCTGAGGTCAAGTGCAATACTTTTTTCCACTCCAGGAAGCCCATTGAATTCAGTCTGGGCACAACCACCAGGGCTACCTTCAGCCACCAAACAAGTGCTGCCACTCTCATTCAATTCGCCTGGAAAAGAGGATTCATGGAATAAACAGCTAGACAAACATGTATGGGCATCAAAAAGATTTTTTCTAAACTGAGGCATTAATAAACATTATCCTATCTGTGATAAACATGTAGGGTATGAAAAATTACTGGAAATCCTCAATTTCAAACAGCTATGTAACAGTAAGTTATTGAATCACATAATTTTTTTCACTATTACATAATACATACATATTATTAACACAAAAGAAAGGGGTAACTTGATGAGTAGATTGAATAATGTAGTTCCAACTAACAAAGAGAGACAAAAGAGGATACTTTATATGATAAATCTTAAAATCAACTACTGAAAAATACTTCCTTTAATAATAATAATAATTTCTATACATATATCTAACAACAGACACTAATTACTAGATATGTATTAAATGGACGAACACACAGAACCATGCCCTGGCAGGTGTAAATATCCTACCCAGGTGGGATTTTAACCCGCGACCTTCGGTTTAGCAGGCGAGGACTTCACCCCGCCACCACCGTCTTAACAAAATGCATATATATGTATTAAAAATAAATGGACATAATTGAATGCAATGGGTGGAAGTGCTGGAGAAAATAGAGGTAGATTAGAGGGACAGACATTCATTCAGAATCTCTACATGAACCAAACGGCACAAGGGAGGGCAGACAATGGACAACTGGGACTGGGAGTGAGGAAGAGGGTGCCCAGTGGGCACTGCCCACTCTCACAATTGCTTTTTAACCATAAATCAGAAGAAAGGGTCAGGGAAGCAGAGGTGGGAATAAATGTAGAATCTGGTAAAGTCAGTGAGAACCAAAGATGACCAAGTCAGCCAAGGGATTGCAGTCAATAGATGTCAGCAGCAGTTTTAGTGTAGTGTGAAAGGAAAGAAAGACAATAAATCATAACGAGTAAGGCAATGATGTTTTAAAGATTTAAGAAGACAAAGCTGAATGAGGGTCTGAGGACATAAAATAGAGCAGACCCTGGTGAAAATATCCTGTGCAGGAAGTGTGCATGAAACGTGCATAAAACGTGAAGTACTCTGCACACACTTCATGCACGCTTCCCGCACGTTACATACACAGTTCAAAATTTTTTCTAAGTGCTTAGAGGACCATTGACTGGGAAAATATATGCTTCAATTTGCATGCCTGAAGTATATGTACTAAACTAATTACAACCACAAAATGTACCCTCTGACCCGCTGATATAATGTCATCAAAACCTGCCAAATGTTAACATTCTGTTGCAAGCACAATTTTTTCTAAGTCCATCTGAATGTTGAGGCTAGAGATTAAAAATCACCCCCATCACCTGTACAGGTATTTGTGAATACATTTTGAAGTTTTATTTGTAACTTTTAATTGTAAAAACAACAGTGTCAGGCTGGATCTGATGGAAGTTATTGATATTCATCACGCATTTTAATAGTTTGTTGATGTTCATAATGCTCCTGGACAGGAGCATCATAAACAAACCTGCACACTTCCTGCACATCACCTACCCTCTTCCTGCACGTCACCTGCACGCTTCTTGCACATTTAAATGTCCAAATTCACGCTTCCTGCACGTCACCTGCACGTTTTCTGCACATTTAAATTTCCAAATTCACGCTTCCCTCACACTTCCTGCATGCTTCCCTCACTCTTCCTCCATGTTTCCTGCACAGAATATTTTAACAAGGGGATGGAACAGTTTAAATATCAAAGTATATTGGATAGGCAAATGTAAGAAGGCAAAGCTGAATATGAGGGTCTGAGGGCATAAAATAGAGCAGATAGAACAATTTAAATACCTAAGTATATAGGAGGAAAATGGGTTCAGTGGTATAGACATCAGATGTAGACTTGCCCTAGTCAAGGAAGCATTTTCAAAGAGAAGAGATTTGATGAAGAGGTCTGTGCAGAGACGTAAATACAAGATAGGTAAAAACTCTAAAATAGTGTGTGCCACTGCATGAGTTGGAAACTTGGTCATTGGGAAGAGAGGATGTGTGAAGACTAGATGCATTAGAGATGTTAGTTGCGAGAAGAATAAGTGGGTGAGCTGGGCAGCAGGAGACAAACCAGGAGGTGTTTGGTATGCTAGGAGAGGGAAAGAAGTCAGAGGTGAATATTTAAAGAAGACAAAAGATGGATGGAGGGCTAATTTGAGAGGTGAGGGTGATTGAGGGGGAAATTTGAACACTTGGCAAGTAAGAAAGAGGAAGGGAGAGATGGTCATTTTGGACAACACAAGGGGAGGCAGAGGGTTTAAGGAACTTAAGAGAGTCCTGTTGAATATTACTCCCTTTTATCAAGGGATATAAGTGCAGAATGTATCACCTGGATGAGATGATGCATGGGGAAAAAGCTGGAAATGCTTTGCAAGGAACACATGGAGTAGGAGAAAAGTAGAGGCAGTGTTTTAGAGCCATCTTAATGTCCATCGTACCTAGAGCCATCTTAATATTGAACAGATCCCCTGTGTACATACTACACAGTGGGCTGAGCTTCGATTTCATGGCCCCACGGTGTGATGATATGACCACGCATGCCGTGCCAGAGTCTGACTTCAATGCATCCGTGAAGATGGCGGTGAAGTTAGGATGGCTGCACAATATTTTATCAAACATACAATGGTACTCTAAACCTGTTGCAGCAGCCGCTTTGCATTTAGCCAAATTTAAACTCATTAAGGGCATGGGTTACACCATGGGGGCTGTATACCAGGGCTTCAATACCAGGACTCTTCAAAAACCTATCCATCATTTGGTGGAAAACCCAATGATGATGGGAGTAAGCAGACATAAAGAATAATAAGGAAAATGTGGATGTAGATGAAGATTTGAAGGTCATGCATGTTTTCAGATGATGGCAGAGGGTAAAGAGGACGGCATCTAGGACAAGACTTGTGGTTGGGTAAGTCTTACCCAACCACATACATCAAATATACGTACTTACAGTAAAAAATCTCGCAACCAAGTCTCAAAAATAATTGCCACAAAAAGAATAGTGCCTGTCCCCTGACGTTACATGGATGCATGTGCACAACATACAACATGCTCATTAACTTGCCTATTTTACGTCCATGTTCATCAACAATAATTATTCCCACAGGAACATCTAGGTGCAAATCTTTCCCAGGTTGGCCAAGGATGCATTTGGGGCGACTGTTTTCCCCATTCTCCGCTGTTACACGTCTGCGTGGAAACTGCCGAAGGACTTGTTTTAGATCCACTCCTTAAGTAAAAAGAGATTACATGTAAAATGAAGATCTCTGTAATTTCAAGCAGTACTTTAGAAAAACATGACAGATATGTCATGTCATATAACATGAGTTAACTATTTAAGCACATTAATTTGGTCAAAGCTACACAAGAACTATTTGACGCCCGTGACATGGTTTCAACGAAGAGCAGGAAAACAGGATGTAACACAATGGCACAAGAAGCAAAAAAGCTTCCTTATTACCACAGTTCGAGAGGGGTCACTTAAAAAACTAAGGTTTTCGATGTAAGCTCTACCCCTAGAGGTGCCACAACATCAAAGCCAGGAAAGGACCTGCAGTTTACTTTGTTGAAAGGCTTGCCACTAGGCCTCCATGTATGTACTTGCCTTCCTTTGCAACAACATACACATTGCCTCCCTTTCCACCTACACCACCAAATTTAGGATACCCCATGCCGCCACCACCTCCTCGCACGCGTAATCGAAGCGAATCAATGAAATTACCTTTAAGATAATTTCTAATTGGCTGTAAACAGATAAATTTGTTAAATTTCAAAAATAAGATTTTCACAATTCCAAATTGTTTTCTGGATATTAGAGATCATGTTTACCTTTCTGGCAACATTCCTGAACAATGTTGTAGTCAAACACACCATTTCGAAATGTTTCGGAAGTATTAGATAACGCGATAAATCATTTGCTAACACACCATCACTTTCTTAGGCTTATATTTTCAAGTTCCTTAATGCTTTACTCATGTTATACACGAGATCCCACTCCACCATACCATGAATTTTAAATGTTGCGCCTTTCGCTATTCGCACGTATACTTTTTCGCGCGACTATGAATGGGAATCATGTGAATATATATTCCCATGAAAATAAATGCCAGGAGTCTTATATAATTCAAGGAGTCTTATATAATTGTAATATCAATGCTATAGCTTATTGAAAAATATATAAATGATATTTGCATTTTTTTTTATCAGAGATCACTAGAGCGGTTCAACTCAGCAAGAGCACCCTCCCTCCCTATTTCACCCTCCAACATTTCTGCAGTGACATATATTACAGCTTTCCCTTTTACACCTTTCGGTCGGCAATGAGCATATGTATATCGAACACTGACTCAGAACTAACCAATTTAATGCTATTATAAGATGTGCTTAAGTTTTCTTTTAAAAATAACATTAATATTAAAGGACGAAAGTCTTTGATAACGGAACATGACTAAAATTATCAATACTAGAAAAAGACTGCGAAATTTATAATATCTTTATATTAATCACATAAACCGCTCTCCCACGAGAAATCCGAGAAATTTTTAATGTTATTGTTAGCAGATCAAACAGTTATACTCACCAAGAACATTATCCTTCAACTATAATTTTTACACAGAATATAAAAATCTTCAATGAATTTCATTGATCTGGATCAAGTATTACTTAAAGTATGAATTATAAATATTTTTTAGCTTCGATTTGCACACACTCTTTTATTTTCACATATTTCAATTATCAATTTCACACCGAGGTGCTCACCTCTCACTGCAGTTTCAATCGTGCACACGGTCACTAAAATCAATAGTCGATCTATTTTTTACCAAAAAATGCTACATCCTCCCATTATACTTTAGTTTTTTAGTAGGTACTCTTAAAAATATTTTTTAAGGATAGAATATTCAAGTACAGGCAAAGTGATGGTCAATCGAGGTTCTCTATCAACTTTAAACCGTTTTTCGCGGCATTCCATAGTATGATACGTTCCCCTCTACCGTTTGAATTTGTAAATGCTTTCCTCGCCTGCATTGTGCTGCCATCTAACAGCCATTACCTAAACTACATGATCGATGCGGCATGGCGGGATGTATATCTTCGTGGGTGGTCCTTGAAAAATGTGTGTGGTCTACGCTCAGGAGCTGAATGAAGAAATGGTCGGAACAAACCACGCCAGTTGATGGCCACATAAAAACAGTTTAAATGAAGTTCAGATTTGTAAACAGTGACAATACAGTGCCAAAAATGTTCCCGTTTGCTTTAGGTTGACGGATTTTTAAAGGTACGGCTATGGGTGCTATCTAATGAGTGTATAAACAACGTTGTTTTCATCTTCATCAAGCATCAAAACATTTGAGCTTTTTCGTAGATTTTTAACTTCAGTATTTTTCTTTCGGAAATGCAATTATCAATCCTTTATTTTATTGTTACTGTAAGAGAAATTCATTTAGAACTTTTATTTCCCCGGTAGTGGTAGTGTTTTGGTTGGCATAAAGACCCTGCACCTAATTACACTGGAACAAAATCCCATATTTCTGTGGGCCATTTTTGAGAAGCTACATTTTATCTATTTAAATGACTTAAGTTTGCTTTTGAGTTTTCAATTCTTGTTGTTAATCATCAATTATTTATTTTAATGTCGATCAGTTTTCGTCAGGCGTATTATTTTGAGTATTACTTTTATCACAATTGTCATTGCTATGTAGTTTTTGTTAATGTATTGGGTAAGCTTATTTTCTGTATAATATTAATATATTCCTTAATGAAGTTAAAAATTGCGTAATTAAAGATACCATATTTCTCCTTTGCATTTTACCCTATTTCAGACTCCTAACACCATGAAGGGTGGCCCATTCTCTATTTTCATCACGGTTGTTTTCCTCGTGGCTTGGGTGTCCAGTCTAGCTCTGCCAGATGAAACCTTAGGAACCAGCTCGCCAAATACTAATCAGCTTGAGGCCCAACAAAGAACCTCAGTCCTCCCTGCCACTCTAAATCCTAAGACTTTGGATCACACCACCACACCTGTGCCTCCAGTGACCGAACCTGTGAGGCCTAGACTGAAGACTTCGAAGGAAAGGCCAACGGCTGAAAGCCCACCTCTTCCACCGTATCCTCTTGACAGGTTCAGCCATGGAGGTTAGGGTTTATTTTCATTAGTATCAATTACCTGCTCACATTTGCACGATAGTATACAATATAGGTAAAAAATTAAATGTATTTGTGGCTGAAGATCTTGCAGGAGCTTAATACCATAGCCGTACTACATACCTCTTACTTCATAATCATATGCTATTATGCCACAAACTTATGTAATACATTTAAGGAATTAATTAGACTTTCATTGTTTCAATGTAATGGTTTATGTCTTGTTGAAATTTACTCCCTTACTTCTTTTGAGCGTGAATGTATTTTTCAAGAATGCATTAAAGTAGAGAAAGGTGTGCATTTCAGGATTATTAAATAGACTAGGATCAGACTCATAACAGTCACTAAGAAAGCATGCCAAGCAAAAACTATCATAAATGTGAGTTACACCAAAATATGTGTTATTGAAGTGACCCTCAAGCTTAACTTTTGAGTCTTGAGGTAAGCAAAAGCATCTCAAACTATGTACTTCCATCGTTAAATCATTGTGTAGATCTGCATCTCCCTGCTGCCATTGAGAAGGCTTTCAGGGTACTACTAACTTCACGTTCATATATTGGTGTAAAACTAGTGAGGGATCTTGTATGGAGAGATTAAAATATCTATTGCAAAAACACATAAGCCAAAGTTGAATAAGAGTGACCTATAGAGAAACCAACCTATTGTTAAAAACATCAAAATTTATCATTCTTGCACGTTTTTGGTGTCTGTCTCTTACTATTGTTCTTCGTTATTCAGCTAATCATTCAGTCTCCGCTGCAATTTAAAAGGTGCTTTCTAACAACCTCATCTGGTGTTCGTTCTCAGGTTGATCAGATGATAACAAAATATTTTGGGTTGCGTCTGCATCTGTTGTTTGGAATCACAACAGTTTTTGCCAGCTATCCTGCTGGTGTTCTCAGATTAAGGATGCTTCACCTGACGTTCGAAACTGTTGTGATTCCAAACAGCATACACAGACTCAACATGAAACATGTTATCATCCTCATGTGGTGGTTATTAGGGTGGAATGTGGAAAGTTAAAATACTGACTCAGCACTTGTCATGTTACTAGTATTTAACTAATGTTTCTCTTTCTCCCTGAAGATAAAATTGTTGGATCGAAGGTGGTGGGTGGTGGATCAGCCCGGGTGAAGGCAGGAAACTATTGCACGAGGCCAGCGACCTGTGAGGCCCTGGAGCAAACAGTTTGCCTGGGTGCCAAGCTACCATATGAGCACACCTCCTCTGGTCTGGTGGAAGATGCACTGTCACAGGCAGAAGCAAGGGTATGCTTTCACATCCACATTTAAATGAAGCAGTCTGAAGTTATGGCCATCTTTAAAGGCCGTTTTACGTGAGGCCGCTAATTGTGCAATTTGATATACAGAAATTGTGGGAATGCGGGCACAGAATTAGAGCAGGGACTATTTTCCCATCTGTCGTTCATGCATTCTAGCAATTCACTGCTTTAGACGATGCACTTTTCAATGCACATCCATGCATTTATCAGGTTGTGCAATAAACTGCATTGTATAAAATGACCTACCATTTTTAATTCTAATAAATAATAATTACCCAGGATTGTTGCGTTTATAGTTTCAACCAGTGTTTGCTCGAGGTGGTTCAGGAAATAGGGAAATTTTCTCCTTGAACCCAGTCTATGTATACCTATTTTGAATTCACCAGTTTCTGTGTGTCTGTTAGTTGTCTCCTAGAGGGACTTCACATAATGCAAAACCAGTCAGATAAACTGCTAAAATCAGGAACAAGAATTCAATGGCACAATTTTATCCCATTTTTGTTACTTACACTAAAGATATGAGTTGAGATTGAGGGTTGAAATTTTCTCCACCAGATAGCTGAAAGAATGAAGTTTTTATTTCTTACATGCAATTGTAAATGCATGAGATGCAATTCTTCTTTTTCTTTTTGTCTATGTAATTTTCTGAGTATGTCTACTTACATATTTCATTGTTATGATGTTTTTTTGTTCCTATATTTTCCTTAGTATTTCTTTGTAATGATTTATGATTCTTCTGTCATCATTTTTGACATTGCTGAGTTTGATTATGATTTAACTAAATGTATTAGTAATTTATTTAATTAATTACACAGGCCTGCGAATTTAAACTTCCGTTCATTGCTTAGTGTTTAAATAGTGATCTTTTATATTTCTGGCATGCTGATTCCGGAATTGAAGTCAGTTTTTCTCTATCACATCAGGTTTTTTTTGCAAAATCAAAATGAAAATATGAGTCACGCGCACTTGCAAGAATACTATTATCACATGTAAGGAATGCTTCTTTGTTATTATTTTCACTTATCTGAACACTCCTTTATTACACTGTTATTCTTATGAACATAATATAAAGATATGTAATGTCCAAAGGACGAAAATTTATCATACATCAGCCTTATAACATATTGAGAATGGTAAGTCCACGGTTTCAATTTTATAATACCTTGACTTAGTTTAAGAAACTTCTTTGCCTTGCTTTTCGCATGTGAGGTGTAGTTGGATCTTCTCTCTTTAGTAACCAGTAGTAATCTGGCAGCATGTTTTTGTTTTATTTCCCTTGATACCTGAGTTCCATTTCCTTTAGATCTTGGTGGAATATTTCTCCTTGCTCTTCACCCAGCATTCCTAGGTTTTCAGGGAAATAGTCCTGATGTGAATGTAATATGTGCACTTTTAAGCTCATTTAGCAGCCTAAATCTTGGAAAGAAACAAGTATTCTATCCACCATTTGTTTGTAGTCTGAATCCTTTGTGTTACCAAGAAAGTTGTTGACCACATCCCGGAATGTTTTCCATTCTGATCATTCTGCAGCATACATAGCATCTGCAAAATTAGCATCAGATAGAAGTTTTCTGATATCTAGACCTGTGAAGATACCCTCTTTAATTTTGGCATTACTGATGCCTGGGTATCGATGACACAGGTACTGAAAGCATTCTCTTTCATTGTTTAGAGCCTTAAGGAATTGCTTCATAAGCCCTAATTTGATATGAAGCAGAGGTAACAGTATGTCGGACTTGTCAATAAGAGTTTTTATGTTTTTTGAGCCTACTGTCTACATGGCCATTCTTTTTGGGTCCAGTGATGTAACCTAGCTCGACTGTACCAATCACACAGAAAGCTGGGGTGGTTTGTGTAACCTACTTGTAAACCTAACGGAATACCTATCTATCACTTAAAAATCACCACACACTTGCCACTTGTGTTCCTGGTACAGTTCTGTTCAAAAAAATCGTACCGCTGAAAATTTCTAAGTCCTGAATTTATGACAATGTGGCAACATGGCAGAACTACGCCCCCCTGAGAGAGCATTAACCTCTCCAAGCGGCCCTTCCTGCCCGTAGGATGGCGAGTTGAACCACCCCCTGGAGGAAAATTTTGACCTGTGAAAAGGATTATTTTCGAGGGGAGGGTTAGGGTTTCTTTTGTTGTGATGTGTGAGTAAGAAGGAAGACGGAGATCTGCGAAGTTCAGATGCGCCAAGATCCCTCGCACACGACAGATGCAAGCAGCCACGGAAAACAAAAGCCAATCTTAGGTCTCAATCGCCAGAGTTCCTTTCGTTTCTTATGAGCATTTTAATTTATACGCGTATTCATTAACGTAAATAAATTTCAAATGTTTGACGCATTTTCGTTATCTGGAAGTCCTTGTGATATCGCAATCTATAATCTGTAAGTCAGTTTACACAACATTATCTCAAGATTTTCTTATGTTTCTCGTATAATAACTGAATGAGCAACGGGAACGGATGCAAGTTTGTTTTCATTGTGAAGAAGGGCGCACTTCAAACTACACTTGGAGGCACCGATAAAAAGTCTCCAGTGGATAGGGTCATACTGTGGTACTCCTAGTTTTAGCATAACCTCCGGAATATTGTTGCAGTAAATCAAAGTGCCCTCTTTAGAAAAGAAGGGTGTAAATTCTTGTTCACGATATCTGAACCAATAGTATGTCGTCCCTAGTGCCAACATGTTCCTTTCACGAAGTCTAGACCCGAATATCTCCGCAGATTCCTTTGTAAGGCCAAGATCTCTAACAAAGTCATTTAGTGCGCTTGGCTTGAAAAGTTTTGGTTCTTTTTCAACACCTTCAGGCGAGAAATCACAGAAGTAGGCCATTTCTGCATCAGATTCAGAAGAGGGACAATCCTGTAAATGCTCCGGACACTGTGGTACTGGTATATCAGGGCCATGAGGAATGGGTAAAATTGCAGATGGGATATTACTAGGATATACAATGTTACTTTTATTCTTGCTGCTAAATCCCTTCACATTCACAGAACAGAAGTAGCAGTGAGTACTGTGGTCTCGGCTTGTCTTGGTCTCCCAGTTTGATGCCGAAATAGGCATAGTAGGCCTTTCTCACAAACTCAGTTATATTGTGCCACTGTCTTATCGGCATGAAACTTCCACACACATAGCAGAATGTATCTCGATTGTTCTTACAGCCACGACGTGGCATGTTGATATAATTTCAATAAAAAGATTAACACAGTATGTCACTCACGTATAGAACACAAAGGCAAAGCACAACTACAGAATGGTGCCACTCAGCAAAACCTGCTGTTGTAGTGTTGCCGGCTCTAGACCGTGAGCGTGGTTATACAGGGTTGCCAGATGGCTGCAGGACATCGAGTTAATAAATGAATCTGGGAATCTAAAGTGAAGCAACACTCCTAACAACATCAGAAGTGCATCAGTGCATGTGATGAAAAAAACAATGTAAGATAAAAAAATGTGATGTGGTAAAATTAACGTCGGATCCTGATTCAGGATGCAAAAGTCATCATAAAAAGCAATACAGAATGGTGGCAATGAAACCATTGCAGGACAGTGCTATTTAGTTTATTTTTTTACATATTGAAGTGTGTGAATGGTTACTATCAGTAGCAGAAACATTCTCTGTTGAATTTTTACGTTACTCTTTCTTATGTTATCCCTCTCTCATGGTGTATTATATTCTAATGAGACTGCCGATTTATGGATTTAATGTTGCTGCATCTGATCTTTAGGAACGCATCCACGAGTGGGAGCAGTCGTTGAGATGGGTTCCAAGGTGCTGGGCTGTGGTTCAACCTCTCTTGTGTGCCCTCTACTTTCCCCGCTGTGACAATTCCTCAGTTCATCTGCCATCACAGGTAAATATTTTGCACTTTTATCTGGTGAATTTGCCTTTCCACTGACGAAGGTATCTTAGAGGAAGATTCATGTACTTAAAAAAAATTTAGACTTATTAAAATGTGCATTCCCCAATTTAATATATGTAAGAGTGCACTTAGTATATACATATACTATGGATACTCAAGCCTATTTCATGCTGCTGTGAAAATACAGGGTCTGTCCAGAAAGTAATCAGACTAAATCTGGGGAAATAATGTGTTAAACCTTTGGGCATCTATACGCAATTGCCAGTTTCTCTTCCTAGCTTTGTGCCCCTCCTGGGAGGCAGTAACCAGAATGTCGTCAGTAGTGCTTAACGTGGCCACTTCCACTCTTTTTACAGTCTCAAAATGGTATCCTATCAGGCCATGTTAGATTGGGAGGAATAAAAAGTTGCCAGCTAGGATAAGGTCAGGACTTTAAGCAGGGTTGGTACGCATTTTGAAAGTCAGGGTACTGAAAAATTGGTCTGGAAGTCAGGGAATTTTATTGTTGGTCAAGGGAAATTTACCCACATTCGACACCAATTTGGCATGTTACTCGTTTGACATTCGGCAACACGGATCCTACACTTCAGCATTTTGAGGTGTGAGCCGAGAGCTGACTAGCAGGGAAAGGGGATGGAGAACTGTATCTTTCCTCTGAGCTGTGGCCTGGCACGGCAAGCCATGCTGTTTGTAAACACATTTCTAAGGAGTAACTGTAGCGATCATCACTCAGTGATGATCTCGCTGCAATGATCATTGGTAAGAGACGCAGAAGGGTTTTTCTACAAGCGACTGTGATAAGGTTGGGGAGCGACTAATTTAGTTATCTCCACACTCTCAATATGTAACGAGCATGTGTAAGAAAAATAGGTGTATTTTTGCTTTGCATATTCAGGATCTGACTTATTTCTACTTAAGTTCTGCTCTATATGGTGGGTGAACAATTCTCCTGTGGCTGACAGCGATTATGACGAATAAAAAATGTTGAGGAGTTTCTTCGAGGTTGCGATAGGTATAATAATAAAGTTGAATCCCATAGCTTCAAAATCATAATTAAAGGGACAGAGGACAGGCTCATGTGACCAAAGATGACCTTTTTCTCATATAATGCACAGTTTTTGGAGCTATTTCTAGTTACCTGTCAAACTAATAATCCACTGGCACCAATCCTACACATGGACCTTTCTGCTCTTTTATCTAGTTTAATACACCTAATTGTGAAGCCTGAAGTGTTTGAAAAATGCACTATTGACAAGATTGACCTAAATAATAACTAACTTAATTTTGTCAAAATATGTTAACTTGGGACATTCTGTCAAAGCTGAACTCAGGAGGGTGAAAGTGTCACCAGACCATATACAGGAATTTAGAGATGATTGTGTCGGTATTCTGAAACGTGTAATAACAGAGATTTTAGAATAATCTCCTATAAAATATCGTCTTTGTGAAGGAATAACATTCTGTGACCCAGCTAATATTGTAGCTTATCCAAATATAGCTAAAAGCAGGTTGACCATTACTCTTCAGATATTTTCTGAAAGAAATTGGATTACTCCCTTAGAATCCAATGTTTTTGAGAGGGAATTTAAGCAGATGTGTGATTCACAAGAATTGATAAATATCTTAAAACAGTTCAAAAGGTCTGAAACCCAAATTGACCACTAGTGTCAAAATTGTTTATCTATTGAATATAAGTTTGCAAACCTGTATATGTTCCTCCAAAAAGTGCTAATTTAAGCCATGGAAATGCTTATTTAGAGAGAGGTATCTCTATCATCATGGAATTAATCAATGAAATTCTAATGGGCTCTTCTCTAATCACCCAAGGGAAAGTGTATGATGGAATTACGGCTGGTGGTGGTTTACTAAATCTGAAGATCACAAAGTCAATTATAACAAAAGGTAAAAGTGCAAGAAAGAGGAACCATGAAGAGTTGAAGGTAGTGCGAAAGGAAAAGGAAGAAAAGGCATCTGCAGCCCGAAAAAGTTCTATTTCAGATTAGATGAAGGTTTTAGCAGAAATACTGTTTGTCGGTCATTGACGAAGAACTTGCCCACTTGCAGTGCATGATTCAATGAGCTGTTTTGTTTTGAAGCATGAATCACAAGCCCACTGTGTGCTGTCTTGTTTATTGTGGTTAAGAAGGTAATAAAAGAAGCTGTCTTTTTATATAATTTTCATCATTTCTTTAGTTTTCTTCAAATGGGGTGATTTTTAAAAGTCAGGGAAAAATCACTGTGTTGGTCTAAAAAGTCAGGGAAAATCAAAACTGGCAATGCGTATCAACCCTGTTAAGTTTCCTGAGGCTGCATTGTCACGTTGTGCTTGGCCAAAAGCTCCCTCACATGCATCGATGTGTGACTGAGTACATTTTTGTGGTGGAGGCCCCAGGTCACAGCGATCTCCTTGTGGATGTGGAGGATCTTTTTCACTTGCACTCTCAATCTCTTGCAAAACAGTTTTTCGAAGCTCCCAATTTCTGCTATCATTCTGATGCTCAAATGACGGTCAGTGTTTCAAACATCCATCCTCCTTGTCCAAATTTTCCAGATTTTGAATCGCTGATGGTCGTTTATTACGTGATTTGTCCTCAAAGTCTTCTCTGCCCTCCCCAAACAATTAAAACCTGTGGGAAACCTATGCCTTGGACAAGAATTCCTTGCCGATGGGCTTTTGAATCATGACCAACGTCTCAGTTCCTGATTTACAGTACATTCTCAGTACCTGAGAGTTTACATGAAAACACTCCCATGTCGTTGCTCAATGTTACACCCCATCTCGAACTGTGACCGAGGTAAAAAAGAACACTGTTTTTATCATGATCTGTATTCTATAACAGCTCATATGCAGTGGTGGCTGACGTGACTCTGTTGCTGAGACCACCCTCCACCCATCCTGCTCTGCAGTGCCACCATGTGGCTCTGCTGCGCAGTGGGAAAAAAACTGTCTCGTTACTTTCTCAACAGACCCTGTATGAAGACATTCATGACTGCCGCAAATACAGTAATGAAACACAGAAATTACCATAGGAAATATTTGCCTGGGACAGGAACTGAACTACAGACCTTTGGCTTGCAGGGCCAATGCGCAGACCACTATGCTACCAAGGCTTCCTAATTCCTGTGGCAATTTATGAGTATACAAAGGGAACTGAATGTTAAGACCCAGTATGTGCCAAATGTTATGTATTTAATCTGTGTTCAGCAAATATCTTCAACTTTCCAACCCTTTTTTAAGGTTACAACCAAAGGAAAAACTTAGGATATCAGTACCCCTATTGCAAACTTAAATGAAATAGAGAGAATCCTTAATGATTGCACACTTTTTTGCCCTCAGGAGATGTGCCGTCTTGTCATGGGTCCTTGCCGCATAGTACGGATGCATTTTGGAGAATGGCCTGATTTTTTACAGTGTGCCAATACGACTAAGTTCCCACCTATGTGCAAGGTAAGATCTCTTCCATGATTTCATAGTTTTTACATCCATTTTCCATTCATATTATCTTTCGTTTACGTCGTTCGCTCTTTATCTTTCATCTTCCAGTTGTATTTTTCTATTTAGTGAGTGAATAATAAGTATGTAAATGTTGTACTTAAGTAGGATTAAGCGCAGATGAGTTTATGTAGATGCATATTTTTTTGTTTGCTCATCCTTTCTAAAGAAAGAGGATAGCCTGATTGGGAGGATGTTATGATTAACCCAAAAGTGTCATGCTCTTTCAGTTTTTTATCTGAATATTAATAATTGTATGAAATGATTGTACCAACCATTACCATATGTACTGTTATAGCCAATTAGTGAATTGACTTTAAATACGGTATTTCCTAAACTTATGTAATGGTTCATTTTTTAGTCCTGGCTTTGAATTAAATTTTGGGGAAATGCCTGCTTTTAAATAATTCTTACTGTCAAGCTTAAGGAGGTCACTGATGGACCTAGTGCTCCCTGGTCCGGATTAAAGTTGTAATTGTGGCAGTCTAGGTTTTAATTAGAACTATTTTGTGTTATCAGGGAAAACTAATAATTTATGTAGAGAGAATGGGGTTCAAATTTTGTTCCCCATTAATAGAATACCGTGATGGTTTTGGGACAGCTCTTTCTCAAATGAGCCAACTTATTAAATGGTTGAGTGTAGCAGTAATATATTGATAATGCTTATGCTTTCTTGGAAAATGTGACTTTTTTTAAGAGACATATACCGTATAAACGCGTGTAAGAGGCGCACCCCTCTTTTTATGCGTCGAAGTTGAAGAAAAAATTTTGGGGCTTTTTACCCTCCTATTGCGAGGTTTTGCGGGCCTTGCTTCGAACTTTCGGCCATTATCAAAGCCGTTTGCGATATTCTCTTATAATTTAAGCGGCATTTTTCATAGGCATATATGGACCTCAGAGGTAAGTATTCACTTGTAGCCTTAGCCCTACAATGCTTGCATTGTTTATTGCCCTTTGGAATGAGTGGAGTAATTGATATTCATTAAAACAAAACAAATCCAACTTCGCTACAATTCGTGTTTAGTTGGTAAGTGCGGACAGTCGCACCGAGCTCTGATTTTTAAATCCGAATTCCCCACCGTTTTCCTGATGCACAAGTCGTAGTTGCTGTGAGTCGCCTTTTAAAATGTGGTTAACTTTTACAAATTATATTTTGCTGTAAATGACGATGAGCGGGAATGCAAACACGTTAAATGCAAAATGCCCAAGCGTCAGCCGCGTAAAAAATGAACGATAAGGCGTAGATACGACATCAAAACCTGAAAAAAAACAAACTTTGAAAGAATTCATAACTGTCTATGGAATTAAAAGCATTTATTTGTTCAATATGGTCCAAAAAAATCTTCAATGAATAACAAAATAAAAAAATTGCATGATTTACATAAAAACGGCTGACTTATTAGTGAGACTGGCATCGCAGTACGGTGGCATGCGTGCGCATGTCCTGTCACAGCTCGCAGATTTTCCCCGAAAAGACCTCTTTCCCTATTGGTATGGAATAGTGCAACCTTATTTTTCCTCCATCTTCTAATGCATGATTCAAGCACATCATGCTTTCGTCCGGCAGCGCGGTTTCCTACTTCCTCAGCGTCTTTGATGACTAAGTTTTTCAGCTGCCGTGAAAGACCACAACTTTTTACCCATGTTCAGTTGGGAACAACACTGACCTATTGTGGCGTATGCACAAATTTTAATATTCACAGAATTCTCTCAGTTGTGCTTAGGGCAGGTGCATACAATTGAGTCACTCAAAGTTGTCCGATGACAGAAAATGAGAAAGTTAGGGGGGTGGAAAATTCCGGTGCTTGCACTTGTCGCGCGGCCAATCGCTGTCCCCCAATTGCACCCCACACCCTCACCTTGTCATACAACAAGTTTTTACATGATTTTAGGCGACTGCGTTCCCCGTAAACAAGCGAGTGAATGATCCCCTCCCCCTTGATGACTCGCGCTGAGCACCAAGGTCACTCAGCTCTCCAGGGACTTGAGAGTAAGGCCTCGACCACGATACGAGCGGCGGTAGGCGAGCGACAGGGTGCCAACGCTGAGTTTCATGTTCCTAATGTTTGACATTGTAAACGCTCGAACTCAGCCATGCATCTACATCTACAAAATACCCTGCAAGCCACCTCAGGGGTGTGTGGCAGGGGGAAAACGTGATTGGGGGAGAGACGTGAGTGGCATAAGTGCCGCTTGCCGCCAATCCCAGACATTAAATCTTTCTTGTGCCGCTCTGTTGTTCAACTCATTCTGTGGCAAAATGTCGGCAGAGAACGTTTTGTCTAATGACAGTATGTACTGCCATTTCTGATTCTGAACTAATCTTAGGTCGAATCACCGCTCGTTTAGTGGCCACTACCGCCCTGCCGCGATACTGCTCTGCCGCCTGCCGCCTGCCGCTCATATCGTGACTGAGGCTTTAGGCAGACAGATAAAAAATTCATGTTAGAGGCGCACCCTCATTTTTGGCTGCGATTTCTGAGAAAAAAGGTGTGCCTCTTACACGAGTTTATACGGTATGTTCTCACTCTGCTGAATACCCCGGAGACATCCTTAGCATCTGCTAAGGATGTCTCCAGGCTAGCTGCAAGGAGAGGTAGCTGCTGTTGGCATTTTTGTTGACAGGGGCCCTTTCTAATCCCAGCTGTGCATGCGTAGTATGTGTCGACATAATGACAGGTTCTTCATATGCAATCAGGGCTACAGAATGATGGGCTGTGATGGATAATTAGATTAATTAGATTGTAAGATTTAGTTTTAGAAATAGATGTAAGGTGATGATGGCTGAAGATATGAGACAATGTTATGAAAGTATTATTTTTTTTTTTTTTAAGAAAATTTTTTGAGCATAGGAGTTAGAAGCCTGGGTTTTTTTCTTTTGACAAGAAGAGATTTACTACTGCCTAGAGAGTGATAGATAGGAAGACACTCAATACCATGGCAAGAATGAAACTATTCTCCGTGCCCCTCATCATGTCATGGTGAACAAGCAACATGTCAGGCTGTAAAGTTTGTCTGTACACGTGCCAACAAAAATATGGGTGGCAGTCGGCCAAAAATTCCCACCTTTATCTGTTAAATCGGTTTCATTTTTTACTCCAGTCCTCAAATTATCTTCAGTGATATTTCACATGGGGGCTTTCACAACATTGCTCAAGACAAGAATTCAGGGTATTCTGGGATTTCCTTGATGTTGGTTTCACTTTGGACCAGGAGTCGGAAGCTGCAATGTATCTAAAACATCAAGGAAACCCTTACTCGATTCATTTTAAATTCCCAGTATACCCTGCATTCTAAATTTAAATGATGCATGTTCATAATAAATTATGTACTTTAATATGTATTTCTATTATACAGAATGATTTACGTGAGGTGAGGTTCAATGGCAGTGGCCGAGGTTGCCCTCATCCGTTGGTGTCGACAGAGGACAAGAACTCGTGGGTAGAAGGGGTCGAAGGCTGTGGAGTCGGATGTGACCCTCCTCTCTTTCCTCCTGATGAGCAAGCCCAAATCCGAAACTTGCTGGGGTGGGCAGGCTCCATATGTGCTGCTTTCAACCTTTTCACTGTGGTAAGGTCTTATATTCCTTGTTGAATTTTCAGTTGTATTTCATTCGTAAGCTTTGAATGCTTCAAACATTCATGCTGAAAAGTTATGTGTCTGGCATTAAAAACATCAGATCAATGTTACTTGGCGTTTACCAATTGTTGTGGGATTTGAAACATGTCAGACTGCTAGTTAGCTGACTTGATCATCTCCATAGCAGTTGTAACGCCACAAAGAAAAATCTTTGTGGAAATTAATGAGAATACTGGTGCTGTGTTCAATTTTGGAGGATGAAGATACATTTTAATATGTATTTAAATGTGTTTGTATTTTTAAATGCAGTGGTTCTATATTATAAATGATTCAAATATTCATTTTATTGGAGTGCAAATGCATATGTATCATCATCTCTGCAAGATGAAAATTTACTTCCTTGTTTTTCAATGGGTTCCCCTCAAACATTTCAGTTGACATTTTTAATTGATTGGAGGGCTGCTAACCGTTATCCTGCATTGGTGATATTCTACATCAATTTGTGCTTCCTTGTGTCTACTGGAGGTTGGCTAGCACAATTTGTGGGGTCTGGTGCTAGGAACGACATTGTGTGCCGCAAGGATGGTACACTAAGGATGTCTGAACCCAGGTAAATACAATTTATTTAGAATGTGACAATTCTAGTTGGTGTAATTGAAAGAACAGGATGGTCGCCTGTTCATAAACATTTTCTTGGATTTTGACATAAATATAAATTTCTCTGTAATTTTCTCAGTTTTTATTTTGATTAGCGCTGTTTCCAGGGTAATATTGCAAATCAGTAATTAATTCTGTATAGATTTTGGAGAGCATCATACTCTTCCATGTCTAATTATGAGATTTTTATTTTGTCACTTGTCCTTAGAACCTCCTTATGCATTTCTTATTACACCCAGATTTAATTTATTTTTGCCTTTGTTTGCATCAAAGCATCACAGCTACTTCTTAGTTAAAATTTCTATGAAGTTTCTCATGCAGGGGCAAGCATACATGTCACATTAACCAGCATAATTGCCAAGTCAACACAAAAATATGAACTGCTTTAATTTCCTTTCGTAGGGATTTACTTGGGTCATATTTTCTCTTGTTTAAAATTTTCAATTTAGTTGTATGTATTAGATTAGAGTATTACACCTAGGATTCCATGCAAGCATATCTCCTTGGCAATTGATTTAAAAGTGATTTTCTCTGGTATTAGTCCTATTTTTTCTTGTTGCACAAATTTGGAACTGATTTTCACTCATTTTTTATGCTCATTTTTACTGAAACTGATATTCAACTGGTTTTCTGGTCAAATATCTCTTTTGTCATTGATTGTAACCTGTTTTGAAACTCATTTTGAAGGGTTTTTTTTCTCAACAGATTTTCTTTTGCTTTCTTTTGCAAAGGAATTTTAGATGAGTGCAGAAAAAAATTAGTTTAAAATGAGTGGCATAAGAAAGATTTTGTATGTGAGATGTTGCTGATTTATTGCTGAATAAATAAGAAAATTTTAGACATGCCAACAGCTGAACCTGCTATGTAGTTATAACATCCTCCTTAAAAAACATGATTTTCCTCCTGGAACAATCCTTGTTTTTGCAAATAGGAATCCAATGACCATACTGAATAACTATGTTTTAATCAATGGTTTCATTATCTGCTTATTTATTGCATTTTTGCCATGCTAAGTCAGAATTGAAAATCTTTAGAAGTAGCATCATTGAATGGAAAATAAATTGTAGTTTCTGTACAAGTGATGATTTTTAATAATCAAGAAACTTCATTTTCAGTGCTGGAGAAAATCTGTCGTGTGTAATAGTGTTCGTGCTTGTCTATTATTTCCTGATGGCAGGGATTGTTTGGTTTGCAATTTTGTCCTATGCTTGGCATATCAGCTTTCGGGCACTAGGTGAGTTGTATCATATGATGTTTACATTTATGATTGAACCATTGTTATAAATTTTGAATAGGTACCTAATTTCTGTTGTAATCCTTAAAAAAAATATTGGATAAAACAATATTTATATTTGAAATGAATTATGGAGGCTATTTCATGCTCTTCCATAGTTCATCATAATGCTCTTTTATGCTGATCTATTTATTAACCACGGCAGTGCATGTTAGGAAATGTATTAATTGTGTATTTCAGTGATCGCTCAAGTAACATTATAAATATAAACCCACAGTACTATGCATGTATCCATTAATTAAATGGCTTTGGGATTATGTAATTCACTTTAAAAGTTGTTCTTAGCTATCCGATGTGTGTGAAATTTCAAAATCTTGTTGTATTTCTATGCCAATGGTTTGTTGTCCACTAATGGAAGTGTTGCTACTCACAGCACCTAGGAGATGTAGAGTTGACAATAATGTCCTGTGGTAAAGTTAAAGTATGGAATACTTAAAAATGCATGAAAGAGAACCTCTAAAAAGTAGGAAAGTTTAGAAACTTTAAAATCAAATCGGTTCATTTTTGGTTTCATTGTTTCACTTCCAGTTGTAGTGAGAATATTTTGTGCTCAGGTTGTACCCGTCAGTCAGATTTTCAACAAATTACCTAATTTTCAAGCAAACCTTAAGTATTTGTATTTTGATCTTATCTTTAATCATTCCTCTTTTGTGTATGCAAGAATTGTCACTGGAATAACTGACTGGGTGTAGAATCCGAGAGGCCTCTGTCCAGGTTATTCACCAGTAAATCTCCAAATCATCTCTCATTCTCTCAATATTAGGAAAGGTTCGTGAAAGAGTGGATCAGCGAGGTGCCTATTTCCACTTGGCAGCATGGTCCCTTCCTTTGGTGTTGACGATTGCAGCTATGGCCCTGGGTGAAGTAGATGCCGATGGATTGACGGGCATATGCTTTGTTGGCCGGACATCTCCCTTCCCTCGCCCGCCCTCTCCCCCACCTTCAACGACAACGTCGTCCTACTCCACTTTTGGTTCATCGCTGGCATATGCACAGTTGGCGCAAGACCGAGGTGGGACTCCGACATCAAGGGCTGTGTTTCTGTTGGCCCCTGTTGTGATCGCAGTTGCAGTTGGGGGGTTCTTTTTGACTAAAGGTAAGTTCCATTCATATGGGCATATTGGTGAAATAAAGAAATCAAAGACCCATGGCCTTTTTATTCACTTCTTAGCTAGAGGCACAAAACCACCTCTGATAACATTGAAATAAGTTGCTGTTTTGAAAGATGTTGTTTGATTAGTGGAAGAAGCTTTGCTGATGGCTTAGAAATTTTGGCAGAGAATAAAGAGGAATTGATAAAAATCTGTACTGCGTGGAAAAAGCCACAAAGAAATACAGCCTGAAGAATAATGCAAAGAAAACCAATATGTATGGTGATATGTGGAATAAAGCCAGAAGAAAAGGTGGCCATAAGACTAGAACAATAGAAACAAAATATGTAAAAGAATTTTGCTATCTGGGAAGTAGGATCACCAGTGCTAATAGCTGAAATAGCAGTGAAAATAGCTAAAGGCAAAGTGACCATAAGACCAGGGTAACAGAAACTACATCAAGTAAAGGAGTTTTGTTACCTGGGCTGTAGGATCACCAGTGATTAAATGTAGCAAGAGAGATTTAGAGACTGGAGTAGTTCAAGCCATGAAGGTATTCTACCAGAAGAGTATACTAATAGCCAACAAAACAAGCTTAGAGTAAGAAAGCACTTCGTAATAATAATATATATTTGGGAAAAAATGCTACTTTGTTATTAATTTATTTAATGTTTTGATTTGTTATATTATTCTTTGTTTATTTGTTTTGGATTCATGCTGTTATTTGTCTATTTGTAATAGGCCTTGAGCTATTTTTGGATGTGAATAATAAATAAATAAAATAATCTCATATGGCGGTGAAGCCTGGACAATAGCAGCTGCAAAGCAGAAGAGATTGGAAGCAGTGAAGATGTGGTGTTGTCAATGAATGATGAAGATTAAATGGACGGAGAGAATCGCCAACGAAGAGTTGGGAGAAAAGATGTTTAATAAAAACTCTCTTGTGCAGAAGAGACAAAGTGTGTGGTTACATTCTGAGATCCATCTGCCTCTCGAAAGGTACTAGAAGGAGGAATGAATGGGAAGAATAATAGAGTAACATCAAGGATGGAATAAATGGAGAAAATGATGCGGGACATTAGAATGGAAATATATGAATGAGCAAAATGGTTAGTGGAGAGCTGCAGAAAACCAATCTTTGGATTGAAACATAAAAGTGCATGATTCATTGTGAAAAAAATCATTTCCCAATACCCACTATATTATGCCCACTGCAGTAACCAATTAGGCTATTTTTGTATCCTCTTCAACTGGGAGCTTCATTAAAGGACAAGATGCTTGTGCCTGGTATTTTGCATGCAATGTCTTGGGGTATTCATTCTATGTGCTACTGCTTTTGAGATTAATTCCCAGTGTAGGACATGTGAATTTCTCTGGTTAGTGTTTCTTGATAGCTTATGACTCCATTAAAGTTACCCTTGTGGAATATGATAAAATAGCATCTTCATCCACTCCTCTGAAGCTTTTTTAATACTGTGGATTTCAAGTCTTTAGCATCATCTATTTTTATCTTTAGGTACAATCAAGTTACTTTTGCAGCTTTTAAGCCCTCAATGGTCATACTGTGGCCTATGCAGATATGCTTAAAGCTTTTCTCTTCCTTCCCCTCTTCCTTTGCCTGTTGGTTCTCATCTTTTGTATTTAGGAATGAGCTGTAGGAAAGTTAATACAGGGGATATCATCATTTGCAGCCACATTAGGGAACCTAATTAAGGAAAATTACTTCAATAATCTATTCAAGCGTTTAATACAGGTTCAATTATAGTTTGTAATGGCCCACTTCACATTTACAAAAACCTTTTGGATGGTTCTGAACCATTTTCCTACCATAAAAAGGATCCATCATGAATTGAGGCAAAATTGTACAATTTCAGAGACATTGCAACTCCCTGGCGTATGTACTAGGATACACCAGGATGCTTCAGTTATTCTTCCCGAGTGTTTTTTTTATAATTGGTGACCTCTTTAAAACTCAATTTTAGTCAGAAAGGTATTATTTATACGTGTCCTGTTTGCTTCCTATGCCAAGGGCTCAGGCTTGATTCTTGGTAGTTGTTATTTTTGTTGGAATTTCAATTTCTGCTTAGATGTTACATGGATAGCACTTCTAGTTTAGTGCTCCATCTATCAGGTAGGATGTTTAAATGTGAACCCCGTGGAGCCTTTTCTTAAGAGCCGGCTAATACCAACTCTGGGTTTCTCTCCATTACATTCCCATAATAGTTTTCTCCCTCAACAACCGACCCACCTGTCCTTCATGGCCTAAGTGAACTCAGTTATTGGTCACCTCCTTCGTTTGTTATTTGCAAACTTTTTGAAGAGCATGAAATCCTTCAGCTCATGTTTTGAAAATCGGAAACTGTTACTTACTCCTTTCTCATGAAAACACTGAAATGGTTCAGTGGTGGACCCTGAGGTCATAGTTACTAGTTACATAGATAGTTACATAGAATCACTATCGAGTTGTTTTTGTATGTTGCCTTATTTGTATACAAAAGTTATACAGCAAGGCATGAAGTGTCGTATGTGTGGATGTTTTAAATTTTTATTTCTCTGGTATATGACTGCAAATTAAAATAATTATTATAATCTCTCCTTCAGGTCTGAGCATTATTATACCTCTGAGGTAATTATAAGCATGGCTATCATTCATAGTTTATTTGTCAGCTGTGAAATGTAATTATGATTTCTGGGATTTTCTCTATCTTCTCTTTTCTCAATGTTTCATACATTTTTTTCCTTGATGTGAAATTTCATTTTTCACGTTCAAACAGTTCCCCTAAGATGCACCTGTAGTAGATTTTAATAATCTGGAATGCGGCAGTTTATTGGTGCTCTAGAAGGCACAAAATTATTGATTTCCACTTACATTCTTTTAGAACATTTGTATTGGAAGTTGATTACACTCTTAAAATGTAGATTATAAACATCATTTGGTGGGGCAAATGTGGAAGTGTTAGAGGAATGGTTGAGATATAAACAATTGTCACCGGAATACTCTTTTGCCTTGAAAAGAAGTAGTAGCTGAAAATGATACTCTAAGAAGTATAATATGTATCAGAAAATATCAGATAGCTTCTCTTAAATGTGAAATTTCTTAATCCCACAGTAATATGTGTTGGGCTATATATGTCAATTCAATATTTATCTGTCAAATCTCCTTACTTGGCGTTGGTCATATTCTATTAGCCAAGGTATGTACTTCTTCCCTGTAGATAACCTAATGGGTGCATAATTGTCAAATCATTTACATACTCAAATTGAAATTTTTTGTGTTAAGTGAAGTACTTATGGCAACCATTCCACATGTGATGCGTCATCATTCAGCAATTAGATACAACAATGTATTTAAGTTGTTTCAAATTATAAACTTACTGCTAGAAATTGTAGAAGTTATTTGTTCTCTTCAATTTAACGATCCTTAACATGAATGTTATTTCTAATTTACAGGATTGGTGACCCTGGTTCGTCTGAGGGTGACCAGCAAAGATTTGATTTCTGAGCGAGCTGGTGCAAGAATCCGAGAAGCCATTGTTCGCTTGGCCCTCTTTTCTGCTTTTGCTCTGCTGTTTGCACTTCTTACTCTTGTGTGCCATGCATACCAAATGCAGAACCGTGACAAATGGGCTCTGAGCCTTCATCGTTATGTTGTGTGAGTACCCACTTGTGTTGGGCCACTGAATGCCCTGTTAACCACTCCCTGATGCTGTGTTCAATATCCTCATATTTACTCAGTTTACTTAAAGCACCATGTTAGGCTCCTGACAAGGTTGTGTGACTTTTAGTAATGAATCAAATATAAGCTTCTATATTTTTGGAAATTATGCTCTTGTCAGCATAGTTTATTAAGCTGTCAAAGGTTTTTCTCATCTCCCCTTCTTGTCTTTCATGTCAAACAGTGTAGTTCTTGGTGGTAGGATTAGAAAACAACCCCAGACAGCACAAATTTGGAAATATTACTGTATTACAGTAATTTTACAATCGTATTACAAAAATGGGGTATTCATATTCCAATTGTATTACAATCGTAATAATGTGTCAAATGTTCGCTAATACAATTGTATTACAGTGTGTATTACAGAGCCAAATTACAATTGTTTTACAAAATGACAAATTTATTTCGTATTACCACCCACATGGAAATTTCTTGCTCTGTAACTGGGATAGAACTATGTAACTGGTCTGTATGAAGACTTCTGTAACTGGGAATGAATTGAAACTAACTCCACGGCCGAGTTGCACCCCAGCTACAGACCAGCAGGGATATGGAACTGGGGTATCTTGTCCTTGTTAAAATTTGGCCCTACTTGAAAACGTTGATCATCAATCTAGAAAATTCTTGTGTCTTTGGCAGTGAAATTTTTATTTATGGAGGCAAATTTTAACCATCGAAATAATTTTCTTTCTTGGATACCAAAATAAAAATATTATTTAGTTATACTATAATTTCCGCTTCTACAGAATTTCACTGACAATATATGATGTGCATTGCTTTTACCTACTACCTAGTGCCTACCTAACCGCATATCACGACTTATATAATGCCTATCGATGTTCATTCGCAATTGAAAGTAGCGCTTCTAGAAAGTCTTATATATGTGGCCATTCCCGTGCGTCAAAGTGATTGCGAGAACTAATTTTTAAATGTCAATGCTGTTATAGTTCGAGGAAATACCATCCAATTATACAAAAACCGTTACAAGGCATTATTTAATTGAAACCTATGTTGCCACATAGGATGACTACAAAGTCAATATTAATGAGAATAAACAAGATTATTTCCATGAAATATACGTTTGATAACATTTCAATCATTTGAAATGTTATCAACTTTCATCACTCTCCTGGCAAATACAGCACGCTCACCACAGTTCCAAGCATGTTATCATATTCGGTAGAATATTAATTCATTATAAATCAATTTTGTGATGGGGATAATGATAGTGAGTGTTTAGAAATGTTGCTGCAAAGAGCTCTGAAACAAGGCTAACACAATATTTTTGGGACCACCCAATGCTAAGAAAAAGGTGTTAAAAAGGTTTAAGAAATATATTTTGCTTATGAGAAGCAACAGAAAACTAAGAATTTCATTTAGAAACAATTCATCTGCACCATGTGGAAATTTGCATAGGTATTGGACGTCAAGTTTTTTTTCTGCATGAAATTTCAAAGAGTGTATTCCATTAGAAAAAACTGGTGCTTTTTGGTTCTCATTGTGAACAAAAATCAAAGGTGTATTGTAAAGAAATTGGTTTGCATGATTTTATGAAAAATGAAACAGGCTAAAGTTTGATGTAACTTGCTTTCATATAGGTTTACTTCTTAATTTTTAGTCTGAAACCAAATTCAAGTCTACATCTGTAATTTTTGCTATGACAGTTGGAAGTTTGCTTTAATCTAATCCTTGGCTTAAGTATACAAAATAATGTTATAGTGTTTTTGTGTTTGTCATTGAGCAACTTCTTCTCTCTATGCGTAGATGCAAGGTAATGAAAGAGGGAGGCAGTGCGGGTGAGTCTGCTCTTGGACTAGGAGGCGAAATGGCCTCTGGCGGGGTGGCCAAGGCCCTGAGTGAACTGCTCCTGGAGTGGAATCGAATTGATGGGATTCCTGGTGGTGCCGGGGCATGCCGATTTGAGTCACGCCCAAGTTTAGCCATGGTGCAGCTGCACATTCTTGCACCCTTTGCTGCTGGTGTTGTCATGTCTTCATGGGTTTGGACATCATCTACAATGCAAGCATGGCGGCGTTTCTTTCGTAGGCAAGTAAATCGTCATCTTTCCTTGTTGTAAAGACCTGTAAACCTCGGAACAATGACTGCTAGTGACACATTTTACCTTTTCACATCTTATGCTATGCTTTTTTCTCTGATACAGTCAACTCTCGATTTTCCATTCTAATGGATGCACGACGAGGCACGTATAATCGAAAAACACGGATAACCGAAAAACATGGAAAATGTGGTCGTGACATCGACATTCCACTTTGTAGGATGGAAACTATTTCACATAACAGACTGCAGTGGTTTCCGCAAGACAACTAATGAAATATATACTAAATATTACTATTATTTAACTGAATTATAAAGTTTCAAAACTCGCCATAGCTTCTGTGCTGGTGCCAACTCTTCTTCCTTTATGTATTTTGTGAACTACAAGCGAAAAGCATCAGTGGTTGAAACATTGCCACTCAATCGCTCGCCCTGAATAGCATTTTCACGAATTCCATGTCGCTGCTTGAATCTCGTCAACTACCCAGAAGAAGCTTTAAAATCCCCTTCTATCCTTAGAGACTCATGAAAAAGTTTAGCCTGCTGTGCGCACATGGGGCCTGAGATGGGTATACCACTTGATCGTTTTTTATTGAATCAAAGAAGCATGGCGGAGTCTAAATCTTGAAAGGTTGATCGTTTCATAGTCTTACGCTTTGAGGGTCCAAAACTACTCCGAGGTTGTACCGGACTTCATCAGCTTACTTTTATTCTTAACTATATCCCGAACTGTTTGTAATCCCACATCATATTCTTTTGCCAGTTTAAGCGGAGTCTCTCCTTTTTCATTTCTTGTAATCAATTCTAGTTTTTTCGCGATGGAAAGGACAATTTTCTTCCATTTTTCTGCCATTTGCATCAGCTTTGTCGCGGCACTACAGTAACAAATGCAACTTTGAAGTTATTGAAATTTCCGCACGAGTGAACTGGCACAATCGTATCTGGGTAAAAACAAATGACTGTTCAATGGCGAATAATGACCAGGGAGCACTGATACTTTTTTGTATTTATTAATTCAGGCCGAAAAGTAAGAACATACGGAACAATAAGTAGTTATTTTTAAGTATAAAATAAGTTTGTTTATTTACAAGTGGTTAATTTGAAAATATTTCCATTGTATATTTATTATTCTGTTCGTTTTATGAAGATATAATAGTCAGTGGCAAAGGGTAATGGGAAAGAACGGATAAAATAATTTCAGAAGCAGATGCGGTTGAGTTTTCATCATTCTTAAACGTAGCAAACAATTTCAATAATATTGTGATTAAATTAAAAAGTTAACCTAAAAAGGGACATTTACAAACTTGCAATTCTTTTTAGATACATCAAACTTTCAAAGAATTTACTTAATTTTACTATTGGAATATTTTTCAAACTTTCAGTGTAGGGATAGGAAAATAGCATGGATAATCCACAAAGCGAATAATCGGAAGCCGGATAATACAGAATTGACTATTCTATTCTTAAGTTTTAGTTTATATTGCAGTTAAGGAATACTTTTTAATTAAATAATAAAGAATAATGGTCAAAATTATAACTTTTAATTCAAATCTGAAAGTATGTAGTTTTATGCTGTACAATGAATGCTTAAATATGTTTAACAGAGGGTAGCTGATCATTATAAATGATTGTACATACATGTATGTCATTGAATTAAGTGTTGTTGTTTTCGCATATGTTATTTATCTAGTCTTCTGCGTGTGAGATCTTTAGTCGTGGATTTTTTTCCGTATTCCTTGGGTGACTAGTTGCAGTGGATTTCAAAAAAGTGTGTTGTGACAAAAATATTTTGTTTGCTGAGGTAGCAACTTAGCCTAGAAATTGTTTTCTATGTCTCAAATAATTAATTGACCACCATTCTCTTGTTTCTAGGGTTTGCAATAGCCGGCCTGTGGATGAGCCTGTTCGCCTTCAAAAACACAAAGTGATTGCACGAGCTTTTGCCAAGCGCAAAGAGTTTGACCAAGGCGGGAGGCTGTCAATAAGTTTCCATACTACTCATGAAGATCCAGTAGGTATGTTTGGTGGAGAAATGACCATTTTATGCAAAAATGAAAAATAACTGTGTGAAAGGCATCAATGCATTGCTCCCATTCTTCATCTCATCTAGGCCTCGAGTTTGATCTGAACAGTGTTGGAGCTGCTTCTGGAGACTTAAGCTCAGCTTGGGCTGCTGCGCTGCCTCACTTGGTCATGCGCCGGGGTGCAATAGCCGGTGGAACTGGTCTGGGAATGGGCGGCCCAAACTCATTCTCCTCTCAAGTTCGCCGGAACTCAATGGACTCGGAAATAAGCTACAGTGTTCGACGGTGAGATTTCAAATAGCATTCTTATCATTACAAGTTTTCTATAGATATTTACTTTTATTTGAGTTGCATTATTACTAGTGATATGGTAAGGAATTGAGAATTCAATTGAATCCATGGATTCAAGATTTGATTGAATTCTCCCAAAAAAGATTTGGACCGGCATATGCACTATGTCACAGTAAACTCTTCATTCTTTGTAAATTAGTTTGAAATCTTACCTCAAAATTTATCATCTCAATGCCATTGTAGGTACATACTACTAATGTGTGGTAATTTGTGTGAAAATTCTTTACATCATAAATACATGTGTGTATGTATCATCAGAGATTTTATGGTTTTTAGTCGGACAATTTTTCATTTAAATTCTATGTGGTACGTGCGAACCTCCAAATGAATTTTCAAAGCTATTCCGCATGCTACAATTCATTATGTCAGCAGTTTTTACTATGTATGTATGTGTTCAACAATTAGGCAATATTTCTCAATATTTCTTTTTGTTTTTAAATAATGAAGTTTGGAGCTGCAGAAAAATATACTCCTATAGTGGTCGCAGAGTTTCTGTGCACTGGAGAGTTTCTCTTAGCCCAGCTGCCCACAGTAGAAGGGCAGCGATTGGCTGCTGGCGTCCTATCCCGTAAAGCGGTTCTTAGCTCAGTGCGCGCCGCGTACGAATGCTCAAAGCAGCGATCCCAAAGAATCGGCTAAATCGAACGGAATGCCTCACCGACGCGACGGCCTTTAGCATAGAAATACTCTCGACAAGAAACTACAATAGATATCGAGTCAAAACTTTCAGTGATTGCATTATTCATCGCTACAAGTTTAGAAACCTACGTCCATCGGCGCATGTCGCCTTGGTTCTACGATAAATTAACAAAACGTAAAAACCTCTTCACCAACCTTTTACAAAATAAAAATACGAAAATTCCACTTAATTGTCACAACAACTAATATTTTTCTCACTAGAAAAGGAATAAGAATTTGTCGTGCCATATTTAATTCAGGAAAGAAAGCCTGTCACTCGAAACATAGTTACGACGGGAAATAAAAATTATTCTAATTTAATTTTATGTATATAAAACCCGCAACATACCTCTAAGTTTTTGGTGATTCATGTCTTATTGAGTTTATCCTGCGCTCTTGACCTGGGAACCCAAGACCTCGCAGATCTGATCCTTGAATTACTTCAATCTTCATCACTTGAGGATTCAATACCAAGAGGAATAATTACTTGGGGCACTTTGTTGCACACACATTCTTTTAGATAGTCTTCTTCCTGGATTTTCTCTGCATGCTCAACACACTTTTTCCAGTCCTCCTTCGTTACAGATGCAAGAGCTTCGTGCGTTAAACGCTCCACATCAACCATTTTGAAGGTAGAGTTCCTCTCCGCGACGAACCTCTTCACTTGTGCCCATATCAATTCAATGGGATTATATTTGCAGTGGTAAGGAGGCAGGCGGACGACCAAATGGCCCATTGAAAGGGCTAAATCATCCAACTCGTATGACGTAGTGATCTTATTTCTCACCACGAATTCTTTCACTGTTTTAGCAGTTCTTTTACAGTGCTATTATCACTGAAAGGTTCATTACGATACCGCAACCAGGATTGAATTTCCATCTTCCGGCTGGATGTGTTGGGTATTTTTTCAACAATTTTTGAATGGTAGCTTGCGTTATCCATGACAATAATGGACGGCCGGTCTAACCTCCTCATAAGTTCCTCGAACCACCAAGTAAAACAATCTGCATTCATGTCTTTATGATAGTCAGACAAAGGATCTCTGCTACCGGATTTAAAAACTAGAGCCATATCACCAATAAATCCGAGCTCACTGGATCCTGCGTGAGTCACAATCAATCGCCCGCCCTTCCCTGTCGGTACACGCATGCCACCTTCTCTCTCGGAGTTCACCCAGATGTGACGCTGGCAGTAATTTTGGTTTACCCACGTTTCATCTAAATACACAGTTTGTTGGTATGTAGGATTTACACGGTGCGAGTGCATGATTTCGAGGAATTTCCTCCTGCATTCCCTTATATCAGAGCGTTCCATCAACAGTTTTCTACCATCATTACCCAGCACATACTTAAATCCCAGGCTGCTGAATATTTTCCTGAATGAAGAATATGACCCAGGGTATCCAGTTGCTTCTTGGAAAGCAATTCTCACTCTCTCCACTGTTGGGTAAATACCCTTGTGGTACATATCCAAAAATATTCGATGCACTAAAGTCTCATCGAATCCGTCGATTCTACTTTTATTGGGAGTTGGCCCTCTCTTCTTCCTTTCTTTTTCCTTCCCCATGTTGTTCAGTGCGGAATAAACATAGCGAGTGGACACGCTACAAGCCATGGCTGTTTTTTTGACGGCTTCACCGTTTTCATAGCGAGAACACCCAGCGTTGACGGCCGCGAATTTACTCCGATGCACTGAAACACGGTTGGTGACATTGGGGTCATTTTCACTTCCACACAAATCCGTCGAAGTTGATCCATTTGGAAATAAATTGACCCCAAGGGACTGATAATGTACGCTACTCGACACTTCATCCAAACACAGTCTTTCACGGTCTACGATGGAATTGTCACTCAAAGTATCCGAGAGAGTTTCCCTCGCGATTTCCTTGCAAAAATAAAGGTAAACGCTAATAACGCGTGCCCTTAACTCTGCAGAAAACTCCTTAGGCATGGTAACACGATTCTTGAAGTCCACAAGGGAATAAAACTGCACCACTGGAGACGAGATTCGCTCGAAAGGCTTCGTTGAAATGACACCAGCAATGGTTTCAGCGAGTTCTCCAAGGGCCCAGAAAGCTCATTAACAAATTTCGTAGAACCCCCAACATTTATGGAATAACCTTCAAGTGTACCTTGACCCCTCAAATGTACTGGTTTCCAAAACTTGGAAATGCCCGGATTATCTCCTTTTTCCAGCGCCCCTGCTGAGCGCCCCGCACATTCATACCTTTCCTTTCACTGTCATACGCGGATTTCCCAGGGTGTTCGTTCTCACGGTTCCAAGGGATCTGTAATCTGCAACCTAATGAGTTTTTCCCAGAATCTCAATTCCTAGAGCTGCATGCGATTAAGGAACGAAAGTGCTTGTTAGAATCAGTTGTTTTAGCTATGAAACGATGGCTCCAAAAAAGCACTATTGTATTTATTTCCGTTCGAAAGGCCAACCTTTAAACCTAAACATGGTGGAACGTATAAGTAGGTATGAATGATGAAACCAATAAAGCTTTGGAGAATACTGTTAATTTATGAAAGGTTGCCGCATAGAGTAAGCATAAGGAAATTTATTAGAATGAGTCTATTCGCGTATTATAAAATAAATAATTTTTTGGACTGTAGGTATCGGATTTGTAAATGAGTTATTTTTCATTTTATAGCTATGTTTAACCTGTGTGTATTTCCGAAGGAAGTATTATCCGAAAGCCAATTAAAAAAGAAATAAAATCTCCGAAAACGGTTTTTTGACTGGCTATGGCAGTTATCTACAATAGGAATTTGGTGTTAGCCTGGCGAGAGCCATGCTTTAGATAAATAAGGTTTCGGATAATAATACCTTTCTCGGAAACTCATTGAAGCCAATTTGCAGCTCACTTTAAATTATCCTGTTTCGAGTGACAGGCTTTCTTTCCTGAATTAAATATGGCACAATAAATTCTTATTCCTTTTCTAGTGAGAAAAATATTAGTTGTTGTGACAATTAAGTGGAATTTTCGTATTTTTATTTTGTAAAAGGTTGGTGAAGAGGTTTTTACGTTTTGTTAATTTATCGTAGAACCAAGGCGACATGCGCCGATGGACGTAGGTTTCTAAACTTGTAGCGATGAATAATGCAATCACTGAAAGTTTTGACTCGATATCTATTGTAGTTTCTTGTCGAGAGTATTTCTATGCTAAAGGCCGTCGCGTCGGTGAGGCATTCCGTTCGTTTTAGCCGATTCTTTGGGATCGCTGCTTTGAGCATTCGTACGCGGCGCGCACTGAGCTAAGAACCGCTTTACGGGATAGGACGCCAGCAGCCAATCGCTGCCCTTCTACTCTGGGCAGCTGGGCTAAGAGAAACTCTCCAGTGCACAGAAACTCTGCGACCACTATAACATAGAACGTAATTTAAATCATGGCATTTATTATGCTGTAAAATTTTCGTATAACCATTTTTTTTACTCCACCTTGCTGTGCTTTTGCACCCCCTGAATATAAGGTAATGGCATTCTAAACTTGGGTCTTGCATCATGAACGTCCAGCAAAATTTAGCATGACCTCCTCTAAGAATTTATAAAGGTGTTATTGCGTTCTAAACACAGATAAAATAAAAAATGGGTAAAATTAAACTGCACTAAGGTACGGGAATAGATGTTCATGAGGCAAAAAATTGAAAGAAAAAAGAGGTCTCCTAATCACGAAAAGGTTAATACATTCTTAATCCGACCATCAGATTGACATTAACTTGAATCGCAGTTTTTAACTTCGTAGAACCATTTTACACTAAATTCAAATACCTGAGGTTTCATCTCTAAAGCCGCTAATTTTCCGAAGAAAATGTGAAAAAAGTTTCAATTTTAGCACGAGAAACAGCAAAAGCATGCAATTTAACCCAAAAATATTCATGGAAAAGTTTTGAAATGCCTCATTGTAAAATAACTAAAGCCCGTTTCGCACAATACTTGATCCAGCACAAGGTCGAGGATACTCACTAGCATGATAGCTTTCCAGTGCCGTGTGATATAGAACCAGCATGCTGGCTAACAAGCATGATTGCTATTATACTCGCTGGGCTACTTGATTCGTAATTGATGCAGTACTAGTTTGCTACTAGCTCCCAGTAGGACCTAGTAGCCGTTGACCAATCACGTTAGCTTTTACAGTCGCAGTGCGATCTTCACGTTTTTAAATTGGTGCCTCACTTTTATCGCGGGTGTTACGCACTCTTTGGCGGTGAAAATGTGCAGTGAAAATGTCACGACAATCCCTGCTATTACTGCAGCAGCCAAAAGTCTTTTTCTTTCATGGAAATTTTCCATTTTCTTTTAACAGTAAGCGACAGTACCGCTTCATCGCAAGCACAAGTTCAATGATCGTGTGAAACCTTCTATCACGGTTTCTATCATATTGGGTTCCGTCCTCAATGTCAAGTACCAGCTAGCATACTAGGTCTTGTGCTGGATCAAGCATCATGTGAAACGGGCTTAAAAAGGCACTTATTTCATAAGTAAAAATTTATCAGCTACTTGTGTTCACTTAACCTTCTTTGCATTCCTAACATGTTGCATGTTGGTGAATACTCACCCCCTGCCACACACCCCTTAGGTGGCTTGCAGGGTATTTTGTAGATGTAGATGTAATGTAGAAATTATTAGATATTATTGTGAAACAAATTTCTGTTCGGTTATATTTCTTTTTAAATATAAATATATAATTAGATTTGAGTTTGAGAGAAAAACTAAAGCTACTTATGGGTTCATAAATTTACAAGAAAATGTAGAAATGGATTTGGCTTCATTTTGGTAATGGTAAGGAACTGGGATTCTTAATTTGGTGTTAGTAGGATTCAGGTTCAAGATTTGGTATTTGAGATTGGATTAAAAAAAAGATATTTGGATTCAATAAATTTAGGATTTAATTCATCTCTACTCGTTACTCCATTTATGTCTTTGCTTTGCTTTGATTAAACGAAGTGTCATTGTCAATCCCAGTTTAATTTAGTAATTTTGTTTCTTTACCAAATTATGCAGAAAAAGTAATCTGTATTGAAGCCAGTGGTGGATCCTGGGGGATGAAAAGAGGGAAATTTCCCCCCCCCCCCCCCCCCAATCCAAGAGAATTTTTTTTTCTGAGGCCAATAATTTAATACTTATAAACCGAGCATCATCTATAGATGACGCGTGACGGTTGTCGGAGAAATGATGCCGCATGTTCTTGGTGTCCCTTCACACGAGGTCACTCTGTGGTGCTTCCGAGTCGCGCCACTCGTAGCTGAACATTGTTTCAAATGGAAGAGTTCACACAAGTAGCGGGCACTAAATTGTTTCATAGAATTAAATGCATAGTTGTACTTCTATTTTCTATGATTACATTTCCAAGGGTAAAAGAGACACCACGAATACATTTCTGTTTCCGATACACAAACTAATTCAAAGAAAATAATTCTTCCATTTCACTTAAACATGATTTAAAGAAGAAGACATTAAAAAATCAATGCCATCTACTGGTCGACTGAATCAAATAAATCACACAAATTTACGTAATCACGACAGTATAAAATTGGGATACAATGCTTCAGGCATAAACCGAAGTGTAAAAACATACATTGGTCATATTTTAAAAGGTAAAGCGCCACTGGACGCAGCCGTAGCCGCCACTCAGTCACATGCGCTGGCGATGCTGACTGTATTGTATCGCCTCATTGTAAGGAAGAAACTGACAATGTTTGAAATCGGTGACAGCTTTGCACCCGAAGGGTGCGTTCGTTCCACGTTTTCTACTCCTCTTCTCCCTGAACGACTGAAGCTAAAGTTAATTTTAGTGTCGCATCAGACAGCTGGGAGTATGCGTCAGATTCGGCTACGACCTCCGCTTTTTTCCTGCGAACTGGTTTTTTCAGTTAATTTTGCTAGGTAAGTTCTAGTTTATAGTCAGTTAACCAGATTTAAAGAAATTATCAGTCAAAATCCAGAGTTGATTTTAATAAAACTGAAAGCAGAAGAGACACATTGGCAAAGTAAGTGGCAAGATAGGAAGAAACATGGGATGAAACCTCCAACAAAGGCTTTTTATGTTTTAGAACCAGGTGACATAGATATTTATCCAACTATTCACACTTTGCTGTGAGTACTGTGCACTCTACCAGTGAGCAATGCAAGCTCAGAATGATCATTTTCGACTCTGCGCCTAATTAAGACTTGGCTGAGGGCCACAATGTCAGAAAATAGGCTCATTGGCTTAGCCTTGCTTAACAATTTCACCCAGACATCGAGTTAGACCCAGCAAAAATTTTTTTAAGGTTCTCGATATCTATCAAACACAGAATGGTTTTTTAAATATAATCATTTATTGATGTTAACTTGATGAATGATGATTGATGTAAATACTTTTTTAGCATCTATTTAATTTTAGATTTATGTAACACTGTCCGAATTGTAACTTTTTCTATGTAGTTTACAGGAAGTGCAGCTTTTTAAGAGTAGGTAACTCTGTTGTTTCTTAATATGCAAAAATATATTGTTTGTGAGGTGAGAGAGTATAAGAATATTTTCTGATAAAATGTATTTATATATTACATGCAAAAAAAAGTTTTTAAATTAATTTATGAATAAAGCAAAATTATTCCACTACGCTTTGTAATATTGTAATTTAAAGAAAGTTTTTATTTTAACTAAAATATATACAAAAATTAGCACCTCAAGGACCTAAAAAATTCACTACTTAGCACCTAATTCTAGATATTCTCTATCATCTGTGCTCCCCGGCAGCAAGGTCGTAACCAGAAAATATTTTAAGGGGTTTGTTTGGGGGAGGGGTGTATTTAGGTTGGGGGTGTTCACTTGCAGGGGGGCCGGACTCTACCCCTGATGTCAGAGAAAAAGAACATCCCTTATTATTATTTATAATAATGGTAAAAATACTACATGTGAAAGCTGATGAAAGTATTTTTCTCCCATAAAAGGCTATCAGTAGAGTCAAGAAGGCACTCTCTAGACTCTCAGGTCTCTGTGCAGATATCGGAGGTGAAAGCTAGAGCCACAACGGCCACTCCGCTGCCCCTTGGCCTGATGGGAGGGAATGCACGGAGTGTTGGGGGTTGGCTGAGGGGAGGGTCTCGAGCCCCGCCACAGCGCAAGAGGAGGAGAAAGGTGGTCCAGGCTGCAGCTACCCACAGGAGGGGCAGCTCGACTTCTCAGGAGAGCCAACTTGGTGCTGAGGTAAGCAGTTCCCGTGAAGTCTTGAAGTTGAAGAGACTTGATTTTCAGGTTTTCTTCTGCATCTGCCCATCTTCCTGCCCGAAAATGTCTCTTTGGCTGATGCCAGCATTTAACTCTCTTATACCATATTAGCCCAAATATTTTGAAGTATAGCTTATAAAAATTAAAAAGACCAGTCAATTATCTCTTTTCAATTTGATTTATTTTTAAGTTTTCCCGTAAGACCTTTCTTCAAATTTTTGTACAATGCAGCAAAGGAACATGAACTATTAGCTAATTTAAAATGTAACAGTATTTAGTAGGCATCCTTAAATATGTGTGGAGACATACAAAACAGACATGTTCTTAAAGTTACTATGTAGTGAATGAGAACTCTTCTTGGGTTATGCACTGAGTCAATTCTTCCATTCCATCCAATATTTCTATGGGCGCTCATCATCATCGGGGCTATGATTCTTAGCCCTGATGATGTTGTGTATTTTTGTGTTTTGGATGTAAACTATCTGTGATATATGTTTTGACTGATTTAATATGTATTGTTAATGTAACTTCTGTTTATGATTGACATGCCTTATATCATCGGACAAATGTACCTTGGTCTTTGGGCAAATAAAAACCATTATTAATATGTCCATCGAAATATCAGGTGAAATGGAATAATTTACCCGATATGTAATCAGAGAATAATTCACATACAGTATTTGCTTGGAAAGAATTATATAGTTTATAACATAACGTTCATTAAATAAATAAATAATGCAAGAATGTGTAGTTATGGCGTAAGTAAAACAAACAAGGCAACAGGGGGATCGTAACTAGTGACGCGAGAGCAAGGAGTGAATAGATGGGAGTCAGCAGAGATAATGGGGGAGTAAAGATCTTAAGGACGCGAAGTGGGGAAAAAGTTCGAAAGTCGGAGAATAAAAACGGCAGGGAGCGGATACGAAGCGGCGTAGAGGTGACAACAGAGAAACCAGAGATTCGTAAAGAGGCCAGGAAGGAATCGGGGAAGAAACCCAAGATAGAAACCGTGCAGCCCAGAATTCTGGAAACGAGGAAGACCGTGAAAACATATCCGCCGCCACATAAGAGAGACAAGAAGCCCCAGCGTCCAATAAGTCTAACTATAAGAATAAGAAAGTCATAAAAAGAACAATTACCTCCATGTATAAAAGTACTGCTATCTAAATAACGTAAATGTGTAAAAAGGAATTGGAGCATATAAGAGTAACAGTGTGAATTGGATCCAATATTTTTAAAGGCTCTAAGTGCTGATGCTGTCATAACCAAGTCAAATATTTTATTAAAACAAAGTATTATACTATGTAATTGATTGAGCGAAGTGTTTTATTTAATATGTTGATTTTTATTTAATATGTTGATTAATGTTAATCATTAATCCCTTCATCAAGGAGGTAAGGTTTAAGTGTTTCGGTAGTTGCGGTTGTTTATCGAAGTTTTTTATAGGAAAATAAACGTGACCGGGTTAGGTTACAAGTTTTTACATTACTATGTACATAGTAGGTACTTAAAAATATCATGAATGTGTCTTTCAGAGATGTCTATCAAGAAAGAACATCAAACTTAATTCAGGCTATAATCGTAAGTAATTCTTGTGGTTGTTTTGGTGAGGACCATTGTTTTAATCTCAGAAATGGAATTTTTTTATTCTGCTATGATTTGGATTGCTTTATATTCTGCAATGAGATTATTTTACATTCAGTGTCACCCTTTCTGAAAAGGATAGTTTGGGATCCAATTGTATCTCAAACATCATGGATAAAGTCAGAGAGTAAAAAGTCTAGGCCTTGGCCTAACCAGGCCTTTATCCATCATTTGGGCTATTATCACTGCTGTCCCTGGTTGGTATGAGATAAATGACCAAGTTAATCAGGTTTGATGATGATGGCATGAGTAACATTGAATCCCAGCGATTAAATTGCAATGGTTGATGATCCTCAGGCTTGTGACAATGCAATCCCAGGACCTGTGTCAGAGGAACCAGTGACAGGGAGAAATTGCAATAGTAGTGACGAAGGTGAAAATGATGACATAATACCACCACAAAAAAATGAAGTTCTCCTTGGCATTCAAACATTAATGAAATTTGAGCTAGTGAGGGACATTGAATTGCAAGTCAGTTTCCATTTATCAAAATTAGAAGTCATGGTGGAAACACCAGTTGAGAAAAACAAATCTCAAAAATGAATCATGGTTTTTCGTGTAATAGGATATGTTACTGAAAAGCTATTTTTTAAAGGTAATTGGTATACTTTTGTAGTGACCTTTGGTAATGAAGAGACGGAACCTTCAACTCTAACCAGGAACTTTCCTTTGGCCTTTTAGTCTCACGCCCCTTATCCTATACTGGGAGATGTCTTTTTCCAAAACCTCTGGTTGCTATATCCTACAGTCTTTCCCTTTTCATTCATATGTACTCGACACCCAACATAAGTATCCCCACCCTCCACTCAAGTATTCTTCACGACCTCCATGTTATTATTCCACGTGTCCAAAAACATCTTGCCATTTGGAATCAAAAGCTTAGTATGTCCCGAACTGATGGTGATATGGGAATTATGCCGAATCACGCCCTATTTGTTGTCAAACATTAGTCATTGGAACAAAATAATATCTCCTGAGTTTATATATTCAGCTGACGATAAGGAAAACACCACTAATGAAGGATTTCTTTGGAAATGGGCTTGAGACCCTTTGCTTTATTTACCAATGAATGAGGGATAAATAGAGGGCGACGTGAAACGTGAAGGCTGGCTTCCAACATAACAGAGTAATGTTAGAAACAAATGCGTATCTTAAGCATCCCTACTAGTTGCTCATCTGTACTGATGGCAGATTGATATTTAAATTATAATTAAAAAATGCATAACTTTTCTTTGTATAGGTTTTCTAAACTAAGCAGAGATTTCACCAAGAACACTTTCTTGGATTTCACTAACACTGTGATCTCCAACTTTAAATCACTGCATAGGGAACTACGTGGTAATAGTTATTTAATGATCCTCTATTATATAAAGGCATTTTTTAAGAATGCTTTCACAGGTAGCAACTAAAAAGTTTTAAAACGAAGCCAAAGACCACAAAAGTCAGGGGAAACAAAAAATAATATTTTTTTGTAATTTATTAAAAAGGTTCGAAAATACAAAGTGCCAATTTTTCGGTCCCACTGACTTCATATTATATATTTAGTTTCTACTGTATTGCCTTAGTTGCCCACACACCCATTAATTTTTCTCTCCTACTACTTGTGGAAAATACTTAGTGGTATTTGTCATCATATGAATGTTATTAAATTGATTTACATTAAAATCTACTATGTCATTGCTGATAATGTTATGCACTCTTTTTCTCTTTCAGATACTGAGTGCTCTAGGTGTTATGCATCCCCAGTATACTCGCAACCTTGATGCAATTGAAAACAAAGAGAATAGTTTTCCTAAGCAGTTGAGTGACACTGCCAAGCTAGCTGCCATGGCCAATTTCCCATTCACTCTCCCTGGGCAGACTACTTCTGAGATGAGTGCAGACGAAGACGATGTCAAGGATGCACTGGACAGTGCATTAGCTCCAAATCAGTCCCTTAAAGACAGCCAAGGCAAAAGTGCTGACGATCGCAAGAGAGACAGTGGATTGTTAGGCAGCTTGAAAGTCCCAAAGAAGCCTTCTTCAGCACCAGGGGATCACCAGAGCAGTGCTCAAGAGGCATCTGACGGGGAAGGAGAGAGATCGAGAGTTGTTGTCAATGGACCAACGTGTCGGTACCTACGAGGCAGGCGATCAGCTATTGTGGAATCCACAGCTGATGACATTCTAAAGAGTGGGGGCATAGGCCACAACAGTCGTGGATTGTTATCGAAAAATTCTGAGGATAACAGTTTGCTCAGTAGGTCGAGTGGAAAATCGAGCAAAAAGAACTCTCGGTTGTCCTCTGAACTCAATCCAAAAAGAGATGAGAATCATCTCCTAGAGAAATTGTTATCCAGCAGTATGGAGGATGTGGAGACTTCTTTAAAAAGTCATCTCAACACTTCACACTCATCAAGGTGCAAGGAAGTTTCAACTCAGACTTCAATGGAGCTTCTCCTTGGAGCATTTCTCTCTCCCTCAGTGCTCTTAAAACAATTGAGTGCACAGAGGCAATCAATTGAGACTGATGAATACAATGGTTCGCCTCCTCTGAAGCCATTGCATGTTACAAGGAGGCAATCAAAACTAGCTCTTAGCGATGCTGCCACTTCAGACTGTATGTCAAGCAGCCGAGAAGAGTTGGAGGAATTAGTTGGGCGTGACAAGCGTAGGGCTCCAGTAATAATACCTAGAAGTGAGAAAATTTCTTTATCAAAAGACAAGAGAAGCAAGAGTGCTGATGCTGGTGAGGATAGCATTGATTACCGGGACAAGTTGGATTTTCGTAAGATCTCACTTCAGTGATCTGATATATTTCTAATATGTGTGAATTTTGATGAGTATTTTATCTGCTTACCAGTGTGGATTCCTAATCTCATTGTTTCTTGCATTTCATTATTTATTATGTGGAACATTTAGTTTCAAGTGCCATCATATCCATCATTTTGTGAAGTTATCTCTTGACATTTTTATGGTATATTACCCTTTTCCATGTAATTTACTAGCATGGAAATCAATTTCAGTCTGCAATCATTATTGTATGATAATACTGTAAATAGATCCCCATTTTATAATAATATACCCTCAAAGATTGCTTTTACAATGTACAGTGGATTCACTGCAGTGATATTTTAATTCATCTTTCTTGACATTTTGAATGCACAAACATTTACTATTCATTTTTATATCGATTACTATTATTTGCATTTTATTTAGGCAATTTTGGCCTGTGAGGTAAATGAAGCAGCTATTTTTTGCTTTCAAAACCTATTGATGAAGTCTGCTCTTTAACTATCATAGCTCTATTCAAATAATTTTCCACCAAAATTTTAAATCTAAAAAGGGCAGACAGGGACAGCTTACATAATGGGAAGGCATTACATTCCTGAAGACATCTTGAAGCCCTGTTCACTTTTAATCAGTGTATGTTGAACTTGAAAAGAAAATTTTTAACAGCCATATTTTGATGTCATCACTCTAGTAGGTAATGGCATATTTTTATGTGTACTGTTTTGGAAATGCCAAATTTACCAATTTTATATGAGCTTTAATGTTATAATCACACATGAAATAAAACAGTTGAAAGCTACATCTATGTATTTTGTTTTCCTCAGGGGTGAATATTATACTCTTGTAAATACGTGATGTTTTACGTTCATTTTAAACATGGCTGATACATATTATCAAAAGAATCATAAGTTATCTAATTATTTGATTTTTTTGTGAACTCTTAATACTTAGCACCTTCAGATAACAACTACATAGGTGGTTCTTACAAACTGACATGGAGATTTCCCAGCCCATGAGATGTGCTTTTTTCACTCAAAAAAGTGTTCTAAAATCAACCTGCGTCTCATGGACCGAGGGGAAAGCTACCTACATTTTCGTGCAACTGGATTCTGGGGGAGTAGCTATTTTTTTTTAATTAAAAACCCCCTTTTCTTCCTAAAAAATTGTAATCATTAGCTTTTTTTTTCTTCTTAAATTTAACCCAAAAACTCTCTGGGCATCATGTGGGCCAGTGTGTTCCATGGTCCAGGAAATACAGTAGATATTTTAAAAGAATACAATTTATACTGGTGAAAGTGGATCGAGTTCAAAGAAATGAATGTTTGGTCTGTAATATAATTGAAGCGGTTTTTCAAAGACTATGATGGGAAACATGATGTGCTAACTGAAAAACATAATACTGAGCAAACAAAATTGAACTTCTCATCTTGATTTAAAACGAAGTGCACTTCCTTCATACATTTTTCCCAATTGGGCCATAATCCAGTACAAGGATATCCTCTAAATATTAAATCTGTTATGACAAAAATAGATGTGTATAAAGATAAGGACATTCAAATCAAGTGTACAGCAACTGCTAATGCCCGCAGTACATGCACAGTGCATAAGTTCCCAACTGGAAGCCACTATTTCCTAAAAACCGGTGGTAGCTGTGGGTGAATGGTTGTAAGCCTGAGCCTTAGCTTACTTTCGACAGTCCTGGATGTGAATCACATACCATTCAAACTACAAAGCAAATTAGACTTACAAGCAGAAAGGCTTATTCACTACCCCTGCTCCCTTCCCCTCCCAATAGACGAACTCCCTCCATTACGTCAGGTTCTACACGTCTGCCACCAGCATAGGCAAAAGGTGAAGTATGGCTCATCATTGCCGCCTTCGTCCCAATGGAATTGTAACTTTGGTGCATGGTCTTCCAGAAGATCTAAGATAGTGACGCAATTTGGTGTAGTTGCTTCAATTATCATACTAGGGAGAGCTGCAGAATCCTCTTGACAACTTGAAAGTGACAAGAATCCTGATGATTGCCCACCTGTACATTGATCATGGAGGTGACTAATGTGGAAACCATTTAATTATATTTTGTCTTTCTTTTTATGTTCTTGGTGGAAAGTAAGGTTTCCTTTCATGGCAAACTCCTTACTCTTTTGCTCCAGAAGTTGCCTCTTCCAGTGGAGGTCAACGAGGGGGATTTCAAGCAACCATCTACATTTCTTTTGGTGTTGTCTTCATCAAGGTGCTGGTAGGAGAGATGGTCCAGCCAAATAACTCCAAAAAGCAGGTACCCACAGCATACATATGCTATAGCCTCAGGGTTGTTACAGGTCAGGGAATCTTAACCATGGCATCAGGGAAAATGTATGTCATGTCGGGCGATTAAAAAGAACCGCTGCACTGTAGACTGGCTGAGCTGGCCTGGGTCAGCTGGGTGCCAAACTAGTTCGTCTTTCCATCGCTCAACGCTCCACTGAGCTGGGGAGCGTTGCTAGCTATTGCTAGCATTTTTTTTGAAAGCATTGATGACCAAGATATTAGAAATGTCTCCAGTTCAGTACAAGGCAAGGCTATACGTTTTGTGATCTGGAGTTGATAGTGAAATCCGAAGATCAGCTCTTGCTTTTTTTTAAAAGCATTGATGACCAAGATATTAGAAATGTCTCCAGTTCAGTACACGATTTGCAAGGCTATATGTTTTGTGATCTGGAGTTGATAATGAAATCCGAAGATGCAGCTCTTGCTCGCTTCCTTAACTGCCTCTCATTGCTGCAGCTAAGGCAGTGGTTCTCTGCTTTAGAGTGCGACTCGCTAGAAGCCGAGTTCAAGACTTCAATCAACAAACCTGCTGTATCTATGTGCTTGAAAGAATATTACCGAGACCACACCCATCTTAATCATTTTTGGAGGTGCATTTTAAAGTCGCAGAAGAGCTCTGGATTAATGTTAGATTTGATCCACATAATTTTAACATTGAGCCATGGCAATGACTTTGTGAAGGGATTTTCCATAAACAAAGAATTTATTATCGAAAACCAACTCTCACAGACACTAGTCACGCAAAGGCAGGTGTATGACAGTGAATTTGGCCGGTGGAATTCATTATGTGGAAATTAATGACAAAATGATTTCAAGAGTTCTCTTTTGGCTCTGATGTACAAAAACAGATGAGAATCTGACCAGAGTATTGTGTGACAGAGGAGTGGTATGGATTACTAAGATTTGTTTGTGTATCTTCACTAAACATTGAGAAAGGGTGCACTATTCAAGAAATCTCATCTTAAAATGCTATGTCACTCCATTTGAACATATTGTCAACATCCTGAGTGAATTTGAAAGAAAAGTTTACACATCTTCATGATGCTGTGACTGCAGTCATTATCATTTCTTCACTGCTCAATATGCTTAAAATGAAAAAGTATTTTTCATCAGAAGAAAAAAAAGCAGCTTCCATGCAAAAAAAAAACATTTCCACCAACATCCAATTGTGTTGAAGCTGCAATAATGATGAATTCTACTAAATGAACAGCTTTCCCAAATGTGATTAAGTTCTCAAAAGACAACCCTGGAGTATTGAAGTATCAATTAGAATTGCCCAATCAGCGAGGAGGAATTGGACTGATAGGGGTCAGTAATCATGTACAAGCACCAATTGTCATATGTATATTCTTACAGCTATATGTCTGAAGGGATAAAAATGTCATTAAACTGCATAACTCTTAATTGAGATTTTGGCAATATTAATTCTTCTCAACTTTTTTGGGACTCAACGAGGGAAAGTTTCATTTTTGCACTCCTTATAAAGAAGACATTCTCATTTACAGCATACATTTATGTCTGAGCGACAACAAAACTATTATGCATAATCAGGAAGAGAATCAATCATTAATAAATACTTATTTTTTATTCTTTATTATGAAACAATCTACTTCCTCATTTCCCCCTTTCACTTTTAAACACCCTTATACAGAAGACACAAGGTCACTTATACTCTATAGGATAGGAAAAAAACCATATGAATGCCAGAACCTCAAGTGTTATACAGTAATCACCGTGGAAGATAAAACATGACACACATTGGGCATTAGCCAAAATTTCCACCAATGAAAATAATGCCTTCCCAAATATGCCATGCAGTACATATACTCTTTAATAACTTAATAGGTTTCAGTTGGCAATATAGTGCAGCAACTATCTCCCACAGTTAAACTGAACCAGCAAAATAAAAACAAAATGACACGTACATAAGCAGTGAAAATGAAAAAGAAATAGTTAACAATCAACAAATATGGCACAATAATAAAAGTTCAAACTTAACCCACAAATATGTTAGTGCAAAGTCATTGCACTAATGGGAATGAGAAATACTTGAAAATTATTTTCGATTGCTCATGCACCAACATAGGTTTACAACCCCTGGCAAACAAAGGCCACAAATAAATTTGAATTAAAATACTATCTGGCATACTCTCTAAAGATCTCCTGAGAAAAATAGCTGCAAAGTTTACTTTAGATGGCATAATGGGATGCCAGAAGAGAACTTTTGTACAAATATTTCTTTTATTATGATTAGTATTAATCAAATGTTTACTAGGAATATGAGAAATCTAAAGAGAGCTATTTAAAAGCTTGAGGACCTGAGTTATTCACTTCACTAAGCTAAAGTACATTTTAAACTACCACAAAATTTTCATTTTTGCAACTAAAAACTTTACCACTTAGTGTGAATGAACTGCCCAAATTCTATGGAAATAAATAATTCATTATTGTTAAGTGTAGCATATGTAATAATATTTTACTGAAACTGTGTCCATAAATACTCTTGCTCCAACTAAATATAAGACTAGAGCCCCATAACAGCATAGCAACCTATAGGCAATGAAAGATTAAATATTTTACCACCCTTGTAACATAATACAATTGGAATTTTAACTCCTCATCACAATGATTTCAGAAACTTTAACGCACAAGCTGTTCCATGTGATAATGACATTGTAACTTATTTCGACACCAACCAAAGAGATATTGAATATAATTAATTCTGAACTACACAATATTTTTCACAAGATACTACACATTAAAAATACCGGTAGGTGGTGCAGTCTTAGCTTTCAATATAAATGGTGATTTTAAAAATAAGACATACCATGACCCTTGAATTGATCTACTTGCCAGAAATGGCATAAATTATGACATGCTCCTTCCTTTCAACATGATGATAGTCCAACAGGCAAATGGAATTATCTAATTCAATGTTTGCACAATGAAGTGTCTTTGATGAGATGTCAATTTTATGAATGGAATATGATAAGATACCCAAACAAGATCCACAGACAAAGTATTTTTGTAATCACATACATTGAATGAATGGGAAAACCAACCCTCTCGATTGATTAAAATATTGTATCTTTTAAGTTTCAAAAAAATCATTGAGAATTTTAAGAACTAAGTGTCAATGTTAATTTAGATAGGAGCTGAGAACTCTTAACTTTCTATGCACATTAAAAACACAGTCAACCATATTCTACCGAAAAATAATAATAGCTTTCTTCAACTAAAATTTTTGTTTTAAATCAACCAAGACTCATTGCATTCAACAATCACAGACTAAATCTCTACATAACATTCTTTATGGGGATCACCCAAAACACTGCAGAACAAATTTCAAATGCTAAGGAATGCTTAGGGCAATTGACAACATGCTTCCATCAGTATGCGTCACATAAATGCCTTGCAATGACAATGTTTTGGCTATTCCCCATGATTATCCACAGGGCTGCTTTAATATGCTCAAATATTAGGATAAAAGCAATGTGAAATGCAATAATTTCTCTTATCTAAATGCTCATAACTCATAGCTAGATCAAGGTAAAATACCTTGTTACAAGTAATTCTAACAATCTTATACATTATTCACACAATTCACAATAGTTGACAGCCAAAACGGGATATAAAACACATTATTCAGGGGAAATGTTTAAGCCAATATTAATTTTTCTAACACAAATATACCCTATATGTCCATATTTTATTGCTCCCTGAAAAATCACTGTAAGATGCAATGGTTCCTCCTCTTGTAATAGATTCACAGTTTTTGTAGCTTGATATCACTATGAACATAAAGAGTCCACAAGGGAGACATGAACTCTGAACCCTGAAAAACTTCTTACAATATTTCTTACAAGGGGCTAATTTCCTATGTCATCCCTCCATTCTGGACAGTTAAAAGGCCTTAATCGTCTAGAATGCAGGCATGCAAAAACTTAATGCAAGCATTGCCAAAGAACTAAGGCCTCTTGAACATTTAGGTAGTTATCAAGTACACATCATTTTCAGTAACAAAACAGACCCATTTTGAATGGGCTGATTTCCAATGCTAATCTAAAAGAATCTCCATAACCATTTGAAGCTTCTATAAACTACTTGTCAATTTTCACAAACTTTTACCTCTCCAAAATTCTCAGATAGAAAAAGAACCACATTTCCAATTAATTGCACCTTTTAAGTACGCCATAGATCCAACTCTCCCACGAATCCGTCACAAAATTAAACAAAAAAAAACACAGATCCCATAATCATTACAATTAACTTATCATAGCCACATCCATTTTTCACATTAACCATAATTTACCTGGCCAAATCCACTATTTTTTTCTATCCACTCTAACCTTACATCAAAAATGGCCTTTGCCTTTTATTTAAGGTTCAGCCACTTCCTTAAGAAACTCATGCTTGATTCTTCAATGCTGCCATTAAGAACTTTGAATACCACCCCTTTCCACGGCTACATCATCGTGTGTTTTATTCTCTAGCTGCATTTCTTGCCGCCAGATTTGGCCCGCCCTCATTTGTCCCGGTCAGAGTCCTTCCTCTTGGTCAGTTTTCCTCCCTTGCCGCCCTGCCGTGGCTGCTCCTCCCGCCTGTTTCTCGCAGATGCCTCATCGGGGCCCGAGTTGTCCTTCTTTCCCTTCTTGTTTGCATGCCAATCACCCTTCTCCTTCATGCCACCCTTCTTCTGCTGCTTGCCAGAGTGCTCAAACTGCTTCAACTCTGATTCTGCAAGAGAGATAAGTGGTAAAGAAAAAAGTTGTCAAAGGAGACATGTGTCTGTAATCACTAGCTCATTATACCTCATCTTGCTGCTCCTGGCATTCCATATGCAGGTTGTTCACTAAAGTAACAATCCACAATTTGAATACACTGGTCAACTTAATTAAAAGCAAAAGCTTACCAGCAGCCACAGCTTTTTCAAATGGTATGCTCAGGGAGGAGGATATAGGATAAATTATATAGAAAGAAATGGGGAAGCATAAATATTGAAGAGGATAGTGACAAGCTGGGTAAATACTGTATTAACATGAATATTACATGCCCTTTATTAAGATGCAAACCACAATTTTTACTAAAGATATAGCAGGGAAAAAAACCATCTGAATAACCAAAACAAAGAATTTTCCTTTCTTTCTGAATGTGATACAGTATAATGTAATGAGCTAGGGCCCTATTTAGGAGCTAAATGACAATAATATTCACAGGAAGCCATCACCCGTCATAAAGAGAATTTCTTTTCATACCCCCTCACAGTACATGATAGTATTACATTGCAAAGCCACAGGTGTGACATAAAACACACACAAATGGACACTAATGAACTAACCACAAGGAAGAGGAGTGAGGAAAGGATAAGCGAGAAAGCAGAAGGGGGTGGGGTTGGAAAGCAGGAAAAGGAAGGGAGAGAAAAGGGGCAGAAATGAGAAAGATAAAAGAAAGAGCTCAGGCTTTCTTGGCATATGGTGATGTTGAAGGTTGTTCGGGCTTACCACCGGGTCAAACTCTCCATCTCTGCCAATGTTTCCATGCACATGTCATCCATCGTCATCAGGGCATGATGACGATGGACGACACTTACATATATCGAAATGCCGGCAGAAATGGAGAGCTTCACTCAGAAGGAAGCCCAAACAACCTTCAAGAAACAGATTCATAAAGTTCCTCCAAGATTCATTCGCACAGTTGAGCATTCAAACCTACAACCAATAGGGTACCAGCTAGCAAAGAACTTTCGGTGTGGGAAATCGCAAGGCCATCATAGATGAGTAGCAGCCGACACAATTTTCAATGAATGTTTTTCGATATCAAGTTATTCAATGGTATTAGATTCTTAAGGTCAATTATTCCAAGACTAAAGATTACAAAACTAACTTATTAGAACTTACATGGGGAAATTAGCAGAGAAAAGTTAAAATCCTTATTCCACCACTGTGTACCATACATCAAAGCAGCATGATCATGATGGCAAAAATACAACTAATTACTCACAACAACAAAATGAAATATACTGAATTGGCTAAGAAAGTAATGAAAGGTAATCAATGTTTTCAAGATCGTATGATGTAAACAAAGGTCACCATCTTGGATTCTTTAGTCACATGATTTGCTTTCCCAGCCGGCATTGAATGTGTTTACCGATTTGCTGCATTTCCATCAACTGCAATAATCTGGGATGGACTTTAGTGGGTGTCACTGGAAAAGCCAGATGCATGCCTGCTCTAGGGTTTTGGATTCCAGTGGGCGGGCTTAGGGCGGGAGGATGCCTACATTGAAACATTGGTAAGGATTACATGAGGATCGGCGGCCTTCCACACAGATGATGAAAAGACTGGTGGTAAGGCTAATGTAAAAAGCAGGGCTGAGACTACAAAAGGGAAGAAAGACAATATAAAAGGGGTTGCAGGAGGAAGATTGGACAAAAGACACAGGAATTCAGAAGGTAGAGGATGGGGGATGAGGATATGATGCATTTAACATCTCGAGAAATTAATAACATATAATTATTAAGTTACATAAGCAGATTTTCCCACCAAGTCTTAATACAAAATAAAAAAATTTAGTTACATATTTATTTTAAAATGTCTACATAGCCTTCAGCTAATTTCTTTAGCATAGCCTATTTCACTGGAAGAATCTATTCTTATTCCATCAATAAGCACCTAAACTGTTTGGACCCTACGACTTGGTTTTATTACAAGACATCTGAAACTTCAACAACATTTATAATAAGTACTCACTCCAGATGATGCTGTTCAGGAATTCTCCAACAAAATACAAGCCAACGATTATCACGAGAGACATAGCAAAGAACAGTCCACGTTGCTCCCAGGTAAGGACATTGAGGATTGGATATACCCACATTCCACTCTTATAGAAGATTACAAATGTCCTGAAAAGAAAAATTTTGACATTTTTAAATTAATAAAAACATGAGAAGTGAGTAAGTGTAGGTACATGTACACAAAAATGATTCATCAAGAGAAGTCAAATAAATAAAAAGATGAGCAATGGATATTAAGATACCCACAGCAATTTAAAATCATATTATCAGTCCCCTCTGATATTACACATTAAGAAGAAAAATGCACACTAGGATGAAGTATGTGGGGAGCTGAAACTGCTCCGAGTGCAGAAATGTTATCAAGTCAGTGTACGCAATTAGCATTACAAAATGGTGAAAATATTAATTAATGCCTTTTAACTACAATTGAAATTACACTACTGAAAATTTCATTTGAATTACTTCATTCGGATCACCTTTGATTCAAATCAGTGGCGTGCATTGGGGGTAAACTGCACCAGCCAATGTTGCGCTGGAAAATATAAGTATCTTCTTCACATAGATTATTTTTCATCAAGACCAAATAGTATGAGGCATTTTATGCAGCAGTAAATACATAGATGGCAGTGGGAAATGCTATTCACTCCGGCGGAAGCCTTACTTAAGTTTTGGCCATGGGTAAGCTCTGTAATCCCCTTCGCTCTCTCTCAACGACCAGGTTAGCTGTGCTTATGAATCTCAATTCAAAAGATAGTCACCATATAAACACCGGAAAACACTTCTTTGAGCAAATACAGGTCTATATAGAAGTATACTTCATAAATCTAGTCTCCAATTGATATCCCATTCCTCAATGAGCTTCGTAGATTGCTTGTAGGGGGGGCCTTCGACAGGAGCCCGGGCACTTAGACCTTCTTGGTCCATTGTGCCAAATGAGCTTGGTAAGAGAATACGTATTACACTTCCAATGCTGGCTTTAGATTTTGAGGTTGTTACATGGAGTGAAAAAAATAGGCCAATAAAAAGTAAATGAGGCCAAGATATTAATAACAGAATGCCATAGAGTTTTACGGTATGGAATTTGTTTTGCATTCAGTAAGTGAATTAGAATATATTTTGAAGGAGATGGAGAGAGGAGGCAGTTGCGAATTTGGTCACAATTTTTATTGGAGGCAGCGACTTTGGCTCTTGGCTCATTCAAGGATAGGTATGATAGTCTGGCCAGATTTATGCACGGTATTTATTTTTCTTGAGGTGGAAAATGTTGAAGTTGCGTGTTATCAACTAAGGAAAAGTAATCTTAGACATTCATTTGTTTGGTAGTTATTCGTTTTTGTTTGAGCTCGCTCATGTTCTCGCTTTTGTTTTTATGCTGTATCCGGGAGTACTCAATAAAAGACCCAGCTGGACAGTCATCTCATGTGTTCTCATTACAAGTGCTTGATCCGGGAGAATCCATCAATTAGAAACCTCATCTACCCAATTAGTTCACTGATTCTTGCTTGGATTAGCTAAGTGTGACTTTTCTGTCAATCAAGCATTTCTATTTTGTGATTCATGAGAAAGGTGATGGTGAATCAGCTCATTTTATTAATGATAATGTTTCACATCTAACGATGACTGCAAGAGAGACATGGATCATGAATCACAATTTGCCATCTGAATTAGAATATTCAAAATAAATGTTGATTATGGATATAAAACATCTAAGTCAAATTTTACATTCATTTACAAACGGCAATGTTGTGAGAATTTCGTGAAAAAATCATTCCCTGTGCTGGAAGTTGAACTGAGATCCCATCCTAGGCAAATGGTTTTTTTCCCATTCAAATTCTTGCATTTATGTGCAAATCAGGGAGTGACCTCACTAAAGTTACTGTTGTGGTATTTCCCCACAGTTTATTCATTTCTATTGCAATGGTTATTATTTACATAATATTTTTAAGTTATTATGTTTGCATATATTTTTGCAGATTCTGCATCCAGCCTGAATTTTAAAATCATTTACTCTGAATATAAATGATGACATACGTTTCCAATAGCAACTTTCTTAGCATCAAATGATCATCAAACTTACTGCCACATTTCACAATAATGATTACGATGAATTTGACTGTGAATTTCTTTATGCTTCATTCCTTTGTAACTAATATATTTCAAGGCAAACCGTGGGAATGATGCACCAAAATTTTTATCGGGGGTCGAACCTAAGGTGATGCCCTTTCTATACCTAATTCTACTTCATTCAGCATACATATGACCATCCATATCATGGGAATTCTTGGATTTTCTCTCTTGCTCAACTGCCCTCCCATCCACTCCAGCTGTCCTCTCAGAATATACTAAGTTGGTCACAAAGAGACATCATACGAGGTTGTTTATAGTTTCTGTGTAATTCAAGGGCAATGTCCAATCATTTTTACACATAAACTTCTCCATGAGGAAATATTTTGGGAGTGCTTATCTCATTGTTAGTTCTGTGGAATATATAAATGACTATTTGAGCATCAAAGACTGATTATTTAGCGAAACAATTTTAATTGATGATATAATAATTGGAATCGAATGCCATTATCTGCATTAGTTTTTAGCTTTCAATTGGCATTTCACTAATAATTAATCAATCGTGTCTTGCGGGATGCATACCAATCTGATGTGCAAGAGCTTACCAACGACAAATTGTCACTGCATGCCATTGAGTCAAATTGACTTCTGCTGATAAAGAAAAACAAATAAAGTGATCTCTTTAAAAAATTATAATTGATTTAATTAATGGTCTTCAGCCTGAGAGTAGTTTTGATAGGCAAAGGGCAGATCTCACTAATATCAGGTCCATGGCATTTGAACTTCACACACAACTGTAGATGAGGCCAGTTCCATTCCCTGTGCTCACTGCAGTTTCCCAGAAAGGTCTGGACTCCAAAAAACAAGCAGCTTGTGTTTTCTGGTTTTGCTTTAAGAACCTTTTACCAGATTAGATCATAGAACCCCTGGTCAGTAGCTAAACACTACCCTCTGGGCTACTGCTAACAAGCATTAAAGTTTCTAAAGCTATTTATTGTCAATGACGACTCAACAAATTAATTAATGCTGAACAATGTGGAGTAGAAATCCAACTATCCAGATCAATTTGGACCGGACCCCATCCGGATAATCAAATATCCGGAAAATAGGATAACTCACAAAAAAGGTAATTTCTTTGGAAACTTCTTAATGTATTCACTTCGGATTGATCTAAGAAAGAATTGTATGTGACGTAAACAATAACTGTTATATGAAATCAATGGTATAAAAGATAAATACACGTTTCAAACAGCCTAATGCCGTGACTGTAAAAAGCCAATTTTCGAGAACTTTTCCCCTAAAAGCGATTGGATAATTGGCGATCCGGATAGTTGGAGTTTGGATAATTGGAGTTTTACTGTATGTACAACCAGGAATTAACCATTCACAGAAATACTTTTGAGAGATTGAATACTAACCATACAAGGTATCCTGCCATGAAAAACAATAACCCCATGATACCCTTCGCTCGAGAGGGATATTGGCGAAAGCAGAAGAAAATATCCAGAGCAGAGAACACCAAAATGTTTGTATGCATGACATGGTTCAGCCAAGTGGGGAAATATGGGTCCAATGCCCGTGGGAAAACCAATTCTCGGTCGACCATCCACAGGCCCCAGAATGTCAGGCATACGAACTGAAAAAGAAATTACTTTTTTTAAACAAATAAACCATGAAATTACTCTCAGATGCAGCTTTTTTGTTCTTCGGCATTAATAACCATGACAATGATTAGTAAACTCTTGACAAAAGGTCAATGGCAGTGATGTAGCAATGGGAGGGTCCACATTTAAGACTTTAATTGAAAACAGAGATTTATCTCAGAAACTATAGTCCTCTCAATTTAAAGCTTGCATTATATATCAATGAAGCTAAGATAGGTAATTAAAATATACATTTGAGAAACTAACAAATGCAATAACTCTGGCCACTTATGCTGTCTATTGTGACAGACCAAAATCATATGCACTGACGGCAGTCGCATCTGGTTATCACAGAACCCAGAGATTGCCCACATTGAAAACAGAATTATAAAAGAATTGCCACATTTGCTAGAAGGCATTTCGACAACTCTGCACCCAAGTACAAGAAAAAATTACCACTAATCGGGGTTCATGCCTGCTTTGTTTTCCAAATGCTCTATTTCCTTACATATTGAAAGCTTCCTGCATACAAGCAATCTCCCTGCACGCATCATTTGCCTATCCCTTCCATTACACACAAAATACTCCGAAAAAAATAAAAAAAAAGAATTTTAGGGAGTTCTACTTGAAGCAAGTAATTTCATTTTTGAACAAAAATTAGCATAAATGCTACCTGTCAAGATAATTTTGGAGTACATTTCTAGCATCAGATTTGCCCTCCAATTATTTTTGCTCTTTTTTATTTTCCCACAATTTCAATGTCCACTCATGTCCTGATGTATCTTCCGCAGTGGCGGATACATATGGGGGGCACGCCCCCCCCCCATTGCGGGACCACTCACATTGCTACCCGCGCCGCCCCCGCCAGTCAGCCCGCACGCTGTTCGTTCGTGTCTTTCGTCAGTCGACTCGAGTTATCGAGTAGTTGTACTTTCTTATGTAGCAAGCGCGAGCGTCCGCGTATTTTATACGTTTCTGTCAGGCACATAGATAGTTAACCTACGAGAAAAGTCGCGGCCATTTTAGTGATCTCGATACGTTATTCTGTCTGGCATTTGTTCGAGAAAAGTCTCGAATATTCTACTGTTTGTATTTGTTCACACTCCTTAAAAGTCTGGAAGCGAACATTCTGGCACCGAATGTTCTCAAAACAACCGAGCTACATATACAAGGGAAGCAGAGTCGCTGCCAGGCAGTCAGTTTGAAAGCTACAATCGTCGCGATAACTTGCGCCCCCCCCCCCCTTGAGTTTTTTCTGTATCCGCCACTGATCTACCGCCAAATATATATATAAATATATTTTGCGGTATATATGTATATTATATATATATATATATATGTGTGTGTGTATGTATGTATACTAAAATTCCCATCCCACCACGTCACCTGTACCCACAAATCATGCCTGCACAAGTGTGCCTGTACTGTAGACTGTAGCCTCACTGGAATAAAACTTTATTATCAGTCGTATACAACCACTCCTCTACAGTACATTTGGTTCCAATGCCCTAATGTGAACACAGAGATACCTATCATAAAAAACAACATGGTGGTTAGCAACAGGAGGAGGCTAACACCATTAAATGCAGAGACACGAAGAAAGCATTTGAATGCGGCTAGCTTAGACAATATGTTACTCATTAGATGTTTGCATATCCATGCTTTTTAAGTTATTTAACAGTCACAAAAGCAGCTTGGCAGAATTACTTAACCTTGAAAAGAAGTAGCTGCTTAGTTGAACCTCATTAATAATTGGGAAAGTGAAATACATATATTTTACCAAATGAACACTGTTTCCCGTGACTCTCAGACTTATTGATCTGCAGGATCAATCACAATTTTGCTCGGCTTTCATTGCATTTGAGAGTTAAATATGAGCAAATCTGACATGATCATTTTCTGAACTCAAGATTTCTGGTGTTTAATGTGTAAATTCTGCTTTTATGGTAAATGTAATAATTCAAATAAAAAAATTCAGAAATAATTATATAAACGAAAATACCACCAATTTTGAGTTCCTAATCAACATTTTTCAGTGAAAATAAAAAAATCTGCAAACACATCTGACACACCCCAAAACCTAAAATATGTCAGAAAATACATAGGTAGCTTGCAGAGAAAACCTTATACATAACAATGTTATAGATGCTAGGAATATGAAAGCACCCAAGTGTTACAGCAGCAATTCATTCAGACTACAGGAGCCCTATTCAGCCATGATACTTGATTCAATGCTTTAGAATCTATGTCTAGGGTATGTTTGCACAATTTTTAAAACTCATGTAGCATTTTATTGATATTATGTTGTATAAGTTGATTATCAACTCACTAAATGAACACAACGATGACAAAAACTTTAAATGTACACAATAACAAAACAAAATTGATTCTTCTGAGTAAAAATAGAGGCAAAAATTTCCAATTTTCATGAGGGAATCTTCTTTCTACGAATATATTCACTACATGCACATCTTCCAAAAGAAAAATCAATCATGACAGGATATCATAAGCTCCACCGCATAGTCAAAAATGTATGTTTGCACATATTCTCAATTTCTCTCTGGCAGTGTTGATTAGCTATTCTCAATGAGCTTTGAAGTGGGCATTTTTACCACATTGTACAAATAAGACTAAGCTATTAGCATAGTAGATTAATACAGTTAATATTACATCAATGATGGAAATTAAAGGAGCCGGTTGAGGAAAAAAATTAATTGATGCATTTAAGACAATTACTTTCTGCCCACAATCTTATTTGTTTTATTCACTCCAATTGAAGTGGCCACCAACCGATAATAGTTTTAACTCACAACCGCTATTGAATATTGGGCATTATTTGGCAGAAATGTTTGAGTAAATTGAGAAGCGGCCTGGAGCACAATAAAATAAACTTAAAAGGCATCGCTGTGATTAGCCGGTCAGTCAAACCATTTACAGGGTCAAAGTCCGCAAAACGTGGAAGATTGTCCAGCCACGTATACCGAACATATTAGGGAGTCTTAAAATAGCCAACATAACGCAAATGCATTTTAGAAAGTTGTGAAAGCAATGCTAATGGGAATATAGTGTTTAAAACATTAAATATATAACATAAATACTTACCATTGACACGGGAAAAGCTACAGAAGCCAACAAGTAGTCTTTCAAAACTCTAGTAACAGGCTTTTTCTTAGGGTTGGTCTCATTGGATCCAAATATATCATTCACCAAACTTATACCGAAATACAACGTTTGCAGTATCTAAAGGAAACAAAAAAACCAGAGATTTTTAAAAAATATTTTCTTTTACAAATGTATTGTCACATAGTGTAAAGTTAAACTCACCACATTCCATATAGTTAAGAACTTTAATTTTCCACCAAATACTTTAAACAAAGGGCTTATCTCCGTCGGTATAACTACATGCTTATAATCAAAATATAACGCATACGCAAACTGTGTGACACCAACAGTATGGATTAAACATCTTAGGGCATTTTTCATTCTGGTATTCTGCCCTTGATTTCCTCCAGATTTGTTTTTCATTGTGGAAGCTACGAATGGTCTCCCTACGGAAAATCTGAGACGTCTGAAAATGGAAATGCTATGCCGCTATAAGCCAACGGGTGCCAACGAGTTTTCGCCGTGTTTTGTTTTTTGACAAATGTCATAATCAGATGACGGAAGTACGCTGGGTAACGAATTTTTTTGTGGGAGTTCGCATTGTAGCGTAATGCACCATATGTGCTAAATCCATGATATTCCATAATTACATATGTGAAAGGTGAGTTAACGGTATGAAAAACCAAGAGTAGCATAAGGCCACGTTAAAAAATGTCACTGAATGCGTTCTTATCTTTATCTCAAGGCTAACTACTCCCAATTCTTCCTTTATGCTGCCGCTACCAACATTTCATACATTTAACTTATGTTAACACCAATTAAAAAGTAATTAGCTTAGAATCATTCTTCAGTGCAGATGCTATACTAACCAAATTCCAGTATGTTAAGAATCCTAGCCTTCCCGCTTCGTGGAAAGGTATCGGGACAATGTTTTCTGGTATTTTGACATACTTGTAGTCGTTGTACATTGAATAGCTGTTCATTATACATGGGATAATATGTAAGTTAAGCAGAAGTACTTGTACGTAGTTTAACTTCATGTCCACCGCTTTAAACTTCTCAGTTTCAACTTCAATAACTAAACCACTAAGAAAGAACTTATGGGGCTTCTTGTCTTAACACCTGTATGGATGCCCAAATGTATGCCTACTTCCGACGAGAGCTTTGTGGAACCACGGTTTCATTAACATATTCTTACTACTGATGATGCCATTGAACCTTAACCCATTAATGTTTTTATCCAGCGGTGAAAATATGTTTCCACCGCAGTCGGTAATGAAGAACTCATTTAGTATGAGATTAATATTGGAATCTGATGAAGATATCAATCTTTAATTTTGGTTTCATCTTTTAAAGGAGTGGAAATAACCTTAGCTTTTCTGTTTTAACTTTTGCATGAGTTAAGTATCTTTATAGTTATATTTTCATTCAGTATGCTTGTGTGAGGTATTGGTAGTTTCAAAACTAGTGATAGGCATTTTCTGTAAAAAGTTTCGTTTTGAGATTAATCATATTTTGGTTAGTAAACGATTGACATAAAATAACTTATGTTTCTATAGCATTAATCAATGAAATTGATAAATGCTATAGAAAATTGGCCTAAAATATGTTTTTTCACCCTTGATTATGTATTCAACAAACAAATGACCTCATATGTGCAGGGAAATTGTGCATCCTTGGTTATGTAATTTTTCCTAACATTTAAATACATTCTTGAGCTACCATTTCTTCTGCCCAAGGCTTCTTCTGCTGAACAATATATGTAATTAACACATTGGAAAAATGTTATTCTATGGATATAAAATTCCTTTCTAATTGTAGAACTTCAAATTTGACCAATGGAAGCGAAAGATATGGCCCTCAATTAGGCTACAACAAATAGCTAAATAGTAACATGCTTTTGGAATATAGGTTAAGTTTAATGGCTGAGGTGCTTGAATTAAGACAAGAGGGAGTGCTAAAATGATCCTAAATACTGGAAAAAATACATGAACAAATACTTGTGTATCATCAGCATCAATGAAAATCATTTCTTTACACTTCCCTGACTTGTTTTCATAAATGGGTCAAGTATTTCGAGAAGTAGATCTATTATGGCTCCACACATCAGATGTAGTCTAGTGTGTAGCCTGCTTTTTGTTCAATTTTATTTTAATGGTACTTTACATTTTCTTATTTATCTCCATAATCACACTTTTGAAGTTAGCTCTTCAAAGCCTACGTAAAATTGTGTATACTACAGTCTTCTACGATTTACCTAGGAAATATAATTTTTCCTTAAAAATTTCATAATTTTTTTAAAATTTTATACCAGTTGTATGTACCAGTGGCGAATATAGGTTATAACTTTGGGGGGCAAGACCGGCTGTAGTTTAGGTATCTGCGCATGCACCTCTCGCCATGGCCTTATTATTTTGGGGGAGGCCGGGGCCTCCCCCCCCCATATATATGCCACTCCCTAGTAGCACAAAAAGGATAAAACCTGTATAATATACAGATTCCTGTATACATGGTATCCGGGAAAAATCTGTATTATATCTATATAAATCTCTACCAAATGTCCTCTACTTTTCATATATTATCTAGATCATATCTTGATTTTCTCCATCTCAGAAAAAGAGATAAATAATGGATTAAATCTATTCTCAGTATACATGTGCTATATACTGTAAAATATCAAGCAATGGCAGAATGTGAGATTCTGAAACAAATCGGATAACAAAGACATGTTATGCAAAAAATATATAAAACTGTCTGGGTCCCAGGTATGGTTACCATTAGCCTCAAAAAAAGAGGCAAATTCAATATACATGCATACCTATACTGGCTGAAAGGAAATTGCATCATCTTGAGGAAATATTATTTTCAGAGAACACTACTTAACTTACTATGACAGACAACCAAGCCCTTAATTTCATTAAATAATTGTAGCAGGTAAATGGGAGTGATGAGTTAAATCAGACAAATGTGTATGAGTAGAAAACATTTATTCCTTCTTCATTAAAATGAAACATCTCTCATTAGGATCCTTTTACATCAGGCTCCTCTTCTTCCTGCATTGGCTTGCCTTATCCACTCAGCAACTGCTTTGCTCACCTCCTTCCTAGTGGAACTTGACAAACTAGGCCTGGACCTGATGGCATCTGAAAGCATTATTGGCAGTGAAGATGGATTAAGTAAGAATTTCGCGGGTACGATTCTGTAACTGCAAATTTTTAAGGCTCAATACAACAAATAACATTCTACAGACGGGAAGTAAACACACATTTAAAATTTCCAATTGAAATCAGAAAACAACAAACAAGACGAGACTCACCTTAAATTGTACAAATTGTACCATCACAAACGTGCACAATCGTAGGGATGCCGTCAAAGATGGATGCCGTTTTCTTACTAAACGGCCGTTGCGTGGACACGGCACGCCGTGTCAACAGTTGGTAATCCTCCGCACCTCAGACATAAGAAAATAGTCCCTTTCGGAGTGTGAGTAAATTCCTTTAATTCAGCACGTAACAGCATGTAAATAGTACATTCTCATCGGCCGATTTAAATTGCAATCTCCCCTTTTCGAGAACTTATACTATAATATACTTTTTATTCTTCCGCAAAACTTCAACACAGTTACTTGAGAATACAGAGCTAGATTCAGGGACTATTAAAGAAATATTCGTTAAATATCGGTTGAAAAATGCTGTTCTTAGTCGGGAAAATTTGAAGAAATGGACGCATAGTCGTCATGTACAATTTCCTTTAGGCACTGAGAAATTTCAGATGAAATGGAGACTGATTCTCTATATGAGTATAATGTATATTTTTTCCTAAATGTATCCAATTTAAATCTTTTTCGTGGAGCGTTGAATCTGGATTTAATACAGATTTTATCTGTACTTACGTATATAGATACCCGAGTGTCCTTCTTTCCTAAAAATATACAGATTTAATCTATACTTACGTATATAGATACCCAAGTATCCTTCTTTCCTAAAAATATACAGATTTAATCCTTTTTGTGCTACTAGGGCTGGTATGTGCATCTCTGTCTGCTTCGTTCTCCTTGAAAATTACAATGAGGCAATGAAACTACTTGGAAAGTAATGTATTTGCTTGGAAAATTGAGCAAAATTTTAATTATCTGGCTACAAAAATTATTGTTAATATGGTTTTGAATGAATTTCACCAGTACAGTTGTCAGTTAACTAATAAAATGTGCTTTCCTCTATACTCACACCTCATATCATGGTCAGCCTTTACTAGATATTACAAAGTTTCCCATTATTCTGTCAATTCAGTATCAATTATATTTTATGTAGGCAGTAGAGTTTTGGAATTGTTAGCGCCACTGTTTTAGAGATGTATACTGTGCTAGATTTTGAAGCTCGTAATTTTAGAGTTCATGAATATTTTTGTATTCCATGAATATGCATCATTATTTTAACGGTTCTTATTGGTTAGCCGTTTTATTTTTCTTTTAGTTGTTCTTGTGTAGTCATTTAGTTTTTTTAGTAATACTCAAAAGGTGCCTAGTGGAAGATCTTTAAGATATAAGTGAGCCTTCATGCTTATCCTCCTGGTATGGAATTAAGTGTCCAATAAGAGGGCCAGATTTTTTAATCTTCTATGTGCTTGGAGGAAAATTGGTTCCATCACTATCCCAAAAATTCAATCTGTTTATATTTTGTAGACCCAATGTGATTAGTTTTTTTTACGAGGCATACATTTTTAAAGCCTGTGAAACAGTTTATGCTCCCTAAATGCAGTAGAACTGCGACAAGGGGAGGGTAAATTTGGGGTTGGAAACATGAAGGGAAAGCATAGGGTCAGTGTCTTGTGGGTGGGTTGGTAGGGCTGCTGACAGCTTATTAGGATTGATTTTAGCTGGCTTTTCACTGAGTCACAGAAGTGAAAACAATTTATCAAGGAAGCAGTGAGTGGTGAGGTTGACAGCAATCGCTAATAGTCTCAATGGTAGTCCTGGAGGATAATGTTTGCTTGCACCCCCATGCAAGCGTAGTTAGCCATAATAGACTTGTCCAGATAAGAAACGGGTTTCCACTCAGAGGACATGGGCATTTGCACAAGCTCTACCTGTATAGTCATCAGTCTCTTGAATAAAGCTTTGGTTTTTTCACTTATGCATGTAGTCATGTTTTGGAGTAATAATCTATTTTGTATATGGTTATAGTATCTTGAATATTTAGTGTTATTTTGATCTGGCAAAATAAAGAATGAAATTGGTACATTGCTCTTGGCAAATCCATTTAGTTGAATTCAAATATATGAGTGGTAAAATAAACCACAATGTTAAATTCCTCTCTATGCTCTTATGGTATTTTGATTTCAACTGCGTTGCACTGTAGGGGATACATTTTACAGAAGCATGTTTGGGAAAAAGATTTAATAAAGGTAGGTTTTAAAATTATGGAATGTCACTAAGGAAAGTGTTTTATTCTGCATGTTTAGGCTTGAAAATATCTAGAAATTTCAAGCAAAAAGCATTGAACTTTGTTTAATTACAATATGCCAAAATGACAACTTTTTTGCCTTAGGCCTTTTTTGCCTTGCCTCAAATATAAATAAGGATTCAGGTGAAAATTTGTTAAAACTGTACTACATCTTTGTAATGGTATGATTGAAAAGTGAATTCAGCCAAAAATGTGTTCTTATTTTCCTTTCAAGTTCTCACAAAGTTTAAACTGAGGAGTGAAGATTAAATGAAATGTTAAAATTGCAATTCAAGGAGAAAAGATAAAATTTGGTCCATTATTAAAGTTGAATGTGGTATTTGAGAAAATGTGCTTGGGTTTCCATTGAGGAAGTGGCTCTAAAATAGTGCTAAATTGCCATACTGTCTATGCATATAGCCAGCCACACAATATGTGTGGGCAACGTCAGTTGAACTATTTAACTCAGCACCCACAAATGCTTTGTCCCTGCTTTTTTATTGCAGATACTTATGTGATAACAATAGATGTCATGGTGGAATTCCTGGAGTACCAATGGAATATCAAGCAAATTACACCAGATGACATACCCAAGAAGGAATTACCACTCAGCGATGACCAGGCCCTGAGAGAATTGCAGGAACTCATTGCAACTGATCCAAATCTATGTAAATCACCAATCTTTGAATCGATAGTATGTATTTTGAAATTTTACCTGATAAATTTTATTTTATTTCACTTAATGAAGGTGAGGAGAATTTCAGCAATGAATATCTTCTGTGCTTCCTTCGTGTTCGTGCCTTCAATGCAGAGTCTGCTTTTCGTATGATTTCATGCCGTCATTTATTCAAAAAGAAGCACCCCCATATTTTTGTAAGAGGTGATATTAGTGGCACTCCAACTGCATCTCAGGTATGTCCTGTTTACTATGATCAAAGTTCACTGTTTTCAGAAATAAATATACCGTATTTGCACAAACCTAAGGCGATGTTTTTTTCCCTTCCGTGCTTCCGAAGAAAAGTGGGTTCATCTTACAATAGGAAGCAAAATCCATGATTTTGTTCCCATTGTGGATTTCCAACAAAGGGGCATTAGAATTGGGTTTGTCTTAGATTCGTACAAATACAGTAATATTTAAGGATAGTGTAAACTTGCATTTTTAACCCTTTTTCTGCCAGCCCATGTTGGGTGGGATGTGCGATGAATGCCAAGGCTATTTTCAGGTTTTTAAATTTGGGCCATTAAATTCAGGTGTTTAAAGTTGGACCGAAATGTCGGCCCGCTGGCAGTAAAAGGATTAATATATATGGCTTCTCCATGTTGAGTCAGACTAGGGGAGTGGAGTAGGACTAAGAGTAGAGCTTTGATGAAAGTATTTAGAATCATTTAAGACTTAGCAGTTGAAGCCATCCATGTATGCTGTGGTAGGTACCGCTCTACTGGAAATTTCTCATAATAATTTGACAATGAGATCTTAATAGAAATTTTCTCATATGATCTCATTAGAAAATTTCACATAATAATTTGGCAATGAGTTCTTGTGAAAAAATTCTCGTAAGAAATATAGTCACAGACTCTTGGAAAATCACATATGTAATTAGTATGCAGTCAGATCTTACGAGAAATATTCTCATAGTCCTGCGAGAGTTCTCTTAAAGAGTAAAAACTGACAATGAAACTGAATTGCTTTGATTAGCATAAATTACCAGTTAAGCTATCACACTCAGAATGTAGCTTCCTTACAGCACCATCACACATGTGCTGAATGATATAAAGCGACAAAAATACAAAATTAAAAAAACCACAAACGTGTCTGAATCACTGAATCAAGTCACACTTATGCAGTTAACTCTTTACTGTAGAATTGCGAATGCACTGCTGGAAACTGCATAATTTTATCATGTTCCCAATTTTTTTCTGTACAATTGGCACAATCACATTGCTGCTCACTACTCCTTGAGGAAGCAGAAGGCCAAAGATCACCCGTTGATTCAAAGGTACAATGAAAATCAGATTTCACTAATCCTCACTGTGGATTCTGATTACCATTTCCTCGCAACAGTGCCTAAAAATAAAGGTTGATAAAAATCTAAAGTTAAACATGTTGCTGCGAACTTGCTATGTTAAGTTCCAAGGAGTACATATGTTAAATTCTTACCTTGTTCTATCAAAGGCAGAAGAAGAATTGTCTGGAATTATGCCAACCTCAAACATTAGCTAATTTTTTTATCTAGTATCACATTTTATAAACTTGTTGGCATAAATCAAAACATGTCCTGGAATCATTGCACATGAATCTCTGTATGTAAGACGCCATTTTCAAAACCGATTAATCACTCTCACTGGTTGATGGCAACACCACGAATCATGGGAGCACTCATAAGCGCAATGATGTTACCGTATGTCATGGATAAAAATAAAAGCCAAAGAAACGTGAGAGATTTTAATATCAACTTTGGACTAATTTCTTAAACCATATAAATATGATTTACGTAATATAAAATGTAAGTTCAACGTTTTAGTTATTTGAAATTCGAGTCTTATTTATACCCATTAAAGTCTTATTTTAAAGGTGGGAATTTGGCAATTGTGCTGTGTGTGTTGTGGTTCTAGATCGTTCAAGGCCACAGATGCAAGCAGCAAACTGATTCATGCGGTAGGTACAATGTGGATCAAGATCTTTAGAGTTCACGAGCATTTGCACCAGTTTACCCATTTACTGGCTGAAAAAAAATTATTGCAGTGTGATGGATAGAGATCGTTCAAGGTAGATTGGAGAAAGACAAGGGTGTGAAACTATGACTAGGTGGTACAAGATGATTCAATGTATGTGCGCAACGTCTTAAGAATTTTGCATCGATCGTGCCCTACACACTGTAAGGGGGACATGACTTGTAACATTCCACCATTGCCACTTCCAAAAATTCCCAAGCTAACAAGAGTTACTTCCATACATGTCCTATCTCTAGAGATGGGCCACTCTGAAAATTACCTCGGTAATTTTCGTAAATTACCTGAGTATGTTTCGTAATTAACCTTGCCCCTTGAAAATTACCGTAATTTTATAAATAATTCACCTATGTTTGAGGTAATTTTTCATACAGACAAATTCCCAACATGTTCTTTTAAGCCAAGCTCACATTTCCTACGTGTTTAATAATAAATTGAGGCATGTACAACTCATTTTTGGAATATTTTAATTAAATTATAACATTATAAAAGTAATGCATTAGAATATTCTTCTTGAAAATTTCTCATACTTTGACAAATGAAAGCCAGATTGCGTGTCGCTGCCGTAGTTCTTTTTACAATTTTAAAAATTTTAATAGATTAATGTTGCATTAGGTATGGTTTAAACATTGTTATTCCCTTCGTAATGCTTATTTAAGGCTTTCTTATTTAACCATACATATGTTGTTAAATGCTTAAAACAAAAAAATACTGGAAAATTACGGTAATTTTCAAAAATTACTGAAATTTACCGTCATAATTGACCTCAGATGAAAATTATGGTAATTTTCCAATCCCAACCCAACTCGCATTGCCTGTTTTTTTTTCGCTAGGACCTTCTCATAATCCTCATGAGACTTGTGAAATATCTCATAAGTTCTTATGAGAAATATTTAACTTTTCATAAGCTCTTATAAGAAGCCTATAACTTCTCATAAGTTCTCATGAGAAATCTCGTTAGATCTCATAGCTTCTCATAAGATCTCACAGCTTCTCATAATATCTCATTACTACTCTTTAGAAATTATGAGAAATATTAATGCTATCTATGAGAAATTTCCAATAGGGTGTGTTGAGGGTTTTGGCTGTGTAACTTATAATGATTTCACAGCATTGTCATTAGCCCTGTGCCTTATATCATTGTACATACTGCTCTCATTTTGTATTTTTGATCGCTAGGCAAATAAATATTATTATTATTATTATTCACTGTCAACAAATTCCTGGTAGGGTGAGGGAATACAGCTCTGGCCATTTTCATGTTATTCTAAATGTTTTTGTTTTTAATGTTAAAAACGTCAACATATTAACTTAATCTCTTGAGAAGGTTACGGTCATAGGTTTCATATTAAATGATAACAAAAATCTATCAATTCCACCAAGTTGTGGTTTACTGATGCACAACTTGTGTTTCGATGCTGTGAATCATCTTCAGGTGACTCAACTTAGGAATTAACCCTTTCGCTACGAACGTCGGAAATATGCAACAGTAGATTTCCCGACCAGGAAGACGAACGTCGCATATTTGCGACGCTATGCTGGCTATGCTTTCCTCCCTTTCTGGTGCTCGCAGGTACCTAGCTTCTACGTTTCGGGACCCAACGCAGCGGTGGTCAGGCCTTTCCCTTGGAATCCGGGAAGCAAGTACCTGGACCCTTCCTTGCATTAGCATCCTCTTTGCGGCAAGGGTCCGCGGTCATATGATTGTTTATTCAGTGATTTTGCTAAATAAATATGTGTTGCTTTCGCAAAAAATATAAAATCAGAATTGTACTCCTTGTTTTATGGTGAGTGTTTACAATTTTTAAGCGTAATTCTACCATCAATATTAACAGGTATCTTGATTTCAAGATATGAGTCAAGATGTTTTACATTGGAATAAGTTTATGCAATAAATCCAATAATATTGATGATAGAATTTCGTTTAAAATTTGTAAATGCACAGTAAAAAAACAAGGAATTCATTTCAACGTCTACAATTTGAGAGCTAGCGACAAATATACATTTAGTAAAACCAATAAATTAACAATTATTTGATCGCGAACCCTTGCCACTGGGAAGGTTGTAAACCTGTGACGGGTTGAGCTTAACTGCGCCCGGCGTCCGAGATAATGTTGAGGTCCCCACTAGGAGGGGTTAAAAAAGGTAGGGGCTGAGTGTGAGTGTATTCCTGCGAGAACTTTCTCCATGGATACCTTACAAAAATGGTCCGTACAGAGAGGAAGGAAGAGTATTTTGGTACTCAGTTCAGTAGGCATGCATAGGAGAGAATTCCGCCGTCTTGAAAGGGTTAAAGGGTGAAAAGTTATGCCGTTTGATTGATTATTGTAAGTAATTTAAAATTAATAAATTAATTTAAGTGTAAAAATGTGGGCCGATATTTTGGCCAGGGGTAGTTTTTGCACATTCACCGAGGGCTAATTGATAGGCCCTCAGGCAGTAAAAGGGCAAAAGCTCTGTTCAGTGTCTTCCTCCTCTCCCCTCTGACAGATAGGTGGTTAAAAGCAGTTTCAGTGGAGAAACTGCATACAGTAAAACCTTTTGTACTTTTCCGTGCCTTTGAAAATATTCCATTCTGTATTTTTAAGTTTCATTTATAACTTATACGGCCTAATAACCCAGTGACTACAAGTCCAGGCTGTTTCTCTTGAAATTGCTATCCACATTGTTAATTCAGTGATTACATTCAACAATCTGGCCAACAGTTTGTGCATAGTTAGTGTAATCTCATTGATAGTGTAAAGACTTTCTACTCAGTCTGTATGTATTGCTTCTGTTGGTTAGGGGGGAGTGTGCCTTCATAATGTGAACAAGCAAGAGGGATGGATTCGTTCTGCCCTTGAGGAAGGTCTGCCTGGTGTCCTTCCTCAGAAAGATCCTCGGGGCTGCCACACACTACTGTTTTTCCCAGGCCAGTGGGATCCTAATGCATGTCCCTTGATTGAAGGAGTATTGCTTGCTACACTGATGTCTCTGGAAGCAATAATTGAAGAAAGTGGTGGGAAACTGTCACGTCGTAAAGTGATTGGTAGGTGGAATTTCCTCAAAATGTATCAATCTTGGTATTATGATACTAGCCATTCTATTTGGTTGGGTTTGATATATCCATTCATATAAATGTGATACTTGTACAAGACAAAAGTTCTGAATATCCTGAGAAAATTATTGTTGGGAGATTAAGCATACCAAGGAAATCTTTTTAAAAATGTGACTACATCGGCATATACTACTCGGTTGATTTTTAAAGATTTTGAAAGTTCCATTGTTGCTCTTAAGTAGTGGTGATTAAAATAATGTCCATGGGTCACAGTTGAGTCAAAACTATTCTGAAATGTATTCACTTCCACATATTTTCAACTCAAGGGCCTTCGACCGATGAGTCTTGTTGTTAGTGTAACTAAATCTTGAATTTCTGTGACGTGGTCTAATTGACTGAATACAATGAAACCTTGAAACCTTGACTTTATGCCTTGTTTTATGCCTTGTAGGGACCATCACTAATAAACTTGCACTTGTGCAAAACCAAGGAAAGTGTGTTAAAGAGGAAACTCGAGTTCACTCTCTCAAAGTGCTTCAGAATTTGTATGAAGGTTTTGAAATTCTTCACTTTTATTTTCAGGCAAAAATGAAAATTGTGATATATCTTTGCCACCAAATGGAGGAAATAGTGCTGCATGTGTGAATCGTCTATTGGAAATTAAGAAAGCAGAGGGAAAAAATAAAAGGCAACAGTCAAAGAAATGTATTATTCCTCCAAAGGTTGTGGCCATTGTGGACTGGAGTGGTTTTACGATGAGTAGGTGTGGAACAGCAATGAGTTCTGGAATCAGATCTTTTATTGAGTGCCTGCAAAGTTGTGTTCCTGTTCATTGTGAGGGGATTCACTTTGTTTCTCAACCGTGGTACGTTGATGGAGCATTGAAACTGCTGCGACCATTTCTGACTGAGAAAACAAGAGAAAAGGTATGTGGCTTTGGTCAAGTTTTTTGTGGTTTAATTAATGATGGGTAATATTTTGTCGTCTGTGGAAGACAAGGCTCTTGGATTTTGGTGAAAAAAATATCATCCTAAAACAAGGTGACAATGGGGCTATTAACTTTAAAGATCATAGTTAGGAGATTTTGGTAAGTTTCTTTTGGATTTCTGCGACATAATTATACTTTTTGAGCAACAGTTTCACCGTGCTATTCTGCCGGCTTCGTCAGGCTTTCCCGAAGCTGGCAGAATAGCACAGCAAAACTGTTGCTCCAAAAGTATAATTATATCACAGAAATCCAAAAGAAACTTACCAAAATTAAAATGAACTGCGAAAATCTAAGAAAAAAGTTCATTGATTGGAGATGTTTGTGAAGTTCTCTGGTCGGCATCCTTAGGTACTTAGACCAGTAGCCTTGCCAAAGGCTTGGATGTCTCCAATGGGTAAATCCCTAATGTCCTTCGGTTCTGGAAAGGTAATAATTTCAAGGCAATAATTTCAGGTAATAATTTCAAGTCCTAGTGATTGCTGGACATTCTTACCGTAGATGGTGTGTGGGTACTTTCTCATCCTCGTCATCCCTTATTCGTGAGAAACTGTATGGGATTTATTTATGTATAGGAATTTGTGTGCATCAGTTTCTATGTGGCATTTCCCATAAATTAATGAATTGAATGAATATTTATTGCTCCTATATTTATATGACAACAAGAAACCATTTTTTACATATTTTAAATAGTGTCTCCATTTCTCGACAAATAATAAAAAAGTAACACATGATAAGTAAGACAACTTCAAACTAATATTAATAGTAGATCCTGGAGCTTTAGGTACCCCACAAGGCTAGCATGTAATTGGGGCACCATCATTTAACAGGATGCTGGTCACAAAAATAATTGTAGCAGCTTGGAGAATACTTGCTTAGCTAACGAAATAGAAAAAAATTTAAGAAAACCATTGGTACATTTCCAAGCAAAATTTTAAATGAATAACATATCGAAAGCAGTTTGTTATGCCATAAGGAATAGCAAATGATTAAAAAATGCTTCCTAAACTTCCATGATTCAATAACCATCTTCTAATGTGCCTTGAGTAAGACTTAATAATAATAAATTTTTGAATGTCTTCCAGTTACAAATCGAAAATTTCAAGCCCCATAAACATAGCTATGCTTCAGCACTGCTAGGGTGGGCCTTGGTTGCGCATAACCAGTTTTCCTTAGACTATATAGGCTTGGCTTTTTAAATAGTTTAAGAGCACTACTACACCTTCCGTATAAAAGCTTCAGTAATTGATAAAAATATTGGTGGCACTTTTCATGCCAAATCTGGCAATTACTGCAAAATCATGCCAGAAACTTTTTTTTCCAGAAAAACAGAAATAAAATAATATCCTAAAAATTATAATGTGAAAGCAGCATTCCTACGATGAATTTTAATACCTTTATCGGAGCACAGAACCTGACCAAATTAAATTTATGAGCATGAGAACACAGTTGTATCAAGTCTCTGCACAAAAATTGAAAAATCACATGAATATTAATAACTATGCAACTATCTGTTAAAGATACACTTAAGAGCAGTGATTTTTATCTTATCCCAAAGATAAAATATTTTTGCATCTATTGGCATCATTTTTGTGCAATTTGGTTGTATGAGTAGTGAACAGGGCTCATTTAAACAATAAAAATAGCAATAATGTAATCATAACAAAAAAGGCCACCTTTGATTTCCATGAAACTTTCTCAATACCTAGCTAGTTTAAATGTTGCACTAACAAACAATGAAATAAAAGTAGTATTTCTATATATTTTGTTTTATGATTTGTCTGTGTCGAACAACTTTTTGACTATTTTTGTGAATGCACTAAGTACTTAACGTTGATCAGAAATGCAATGCCATGAAGGCAAAAATAAAGTTTCAGTCTACTTGGTATGCATAATAAATAAATAGTACATACACAAATCATTGATCACCTCCAGTAACTGTATTCACGTTCGATTTTGGGTATTTCAATGGCTTCAAATGTATGTGCATAAATTCCCACTTCTGCTGACTGGCAATAGGGATGAGACAAATGGTGCAGAACAGTTTTCACTGGCACTGAAGATAAATCTTCTAATTTGGTCCTCCTGAAATCATTTGATAGTCCATTAGGATGCATAAATGTTATGGAAATTTCATTCTCTTCAAAAAACTGTGCTGTGACTGTGAGTTAGCTTTCATATTATTGTCAGTGTTTACTAAAAACTTTTTCTGTATCATTCACGTTCTTTTCCGTGAAAATGAAAATAGGAAAATTTACTTTAATATTGTACTCATCACTATCACTGAAGTAACATATATTGTGAATGTGTGCATGTAACTATGTATGTACTTCTATACTATTGAGGTATGGCATTTAGTGAGACATATTGTAAGGTTTAGTTATTATATGTTTCATGGTGTGAATGTTGAAGTCTCATAATTCTTTAAAACACAAGGTTATGCCAGGCTACCATAGCTAAGCAGAAAGTTCATAAAAAATTTACTATTTTGCTAATTGTCGTTTCTGTTAATTTTTTGTCTAGGTATTGAATACATATTGGATTTATTTTCATAAATTAGTGTATGATGGCTTTTACTTGTTCAAGGCCCTCGGTGATTGGCAGAGAAATGGAAGCTCAAAAAAATTTCACCCATTGATTCTTTTTGTTATCATCCAGTGATTAAGTTAGCATTACATGTAGTTCTCAGCTATTTACTTCTTAAATAATGTTTATAAGCCTCTTTTTCATCCTTGGCAGATACATGTGCATGGTAATAATCTAAGTCAGCTACATTCCATGGTTGGCCAGAGGCACCTACCTGCTGAATTGGGAGGAGATGGACCTCCATTCCACACAGTTACTTGGGCTGACAAAATCATGAAGATGGACAAGAAAGTTGAGGAAGCAACACAAGAGGAAGAAACATAAATGCAACAACGTGAATGGAGGTACACTTCCATGAATGAAAGCCTGTACAGTGGTTTGGCTACAGTATGGGAATGAAGGATAGCTAAGTAAATTATTGTCATTTGAGTCCTATGTTAGGGAAAATATGTATGCAGATCAATTGAATTTGCACTCAGTTCCATAATCTTGTACACTGTTTGATGGCAAAGTTCCTTCTCTGCTATCGTTTTTTTGCACAATTCCTTCTGTAGTTTCTAGAAAATATTCCCAGAGGCTTGTATTAAATTCCATGATATATCCTTTACCTTTCTCTTCAAACTTGTAAAATAGTTTATTGCCTGACTTCCTAAATCTCACTTCAATTACCATGAGCCTCTGTGAGTTTACAGTGGTACATATTCTGTACTTTCAAAGTTGGCCATTGCAGTGATTTTGTGAAGACATTTGGAATATTAATTGGAAATATGCCTATTTTTTGTCTGTATGCAAATTTTCTCAGGCTCATCATTAATTGATAATTATTGATACTGCATAATTCTACTACAGAATGCTCAAAATTTTAAATTGCAACTGCCTTTTTTAACAGAGTGTGGTATATTACCGTATATCTTTGAGTATAAGTTGAAGTCTTCTATTTGGGCTGAAAATATCAACTAAAATCCATGACTAAAATATAAGTTGACGTTGACGTAGAAGTTGAAAAAATTGCTGAATCTCCTTGTTTTGTGCTTGTTATGCAATATTTGTACAATATTGGGTGCCTTTCATTCGTTCTAGTGCACTAATCACTTTGTTACACAACAGTGCGCTTCAAAACAGATCGGGAGCAAAGTTGATGTGCGCTAAACAACAAAAGATCATCGATTATGGAGTCTGTGATTGCTGTCAATTTTTTTTATTTTCAGCAAAGGCGTAAAACATGCATATTGTGAGGTTTTTAATTACTCAGCGACAAAAAGCTTACGTTTTTAAATACTTACTTAGAACAAATTCAACTTTAAACTAAACATTCGCCCGTGACTGTTGTTCAACTGCAGAATGCTACCTACCGGGAGGTTATAATACATTTTGCCAGTGCAAATTGTTCCATCAAACATCGTTCCTGTGCGCTGATATGATCTGATGTGTGTTAACTTCAACACCTTGAAACAAATTAATTGATTGTGGCGATACTTGATGGAAATTAGTGATAGAATTCATGATGAGAAAAAGAACGCAGTACAAATGCCTCTATTTTTTATTGCTGTCGACTGGTTTCAACATCTAAAGCATCATTATCAAGACAAACAGCCTTGTTTGTCCTGATAATGACACTTTTGACATCGAAACCGGTCAACAGCAATAAAAAAAATAGTAGAATTTGTACTGTTTTTTTCTCATCATGAATTCTTTCAACACCTTGAATGGGAAGCCCCCATAATTGGCCTTAAGGGATGCATTGATATTGCAAAACAGAAGTACCAAGTGTATTTGTCAGTGGTAGGTCCTATTATGAAACTTTGAACGTAAATCTAGCGCATTTATTGGCGAATATTCTTAGTTGCTTATCAGTATTAGAGATACCTGCAGTTTCATGCAGCCGATATGCAGAAATATTGTTCCCAAAATAGTCACCTTATTTAGTGACTCGACTATAAGTCGGAGGTAGGCTTTCATTGGTTGAAAAAATGAAGAAATTTCTCACCTTATACTTGAGTATATACGGTACATATTTGAATCTTTAGAGAACATATTATCTCAATATTTTACAATTTTTTAATGCTATAAATTTTTATGGCTAATTTTTTCTTAATTAATCTCTTTCCATTTATATTTTTTATTTCCTATTGAGTTTAGCTCCTGAGTGATATTAAAAATAATAGCATAAAACTATTTGAGATCAAAATCCTGGTCTTGTTAACATGTAATTTTACAGGGGTTCCACAAGCTTTATACAGAAGAGAAACTAAATATTAGCATTTCTGTGTACATTTTTTATAATACTTTTTTTATTAGTTCCATTTAAATTTCAACTGACAAAAGTATGATGGGTATATTTTTCATTGAAGTATCTCTTGTTATTGAGTTATATTTTTACTTAAAGAGATTATAAACATGTGGTAACAATCAGTATTAACACAATATCAGTTTTTCTTTTTTGTTTTTGTGTATCATTGCTTTTTCATATGTTGTGGAGAAAATCAATTTGGAGTTGCGTCATTTGATCATTATGTTTCTAATAGTATTTGTGTAGAAGTGATGCATTAGCTTAAGTTTAAGCATCTGCCTGGCTCTTTTTGTTGTGATATCCATCCGAGCTGAGGGTTACTTGCTGTTGAACTCTTTTAATCTGCAGTTTGCAAGCAAAAAATGTGATAAAATTTTTGACATTATGGAAAATAAAACTATGGTGTTCCTCAACTTTTTCACAGGCAGCAGATTCAAAACAGTTAGTGCTGAGACTGCCAAGCACATTTTTTAAAGTGTTAAATGTCTAGAAGATTATTTTTTCTGGATTCTGTGGCCAGAGATAGGGTGTGTATTACATTCCCATGTGTCTAATAAGCAGGAATATATGTTTATAGGATATGATGAAGAATAAAACACTTTCCTTAGTAACTTAGTAATGAGAAAAGTCGCGACCATTCTAGTGATCTCGATACTTTATTCTGTCTGGCATTTGTTCGAGAAAAGTCGCGAATATTCTACTGTTTGTATTTGTTCACACTCCTTAAAAGTCTGGAAGCGAACATTTTGGCACCGAATGTTCTCGAAACAACCGAGCTACATATATAAGGGAAGCAGAGTCGCTGCCAGGCAGTCAGTTTGAAAGCTACAATCGTCGCGATAACATGCGCCCCCCCTTGAGTTTTTTCTGTATCTGCCACTGTCATCAGGTGATTTTGGTGGATTTCAAATCCCTTATACATACAAAGATTGTATGACACTGATGTGACCATTATAAATGAATGTTTGTACCCTGCCTCCTCCTGCTTGGCCCTCCTCCCTCCACCAAACATCCCTCATCCTACCTTTCCCCCCCTGACCTTCAACCCCCATCCTCACCACCACCCTAATCACAGATTATCCCCCTTTCATCCCCTTCTTCCTCCCCCCCTCCCCCCTTCCTTCTATGGTCTTCGTATATGTATAAGGAATTTGAAATTGCCAAAATCACCTGGTGATGATGCTAAAGCGTTGTAACCCAGGTCGTGAGTTTTATGTATTAAGTTGTATTGCAAAAGTTTACCTTTATTAAACCTTTTTTATGATGTAGAAAACGAAGATCATTCTAAAGTCATTGATTTTGAACTTTAAGATATCAAAATGAACAATATTGATCCTGACATACACAGGGTTACTGAGTACAGAAAAACCTAGAGTTGAACTACATGCAAGATATATGAAAAAATACTATTTTTTTAGAAATATTCGGGGTCAAACTAAACAAAACTATATACGCTATCCCCTTTTTACTCTTCTATGTAGTGCCATCTTTTCTTTAATCTTTGGTTGTACAATTTCTAGTTGTTGGTCCTAATGCGTTTATATACCAACATTTTACCATACATAATTTACATACAGACAGTTCCTGACTTATATAAGTTAAACTTGCATAGCGCATGTGATATGTATTCGCCTTGACCCCGTTCAAGGTGAATGATTTTTCCTCTGTGGAATATGGCACTTATGTGTACTTGCGAGTGAATCCGTAAAGGAAATACCATAGAAGAGGCAGCATATGGCTGAGTTTTAACTTTGCTATTGTGCTTATTTTGTTTTTAGGGACATGATGATGGCCCCACTGGCGGTAAAGATGTAATAATTGGGGTCTATGAGAAAAAAATAATAAATATGGTGAAGATATAGCTAGGGACAAATCAGTGAAAATTTTCTTTTAGTTGGCAAGGCATGGTACTGATTTTTCATAAAAATCTTAATCTTCAGATGATACGTTCATTTTTAGTGTTCCAGTTGCAGTTCATTATCAATTTATGATGATTGAGTCAAAAAAGTACATAATTCACAACTGATGAAATTTGTTACTATTTAAAAAAAAAGAATCTCATATAGCCGTTGTAAGTCAGTATCTACATACAGCAGACATTGAAAATGATCATTCACTCGCTGGTGACTTCATACCCGACTGTGTGTGGATATTTGCCTGTCTAGGTTGGCTACTCTCCTGGTGTTGCCCTACTTGCATAAAATTTGAGTTACGTAGTGTGCTGTAGAATGCTTCACTGGCATAAGTTGGGAACTGTTAGTGATTTTCAGGAACTAATTGACTGAATGACATATTTATGTGGGTAAATTTAGAAATAGTGCTAAGTTGAGTATCCAGTTGTTTTTAGAATGCATTAGGTTTCAGCATGCTGTGAATTGATTCACACAGTGAACCTGAATCATGTTCAGACAACACCAAATCATGTTGTTCATCACATCCATTTCATTGGAGTTTAGGAATACAAATGCTCCGAGATGAGAGTCGAACTGTCCTATTCACAATAGAATGAGAAAAGTAATCACATTCTTGAAATAATCAGCTACAGATTAACAAGAGTTCAACTTGTATGCTTATGCCACAATTCCTAGGATTGATGATATGATATATCAAAAATCTTCCTGGTGTGTACCAAGAAAAATGCCTTAACTTGAATATTCCTGTTCCAACTTCTGAGGAACTTTGTTGCTTGCCTCAGAAAAACTTGCTGTGCTGTATAAACTCTAATTTTGTATGTGTATTGCATTGGCAAAAACATTTTGCCGTTTTGTATTTTTATATATGAGCCATGCCTTAGCGCCTTTTAAATGAATCTCTTTTAACCTGTATGCTAAGTGTGTATCTCTTCGGTTGTGAAGTTTTGCATTTATCTCACGTGTAAATATTTTATGAAGTACTAGCATTCTTTTAACAATCAGTATTTGATATATTTTGATAATGGTAAAATTTATAAAATATTGTGTAGAAATTAAGCATTTTCTACTAGAAAGAATTTTAAGCTGTTTTGGTGCTTGGTAGTTGATGCTTTTTTTAGGCATCAACCATTACAATCAGTGTTTTATACTGTGAAAATGTACATTGCATTGTTCGAGTATTGATGACATCATCCACAGACTAGACATTTTGCCCATGAGATGGAGCGTTAACAGTATTATCATTCATAGGAAGCTGTAGAGCATCAGTTCCCAACCTCTTTTGGTATGCATGCCCTTTGAGGTTACCCATATCCGTAAACTTTATCACATATACGCATACATATTTGAAAAAATTGTTATTATTCATATCAGGGTTGCTTCATGCCTGGAAAATCTGGAATGCCTGGGAAAGTCATGGAAAATAGAAATTACCCTAGAAATTTGCATTTCCAACATGACATTTGATTGTTTTCAATAAATGAGGAGTACCATTTTAGGTACTGTCTGTTGGTGTGGGGACAGATTATTATGTAGTACTTTGCCTGAATGAGGCGATGAAGTTCTTATTTGGTGTTTAGCAATTAATTCTTCTCCTGAGTGCCCAGAAAACGAGAGAGGTAAATTGAATGCTTCAAATACACACAAAGTTATCTAATGTGCCTTCGTTTGGTGGCCGATGCAAATAATGCTCAGGGCAGGCAATATATGTGGTAAATCCTTTTGAAGGCTTTCGCAGAGTATTTCTTTGGAAAAATCTGGTACCAAAAACACCCTCAGGGCATGATGCAAACACAAAAGAGCTACAAATAGACAATGTACATGCCTTTCCTCTGTGGCAGAACACATCTGGTCGGGGCCCATGCACAAAATCAACTTTGATGAGGCAAAATTTATCACCAGAGAAGAACATTATTTTCCTTATCTGATAAGAGAATCCATTGAAATAAACAAAAATGTTAATAATTTCTATAGGAAAGATATACATAAACCAGCCCCGCATTTTTAATTCTCAATTGACCTGAAGATGCTGACTGCAATGCCGGCGAAACTGTTGTCCCAAAAAATGGACGTTCCCGGAAGAAAATCCGAAAGACCAGATCTTTCCAAAGCTTTGGGAAATCTGTCACTGACTTGGATGAAGAATTCACCACCTTACTATGTTTGAATTGACCTCATCGACCTAAGAATAATGTGCCCTCAGAAAGGAAACTAATTTTCTCCCACAGCAATAATGGTGGCATTTCATTATGTTGGTAAACTTTATCCCCCCATAGGGCATGCGTTTGTTGTGCTGCTATTCTTTTGCCTCTCTGAAATATGCACAAAATAATGGATATTTTCAACTGGAAAAATAAACATTTTTTTACCCGAAAAAACCTGAACAAGTCCTAGAATTTCATAATCTCTGGTAATTGGCAACCATGTCATATTCTTTCAGCGAAGGAAACCTACCTTTGCCATTATTCAACTTTTGTCTCGTACTGCTAAACCACCAACTGGATACCCTCTGGACATGCATACCACAGGTTGGGAATCACTGCTCTGCAGGGTACCTGCCATAAAAAAACACTGTGGAGTGTGCTATGGAATTTGACTCCTGCATATTTTGAGCTCCAACAAATTAACTACCTGATCATGGCTTTTGAAGCAATCACCGAGGCTGTGTGCATTATTATCTGCTTGATGTTAAAAATTTCTGAAAATGCTGTATATTATTTTATTTTTGAAGGCTTGAGCTTAGCTCTAATCCCATTTGTTTATTAAGGATTATCATTTGGCATGTTCTGAAGATATGCTCTTTTGTTGGTTAAAAGTCATTTCAGAGGCAGATCTAGGTATGTATTTATCATGATTGGTTACTTAATTAGGCAGTATTTATTAGTGGTTCCTTAGATCATTGGGCATAGTGAACATGCTAGTAAATCCAGTTAATAAAGCCCTACTAATTAAAGTTATTGAGTGTGATGTTACTATCTTGTAATCCCTTTGTGTCTTGGGTGGGAGAATGTATATAATGCTATCTCCTACTCCAAAAAATTACTCAATCTTGGCCTGGTTATTTTCTGCTAACTTACGGATTACTGGTTTGAGTTTTGTCTTAGGCATTTATTTTGTGATTTTATTCTATTTTGGGCACGAGTTGGTATAACATGAATTATCACGATTCATTCAGGTTGAGACAACCACTACAGCCAACAGAACATAATGTGAACAAATATTATTTATTGACATTCCTCTTTTCACCATAATTTAAATATGGATGTCTTTCATAGCATAAAAGACTTATGGCTAGACTATTTATTATTATAATGAGCGTTATAGTTCTTGTAATCAGTGTCATTAATATTTTTTGTAATTTCTTTGCTTTTACATCTATGTATAAATTTGAAAAGTTGTTTTCAGCATTGTCTTGAAATTAGTGGTGCCTGTATACAATAACATTTTATTCATAAAAATCTCTGCATTTTATGAGCATTTTTTTTCTCTACTAAGCATGACTTGTATAGTTATCGAATTCTATGCAAAGCTGATCAAACTTCAAATCTCATTTTAAAGTATTAACAAAAGTTTTTTTTTATATTCCTGTTTTCGTAGCATCTTATGAAGTATGTGAGCGTAAGTTACATATGTACTAATTTTAGTGTTTTATTTGGTGTTTGCTGTACAAAATCCCATGGATGTGTTATGATTCAATCTTGTGTATTTAGAATATTCTTATTGCCTCATATTTCACATGTTCCACGTATAATTCTTTTATTGAAGCTGCAAACCTACTCCATTTTGCAATCACCTTCAACATAATTGTATTTTATCTATGGCATGGAAAGTTGAATTAAAATGTGAACCCTGCTTTATGCTAATTGCATATGAAGCCTGTGTTTATTTCAAATCTTAATTGGCTATTAAACATTTATATTTCTTTATCCTATGCAAATTAAATGTTTATGACTCTGCTTTAAGCTCACCTTGAACTTAATTTGCTTCTTTGTCTTGCTTACTATTTGATGTAATGGGCAAGTCCAAATTCATATTTTGGCAATTTGTGAGATGATGATAGCTTCTTATCAGAAGTCCCCTATCTTTTTATCAGAAAATATGGAAAACTGATTGCTATTCTGGGTACACCAATTAATGTCATTGTTTACTTATGAGAAGAATGGAAGGTTTTTGAAAAATTGGCCATTTGATATGAACTAATTGTGCGACTGTTCCTAGTAAAAACACTAATTGTCAAACCCTATTGCAAGACATACTTGAAGTTGCATTTTTTAAAATATTAGATCACCCTGAAACTCATTAGTGAATAGATTATCTCCATGAGAATTTGAAAATACCCTGTTGGAAAGATTTATATCATTCCTCCCATTTATCTAATATTCTAAATTTTTATTTAAACCTTAGTTTTAATCTGTAAATGTTATTTCTTTCAATAAATGTACAAAATGCACACTTAATGTATCATCATAAGCTGTAGCTAATTTTATGTTTATTCCTTCTCCATGTTTGTTGAAATACCTATATTCACAGAACTGCCATTGTGTGAAATGGAAATATATGTTTTTGTGTACCGTACAATTTTGACCTGCTATTTTTGCAGTTTTTTCTCTGATCAATGTAAAATTCAATCCTTGAATTTCAAAAATTGCTGCCGTCCATAATCTGCCTTATGCTCTTTTGAGCTATATAGTGCTTTAACATTGTTAAAACTATATGTACTTGAAATCTTCCACTGACTTATCTTGACTTCTTGTGATTCCTATTTCAAATTAAATTGTGAGAATTGAAAATATATGTTTTGTGTGTCCATACAGTTTTGACCTGCTATTTTTGCATAGGTTTCTGTGATCGGTGTAAACTCCAATCCTTGAATTCCAAAAATTGCTGCCGTCCATTATGCTCTTTTGAGCTATTGCTTTTACATTGCTAAAACTATGTACTTGAAATCTTCCACTGACTTGTCTTGACGCCTTGTGATTGATTTTTTTAAATAAATTATGATAAAAATATTGGTGTGATATTTTTCTTGTCATGACTAGAGATGGGCCACTCTGAAAATTACCTCGGTAATTTTCATAAATTACCGTGGTATTTTTCGTAATTTACCACGTCCCTTGTATATTACCATAATTTTCTAGATAATTCACCTATGTTTGAGATAATTTTTCATACAGATAAATTCCCAACATGTTCTTTTAAGCCAAGTTCACATTTCTTACATGTTTAATAATAAATTGAGGCATGTACAACTCATTTTTGGAATATTTTACTTAAATTATAACATAATTTATAAGATTAAAGCTTTAGAATATTCTTCTTGAAAATTTCTCATACTTTGACAAAAGAAAGCCAGATTGCGTGTTGTTGCTGCCGTAGTTCTTTTTACAATTTTAAAAATTTCTAATACATTAATGTTGTATAAGGTATGGTTTAAACATGGTTATTCCCTTCCTATTGCTATTGGCTTTCTTATGTAACCATACATTTGCTGTTTAATACTTAAAACTAAAAAATAGAGGAAAATTATGGTAATTTTAAAAAATTACCGTAATTTACCGTGGTTATTTACCTCAGATGAAAATTATGCTAATTTTCCCAACTCTAGTCATGACTAATGACTTTTTTAGTGAGGGAAAACTAGCTTAAAGCAAAAAAAAAAGTTTTACCCAATAATCTCTTCCTGCCTAATTGATTGTGTGTTTAGGTATTTACAACCTGGGGAAATGCATTGCTTCGAATTTCTTTGTTGCAACATACAAATGTTATGAATTTCCAAATTTAATATAGCAATATAGGAACATTTTACTAAGCCCTTACTTTCATTACGAGAGGAATCCAAACTTATGTATTGAGTGCAGGTATTGAGGAAAATGGGTTTCAAAACATGTGATGTGATGAAAACATGCGAAAATGATATTTTAATGTTGCATCGAAGTTGGGGACGAGAACCAGAAAGTGTATTGTTTATCCCCCCTAGTATCAACCTCAAGCATGCGTATTTTCATATTGAATTTCTTTGATAGATTAACCACTAGATTTTTTCTTTGTACACCTACTTTATTCTCTGTGTTGTATACAACACGGTCCTTCGCAAAGGCCAAAATCAAATTCCGTCGTCTCTATTTCCAACGGACAAATTATTTGAGCTTAAAACACTACAAGCATTACTTGGGCCTGGAATAAACTGTAAAAATGTTAACCCCAAGTGGCTCTAAGGGTACTTTCATTTTCAAAACTCACACTCAGACTTTTTCACTTGACAAAATTTTCTAAATGCTATCCTGCCATATTGTGATATCGGAGACTTTTTGTGAATACAAATTGACTTTCTGGCATACTATTCACTGTAAGTTATCATTATAACATTTCTCAAAGCATTTCTACCTGTAAATGCATTGTTTTTGGCATTTTTTTCACATTGAATGTTAATCTTGACAAATGTGAGGATACAAATTTTTCTTAGAAATATGTCTAACATATTGTAATTCTAAAAGAGAAAAATTTAATTATTGTCAGGGGTTAAATATTTGCTTGAGTGTGACTACTTTAGATCTGAAGTCAATTGAAAAGAGATATTCAAAGGACAATTTTTACAATTCCCTTGTTATTATGCAAACCAATCAAAATTTTAATTACAAAAAATAGCCTTCAACCTCCATCACTCCCACTGAGTCAAGTATGTGGCCCACATCATTAAAGATTAATCTGCAAAGAGAATTGTAGTGAAACCACAACCCACACAGATGACTTTGAGAACATCTATTTGTATGATCTTTTTTGGTGAGACTGTTTGCCGCTTAATTTTAGTCATTGTCCTCTTCCAGGGAATAATAAAATTTTAATGAAAACTTAAACCCAATAAATTATTTTGCAAGTTTTGATGTTTGAAGATTTGGTTCAAAATTAGTGTGTACCAAGGGCTGAGATAAGTTTTTTAGGTTCTTTCTACTTGTAAAAATTAATTAAAATGAATTTTGAGAGGGTCATTGAGATTTTTGCATTATCTTTACCTAAGCCAAAACTATAACTGTTGATGAATGATAATTACTTTTTTCATCATTTTATTTAGCATATTTCATAGTGATAATGAAATGAAAATATTGCTACATTCAAGCAAGAACTGCAGTGAAAGAATCTTGTATCACACTTTTGATTAGAATTAAGAGGATGTTTTCATTTATTCAGCAAAAATAATATTACATATGATGTTTTGGAAATGTCCATATATGGATCAAATTTTTTCATCATGTTTTCTGTGAGAGTACGTTGGTAGAGAATGGTTTCCCTGGTTCTCCTGTTTAAATCCTATGGCATCTTTCTGCTGATGTAGCTGACTTTGGTTATCCCGTACCTACCACATTTCTTTAACAGAACCATCATGATGTCTGCACATTAATGTTAACTGTTCTAGGTTCCATATTTTTACTTCAGTTCTTATACTTCCCTCTCAAATGTGCTCTTCTTATTGCTCTATTAGCATCTCTTTAGTCTCATCTTTGATATTATTGGAGTTTGTCTTTCTTTCTCTTAACTGCCACCTCATGAGATTTTGTACTATCTCAGTGTTTCCCTTCTTCATTTTGCTGTTGATTTCCTCACTTCAGCTTTCACTCTATCTTTCCTTGACCTTCTTGGATTCCTACATTTTTTGCTTCCATAGCCTTTTTTAATTGTCTGCCTCATCTTCATATTTTTTTCTTTTGTCAATAAGTTCACAAATCTCTGTAGTGGTCAACTGCTTTTCTCATCTCTCTTACATACTTGATGTTCTTGCAACTTCTATAATCGCCTTTCTTCAGTTCCATCTTTTTTATATGCTGTCCTCTGATCTTTCCTCTAGTTATTAATTCATCACCATGTTGAGTCTTTCCCTGTTTGTTTTTTTATGCAGGTATTTGCTCTCCATTTTGATTGTTTCTTCATGCTTTTTAACTTTATCTATCGAAGATGGCTATCCATGACTGTGAGACTGTGGTCGCCATTTTTATCTGCCAGGATAACTCTTTCACTGATACCATTTAGCACATGAGATGTACATAGGAGGAGAGGGGGAACATTAGAGGGGTATCTGCCCGCCATACGTCATGCACAGTAAGCAATTTTGGTTCAGACTAGTCCAAGTTCTTACAATTTCGCCCATGAAGGGGTAGGGTTTTCAAGCCTCACATGGTTTACCTCTTCTCTGACAGTGTTCTTGCCAATTGGCTGACGACAACAAGCGAGTGTAAACAAGTCAGCCCATTCGACTTAAGATTTGAAGGGGAACCGTCCTCTACTTTCCCCCTCCCTTTCCACCGTGGGAAAACTTCGCACATGGCTCCCCTCTCAGTAAGTGCTGCTTCCCCTATTTTCTGAGTTGCACTAGGCCCACCTGCACAGTAGACTACGGAGTGTCGGCCAAGTTATCGCGAATGCCTATCGCGAGAAATACCTATCACATCTTACAGAACTCGAGTTAAGTCGAATAAATCATAAAAAAAAGAAATGCGCTCACTGCCTACCAAAAATAACTACTACCTGAAATAAAAACCATTTCTAAACATAAAAATGTATCATTTAGCCTTTGTGTGTCTTGGAGATGTTGTAAGAAAATGTGTCCAAATCCGACCAACCATGAATACCGTAGCTGGTGGTAGCAGTAGCAATGAATAGTTACTTTTTGGGCCTTCCAATGTTTTGTTGAAGATTACGTCAGGAAACCTAAATTGTTTATAGCTATCCATCACAATCTGTGAAACTTATATTGTTTGTGAAGTTATGAGATCAAGGCACTATTGTGATTAATCCAATGATATTAAGTTTTAGTATTGTTGATTCGCAGAGTTGTCTGATATGTAAATATAATTATGCCTTTTAGGTTTTTATTAATATCTTTTAAGTGTCTAAGTCAAAGAAATACCTCCATTTTCTTTATATTAGTGAAATTTCCACTTCATTTGTACTGAACTACTTTCGTAATATTCAAAGTCGCGCGAAGGAAATTCAGTCGTCAAATGTTTTAGTTCCGTAACGATGGCGCTGGTGTAGCGAAAATTTTTTATTTCAACCAGTTTCCTTCTACAGAAAAACAGAGAGAATCAAAACACCCAGGCGGGAGGTTGAGCTGCAGCGCGGGTCCTTGCTTGAGGCTGAGCGTGTGTGTTTCGAGACATTCTTGGATGGGCCAGAGCTCATGCGTACTAAGGGTCGTTGCGCGATGGGGCAACTGTTTTAATCAATGAATAGCAGCTGATCGTGATAGCAACGTGTCGATTGATCCTGCCGCGGTGGTGGTGCTAACGTTGAAGAATTTGGGAGAATATTTACGATAGTTTGGACTGCCTTCAAAGAGCTTAGAAATATTTGTGATGGTTTTCGGTTCTTCGGCTTATATATTTGAATAACGTAAATATAAATTCCGGTGAAATAAATACCGGTTTCCGCTGCCAGCAACATCGGATGCCAGAGAAGATCAAACGCTTTTGAGATGATCTAGTCTCAAATTTTTGGTTCCTGTTCAAATTTGGGTAAGTTATAAATATTTTGCTCATTGTGTTAGATGTCGTCATATACTGATTCGCAATGGGTTGATTGGTTCTTTGGTTAATAATTTGAAAGCATTTATTTACTCAGAACAAGCACTAGCATAGTCGCCTCTTCATCTGTTGATCGTAAATACCATTTGTTGACATTTCGCAGTTATACTGCTTCTGCACTTTTACTTCGTGAGTTAGTCTTAAGCGAGTGTGGAAATTTCTGATTGTATTTAATCTGCAATATGTTTTCGAGTCTAACAACATTATAAGCTTTTTTGGGGTGTTCAGGTAATGGAAACGTTGGTGCCTAATGGTTGTTTGTTCAACATTCTAAAAACTACATTTATGGCATTCTTGTCTCGTAGATCCTAGTTTGATTTGTACTTTGTATTTGTGCTTCATTAAAATATTTTGTGGGAGACAGTTTCCAACAGTATGGCAACTAAATTCCCTCTTTCTCGTGACATTTACCGGCGAGATTTCGCGGGCTGCATTATCCATAGCGTCTTATTTAAAATTATTTTAGATAGAGCTGATGCGTGATAAATATTTACGCCCGAATTGCAAAAAAAAGTGACATTGGGTTCGATATTTCATTCACAGAAGTGCTAGGGTTTTTGGAGGCTTCTGGCGCATGAAGAATGAAAATCAATGACTGGGCCCATGCGTCGCAATTTCGGACAGCTACTTAATAGGGGGTGAGATATATGTAAAGATTGGCGCGAATGGAAACTTGATGGGATTCAGATATTGGAATTGTCATGTGGTCTTAAACTATTTCCCTGGTTGTTTCCCGTTATGATTCCATACAAATGCTAAGGTTACGGTACGACAGCAAGAAATATTTTTCTGGTTACATTTTTTTGAAAATAAAATAAAAGCTTAATCTTGGTGAACTTATTTTGAAAATTATCGTAGTATTTTTTAACACCACGGATGTTGCCCGTTATGATTCCATACAATTGCCAAGATTACGGTACGACAGCAAGAAATATTTTTTCTGGTTGCATAATTTTGAAAATAAAATAAAAGCTTCTTGGTGAACTTATTTGTAAAAATTATCGTAATATTTTTTAACACAACGTAATTTTTTTAAAATTTTTGTTATCAATGAAAGGGGACTGCCAAGGCTGTAAAATTTAGAATGTTTAGTTAGCGGGGAGGGCTGAGTACAAGGTCCGCTATTTTGGACAGGAGTAAGGGAGACGACTTCGAGAGCAAATTTAAGGCGAGGAAAATGGTATTTTGGTTGTTTTATGTGGTCACGGTGGCGCTCTTTTTATTATTTTATGTAGGAAAACATTGTCTGTTCCCGAAACTGACGTGGAAGAATGGGATAAAAGGACCTTAGCGAAAGTTTGCAGTCGTGAAAAAATTGGCATCTTGAAGTAATAGGTCGTGTAGTATGTTTTTACGGCTTTATAAGTGATGAAAAATCAGTATTCCGCCGGTATTTAGTAGCAGTATTATCTCACCTGTCATTGATCCACCTTTCACCGTTGGGGATATACCCTGGATCCTTTTTTTCGGTAAGGCCTCCGCCCTACGCTCTTTTGGTAAATCGTGGGTTTGTCCGTACAAGTCAGTTTGCACCCTTAATGTTGCCTTAGCAACTAATTTCCTTGCTTGGGCCTGTCATGATTCGAAAATGGTCTCGAAATTTCCTGGGAACCATGTTTGCAGAATTTGTCCGATTTTTTTTTCTATTTTTTCTCGCCAAAGCTAGGAGGTAGCTGAAAGATATTTATCTTTCGAAAACTGATGTGTACATCAATATATTTAATATTAAAATCCTTTGAAGAAAATAAATACCTTTAAAATTATCGGCCGCAGACTGAGAATTATTTAGCATATAGTCTCTCGGTTACTCGATGCCGTAGTACATTTTCCTGGTCTTAAAATTTCCAGGGTTTCGGCAAGCTGCTATGAAAAGTGGGCTCGAAAAGATAGCAAGAAGGTAAATGTCATTGTGTTGCGGTGAAAATGACTGGGCTTTTCTCTTCTACAAAGTAGAAGCTGTATGGAGTCCTATCTAAGTGCATAAGTATGATAAGCATCATGAAATTTTCGTTGCTTCTTACCCGTGCGTCTACTTATCGTGAAGGACCAGTAGCAGAGCCGCGGTATACTGACCTAATGTGAGCAGGTTAAATTTAGATTGGATTTCGCGGGAAAACGCGTTAGACACGATGCTTTGCTTATCCAGGGAATATGTATTCCCTGGCTTCCATATGTGATGGCGCAATATTCATCTTGAACGGTCACTTGTATTCATATGAGTTGAACTTTTTTTAAGGTCGTTTTACACGATGAAATATTTTGTACAAGCGAATGTACTTGAGATTGTACGTTTGTCACGAAATTAGAACAGGTTCTATTTTCCGTACAGACATTGAGACATTCGCACAAGCGTTCATACAATTTGCCTCTTTACACGATAAATTTGGCCTCGTGCAAGAGGTTTTGGAAGAGTTTGTACAAACTAATGTACCGTGTAAAACGGCCTTTAGGACGTAAGATCACTATAGTCAGAGGTACTTGCAGAGATCATATGTGATCTTTGTAAGGCCCCGCAGTTTATTGTCTAAAAACGTAAACAATTCAACTATGAAGTCGCTTATCTCAAAACTGTGTTTCCATTGGACGAAAAGCATCGTTTTTGAAGGCATTAAATGTGATATTGGATCGTCAGGATAGAATCAATGGTCTGCGAGTTGACTTCGTAGAATGAATGCATTTTAGTTAAAATGAAAACTTGGTTATATTCTACACAATTTTATTAATAACACGACCGGTTTCGACCTTTTCAGGTCATTCTCAAGTGTTGTTGTAACACTTGAGAATGACCTGAAAAGGTCGAAACCGGTCGTGTTATTAATAAAATTGTGTAGAATATAACCAAGTTTTCATTTTAACTAAAACGTCAGGATAGGGTTAAGGTCGCGGAATAGTACGATACAATATTAAAATATTGCTTTAATTTTTCGTGGAATTTTCTCGCCTTTCTTCCCTCTCCATAAAGAGTGAAAAATCATCATATCGGTAAGGGAAACTTTCTGTGCTTTGCTTGTGGATATCCTTTTCTCTTATTAAGATAGGCAGTTCAGTTCATCCCGCTGGATGATTTTCCCTCCCCCTATAGTTAACTCTCCGAAATTCGGGAATCCTAAAAGGTAACCAGCAGATTTCAACTTGCATAGGTCACGTAATAAAAGTAGTCCTCTCCAAATAGGTGTTGGCCTCTTAACAGAGCCACCCTCCAGAGTGACTGAACCCATGGTAGATCTCCCAGGTATAATTATTTTATGGTCTGTGTTTATTTTACGATTTGGCTATCACTTTTACTCACTCTCTTTCATTTTTAATTTAAATGAAAATTGATTAAAAATGTTTTGCCTGATATCCAGCTGCGCCGCGCCGTAGCGTATTTCTTACAAATTACCGCATTCGCAGCAGAAAAAATGTAACGTTATTGAAATAGCTTGCCCAAAATCAGTCATTGTAGTTAATTCGTCATGTACTGAAAGTATTTCGTTTTTTTCTAACGGCGGCCGAAGTTAATTATACGGCTCATTGCCGTGTGGGACCCGGGAAGGCTAGTTTGGGTAACGATTTAGGCGTTAGAATGGTAATTTAAGAGCTTATGGTATGGGCTTAATTCTGATTTGTCATAATGACTTAAGTTTGATTTTTAGAAAAATTACACTGTAATCAAGGTATATTAAAGGCTAAATTTGTGGCTAATTTTTCAAGCATTTAGAGTAATTATAAGCGGATATGCTATGCAGATATTCCCTTGCGTAGAGAAAAATATATGCTTTTTAATTACATTATGACGTGGTTAATTTTTTCTTAGAAAATATGCAAATATTTACTTAAATTTTCGCAGAATGTAAGCATTTTTGTTAAATTACCTTGAGTACTAGTTATGAGATTGATTGTGGCGTGGAATTGAGGTATATTTTCCGTATCTGTACGGGACGGAAACTGCTTGTAAATATATAACTAAATTGTAATGATAAGTATTATTTTAGTCAGCATAATAGATTGGAAATGTCTCCCTAGATCGTAATAAATCAATATTTAATCGCTGTTTCATAAAACAGATGTCAAAGTCCAATCCAAGTTCCATAATAGATGGAACGGCTAAACCTTCCCAGGTGAAGTTTAGTTACTTTCGCAGCAATTTGTGGGGAAATGAATGTAGTACCGATGAGTTTAGTGGTAGACCTTGACAGAAGAGGTGACAGGCTAATTAGGGGCTTTATATTAAGCGTTATCATTTGGTGGCAGCGAAACCTGGACCTTATGAAGGAAGGATTAGAAGAGATTGTAGGCATTGGTGCTGTGGGTCTGAAGAAGAATGGAGAAAGTACCGAAAGGAAGAACGAAAAATGCTATGCATAAAGTGGGAAAGAGAGAAACTGCTCGAGGAAATGATGAGGAGGCGGGTATTGTAGGGTGGTAGATGCGATAGGATACTGAAGGTCGTTTATGCAGTTAAAATACTTGGTAAGCGAGAAATGGGGATGAAGAGAGTAGGCATTTTGGTTGGTTTGAAGAAAGTGAGAAAGTAAATTACAATGACGTCAGAAAGTTGCCGGGTTACTGCGGCGGATAGAGTTCTGCTTTGCAATGCAGAAGGCCTTGGTTCAAGTCCACGGAGTTTCCGATATTATTAGTGGAATCTCGGTCCCTGCTTGGGTTCTAAGTTTTTCTTTCAGTTTTCCGTCCATCGGATGGAACGTTAACTTGGGGACCCATTGGTGCCGTTCTCTTAAGAGTAGGCTAATTTCTCTTCATCCCTCCTCCTCTCCCTAACTAATCATACCCTTAAGTAACAATGAAAGTGCAAATTTGAAATTTATCTCTTTTTTTTAACAAAACCTTAACACAAGAGTTTCATAATAGAGTTACATCTTTAGGTCAGCTGAAGGAACTGTTACGAAATCGGTTGCTTTTTTCAATAATTCTGTGTGGAATTGCAAAGTGATATTTTCATTGTTACACAATGAAACTTTTCTATGAAGTTATACCCGGGGAGGTGTCATAATCACTCCCTCATATCATCCTACCCACGTCCCCGAATCACAGTTACTGTCTGTTCACCCTGGTAATGGTAGATAGTTACTGTCGAAAACATGATTGGAAAGGAAAGGGCGTGAAAAATACAATGTGCGAATTCCTTGAAAAATCGTAATTTTTCTGCTCCACCTCTGCCGGGATACAAACCCGGGCCCTCGGGATGAGAAACTTGTACTTCGGCCACCACACGTAACCGACCCTCTGCTACTATTACTAGTGAGGAGAGTAGTTGTGTAGAGTGAGGATAGAGACCTTTGAATGGAGTATGGAGGAGTACCAATGATCTTTCGATACCCTCCCTGAACGATGGAGCACCTAAAACATAATTGCCACGTACCTTACGCCCACTCAGCTCTCGAAAAGGGTCGATGCGACCCTCCATGCACGGCGCCCTAGGCAAGTCATCGGCGTTTAGTCCCTCAATTGGTTGAGCGGCAGGGTTTAACAGTTGCTTAGTTAGTTTTCGGCATTGCAGCGCTTCCACCCCAAACTTTCATCTATTGCCTGCATAGCCTAGCGTGCCTGCTAATTAAACCTGCCCTG